>JARGCU010000025.1:12400000-14800000 GCA_029227775.1 Morpho helenor
CAACGAATCAGACTAATTTCCATTGACTCGATTCTGCTATTTATCACCTTTTATTCAGTTGCGCATCCACTTCGCCGCTTACAACAAAATTAAAGATAAAACAAATTTATTTTAAATAATTCCAACATACTTTTGATACAGAAACAATATCAAAACAAGTCAAGTTAAAAAAGATTTAAAAGATAATTTAATATACCTACTGTTAACCGTTGAGGAGTATGCTCGTCTGGAGCCGATCCTGACAGCGCATCAGGTAATACTTATCATAAACATACATTATCATCGGGACTTGACCAGTATATAAAATTGCAAGATTACACCTTCACAAAGATATCATACAAGTCCAGTTAAACAAAGGATTTTAATAAATATATTCAATTTAATATAACGAAGTAATTTAATTTAGTAATGTATGTGATCCAAAGTATTACCTTGACGGTGGTATATTTAAAATTCTAACATTAGAACTATACTAAGTATTATTTAAAAATATAACTCATTTTTACGCCAAAAAGAAATAAAGTTACGCCCAGGTAATTAAACGTATTAAAACAAGGGCCACTACTCTGTGATGTTTTAACTGACGCACAGCTTTCCTTGTTCCTCATTACACGTATGTGGAAATGTAGGGTGGAGACATATTGTTTCCCCTTAAGAGCACTGGGTGCAAGGTAGATAAGTAGTATTTGCGTACAACAGCACATTAGGTAGCATAGTACTTTTACAAGCATACAGGCAGAATTTTAAACAATCCTGGTAATAACACTGCTCGTATAAACTTATTTACATAACTTCAAGAGGTCCAAGACAGATGAGAATTAGGTATTTAAGTATTAACTGTTTGTTCGTCAGACCGTTCTAAAATAAATTGGTATATAAATCGCAATATTGAAATAAGTTGGAAATTGAAATGATAATTTAAGTGCTCAACTATCACTTTCACTTGATATATAGATGTGGAATGATCTTAACACTAATTTTTAATGTAACAAGTTTTTTAAACAACAGAGTTTCGATGGAAAATTATGTCTGATTGATACGAAAGCAATATCCAAATAACAAACATCCGCATGAGAAATATCAAGGATATTAACTTACATGTAACGTTTTAGATTTTCCGTAAGCTTAATAAATGGCATTATTAAAAAAAATTGTATTATTTCACCTTAAATAACATTATCTTAATTTAATTTAAGCTACTAAATAATTTCTAAGAGAAGAGAGAATAAGTATTTAAAAAGTCAATTTGTTTTTCAAACACTAGTTAAATAAATATAATAATAATAACTTTACTCTTAATATTATTAAGAGTAAAGTTAATACTAAGGTCAATCTATAAATCGAGTATGGCGGGACTGAACATAGCGTTTACAGCATTACAATATTGCTCCTATTAGAATTATATTTAAACTAGCGGCCTGCCCCTGCTTCGCACGGGTATAATATATATATCCCATGTCAGTCAGTGTAAAAAAAATGATTAAAATCGATCCAGTTGTTTTGATTTATTTATTACTGCCCGTGGCCGTAGCGTTAAATTTGGTGGAAAACAATTTCCTTTCCCTATACCAAGAAGATTTCCTGCTATCTTTGGAATATCTAAATTCATATAGTACATTATTACTTATTTACTTTTATATTTTACCTTTGTATTTTATTTTTACAATTAATTACAGAATGTCTTTAAACAAACTCTTGAAAGAGCGACATCGCTGCTAAAGTCGAAGTGTTATAGGGCGAAGCGCGGCCTCCTCACGGCATTTTAAATCTGTAATATCTCCGAAAATGTTCACTTAAATTACATGCTGTAAACGGCTATATTGATCTATATTAAATCAACAATTTATTTAAGGTACTCAATTGGATAAGGATTAATGCTGTATTGTATAAGAATCGCTTCAAAAATAAAGCATTATTTTTCGTAAAAAGTGAACGACAAAAAATGCTTTAGTGGGTTATCCATAAAAATTAGACATATACCATCGCGGACTTTTCTGTAGACCTTTTCAAGATGTACCAATACTTAGTACATTATATTGATAAATCTCGTAGGGTTTACAGTTTAATTATTTACAGAAACCTCAAAAATTACAGTATTTCTCTACTCCGTATTGAATGTTATTATACGTACAAACCTTCCTCTGGAATCACTCTATCTATTAAAAAAAACCGCATCAAAATCTGTTGCATAATTTTAAAATTTTATGCATACATAGGGAAATATGGACTTTGTTTTATAATATGTAGTGATTGTTATTTTCCTCGCTAGAGAGCTCCGATCATAAATGCGTCCGATCGCTGCTAAATTCAAATGGTTAAAGGGCCAACCACGTTTTTTTTTCGAATTTGACTAATGCTGTTAGCCCTACTGGCTTTGACAGCGTCACCGATAAGACGGGCGAGCGCGGAAGCATCGCCGAGAGGCGAACCGCGACCTCCGACGCGCTATTTATAGGCTCGCGGCGCGGCCCCTGCATTTTAAATCTGTAATATCTTCGAAACTGTTTATTTAAATGACATGCTGTAAAGGGTCATATTGATCAATATTAAATAAACAATATATTTAAGGTTCTTAATTGGACTAAATAAGGATTAATGCTGTATTGTATAAAAATTGCTTTGAACATAAGGCATCATTTTTCGTAAAAAGTAAATGACAAAAACTGCTATTGTGGGTTATCCATAAGAGATATACATATACTATCGCGGACTTTTCTGTAGACCTTTTCATGGTGTACAAATACTTAGTACATCATTTTGATAAATCTCGTAGGGTTTAGACGGGTTGGTCGACGGGTTGGTCGACGGGTTGGCCGACGGGTTGGTCGACCGGTTGGCCGACGGGTTGGTCGACCGGTTGGCCGACGGGTTGGTCGACCGGTTGGCCGACGGGTTGGTCGACCGGTTGGCCGACGGGTTGGTCGACCGGTTGGCCGACGGGTTGGTCGACCGGTTGGCCGACGGGTTGGTCGACCGGTTGGCCGACCGGTTGGTCGACCGGTTGGCCGACCGGTTGGTCGACCGGTTGGCCGACCGGTTGGTCGACCGGTTGGCCGACCGGTTGGTCGACCGGTTGGCCGACCGGTTGGTCGACCGGTTGGCCGACCGGTTGGTCGACCGGTTGGCCGACCGGTTGGTCGACCGGTTGGCCGACCGGTTGGCCGACCGGTTGGTCGACCGGTCGACCAACCGGTCGGCCAACCGGTTGGTCGATGGGTTCGTCGACCGGTTGGTCGACGGGTTGGTCGACGGGTTGGTCGACCGGTTGGTCGACGGGTTGGTCGACCTGTTGGTCGACGGGTTGGTCGACGGGTTGGTCGACGGGTTGGTCGACGGGTTCGTCGACCGGTTGGTCGACGGGTTCGTCGACCGGTTGGTCGACGGGTTCGTCGACCGGTTGGTCGACCGGTTCGTCGACCGGTTGGTCGACCGGTTGGTCGACCGGTTGGTCGACCGGTTGGTCGACCGGTTGGTCGACCGGTTGGTCGACGGGTTCGTCGATTGGTTGATCGATTGATTGATCGTACTTCGTATTGAATGTTATTATACGTACAAACCTTCCTCTGGAATCACTCTATCTATGAAAAAAAACCGCATCAAAATCGGTTGCGTAGTTTTAAAGTTTTATGCGTACATACGGAAATATGGACTTTGTTTTATAATATGTAGTGATAACGATTGCATACGACGCCATTGCGCGTGCCCTCAGACGATGGCATCATTCTGAGTCAGAATCAAATGTACTCATGTCTTAATGTCACGCCTGATTTTGTTTACAAACAGACTTTGTTATTCCTGTACGAAAAATAGTATAAGACAAAAAATTAAAAAAAATCTAATAATAAATTAATCTCTATTTCCTTTGGTCATCGCATCATGCGTGAATGGATGGGACAATTTCGCTAATTCTTTTTATGCTGTGTTAATTATTCTCAGGAGAAAGTTCACATGGAAGGAAATTACTAAACACAAAAAAAAAACTAGAAAATTTAAGAAAACCTTCTTACTTAAATAGTTAAGACAGGACAAAATCTGTCGAGTTAGCTAGTTAAAGTATAAAACAAACTTAACGCATGACGTATGACTAAATTTGTTTGGAGTCTAATTAGTTATTAATCAGGAAATTATTTAGATTATATTCATAAAATAACATTTAAAAATATCGCTATCTAATCTCTCTTATATAATTCGAAGGGCAAGTAAAACAACATAATCATGAATAAATTATAATTTACTTCGGAACATGTAGCGTAACGTAATAGACTTATGTATATGCTCGTATCTAATTCATTCTGATTTCCCACGAGGCTAATGATATCCTTAGTAGGTATTTATGTGCGTGACAGTGAAGCCGGATCTCTGAGCAATTTCGCCTCACCTCACCTTTTCAAAATCACTTTTGTTCCGTAGCTTTCTCCGTCTTAAACATTTTTAAGAATCCTTTTAGATTTATTTTGAAATGAATTTGGCTAGACAAACAGTAAAATACAAAGAGAACGAAGAGCAATGATATTGGAAATAAGGTCTAGTTTATACTATGGACGTTATGTTAACGTATATAACTTGCCTTTTATAATCTATTTCAGTATATAACTTACATTTTCTATCTTTTATTATATTTTTTATTGCATTATCTATTTTATTATTTATCCCTAAAATGTTTTAAAACATTTCACTTACAATTATTTAATTTACAGCATATATAACATTACTAGAGATACTCGCAACTTTGTTCGCGTTTAATTTCATGTTAAAATACTGTCAATTATGTGCTATATTTTTTTTCTTTTCCAGAAAGGAAAACGGGAAAATTTTAATGTATATGTTTCAATCGTATCAAATGTTATCAAAATAACTTCAGCGGTTTAGCCGTGAAAGCGTAACAGATAAACAGGAAGAAAAATAGACGGACACACTATCGCATTTGTAATATATTTGTTTTCAAACATTTTATGACAACGAATAATCACAAGCTTTTATTTTTAATAATTATTATAATTTACTATCCTAATGAAATTTATATTATTAGTAAAGTAATATAACATGAATGAACTTAAAATTAAATCAATTCTGTAAAACTATAGATAAATTATACGCGGTCAGTATGGAAGTTCAGTTAACATATAAACTTAATTCTAACTAACATAGAAAAAAAAAGACTAGACGTTAGTATGTGTAGCTAAAAGCCACGCTCGTCCGACGACCTCATCGCGACGCCATTGTGGCTCAGACCGGTGCTCATGAAATATGAATGCAGTGCCTGAAAGACCGGCTAGTCCCAAGCTCGTTTTACTATAGAAGCCCCAATCGTAAGTAAAATTACCTAATTGTCATAACATTTATTTGTCGCTATATAACCCTCAAAAATTAAAGATAATTCAATGAATAAAGTATTAACTCTTGCGATCCATAATAATAGTATGAGTGCGAAAGAGTTATTTCCTTTGCTTTCGTTAATCTCAACACAAATCAACGATTGATGTAAATATAAAGTTAAAGGACCAGAAAGTGATATAGGCCACTTTTTATCTCGATACTAAAGTCCACACAGACGAAGTCGCTGAGAGACACCAGTATGCGAATATTTCAATGTGTACATGCCTAGTGACACCAAACACTATCAATTGAGGAAAGTCAGTATTAAAAGTTTCTTAAAAAATATGTCATCGT
This sequence comes from Morpho helenor, assembly GCA_029227775.1. Lineage (NCBI taxonomy): Eukaryota > Metazoa > Arthropoda > Insecta > Lepidoptera > Nymphalidae > Morpho > Morpho helenor. The sequence continues at coordinate 12,405,671 of JARGCU010000025.1, forward strand.
ATATAACTTGAAATATATAAAATATAGGAGCTTCTTTTTAATTTCCATTTAGTCATTGACGTTTATACGTTTTTTTTTCTGTAGTCGATTCATAATAGTATAAGACCAGTTCTTTAATTGTGTTTTCAAAGGCGCCTTTATCTTATTTCTGGTATTATTATGCTAAACTAGTATTCATTGTACTATTCTCCCATGAAAACCAGTCATGTGTCCATGCATGGAGCCGTAACTTTTAAATATTCGTTAATATGTATTACTTAAGTTTGAATGTATTTATCTTTAACGTTCACTTATTTCGTTTAATAGCGTATACCTTGCTAAAAAGGTCTTCGATTTATATTTTAGAAATACGAAATATTCTGAGTTTTGTTTGTAAATTCTAATTGATTTACACAGAAAAGTACTTTTTCTTCTTTCAACTTAACTCTTCCGATATAATGAGGTGAAAGTTTGTACATTTGTTACTGTAACAGGGAAAAACGGTTATAAAGATTTATATAAATTATGTACCCACATAGATAATCTGGTTTAACACATTAATGATAATGGCACTACTGAAATTGATGTCGAATTTGCAAATAGAAGCTATATTTCTATAAATCACAGTATCATTATTTCATAAAAGCGTCTGAAATAACCAATATATCTATGAAATCAGCAAACAAAATAACAACAAATGCATCATTCCCATTTATAAATTATAAACATTTATGAAAATTATTCCCTCATTTATTAAACTCAATTGTTTCTTGGTATAACTACAGGTATCTTAGAACATCACATAATCATAATAGGCATAACAAAATAAAGAAAAAAAACCATTTCAATTACATATCAAAACTAAGCTATAAAAGATAATTGAGCAATCACAGATATCTAAAATATATCTAAAGCAAACAAGCGAAATACTACAAAAAGTAAACAAATAACAAAACTGCACTGAAACTCACCGTTACTGCTAACAGCAGACTTGAATGAAAAAGATATCAATGAAGGTGTATTAAGATGTATCCCAGGGGTAGTTTGCACTTTGCATCATATTCCCCAAAGTAAACAAAGATTACGTAAACGCAATTTCCACGCACATAACCCGATCGATTATCAAAATTTCGAATACGCCCACTTACGTTTTACAAGAGTAACAAACCTAGGACCAAGTCAGATCTCTTCGATAACACCGCATCCAAAGCACAACATACAAGCCGCATGTGCCCTTGAAGTCATACAGGTTTATTATCGATAAAGCACAACACGCGCACTGACAGTTCTAACAAACAATCACAGGTCAAGTTCGGAACCGGCCTTGGCGAAATAGATGCAAAGGTGTTGAGATGTTTTAACAGTTTGTAAATATAAACGGCTGCGGCGGTGTATATAAAAGTTGCTATGTGTGTGTAAGGCTAGCAATGCAGTCGTATCGGATCTGCCGCGAACAGCACTCGCGGTCTATGGCCAAGCTGCAACTGGCGAGTCGCGAGGGCGCCGCCGAACGTATGGCGTACGGCGAGCGGCAAAGGACCCCTCACCCGCCGCGCCGCATCTCCTGCCGCTTGCCGCAGGCCTCCCCTTGCGCGCGCCTCTCCACGCACAATGGCATAATACATAAAACATATTTTTTTAAATATTTAATTTCACAAATTTTATTTCAATTTATAAGAATATTAAAATTAATATTTTTCACCCAGTTACAATAAAGGAAATAAAATACAAAAAAAGGAAAAATAAACGGATACGGATGGAATCTTAATGCGAATACTTAAAATACTAGGTATGCGATAAATTACTTAATGTTTGTATATTGTGGACATATAAATCTGAAATAAATATTGCATACCTACTTAATATATTTCTATTTAAAAGTAAAAAGATTCTTTATAAAATTATAAAAATTGAAGGTATCAATATGTATTAAGTTTATACTTTTAATAATTTAATAGCAGAGTAAAGTATAAGTTGAATCAAATCTAATCAAAATAATCTTTATTCAAATAAGCTTTTGAATCTTCAAGGATCAGTAGGATTTATGAAGCTACGATTGGTTCGAAATGTTGTCGAGAAGAACCAGAAAGTAACACGGTGGTCAATCTTTTAAACATTTTCAATTGTAAATTCCGAAACCGCAGTTTTGTATGTACCTACCTAAATGGATTTTCAAATCAAGGCATTTATATCAAATAATCTTCAATATTGTAATATGCTTTAAAAATCACAAAAAATGCCTATAGCATTCTGTGATTTCTCCCAAGCATCAAATATGTGCTTTAAGAGTCTTGCACCTGCATCTGTAGTTGACCAAACCCGAAAATCATTCAATAAGTACAACTTATAGTATAAATTTAAAACTCTTCCGATAAAACAGATTTAAGTACAAATAACATTAACAACTATTTTTATCGTAAATTAACTTATAGCTATGAGGTATACTTATTTCACATAGTATTGTAATTCATATTATAGAACAACATTCATATTCTAAGCACTGTCAAATTATTTATAGAATTAGGCGTTGCGGAGGTCCAGAATACGAAAGTAATGAGAATATATTTTGCCATAATCAACGATAAAAGTAAATATGTGTACTACTCGTTCTCATACCTGATACATGCAGAATTTGTAAGAACTCATGCACTACCCGACACCGTTGACACAACAATACACAAACACTGCACACATTCACCACCACAATCTCAACAATTGTTGCGCCCCGTAACCGAAGCATCGTCAGGAGATAGACTCCACGACAATATCGTAAAGCCATTGAGCTTTGCGATTTTGTGGATTATAGCAAAATAATATTCTCAATACTTTTGCACTGTCAAATTGTAAAATAGACGTGAATAAAAATTATTAAATCAGCTTTATCAGTGTATCGCAGTCCTCGGTTAAAAATAATAAATATTATCATAGTCTAATTTTTTTTCGATACATCAACGGAAGCGCTATGTAGCTGTCAAATGCGGAATTGAGTTCTTATCTCTGGGGTAAAAGTAAATGGAACATTGGGGTATGAAATAGGTTACGACGGGCACTCCCGGCATTTCTTACCCTCAATCTTCAGATAAATTAATACTCTTTTAAAAATTAATGGAAAAATTGAGAAAATGTTATAAATATATATTGATACGCTGTGTGGTATCCGGCTGAATAGAATAGTACAACCCTCAATTCTTACCGAGGTGTCTTAAAAGGCGACTAAGGTAAGACGACGCGCCGTGTTTTATCCGGCTGAGTAAAGTAGACCAACCTCATTTCTTACCGAGGTGTCGTAAAAGCCGACTAAGGTAAGACGACCCGCCGTGTGGTATTCGGCTGTGTAAAGTAGACCAACCTCATTTCTTACCGAAGTGTCGTAAAATACGACTAAGGTAAGTTGACGTCAGGCAGGCGGCCGGTCGTAAAAACGCAGCCAAATCATGCAACAACATGTTTATAACATGTTGTGCCGACCCCACTTAAAGTGAGATAAGGGCAGGAGGATGATGATGTTATAAATATATATTGTTACGATTATTTTCAAAGAAGAGTAAAAAAATTTACAAACAAATAAGTTTGCCTTACAGTTAATTGAAAAATATGAAGAGCGACGTAAGTTTTGAGGAAATTAGTCTTTCTGATACTCTAGAGGCTTTTAGATGCCTATTAGACTATAAGGACGGACTTTTAAGAAATGCGAGTTTTAATGATGTTTATCTTGTTAAGGCAAACATATCCGGCATCATTAAAATTATTTAGCTTGTTATAAATTGTAGTGATATACCCATTGTAAGGTTTTACAAAAAAGTATCAATACTCGAAATCGTATTTAACCTATGCATTTTATTTCTAACAACAAATAACACCAAAAGACATTTTAACGCTCGTGTATCGTATACACTAACCATAATAAGTTATAGGTTTTAGCAATTTTCATCAGTAAATGGTTAAACAAGTATAAAACCTGCGGTAAGATGTTAGTTAATTTTCAAATCATTTTAAATAACTGTATAAAGTATTTAGAACTCTTCGCTGACATGGTATAGCTAAAACTTACTTCTTTATATTTCACTGTATAGAAACAGTCATTGCATTAGTCTAAGCAGTCAAGACTACGTATAAAATACAAAATTTGTTAAGACGTCTATTCACATATTATTATTATTGCTATAGTGTATATTGCAAATGCTAACGTTAATAGGTATAGCAATGGTTACCCAATTCATACGTGAGAACGAATTTAAGCTTTAAATCATATAACTTGGTCGTTTACCTGCGCTTCGTGGGCCTTTGTATTATAATTTGCTATATTTAGATGAATAATTTAGCGTTTAGATTTATAATTAGTCTATGCCATTCGATAATCCTTATTATATATCAGTCAAACGTGTTAGAATAGACTGTGTAAGGGCTGCTACTAGCCTGTACAGTCTTTGGTTGATAGATTGATAAACTACGACGCTTGATTGATAGATTTATTGATTATAATAATGATAATGTTTATATGATAATGATTTTGATATTAATTTGATAGGTATGAACACGCGTGGCCGCTTACGTCGTAGTACTTTCAAATTCATAAAATATTAAAAATATGGCGTAAATACCGATGTTGCAAACGTACGTGTTAGATCGTACAGATTGCAAACCTAAAAATAACGGATATGCTGCGCGGATAATTATTTTTTCATCATTAATACCTAACGTGTAGATAAACTTAGGTACAAAAATATAGACGCTTAAAACGTTCAAATTAACGTTAATATTTGGAATAAAGCCAAGGGTAAAACTGTCAATTCTAATAGCAGGTAGACAAAGGAGACAGGTAAAGGCATCTTTAACTATTATAGTGGAGAACTGAGCTCAGAATAACTACTAACCTCTTTCCAAGAAACTTCCGACCGCTCGCCGAGGCCTTCAATGAAACGAGTTATATTTGTATCACTAAATGTAGAGTTTAAAGTTAACTGATACATTTTTAAACAGTTCTATCATTGAATTTATATATTAAAATATTTAAGATGCGATTGTTGATATTGTCTTAGTAAATGTGTGCTAGTTCTGATTTAGTGTAGTATGGTTCTGGTGGCGTTTAATTGAAGGGCGTGCGATTTTCTAATCTTAAAAAGTTACTATCACAATGCTGGGCATAGACCTCCTCTTTCTTTTTGGAGGTTTAGAGCTTTTGACCCACCACGCTGCTGCAGGCAAGTTTTTTTTACAACCGCGGGACCTTTTCAGCACAATGTACATAAAATGCTTATTTATTAATAACATAAACCTTCCGGAAGAAATGCACTAAATTTAGTAAAAACCTTATAAAAATCCGTTTAATATATTTGGAGAAAATCGATCACATACATACACAGACAGCTTTTGGGGACTTTATTTTATAATATGTACACATATAAACACGAATATAAATATGAAATACTAAAGTTACAAATATAATACTAAGCACAGCATCGAATCGACTGTCACAGCTCATCTGCGAGCCATTTCCTGTTCAGACAGGATCGAAGCTCAGACGGACTCTAAATAATACCGCCGTATATGAAATGTTTCCCGGTCGTCAAGCGTGTTTGTATCTATATTTAAAGAAGGTGGTTCGAAATTATTGTTGTATAAAGTTTTTCAGAATTGTGGACGTTATGATAACAAATACAAAATACGATTCAAATATAAGGTTGTATAAATAATTAAAATTCAATTATACATATTTATTGTTTTGTTATATTTACACTTAATACTAATTTTTAATTAAATAATTTAATTAAAGTTAGTTAAATTAAAACTAATACATGTATATGAAATTTTGTCTTCTGGATGTTCTCAAATAATTCGTGTTCTGTGCAACGCATGGGTGTGTGCGTGCAGGCGTGTGTGTGTGTGCGTGCGTGGGTTTGTGCGTGCGTGGGTTTGTGCCTACTGGGGTGTGTTTGCACCGCCTTGTCGCTTCAAAGGTTGAACACACATGTCTAAACAAGCTGACATTCTACATATAAAGATTAATATTACAACAAAAAAAATTAACTTTTTGGAGCACACCAAAATAACTCGATTTTTATCTAGAACTGTTAAGACGATGTTACAATATTATTATTTTGCATCTTTGTGTCACCTATAGAACTGCTTTTGAGGTTTAAATTAGTTCAAATATGATTTTGAAAATTTCGGAAAAACTCGAGCTCCTTGAGAGCTTTTATCGAATATCCATTTGAGATATAACAATACTATGTACAATATTTCTCTTTTAGGCAAATATGATTTTGAAAAACTCAATCTCCTTGAGAGCTTTTATCGAATATACATTTGAGATATAACAGTACCATATTTCTCTTTTAGGCGTACAAAAAAATCTACCATAAAACTTCCAGTAAAACTTAATAAAAATGGTTATTAAACGTATATTGATACTCAGCAAGTTCAATACATTAATTAACTTAAACATAACTTTATTACGGATTAAAGCAAAATAATATTTTCATTACTTTTGTATTATGGACCATCATAAAGTAACGCCTAATTCTATAAATAAATTAAACATATCATGTAAATGATATGTTTATTTTTTGATTTGATTTGATTTTTTTTCTCTTCTTTGATCCTTTAGACTATATAATTTTAAGGCAATATAAAAGAAGAGCAAAATTTTTTAGACAGAATGTGCTAAAGCAACGTGTGGCGAGTATATATTATTCAATCTATAGTAATCGTTCATTTTGTTTTCTATTCGTTTTGGAATCTTACACAATAATGTTGTTTAAGTCAAGATAATGATTTAATAGAACGTGTTATTCGTTAAGATAAAACACATCTGAGAGCAACGCACGTTCCTAATTATATAATTGTAACGTTCATGCGTAGATGGTACATGAGTTATGCAATGTAACATGATAATAATGTTGATATTCATTAAATATACTTTATCTGTACTAATATATAATATTATAAAGCTGAAGAGTTTGTTTGTTTGATTGTTTGAACGCGCTAATCTCACTGAACCGATTTGAATATTCTTTGAGTGTAAGAAAGTCCACCCTCCACCACCCTCATTTCATACCGAAGTGTCGTAAAAGGCGACTAAGGTAAGTTGACCCACCGTGTCGTATCCGGTTAAGTAGAATAGGCCACCCTCTTTCTTACCGAGGTGTCGTAAAATACGTCTATGGTAAGTTGATGTCAGGCAGGCGGCCGGTCGTAAAATACGTAGCCAAATTATGTGACAACATGTTGCGCCGACCCCACTTAGAGTGGGATAAGGGCAGGAAGATGATGTTATATCAAAATTAAAAAACAAAATATTCTACATAGCTCAACAAAAATTAGTTTTGTCTAAACCGTTGTCATATTGTGGCATAAAACCGCTCTCATTCATCTCACCTTACCTTTTCAGATGCAAAGTTTTATTCTCACCGCGACGGATGCAGAAGCGCGCCGGTACGTCGTGATATATAAAAACGTTCATTTGCATTGGGCTTCCCCACGCGGACCCGGTATTTATCCAGTGCTAACGTACCGCATAATAAGAGAACCCCGCTTTGACGCATACCCCTGAGTCGCTATAAAACCATAATCTTATGAGTGAAAAACCTTTTCAACCCTTAATTAGCTTAATTATAGCGAATTTGTGAGCATTTACTTTTTTTATTACGTACTTTGTTTTTATTGTAACAGAGCTGTATTTGAGTATGATGTGAGAAAAATGTAAGAGTTGTTTGGAATCGCATAAGTGAGACTTCCATACTGCAGAAGGAAGTTCTGCCGACCGATTTACTAGGTAAGTTAACCTAATAATAAATAATCGCCAACCCAATTACAACTGACAGATAATACAACATTTTTATAGTGTTATTATTATATATGTCTCATATATAAAATGAATGTTTGCCTGTATGTCCTTTATAGAATCCGAAATGGCCGGAGCGGTTTTAATGAAATTTTCAGACGATCTTCAAAGTGGCCCAGCGGATGATCCAGTTAGGTGGCGATCGGAGTATTTTTTTTTACTGTTGAGTTCTTTTTCGAGGGGAATTCTAAACCAGACTGAGCCACAACAACGCGTTACCGGAAAGCTAGCTTCAAATAAAATTAAAGAATTAATAAATGATTTCTTTGTCTAAATAACGGATGGATACAAAATTCTAACAATTAGTTAAATTAAAAAGTGTACTATATAACTATTATAATAGTAACGCAATAAAATAAAAAATAATAAAGGAGCTGTGATAGCCCAGCGGTAACACCGTGCGACTCTTTCGAGGAGGTCATTTCGAGGAGTTTTCTGTTAAAATTGATGAGTCTAATTGATAATTCCAATTTATCACACGCTTTTCGGTGAAGGAACACATCGTGAGGAAACCTGTATATCTCTAGAGAATTCTGGAGATATGTGTGACCTACCAATCCGCATTGGAGCAGCGTGGTAGATCTTAGCTCCAATCCTTCTCTCCAAAAACGGAGAGAAGAGGCCTGTTCCCAGCAGTGGGAGAGTAATAGGCCTCTACTTTACTTTACTTATCAATAAAATAATTGATTCATATATAACTATAGCTGTCAAAAAATAATATGAACTCACACTAGGCTATGCCTATTATGAGTTTATAATATATAACTCTTTACGAAGTTGTAGGCGCGTACCTGCCAAGTATGTATGTGGGTAGCTGTAAATAATGTAGCCCTAATGACGTAAGTGTATTGTCTCTGCTACAATATAGGCAATCGCCCTAAAGCGCGAGCTGTGATTTAGAGGCCATTTTTCATGTGCATTGCACGAACCAGGAATGGGGATCAATTTTGCCCGCAGTTCTCTCGCCATGAAATCAATTGAATGCTTTTTATTACTTCCGGAACTTGGAGAACAACAAAACGAAAACCTTAAATGAAAAGAAAATAAGACAAAAACAAAATTTTATTGACCTTTTGAAATTTTAAAAAATAGTAGGATTAATTTCCTGATTTTGTTTAACTTCTTTTTTACACACGGCAGGTTTTCATAAATAAAATTTTATAGAATAAGAATTCTGAAATGAAATTTACATTTACAATTTTATCAATTTTTTCTCGAAAAAATACAGGATAAGAAAACAATACATATACAAATTAGAAGTAACTATTATTAGAATTAAAGACACTATCATCATTTCAATTAGGTATTATTCACATCCTACTTCCTACTATCCTACTAATATTCCTACTAATCCCAGTAAGGAACACAGTACTCCAGTAAGGAACAAGCTTGTGGACTCTTTGGTCCTTTCCCACCTCAACTACTGCGACGTGGTTTACGGACCATGTTTATATAAGGAAACAGAACTAAAAATACAGAAATTACAAAACTCTTGTGTTCGATTTTGTTACAACGTCCCTCCTCGCTCAAATATTACACCATTTCTTAATACTTACAATATTCTAAACATGAAAAACCGTCGGACATTAAAAATGAATATCATTATATATAATTTACGTAAATACGGGAAACCTACTTATCTAGCGTCTAAACTGAATTGGTTACAAAACAATAGTGACCGTCATTACCGACTGTCACGCCTTATTAATCTAATTATTCCTCGTCCTAATTTAGTAACTTTTAAGGGTAGTTTTCGCTTTGCTGCTTCCAAATGCTGGAATGATATTCCCCCGCCAATACGGAGGTCTGAGTCAGTTTCCAGATTTAAATTATTATGTAGACAATGGCTTTTTGATTGTCAAAAAAAAGAAACTAATTGGAAGGCAATCAAACTTTTGAAATAAATGTTAATTTACCTATTGATATGATTAACCTTTTTTGCAGCATTATTCTAATATTTACAATTCTATTTCTTACTTTAGTTTATATTATTATTAACGTGACTAATATTCAGAGTGGGTACGCGCTGGTTTGTGGTTTGCAGGAGATAATAATCGTTTAAACAGCTCATGCACTACTTAGATTTTATTTAGATTACATTATTATTATTATTTTTTTAATTTATTTTGGTTTATATAAATTTAAACAAAACACAATGTTGGCAGCATTGGTACAAGGCGTGGGCTGAAAAGCAGCTTTAAGCTGAGTCCCACTACCTTTTCACGATATCTTTGTTAGATAGTAATTTTAAGTGTAAATGAAGTTTTCTTTTTTTTCGTGAATAAAGTTATTATTATTATTATTATTATTATTATTATTATTATTATTAATCCTACTAATATTATAAATGCGAAAGTTTGTAAGTATGGAGGTTTGTTTGTCACTATTTCACGGCAAATCCGCTGAACCAATATCGATTAAATTTGGCAGTTATTATACACAGGAATAACATATAGGCTTTATAAATACTGTTAAATAATTTATAGAATTAGGCGTTACTTTGCGAAGGTCCATAATAATATTCTCATTACTTTTGATAGCAAAATAATATTCTCATTACTTTTGAAATACTGTTAATTCTATAGGAATAGGAAGACACTAAAAAGCGCCATCTAATATCAACCTATCAGGCGAACAAAGTCACGTGGAAAAGCTAGTATAGCCTTAAAATGTTCCACTCCAGCCGTTTAAATTTATTTGTACTAGTTCCTTCTTCAATATATAACATATACAGAACTTTATTTTAGCCCTCAAGCTCAGAGCATAAAAATTATATCTGGCGATATCTTACTTCCAAAAGACCTATAGTCTACTAGTCCACTAGTCTACAGCACTTTCATTCATTATTTAAAGATAATTGGATCTTTATTTATTTCGTTTAAGAGTTGCTAATGATTTTTTAATAACTCTCAAAGAGAAATACAAAGTTTCACAATAGGAAGATTTGCTTTGTTAGTGAGCGCAGCAGTTGCTATAGTAGTTTTTGAATATCACTTTGAACGGACACTCAATACTCCTGTATTCGAATATGCCTTGTCCTCCAGCTAGTGTGTAGTACAATTTGTTTTATTTGTTTCACTCAGGCAAATATCTTCACACTACTATACAGCATGTAGTGTACATTAGAATGTAAGCCCCTACTCTCTGACCCTAAAACATATATTAAACAGAATTTGGCAAACATTAATCAAGGCTCAGAATTTTTATCGATATTTGACTCGTCCACAAAAGTTTTCGTTACTGTACATTATTGTAACTTTTCCACAACGCATACATATATAAACGTGTACAATGTATCTACATCATCCTCCTGCCCTTGTCCTACTCTAAGTAGAGTTGGCACAACATGTTACAAACATGTTGTCACATAATTTGGCTACGTATTTTACGGCCGGCCGCCTGCCTGACGTCAACTTACCTTAGTCGTATTTTACGACTCCTCAGTAAGAAAGAGGGTAGTCTATTTTACTTAACCGGATACCACACGGTGGGTCAACTTACCTTTGTCGCCTTTTACGACACCTCGAAAAGAAATGAGGGTGGTACTATTCCATTCAGCCGGATACCACACGGCGTGTACAATGTACCTACATACCAAAAATATTACGCTAAAAAACAAGGAACGTGTCATGAGAATATTTTTATCGGGGAATGACTAAAATATCCAAAGGATGACATGAATAATAAATAAGGTGGAACTGAAAGGTCACATGAAAAAAGTATAAGTTAAATTCGTTTAGAAATTGAAAAAGATAATGCCATTTCTAAAAACTGCCAGTGGGTCAAAATGTTCTAATGGCGACCCCAAAAGCCAATTATATCAATTAAATACTCCACCGCTAAACTGGACCGCTCTCAACGTCAATTTTTTTAGTTAACTTTTCCAAATAATTTAGATGATTTTATTCTTTAAAATATCATAATACAGTATAATAAAAGTACACTAATATGGTTTTTATGCACAATACATTCTCATGACATCTATACTAATATATAAAGATGAAGAGTTTGTTAGTTGGTTTGATTGAAGGCGATAATCTCAGGAACTACAGGACCGATTTGAAAAATTCTTTGAGTATCATTTATCGAGGAAGGTAGGAAGATATATAATATTACGCTAAGATAAATAGGAGAGGAGCAGCAATAAAATATATTGCGAAAATGGCAATTTTAAGCGTTCCTTGCGTGCGCTAAGTAAACGGCGAAAGTTATTAAAAAATCTGTTACTAACTCACGATAGTAGTTATTGTTATATGTTCAAAATTTCAATTCGGAAAAAATATTGTGGCACGGCGAAGCTGCTGACACAGCTAGTTTATTATAAAAATACGCATTTTAGTTTATGTATCATGAATACCTTACCTTGCTATGAATATTGCTTTTGTAGTATATGCGAATAATTCAGCACTGACTCTTTGCCAAAATATGTCAAAAATAACATTTCTTAATGTATCAACAAGTGCGACTTGTTGCTTCATCATATTATAAAGGTACATTGCGTTAAGATTTGTGTGGCCACAAAATCCCACAGATTCATGCAATTTTGCATTTTACGATTGTCGTAATCTAGACGTAATCTTATACGGTAAAAATTTTACGTAGCTCTACCTATTTCTGCTTTATTTTATACAGACTAACCGCGACGAATTAAGTGTTGAGCTACCTCAAAATATAATTAGAAAATAAAGAGTTTTATACTCGTTGTGTCACTTAGTAAGGGTGCATTTTTATCTAATGTATAGATCGGGTAATCTGATCGACATAGATATACAAATTATTTCACACAGCTATTGTAAGAAAACGCTCATATCAAATGAGCTGAAATGTTACGAAATACATCCATAAAAGTTTTGTTGAAGTGTCTGAAGGAAACGTTTGTTCTTAAGGCGTCAAGAAGTCGCGAGGTTGGTAATTTACGAGGTTAAAGTGAAAGAGTTGTAAATTTTATGATGTGACGACGAAGACGTCTCAATTACGTGGCATTCATGGCGTAACGAGCAAGTGTGATTTGTGACATTCATCTAATTCAAAGCAACTACTACAAGCTCTTTGTACTTCCAGTTAATGAATGTCCTAGTGTTATTTATTGCATGAATCTATCCAGCCTGACTCCATTACTGTAAGAAGTAAATATATTTTTATAATTTCGTCATCCTCACAGTAATACTATCCTGACACTAGTAAAGATTCTCTGCTCTATTTGCACGCTTTTGACAATGTATTTGCACTTCCCTTTGCAATATACAAAATCTTACGAGTCTTTAGACTCTTATTTTGATTATTTAGGATAAAATAGAAATGTATTCTAGAAATATCCTGTATATATAACAAAATAAAACTTATACAATGGAAATGCTTCAAAAATCTCGACTTAAAGTACTAAATCCAGAAGTTAGTTATCGGACTTAGAGTAACTTAATAAGTTATTTGAATGTAAATAAAGCGTACAAAATACTTATTAATGTTTTGGTGTTTAAAAGTAATTTAAAAACGAGTATTTTTTGCTTTTAACCTTTTGTTAAGTAAACAAAATATTATTGTACAATTTACTGCAGATTATTAAATTCGCTATAGAATTATTTTTATTTAAAAACTCTGACTTCTACAGTTGAGAAGAAACAGTAATTCGTAAAATGTTGTTCTGTTTTAAAAGCCAGTTTAAAAAATAATATATTTCGGGATTGCAGTGACTAATTTCACTAACATTAAAAAGTTATATTCTATAAAATTGTTCGTAAAGGCTTACGATATCGTTGTAAGGAATCACTAACGACTTTCCAACCATAAGCTTATTACTAAGGTTACCGACTGACCTAATTGCAAACGAGTATAGCAGGCAGAAGCCTGTTACATTTATGAAATTTAAGCTATTGCAAAGTGCACTTTAGTTAATAAGCTACACCTTCTTTGTCTGAAAATTTCATGGTAATTAATTTCTAATAACATTGGCGATATCACTTGTTACAAAAATAAATCTACTCTTTTTCTATGGCACTTTTACTTTTTATTGTATAAAGGGACCTGCCCCGGCTTCATATTGGCTACAGCGTTTCGGGGATTAAAGCATCAAGCGATTCTTGTGATCGGTGAAATTCGCGCTTAATTTTATTTTAGGGCACGTAATTTTTTATTTTGCGATAACTCTTTATATATTTTTTAAATTATGAGGTATGAAGAGTCATATTTTTTGAATTTAAACTATCCTGAGTGGTATTTATAATTAATGTATCGAAACCGGCTATACTCACGTCTTATTTCATTGGATGAGCCCGACTAGTTTCAAGCCAGTACGGAGCTCTTATTCATGAGCTACTACCCTCAATTATTTACGTTTTTTCCATATTGTAGATGGAAAGACGAATAATGTTTTTGTCTTATATATTACACCTGTTAAAATAAAAAGTATAAGTCTAATAAAATGTCTATTGCAATCGTCGTAACAAACAGACATATTTTCGCATTTATATGGGTACATGTGTATATAAACACAACCAATTTTATTTGATAGATTTTTTCATACTTATTATCCAGAAATTGTAGAAACAGCCTTAAAAGACATAATGTCTTTTAACTGTCTCATTGTCTCTTCGTGAACGCTTGTAGGAAGAAGCACACTAGAGATTACACATGAGATTACAAAAGCAAAACAATAGTAGCGCATTCAGTACAAGACGAAGCACATTTTGTATATACGCCCCGCGTTAGACGTAGTGTCCGAAAGAAAAATGTGGAACGGGGGCCTAGAATAGGATGGGGCCGACGACCCTTCAGGCGCCGTCTGCATTGCCTTCAAAGATCTTACAACATTTAGCACGATCTATGATAACTGCCAACTGTGTTCACACTATTACAGATAACACGTTTTAAAGGGGCCTGAATAACGATCGTAAGGTTAACTGTCCGGTTTACGGCACAAGCTTATTGAGTGAAGAACGAAATGGAAATAAAAAAACTCGAATGTAAGAAATATAAGCAAACATGAGTATAAAAAAACAACAACAAGCTTTATGAATGAAATATATATGGTCTAGTTAAAATTGATATTTACGTGTCAGTCCACACTGAACAGCCACTCTCACCTCACCAACACCGTCAGTCGGTGAGAGAGGAGTTGAAATCGTGACTTTTTTAAATTTTAAACTATCGTGAGTAGTATTCATAGTTAATGTATAGAACCGGTTCTACTCACGCCTTATTCTATCGGGTTAGCCCGACTAGTTTCGACGTTATCGCGTGTTATAACGTCGTGTAAAGAGCTCATGAATAAATGCCCCGGATGAGTTCGAAACTAGTCGGGCTCGGTTCTATACATTAACTATAAATTTGCGACACTTATCCATGCCGCAGCAGTGCGAATGACTTGGACGCCGACTATAAAACCGCATAAGCAAAGTTAATTTCGAAAGTTCGTGGCTTAGATTTGAAGTTCGTACTAAAACAATTATCCCCTTGTCTCTTCAAGATGCTGATGAGGAGATCAGATTTTAATAGCCTTGTGTAGTATTGTTTTTTTTTAATTGGGTAGTATGATAGTAGGTAAATAATACCTATAATAAAATCATAGTGTACAAATCTGCAAGTCTTATAATATTGATGTGAAAAATTCAGCGTTTCCATATCGAGTAACACTTATACCTAAGATTACAAGTTTTCAAAATTAAGTTTGTTTCTAATTTTATATTCTTTGCGTTTGTGGTCGATTATTATATAAACAGCTGTATGGATATTGTTGCAATTTATGAATTTTTAAAACCTGAACATAAAATTTAATTATTTTTTATTTCAATCAGTTTATGAACAATAAAATATGGCAATTTTAATAAATCGCTACAGCAATATTGCTCAGTACTCGCAAATACTTTTTATTAACATTAAGCTATTTAACTCGATCTACGACTGACATATATAATATATATGTACGAAAAGCACAGTCTTCATTTACTTAAATTAAATTTTAAGTCTAGGGACTATCTCGTCAAAATTAATATAACATTAAATAAGTTTACGGAAAAGTTTGTCAGCTGTCACAGGCTTTATAATTATAAACGTCTATCGCCTCTGTTAACAAAACAACTTTGATAAGCTGACATCTGTGCAATCAACCTTACTGATAAAAGCGGATAAATTCAAACCCAATGATGGACTAATAAATATTCAATATTGCTAGAGACGTCGTCAGGGTGGAATAAAATAGAAATTTTTAGCCATAATTATATATGATACAAGATTTAACACCAAAAAACTCAATAAATAAATTTATAACACTTCTTGAAAAACCACTAAAATTAAGCCACGTGTATTGTCTTGGTCGTAAGAATAATCTAAAATTGGTATTTTTGATTCCCGTACAAAGATTTATTATGTAGTCTAAAACGTACCAAGTATAAGTTCCCAAAATTTATTTATTATTATTGGTTATAATGATCTTAAACCGAAATGTATTTATTTTACTTTATATACTTATATATTTATATTCCTTTATATATTTTTATCCAAAGTTTGGGTGTATTTTGATATGAGTATGCTGTCCAAATTAAATATAACAGAATATTAATAAGATCACTGATATAAAAAGTATTATTTTCAGCGAACTTAGTCTCTTGAGTTATTCTTCCAGAAACAATGAATTAAATAAAGCAATCTAACTTCTAAAAGTCCTCCATAATTACACTGTTCAAAGTCAATTGACGTCTGACCTGAATTTGCATTTGAATAAGAAGCCGGATATCTTCGAACAAGTTCAGAACAATCGTTCTATCTTAATAACTCCAATCTCAGTTTGATTGTAAACAAAGCTACTGCAGCGTCAGAGCGCTTCAGAAATCCCAATCTTTATTTATTTGAATAAAAACGGATAACTTGCCACAAACAAATAATCGCTTGATCTTAATAACTCCAAGTTCGAAGTTTTATTGTAAACAGTGTTACTACAGAGACAAAGTTTGCTTTTAGCCGTCCAGCCTTTTGAATATTTAACCCATAAAGGCGTTTATATGTTTAACTATAACTGTTAACTTCTACTAAACAGAACAAATGCTAACGATTAAATGCAATAAAAAAGCGTTATATCTTCCTGTCCTTATCCCACTCTAAGTGGGGTCGGCACAACATGTTTTTCTCTTCCATTCTGTCCTATCTTTCGTCAACTCTGGCGCCACTCCTTTTATATGCATATCATACTTCACACAATCCAACCATCTCTTTTTAGGCCTCCCTCTAGGCACATATCCATCCACATTCAAATTTAACACACGTTTGGTCACATGATTTTCATCCCTCCTCATTACATGTCCATACCATCTCAATCTTGCACTTCTCGTCTTTTCTATAATGGGCGCAACTTTCAGACTTCCCCTTATATACTCGTTTCGTATTTTATCCAGTTTTGTCACACCACACATCCACCTTAACATTCTCATCTCATTTGCATGTACTCTTCTTTCATCCGTCTTTTCATTGCCCAACATTCTGATCCATACAATACGACAGGTCTTATGACTGCTTTATAAATTTTTCCCTTAACTTTAAGGGGCATTCGAGGGTCACATATTGTGCCTGAGACCTGCCGCCACTTCATCCATCCTGCATTCATTCTTTTACCCACATCTCGATCTATTTCACCGTCGCTTTGAAAAAGCGAACCAAGGTACCGAAAATCAGAGCAGACTGGCAAAATGTTCCCATCCAAACCGATCGGGGAGAAATTGGAGGTCCCACTAAAGTCGTAGTACATATGTTCAGTTTTAGTACGACTGATTTTTAAACCGACTTTCTCCAACTGGTTGTGCCATTTCGCCAATCTGCTTTGGACCTCAGTTGCATTTTCTCCGACGAGTACAATGTCATCGGCGAATAACATTCACCAGGGAGCCTCCTCTTGAATGTTAGCAGTAAGTGCATCCATTACTAGAAGGAATAAAAATGGACTTAAAGCCGATCCCTGGTGTAAGCCTACAGCCACATCGAAATCGTCAGTTACTCCGGCTGCAGACCGGGCATGAGTACTAGCTCTGACATACATAGAACATACAATCCGTACATACTTCCCAGGCACTCTCTTTTCTCTCAAACTCCACCACAGAACGTCACGGGGAACACGATCGTACGCTTTTTCTAGGTCTATAAAGACCATATGCAAGTCTTTACGCGCATTACGGTATTTCTCGCATAACTGACGCAAGGCGAAAATAGCGTCGGTCGTACTCCGTCCTGGCATAAAACCGAACTGGTTCTGGGTTATCTTACATTCCTCTCGCATTCTTCGCTCTATCACTCTTTCCCAAATTTTCATGCTATGTGACATGAGCTTTATCCCTCGATAGTTGTTACATTCTTGTACATCACCCTTATTTTTGAAGATGGGTACCAATGTACTGATAGACCACTCGTCTGGAATCGCCTCTTCATGTAACAACTTATTAAAGAATAAAGATAGCCACTCCCATCCTTCGACTTCCAGATGCTTCCATACTTTTTTTTTTTCATTTATTTAACAATTTAAACAATTTTTTAACAAATGTTACTTAACACTATAAAAAACCACAAAGGTTTGTACCTAGTGTTACTGTCATCATAATATATATTACAGTATTAACCGGTTGTATGTATTATTAAATATACTTCAGCTGGTATACCATCAGGTCCAATCGCTCTCCCATTTTTCATACTCTGTACCACTAGTTTGACTTCATCTACATCCACTTCTCTTACCATTCCTAAGTTAATGGGTATATCTTCTAACTTTCTGCTCCAATCATTCTCTTCATTCATTAAAGTTTCAAAATAATCTTTCCAACGTTCTTTTATGTCCTCATCATTCGTCAAAATCTTTCCTTTCTCATCTTTCATACATTTCACATGCATTATATCCTTTTCATTCCTCTTTCTCATGTTCGCTATCCGATATATATTTTTTTGTCCTTGAGGCGTTTCCAGAGTACTGTATAGTTGACTCTGTACTTCGCCTTTCGCGATAGCGACTGCTTTCTTTCCTATCTTCTTTTTCTCAATATATACCTTTCGCTTAATCTCTCTCAATTCATTGTCATTAACATCTACACCAGTCCAATCTCTAAATGCATCCTTCTTTTCTTTCAGAGCCTTTTTTACATCTTCATTCCACCACCACGACTCTTTATCTATCTTACCTTTTCCTTTAGTCTCGCCAAAGATGTCTTTTGCGGCACTCCTCATACATAAAGCTATTTCATTCCAACATTCATTTATAGACTTTTCCTCCATTTTATCCCTCATATCTATTATTTTATCTACCACTCTTCTTTTAAATTCTCTTGCATATTCCTCTTTCTCAAGCATATACCACTTAATTTTGGGCAGAAGCTTTGGCTTGTATTTTTCTACTTTTACTGTAAGTTTGACCTCCAGTAACAGTAACCTGTGTTGGGTCACTAATGGTTCCCCAGGAATGACTTTACAGTCCTTAACTCCCAATAGATTACTCCTCCTCAGAAGGAAGTAATCGATCTGGGTGCTGTGACTGCCGCTTTTGTACGTTATAAGGTGTTGGTCCATTTTTTGAAAAAAGGTATTTGCTATTGCCAGGTCAAAAGCACAAGCAGCTTCCATTAGTGTTTCTCCCTCACGGTTACGTGTACCAAAGCCCCAACCCCCATGCACTCTCTCATACCCTCCATTCAGTCTACCTACATGCCCATTAAAGTCACCTCCAACATAAACATCCTCACTTTAAGGGATAGCCATAATAATCAAATCAAAATCCTTCCAAAACTTCTCTTTCGCTACATCGTCACAACCAGCCTGCGGAGCATATACACTGACTATATTTATCACTAAATCAACTTTCATTATTTTAACCACTATGATTCGATCATTCACTCTCTTGACATCCATCACGCATTTTTTCAACTCTTTATCTAACACTACTCCCACTCCATTTTTCTTACCATCACTTCCACAATAGTAAAATTTAAATCCTGCTCCGATTTCCCTTGCTTTCGTACCCTTCCACTTCATCTCCTGCAAACATGCAACATTTATTCGTCTCCTTTCTAATATATCCGCTAACTCTCTTCCTCTTCCATTCATCGTACCTACATTCCAGCTAGCCATCCTCATTCTTTCATCCCTATGGACTCGCGTCTTACGTCGCACCCGTCCTTGATGCGACAACCCTTGTCCATTTCCCACAGGCGCCGGGTGCTGCACCTGCGCGTCGCCTACGGGGAACGCCCTAGCAGAGTCGCATCCTTTTTTACTTAACAACATGTTGTAGGGATTCGGCAAATAAAAAAGCGTTAATACTAATAATTATTCAGTTAATTTCAAAAAGATTTTATTTCAAGACTAGAATGATTCTTTCGATGATAGAAATGATTCTTTCGTTCTGACTAAAATCAATCTTATAGCTAGAAAATAAATAAAGTTAACGCAGTATGAAAAAATCTATAATCGAATAAATTTTTCAACTGACGTCAAGTTTGTTGACCTGAGATGATATCAGCCATTCAATTGCCTTAATGGGAACAAACAAAACTGACTTCTTCCAAATTTTCATCTTTTAATAGCTACCTATGTTAAACTTAGTAAATTTGACTATTATTTTTAGACACCTGAAATATTATTAATATTCTATAAGCAATATTTTACGTGTAAAGAAGACAATTACGCGGATAAACTATGAAGTAGAGAAATAAAATGTTTTGAAGATTTTACAAAGTACATTACGGACCGAAAGATTCACCCAATAGTATCTAAGCTAAAATCGAAATCATATAGTAATTTAATTAGAAAAAATATCATCAAATCCAGCAGAGCAGGATAATAAGAGGCCGTTACTACTACATAAAAGTTCGACAAGAGTTTGTATTTGTGCATATGAGGTGTGTATGAACCATAGAGCTAAATAGTGTATACTGGTCGTGGTATGGTTAAATACTATATACGAACAGTATGCTATCTGCGTTTATTTTCAAATTAATTGCTTGACACGCATATTTCAATAAAGTATTAAAAGTTCATTCCATTAATAAATATATAATAGAAAAGAAAACTGAAAAAAAGTTTATAAAAGTTTTTGTTATCTATACAAGCACGTCGTTTACCAGATCTTAAATCAATAAACCCAAGATGTGGGCTGTGACACAATCTCGAATAGCCAATAATGCATTCTGAGCTCAATCTATCTTATCCGATTCATAAAACTTTTCGAGAGGCAAGATATGAAGGATCAACTTCGAAGTTTTTCTTCGAAGAGATTTCTTACACCGCTGTTCAATCTTTTATTATTTCATTTAGTTACATAGCGGATGTTGGAAACATTTTTTTCTAAAAATCTAATTCCGCATTCATCACATAATAAATCAATATAACAATGATAACACTTACAAAATAAATTCGAAACAGAAGGTTCGGAATATTCATTCATTCAGACGATGATACTCTGTCGCAAAGAATAATCGTACAGATACATTTAGGCCGGATGAGTTTATGGCGGCGAAATTGTCTAATATCCAATTATGTGATGCTGAATAACTAGACTCGTGATCCATCACGTCCACAAGCCTTGTATTTTACTAGCGTTCCGACCGCTCCACGTAATTCCTTAACTATAATTATCTTTTTATTGAGGTTGTTTGGAACGTGCAGATAAAGTGTGAATAAGTTAGCTGTTACCAACGAGTTTACTCGTGTTGTGATGACATAAAATCGGAGTGTTATTATATAGAATGGGGCACTAACCTAAAAAGTGTCCATCGAAAAAAAGAGAAAGCTGCTGAGGCTACCTATCTGTCTCTCTTTTTTATATGTCATTAGACAAAGATAAGTATGGGTCTCTTATCTCCCATTCTATACTCTATGTATAATAACGCTATGCATAAAATCCTACAGCAAAAATATCTTTAATTTAGAAATATTTTTAGAAATATGTTCCCAGATTTGTGTTTCCTTGTTTTAAACTTACTTGACTACGAACAAACTTGAATTTTATACATTTCCATAATAAAAGTTTTTTTTATTTAGGTAAAACACATAATAATAATAATAATGATGAAAAAATCTTAGTTAAAGAAAAACTTAAATAATAATAACAGCCATAATAAAATCATAGCACTCTGAAGTACTGCTGACTACATCATTTCTGATTTGGACAAAGATGGGTCGCGATTTAATGAGTCATCATTGTACTACATAAATCCTGGTCAATCACTAGAGGGATCTTGTTTTCGGAGCCGCGCTATCTTTCTCAGA
Organism: Morpho helenor; assembly: GCA_029227775.1. Classification (NCBI taxonomy): domain Eukaryota; kingdom Metazoa; phylum Arthropoda; class Insecta; order Lepidoptera; family Nymphalidae; genus Morpho; species Morpho helenor. The sequence continues at coordinate 12,427,722 of JARGCU010000025.1, forward strand.
ATGGAGATATGCCCGTTCTTATAACAACGAAGAAATCGGGTATTCTCGCCTGAGTGAACATGCTCGATGCGCGATACAATAACAAATGCAACATTATTTATCACTTAGGTGCAAACCAACCTGACTATGAATATGTCAGAGCCACAATCCATTATCCACACCAGAATGAGAATGTCATTTGCACATAACAACGTGATGACGACAAATATACAATTATTATTGCAATACGCCTGTAATTAATATGGTCTGTTTCTATTTATTGAAGTACTTTCTGTAGTATTAGTATATTAAACTTAATTGTCACTTCTTCTTCTTCAACTGATGAACGTCCACTGCTGGACATAAGTCTCTTCACGGAATCTTAACACCACACAATCTTGTGCCGCTTGAATCCAGCTGGTCCCTGCGACCTTTTTGAGGTTGCGTTTTCCCCAATTTCCTTCTGTTCTTCTAACTGTGTTCCGCCCATTGCCACTCCAGATTCACGACACGCTGAGCTATATGGGTGACCAGTTCTTCTACGGATTTCCTCATATCTGATGTGATCACGTATAGAAACTCCACGCAATGCTCGCTGCATCGCCTGCTAAGTGACTATGAGCTTTCTTATGAGGCGACTATATACTGGGTGGTAACGACGACACGATATTAAATGACAACCACCAATCATTTCTACCATTCATACCCACCGGTTATTCACACTATGTGCCCCACTCAATGCCACTTCAACTGCGCGACATGCTGATTTATATCGAAGATTTTGGTTCTACAGATCTCCTCATTTCTGATTTGATCGCGTAGAGATATTCCAAGCATAGCTCGCTCCATCGCTCTCTGAGTGACTCTGAGTTTTCTAATCAGGGCCATAGTCGGTGCCTATTTTAAGCCTAGTTAAGTAAAACAAAAAATACAAATAAATATTTATATACTTGATTAAATATTTAAAGTACGATTCGTAACTAATAACATCTTACACTTTCATTAATTACGAATAATACTAAAACTAAAGTTAGTGATCTTGTTGTTAACTTCGGCGAAACTCCTCACTAATTAATTTATATCACTTTCCCTGTTGTTCGTTTAATTGCTTTAGTAATTGTACTGTTGTCACTGTTATTCTACATTGAAGATTTGTAGAGAAATTTAACTTATTTTCAAATGCCTGTAAATATACAAAATGATTATAAACTAAACACAATGTACCTTTTTTGTTCTATATAATATATTTTGTAGACTAAACAGAACAGATAATGTAGTAAACCTATATTAATGAATGAAAAAAGTCTGTAATTGTAATTTTTTAGACCACAAGGCGGTTAGCAAACAACTGGACTGTTTGGCGATGCGTAGAAACGTATCATCACTGTGCATTTTCTACCGCATCTTTCACGGAGAGTGTTCCACCGAACTGCATGACCTGATTCCTGCCGCTAAATTCCATAACCGCACTGTACGTCACAGGTTAAAATATCATCCTCACCATCTGGATGCTTGGCGATCCACCACAGTGCGTTTTTCAAATAATTTTATTCCGCGCACCACCATTTTATGGAACGATCTCCCTTTGGCAGTGTTTCCAGATCGGTACGACATAAGTACCTTCAAAAAACGTGTTTTCCATTTTTTTAAAGGACGGCAACGCACTCGCTCTGCGAGAGGTCGTGGGCGGCGGCGATTACTTTAAGGTAAACCGCATGCTCGTTTGCCATCCTATACCATAAAAAAAATATATGTAAATATAAACTGTAAATATAAACAGTATTGATATCCATAAAAATTTGTCTGTTTGAGTCTCCGTTATAGTTTACAAAAAAGCTACTCGTATTCCGTTGGAGGAACATTGATGAAATTCGGCACAATTTATGCTAATATACCGCGGTAATAAATAGAAAAAACGTTTGTCCGGAAGTAGAATATAAATAAGTAAATGTATTTTAACAAATAAGTTGCTGAAAATTTATTCGCAGGAACGGTTTGTATAAAGTTATAGAATAATCTCAAGATCTGAACACAGTGACGTGTTAAGATAAAGTTACCCACAACACGAAATCAATACCTCGCTCATAGGTGAAACTGTCTGGACGTTGTTGGTACATACCTACAATTCAAAGAAAATATAATAGAATAAGAAAAATGTATTTTATTTTATAGGGAAGAAACAAACACCACTCAAGACCAATGTTTTAAAGTAGGGATAAAATATCGACGATTAAAAATTGCTCGTAAAAACGAAAAAATTAAAGACCTTTAAAGGTTACTTAAGTCTAGAGAAAAATATCTAAATTTATATTTCTATTAAGGAATTTGCGAACGTCTACAATCAAAATGGCGGCGCGGGGGCGAACAAATATTTTTTTCCAAATGTAATTGGAAAACTCGCTACAATAAAAGTCTGGGGTGACACGAGTCGACTTGGCGGCGAAATACATTTACGCTCTAAGTTTCGTTTCAGAACACAAATTAAACATGGCTTTATCTGTGTAACTTAAAGGTTGCGAAGTTATTGATATAGGTATATATTTTTTTCATCAATTTCTATTATATTTATTGTTATTATATATTTAATATACACATGTGTTAGTATGTTTTGTATTGCTCTCTCACCAGATGATTAATAACAATACATTTTTGAGATGGAATGGTCAGCACCTTCACAGTTTTCACATAGGATCCTATCCAAGCACTAAATCCTTTGATAGTACGATTTTAGCGTAAAAATTGCCATTACCGAAACGGCTTATCACCAGATCACACTACGGACAATATAAATTGAATTTCATATCGGTAATCAAACCTGGGAACACTAGTCTACGAAGGCTAGTCTATTACAAGAAAAATATACAGATTCAATTATTCTGAAATGAATATTCACGCCAGCAAAGTTAGAGCAAAAAGCAACTTGAGATTTTACGAAAATATTACGCGTACTGTGCATAAACAACAACATTAACACAATATTACAATTATTTTAGCATATATATTCCTTCACGACGCAGCATGTCGTACAATAATTCATGTGTAACGGCAAGCTTACTGTGCGATTCGAATGATATACACTTGATGTGTTTAATCCAGCGAAAGGATGTCAATATACCTAATCTAATAATATCTGAGTCACTTATGAATTTAACAATTTTATTTTTAACCTTAAATCTTTAATATTTATTTTTCTTTAAAATACGTAGGATCGAGCCCCATAGCATAGCATAACATAGTAAACAAAATGATAAGTGTTGTACAATTTATTGTTTTTGGTCTTCCAAGATAATGTAGAATTACCCATTGATCTAAATTCACAATTATTAAAAACTTATTGAGGATAATTTAGCACAACGTCAATCTACAAACCAATACTCGAATAAATAAAATACAATGCTAGAGGACAACACCTTCAGTAGCCTCTGCTACTTAGACACAACACAGTAAATAAGTAATAAAAAATCATCACATCCAAGTAAAAGTCCTTATATATATGTAAAACGTGACGACGACGAGCCTCTGCTTTAAGATATCAGAGTGTAAACAAAGTATAAGGAGTTATCAGATAGAAGCAAAAGAGCTTGTAGTTGCAACCCCTATCGCCAAACCTGGACATTCTTTAGTTGAGACGCTTATCGTATCGCAAAACATGATATACTTTAAACGAAAGTATACAATATAAATACATTCAAATTCTGCTTTCGCATATTAAGTTGCTAAGTGGGAAATATATATCAAAGGCACTTGAATTTGAAACAATACTCGTGGAAATCGGCTTATCTTACACAACCAGGTTGCAACTAAGCAGAATTCAAGGCAGCGGGAGCTCTCGATAACATTCTTTGACATGACATGAATGCAATGTGTTATTATGTACAACGTTTTAATGTGTGTTTAACATACTTTCTACAGTTATATCCGTTTTTATCCTATCTAGGGTGTTTCATACGTAGTTAGATCACTACTAAATAGGTACCATCCGCTTCTTACGTGTTATTAACGCTTTATTTTGATTTATAGAAGAAGGCATTACTTTGCGAAACTCCATAGTACAGAAGTTACTATGGAATGTTGTATTAAATTATTTTGCTGTTATTTTGAAGCTATTAGGAAAACTGTTAAAAAAAGTTTTCAATAGTCATATCTAAAGTAATTTACTCAAAATGCTGTCCAATGGTGGAAACCATACGAAAATCCGTTCGATTTTTGAATTTGATTTAAAGTCTTGTCGTATGTAATGATTCTCTTGCCCATGTCCCACTTAAAGTGAGGTCGGCACAGTATGTTATAAACATGTTAAATGGCTAGGCATTATACGACCGGTCGCCTACCTGGTGTTATCTTACCATAGTCGCCTTTTACGACACCTCGTTAGAAATGAGGTGTCGTTAAAGGCGACTGAGGTAAGTAAACCCATGTAACTGGGTCAAAATATCGACAAACAAAACAAATTTATGAGATATGTACCCGTTAACCTTAAATAATTTATAATTATGTTTGTAAATCGATATATACGATAGTGCAATAAATTTCCGATCAAAAACTGTTCGATATTCCGTATTACGTAATATCTCCCCCTACTGTCGACGATAGCAATATTTCACGTTTACTCTGCGATACGAATGAATCGACCCCTGATATGTTTAATTCAGCGAAAGGATGTCAATCTGCCAAATCTAATAACACACGATCCATACTGCTGGTTCTTCATACTGTTTATTTATACTACATTTCCAGCTGTTCGTTTAACGGAAGCTTCGAGGCAGAAAATTACAAGACGCTGTTGATCGATGTCTATGATATAATATAAATTCAACAATATTTATTATCCTTCTTATTAATATTTCAACAGTAATGAACGATGTTCTATATTGATATTAATCACTTATTATAATTGATATGATAAATTTAAAAGATACATTGCCGATAATGTAGGCTTTATTTTAGAATTTGGGCTCTTATTGAGTGGACTAAGATGTATTCTTTGATCTCTTTATAAGTTAATTTTTATTTATAATTTATGAATGTTTCGAAAACATCACGTTGTACGCCCGGGTTCACATAAACGCATGCCACAAATGGTTTTTTTTACACTCTTCGAAGCACCCTTTTTTTTAGTTTATTAACGGCCTGGAATCTAGTCCTTTACGGCCCGAAGCACCCTTCTTGTAATTATTTCATAGTACACATAGAGTAGACCCGCAGGCAGGCCTATGAGTGCAGGTGACCAAGAAATATAAGAGAGGAAGACCCGTACTTATCTGTGTCTAATCACACATAAAAAACAGAGACAGATTGGTAGCCATATTTGCTCTCTTTGTTTCGATGGACACATTTTAGGCTGGCTCCGTTCCTCTATTAAAATATCTCTATGACGTGTTAAACGACTTCAAAAGAAGGTGTTTTCATTCATTTCATGTAAAAAATTAGCGGTTAGTGTGAATTTAATTCCATTTTTAAATGTCATTTTTCATTGAAGCAGCTCTCAACTGTTCACTCGATTAACGCTGTGTTCATTAAATTACACGATTGGAGTTCCCAGTTTGTCGAGTAGATTGCAGTGACGAACGGGATTTCAGAAAGTTAGTAAAAGTCGTTGAAATCGTAGATTTTACAGTAAAAATCTGCTATTTAAATCAGGGTTTACCTAAGAGATTATATTTTTTCCTTTTATTCTGCAGTTAAATACATATAAACTAACCATTTCTATAACATAGTAATATAAATTATTAACTGGCTCGTTGGCGCAGGTGGCAGTAACCATTCCTTCGGCTTTGCGGGTTACGGGTTCGATTCCCACCGATGGCCAATATCTTCTAATTGCAATTTGTTGCTTCTTAGATTCTCCGTGTATTTAAGTATTTAAAAATAATACATGTAATGTTAAAAATTATAATTAACCAGTTGTCTATCAACCTAAACACGAGAATTAAGTTACTTTGGGGACGGAGGACCATTTGTGTAATTGTACTACATATTTATTTATTATTTATAAACAAAAGCTAAAAATAAATTGCGAAACTGTATTTGTTGCACATTTAAGCGCAAAATTTGAAAGATAACTAGTATCGTTACCAGTAAACCACATCTCTTTAACTAAACTCTACCCTCGTAAAAAGTCTCTGCTAAAACATAACAGTAGTAACAAGGCAATAAAGGCAATCAATTACGGGCAGCATCTTTTTCAATGCGATAGAGTCAATATTTTGTTTGGCTCATACTTATTATCATCATCTGAAAATTAGAGCGCTTAAAAGAAAAAAAATCCAACCAACAAAATACTGTTACTTTTTACTCTTGTAGATCGAGACGAGCTTGCTCGTGCAGTTTAAATATCATTTTTTTAAGTTTTTCCCGATTTTAGCAGCGCTAATTGGTATTTGTCTTTCACTTTTACATATTTATAGATTAACTTAAAATGCTCAAATATCAGTGTAGTATATCTGACAATTTAAGAATTTAATTTTGTTTCTTGAACTCCAAATTCGATTTTTAGTAACACATTAATATTTTAAAGCAGTTCTTAAAGTTGTTCTACCTACTTTGACATAATTCGGATGTTTTTTTCTATTATTTATGTTAAAACATTACAGTTCCATCTCTCAACTGAGATGATTATGTTACTTTTAGCTCTTTATAAAATTTTAGAAAATAGAAAGAAAAATATGAACATTCAGAAAGCAAAATAAAAATGTAATAAATAAGATATACTATAAAAAAAAATATCATAAAGGTAGGTCTTTGAGAAGATTTTTTTGTAGTTGTTAGCAACAGTGAAAAAATTTAACTTCTTGTTTAGAACAAAAAGTTGCCACAGTAGGTCAAAGGCCTCCTTTTTCTTTTTTGGAGGGAAAGATTGGAGCTTAGACCCAAAACACTGCTCCAATGAAAAATGACACGTAGAAGTCATATTCGTAGAATGCACGATCAAATATTAGTGTCTAATTTTTTTATTTACACAACCAAACAAAATTTTGAAAATTTGCACAACCATAAGGTTTTTTAGAAAGAAAACAAAATCTACGGGACTACATTGAAAACAATGATTTAATATCCGCCCTCCACTTTTATATTTTGATTGTTTCATTTCCTGTCTGAAAACGTGATAACAATTTAAATAAAACAGTAAAGGTTTGATACAGTTGTGAAAAATTGAGACTAAATTAATGAAAAATTTAAAAAAATATTTGGAAGAATAAAAAAGTTTTTGTAGTCTTACAGATGGTACAAAGTACAAGAATCTATTATCTATAAGAATTGTTACAGCCCGTGAACATGGATTCTAAACAACTTTTGGATGCCTTGGCGTCTAGGTTATCTGTGGTGTTCATTTTTTAATCCTATACCTATTCGGCTTTAAGGATCACTTGGACCAAAATCCAGCACCATCCAACCACCTGGACCAAAATAATATGAGGTTCTTTAAGCAGCACTAGACATAATTTAGAAAACCAGGTCAAAACATAGAAGCTGCATTTGTTGACAGAATTTAATATCGCAGTTCCAGAAGAACAATAACGCAACTGCTAAAACCACATATTTGAAATACTGATAGTGAAATTTAATTAAATGACTAAAAATAATGCCAAATATATGTGCTTTACTTATATACCAAATATTATTTTTTGTATCTCCTATATAATCATATTTTTAGCTGTTGCGTCATTATACTTCTGAAACAGGGATTTATTGCAAAAAATTAGAGTCATGAAGCATAATATCATCTTTCTGCCAATACTTTTACAGCAAGCGGTGAAAACTGCTAGCAGCAATTTATTAAATTTAAACTAATTATTGAAACATAATAATCTTGGCCCTTCTTATTACTATTATAGCTTCATTTGCTATATGCAATGAATGCCGACTAAATTCTTAGCCTTGCCTAGTAGGTACTGGAGACTTATTATTGCAGAACACAAAAAAAAACTACTCTCGACTTAGCACTTCAAACGGAAGGCAACGTGCAAGAGGACAGAAAATCTTACAATTAATGCGTCTCGCTTGTGAAAAGACCTTTTATAATCAACGAGGTGCTTACATTAATAAGGACCTTAGGGCTGAAAAATATAGAACTGTGTTATTAAACATTATCCGTTAACAGCAATAGAATATTTTTATGAATAGCAATTAATCTTTGTCGGTAGTTGATAAATATGGTTTCATATTTGTAAATCTTATAATTAATTTAAGGCGCTTAAAAGTTTTCATATTATAGATTGAAACAAATTATGAAACTATTGATAGAAGATGAAACACATATACTTATCTCTATCTAATCACCCATAGAAAAGAGATACAGATTATAATTCTCATTTGCTTTCTCATAATGTTTGATTAACACATGTAAGACTGGCTCCCCTACTGTAGTATAATAACTTAATTCCAACATTAGGTTATTAATACGATATACTCGTACGCTAAGTATCATAATCTCAGCTGTTTATATGACTACAATAATAATAAATGACATTCGTTACTGCTAACCTTAAAACAGGATTCTACAAATATGACATTTATTTATAGAGTACCCTTTTATTATATGCCATAAAAGTAAATATCGAAACATTTTCAAAAAGGCAAGTTTTCTTTTCATGCATTGTTTACGCTCAGTAGGGTGAATCTGGCATCGTGTCAATCAGGTCTTTGATAGGCTTAATAATTATAAGTATACAGAAATGAGAATTCTCAACTAACAAAGGGATCAAAAGGTATCCGAAATTACTCGGCTTGAGGCACCATTGTTACTTTAATACACAGGACAACAAAATTTGATCGTTAGCTTCAAACTTGTCCTTTATGGCCGACGTTGACGATGCATTTTAATTAAACTTTGAGGTCAAATTATTACAATTTTACGCAAAATAATGACGTTTTATTTAAATTCAAAATATTCTTTATTCAAATAAACTTGTAAACAAGTGCTTTTGAATCATCAACTCTACTGCTGGTTCGGAAAGCTGTTCCTACCGAGAAATGCCAGTAAGAAACTCGGCGGTTGCTCTTTTAAAAATATAATTCTTAATACTATTTACATTAAGTCATATTCTTATCTTCTAAATAATCTTCAAGGCTTTCTGTATCAGCTTCTTTTGAACAGTTTATGTACTAATGGTACCCGTGACATCGTTTGCGCCAACTTAAGATTTATGTATACTCAATAATGCAATATGTGTCTTTTCCTATTCCTGAAAGAAAAACGGGAAAATTTGTATCCTATATGTTACCCCGGTGATTACCATTAATTCGCTGACTAACAGTGAAAACGTTACACAAAGACTTGCGTATTTATAATATTATTATAAATTGTAAGGGTAATGAAATTTAAATCGATTAGAGTTATACATACCATGGCTGGCATTATATTAACACCATTATATTAAGGTATCCCATCTTTTGCCGGTAGGTGAGTGGCAATTGACCGTCATAGCTACGGCTTGGCTGATATTTATGTGACTTGGCTTAGCTGAGCTGTTTTAGTATGTTCGTTATTAGGTAGATACACAAAAATAATAATTAGATAAACTTGCACTATATACAAAACTATTCAGACAACAAGCAGTAGAACTGATCATGGACTATGTAAGCGACTATTTCTGGAACACTGAAAACTTTAGCAACAGCGATGACCATTTCGAAACACTTAATATTTAAGCAGGTGTAAAGTGTGTCTTAAAAATACGACTTTCATATTTATAAATAGATACATTATGTAATTAATTAAAACTATCATAATGTTTTTTTCTCTTATTAAAAACGATGCATACATACTTAAATACAAATAATCACCCAGACTCGAAGACCAACAAATTGTTTATAGAAAATGTCAGCCGTCGGCCCATCGAACCCATGACCCGCGGGGCTAAAGATCACTAACCACTGCGCCAACGGACGGTCAAAACACATGTCCACAAACAGTATATATTTGCGAGTTTCGTAGTTTTACTAGACATATTCCCATAAAATTAATTTACAGGGCACTATTTCCTTCGCTATAAAGCGAATTTATTGTAAACTTTTAAAATATATGTAGGCAAAGGACACAGACAGTGCTGCCCTTATTGTAAGGACATACGGGGCTAGTGCCCTGAGACACCGATATCACGAGAGTCCTGAAAATTCGATTTAATCGCTAAAATAAAAAAATAAGGTCATACTTTCTATTCTTCAATAGGAAATACATATCACAAAATAGAACTATTAAAGTTAATTGTTGAAAAATATTTTCGGCTACATAAAATTCTTTAAAAAAATTTCAGACACATTTAACGGTTTTAGTCCTATTGTAAGAAATACAATTGAACGAGGCTCGAAGCTTGGCCAACAAACGGAAAATTGTTTTGAATTCTTTTTCGCATAAAGAGTAAACTTATATTACTCAGTAATGACAATTGAATTGAAGATGAAATAAACAGAAGTATGAAATTGTGCTTTATGCGGAATAAATTTAACAGATCCATTATTAAACCCAATACGGATATAAATAAAATCAATCTAGATACAGATGAACGTATTGCAAATATTTTTAGGTCTGCTTTAGAAGGATCAGAGAAGCCATTTCACGCTCGATCGCACTTAATCATACCGGGATCATCATAGGAAATGTTCAGTACAAGAAAATGTGACGACAAAAATGTAAAAAAATCATATCTTGTAATATATTCTTACATTATACGTATTTTATAAATATATTTAACTGATTTTCATCAAACATCTGCCACGCATGCTGCATTGCTTATAACGACTTTACTGAATTTACCTTTACTGATCACCTACCTCAGAAAACATAGTAACAAAATAACTATTTTAAATTGGTACTAATATAAAATCAAACCTGGAATAGTTAAACAAATGATACCCGCAAAAAAGCGAAAAAATATGTTAATATTGAATAAATAACTTGTAGTCAAGAATAATAATAAAAAATCAAAAGATGAACTGCAAATAAAAATTTCTTAATAATTATATATTTAAAATATTTTTTTGACATCAATATCTTTAACTAAAAGACCTCAAATGTAAAAAAATCACAAATTACGACACATACACATCATTTTTTTTTCTTTACTTGTTAAGCAATGGAAAAAGAGATAAGTATATTTAACGTTTTTCCTCTTGGGTAATATTTTAAAATATAAACAACGAATAAGAGCGAATACTGTCTGTGTTATTCCTTATTCATAATTCTCACATCAATAATAAGGTTAAAATTAAATAAAGGGGAGCAACGCAATTTCGTCGATAAATTCTATCCTGAGCCCGAAATTGCTGTGAATCAAATTGTAGAAATCAAGTTGTAGCTGTAATAGTCGAAAGGTGTGCCATGTGCCTCTCTCTAGGGCTACATGAGTTTAAACCACGGGTTGGCACCAATGATTTTTCTGTTAATCTTTAATGGATATTTGCAATTTATCACACCATTTTCGGTGATGATAAACATCGCCTACCAATCCGCATTGGAGAAGCGTGGTGGTGTTCTCGTCCGTTTATTAAGTTTTCCCGCTCGTTTTTTATATTACTATTAACTGATCTGTTTTAATAATAACCAACTCTCCTATATATATCATGAATAAAAATGAATTGTTTGCTTTCATAGACAATTCTTAAAACATGTTCCGTAACATTCAATGGAATTAATGATTGATAATAAATTAGCAAATTTGTATTAGGTATTCTACTTCTTTTCGTGCTCACTCTTTCGTGCTTACTTTTCGTGCACTACTGAAGGTTGCTTATTAGCTTACTGTAAGAATTGTTTCATCTGAATGAAACAATTCTTCAAAGGAAGCAATACCGGTCTTCTGTCGTATGTTGTATTTATTATCAGGGATTCATAATCATGCGAAAGAAATAAATGTGTCTGAAGCTTAAAATCTTTTCATTAAGTACCTACTTGGTTTAACATTATAAAAATTGTTACACATATAATATATATTAGTAAGGATTACATTTACAGTTTAAGCAAATTTAGTAAAAACATCGCTTTGTACGTGTATCTGAAGAGAACAACATTTTATATATTATCTGTACTGACATGTGTTTTTGAACGAAATAGAAAATTTTGACACTTTGCAGCTGAATGTTTGTCGTAGTAGCCTTTAGGAATTTTAAGACGTAAAAGTGTGATTTTATAAGAAACAAATAGCATAGCCATAAATATATATAATATTAAACATATCTAACTATAAATATAAGTGGTTAATCGAAGCTTAACAATATGATCCAGGTAATAGCTATTGTTTATTGATATCTAAATGTTATGGCTAGTCGTAAGATTGTATACATAATTAATATCGAAACAATATGAAATCTTTATTCCTATATTTCATTGTAAATTTGGAACACATTTATAAAGCCTTAGATTGTACTAAAGTTGGTATGTAATCTGTTGACATTTTCCAATATGGCTCACCGATCGTTTCTTAAACTTGGTATTTTATGCTAAGTAATTTAATAAATAACTACCTAAATACTAATATAAATTAAAGTTTACTTATTAAAAACAAAAATTCCTTAAAACGCCGTAAAATTATGTCTCATTTTCTATTCATTTTTAGGTTGGAATTTATAGTAGGTTTTTCATCAATCTTATTTGTTGTCTTTTTATTGTTTTTGTTATAACCATTGTGTTTATATTTCAGATTTCTCCATATAATTGTTCACATATCACCAATTAATAAGGTAATTAAACCATATATTGAAATGTAACATATATTACATACATATGTATACAACAACTATCTTATCAAACTTACACTCATTACTTTAACCCTCATATTTTATAACATATAACATCTAGTATGGAATATGTACATCCTCATTATAGTACAACTTTTCTCATATATTACATAATTCTTGTTAATCATTTATGATCTTAAATTGTTATTATAATAATATATCTCACAGTTATGTTTATTTCAACTCTGAAGTAAGTTAAGCAAAATTGTCCTTTTTTAAATTAATCACTAATACTAATAATTTATCACAAATACAATACTTAAAAGGTACTGTTTTAAATACAATAATGCTTTCTCCCTATACTGGATTGTTCTTAGTATCTGGATAGTAGCAGATAATAAGAGACTGTGTTACATGTTCTTAATAAAAAAACATGTTACAAGTTGATTTAAATAAGTAGTGTATTCATTCATATCAATATTTGCAAATAAAAATAAACCTATATTATAATTTAACTTTTTTTAGACCTTTGGTACTATTACTGGAACCTCCTTGTTAAAAGGCTTGCAATATTTATTCCAGTATTCTTGTACCTTTCAGGAGTAGACAATTTGTATAAATATAATATTTATTTTCATCATAATACATTGGCTATATTTTAGGTATGTGTGTATAAATATAAAAATGAAATAGACTCTGTGCCTTAATTCTAAATCAGAGCAATTCACATTTAATACAAAACAGTGCTGCGGTCAAAACATAGTAGTAAATTAAAGGGAACAAACCTTTCATTTATGTTCTTTCACTCCTTGAAATCTAATATACATTTACAGAATTTTAGTAGTGTTAGTATTAGTATAGTAGTAGTATAGTATTTTAAATCTACATTTCTTGACACTTGATATGTACTCTCAATTCTACTGATAAAAGGATACTTTAATGTGTAGATTATTCTTTGTCTAACAACAATTTTTTTAATATGTGATCACATAGTTGTAAAATTAAAATGCTGGTAATATGATACTAAATACTATATAGCTGTTATTTTATATAGTAACTTTTTTGCAAGAAGTACATTTAATTTTATATACATTAATATGTAGTAATACATACTTATGTTTTAAAGGGTAATGGATCCAGTGCTAGATAGTGAATGGTTAGGATGCAAAAATGATGCAATCGATGAAACACCAAGTCTTGGCAATATTGCTCGTAGTTGGCAATGGAGAGAAAGAGGAATCAATCCACCAAATTCACCATCAAACAAAACAGTTCTTGAGAATGTTGCTGAAGATATACTAGTGCAGAAGCCATTGAAAATACGAGTAAGGTTCAAATACATTAAAAATATTTTATCTTATAGTACAATAATTATATTATATTTATTAGTTAATAATAGTCTCTACTTTTATTACTACAGATATATACACTTACAGTTACTACTAATACAGTTGAACCTTTATTTTCTTAAATTATTTATTGAATACACGAAACTGTTACACATGTTTTTCCGAAATGTTCAATTATGTTATAAAATAAACAGTCATGCTTGTCCTATTGGTGGTATGGTTACATTACACATTACAAATATAAGATAATAATAAAATCAATACCCCATAATTTTTTTTCTTTCTTATTTTTTTATTATTTCTTTCTTACCTGTTCATCTTTAATAGCTTGCAACAATATCTTACTTTGACTACTAGCTACCAGTAGTCCATCAGATTTTATTACAAAATAATAAAAAATATATGATTATGACCAAGATATTATGTTATTATGTTACAGTGCTGTGATTTACCAGGATATCCTAGATCTACTTTTCTTATGGTTTTCAGTCCAGATGGGTATGTAATAATTATATGAAATTCAATTAAACCTTAAAAGATATCATTATATTTAATTTTTTATTTTGCTATGCATTAATTTTTTAACAGATTAATTTAAAAATTTAGGATAGGGAAACAGTCCAATTTTAACAATCAACATTATGCATTAATAGTCCTTTTATTATTCTATTCAAGTTGAATGCTTAAATGCTAATAAGTCCAAATTATCTTTTAGCATTTTATTTTAACTTTAATGATGATAAAGAATATAAGTTATATTAATAATTTTATCGTATTTAGAGGTATAAGATGTATATAAGGAATAAAAAATTTTTAAAGTCTATTTTATATATATTTTAGCACAAAAGTGGCGTCAACTCATGGCAATCACAATGTATATGTATCGGAACTGGCCAGTGGTAAACATGTGAGAATACTTAAAGGTCACCCTCGCACACCTTGGTGTATTGCTTTTCATCCCTCGCACACACAGCTCATAGGGTCCGGTTGCCTTGGTGGCCAAGTCAGAGTTTGGGATATATCTAGTGTAAGTATTTAAGAATATCCAAGATAAATATACATTTTGTAAGAAACTGTATAAAAGATACTATAATTTTTTAAATTACATGAACATAGAATAAAATTAGCATATTTTAAAATAGTTCATATCTAATTAACTAAAGATAATACATTATCATTATTATCCAGACATACAGTGGTCTCAACACTTTTATTTTAACTTGAATTTCAACTTTTATTTTACTTTTTTAAATTTAAACTATCATGAGTAGTATTCATAGTTAACATATTGAACCGGCTATACTCACGTCTCATTCTATCGGGTTAGCCCGACTAGTTTCGAACCCATCCGGTGCACTTATTCATGAACACTTTACACGACGTTATCGCGTCGTTTTATTTTCCTATTACCTTTTCTTACTTATTTTATATAAGTAAAAAAATCTAACAATTTTAGCTCCAAAACTACAAAGCTGAAAACAGATAATTTATCATTTTGATTTATTTTACCTAGCTTTAGGGTTTTGTCTTTCCATAACTCCTAAGATATTCATTAAAATTTTCTAAAAGGAATCATATTGTGTGACATTGTTAGTTTACTTTAGCCATTTCATGATTCAAGCTATATTACTTATTTTAAATGTTAAGGATTAATACTGTATCTGTTTTAATGACTTTTTAATTATCCCTTGTATGTACCATTTTCTTAAAGTTTTGACTGGGTGTAATAAGCTATTCTTAAACAATATTATATCCATGCTGTTGCACTTTTTATGTAGCTCTATTAAACTATGAAATAATCCCATGATACCTAAGTTTATTGTATCTCAAGAATCATAAATTTAATTTCATATTTTGTACAGGGTGGTAGTGAAGTATGGAATGTTTCTAAGGAGACAGTTGTAGCATCAATAGCATTTCACCCTCGCGAGCAATTGTTGGTGATTGCCACATACAATGAACTTTACTTTTGGGATTGGAGTCAACCTGCACCTTTTACTAAAGTTTCAACTAACAATATCAATGAAAAAGTAAGGTGAGCTGGTAGTTTGTAATGGTATTTGAAAATACATGATTAGGAGTATTTGTGTCCAGAAAATATTGGAAGATATGGAATTTCCTATAAAGCATGTTCCACATTTTTTTTAATATACATATTTGTATAATTTATAGAATTAGGCGTTACTTTGCGGAGATCCATAATACAAAAGTAATAATAAAATTATTTTGCAATAATCCTCGATGAAGTAAAATAGAAAATATATATAATGCTAAATGTAGAGTGGACAATCGGTTATCATACCTGATACATGCAGGATTCGTAAAAGACACATGCACATGCATTTATTATTACTTTTATACATATTTGTTTTTAACCTGATTTTTTATTGTGTATTAAAACATAGTATAAAGTGGAAAGTGCTTAAAAAATGCTTATTTCATTTTATATGAAGAAAATGCCAGAGAGATTCAAAAATTTTGCTGTTCATAACTATAAATTAAAATTGAGCTCTTCAATTATATTTCATATTTTGTGATTGCAATTTCAGATATGTAGCGTTTGATGCGTTGGGTTACAAACTTATAACAGGAATATCTTTACGGCCGACGCCAGTTGGAGTCAATAACAGTGTTCTCCAACAAAATACAACAACAAATTCAGGAAATAATACGAGCAATGTAAGAAGGGACGATTCTGATGACAATCCAGGAAATAATAGGCCAAATGATAATTCCGGTTCCACACAAGACATTATAGTTAATTCTTATCAAAACTTGGTGCAGAGATACGACAGTCTAGTGAGGAACTATCAGCGGTTGTTTATGGTTCGACATAGACTGACAGTGACGCCACCGCCTCCTACCACTGTAAGGAAAATTCTAATTAAAAAATTTTTATTTTATTTTTATAATTTAAAACTTTCATATAATATTAAAATATAAGATAACTTATGGACCCAGGTAAAAATTGTTGCTTAGAGACGTTTTCTAACTGTATGTAACTGGTTATGTACTGTTACTAACTGTTATGTAACTGGTTCTAAAATTTTTAAAAGCTTTTGAAAACTCGATAAATCCTAAGATAATTTTTGGATGAAAAATCTAAAAAATTTGCAATCTGAAAATTGCTGGAAAAAACAAAAAAAAATATGAAATCTCAACGAACGCGCAAACTATCGGCTCCAAAAAATCTATCTCCTATATATTGTAATATTATATCCAGTTTGGGTATTGTGTATCTATACTAATATATAAAGCTGAAGTGTTTGTTTGTTTGAACTCGCAAATCTCAGAAGGTACCATAGGTAAAAATTCTTTGAGTCTAAGATAGTCAATTTATTGAGGAAGGCTATAGGCTATGTAACAACACGCAGCAATATAAAATATTACGAAAACGGCATAATTAAAAGCTTTCCTTGTGTGCTCTAAGTAAACGGTGAAAGTTATTCAAAAATCATGTATTACAAAATTATTCCCCTCTAAAAGTTCTACATAAAAGTCCGCGACAGCATATATCTAGCTTTTAAGGTTAACCCACTTTAACCATTTTCATGGTTATCAAAATACTATATTACTGTTTTAATCTTTCCACGCGGGTGGAGCCGCTAGCGATTGCTAGTGTTAAATAACGACGAATTAAATTATTATAGACGGACCGCGGCACAGACCCGATGGAGACTGATCCTTCACCTGAAGCCAATAGCTCTACGCGAGTGGCACGCACCTACACTCCATCAACATCTCAAGGCCAAGACGGTAAGAAACCCTCATATTTTTCATACAAAACCCGTGGTACCCCTGATTTGGTTCACCTCAATTTAATCGTTATCCTTAATAATCTCTTTACCTTAGTTTAGCCGTTCTTTAAATAAGTAGTAATTATTTGGTAACATACTTATTAATGCATAATGATTATGAAAATATAACAATGAATTTAAAATAATTTATCCATGTATAATTTAACGATATTAGCCTGCCGTTATGCATTTTCGTGGCTAGATATTTCTGGCAGTTTATTACTGATTGACTCATTTCATTGAAGATTATCCAATAAAATGTAAATTTGGTTAATTGCACCCTACAAATTTAGTTTACAAGATTAACTTACGCAATTCAAGATCAGCTTTTTGATGTTATCATCGTGTCTTATTTTCTATTTATTATTTTGTATAAAACAAAATTAGAACTTTAGAAACTATTTATCTATGTCATAATATGTTAACGTAAACGAACGCCTTAAAAAAATTAATAATAGAATCACGTAAACATTCACAGAAAATCCCTCCTCGAGCACTTCTAACAATAGACAAGAAAGAGCTGCTGACAGTGGAGACATTGAAGGAACTAGTACCCGTTTTTTAAATCTCGACGCATTGTCTTTCCGTAATGGCGTTAGTAGGTAAAGAATACATGTATTTTTTAAATTGAACATAATATGTGGATTCGAGACTATATCCGTTACCTTTTTTACAGGGATCGAAATTTTGGTCGTCAAGAACATTCTATATTTGGTTCTAGACCTTCCGCATTCCATCCCCTTATTGACAACCCTCGAAGGTCGTTTCGAACAGTTGACCAAAATGAACGAGTTGCGAGACTTTTACCTAATCCATTTTCTTCAACAAACGGTACACCACGACCAAACAGGATTTCGTTTACCAGTTTAGTAACAGAACCATCATCCGATAATGCGGCAAATTCATCACGGACTAGTATATTTCCAGCCTACAGACAAGACTCACCGTCGTTATTGAACTTGTCACCCCGTACATGGATGGGCAGTCGGCGAGTATTCGTTTCGGTGCCGAATGATAATTATCCAACTAGCTCAAATAACGCCCCGCCATCAAGAAGTCCCCAAGACACAATTCCATCTTCATCCACGAACGCTACTCAAACCACTAGTACCACGTCGCAATCACAATCGTCCGCACCAGTGGATGCACAAACGATTAATGAAAGCCTTGATTTAATACGCGACATTCTTAGAGATTCCGGTACGAGACTATTAAATTTAATAACTAATATGTCACTATCGAGTCTTAGAGCTGAGGACGATATACCGCGTCGAAATAGTGCATCTAGAGCACATTCAGATGATAATGAAAGTGTTGAACGACCTAGAACTTCGACTCGTCCCCGTGTTCGTTTATTTAGCTCCAGTTCAGGATCTGATAGTGACCAGTCACCAGAAGTAAATATTTTTAGAACTCCAAATTCAACCTATAGGGAAGAAGAAACAAGAGACGCTGAAGAGTCCAGTGGTGCAGGTACTTCAAACGCATCAGAAAGACTTTCGCATCCTACGGATCGATTAGTTTTTGAGCTTGGCGAATTTCGGATGAGAAACACCAACCGCGAAACAGGTGGTATTAATGTTTCGTCTAACAGTAGTCGATTTCGTGTGCGTACGCAAAACAATACCGCCGGAGAAGGACCTAGCACATCTAACGCTAGTAACCACGATACTCCAGAAAACGCTGAGCAGAACGATCCAACTGACACTAATTCCAACAGGCCATCCACAAGTAGAGATAATTTTTGGAATAGTGATCGGATTCCGCCTGATGAAGCTTTTAGAAAAGTTAGATTCGGAGTCAATGTAATGCATAATCATACCTTGAAACTTACAAACATGTGGCTCCGTGGCAATCGTACCACGATGCCTGAATTACGTAATATGTGGGAAAACCTACGTAGAAGAATTTTAATGCTACACAGAGAAACGGGAAGGCAAGATTTACCTAGTCATTATACGAGATCACTTTTAGAGAGATGTATGATGTTAACTGAGGTGACAGACAATATTGCACGATCTCCTAGTAGAAATTCGAGAACACAAGGTACTAATCAGGGATCAGAAAATAGTAGAAATACGGAATCCGCGAATACTGAAAATGCCACACATTCAAATGAGCCTCAGCAAAGTACATCTAGGGAAAGCACTGGTAACATCAGACAGACGACGCCCAATAAATCACCCCAGACAAGGTCGCCTAACACTCGTTCACCTCCCGTACTCCGAAGGAGTTGGAGTTATCGTTGGAGACCAGAAGACGAACTGAGACGACGATCACGTAACCCTACCTCTGGTCGATTACCTCAGAGATATCCAAATAGACCCCGACGAGATCTTGCCAGAATGTTGGAAATAAGCGCAACGCGTCATGAAATTCGTATGAGAGCTATGCAAGTATTATCAATCATGTTTAACATGATGATGATGTGTTTAGAAGAACGAGGATTAAGTCAGTTAATCATAAATATGTTACGCTATTTAAAGAAAGCTCTGGCACTTACATGTTTAATGCTAATGACAAATAGGAATAACGGTCGTTCTAGTACTAATACATCGCCTCAGCGCGTCGATTCATTAAATGTTATTCGTCTAGAAAATGTCGATCACACTGGTCCTGTAAATGTAGATGGACCAGATGAACCATCTCATCATATTATGGCTAGTGAAGTCGAAGAAGAAGATCGTTTACAAAGTAGCGCTAGTAAGCGTATCAAAAGAGACAATTCTACGAGTTCTCAGTCGATAACTACTGAAAATAACCCACAAGCAACTTCATCTTCTGCACCTTTACCCTCTACGTCTGCTCAAAATAACATTGCTCAAAGGTGGAGTAACCGTCTCGCAGTTCAAATATCAGCAGCAAATAGAAATTATTCAGTGACTGCTAGGAATAGACGAGAATTATACATAGAAAGCAGGCGACAAAAAGCGTTACATAAATCAAACCCTATAGCACATCCGCTAATTAAAAAGAGAGCACTTCCTCCGGTATCATGTCATAGAATTCCAGCTTTGCGTTCACTGCCTAGCCGAAGCAACAATCGAAGCTTAAGAGTTTCTAGAAATGAATCTCAAGAAGCACAACCTATCGCTGGTCCGTCTGGTATACTGTCTAATGATAGTTTTCCTACTAGGCCATCACGACTACCTCCTGAATTGATGAATGAATTCGAACACAGAATAAATTTAATAAGATTGGCTCATATGCAAGCCTTGAGATTACGCAATGCTGCTAGGAGTAGGTTCAGGCGTCTACAAACAATAAGATTATATACACCATCATCAGTTCGAGAAATGTTTAACTTGCCGCCTACTAACGAAAACCCTCCCGAGAATCGCTCACCTTTACAAGATCCGGACCCTCCAAATCGCAGATCTTTCACTTCATTTGACTACAGGCCGCATATACTTACACGGGAACGCATTTTTGCTAGAGGTGCCACCTATAGACTGACAGAAGAGTCTCGATTGGAACAGTATCAGGCGGCTATAGAGGATGCAGCAGCTGCGGCAGCTCCTCTTCTACAAGTCGGCGATCTCAGCATAAGCAATCCTGATGCTCAAGGGAATCCACCACAAAGATTACCAAGAATTCATGAATATTTGCAACCAATTATACTTGCACAAGTAAGTAAATTTTAAATTAACTCAATTTTGTGTTACTAGTTGAAATGAAGTTGAGAATTATATATTTTTCATCTCGTATGACGTCTCAGACTTTTACTATTGAAAAACTTTAATTGATAATTTATATTTCATTCGTAATGAACCATATGTCTAATTCGTAATAATATTCGTGTCGTAATATCGTATAAAGTTTATGGTCTATTATTAACTCTTCATCGATCGACTTTATCGTTATTTAAATTGTCCTTACAGAATGCTATGGTTATAGAGGAAGATGGTAATGTCGAAGGAGGTGGTGGCGGTGGAGGTGGTCCTGGTAACGGTGGAGCGGGTGGTCTGGGCGCAATGCGTCGCATGGGTGGCATGGCTAGCTTGTTGGACACTAGCATCATTTCCGATGCTTTACCGGCTCCATCGCATCGCGTGCAAGCTTGGGATTTCACCACTGGCAAAACACCAGATATTGCCGACAGTAAGTTTTAAAATAGAATAAGATAATAACTATAATTTAGTGCCGCGCAATAGCTTTGGCCATTATGGTAGCTTTTATCATAATCAATAATTTAAAAAAGTTCTTAAATAAAACTATTTTTTGTATAGATAAAATATGGAATACTCTCAAATAAAAAATTTAATATCAAATATAAAAATTTATATATTGCAATCATTTATTGAATACAATATTCTTTTAATTTATAAAGTTTGAATAATATTCAGGTACAAAAAATGTGGTCGTACAAAGGTGTAGAATACATAACGACGCAAGTATTGATATATCAAAGGATGGAAGAATTCTGGTTGCTCTTCATCCAGTACCTCGTCTAAGGAATACTAATCACTGGTTAGGTGAGATTTCTTTTTCATTAAGGCCTTTTATTTTTGGGAGGTGGAATCTTTCTTAAGATACCAGTCCTATTTTGAGTTGTGTAGTTGTGAGCTGCTTTAGATCTGATCGCAGAGAACTCCTGGACACAATAAGGCCTATTGCTTCAGTCTTCGCCATAGTTACGTCGCGCCTCACTTCATTATAAGTATCAAAAGTTTCTTTTACTTTAAGTATAATACAAGTTCAATTGGATTAGTTTAGACATACAGGGTACTAAATGGCGTTCATTTTTTTGCTTAAAAATAGGCTATTTTTGTCAAATTAGACTGTTTTCTCAATTGACAGCCTTGTCGACAGTTATGAGGATGACGACCGAAGATTTGACCGAAAAACAACTAACTCAAAAGCCATTATTGATCGACATCAATTAATGGCGTAAAATCCTGTTAAAGTTTTAAATCCAAACAGCATATAAACTATTTATTTTTTAAATTTACTTTATAACTTTTCACTAAAGAGAAAAGTTTTTTTTTATATATATGATAAATGACCTTATACATTAGGTACTTTATTTACCAAGAATTACACTTCAATTGCGGATTAAACTGCGATTCCTACCGCTACTCATTCTAATAAAACCCTAAATCAAATTGTCTACCCTCTTTTCGTGACCAGCAGTATCTTTGGCTATATCTGTTAATGTGAGACTCCATTGGATCTCCTGATTTAATGAAAAACATGACCATAAAGATTCCGAAGCCCGCATGTCGGTGTGATGATCAATGACTATTGTAAGCCTTGCTTTACGCTGTGATACCGTTTTTAACGTTTTATATCGTGAATAACAACGGTAATCGTTAATTAAGTAGTTAAATAAGGTTTTCTAAATTGAACCTTTAGAAAAACTAGACTCCAAACAATGACAGTGATCTGAAGTAAAACGCTGTTAATATTGAGTTAATATTTTCGAAGTTTGCACAATCGGCTGTAACAATTTGGGAAGATTTTTAGAGATCTATCGTTTTCTTGAGTGTATAGTTCATTTATTTTAGTAAATAACTTTACTTACATTTATTATACATTTAATAACTAAGTTAAATTGAACCAGTAAGAAAAACCAAAATACATAAAAATACTCTTTCAACGTAAGCCAAACAACATGATATAAAATTTCTTTTAAATTACAGATTTGACTTGACTTCGACAATTGTGATTTCTATTCCTTAATTTAAAAGGATTTTTATAGCCTATCTGTTATCCCAGTCTAAAAGCATGAAATTGGCCCAATTAAATGCCAAAGAAGCATGCCAGAATTGCATACAACTTTGGGGCCAGATGTTACAGTAATAATTTTTGTGTTTATTTTTTTGGAAGAACCAAAAAAAAATAAGAAACGTAGGTTTAGGTTATGTACAAGTAAAAGTACCAGCTTAACACTACGATAACAAATTAAAAACGATAGGATTTGTGACAAAAATCAAATATTTTTTCGACGATTAAAAAAAACATTCATAAGCGCAACAAGCATAGACTACTAAACATGAAGTACAAAACGAATGACAAATAATTGCCATATATTGTGGCATTTTTTATATGATCCCACAGAGAAGATCGTAAGCCATACATACAGCCAATGGAAAAATATTTTATTTCTAAACATCTTTTTAATATCTGAATATTCATTATTGTAACTAAAACAAAGCTAATATATTTTAAGATATGTACTTACTTTAAAGTATCATATTCAAAAAACGTAATTTAAGAAAAGGACAACGTTTTATTTTCGTTTTTATACTAAAAACGTTGGAATCCAGCGCTGTATAGGTAATTGAAAAATTAACAAGTTGACAATTGATACGTACCGTTTGAGGCAGAAACTATTTTAATACCATTATAAATATTATTATTAAATAAGTTTTCTAACACATTGCCATTGAAAGTTTATGATATTTATAGAGCGATATTTGATTAGAAAAAACTTAAGAATTTTTTATATGTATCACACATATCTGTAACAGTTAGGCCCAATTTTAGCACTCTCCTTTCATCGATATTGTTTCAGCGGGATCGCCGTGAAAGAGTAACAAACATACATCCATACTCACAAACTTTCGCATTTATAATATTATTAGTAGGATAGGATTAGTAAGGATGTACTTCTCCTCCACTACTACGTTTCCCATTTTAAAAATCATGATTAACACACTATAGACTTGGATTTCTGCGCATATACATTCTTCCAGCTATACCCTTGACGTCACAGGTACATAGATAATCGTTATATTATAACGCTTAATACATATCAACATAATCATATGATAAAGATTTAACCGCCAGTGATATTTATTACGTTCTTATCACTTTCTATGTCTGTAACAAGGTGTGTACTCTCTGGAGTGGTCAAGGCTTGGCCAGTGCCTACACACGGCCGTACTGGAGCAAAGCGCGGTGTCTGTTGCCCTGTCACCAACCGCACGCCATCTCGCCGTGGGTCTAGGATCACGGCGGTTCACCCTCGCACCACACGGAAGGAGCAGCGTCTTTGCACTTCTCTACAGACTCGATCCTCTAGGTAACAAAAAAATCTAAGAAAAGGCTCTTGAATTACATCTAAAATATATATAAGTATTGTCAACCAAACTGTTAAATCAAACAGTGTAACACTTATTAATAATTCTACTTCTAACAAAACATTATTTTATAGCAAGAATTTTTTTATACAAAACAGTTTCATAGCGGAATTTTTAAGTGTTATTTCCGAAGTTCACAGTAGCGCATATTACTATGCTCTGGTGTTAATAAAGCTGCACCTTTTTTATTTTGATATATTTGTAGAAAGGTAGTCCAAGGATGGTTTTTTAAACCTAGCAAGAAATCATAGAGAAATTGTAAGAAAAATATTAAAGACAACAATTTTATCTACTAACTGATCCTACCGGTCAAACAGGGTGCAATCGAAAATTAAATATTAAGGATAAAGTAACTTAGATTATTGTGGATTATCCCGTAGCATACTGATTAAAGGCGGTAGAAAGTTCACCGGATCAGCTAGTTTTTTACTAAAACAACTCACTAACCAAGCGTGAATAAGTAAGCCAGGTAATAATAATATTTATTATTAACCCAACCCCATTTAATGTATAGAATACCAGCTATACTCACGTCTTATTATATCAGGTGAGCCTAATATAATAAGACGTGAGTAGTTGTCCTGTCTAGTTTTAAGCCCATCCGGGGCCCTTATTCATGAGCTCTTTGTAACGCGGTTTCTTTACATTAACTATGACTACCACTCACGATAGTTTAAACCCATTCAATATGTTCAAGTTATTTGCCCACTTTTCAGAGAATACCAGCCGCACTGGGTTGTCGCCCATTAAAGAATTGGAGCAAACCTGGGAAAACGGCTTTACCAGCCTCAATTGCCTTCGGTGGGCACCGGAGCCAGGACAGGGTCTCGTCTACGCAAATAATACTGGACAGCTTATTATTATGAGCTAAATCCAGTTATCGGACTAGGTAGAGCACCTCCATCAA
This sequence comes from Morpho helenor, assembly GCA_029227775.1. Lineage (NCBI taxonomy): Eukaryota > Metazoa > Arthropoda > Insecta > Lepidoptera > Nymphalidae > Morpho > Morpho helenor. Next base: position 12,453,514 of record JARGCU010000025.1, read on the forward strand.
AGGTTCCAAATTGTTTAGCATAACTGTCGTTAGAACATCAAATAAACCACAATGGACAATTGTTTCTATCAATATGACAAATTGCGCACTAATCTTTAATCTGGCACTTTACTTTTTAAAAATCGTATACTATAATCTGAATATTGCAATCATTTACTTCGATCGTAGTAAATCACAATTGCTGAAAACAAAACATTGCAATATCAAAGACTCTTATGTCAGATTATTACTCATATGTATATTTTTAATGATCTATAAGTGAAAGTAATTAAAATTTCATAAACTAACATACAATTGACTTTGAAGGGAAGAAAAATAATATGACATTTAAGGTAAATGACACTGAAATAGAACGTCTAAACGTAGTGGCGTAGCTAGGCGTATCAAAGGCCGTGGGGCAAAAAGGGATCTAGGACCCTAACTACACTGTTTATAATAGTTTGTTCCATAATCTTTGTTTTCTGAATTTGACGTACTCCAGGGGCGAGGAGCCAAGCTTAGAGGGCACTGCCCCGTCCTACCATCTAAATAGTGAATATCGGTGCATCCATCCAACGACTGGCCAATGTTGGACGAAAGCAATAATCTGATAACGAAACTAAGCCATACTCTTAAACATAAATTTCCTTTCCCTTCAATGTTCCCCACGATGCGGAGCAATCGCAGACCTTACGATTTAAATTCGCATCAGTTGTTTAATTTTATACCCCGTTATTGCTATTTCATCTCCGAGATTCATATTTGTGAAATGCATAATTTTAGTAGTCTCGTTTGTGATTCGATCAATAATATGATGAAATTTGGAAATTCATATGAATTTCTAATTTATTAAAGAGTTAATCATGAATCAGCAATTACAATGATATTCTAAACTGTTGCGTGTATAAGATGTGTTGCGTGTAAATGGATAAGATTTTGTGTTACTGAAGCATATTATAGGGGCTGCCTTCTTCTTTATCTACAATGTAACATGATCTCCATTATTTAATCCTAACTATGCTTAAAAGGTTGTTACATCGAACGATAATTTAAAATTGTTTCGATGATGAACGAACAATATTTGTTCTGAGTTTGTATATTGATTTTATATAACTAATCATTACATTGCCCAATGTAAATATTCACGCGATCATGGTTTTTTTCGAAATTAGCATTAGTTTTCTTAATATTATTGATCTCCTATCTTGTAAATTTGATATAAACTAATATCATAACTATTGCATTAGTTCCCAAGACTATATCAACAACGACATAGGAATAGGCCGCTAAGTGGAATGAATTGATATAAATTCTTTCTAACAATTATATTTAATCAACTCATATTGTCTTTTTTTTTAAGCAGAGGCACCTTAAAATGCATGTTTAAAAAGGTTTCTAATTCTTAACATTTTCTACAGCATGGCGGTCAAATGGTCCTGAATCGGATTTTGTTCCTTCTAATTTATGTTGTTTTCTCTAATAGATAATTCAAAGCTTCTAAAATTATTATTTTCTCGCCATTCCCTAGGAAATTTTGTTACAACTCCTTCAATAGCCTCGAATAGAGAGTTAAGGTGCATGTAGTAGTTTACTCTGAGCCCTACGGCCATACTGTCTCCATATTTTGTACAATGTGACTTTCAGCTTGCCTTACCAACCACTCACTATCAAATCCACCATAACTACCATCGAATTCGATTAAATCAGAGATAGACTAAGAGAAATATTTAAATTTCTTTCATGCTTTTTTTGAACAGTTGGGTTCTCATTTTCCGAAAAATAAAATTAATTATAGCACTGATTGCCTAAAGAACAATACTTATGTTTACGTTATTATGTGTATCAAAGATAACTTCAACGTCATGGGAAATAATGTAACTGTTATAACTTAATCTTAACTTATATTGTAGCCATAATTTTAAATTATTATAATGTTTTCAAATCAAAGTTATACTAACACAGTGCCTAAGTAAACACATCACTAACGAAACGCCACGAATTGTACATTAGTGTGTGGATGTTAGACGAGATTTTCAATTGAAAAAGTAATCACGTTGTGTGCAAACGCGTTAGCAAACTTAAAGATAAATTAATAATGACGCCGTAAACCTTGCAATGTAAAGCTAATCTATAATTATCTTGACACGATTTTCGACCTCGATGAACTCCTCAATTATCTACGATTCCAATTTAACTTTCCTTATTTTTCAAAATGTTAAATATAAAACAAAGTGATAAGAGTTTTAATCCTGATTTTTACTTCAATCACTCTTTTTACGTTTTTATATGCAAAAAAAATTAACGAGTGTAATTATAGCAAGCGTTAATAAAAAGCGTTATGTATTATCTGTGCCAGAGAGATAAAAAAGTTATTATTAACCTCTTTGCCCATTGCAAACTCAATGCTCCTATCGTACTTAAGTAATAAACATCAATCATGTGGCGGAACACACACATTAAAACAATTTTGTTTTCGCAAAGTAAAAGAGGTTTATTTCTTACTAATTTTTTTTTTTTAATTCATTTGCCGCTTGACTTAAATTTTTTTAATTGATCTAAGTATAAAAATCTTGAATATATAAAGTGGGTTACTAAGTTTAAAAATAAAAATTACATTTTCTATTTCAAAATGAAAAATATTTTATATTAACTTATATAGAGAAGATACTTATAAAGTAATACTTATAAGTATATAGGTAGTGCTATATAGATTTTGGACACTCACCGTATGACAATGTAGTCTAAAATTGAAACGCATTCATTCGAAAATTTACGACAATCACACTCCTGAAAGACCAGCCAATTTTACTTGTCTATTGCTATCTCACAGGCAAAAGGTCTCTTTCTTGTAAAGAGTTTAACTCCACTTATCCAGCTACGGATTGTCAGGTTCTAAAATCAGAATCTCACTAATTCTCTTTGCAGGATTTTTATTTCATAGAATTTATAGTATTAAACCCGAGAAGTTTCGTTAGAGTTAAATACGTGTTAATCTTTCGGTCATTGCTTTTCAATTTCACTATAGACTATAGCTATACATTACAAATTTCAAGAAGCTGTCTATTATTTACAAATAGAAGACATACTACCTCTCGAAATAACCACATAAACACTGCCATTAATAATGCGTAACGGTATTTAAATTATCATATAATCCATAAAATAATAGAGAATAGTGTTAGATATCTATAAATACATTTTAATATACAAAATATCGTGTTTGAAGATAACCTTATTAAAATGTAGAAATAAAAAATATCGATAACATTATGAAATATATTCTTGATTCAAAATTATATCATAAAAGATTTCATCGTAAGTGTATACTTGCGAGATATAGAAATTGGCCTATTTTAAAGTATATAAAATTTAATATTTAGTACACATTTCAATTATCTGCATATAATAAATTATGTATGCTTTTAGTTCTTATAATAATATAAAATTAACGTCTTAAAATAACACAACTTTCAAAATATATTGTAACACTAGTCGTCATTTTTTATTATTTTAGAATTGTTTTTTTTAACATAACAGCGATATAATTTAACCATATGGCGGGGTTAGATATCTTTTGTAGGGTTAAACAATTTCGCGGTAGCATATATCGTATTTTTTAAGATAACTTACTATAAAAATAATGGTCACAAACAATGTGGTATTTGAAAAGCGATTTAAAATGATACAGGATCCATCTCAAGGTTTTCTTGCTAAAATTATGATACTTTACAATATATACTTAAAATAAATATCTCAGAAGTACGGAGCATTATTTGATTTGACCGATTCAATTTTATGATTTTTCATTTTATTCATTTCATGATGGACAAAAACTGTCATTAAATCCAGATTTACACATTTTAGTTCAATTAAATTTACACTTTAATATATTAAATTATAAACACACTTATTTGGCATACAACTGTGTAAATAAAATGTTGAATTGTTTAAGAAAATTAAATATACTAATATTCCCGGAAATTTTTTATTCTTATAAAATATAGATATAAATAAGAAGTATCTATATAGCTTTGTGCTTATTATGTGAATTCGGATGCCTGTAAATAACATGTATAGAGTGTCGTTCAATAAAAATTAATAAGTTTATAGATTTTTGCTTTGATTACTTATAAGTTCCTAATTTAGTAAAGGTTGCAAGGAATTCAGACGAACATACATACATTTGTCAATACAAATTTTCGGTTACTTGTTTATGCATGTTATACTTTTGTATAAATAACCGGATAAATATTAAGTATATCCTAGGTCAGATTATATGAATTTACTGTTGCTTACATGTTATTAAAATTTATTTTATAAAAAAAATACTAATAACATTAACATGTCTGTTATATTTGTTCCGGTTTTTGTACAAGATTAAGTAACAATTGTTAAAATAGTTTCATGTATTATCTGTGGAACCTAAAGGACTAATCGTCTTTTCTATGAATTAAGGATTTAGGCCACAGCCAAATACTCGAAGACATTGGACAATTCGCAATAGACAAGGAAAAAAGAGTTACAAGTTTTCAAAACAAAACATCCCGTTTTTTTTTACTTTTGCTTTACATTTGACAGCTGTCCCGTTTAGTAAAAGCTAATGTGGTCTTAACAGAATACGCGCAAGTTTCTGCATATTAATGGTAACAAATAAGTCGTTGATCAGAATCTTTGTACAATATTTGATTTAGGCGATGTTACTAGAAAACAAGATAAACCATGTTATTCTAATGCTTTTAATATATTTTTATGTATATATTTAACTTGTTTGTGATATGAAAACTTTTTAAATATATGTAAAGCTAACGTTAAGTCGAGGTGTACAGTTGATTCTTGTCTAATAAAATTATTATAGTAGAAAGAGCAATTTTACTTTCCCTTTTAAACACAAAAATGTTTAATTATTTTTATAGTTTGAGGCAAATAAAACAATCGAGTAATTATACAAATATTTTATTCAGTTTCAAAAATGTAATTGCATTGATGACTCTGATAAAATAAAATAAAACTGTAAAATATAGGACAATTAATTAAATTTAGACAATAAATACAAAATTATTTGTGAATTAATTGCAATATAGGTACTATTACAATGTTCAAGCACTTTTCCCAAACATCAAAATAATTGTGTACAGAAAATATTACTATCGCGTAATAAATAACCAATACTGACAATATATAAAATATATTTCCTTCATATTCAACAATCTATTCAATACTTCTGATTATGAGAGAACATAATAAACAAAAATAGGATGACATATTTACAAGTCGAGATTTCGACTTCGGTATTCTGTTCTGGTTATACACTAATTTTTATAAAATATAGATGCTTTTCCATTGTGACTTAGGAACTGTCACTAAACTGGTCATAAGAACTAATAAAGACATGATATAACAACTTACAAAAGATTAAAGTGAACCGTTAAAAAAAAACTAATTCCTACAAATCTTTATTTAAAAAAATGTTAATTTGCTCGTAGCACGAATACACTTTCATCTCTTACTCATCACAGACCGAATGTAAAATCCATTATAACAATTTTTGTTGTTGTTTCAGCGAGCTAGAACGTAACGCGATATATTTCCCTCTGGTGACTTAGAAGCGTTTAAATATAATAGCATCTATAACTAACTTCTTTTGAGGAGGAAGTGGCGATTTTAATAAAATGCAATAAAATAAATGTTAGTGTTCTAATGGCTTGAGCTCTTTAATTTGCTTTATTAGATAAGCTTTCTCGTCATTAAACTGTTCGTCTTCGGAACGGTCCGTGTGAAATTTCGTCAGAAAGTCTACCAACTTATCCTGATTCCTTAAGAGTATATCCAATATTGGTTTTGGTTTATTTGGGTTCGCCACAAACACCTGCAATGAAAACAGTTATTTACTCATTTCCGTTTTACCAAGACGTCGTGAATGTTTACCTATTGTTAATCAGGTTCATCTATGGTTTCTCAATGTTAATTTATAGCAGAGTTTTACTTTATCTCATCAAATGTGATGATATGATATTCCAAAATAAAATTGACCTAAATTAGAGATATCAGAAGTGATTTGTCGTGACCTTCGTTTACGTAACCGGGACTTTGCATCGCTACTATCGAGTTACAGCATCGATAAAGACGCAATGCAGCATCGAGCATTTTATTGACTGCTGTGAATTGCACGTCGACTTCTGTAGTTTAGTTTTAAATGATGGACATTTAATGTGGACTTAAATCGCTTCCAGAGATTTCTACACAAGACCAACTTGTATGCATATGAACCTTTTGTATGAAGCGGCTCCTTGCAGCCTTTTTTAGATTGTATGTTCACCTAGTAGGAGATCTACCAACACTGTGTTAGACTGTTATTCCTATATCATATACCCATCGGTTCTTCTCTTACTATTACGCAGAGTAAGCAACGCTGCAAAAGTCATTGTAGATATCCTTTACCAAAAAGGCAAATGGCACAAAAGTAACTATAAAATTATTTTGCTGTAATTCGCGTTTAAGAGATTATATATAATACTAAGTGTATGAACACTAAACACACTCACCACCACAACCACTACGATCGTTTTGCGCCGAAACCGAAGCATCATCAGGAGGATAGGCTCCATGAAAGTAAATAACTTAATACTTGTGTTATGGTAGACAGACAACTGGTGAATATATACTTATATAATTTTTAAATACAAATATACACCCAGACTCGAAGACCAACAAATTCATTTATAAAAGAATGTTGGCCCTCGGCGGGAATTAAACCCGCAACCTGCGGAGCTGAAGGCAGGATTACTACCCACTGCTCTAACGGGCCAGTCAAAAAGTCATATACTCTTATATGCTTAGCCTTACCAATATTCTCTTAACAAACGCGGCTTACAGCAAAATAATTTTATTGTAACTTTCTGTACTATGGAATTCCGTAAAGTAATGCCTGCTTCTATAAATCAGGCAAATAATTCTAAAATTATGTATAAATGCTCTGACAAGCAGTCTTATTTTATTAAGTCATATTAATAAATCATTCCATAAAAAATTATTAAAAATTAAATAGCACCTTGAAAACATGAAAAGCTTCAAATTGAATATTACGTGATTTCTCTTTCAACATATTCATCATCAGTTTAAGATTATCAGGGTTTGTGATATAGCGCGTCATTATAGAAAAATTGTGTCGATCAAGAAGCAGTTCTCCTAGCAACTTGAGACTTTGCCGTCGGGTGACATAGTTTTCAGAATTCAATAATCGTTGATAATGGCTAAACACCTTATCATAATTGGCTTCTAAGAACTCAGCACACAATATTTTGTGGCGAGTTAATAATTCCTGAAAAATTTAAAAAAAAATTGTATATTATTTTATATTAACATATTGCTCCTTAGAAAGGTACCAGGAAAATACTAGGAGATAAATGTATCAATAAATTATCTTAATAACTGAAGCTAATCCAAAAAAAAGAGGTCCTGTTTTATACCTTAATAAATTAGAACATTCGATTAATACTATATTGACAATCAATACCTGGAAACTAATCTGTAAACTACAACAAGCTGTAGAGAGAATCTTATCTAGATTGAATAATAATCTTGAAAAAAAAAGATATTATAGCAAATCTGATATTTATCTATACATAAAAAATTATCATCAATGTTAATTATTAACTAAACTAGATCATTAAGAAAAGTTAGCATAAACTATTTATAACATACACAAGACTGTGTTATACAATATAGAATTTAAAATAATCCTTTTTTACCCTAATACATAATATAGGAGCTTAAAATATATTAAATTTTTTTAATTACATTGTAACTCTTCAAAACAAACAACTAATTTAAAATATTTAAATATGATGAAATAATCAAAGTAAATTCAAACCTTAAAAGTAGAAAAGGCATCAGAGGCAATATCAAAAGTTGATACTTCTACATAACGGAAGAAATTGTAAAAGTCATCAGAATACAACATTATCTTTGCTAGTGCTTCATATCTAGCACATTCCCGCAACATTGTACCACAATTTGATGCTATTTCCTGATGCTCATATCTGAAAGGAAATATTAATTCATAAGTACTTGACAATATTAAGAGATACAATCACATTACAATTTTTAATTAGATAATGACAAAATCCATATATAAAGATTAATAATGAATAGTATTATAATATAGACACCACCACACAAGTTAGTTAAAAAAGAAATAATCGTCAATAATAATTTAAATCTAAATTATTTAAATAAGAGAATGAGACATAAATAATTTATAGAATTAGGCATTACTTTGTGGAGATCCATAATACAAAAGTAATAATAAAATTCGCGGATTATAGCAAAATAATTTTATTATTACTTTTGTAGAATGAGACATACTTAAATTTAAAAAAATGACTATAAAATCAATTATAACAATGTTGAATTGCATCTAAGCTATAAATTTGTCATGCTTTACTCCATCGCAACATATTTAATAATGTTAGAAACAAATTAGAAAAAGCACAGGAATTTCATGAATGTTCTAAAAGGAAGGATAGAATACTATACTAAAACTAAATTTCAACAGCCTACATTACATTACAAGTCCTCAAAAACAACCAAATGGATTGTTTTAAAATGTGACAAGTATATTTCTAATCTAAACTTTATGTTACTTATGCTTTGGGTATTTTTATTAATAAAGTTGATACCTTACCCCGACATCAAGGTGAACAAGATCTCTGGTTTGGTACAAATGTACTCAACTGTTGGCGATCGAGTGCCAATTTGACGCCTTAAAACATTATTAAACACTTGAGCAACATCCTTTTTACCTTCAAAGTCAATACGGTTCAGATTCTAAAAAAAAATGTGTATATAATACTAGTATATTTTACTAGTAACAACATAAGCATAATATTATTAGCAAAAATGGTTACTTGGATCAATAGCAGCAGAAGATTTGTATTGTACAGCTCCTGTGCTAGCTGAGCTACAATGATATCAGTTTGTGGCTCCGCATCAGATGTACCATAGAGCATATTCTTGATTAAAACCTGTGTTGAGTAAGGTTATATTTAATACAAACAAATAACACACACAACACAAAGAAAAAATAGGTATTTACCAAATTTTTGCTCACATCCTCCTGAGCTTTCTCTGCTTTCTTATCACCTCTTTCTAGAGCTGTAACCGCATCTTTTAACGATCTTACTAACTCCGCAGGGCTCTTCTGAGATTTACCAAAAAGAGGCATAGTATTTGAGTTACTTTCGCGAATAACCTTGTTAACGATCGTCTACATAGAATTATACCTGAAATTGATGCGCAAAATCATAAACAGATTATCACGAGATCGTAGCACCAAGTAAATTTACTCGACGTTCACGAAAATGCAAGAGAAATAAAAGTGAGATTTGACTATTTAATAGAACGTTAGCCAACCTGGCACTCTATCACAGTTTCACAAAAATATAAATATAACCAGTAGTAGCTCGATTTTCCCTGTTAATACACTTAGAAAACAAATTTCACTCACTGTCTAATTAATAAAATAAAATTGTATCTAGCGACACAGAACTCGTACAGAACACAAGCAGATGAAACGAACAGCTGTGATGTCAATAGAAATATTGCCATATTATAAAAACAATGACCAAATGTCATATAAGGTTATTTGTTAAGTATTTTCTTTATCTTTAATAAGTATTCTCTTTTATTCAAAAAACCTACTATTCTATTATTATTGTGTTATAGGCGACTACTTGAATGCAATCATGCAAGATAGGAAGCGATGCTTATGTCACTTGTCTTGACTTAAAGTTATCTTACTTAGATATTTATGATCCACTCCAAAAAAGCCCCAGTTCGTCATTCCATCTCAAAAACGGCACTAAAGTGCCTTGCTGACTAAATCATCCACTTACTGATACTGATTTTCAATACCCTTCTGTTTGATCCGCCTCTTTTGATGAGTCGAAAGAAGCTATAGTGATAAGCACCCCTAATTCGGGTATGCCTCAAAATATTCCTAGCTATCGTTTCATTAATCTATTAGAACATTAGAAAAAATATATGAACGAATCATCCTCGCCCGATTAAAATCCGTAGTCGAAAGTCAAAATCATATTTCGAATGAACAGTTCAGATTTTGCTTGAAACACACCTGTACAACAAGTGCAGTTCGTATTCTTCGACGTCGCCAAAGCCTTAGATAGGGACTGACACCCAAACTTCCTAGCTTTCTACATGATTAGTAGCAAGACTCCTACTAATCAGTATTAATTAGTAGGGAGTCGGCACTATCGTCTTGTCACCCCATCTGTGCTGGAGTACCAATACCTATCCTTGGATCGTTACTGGCGCCCTTATTGTATCACTCTACACGAGTAATATTCCACGTGGGCCAACTACGGCGCCCATGTAGATACATGTAGACACGCAAAGTGTCAGTCGGGTAAGTCGTAAGCACAAACTTAACTCAATATGCAAGTTACCTCTAGATCTAAGTGACACAATATGTGGTGAGAACTTTTAAATGATATATGGACAGAAGCGGACGTTCTCCAGTTAAAAAAATAAGAAGAATTTTTAGCATTGTTGACATAAATAATAATAAATAAAACAAATTTATAAAACCAAGGTGTAGGTAACATAATTTTTTTTTTTTTTGCTGACCTGAATACGTATTTAGAAAGGAATTAAGTTAGCAGCACTGCTTGACTGCTGTGTAGTACTCTGTGAGCAATATTAGAGAATTGCTTAGGTATTAACTTGAAATGAAAAATCGATTAATAAATAATCGATTTTTCTCCCGTCATCTTTAATATTATAGCGAGTCACTCTAGTATATAGAATTCGATTTCGGTAACGGCTACAACAATTTTTATGAAACTTAGTATGTAGGCAGTTAAATTGATCTAGCTAGGTTCCATTTATTTTTTTTGGCCTCGTTCTGCGAGGACGTCATCTCGCGGAAGGAGGCGGTGGGGCGGATCCGGGAAGTCAAATCCTTGTGTCCGACCCACCGCGGGCTAGCGGGGCGCAGACGACTCGCTGAAGCCCGTCGTATGCCGCCCTAATGGGGACCTGGGCGTCTCGAACGACCCATCTGAAAAGGTTTCCGAGGCGGTCGATGCATCTGGTGTTCCCGATGCATTGATTAGCGGAGGAAGGGGCCTATTTAGAGAGGCCCCGAACCAGAGGTGGCGCACTCTGGGGTTCAGAGTTGCTGCTGGTGGGGATGGGTGCTATGTATACAACGGTACCCTATGCCCGCCTCCAGCAGCGCGGTGGAGCACTGTCAGGTTTTTAGTCGGTGTGAGTCCGACATACCCGCCGCTCGTCCCCGTCTGGTGTTCCGTTCCAAAAAAGGTTCCATTTTTTTTAATGTTGTTTTATCACTATTTTTAGGTACTGAAAAACTGCTTTAATATTATTTGCAAACATAGGCTACAGTCAAGTTGCATCTTTTTAATTTCTCATAAAAAAATATCAAGCGAAGCTGGATCTTTTTATAAATAATAAAAAATCGATTAATTCCTAACGAAAAAATCTATTTATTAATAATCGACTATTTAAGAAATTGCTCCTTTTAATATAATAATTCATAATTAATTACATAAAGTAAAGACTAATTAAAGTTGACATGAACGTGATATAAAAAATAAATATGTTTGAGAAATATGATTAAAATGTGTAATTTGTCTGCAATGGTTTCATCCAACAGTGAATATCTTATCTTAAACAACTAAACAAAAGTGATTAAAAAAGAAAGAAAAAGAAGGTATTGATATAATCAATTTAAAAAATCGATTATAATAATTAAGTAATTGATTAACATGAAAATCGATTATTTTGATATCCCCAACCAACATGCCAACAAGGTTTCCAACATTGACAGATAACCTGTAATATTTATTTTAATATTATTAAGGACATCTTACGTAGGTTTTTCTATTTATTCGTTTTTATAGGATAAAACATAATAAAAATGGCTGACGCGGCCGCTGAGAAATTATCTAAGAAGTGAGTATTGTGTGTACAGACACTATGTTGCTTTCCAGGAGTATCAGGGTTTTGCCTGTGGTAACCCAAAGGAATGTTAACTTGGTAACTCAATACGTGCAACATTGTTCAGCTCTGAACCCACGGTGGGTTTAGTTACATAGAGGTATATTATTGAATTAGCTGTCGATGTAAATTATGTTCTTCTTACAGTGAACTCAAACGACGTTTGAAAGCAGAACAAAAGCTTAAAGAAAAGGCGGAAAAGGTTTCTCAACAACCCGTTGTTAACGTAGATAAAAAAACTACTAAAGTTGAAGAAGACATAAGTCCAAATGAGTACTATAAGCTTCGTACAGCAGCTGTAGCTGCACTTAAAAATGGACCGAAAGAGGATCATCCATATCCTCATAAATTCACAGTTACTATATCCTTAGAAGAATTCATTGAAAAGTATAATCACTTAAATAATGGTGATATATTAGAAAATATCTCAATATCAGTAGCAGGTAGAGTTCACTCTATCAGAGAGTCTGGTGCTAAACTTATATTCTATGATTTAAGGGGTGAGGGTGTAAAAATTCAGGTATATCAATTATTATCATATTTTTTTTTTTATCAATTATTTTCATATTTACAACATAATACTTTTAAAAATCTGTTTTAAGTTGTTTATAATTCTAACTAGAAATATTCAAATTTAAGTCATCAATAAATATATTTTACATACAACATATAAAAATAAAGTTTTGTTTGAAAAATATTTAAAATAATAGATAAATAAAATAAAAAAATTACTACACAATGCTCGCTATTTCACTGTCGATAGTAATTAGTAATAAAATAATATATTACTCTATATTATTTTATTCTCTGTAACATGAAAAAAACTCATTTTTGTAATGATTCAGACTTATTAGGTTCATATTATTTTATCATAACATTAAGATTTATGTAGGTCTCTATTTCTCTTTAAATAAAGGATTTTATGTGGTAAGAACTATACATATGTACTTTAGTATATAATTTGATTCACTCAAAAAGCAAGATCAAAGTCTACTTATCCTGTTAATTGAGAAGTCCCCAGTACCTGATTTAAATTAATTTTTTAATTGTAGGTTATGGCCAATGCTAAAATGTATGAATCAGAAGATACCTTTTTAAAAGATACTGATAAACTAAGACGAGGTGATATCATTGGTTGTGTTGGTCACCCAGGAAAGACCAAGAAGGGTGAACTCTCTATTATACCAAAAACTCTTAAATTATTGTCCCCATGTCTTCATATGCTTCCGCATCTACATTTTGGTCTTAAGGATAAAGAAACCAGATTCAGGAAAAGATACTTAGATCTCATTTTGAATGACAAGGTATATTTTTTTATTACTTTAAATTTACAGTAAATATTTTTTGTTTTTATACTTATATCTATTTTTTTTTTTTCCGTGATATACTACTGAATAACTACTTATCAATAGATTTTCTTGTAATTTCATCCAATAATCAGATTCATTCATGAGGAAGCTGTATACCAGGAATTAGTTTAAGGATGTATGGCTTTTAAGGATAACTTTTTATAATTTATTTTAAATTTGTTTTATAAAAAAACTATAGGTAAACAATGCAGTAATTAAACTACAGATTATACAGATAAAGTATTAATCATTTTCAACTTATATATGTTAGTTACCTTAAGCATTTCAAGCTACCAATATGAAGCAAGTACAGGTTGCTAGTATAAGCTTTGATTAGTTGCAGGAGTAAAGGTATGGTATTTAGTGGTTATTACAATAAAAGCATGGATGTTTTGATATATATTAGCCAATACCCATCTTATGCAAAATAAATTTTACATATCAATTTATCATCAAATGTAATTTTAGGTAAGACAAATATTCTATACAAGGGCAAAAATCATAGCTTATATAAGAAGATTTTTGGACAACATGGGCTTTTTAGAAGTAGAGACACCAATGATGAACATGATTGTTGGAGGGGCTACTGCAAAACCTTTCATAACTCATCATAATGAACTGGACATGGACCTTTACATGAGAATAGCTCCTGAACTTTATCACAAGATGCTTGTTGTTGGTGGATTGGACCGTGTCTATGAAATTGGTAGGCAGTTTAGAAATGAAGGCATTGATTTGACACATAACCCTGAGTTCACAACATGTGAGTTTTATATGGCATATGCGGACTACAATGATGTACTATCTATAACAGAATCAATGGTTTCTGGAATTGTAAGAAGTATACACGGTGACTATAAGGTGAGCAACAGTTATATGTTTCATTATGTATATCCATATATAAATCTTATGATATTCATTCATCATTATCCTCCTTCCCTTATCCCACTCTAAGTGGGGTCGGCACAACATCTTATAAACATGCTGTCACATGATTTGCTTGCCTTTTTACGACCAGTCGCCTGCCTGACGTCAACTTACCTTAGTCGTATTTTACGACACCTCGGTAAGAAAGAGGGTGGTCTATTCTACTAAACCGGATACCACACGGTGGGTCAACTTACCTTAGTCGCCTTTTACGACACCTCGGTAAGAAATGAGGTTGGTCTATTCTACTCAGCCGGGTACCACACGGCGGGTCTACTTACTTTAGTCGCCTTTTACGACACCTCGGTAAGAAATGAGGGTGTTATACTATTCTATTTAGCTGGACACCACACAGCGTTCTTATGATATTGATTATTTGTATAAAAAAGTTGGAAAAGTAAATATGATTTATTTGACATAATATTACATAATGTTATCTTTTGAGGTAAAGAATTCAACTAAAAAGCTTTCTTGATTTTTATGATTTTGAAATTTATGATTTCTTGTTTTTCTGACCAGTGATATTCATAATTTGTGTTTTTTTTTTAGATTAAATACCATCCTAATGGACCAGATGGTGAGGAAGTAGAAATTGACTTCACTCCACCATTTGCCAGAGTGCCTATGATTGCTACTTTAGAAAAGGTTCTTGGTGTACAACTGCCACCTGCTGATAAACTAGATACACCTGAAGCAAATAAATTTCTTAATCAATTATGTGAGAAACATGAGGTGAGGCTGATAAATACATCTTTATATTCTAATCTATGTATCTTTATTTTAAACTTTCTATTGCTTGTTGCTATTTATCTCTTTCTTTGCACTACTTATTCACCAACAAAGCAAAAGTAATGATAGTATTATTTTGCTATAATCCACTTAGAGAAAATATGTTTAATGCAAAAGAAAAGTATATTATCTGTGTTCATTTTGTATGCATGCATGTTTCGTAAACCTAATTTATTATAAACAAGCACCATCAACAACCCAATACATTACTAGCACTGCACACATTCACTACCACAATCTCAACACTCATTTTGCAACATAACCTAAAGATCAAGAAATAGATGCCATGACAAAATTGCAAGCTTGATTTGTATATTCAGTATTCCTGCTATGCCACATTGTTGCTTTCATAACCTGTCTGAAAAATATTGCTATTTGAATGCCTGCTGTTATTATATAATTTATATATATTATAGGTTGAATGTGCACCTCCCAAGACAACAGCAAGACTTTTAGATAAACTTGTTGGGGAGTTTTTAGAAGAAAAGTGTATTAATCCTACATTCATCATAGACCATCCTCAGATAATGAGCCCATTATCCAAATACCATAGGGATGTGCCGGGACTAACTGAAAGGTCTATTGTTTTAATTATTTATTAATTTATGAAAAGACTTATTTTATTTTCTTGCTGGTTCTTATCTGTTAGAGCACCTATCCTAACCAGGGATAGCTTCATTACAATTTGTTGTTTCTAAGGTATAATCATAAAAATACAAAAAAGGAATAATAGAAATATGTTGTGAAAGAACAAAGTTACTTCGCATTCTTTCTTCCAAGAAGGAAGAAAATTGTTTACCAAATATAACAAAAGTAATAATAAAATTATTTTACTATAATCCACAATGAAGTAAAATAGAAAATATATATAATGCTAAATGTAGAGTGGACAATCCGTTTTCTATTTGACTTCATCGCGGATTATAGCAAAATAATTTTATTATTACTTTTGTGTTATGGATCTCCGCAAACGCCTAATTCTATAAATTACCAAATAAAAGGATAATTTATGCTTCATACAGGTTTGAACTGTTTGTAATGAAGAAGGAAATTTGCAATGCATATACTGAATTAAATGACCCAGCAACCCAAAGAGAGCGTTTTGAACAACAAGCTAAAGATCGCGCAGCAGGTGACGACGAGGCGCCGCCACCAGATGAGACATTCTGTACTGCTCTTGAGTACGGTTTACCACCAACTGGAGGGTGGGGTCTAGGTGTTGACCGTCTCACAATGTTTTTAACAGATTCAAATAATATAAAAGTAAGTGTTAAGTATATTTTGTTCAGTCTATTTGCTTTACAATATTACTTCAGAAATTTATAATTATTATATGTTGAAGTGAATAACCAAATCATGAGGAAAGTAAGAATAATTCTTAAAACCAATAGACTTGCTCTAGAAAAAATAAACATTTTAAATAGATTTTCACATGATTTTCTAATTGAATTGATATGAAAATTTTGGTCTATGAGTAGAAAAATTTTTAGGAATGGTATAATTTTATGATCAAATAAATAGCAGAAATTTTTGTAAGTTTGATATCATTTGAGAAATCTTTTTTCAATTTTAACACTTATATAATAAGCATAAGGTTGCATTTTTAAGATACTAAGTATTAACAAAAAATGTGAAGTTTCAGTAAAGCTTCAGGCTAAGTGGCCTTTAATGTGAATGTGTTTAGTTGTTAATATGTGTTGTAACAGACTCATTTGAATTGATATTGTAAATGATTTATTACATACTATAAATTTATAATCTTCACTGCAAAGTAGTGGACTTGCCTTTTTTAGTTTTCTATTATAGGATCTGTTCTTAACATACTTTTTAGTAGAAACTTATATATTCTAGGAGGTATTGTTATTCCCTGCAATGAAACCAGATGACCCCAACAAACGGGAAGAGGAATCAGCAGCAAATGAAGCGCCAACTCAAAATGGAGCATAGTAATAATGATTACAAACAAAATAGTGTTTTTCTTTGTGCTTTATTTACAATAAACATACTTTACACAAGCATATTGAAATCTTTATTTCGTTTAGTTCCATTATAGCTACAATATGGAAAGTGGCAGTGGTGGTATAATTACCTAAGCTTATGGTAATCTAAGACACAGGCAGTATTTTGTAGGATTGAAATTGTTAATTTTAATTATTTTAGAGTGATCAAAGTTACATCCAACTAACTGAACAACAAACAGACTGAAAGTTCCATAAATATTTTTTTATTTTTACATTGATTCTCTGTTTCACTCAGTTTACAAGCCACCTTTGTATTTGTGCTTGTTTCAATCTACACATCAATAAAATAGCCTAATGTATATAGATTATATTACAATTTTATTGAATTAGGCAAAAATAGCTTTAAAATAATTAAAAATAATATATGTATAAATAATATCTCTCTCAGTTCATAGAAACATTAAGTATCTAATCATCACTTTCAACCTCAGTAGAGTTATAATGTTCACCTAAACTGTACAAATGTCTGTGATACACAATGACCAATGGAGTCCCTGAAAATTCAGTCCCCTGTTCTATTGCAGTTGGTCCAGTAGCCTGAATAACGGTGATAGGACATTTTAAACACTTAGAAAGCGCTTGTATCTCTAATTGACCTCCCCATACTTTAGTATTTCTAATATTGTGACAATAGTTCTCGAATTCAATATCCATGAGGTGTAAACCAGTGTCAGGATTACACATGAATGGCAAGAAATCATCTTTGTTCTCTTGAATATAAGTTGCCACATCCCTTCTTAGATTATCTACAGAGATTATTTTATTACACTTTGTTTTTAATTGATGAGCAACTGCTTTGTAAAGGCAGTCGCCATCTGAAGGTATTGCATAAATCTTCAATTTTTTTTCTTGTAATCGTGCAGATAACAACTGGCTTTCTGTATTTCTAGGTCCGTGAAGATTCTCTTGCTCTTGGAACTTAATCTCTTTTTCTCGATCTCTTTCTTGTTGCAATTTTTTGTCTCTTCTCTTCTGTGCTTTCGAGACTTTCAGTTTTGTAAGATCGTTATCTTGTTCATTCTTATCTAATGGGTCAATGGTATTGTTCCCGTTTTGTAATTGATCGACTTCTTCCTTGTGACGCTTTTCTAGATCGGTTTCTAATTTAGCGATCTCTGCAATGAGTTCTTTCTTTTTCGTCTTATCGTTTTTAGCTGTTTTTTTTAATGCCTGTATTTGTGCCTGCAAATCTTTTTTTTCTTTTTTATGTCTTTGTTCTAACAGGCTTGTTTCATTAGCTTCTTCAGAATCTGCCATTATTAAAGTAATTTATAATAACAAAACTGATATTTTATTTCTGCACATTTATTTATGATCTATACACTGTCCATCAGGGCGGTTTTACTACAGGCGCCAACACATGCTATCTCGCATCCCTCTTGCACATGTCTGTATTTATGAATGAATCGTATGAAAATAGTCTCAGCTGCATCTCGCTCCACTCCTACATACATATTTTTACGCACTCATTCTCATTTTGACTGTCTATCATATAACAAGTTGATTTTATCAATGAATAGGCGGTGTAATGTGTATTAAATTTTTAAATTTCCCGTTGTAAAGTTCTAGTACTTTAATTTTTACTAAAATGTATAATTTTGTTTTAATTTAGTTAGCAAAATTCTTGAAACAAATATCACTAGAAGCAAATTAAATGTATAAAGTCTTATTTCACCAGTAGCTGTTGAGATATTTCTTAAAATGAGAAATATAACAACGAAGAATCGTGCAGTCATAAAACAATAAGAAGAGGATTTACTTAATCATTATATAAATGTAAGTGTTGAGTTTTAATGAATTTTGTGCATCTCAATAATAGTAAGAGCTTTCTTAAAATTAACATTCTCACATTCTAAATATAATAAATAACCTAACCTATATTCTATTAGCTATATTCATTATTATATTAAGGATATATCTTGAGATTTTATATAGCTTCTAGTGTCTTGTAGTGCAATAAATGATTAATAATGGAACATTAAAGTTAAAGTTTTTTAGAAGTTGTTCTAATTGATCATAAGTGTGTATCTATCTTAGTTATGAATAATTTGGGCATAACTTAAATGGTCTACTTAATACTTCTGAAGTTGTATACTTCATTGTATTATATTAGAACTTTAAAAATGATTGTCAAGTTTGTTATAATGAAACTCGGATGAAAAGGGAGTAAATAGCAAAAGAGAGCAAGTTTATTCTGTATAAAGCAATATAGGGTATATTGCTTTATATAACACTATTGTTGATTTTTAATTAAAAAGCAAAAGCAAAAATTAAAGTTACGATTGATTAAACGATTGATTGATTAATTGCAGATTCAAGAATCCTCAGATCCAAGATTAAGAGTAATTTCTTATTTTAATATGATTGTCACATGATGTTATTTATATTTATGATTTGAGATATCTTTACATTTACAGTGCTAATAAAAGACATAATAGTATGTGTAATGAATGAAAGAATAACAGCAATATAAAAAGACTGTTCTATAAAACTGAAAGTAAATATTTATGCAGTTTATAAATCACTTAAAATGTGCAACTGTTTAAATCTAACAGAAATTAAATAACAAACAATATTTCTCCTTCATACTTATGCAATAATAAAAAGCAATTTTTCTGAAAGTGAACCCATTTACTCTTTTTTAACAAATCAATGCATAATGACACAGACAACATTTTTTTATATTATAGAACAACTATTCATATAGATTCAAATACAACCTCTTTCATAAGAGGTTGTATTTGAATCTATATGAATAGATTGCTGCTGTCGCTCCGCCGTCGCCTCGAGCGCTCGAACAGCGCCAGGCCGAACAGTAGCGTCAACCACCAGGACCTCTGTAATTTGAGAAAATGCATTTGAGGTAACTAATACTCAAGTGAAGTCTGAATTTATGAAGCTAAGTTAGATTCCCGTAATTTCAGCCACAGATGTAAGCGTGCACTCAAACATCAGTAGCCAAAAGCGACTGGGAAAAGAATTAAGGTTTTACATGTATTGCAGGTGCCAAATACCGGCTCTTTGCCAACCGCAACACATTACCATTACAACAAAAAAATGTAAAAATGAATGGATTGAATGAAATAAATGGATTAATTTTACAGGAGGGCAGTCCGACAGCTGGCCTCGTGACTCCACGAGCTACGCTGGTCTGGCCTCGCTGCTGCCAATGGAGACGTGCCGCCGCCCCTCACCCCAGGCCGGCCCGTCCGGCTATGCCGCAGCTGCTGTCGCTCCGCCGTCGCCTCGAGCGCTCGAACAGCGCCAGGCCGAACAGTAGCGTCAACCACCAGGACCTCTGTAATTTGAGAAAATGCATTTGAGGTAACTAATACTCAAGTGAAGTCTGAATTTATGAAGCTAAGTTAGATTCCCGTAATTTCAGCCGCAGATGTAAGCGTGCACTCAAACATCAGTAGCCAAAAGCGACTGGGAAAAGAATTAAGGTTTTACATGTATTGCAGGTGCCAAATACCGGCTCTTTGCCAACCGCAACACATTACCATTACAACAAAAAAATGTAAAAATTAATGGATTGAATGAAATAAATGGATTAATTTTACAGGAGGGCAGTCCGACAGCTGGCCTCGTGACTCCACGAGCTACGCTGGTCTGGCCTCGCTGCTGCCAATGGAGACGTGCCGCCGCCCCTCACCCCAGGCCGGCCCGTCCGGCTATGCCGCAGCTGCTGTCGCTCCGCCGTCGCCTCGAGCGCTCGAACAGCGCCAGGCCGAACAGTAGCGTCAACCACCAGGACCTCTGTAATTTGAGAAAATGCATTTGAGGTAATTAATACTCAAGTGAAGTCTGAATTTATGAAGCTAAGTTAGATTCCCGTAATTTCAGCCACAGATGTAAGCGTGCACTCAAACATCAGTAGCCAAAAGCGACTGGGAAAAGAATTAAGGTTTTACATGTATTGCAGGTGCCAAATACCGGCTCTTTGCCAACCGCAACACATTACCATTACAACAAAAAAATGTAAAAATGAATGGATTGAATGAAATAAATGGATTAATTTTACAGGAGGGCAGTCCGACAGCTGGCCTCGTGACTCCACGAGCTACGCTGGTCTGGCCTCGCTGCTGCCAATGGAGACGTGCCGCCGCCCCTCACCCCAGGCCGGCCCGTCCGGCTATGCCGCAGCTGCTGTCGCTCCGCCGTCGCCTCGAGCGCTCGAACAGCGCCAGGCCGAACAGTAGCGTCAACCACCAGGACCTCTGTAATTTGAGAAAATGCATTTGAGGTAACTAATACTCAAGTGAAGTCTGAATTTATGAAGCTAAGTTAGATTCCCGTAATTTCAGCCACAGATGTAAGCGTGCACTCAAACATCAGTAGCCAAAAGCGACTGGGAAAAGAATTAAGGTTTTACATGTATTGCAGGTGCCAAATACCGGCTCTTTGCCAACCGCAACACATTACCATTACAACAAAAAAATGTAAAAATTAATGGATTGAATGAAATAAATGGATTAATTTTACAGGAGGGCAGTCCGACAGCTGGCCTCGTGACTCCACGAGCTACGCTGGTCTGGCCTCGCTGCTGCCAATGGAGACGTGCCGCCGCCCCTCACCCCAGGCCGGCCCGTCCGGCTATGCCGCAGCTGCTGTCGCTCCGCCGTCGCCTCGAGCGCTCGAACAGCGCCAGGCCGAACAGTAGCGTCAACCACCAGGACCTCTGTAATTTGAGAAAATGCATTTGAGGTAACTAATACTCAAGTGAAGTCTGAATTTATGAAGCTAAGTTAGATTCCCGTAATTTCAGCCACAGATGTAAGCGTGCACTCAAACATCAGTAGCCAAAAGCGACTGGGAAAAGAATTAAGGTTTTACATGTATTGCAGGTGCCAAATACCGGCTCTTTGCCAACCGCAACACATCACCATTACAAAAAAAATGTAAAAGTTAATGACGTACGAATTATCAAAACTGCGCAATTTCAGAAATCAGTACGACACCTTTATAATGGCTAGCCCGTTAATAAAACGTCTAACAAAGTAGCGCGCTTTTGAAGCTAATGTTCGACGATACAGAAAACGTACATTACCAACACGAGCTACGCTGGTCTGGCCTCGCTGCCGCCAATGGAGACGTGCCGCCGCCCCTCACCCCAGGCCGGCCCGTCCGGCTATGCTGCAGCTGCTGTCGCTCCGCCGTCGCCTCGAGCGCTCGAACAGCGCCAGGCCGAACAGTAGCGTCAACCACCAGGACCTCTGTAATTTGAGAAAATGCATTTGAGGAAACTAATACTCAAGTGAAGTCTGAATTTATGAAGCTAAGTTAGATTCCCGTAATTTCAGCCACAGATGTAAGCGTGCACTCAAACATCAGTAACCAAAAGCGACTGGGAAAAGAATTAAGGTTTTACATGTATTGCAGGTGCCAAATACCGGCTCTTTGCCAACCGCAACACATCACCATTACAAAAAAAAATGTAAATGTAATAATATAAATTAATGTGGAATTAATGGGATAAATTAATGTGTAAATTAATGTGGACAATCGGTTATCATACCTGATACATGCAGGATTCGTAAAAAACACATGCACAAACCTCCACCATACACAAGCACTATATACATTCACTATCACAAACTCAAAAACTCAAATAAAATGTGAGTAGTTATCCAAAACTTAATAACAAATAAACTATACTTTTGCACTATTTAATACGAAGAAAATTGAAACGTATTGACTCACCAGAAACGTTCGTTATACGTAATATATAACTGTAATCACTTTTTACTTACAACGTAATCACTTTTTACAACGCACACTATATACAAGAACACGATATAATAGGAATGCCACAATTCCCGTTTCGAGATGCACTTCTCTTGAATGACGAACATGGACTGAATGTCACTGAAACGTTTTATTGGTATATATAGTAAGACTCCACCGGAAACAATAACGGCACAGTGTTGCCCCTACTTAATCAAAAAGGGCGCGATCAGGGTTGCCACCTTTTTTTTGAAGAAAAATAGTATTTTTCTTTTTAAATAAAAAAAATATAGTACTTTTAGGAAATCCACGAAAAAATAAATAGTACACATCTATTTTCAATCATTATTTATTTTTCCATGATTATTTTTTATTACTTTTCGCTGGATAATGACACGGAGTTAGAGTTACTAACTAACTAAGCCCCGTAAATACATGAATGAGTTTCGTTCAAACATTCCCTATGCAGTGCTGCGGGTGCGTTCCATTCACAGTTAATTAAAAAAAGCACGACAATTGCAATTAGCGATAAAAATATAGTATTTTTCGTGCTATATTCTTTTTCTATAATATATAGTACAATTTAAGCTAGTGTTTTTCAATTTATATATATATTTATTTGTATATCTCAACCTATTGTCTATTTAATATGTTTACAAGGTATAAAGCAGGGACCTCGAAGCATATAGCATTATAGTATATCCTTAGTGTTTTTATTGAACTGTAATAATATTGGGAAGTTTTATTTTTTAATTTTAAAATAAAACTAAAATAATAAAAATAAAACTTTTCCTTCTATAGTAATATTTATTGTGTATGCTTTATTGAAGTGTTGTATATCATATGTCATACCCAATATCAGTTATATTCTATGTTTTAAGTGGTTATTTCTGAATAGTTTTTATTCTTTCTGCGACAGACAATATGGATTATAGACATACTTTAATTATTTAACAGAAAGTTATTTGTTCAAGATACTTTAACATACTATCCCATTTAGTTATGCACATTTCAACTGGATTTTTTGTCTGAGTAACTGTGTCTGGTCAAGGCACTGCTACTGTTGTTGCAATGAATTCATTAATATCTGATACAATGGCTGATATTCTTCAAGTGAGTTAAAATGTTTCAAATATAAATCATTTTTGTTTGTAAACACAAAAATTGGCATGTGTATGTTTAAAGTAACGGCCTGTTATCCACCCCAGCAGTGGGAACCATAAGCTTCCTCTATCCGTTTTTTGGAGAGAAGTATTGTAGCAAAGACCTGCCATCGCGTTGCTCCAATGCGGATACGCATTGGAGCAACGCGATGCGATAGGTTACGCATATCCCTAGAATTCGCTAGAAGTATGCGAATTTCCTTACCATATTTTCCTTCACGAAAAGCGTGTCATAAATTGCAATTGTCAAATAGACATGTGCCTGCGCGGGGTATAAACCCATGATCGTCTTTACAGAGTCGCACGGCCTTAACGCTGAGCTATCACAGCTTGTTCCATATTTATTAAAATGATTTTGCAATAATTTTCAGATAAACCTGGTCATTGCCAAAGAAAGTACTCATTGGGATGACGTCTAAGGGCTATATGCTGTTGATGCTTTATGGGATGAAGCACATGATTAGGTCAATTGATTTGACTAGATGAAGGCAAGTAAATATTTGATGTAAAGTATGTCAGTCTGTCCATTTCACTTTCAATTAAAACTGAAGCTTATATGTCTAATGGGCTAACTGCCTAATCCGTTTGAGATATAACAAAAAATGTTTGGTACAATTTTTCCTCTATTATAGTGATGCAAAAAAGTGTGTGATATAAGAATAGCTTAAAAGACATATTAGTGATGATCATTGGAACTTTGTCACATATGCTTCTTAATTGTCACATACAATTCAGTATTTGGAAAGCATAATATTTTAGCCTGGTACTGCTAACGGTACAAAATCAAAGATATTTAACATAACACAAATATTGTCACAGATACCCCTTATATTTTATTATTAAAAAAAAATATTATTTATAATTATAGTCTCTATTCTATACTTAAAATATAACTGTAGACAAAGTTATAGACACGTAAAAAATATTTTCCAGACACTATTTAAGACCAGTAGAAGCTAATAACATATTTTTAAAATTTAAAATCTCTGTTATTTGTCAATGCATCATTCTCCTACCCTTATCCCACTCTAAATGGGGTAGACACAACATGTTTTAAACATGTTATTACATGATTTGGTATCTTACGACCGGCCGCCTGCCCGACGTACTTACCTTAATCGGTTTTCGCGACACCTAGGTAAGAAATGAGGGTGGTCTATTCTACTCAGGGGATATCAATGCCAAGATTGTCTGTAAGACTACCTTTGCAAACTAATGTTCTATCTATACATTATTTAAGAATTACTTATTTATTACAGGTTAAATATGCTGCGAACTCTTCCGCCGGGAAGTGTCCACGAGCCCGATGATGCAGATGAACATATATGAAGAGCTTCAGTCGAATCATAATTATTTAGCCTCATTTATTGACATTAGTAATAACATTTTCACAGAGCGAATGCTTTTATTCACTAACAATTTATTTTGCCGCCTGAACCATTCGGAATTTTGGAATAAGGCTGTAAAAGTCCGCTTCCATGCTAGAGACTCGAGAGAAGGTTGTGTCTTCAAAATAGTATTCATATTAGTATAATTGACAAACATTATGAAGTTTGAAACTTCTTAACTAGGACCCAATGGATTTTTTCTCAAATCCGTGGATAAGGGGGCTCTAGCACACTAGAACGGATCATAATTTGGTTTCATTGTTTAAAACATTATTGGTTAATATTATTGTTTGATAGTTATAGTACCTTGTATTCCATCAGAAATATTTTCCAGACCCAAGCCATATCATATTACCGGTTCAGTATATTGATATATCGGTCATGTGCAGCAATAGCGGTACAACTCAAAAACTTATATTTTGAGATGAATGGGTTTAAAATTTTCATTACTCAGGAAAATGAATAACAATTGCTTAGTTGCTAGTTTAATTGTTAGTTTGCTTAAACGACGGGCTTATAATGAAATATGAGTTCTGCCTGTATTGCTGCTAAAAATTGTGTATTTTAACATTAACACCATTTATTCCTATTCAAAACACGTGTTTTTACTTGTGTAGCAAAACTAAAAACCTGAGCAATCCTGGGAGTAATATATTTTCAAAACAGGATTATTTAAATTGTGAAATTTTTATAATTACGCTATTGTCTAATAAAACTGAAAGATTTGATCTAGTTAAAATTATATTATCCATCACAAAAACTTATATCTTTTGAATGGCATTATATGGCATGTAAAGTGTTAATTAGTCAAAAATGTATATAACTTAAAAAACTATAATTCCTGGTTAACTTGCATTAATCATAAATATGATTTGTTAAAAGTTTTTTGCATAATCGTAATCATAATGCGAGTTAGACAACGGTGTATCAATTAAGGAGAATTCACAGTACTGCAGATACTTGGAAAACGATAATGGAAATGGAAAATTTTATCGCAAGTAAAGTTATAGATCTATGATACATGAGGCAAAAGTAGTAAGTAAGTAAGTAACGGCCTGTTACTATCCCACTGCTGGGCATAGGCCTCCTCTCTCCATTTTTGGAGAGAAGGGTTGGAGCTAAGACCTACCACGCTGCTCCAATGCGGATTGGTAGGTTACACATATCCCTAGGATTCTCTAGAGATATGCAGGTTTCCTCACGATGTTTTCCTTCACCGAAAAGCGTGTGATAAATTGCAATTATCAATTAGACACATAAGTTTTAATAGAAAAACTCATTAGTGTCTGCCCGGGTTTGAACCCATGATCGTCTCTAGAGATTCACACGGTCGCACCGCTAGGCCATCACAGCTTATGAGGCAAAAGTAACTAACTAATATTACTATTATTAACATTTAAAAAGTGATACAGTTTTCATATTTAACAATATTAGTATTTTACTATACATACTCCATAAGAATAAAAACGTAACAAGATGTAAACAAACAAAACCATGTGATTCAGGAGTGACAAATATGTCATTACAATAATATTATTAACAAATGAAGAAATTGGAATTCAACTGCAGTGGTCCAAAGAATATCTCCAATATTTATAAAAGTAATTTTCTTAAATTGTTATTTTCTAAAATTAAATATTTATATATTTAGTATAGCAAAACAGCAATATATAATTTAATGAATTTCAGCAGATACAAATTAGCCAAGTAAACTACCTAAAATAGTAATTGCATTAGATTAGCCGACGTAACATAATATCAATTTTCTATGAGTTTCACTCTGTGATACTTAAATGTGTAGTATTTTAGTGTCTTTAATATTGTCCATCGTTTTCTTTAAAAATGTCCTAAAGATGTCCTAAAGATTCTCGTATGCGATACCATTCCGATTATAGTACCTACTATCATTAATCGAATTACGTACCTAAGTAATTCGATTAATGATAACCTACGTAAACTAGATTACTACTTGAGAAAAGAAATTCCAACTTTGAGAAAACTTATTGTTTCTTTGAAAAGAAGTGGTCTATTTCATGGTGAAAAATCTTCTTTGGTCAAAGTTTTGAACACAATTGGCTTTTCATATAAAAAGTTAAATAAAAGAAAATTATTAATGGAACGCACAGATATAGCTATAGCACGTTGTGATTTTTTAAGAGAGGCAAAGAAAATACAAGATTGGGCAAATATTGTTTTCACGGATGAAACATGGCTCAACGCTAACCACACACTATCTCGTTTCTGGACTGATGATACTGCTGATTCCACTTCCTCAGTACCAATGGGAAAAGGTGAGCGCCTAATCATTTGCCATGCAGGTACAGCAAAAGGATTTGTACAAGACGCACTGTTGGCATTTAAATCGAAGAAATCAAATGACTACCACGAAGAGATGAATGCAAATGTGTATGAAGAGTGGTTCAAAAAAAATGCTCATTTCATTGGAAGAACAATCAATAATTTTTATTGATAATGCGCCCTACCACTCCCGTCAAATTGACAAAATGCCAACACAGGCTAATAAAAAGCATGAAATAATTAATTGGCTTCGGGACAATGGAGAAAATGTGGACGACTCAATGTTAAAAGTTGAATTAATAAAAATATTAAAAACCAAAAAGAGAGCAAAACGCTATGTAATCAATGAAATGGCAGCAGAATATGGCCATACTGTTCTTCGGATTCCTCCATACCACTGCCAGTACAACGCAATAGAACTTATATGGGCACAAGTAAAAGGGCATGCTGCGAGATGCAATACAAGCCCCCCATTCACAGCGAATAAAATGTTGCAATTGCTAAAAAATGCTTGCACCCACGTAACGGCCGAGAACTGGGCAAGTGTGGTGGAAAGAACTAAAAGAGTAATATTCTCTGATTGGGAACGTGATATTGCGTTTGATAATATATTATCTACACAAGAGCTAATAATAACTGCTACTGAAGACTCCTCATCGGAGGAGTCTAGTGTTGATTATCATTCCGACGACTCGTGCTAATAAAATAAATTAAAATATCCTGATTGTTTTATTTGTATTCATGTATTAACTAAGAAGAAAGTAAAACTTTATATAATGTTATTAAATGTCTTTTAATAGTCGTAACATCGATTTCTACCGATTATTTTTAATCTGTGGCATAATCGTAGTAACCCATTATGTGTGACATCACTAAGTGGGCGGTACCCATCCATAAAGTACAAATATTATTTGTATGATATTTGTACGTAAGCAATACAAAACTTAATGAGCGTGAGCTGTCAAAAGACTGATAATATGATGGACGCAGTATAGGGACTAGGACTGTCAAAAAATCATCGGTTTTTATAATAATCGATATTTTTTTCAAAATAATCGATGTTTTCATACAAAGCGATTATTTTTATTATCCTCATTTTCTTTTGCATTCTTTTTTTTCTTGTTTTTATGAAAACATGCATTGTTGGATGAAACCAATGACTACACATTTTAATCGAATTTTACAAACAGCGCATCTGTTATTGTTTATTGGTAGTTGTCCACGTTAATTAGCCATTTTTCTAATTAAATAATAAAAAAGGCAACTTTTTAAATAGACAAAAAAATTGATTATATTTATACAAATCAGTAGATTTTTTAGAAATCGAATCTTAAAGGGAAGAAAAACGATTTTTCTACTTTAAGTTAGATCACTGATCAGTAGGCCACATGATGTGGTTAAAGATAATATAATCTATGCCACAGACCTTTAGAAGAATCATTATATTTAATTATTAGTATGTCTATGAGAAAATCTATTACAATTATTATATTATTACATACATCTATGACATTATATTATTATATGATATTGTTAGCACAAGTAAGTAGATAGTTTATTTTCGTACAATTATTTGATTTATTAGCATTATTGAATAAAATAAATCGATTATTGTAAAAATCGATATTTTACATCCCTAGTCTGTATATGTAGTGTAATAATGAAATTCGTAAACCGTAACGTACTGACAAATTGACACTAACGAATTGTCAAATTTTGTTCTGTGATTTTAGATCAAAATTTGAATAGGATTTTTTTTATAGTTTACAAATTAGGTTTTGGAACAAAAGGGGTCGTATACTTACGGACAATAATAGCATAATATTAATTGTAAATAAATTTCATATTATCATGAATCCATGTTCTGTGGCGGCTCCACAACAAGATACAGAGGGTGATGGAAGATGGACTAGCATCGTAAGTTTTTTGTATAAATTCAAAGCAATTAAGGTGTTCTAATTTTTTGTATATTAATTTTATTTAATTTTAGAATATTTTAAAACAAATCTGTATACATAAAGGTCTATAAGTGGAGTTTTGGGAAAATATTTAAGGAATATGACTATCATTAATTTTCAGCACAATAGATTTCTTTCGGATGCTAAAGGAAAGGATGCGGACGTTATCTTTATTGGTGATTCTGTTTTACAAGCCTTAGAGCATACTGAAGTTTGGAACCAGTGGTTTGCACCTCTTCATTGCCTTAATTTTAGCATTCATAAAGACCAAACTCAAAATGTGTTGTGGCGTATTAAAAATGGAGAGCTTGATCATGTTGATCCCAGAGTAAGTAATATGACCCTTATATTATTTAAGTATATTTTCCTACTTTTCCACTAAACTAGATTAATGTGTTCTAAGAGTCAATATATAAGATCAGCCATTTATATAAATTTAAAACTCTTTTATATTATTCAAAATGTAAAAAACTTTTAGGTGCTAAAATATTGAAATACTGTACACCATGGTACAAAAATCAGGATCTGTCCTAAATATTAGTTATAATATTGTTTACAAATGAGACATGTAGGAGACATGTTATCTTAGGGTAAAGCACTTGACTCAGCTGAAAATATTTTATAATTAATCCAAGAAAACAATTCAAAGTTAAATTGTCAATTTAATTTTAATGAGATGCAAGTCTCTAGATTATGTGAGGAAGTATTTTACTTTCTATTGTGTCTGAGTGCTAAGTGTCACTGGTCTATATAAAACTTGGTGCTAATCTAAAATGTCTCATTTTATGTGACAGTACACGAATATTATCTATCTGCTTCAATCTCTCTGGATGTTCTCATTGAATTTCTTAAATATATTATTGCCTTATAAAAAGATTTCATCTTAATAAATAAATGAAAGAGGGCTGATATTAAAGATTCTGATACAATCAAAATAAGATTTTAAAAATATTCCAAACTAAGGTTAAAACTTTTATTTAAACTATTTTTAAGATTTTTCATATTTCATAAGTTAATTTATTTACTAAAATTGAATAATTTATAATGTTTAAAAATCCTACAACTACCATACCTAAAATTCTTGGTATACAATTTTTCTCATTGAATAATATCTATCTCTAAAGAATAGATTCAATCTGTGATCTTTTGGTTCCTCTTAGGCTTTAATGGGGTGTGATTTTTTTTTTCTTGATGCTTGTATTATTCCTACTCAATTTAATTTTCAGGTAATAGTTTTGCATGTGGGAACCAATAATGTTGACTACACATCGGAGCAAATATTTGAAGGAATCTTAGAAATAGTCCATACAATCAGGGAGAAACATCCAAGTGTTTATATTGTATTACCAGTAAGTATGAAGACTTGTCACCTACAATAATATTTAACAATTAAACATTAATAGAATTATTATTTAATAGAATATATTTAATAGAATAGAATAATAAAATTATTATTCTTCCAGTCTCAATAACTTTTTATATTTATTACAAAGATGGTCATCCTTGATAGTTTAGTTTGGCCAGTAATCAAAGATTATTTTATAACATGTTGGTCCATCCATGCAAAGGAAAGGAGCAAATGAATGACAGGCATAAAATAATTAATTCAGTATCAAAAGTTTCATCAAAAATTATTTCTGTATTAAAATATTTGTAAATCTTACTGGTAAAAGATTTTCATATATTTATTCTAAATAATTTTGATAATACACCAGTAATCGATTGTATGGTACTTTATAGTGTCTACCACTTATTTACATGTGCTTATTATAAGTAATAAGCGTATTATGTAACTATGTAAGCATAGTCATAAATTGTTTACTTTGATTATAAACAATCCTTTACAGAGTCTACTTCCCAGAGGGCAGTATCCAAATATATTAAGGGAAAAAAATGCCAAAATCAATCAACTATTGCGAGAAAAAACTGCATGCATGAATAAAGTAGAAATGGTAACAATAGACAAAGGTTTTATACAAAATGATGGAACAATTAGCCATCATGACATGCATGACTATCTTACACCAACAAATGCTGCTTGTCGTAAAGCATTTGAACCAGTTTATGATCTCTTACAACAAATATTGTCTGAAGGTGAACCAGAAAAAGACTTAACACCCTCTGAATAACAATATATTAAGACAAAGAGACTCGGTAGCTTTTTATTGCGCAGCAAGCTTATTGTGATTGAATAGTAGTACTTAAATTTAGCTTTTTTATCTTAGACTTAAGCGTCAAATATTTTTATTAATGTTTTTTGTTTTCCTTTAATTTAACATTCCAAATTAATCATTTATACATTGGCTGTGTTAATTGTTATAAGGCCTGCAAATTACACTGCACCAACAATGGTTATTGTCCTAATAAAGTTATTGGCACATTTTGTATTGGATCAATTAGTGACTATGAGTATGTAAGACTATGAGTTAATTATTGCATTGTTTTGTATGCTAAAATAGTAATGATCAAGTAAAGTTTATTTTGGTATTTATGATGGAAAGTCACTCATGTTTTATAAAACATATACAGGTTTTTATTATGATATATCTAATAATGATTGCGATTTATAAATCCTCTCCCAATATTATAGTTTTTATTTCTATTTTACATATAGCCAATGCTGTAGTAAAATAATAATAGGGTGGGGGCTTGTATTTATGCATAAAAATTTAAATAGATTTCCTTACCATACATTATTTTAATCGTTTTAGAAAAGCACCTTTTCTACATACAGTAATACTCATTTCAAAGAATGAAGCGTTATGCTATTGATAGAAGAAAAGTGACCTATATCAAAAATTTGCAATTTTGAATTTGATATCTACATGTATTATATTATGTATAATACATATTTTCTGTATGATACTCAAAGAATGAAATGAAATAATATAAAAAAATAAAAAGAATGAAATAAAATAAAACAATATTTTTAATAAACATAATTCAAAATTTATTTTGAGATAAATCACTTTTATTCTAAGCATGTAATATGTATTGACATCTATCTTATACAATGAAAACAGTAAATTCTACATATTATTTCTTTATTTTATACAAACGTTTAATGTTAGTGACTCGGATATATAGGTGTTTCTTTAGTGAATTCAAGACTAACCAAAGACTTCTTCGCTTTTCGAACCAAAGTTTCTTATATTTCGATCCCAAACTAGAAGTTGTAATAAAATTATGGTCTTACATTAGCTATAAGTTGAAACTGAATTGCATTTAATGACAACGTGAGACTTATTTTTATAATAAAAAGCAGATGTACTATAGTAAACGAGGATCATAGTCATCGCACTTATTTTATTGACCTTTACAATATCTTTTTTTTTTTTTTAAAGGCATGTGTAACATGAACATACAGACATCCCTCCTATAACGCGGTAAATTGGATCCGCGTTTTAGAAAAACGTGTTTTAGGGGGGGTCTCGAATACCGTGCTCGTATGACGCTCGTTGAAGGTTTAAATGGAATTTTAAGGTAAAATTACGTTATTAACGAAATATGTGCGTTTTATTAAAAAAAAAATGGCGAACGTGGGGAATTCCCGCATTATATGGGGGAAAACACGCGTTATACAAGGGGCTGAAATTGCGTAATGTGAAAACGCGTTACAAGAGTACGTAAGAAACGCGTTATCGGGGGATTACTGTACTAATATATTTTCTATACATTTTCATATTTAACATGCCTTCATTTGTATGCAGAAAAGGGTTATTTATTAATTAAATCTAATGGGATATTTCATTTAAATTGGCCGACCCAATCTCTATTTACACTAATTTTGTAAGTCATACTTAAAAAGTCTCAGGGTCAACTTTACTATTAAAAGAATCTTACTTTTTACTTATTTGTAAACAAAACTTATTGTCCTAAGGATATATCAATTATTTATGGTACTATTATATTATACTCGAGATGCCAAACCATGCTTGAATCTCAAATGTGATTATTTATTTGCATGAATGAATTAGCTTGAAAGTAAAAATGATTTTTTTTCTAACATTCTTTTCATTTTCCCTTTATTACATTCCTTTATTATGTTAAGAACATTTAAAATAGATGAGTTGGCTCTATACATTTTCGAGCCAAAATGTTTAGTGGTCCGTACTGAAAAATTCCTAACAATTTCTATGACACTTACAGCGACATCTAGTGACCGCCATTAAAGCGCCATGCGAATTGGCGACACGCTAAAGCGATCGAGTAGGTTAAAAAACGCTATAGATACTACTGTGACTGAAGTTAGTGTTTTGGATTTACATACGAGTCTTTTTCAACCAATGGACGTCCACTGTTGAACATAGGTCTTTTTAAATGATTTCACATCACACGATCTTATGCAGCTTGGATCTAGCGGTTGTCCGCGACCTTTTTGAGGCCGTAATTTCCCTTGAAGAGGGCCAACGCTGCTTTGTTTAAGGACGCCATTCATGTCCATCGGTCTTTCGTACTATCTGCTCCAGCCACTACCACTTTAGGGTAGCGACCAACACGCTAAGCTATATCGGTTCACTACATCCTGTTAATACTACGTATGTGCTTTTTGTTAAGCCGTGATTTTGCAGTGATTTTCCCAATATTTAGCTATATATATTCACCTAAAGCATGAAATGTGTTTATTTCTTTGTATATAAATGACAAAACATTTTACACTAATAAAGTTTAATATTTATTTAAAAGTCTCTTGTAGTATAAACTTAACGGTAATGTTGGGCTGCCTTGTTGTAATGATGGATCAAAAACATTAAAGTTCTTTTTTTGTAATTTGGTTAAATATTTGTCTACGGCTATAGCTGGTAAGAATATTTGATTGCATATTTTTGGTACTGCAATTTTTCGTGCCTGAAAAATATTATTAAAAATTATTATTCCTCATTTAAGCATGAAAATAGATGACTAAAAAAGATGAGAAATAACTCATTTAAAAAAAAATTCTTGCTCAAGGGCGGCAAATCTATTAGTAAAAAGCATGAAAATCTATTCAATAGTCTTTGAGTTTATTGTGAAGAGATGCAGCGGAGGCTTGGTTGTACAATATGTATGGATAATTGTTCAAATTGAAATATACTTAAAATTATCTTAAGATCGAAATAGATAAAAACATGGTTTAAACTCAGTGTGTTTTTCAGAGAAGTTTGGACAACTGATTTCAGAAGTAACCCCTTTTAATATAATAAGCCTCGTCTATTTAAGACATAAAAAAGTATTATGCTCACCTTTTCTAAATGAGTATTAGCTCTACTAGCTACTTCGAAGACAACATTCCTCATATTCTCGTCATCTACTCCTCTTAAAACTGACTGTTGACTAACTTGGTACTTCATTAATACCTCCATTGGCAAACATATTGTCTTGTGATAATTAGATACATGAACAGACCTAAAACATTCATTTTAATTTATAGTTTTTGTATAATTTCAATCAATCATAGGGTAGTTAAATAACCACTATACAATTACTATACGATTACCGAACCACAAAAATATTGGCAAGTATGGATAGTGATAAAATCTTATTCTTTATCATATTCATCATCCTCCTGCCCTTATCCTACTCTAAGTGGGGTCGGCACAACATGTTACAAACATGTTGTCATATGATTTGGCTACGTATTTTACGACCGGCCGCCTGCTTAACATCAACTTACCTTAGTCGTATTTTACGACACCTCGGTAAGAAATGAGGGTGGTACTATTCTATTCAGCCGGATACCACATGGCGTATTCTTTATTATATTCTAAACTAATATTATATATAATATGTTTATTACACAATAAATTACTTTAAATATAAAGTATATCCATAACATTGATTTATCAATGATAAATTAAGAATATTTAGAACACAATTTATAACAAAGAAGTTAGGTTATATCCACATATAAATATAGTGGGTAGGTTTTTATAGAGTTCAGGTTTTACATAAGACAGGATTACTGGTGTTTATTATAACCTACTCCTGATACAAGTTCTTAAGAAACCTTTTTCAAAACAAAACAAAGTTGTTGTGAAAAAGGTGCAACAGTTAAATTTGCTGATTCTAATTTATTATAGAATAATACAAACCTTAGTATGTTGGCTATTCCTTGAGCCTTACCCAAATGTGAAGCAGCATGATCAGCATGCACGTTTGTGACTCCAGCAATACACAATAGCAGGTAATATATAGTAGATACAGTATTTTCTGTATAACTTTCTACATCTTCAAGTGACCTAAAGTATTTAGTTTTGAGTAGCCCACTTCTAGATGACACCAGTCTTTCCATATACCTCCTTGGTAACTTGTAACTTGAACATATCTGATAAAATTACATTTGTAACTCACACATCATAAATTTCTTTCATTGTTTAAACAGACTTATGGAAACTTTTATAATCAATATAATAGCACTATTAATCTAAAGGTAGTTAGTAATTGAATCAAAAGAAAAAATGTTTACTCTCCCAATATTAATTTTTTTATTTATATACCATAAAAATGTTGGAAAAAAAAACATTATTGGTAAAAAAAGTGTACAAAGGTCAACTTATCCCTATGACAGAGATCTCTGCCGGCTAACCTATGAAGTGAGACAATTTATAGGAAATGTTGGAAATTAAAACCTTGGCAGTGTTGATTATGGACATTTGTGGTTGCCAATTGGTGACAGAGCAATTTAGCACTAGTTTTGCTTTAACATACCTTTGTTGGTTCATACATTAACAATTGGTAAATTAACTGAAGAATTTGTAGGCTGTTAATAGCTCTTTAATAATAAGATTGCAATTTTTTTTTTAAAACACCAGATGGTGAAGACTGTAAAATTTGACTGTTTTGATACCTCAAGGTGAGGTGAGAATCTGCAAAGGATCCCAGGAGCCAGCAGAAATAAGAAGAATAAGTAATTGCTAAGAAATTCCTTGACTTATTGTTAATAAACTGATAATTTGTGATATTTTAACATTATAATAATCAATACTAATGATAATGCAGCTGTAGTTATTAAATATTGTTAATATTAATGTGAATTATTAAAGTAATCTTATTAATTATTAATTTATATTAAGTTATAATACAAATTGATAACTTAGAAACTTTGTTCTCTTAAAATGTCTATTTATATAAAAACCTTAAATAGTTCTTGAGAAACAGGATTGGCTGGAATATTGCTTGATTTCTGTTCATATATTGAGCCCACAGCTTCTTGCCAGAACTGCAATCGCATTGCTGCAGTTTGGGGGTCTGTGGTTCTGTCTTGAATCCTTGCTATTTCAGCATTAAAGGCTCTCACAACTAGTGCAGGAGACCTCAGGGTTTTTGTCATAAGAAGGGTAGCCAAGTAATTTTCATAATCATGCTGTCTACCTGCAAAAATGTTCAAGTACGAGGAAAATTTCTTTAAATTGTAAATATCCTTAAAAACATATATTTTTTATTATTATTTAATAATATCTCTTTTAGATTTAAGTAGACAAGATGTAACACACATGATTATGGTGTGGCATAGTTAAATAATTTAATTATTTTGCTAATCAAGCAATTATGTATAAGTGTATATATTGATTATTTTAGTATTAAGATTTTTGATTGATTATTCATTGAAAAATTCAAGTATGTGACTCTCCAGCCTTTCAACTATTGCAATACCAAAAATCACATCAATTCATCAAGCTATACATATTAAAAAATAACAAGTAAATACTTTTGCAATTTTACTATTATTCAAAAAACAAAAAAAAAAAGTATTGAAATGACATGGTCAATACCTCACAATGCTTGCACAGTAATGAAGAGCATTTTCTTTTGAAGATGCTTCCAGTGTCAGAAACCTTTTTAATCGACCATATGCAATATATGGACGTTTTAAACGTAAAAACATGTTCAAATATAACCGTTTTAATGCACAAATTATCAGAAGACCAATAAAATATTAAACTATAACAGTAGTGTTTAAACCTTAAAATTTCACGTTATGTACTTAAGTTATTAACCAAGTAAAATTGTCATCATTAGGTCAAACTGTCTTAATATAGAAAATTATAGTAAAAATTACATAATTGTCTTCAAAACCATCAAAACCTTTTAAATTTTCGCTTTTTCAATTAAATGTCAAAATTGTCTAACGTGAAATGTCACTGTCATGGGCAGCGTTGCCAACTTAGTAGATTTTCCACTTAAACTGGTGGCTTTAATTCTTTATCTAAGGGCGAAATGTTGCTTTTAGTGGCTCGTGGTTTTTTTGGTGGTTTTAGTAAAATATATTAGTAGTTAAAAAGTTAAATTTACTTCCATTTTACGAAGATCTATATATTTTCTGTTCGTTTTCCTTTTTGTTCATAAATGTAGATATTTACTTTTCTTGAGTAGGTATAACTAATCGATAAGAATGGGTCAACGTTTATCTTTACGCGGTGATGTTCCACCTAATATTTTTCACTGATAAATACTTAAAAGTTAGAAGCGTTCATCGTTCAGTGAAGCTCATGTGCTCACAGTTTGTAGTTTGTATTAACTGTGCGAATTTATTTACGCGAAACTATGTCAAAACCACAATATTATATGCAACGGTTTAGGTGTTCCCGGATCGTAGCTATTGAAAGTAGAAGGTCGAGTAGCGAAATGTAAATTTTGTGGTATTAATTTGTTAATTTTTTAGTAAGTAATAATAAAAGAAACCAATAATTTGTGTACTTTTTTCTTTCACAAAACCAAAATTGTTTTAGTTGAGAGTTTAGCAGTCATGGATGTAGGACTTCTTCTTCTTCCCGTTGGCAACTCTGGCCATGGGATATAAATATATGCTTTGATATAAGCTGTGCCAAGTTATATAGATACCAGTAGGTACCAATTATTTTTTAAATTTTAATTAGATTTCGTCTTCTACAAACGTTACCACGCCGTTTTAGGCTGAGTTCCGGCCTCACAGAACGCGATGTTCTAGGATGTTAAAAATACCTATAAAAAATGAAACGAAATATTCGTTAAAATAAAAAATCACTGTCTATTGGTGAAAAGTGTATGAAAATTCGTTTAGTAGTTTTAAGTTTATTGTGAACTTAAATAGTGACAATATAATATTAATTAAGGATTAAGTTATTACTTTATAATGCTCAGTACTGAATTTACGTACGCACGTACGCCTAGACTCGTGCGACCTAGGGCCTAGGGCGACATTATTGGAGGAACGGGCTAAATTTCTTTTAAAAATTAAAAAAGTATGGACATGACTACTTCGAAATTAAGTTCAGATTAATTTTTATTAAACATTTTCTATAGAATATAATCGGTTTTTTTAAAGAAGATATACAAGATATGATAATATAGGGTTTGAAAAAATATTTTATATCTCTAAACCTGAGCTTGAAAGAAAAAAGGAAACTGAAAACAGATATGAAATATTTGGACTGAGCCGGGGTTTTGTAACTTCGGAATCGCTGTGATACCCAACTGAGCTATTACCTATGGCTTGCAAATGACAGCGAAATTGAACTTCGTACTCTAATTATAAAACCTAACGAAGTAAATAATAAAAGAAATGGACCTAAATTTATAAAATATATTCTTATATTAGAGCGGCATGATACACAAGGGCAAGGGCGGCATCAAGCCTAAATCCGCCACTGATAATCCTATATTATGTAAAAAAAAAAAAAAAAATTGCGTGCTGAAATAGTATTATAACACACCCAAATACATGTTGACCGTGATTACAATGATAAATCTTAAAGGTAAATAATTCCAGTTCAGTCGTAGCGACAATGAGTCATTCACTAGAAACGTATGATATTTATAAAAACAATAATATTTACCATACAGATTGTTTATGTTTACGCAGTGCCGGCTGATTTTTATATAGAAATAAAAAAGAAAACAACTATTGAATGTTAACTATTATCCATTATAATATAAACACGGCACTTTACACTTTTACGACTAATTAGATAAAAAAACATTTTTTTTTC
Organism: Morpho helenor; assembly: GCA_029227775.1. Lineage (NCBI taxonomy): Eukaryota > Metazoa > Arthropoda > Insecta > Lepidoptera > Nymphalidae > Morpho > Morpho helenor. The sequence goes on from JARGCU010000025.1 coordinate 12,493,099, forward strand.
GAGAATAGGCAAAAACGCATATTGCATTATTGAGGGTACATAAACGCTTGAGTTGGCACAGACGATGTCATCGGCACCACTAGTATTTTGCCATACTTTGGATAGGATATCTTGTTTGAGACTGATGGTGCGAGAATATCCTTTGATGAATTTCTCGACCTGCTTTGTATTTGTAGAATCTTTAATATTTAAATGAGTTAATCTTGTATGTATATACGTATATAGAATCTGAAACGGCACCAACGATTTTCATTAAACAGTATGTAGGGGGTTTGGGAAGCGATATCGATCTAGCTACGTTTCATATTAGAGCGAAAGCCCGTGAACCCCAGACCTGTTATGAGAATGTATGCCCATCACTAATGTCATTCCACATCACTAGTCGATAAGAGTTACAATTGTCAATATGGCGTCTTACTACCAAAAGTCTAATACATGTTAACTGTCCTCTTAAGTCTTAATAAAACCTTTGTACAAACCAGTCTTCTAATAATTACTTTCCCGAAGCACGAACCAAGACATGGTGTCCGAAGTGGTCGACGTACAACAGAAATAATTGAAATACGACAAAGTAAGTTAGCGAAACACGTGCTACAGTCGCCGCCATGTGGGAAGAAAATCATAAGCCGAAGAAGATTTCAGGAATGTCCAGTCCGCAGCCCATGATAATTAAAGGTAATTTGTCGCAACAATGGAAAAAATGGGTGCAATCTTTTAAAATTTATTTACGTGCATCGTGTATGGATGAGGAAAGTGATGGCAGAAAAGTAGCTTTATTTTTACATTGCATTGGTGAAAAATGCGTCGATATCTTCAATACGTTTGGAAAACACGAGGATACAATCACATATGATGAGCTCATTGAATTGTTTCAAAATTACTTTGCCCCAAAAGCTAACCTCACTTATGAATGTCATAATTTTTTCACATACAAACAAAATGAAAATGAATCATTAGATGACTTTGCCTGCACATTAAAATTAAGGTCCCAAAACTGTGAGCTAGGACAGCTACAGGAACGTCTGATTAAAAGTATGTTTATATGTAATATGCATCAAAATTATAATTACATTAGAGAGAAATTATTGCTTGAAGATAAGCTTGATCTTGACAAAGTTTTAGAGATGGCAAAAGCCATGGTCGCTTCCAGACATCAAACAGATGAATTGGCAGCAGGACAAAGTTCAGTCTTATACAATAAAAGTCAACAGTCATACTCAAGATCAAAGTCGAACGTTGAGTCAAGAAGAGTCAATCAAAATGGTCATAGTCAACAGTCAAAGCAAGTTTGTACAAGGTGCAGTCAAATACATCGTTATAAGTGTCCCGCATTAAGTGTAAAGTGTAGAAAATGTCATAAAATAGGTCATTTTGCAATCTGTTGTCGGTCAATTAAGTCAAAGTCAGTGAAATATGTACAGTCAAATAATAGTGAACAACAGGTACAGTCAGAACAAGAGGATATGTTTATAGGTCATATTCAGTCATCCAAGTCATTGTCAAGTGAATGGACAATTAATTTATGTATAAATAAGTCACAGGTAAAATGTATAATTGATACAGGCAGTGATGTCAATATTATGTCAAAAAATGTTTATGATTCGCTTAACATAAATGATTTATTATGTAAAACTGATGTTAAAATTAAGTCTTATACTGGTAACAGTCTAGAAGTCTTAGGTCAACAAAATTTAAACTGTAAATTTCAATTTAATGACTCATATATAACAAAACAAATTAATTTCATAATTGCCAATGTGAATTCTCCGACTGTCTTAAGTAGACATACATGCTCTGAAATTGGTTTAATTCAAAGAGTATTTTTTGTAGATACTACAAATGTCCAGACTTCAAAAAATGATAATAGTCAATTGTTTTCTAACATAAATCATAATAAGTCAAATTTGAGTCAAGGAATAAGTCCTAAAGTCATAAAAAGTCAGTCAAAGTCACTACAGTCAAGTCAGTCACAGTCATTAAATTCAATTAAGTCAAAAAATATAAATTTAAATGAATTAATCAAATGTAATAATTCTGTTTTTTCTGGTCTTGGTTGTCTTCCGGGTGAGTGTCATATAAGTACAAGTCCTGAGGTCCAGCCAAAAGTCGATGCTCCAAGGAAGGAAGAAAATAAAAATAAAATGAAGAAATATTATGATCGAAAGACAGTGTCATTACCAGAATTACAAGAAGGAGAAAAAGTCTATTTTAAGAAAATGCCAAACACGCCATGGATTACAGGAACAGTAAAGTCAAAGTGTAATCAGCCTAGGTCTTATACAGTTGAAGGTTCAGATGGATTTATAGGAAGGAGAAATAGACAACATATATTAAAGCCTCCACAGTCGTCTCAAACTGTATCTCAAGATATACCACAAATAAGTCCAAATGTCAAGACACCTCCTAATACAATATCACCGCCTATGCAAGACCATACTACTCCAATTAAGAAGCGCAGTAGATATGGAAGAGTCATAAGACCACCAAGACAGTTAGACTTATAAGAGTTAATATTTTGTTATAAGTAAATGTCTGTGAAAGACTTATTAATTTAATTAAGTCTAGAATATTATTATATTATATCTTAAGCTAACAAATTGTGTTATTGTAAAGTCATTTCAAAAGTTGTTAAGAATTTAGTCAAGTCTGTAAACTGTGTCAAACTGTAAAGTTATAATAATTTAAACTTTTCTAATAAGGAGGATGTTATGAGAATGTATGCCCATCACTAATGTCATTCCACATCACTAGTCGATAAGAGTTACAATTGTCAATATGGCGTCTTACTACCAAAAGTCTAATACATGTTAACTGTCCTCTTAAGTCTTAATAAAACCTTTGTACAAACCAGTCTTCTAATAATTACTTTCCCGAAGCACGAACCAAGACAAGACCTTCGTCATTTTATAAAAGCTGAAAGTTGGTCAGTGCATGCTCCCAACACAGGTAAGAACGATGGTAGATTATGGAATTTGGATCATAGTGGCTTTGGGAGATACGCGGTACTCAATGTTGCAAAATACCGAATTAATTTCGTCTTAGTATAAAGCTTGATCTTTTGGTATTATCTTTAGAATATTATTAAAATCACGTCAGTCAATGCCAGACACTTAGCATAGTGGAAACCCCCTGCCAGACACCCTTAAAGTTCATGAAATTTGACTTCTATTTACGTCATAGTATAAAAGCTGATTTTAATATATATTACTTGGATAAGAATAAGATGATGTTTCCCCTCTAGCCAGACATTTTAGATAGTTCCTACCCTAGCCAGACAAGCAACTTAGGTAGACTAAGTTAGCTATTCGAGCAAGCACGAAGTATACAAACCAATAGATGCGAGTAGGTCAGGGATTTTACAAATGGCCGCCTGCCTGACGCCAAATTACCTTAGTCGCCATTTACGACGCCTCGGTAGGAAATGAGGGAGGTCTATTTCACTCAGCCGGATACCATATAGCGGGTCAGCTTACCTTAGTCGCCTTTTACCACACCTCGGCAAGAAACGAGGGTGGTCTATTCTACGTAGCCGGATACCACATGGCGGGTTATCTGCAATATAAATATTATAAAATCGGGAATGTTATCATTCTATATGTTAGCTTCATTAGTAAGTTTAATTTTTTGCTATTTATTAATTTCGCTCCAGCGGATCAATCGTAAAAGCGTAGCAGATAAACAGACTTTCAAATGTTTAAGGTTAGTATATAGATAACTCTGCCGAGGGTTTATACTGGGCTAAAAACATTATGTGTATTAATGTTGTAAGATAAAAACCTGAACACCGTCTGGGCTTCTAAAATCTAGATGGTATTATGAAGGTATTGTTTATTAATTATTTACCGCTTTAGTGTCGCAGTTAGCAAGGGTGGAATATTTAAATAACAGGCTCTACTGTCGTCATCTCATATACATTTTCAAACCAGTTCCGCGACTTAGTATCCGTAAAATAGCAGTATTGATACAAAACTGAGTGAGTATCGAAAGGATCACTATTCTTAATTCAAGTGTCGACGCAGATTTTTATATTCCGCTTGTTTTGTGCCGATGTCGGGCCGTATTCGAAGCAGCCAGGAGTGGGAGGTGCGTGCTTCAACTTTAGCCCAAAAAACTACTAATCCGATACGGCGAATAGTAGAGAATTTGCAAGTGGAGCCGAATTCTGATAAGGAACTCATTGCATTGTCAATAGGTAAGTTTCATATATATGATACTGCGCTCCAATAATATTAGAACAAGATATACCTCCCCAACCAGGCTGTCCATTCTAATCGTAGGTACTGGGAAAATTAAAAAAATGCAGAGGTCTTTATCAATACTATATCTTGACTTAATGCGCCGTCGCTGGTTCTGGAAGTTTATTTAATACAATATTTATTTTTAACACACATTTAATAAGCACTTAACACTATGGTGCATTGTGTTAAAAAATGTATGTAAAAATAATTACAGAATTTAGTAAAACTCACGGAAACTTTAAGTCAAAAATATGATAAATAGAAAAATATAAGATAGAAATTTCTTCATTAATATAAGTAAAAGCAATGACCAATAAATATCCAACAATACATAATGTCCCGTATATAACGGTTCTTATATAGTGCTGATTTTACTAAAATATATTAAGAATGATTGGAATAATTTTATTATGTTAATTTTATGGAAAGGAGAATATTAGGTTAGGAGCTTCTAGTAAGTCAAGGTTAACCGGGTTAGTGTGTATTTTGCGGTAATTATTATTTTTTGACATGAATACGTTATAAAAATATATGTTATAAGTATTTATTATAATGTATCATTTGAATAAATTTGAATCAAATCGCTTATATGAATTTATTCTATATACGAGTTTATTTTTGCGTGTCGAAAGCACATTTTACACTCAAACAGGGATTTGAATATGAGAATAGCTAAGTATTGGGGTATATTTATATTCTGATATATCCCAATTTTGTATCAACGTACATCATAATTTCCCTGCGAGATATTAGAAGTATCTCTCACGTGACAAGATAGAAGGTAATATTTTGTGTAAGCTTAAGTTACTACGCCTCATCTGTGAAAGAGTTACGCACTATGAAGAATATTGATTTTTGATGTGGACCTTATAGAATTGTATTTAACATGATCATAATATTATATGAACACCTAGGAAATAAATAGATTTATTTTATTATTGCGTTTTTTAATCATCAAAATTATTGCGTAATAGACAAATTGCTACTATACTAGTATACACTCAGTTAAGACTGCTTCCGAGAACGCTTTATCTTTAAATCGTTATTTTAAATTAACATTTTAAAAACAATAAATGTTGCTAATGATAATGTAAAACACGAATTTATAAATAACTTTAATTATGAGTTCCTAAAGTCTTGTCTGAAATCGGCTGCTTCAGTCGTCTCATAAATAAGAAAAGGTTGATAAAAAAAGAAACATAGTAGAGTTGTCTCAAATGTGCCATAGCTTATTAGCTTAAGAGACACACGGTTAACTCGTCCTTAAAAATGGCAAGCACACGATGCAATTAAAATCTAATGCATATGACATTGACGGATAACTAAATGGACGAATCAGTGATTACCACGAAAAGTCCACGGCTAAAAGTGTTTGTGTATTTGTAATTTTAGGTGACCCAACAACCTTTGGGAATCTTAACCCTCCAGAACAATTACTGCAAGCCGTCCGAGAAAGTATTGAAATACATAAAAGTAGAGGCTATGCTCCATCTAAAGGTCACTATGAAGCTAGAGCTGCAGTGGCCAAATACAGTGCTCACCAGGGTGAAATTAGTCCTGAGGACGTAATCTTAACCAGTGGTTGCTCTCATGCTATTGAAATGGTCATTATGGCTATCGCGGACTGTGGACAAAACATACTTATTCCTCGACCGGGATTCTCTATATATCAAACGTTGTCGGAAGGTCTTGGTATAAAAACAAAATATTACAATTTATTGGTAAGTTACAACTTTGCCTATAACATTAACAAATATAATAAAATATGTTATTTTTAATAATATTTAGCCTAACAATATAATAATACTTAAAAACTGAATTCTTAATCATTAATGAAAATAGAAATAGTTTTGTATTTTCGACGCATGTATTTGATGTCTTCGGATTGTTTTAGTGATTCCATTTATTTAGTGGGTCCAATACTCAACTTACTACTACTACTAACTAATTTATAATGTATTTCTATGAAAGCTTTAGCTGAGTACACACCCACAAACACTCGCGTACGCGATACTGTAGGTTTTTAAGCTCACAATTATATTTTTATGGATACTTGACTTTTTTAAATTGAAATTATTTTTTTTATAATTTTTTTTTATTATATAAGGGACATACCGTTGCATGTATTTGAAGGCAGCGGTTAAGAGTTTAAGGCATTAAATGTACAAAAGTAATAATAAAATTAGATAAACCGCGAATTTAAATAGAATGATTATTTTTATTACTTTTGTATTATTCTTCTTCGTAAAGTAACTGCCTAATTCTATAAATTATTTGCACAAAGTTTAACCTCGAATGTAACCAATGTTAAATTATAATTCATAACATCGGCATAAGATTGTTCATTCAGCCCGATCGATATACATGTTCCAAAGAGTTAGTTATCATAGACCTAATCGATGGTCGTTCGCTATAAATCTATTAATAAATCTGTTCTAGACGTTTCCCAGACTCAGCCTTTTGCCGCTTTAGTTCAGTGGCTTCCTGCATTTCCTTTAAGATCAATATAGCGAAACTGCGTATGTCGGTGCGGCGTTGATTATTTCATTACTATAGGACGCTTATTGTACAATAAAATTTAATATATTTTTTCAATATATTGATTTTTTATAATTGCAATAAAACGATTCGTAAAACATAGAACATTTTAGAGCATTACATAATGTTAAATATAGGATATTTGGCACTAAGCTTTAAATATAAACATTACTATTATATGAACGAGTTTCCAGACGTAGAACAAGTTTCTGGTATATGATGATTTGCATATTTGCGCCGCATTCTCTTCATAATTTACTAATCCTGTATAGTTTGCTTATGTTTTATTGATCAATTTTTATTAAAGTTTATTGTTACAGCCAAATGATCATTGGAAAATAGACCTTGATGATCTTGAAAGCCAGATAGACGAAGACACTGTCGGTATAGTAATCAATAACCCCTCGAACCCATGTGGTTCTGTGTATGACAAAGAACATTTAAGTGAAATCTTAGATATAGCCTCCAAATACAAAGTGCCCATTATAGCCGATGAAATATATGAACATTTCGTGTTCTCCAACTGCAAATTCGTACCTATATCCTCCATATCTAAAGACGTTCCTGTACTTACTTGTAGTGGACTTACAAAGAGATTTTTAGTTCCTGGTTGGCGAATGGGTTGGGTAATTATTCACGACCGTAATAATGTCTTGGGAAAAGAAATAAGACAGGGTTTAACTAACTTATCTATGAGAATTCTGGGGCCTAGTGCATTAATACAAACGGCATTACCGGCCATTCTAGAATACACACCGCAAAGTTTCTTCGATGAAGTGTTGTTGTTTATCGAGGTGAGTGGAATATTTCCTATAGTTATAAACGTTAGTATAGTTATAAACGGTTGTTTTGTTGGTATAATATTTAGATTCGAATTTATGCAGACTAGGTGTAGTCAAATAATTAAAAAGGTATAGATAATATTATAAATATGATATAACATAATAAGCTACTTATGAATTCTTTTTGTATTACTTTTTTTTAAGTAAAAATCTCTTTATAAACACACGACATGAGATAAGTTTTAGAATCGAATATTTAAGTAACTATCTATACGCGGGGACATAGTAAAATATTTCTTTGATGTATACGGAAAGTCAAAAGACATGCTCTATCCGAAAAATTTTCTTAGAAACGTAATAATAAAATATTTAGCTATAATCCCCGATAAAGTAATATCTCCTATGGAGATAGACTAGATTGTCGTGGAGTCTATCTCCTGATGATGTTTCGGTTGTAGGACTACACGATTGTTGAGTTTGTGATAGTGAAGGTGTGTAGTGCTTGTGTATTGTGGTGGCGGTGGTGGAGGATTGGCCTTGTTATGTTTTGACGATTTTATTATAAGTAAATTTTATGCTGTCTTAATTATTACAGACACAAGCTAAACTAGCTTACCAAGAATTGAAGTCTGCGCCCGGCTTACGACCTATTGAGCCTCAAGGAGCCATGTATATGATGATTGAAATAAAATTGCAGTTATTTCCGGAGTTTAAGGACGAATGTCAGTTTGTGGAGGGCCTAGTATCTGAACAATCCGTTTTCTGTTTGCCGGGGCAGGTAATAATTCTGCATTATTATTGGATATGCAAATTGGAACGTTAACTAGCTTTTATTAAGAAATATATATATTCAAAGTTATTTGATCTGATCCGTTTATCTTCTTATTTTATTTGTCTATACTGTGTGTACTGTTAGGAGCGTACGTAGATGGTAGGTATGCTTAAGTGTTACTTATTTCAAATTCTGCGATAATTCTTAATATATTGTTTAGGTCAGGTGCTAATAAAGCTATTTAGTACTACTTAGTATTCAATTTCCAGAAATAAATTTACATTAGAGTCCTTTTTCTATATCAGTAACCCCAAGTAATACCTTAAAAAACGGATACGTAGTATTTTGTTACTTAAAATGAACTGAGACACTAATTTACTTCCATACAAATTAGATATTGTTACACTTATATTGTTTTTTACAGTGCTTCGAGTATCCTAATTATATGCGAATTGTATTAACTGTACCAGAAGACAAGCTAAAGGAGGCGTGTCAAAGAATTATTATATTTTGCAAAGAGCATGTACTATTCGCTGAAAAGAGGAAAGAAATAGAGGATAATCACGTTGTCAACGATGTACAAGTTATATGTACTAATGTGACCTAGGTCCACTTGTAACTCACTGTATTTTCATACAACACTGAATGCAAACTATACTACCTATAATAAAATATGATTGTAATGGCTGTTACTATACTTATTGTATTTATGTTATTATAATTTTTACATTTGTTTCATTAATATAGTACTGATGGTACGGAATTTTGATAAATAAATATAATATTGTTATTTTTAGTTTTACTTTTATCCTGTATTATTTTTATATGATATTAAAGAAAACTTAAGTGTTAGGGTATACACGACAGCGCTGTTGATCGCCGATGACTGATGACTTACTGGCGACTGGGAAATATGTGTGTGAGCGTGTATATTAACAGTGACTTAACATCGTTACTATTGCGGTGGCCCGATCGCGGCAATTCTATAAAGTCGGTGGCCGAAAGCAATTTCGCTGCTATGTGGACGTAGTATATTTGGCACGCAGCTACTTAATATGAATTTTCGAAAGAAATAAATATTTAAAATGGCCGACTTTCGTAATTATTCACGTCAGTTTATAGCAGCATTTATTAAATTTAAGATTATTAGATAATTATAACTTTATTTTTTAGATAATTATAACTAAAGATTATTTGAATAGAGAATTAAACTCGCAAAACTATGAGATTTGGATAAAAAATTTAAGGAAGTGAAGACGAATGATAATCGGGAATTCATCATAAAAACACTAGAACAGGAAGGTTTTATCGAAAACAGTACAGGCAACCATAGTCAATTAAAATAATCGATTTTTACATTAAAAATCGATTTTTTAAATCGATTATTATAAAATTGAATGTTTTTACATCCCTACTGTCTGTGACCAATGACCATTGACTATCTGTGACAGCCGTCAGCTTGTGAAATATTTCTGAACGCAAGAATATTTAAAATTTTATTTAAAAAAAGGTGAATAAATAAAATGGCAATGGCACAAGTTAAATCTAATAAAAAGATAAAATGGTCCCTAGATTTTACTACAAAGTAAGTAGAGAACTTAATTTTTTATGACCCAAAAAAACGCGTAATGTCAAAAGTATAAGTAATGTATGTATATAATTTCAGGAACAAGTCTCAGACAACCGAGCTACCTTTTCCGCCTGGATACAGCCAGTCTACAAATGCAAATTATACTGAATCTTCTAAAGATACAGACTCTAATCTTCTTTTAATTAAAAAGCTATGGGATGTTGCACTTGGGCCATTAAAACAAGTGCCAATGAATCTTTTTATAATGTATATGGCAGGCAATTCCATTTCAATATTTCCAATTATGATGGTCGGAATGCTAATTGTTAGACCAGTTAAAGCTCTATTTTCTACACAAAGTACATTCAAGATGGTTGAAGGTACACAAGCAGTAGGACAAAAGTTTGTTTATATTATTGGTAACATTGTGAATATATTTTTAGCGCTGTACAAATGCCAGAGTATGGGACTTTTGCCGACACACTCTAGTGATTGGTTAGCATTTGAAGAGCCAATAATGTTTGTAGAACATATTGGGGGAGGGTTATCTATGATATAAAACAAACAATGTTATTGCTAAAATTATTTATTTAAAAATCATTTTTAAATAGTTAATATTATTTACAGAGGATTAAATCTGATATCTGGACAGATGTTTTATTCTTTTCCACCTTTCTTGCCATATTCTTCTATTTTCGCTCTAACGTAGCACTGTGCTTTTTCAAATAAGACCTTGGGATCTTCAACTTTGTCAATCTATAAATGAATGTATTAAAATACTTGTGTTAGGCATAATTTGTTATAACTCTGTATAATATGTTTCTATTATAAAATGGTACAAATTTATTCATATAATAACAGGATAAAATTTATTCTTGGTTCAGATAAAACATTGATATTATTAGTAAACACTTGATTAAATTATAATTGTTACAAAAAACAAAAAAAAACCAACCATTTCTTTTTATCCAGGGCCTTGTCACATTCCTGAGAAGTTCTCTTGCAAATTGCTGCCACCGCAGCCTGCATTGAAACAAATATATATTGAACTTAAAAAAGACAACAGAAATGTGACAAACACAAAAGAGACCATATTTATTTGAACCAGGAACAACCATAATATATATTTATACCCTATTTCAAATTCAATAAAAATTATAAAATAATTGCAAACAACACCATGTCAACATTAATGTCAACATGGCCTCTTTTGTGAGTTCCTTAATAATGGCTTCTCTTAATATATTTGAAAATTAAGAAGGTATCAAGATTATTAGTAGAATCTAGGATACTATTGCTTATTTTGAATATTTTGTGTGTAGTATAGTAGATCATTATATGCATCACATTTTTGAGAAACATACTTCCAATTAAAGCAAGCTTTAGCATCTAAATTTATATGGGAATGTTATATTTATGAGACATCTCTTTTTATTAGTAATACCAATGGCCAAATGAATGAAAAGTTTCATAAAAATATTACTTATTAATTTTTAATATTTGGTTAAGAGTGTGAAAATTCCATCACATTCTTTATAAAGAAATGCTAAAATCTGACTTCGAACCTGATAGTTTTGTGCTATATAAACACCTGTGTAGACTCCAGTCCCAAAAATTATCTGGAAAATAAAATGTTCTTATCAAATTATACTAAAATTCTTCAAATATCAAATTATTGGGGAAACCTTTAGGATTACACATATCATAAGTATATAATATAAATACATTACATAAACTTACAGTATTCTTTAACAACCATGTAAAACAACCCATGGTAAGATGTTTGCAGTAAAAACATCAATTGTTTAAAATTTTCTATAAGCATTTCTTTTATATATACACATTGTCATTTATATTGCTTTCAAAATAGTTTTACTTTAACATTTTAAATTTTCTGTTTTGACAAAAATGACTTTCTAAATTTGAAAGTTTATGTCAGATATAAACATAATTATAAAAGAAATTTATGACTATGTTTATGTCAATGTTTGTTAATAAGATAGAGCTTAGCAAACTTAAATAATTTTTTTTTGCTTAGTTACACTATATAGTAGGCAAACAGGTATTTAATATTTAATGACTGCCTTGAATGAGTTTGTACATTGCTAATTTTATTATCTACATTTATTTTATATAATTTGACATTTGTCATGTACAAGAAATTTGTAATTTAATTCAGTTGTGAATACTTATATATTTTTTAATTTATTTAATGAACAGAAAAACGTTTTCACAATATACTATGAACAAAAAAGGTAAAGTAAATATATTTACAAAGTAAAGGAGCGTATGTAAAATTGTTTATTTACTTACAAAGTTACTCACCAGTCCTTTCAACATCGCTTTGATGATTTGAAAAAAAATTGCGCTTAAAACGTGAATGAACTTTATAAACGAACTTTTGACCAATTAACATAAAGTAATGTAACTTTACAGCGTTTTTTATAAGATACTTGGTAGTTGCTTAATCTATTTTGGAAATCCTAGATTAAAATGACATAACATTAACAGCTGATCTGACAGATGACATAAAATCACAGATAGCCTATGACAGTGCTGCCAGGTTAGATTTGTAAAATTACATTCGTCTGAATCCAAAAATACAGGATTTATTATAAAAATACAGGGGATAATAAGGTGAAATACACTATTTTTACAATAAATACACCATAAGTTTTTAAAATCACATGATTGTTAATGATGTGTCTGCGATTTTCCTCTTATCGCTACTATATGAATGGGTAAATATTTAAAAATAATATTAAGGGTTTATTAATATTTTAGCTGTGATCGACCAACGAAGATTGTGCGACTCTTTCGAGGGCGACACGATTTTGATTTTTGAACCTTGGTCAGACACAAACGAGTTTTTCTGTTAAAACTTGTGTTTAATTCATAATTGAATGCTTGTCGGTGAAGTAAAACATTTAGACGAAATCTGCATATCTCGAGAATTCTAGGATATGTGTAACCTAGCAATCGGCATTAAAGCAGTGTCGTGGGTCGTAGTTCCAACCCTTATCCAAATGGAGCAGAGTAGTGGATCGTAGCTCCAACCCTTCTCTCAAAAATTGAAAGAAGAGACTTCGGATTTTTGAAAGATTTTGATAATGTAAATAATATAAGATAATAAGCAATCTCAACTTTAGCCAAATAATTAGCGCCTTAACTATTGTTAAGGCCGCTATTGCTATTTTTAAGTATTAATAGAAAAACTTAAAACACACATCAACGCTTAGCGTCCTAGTACAGGACTTTGTAGTAGTTGACTAGGGAAGGCTCGATATAGATCGATCGTACAAATTGATCGACATAAATGGTATCGATATAACATATCACATGTTATATAGTAAAACTAATTTATTTATATTCAAATATATTTAAAAATATTTATTTGTTCAATTCTGTCATGCAATAAAATATCATAAGACATTTAAACCGTTTCACATCGACATTATTTTCGTAATACAGCACAGCCTTAATTCTAAACATACTTTCATTTATCACACTTATTTACAGCTTTATACTAAAACGCGCACACAGGAACATACATAATTCTAAGCTTTTTATTAATATTCATAAAATTATTATCATTACTACGAATTAAAGACTGAGGCACAAAGTATAAACATACTTTGAATTAATATAATGTTTAGGCAAGTATTGACGACAACAGTTTATGTTATGGTGCAATATTTGCTTATTTGTTTTATTTTATGTAAGTTAGGAACAAGATCATCATTGTATATTCAACTTCTTCTTCTCATATTAGTTAACATCGTAACTATAGTTATACAATAAGTCATTGCATGGAATGTTTGCTTTAACTTTAAAAGGTGATTGAGCAGTTATTATTGTATTTCGTTACATTATTACTTAGCCTAATAAACTATGACAAACAATTGGAACAACCTTGAGAAAGTAACATTCAGAATAATGTACATATTTAGAACTATTGTTCCGCATTTCGGAAAAGGTATTGTATGGCATCTTCGTGAAGTGCTATTACAAGCATAATTATTCCGCCAGTTAGAATGCCGAGGATTGCTAGCACTAAGTGTATACTTTTTCCTTTATTGTTTTCATTAAGTTCGGGTACTAAATCTGCTAATGCGATATAGAAGAACGTTCCAGCCGTTGCTGCGTATATCCATTGAGAGGCCGACTCGTGGTCTTCAGCAAGCCATATCCCGCCTGCCATACCCATAAAGCTAAGAAACGAAGACAGCAAATTGTAGTACAAAGCTCTTTTAATACTCATACCGGAGCGTAATAACACTGCGAAATCTCCCAATTCATGTGGGAGTTCATGGCAGAATACGGCAAGCGCTGTTGCAAATCCAGTAACAGGATCTCCGCTAAACGCAGCTCCTATTGCGAGGCCGTCCGTTAAATTGTGTAATCCGTCACCAACGATTACCATAAGTGCTGTTGACGTCATTGGACGTTCTACTGGTGGTGGAGGTGATCCAGGCATCATTGCACCAAGTTCTATAGACTCTATTTGTTTTGTAGATTCCACTTTTAGTTCTTCAACAGTTTTACTTGGGGCATCATGGGAGTGTGCGTGTCCGCCGTTAAGGGTCTGCATAATGGATTCTACAGCGTAAAATAAGAGAATAGTAAGAAATGTCACGCTACATTTAAGGATTACTTCAGTCTCTTCTTGAGGTTCATTGGGTGGGGTTCCATGCGATTTGAGAGCATGCGGCATTAGATGTAATAGTGAATCGCCGCATAAAGTACCTACAGCTACCGCTACAAGAAAATGAATCACATGACTAAATATCGCCGATTTTAACATCGGTACTATTGCTACACCCAATAGCCCCGTCGCGCTAATAACCAGAATGCTCACAGAAGCATAAATCCATGCTGAAAAGAAAGAACAAATTTAATAGTGTGCATTTATACTTAATATAAGATATTATATCTCAAATTTTTAAAACACAAAAGTTGTATGAAGTTACTTACTCCAAACTCTATCCAGTTTTGGAGAAGGTATTTCAGTTTTATAACAAGATCTTTGATCCAGTTGGTAGACAAGAGCTGGACACATTTCTAAAAATGTTTTCGGTTTTATATTTATAATGCCTGGTTCGCTTTCCATTCCATAGACTTCTAATATTTCTCTTGGTGAGAGGCATGGTTTTTTTAAAATTGGTGTTGCTGGAACAGAAATAGACATTTTAAAATATTATAACATTTTTATATTATTTTATTGATTTTGTATTTATTGGATTTATTTAGACGCCGATTGTAAAAATCCCAACCTATAAATTATAAAAAAGCCTGATCGTCAAATTAACAGAAATGAATTTTAAACAATAAATAGTTTGTTATGTTTTGATTTTCGCTTAATAGAATAGATATGTATATGGACCAACAGATAAAAATTTTTTAAATGAGTATTTGGACTTTTTAACGATTACTACTTAATCCCAAAATATTCAATGTATGGACACGGTTTATTTCATATCCTTTCTAATATTATAGATGCGAAACTCTGTCTATTCGTAATATTAATAATAATGATGAAAGATGGTATAATTGAAGCTTGTAGACAGGCCTAACATATACATACAAGTAGGACAAAGACAAATCCCGTTTTACAACAAATAGTAAATAATTGAACATTTTATAATCCGTGGATGTTGTAGTAGATAAAATTTAGTATTTTCAATCAATAATCACATCCATTCGTTGCTAGTAGCATTAGTATTCCTGAATACATTTAGTGAAACTTTCGTTTATTGTTCCTTCCAATTCATGTTTGTATTGTCTGGCTATATTGTCGTATATCGAGAATTACGGGACCATAATAGGATAATGGCGGGCTCTTAAATGATGAACGCGCTTGACTCTGAATGCATACCAACTGTCTTCCTATAACATGACGTGAATAATAAAGTCTGGCCGTAAGGATGATTATTTAATATGATATAATTGTCAAAATCACTAATTATTTTACTCAGGGTCGTATAATAGACAATAATTCCTATCTAATCGTGTAATGATAAAGCCTGCATAATATATTTTTTTGTATTATTATACTATAATCTATACGCATGCGATGAAACGCGTGTGATAACATTTTTCGAGGACATAATTTTTTATAATATGTCCTTTTTATTTAAATCATATACCTACCTAATAAAAAATTAATATAAAACAAAACTTTTTTATAATTATTTCTTACAGCGTCTTATTAAATTAGATACATATTATAAGGTATGTATTTTTTAAAAGCTGAATGGCTAAAGGTCCTAAAGCCAATAAATAAGTTTAGATCATCGACCGTCATCGAGGACGAAGCCAATCAACAGAGATTGGTCACAGCGATGAATATACCGCCAATCTAGTTCAAAACAAGCAAAAAGTGTTTAGTATAAGTTTTAGTTTAGCAAGTAATTTATATCACGCTCTCTCTAAGAACTGTTATTTTACTGTGACTTTTTTGTGACACATTTTTCCTACTTTGCAGGAAACGTAAGAACGGGCTTTAAATTTATACTTTTCAATGTAATAGTGACGGATTGCGGTAAAAATTATAAGCAAGAAAACACTTGTGTCATCAGATAAATATTAATTCAAGGACGAAATATGCTGCCGTTGCAAAAATCATAACAATACATATTTTGCTTTCTCGCAAATAATATAAATTCTCGCATTCATTCATTTATTTTCATTTGTTTGGAATAATTGAAAATTTAGTTCTCTTTTAAGATGTTGACAACCTTGTTAAAGCCTAAGTTGATTTTTTGACAAGCTTTTTGGCCTTAGCAATTTCTAATTGCTAAGGCCGTTAACTTATTCATTTTCTTCGGGTACAGGAGGGCCTATTGTTTTTATAGACTTACTACGAATAATATTTTAGATTTTAATAAAATCGATGAATAAAAATTAATTTTTAGTTTAAATAAATAAAATGAAGAAGTCTAGTTAATAATTAATTGTCTCAAGGTGGTTTGATAAGATGACATAAAGAAGTACAGACTGTCTGTTAGCATTGATCTGTATATAATAGATAAATGATTATATCATAAAAAATATGAGTACACTGTGATAAATGTTTAGTAATATTTTAGCATTGAAAATAGCGAGAATCAATCAAAGTTTTAAACATTTTTTGTGACGACCTTTATGTATAATGCGCTCCTAAGATCAACCGTGCGTCGATTTTGAAATAGTTATTTATAGTTATTTATTTATTACCACGTACAATATTTATTTATTTATTACCAGTACAATACCAAAAATGATACGGTTAAAGTGTTAGGTTGCCGAAGTGATTTCTAATATTACTGATAGACTACTCCAATTAGCTACTAAAGACTACTTACTCTATTAGACACCTTTTTAATAAATGGAATAATTTACGTAACGTTGAAATGTATTTTATATACGTATTTTTTATGAACGAGACATGGACACACGGATAAGAGTCAAATTTTAAAATACCAAAGAGCCCATTACGTAGTTATCAGAAATAAACTGAATAAAATGAATCCATTTTTTGCATGGAAGAGGATTCCTCATTGGTTGTTAGGAGTTGAACTCTTGAATGGGTTTATTTAATACAACATGAACTGTCAAGTACAAGACACTATAGGTATACTTATATTTGATAATACTTTCAATTGTATTAAATGACAAATAGTAATTATTTGTATAGAATATACGGTGTACCACACAATGAATAATGTGATTGAGCACCGTGAAGGTCAGCAGTCAACATTTGTCGGTACCCGCCACAATGATCATTTCACTCAAGGACCGCGACAAAGTTTAATAACGTTAGAGTGACTAATTCGTCATTAGAAACTTCAAGTTTAATTTCCGTGTCCTGCTTTTTATAAGTATATGAGTTGCCTAATGCTATGAATACTATATCTATAAATATATTAAGTTGCTTAGTTCGAAACTTCTGTAAAACCAGTAAATAAACCACTAATTTGAATTTAGATTACCAGCCGTATTATCAGTATAAACGTTGATATCTCCGTCAAAGCGGACCAAAGGATGTGCCATGCAGCGACAGATTTACGTCTATGCCCGTGAGTCCCAGGTCTAGTGCGGGATGATTTGAGGGGTGGCAAAATTTTAGAGACCACAAAGAGGCAAAATTAAGGTCTATTTTACCCACTCGCTAGTTTAGTCGGGTAAAATTTATTTTATTTGTCAATATACTTTCCTTACGGACAAGAGGTTGCAATTGGATCCTCTTGCATCACGCTGCCGGTGCCCATAGCGTAGACTATTACAGAGTTACATTTGAAGAAGATAATTTGAAGGAGCAAAAATATTACTCACTTGTAGAGGGTGATCTTCTATGTCGATGCTGTATATCGTGGAGCTGCCGGAACGTACCGTTAATACGGTGCAGGGCAATATCGTGCGGGGAAGTGAAAACTCGCCCTCCGAGCCCTAAACTGTCCAGCAGATGCTCAAAGCCCTGAAACAAAGACGGAATTTAGAACATGCATTGTGCTGATTTGAGATGTAATTGCCCAGCGGTAAGACGGTGCTACTCTTTCGAGACAATTCACGGTTTCAAACTCCGTGACGACACCAAAGAATTTCCCTGTTAATTGTCTATATGATAATAGCAGTGATGGATTTAAGCTTGATGCCGCCCTGTGCCTGTTAATCATATCGCTGTTAATGTTGGAATAAATTATCAAATTGGATCTCTATACTTTTGTCAAATCTAAAATTTGGGTATTTCAAAAATTTTGGCAATCTTACGCCCGGGCTTCACGGACTTAGGCGTAAATCCAATTCTGGATAAAAGCAATTTGTTAAACGCTTTTCGTTTAAGGAAGACATTGTGAATTCGACAGCAACAAAGAGCGCCGCATTGGAGCAGCATAGTGAGTCTTAGGCCCAACCCTTCTGTCCAAAATGGAGAGAGGAGGAATTCAGTGGACAATTACAGTTACTTTACTTTTCTTATACTTTTAATCAATGAAAACTTTATTAAATAACAAAATTATAAATAAAATATTCTAAATGAATTATTGTGGTTTTTGGTGGATTTATGATTAGATGATAAAAATGTGTGGATATAGCTACTCTTCAAACCTGTACAAGACAGTAATGAATGTAACGAGCAATAAAAATTATATTTTAAAAAGAGCAACCGCCAAGTATCTTGCTGGCTCTTCTCGGTAGGGCTAGGCAGCTTTCCGGACCAGAAGTAAAATTTTCGATTCAAAATCACTTGCTCATAAGTTTACGATAGTAAGTTGGTTAAGATTACCTGTTCCCGAAAGAATAACGGGTTTTTTTTTATTCTACATATTAGCTTCAATCGTGCTAAGTTTTATCAATTGATTAGCCGTGAAAGTGTAACAGAGAGACAGCCACACAAAGTACTTGGACACAACTTTATTAGGAAAGCTACAGACTTGCTGTGATGTTACGATCTAAAAAATCATATGTTGATGATTTTTATAGAACATTCATATTTCCTGAAATTGACTAAATTTCCATATTCATTCAAATACACAAAAATATAGTCGCAAAGATATGCGAATTTAATTGATATTAAATTTCAAGTTGAAGGTCGATTTTTATCGATCAAATCTAGAATATATGCAGTCGTACATTATTTATCTGGAAGATATAATGACTTATTAATTCCATTTCTAACGCTATTTATTATTGTTTATCTTACGTTATAAATTTCACTTTATCTGAGAACTTGAGACAGGGGGTAAACGTGAAAACTGTAACGTTCGTTTTAAAATTTAAAACATTTTTTATTTGAATCGATGGGTGATACATATGATTTTATGTATTGTATTAATATAAAATATATAATTATTAGTAAGGTAGTCCTAATTCATAATCTATATCTATACTTATAATAAATCTGTAGAAAGGTCAATTCTGTAACTGGAATATATTTCCAAAATAACTATCAGGGGGTGATTAGGGATCGATACTGATGCCAAAAATGCAATCAGTAAAATTTTTGTCTGTCTGTCTGTCTGTCTGTCTGTCTGTCTGTCTGTCTGTCTGTATAACCGTTATAGAAACAAAAACTACTCGACGGATTTTAACGAAACTCGGTACAATTTTTTGTCATACTCCTGGGCTGGTTATAGTATACTTTTCATCACGCTGCAATCAATAGGAGCAGAGCTGTGAAGGGAAATGTTGGGAAAACGGGAGAAGTTACTCCATTTTTTAAGCTTCCGTCGCGTGTGCAACCTTGATGGTTAAAGCTACAAAGAAATCATGTATGACGGAAATGTTCTCCTTAAAATTATATAAAAACTATCCCACGACAGCATATGTCTATCTTTTATTGTTGACTCACAATAACACGTGTAACTCCCGATAGCTTAGCAGTTCGAAGCTTTCTGGTTATATTTGCCTACTCCTACATTTATATCACTCTCAGTCATCCCTAAATAAAAAAGTGAATAGTATTAACCATTGTATAAAAAAAGAATCATTGAAATCGGTATAGAAACACCAAAGTTATACATGAAATACGCTAATAATAAGTCATCGTGCGTGAATACTGAATCATGCTATAAGGATTATCACTACATAGTATAAAACAAAGTCACATTCTTTGTTTGTCCCTTATATCCCTATGTATGCTTAAATCTTTAAAACTACGGAACAGATTTTGATGCGTTTTTTTAATAGATAGAGTGATTCAAGGGGAAGGTTTATATGTATAATAACATTCAATATGGAGTAGAGAAATACTGTAATTTTTGAGGTTTCTAATGTGATGTCGTAAATAATTACTTTTTTTCCTACGAGATTTATCAAAATGATGTACTAAGTATTTGTACACATTGAAAATGTCTACAGAAAAGTCCGCGATGGTATATGTCTATCTCTTATGGATAACCCACAATAGCATTTTTTGTCATTAACTTTTTACGAAAAATAATGCCTTATTTTCGAAGCAATTTTTATACAGTATAGCCATTAATCCTTATCCAATTAAGTACCTTAACTTACATTGTTGATTTAATATAGATCAATATGACCGTTTACAGCATGTAATTTAAATGAACATTTTCGAAGATATCACTGATTTAAAATTCCGCGAGGAGGCCGCGCTTCGCCCTATAGCACTTCGAATTTAGCAGCGATCGGACGCGCAACTAAATGTCGCTGTTTTAAGAGTAACCTCTAAAGAAAACATTTTTGTATTGTCTAATGATAACAAAGCTATGAATGTTGTATATAAAGACATTCTGTAATTAATTTTAAACATAAAATATATAGGAAAAAATGAAAAATGTAAATATGTAGTATATGAATTTAGATATTAGATATAGCAGGAAATCTTCTTGGTATAGGGAGAGGGGAATTGTTTTTCTTCAAATTTAACGCTTGCGGGCCACAGGCAGTAATGAATACCTAAATTAAAACTACTGGATCGATTTTAATCATTTTTTCACTGGGTGACATAGGCTATATATTTTATACCCGTGCGAAGCAGGGTAGGCCGCTAGTGTTAAATATTTGCGTACCAGCTTTTTCTTAACTATAAATTGTCTCACTTCCTAGGTTAGCTGGCAGAGATCTCTGTCATGGGTAAGTTGACCTTTGTACACTTTTTTTCTACCAATAATGTTTTTCCAATATTTTTTTTGGTACATAAATAAATAAATAAATAAATAGACGATCTTGTGGAGATTTGTACGATAGTCGTGCCGAAATAATTTGGTAACATATTTTGTGAATTAGTTGAAATAGGACGATTATTGCTGAAAATTTAGGAAATATAAAACCACCTGGGAGCTTTCATCAATAACGCAGCCGTATCTGTTTGAGATATAACCAAACAATATATGATAATCCTCTTTTATAGGGTTTCAAAAAAACCGCGATGGCATATATATATATATATATATATATATATATATATATATATATATATATATATATATATATATATATATATATATATATATAGCTTTTAAGGATAACTTACTGTATTATTCTTATTCTTTATCTCTTATTTTTTATTCTATTCTTATTCTTTTATTCTAACAAGAATGGTCACTTACAATCCGGTATTTGGAAAGCTGCGGAGTCAGTATTAATCCATATCAACTAAACTACTAAATATTAGAAACATTTAATTTCAAATAATAACTTATATTAGAAGTTATCTCAAAATTAAATCAAAAAGTAATTAATATATTGTTTTGCCTGCTTTATTTACAAAATAATATTTTCATTACTCTTTGTATTATGAAATATGAACCTCTGCAAAGTAATGCCTTATTCTATAGATGGTTTGTAAAATTAAGAGTACAAAGTATTAGGAGAGGGAAACGCCTTCTGTTTGTGATCGATTTTCTCAAATTCTACAAAAAGGATTTTTATACGATTTTTAATAAAAGATTGTGATTCTGGGAGAAGATTTAGATTAATAGTTCATTTCATTATAATTCCCGCGGGATAGAGATTTACGCGAGAAAAACTTAATGACATAAGGAAAAAGCGGCGGGCACAGCTAGTAAATTATATTTGCCAAAAAAATTCTAAGAGATTTGACAGGCAAAAACAAGTCTCTTGATTACTGAAGCTTCTCTATTAGTTACATATCCATTGAAGCGCATAGCCGGATATTAACAAAGTTAAGTAACAGGAAGCGGAAGATACCAATAAAAGGATTTTAAGGAATCACTTCTTGAAGTAGTGATAGCGCAGAGGTGAGACCGTGCGACCATTTCGAAAGGGTTAAGTTCAAAGCCATGGGAACGTTATATTTTGTCATAAAATTGCATTGATATGAGTAATTCATAGAAGTTAACTATATACAATTAAGAAGTAAAGTAACGGGCTGTTATTATCCCACGGCTGGGCATAGGCCTCCTCTCGTTTTTTAAACAGAAGGATCGGAATTAAGACCCACCACACTGCTCCGATGCGGGTTGGTATTTTTCATTGGTAGGTTTTACCAATGATTATTTCTATTAAAACTTATGTCTAATTGATAAATGCAATTTATCACACCCTTATCGGTGAAGGAAAACAAGGTGTGAGGAAACCTGTATATCTTTAGACTTAGAGAATTCTGGAGATATGTATAAAATACCAATCAACATTGGAGCAGCGTGGTACGTCTTAAGTCCGACCCTTCTGTCTAAAAACGAGAGGAGGCCTATGCCCATCCGTGGGATAATAAGAGCCCGTTGCTTTACTTCTTAACTGCATTTAGTTAATAATTAAATTAAATAAATTAATTAAAATTAAATAAATTAATTAAAATTAAATAAATTATTCATATCAACAAAATTTTTATAAAGAATAATATACCAAAAAGTACTATGTATAAAATGAAGTGAAATTTAACCCTTTTAGATAATTTTAAATCAATAATCACTGGTAATATAACAGGGATAATAAATATCGTTTGTTAGCCTTTTTAAATTTTCAATATTGATTTAGCTGACTTAGTACTGATTCAACATCGCATCATATCTATAATATCGCACAATGATTGTTTACAAACGTTTTCAACGATTGCAACTGTTTAATGATTTTGTTAAGACAAGTTTTTATCTACATTATATACTTAAAATGGCTGTTCTACTATAGTAATTAGTCGCTACATGTTCACACACACATATGTGTCTTGGTGTGTTTTAGTACATTTTGTATGTATAAGAATAATTTGAAATATCATATGAAATGCATAAAAATGAAACCGTCTTCGATAATTCTTCTTTTAATTTTTTCAATATTTGTTTCAATGCGTTTATGAAGTAGGTAACTACTTGTACTACTACGACTATCCCACAGCTGGGCATAGGCCCCCTCTTTCTGATTATAGACCGGAGGGTTGAAGCTAAGATCCACCACGCTGCTACAATGTGGTTTGTAGTTTTCACATCCCCAGAATTCTCCATAGATATGCAGGTTTCCTCGCGATGTTTTCCTTCACCAAAAAGCATGTGATAAATTGCAATTAATAATAATAATAATAATAAACTTTATTGAGACAAAAAATGTAGTATACAAATGAAAAATAACTTAGAATATAAAAGAACTTATAACTAAAGATAGATTAAACAGACCTAAAAATATTACAATTATGAATACGACACATTAGTTTTAAGAGAAAACTCATTTCAGGGTATGAACTAATCATACGAGAGAATCGCGCGCTCTCATCGCTGGGCTGTCACAGCTTATGTGCATATATAGGGAAATAATAATATAACTAAGGGTTAGAAGTCTTTAGACTGTGACTGATAAACACCCGTCAACAGGATATCTTCACATTTTAGGTGTATTCAAATAACTTGTTTTGCTTTTAAAATTTTAGCCAATCATTCAGAAATTCAAAAAATTCAATTTGCAAACCCATCTTCGTGTTTTTTTACAAAGGAACTGCTGGGTATACTGGTAAACTGCATAGGTCTCTAAAAGGGATTTTTATACCATACGATCATATACCCATAACATCCAGCGATCTTGAGGTCGTCTACTTAGTGACTTCCCAACAGTGTGTTATCATTGTAGGTATGTTGTTGTTTGTTGTGTTTTAGAGTCGTCAACCGTACCTTGGACAATCTCAAAAAAGCAATGGAAGTTAGAATGAACGTATTAGAATAAAAAAAGCAGATTATGGAAAAAAAATTCTATTATTACTTTTATATTTTATACATTATCATGACACATGCAAAATCATAATACAAAAAGATAGTCAAAAAGTAATTATAAAATTATTTTGCTTTTTTATTACTTCTTTATTCTAGCAAAACAATTTTATTATTACTTTCGTATTTATTACGGATCTCCGCAAAGTAACGCCTACTTCTATAAATTATTTAAAAAGGCCATCACTAAAAGAAGTAGCTTATCTACTGTGCAAGTTAACATACGTTCCCATGTATTTATATGTTGGTTGTATTAAAATTATACCTGAAACCTAAATAAGATGTGATAAACCCAAAACACTCATTCTATTTTCTACGATCAGTGCGTATCTCTAGTGGAACTGATGACGTACTATTAATATTTTTGTAATTTTTGCCTACAAATTCTTGGCTTCGTTACACGTTATTATTACTCGTTATTACGATACGTTTGAATATCTATAGGGTTGGCACTATGTCGTAATAAGCTCAGAGTCAAAACTATACTTATAAGAACATCTTCAAAAGAGATCTTCAGAAGAGAATCTTCAAAAGGCGTGTAAAGAATCCCTATTTATCTATGTAATTTTTATTCACTATTAGTATAGGTATTATATATGTATTCATAAATGTATTTTTATGTATGTATTCTGGTATGTGTTGTATATATGTAGAAATTATAAATATGTATTGAGGTATATATATATTCTTTATTTATTTTATTATATATTTTGTATATGTATTACTTCTTTCGTCAATTTTAGTTCTAAAATACTATATTATATAATGTTCAGTTTTAATGGTCCAGAAGGAAAAACGCGTTTAGAAATATATTTTAAATTAGTGTCATTTTTCATTGAAATTAATTTTTAATTTGATTTTTTTCTTTTATATGATCTATTCTAATATTATGAATACGCCAGTCTGTCTGTGTATGTGGTATGTGTCTTTCTTTCCGAACATCTCTCTACGTTTTGTACCACGGTTTTTACCACTAAAATAGATGCGAATTATGTCGCGGTGATTGCTAGGTCTTAATATATAAAGATAAAGCGATTGGGTAAAATTTTGGAACACGCTTCATTGAAACTTGATACATAAAAGTAGCCCGACGTTAGATAAATAACTAAGAAAACCTTTTGTAAGCCATCAAGCCATGTTTTTAAACTTTCTAGTTCATTATTGATTCGTATTAGAAGTCGTTTCTATTTTGAATTTCCGGTTTGTTAGCCGATATAATTATGATATTGTTCTAAATGCGATGGGGTGTAGGCATCATAAAAGTAAGTATTACCTCTTCCAGATTGGTATCAGTAAAATTGTCATTTTAGAACATTTACATCATTTATAGAAGCTAATGTTTTCATTTGATTTTGAAAAAACTGAGGCAGGAGATCACGATGCTCAGCAGTGAGCGAACGGTTAAAGGAGGAGAGGATAGAAGCTAAGGTTGCGCTGACCTAGTATCTTTAAAATAACTTTTGCATATAATAAGTGATCCTTTTTAGGAGCTAGTGGTTACCCTAATAATAAGAAACAAATTCACTTCGAGAACAATGCTCCTAGGCACACTTTTTCTTACTTTTATGATCTCGATACCAAAATTAAAAATAAAAGATTACGTTTGCCGCGCACACCTGCCGTTACGACAAATTCGCTGCGGAATTTTTTTAACTTTCCATTGACATAAGTTACTGTAGATACTCGCATACAGGTACACTATACAGTTCGCAAGGTGGAAAATATTTAGTGGTTAAATGTAATCACTTGGTGATTTTTTTTTTTTATATGATAAAATAATTACAATTTTTACATTCACCTAGCTATTTATATAAAAAGGCACAACAGTTTTCCGTTTATCTAATTATTTTATTGGTTTTAAATTTTGTTTACCCAAAAACGATAAAAGTTCTAAGTTTGTCCTTTACTCTCTCAATAATCTTTGATTAAATGTGGTATATTTTTTTAAAAATAATATAATAATTAGTAATTGGTGCCTGTATATAATGACCTCAGTAGTAAACAATTTTTTTTCCAGAAACTAATATCGGAGTTGAGATATTTGATTCCAAAGTTGTAGTTGTACATTAGAACGACATCGTATATATAAAGACATACACACACTTAATTCAAATTTTTCAGTGGCGTATAGTACACCCCTCAGTTATTTTTTCAGTGGCTACAGACTTTTACTTAAACCACTTTTGCATTATCCTACTATCATGTATATTGTTTTCGCCGCAGTCTTGTTTTTGTTTAGTATTTTAATCTTTTCCTCCAAGAAATTCATCACAAATGTAATTATCTAATACACTGTAACTAGTTTGTTTGCTTTTGAGACAACTACTGTGGTACGATATTTGCTTTGTTAACCGTAAAACGTATTTAGCCAGATGCATCTGTTCAAACTTGCATTTACATGTATTGTTCCTGACAATTAATTTTCATGATTGCCGGAAAACAGCACCTTCATTACACGCAAAGGATACCTGTCTATTAATTAATTTTTGCCAATGTCCTTCATGGTGATCGAGCTAACATCATACAACGTTTAGCTTTATTTAAAGAAAATAGTTATGTGAAAACATTACATAGGTAGTAATTTAAAATGTAATGTACTTTTGTGTCTATATTAAGTTCGACTTTTGAGTGAACACTCAAATTTTCAAACTTATTACTAAGTTAATTTGATAAGGATTTTTTCCCTCACGAATTTATATAGGTTCGATATTTAAAAGTTTAAAATTTTCAGGAAAATTTGTTTTGTTTATTGACGATATTATATAATGTACATAGATATAAACTTATGTACATTTTATGAAAATGTGTTATCAATTATATATATATCTCAACAAAAGTCAAACAAGTTTCCTCCATCGAAGTGGAAGATATTGATTCAATCTCTTGACAACGGAATTTTATTCTAGTAAATATTCATATTACTTTCGCTACACAGATTATTGATCATTTTAGTAATTTTATTATTGATCCCTAAAATTGGTCAACATAAATCAAAAACAAGTCTATTAACTGCGTCCGACTTATCCTGCTTGGATTTAAATTCGCAACTTCCCTTTCCGCAGCCTACTAACGAAGCATCATCAGCGCGGACTGTTCCAGTTGTTAAATAAATTATGTTTTCATTGATTATATTACGGTATAACCAAACCACCGAATACAACATAACTATAATAACATTCTTTTTTACCTTTTTTTTTCACTTTTTGCCGTAAAATGAAAATGAAAATTATAAAACACATAATTACCTTTTCTAATCTAAGTTAAATTTATCCCATATAACGAATATCTATGACATGAATGTAAAAGGGTAGTATTTACATAAGTTATGGTGTTTCTTATTAGGATCAGGGCTATAAAACTAATTCGAATAACCTTATCTTAATAAAACACCAGTCAGCTAAATTCAAAGTTTTTTTCTAACTTTTGTTGTTTTTCTAATTACTCGAATCGATTTGTCTAAGATGTTTATTTGCAATGATTAAATTTTTGACAGTACCTACATATCTATGATGTTTTTCTTGATTTATTAATTAGTCGTCAAGTTGCCTCTAATTAACAGGGTGACATTTACATTTGTTTTTTATAATTTCCAATTAATAAGTACTATTATTTCCTATGGCTAAATTTAATTGTTTAGATACTAATTTCATCAAGTTAATTTTCTAATTAAGGTGACGTTTACAATCAATAATTGTCTTGGATAGTTATATTCGTATTTAATAATAAATATTAATTGTATGTTTTATTATTGTTATCATCACAAGTTTAAAGAAAAAGTTGTTTTATTACAATAATTTACGAGTAAAGTGTTCGTATAAGTTATTGACGATTATCATGTGGGTATTTTTAATAATTCTGTTATACGCGATGTGTATGTAGCTTCTTTCAATAACTATACAATTTCAAATTAAGTTAATGTAAATATAGGTTAAACTGGGAAGTAAAAGATAACATCGAATTTAGAATTTTAGTAACGAAGCTAGACGAAAATATATTGGACGATTTAATAGATTAAACCTTAAGATAAACAAGATAAGTAGTTTTCGATTTTGATAACCAATCAAATTGTGTAGTAACTTTTAAGTTCGATGAACTTCCGTTAGCGAAATAAGGAAAACTGATATAGAAATATCGCCTTTTAGAAATTTTTCAGATAGGTTCGTAGTTTCACATCTCTCTAATTCTCTCTAATTAATTAATTTGCTTTCATCGTAAATAAGGTTGGGAAAAAATATAATCGATTGTTTAAATTGGAAAAGCTTTATATATCAAGTTTTATATATTACTAACTTTTGCTAGCGACTTGGTATGTGTGGACTTAAATTGCGAGATAAAAAGTAGCTCACGTCACTCTCAGCCCTTCAACTATCTAACAAACATCGCATCGATCTGTTTGCTCCATTTGGATATTATTGAATAAATGAATTTTCGCAATTATAATTTTTAATATGTATGCTATTATCCAAAAATATGCCTTGAGCTTTAAAGTCATTAAAAAAATTAACAAACCTCGAATGTGATGACTCCTTTGTCCCCATATTTGTCGAAAATCTTGGAAATAAAATATTGCTCAGCGGGTACCGTGTTGTTATCGAGTCGCAAAGATTGGAGATTTTCGGCGGCGACTGCGGTGGCCGCCAGTAGCACGATGGCCCACCTTGTCAACATATTAGTGACTGAGTGCGCAGACGACCGTTGCGCCGGCGGCGTTCCCGCGCCTTCGCACAACACTATCAGACGATCAGCTTCGAACGAAGCGCCCGTCTTGACACCCGGCGTCACGATGCTCGATTCGCGCCTATTTGTTTATTTATCCGCGATAATCGGCAACGAAATCGCAAAACGACGTAACGTTCACCAGGCGTCTTTGTAACATGAAGCCAAGTGTGCGTCTGAGACTTTCACCTGACAATCGCTGGTGTCTCTGAGGCCGGTTCTTATTTTACCACCGTTACTGATAAAGGTGTATTTACGTAGGCTCGCGGCCATTAATACGATGAAAGTATATCGTAGTAGTCAGGTTCCCAAGCATTTTAAGTATATAACTAATAGCTTGTATACATTTTTTACACACGTTCTAACGTAATGAGCATGTCAAGTCTTATTAGCTTGAGCAAGTCTTATTATTTAACCTATGATGTTTTTAATTATCAATGGGATGTTTTAATAAGACAACAACTTCTTTGCTTAACTAAATTTGGAATATATCCTAATTTACTCAATAAATTTAAAAGAAATACTGGTTTGTGCATCAATGTTATTTAGATTGAGTTAAGCCGATGTGCAATATCGATGGTTAACGTAACCTTTTAACAACAAGATATTACATCTTGCATAAAGAACTAATGACACGTGTTTTTATCTCATTCATATTCTACGCATTTAAAGGATCGCAAAAATATGCGATTGCGTCTTTGATAGTTATAATCAATTGTAACGTGTATGTACCTTATAATCGAAACAATAAAGTATGTGGACTACATTTAATTAATGTGATACTTACCTTATAATCTAAGTAGGTTTCACAAAACCTTTGTTTCAGCTTTTACATTTCTTACCATAAGGCAAAAGAAAATCTCACAAACTTTTCTATTTCAAAAGAATTTATGGCCTATATGAAAACGAGTAAAGGTTGTAAAGCAGTAAATCTTAATCAATTTTCGGTCTCTGGCTGAAGATTTGATCGCCCTTTTATAGTTCAAATTTTAGATACATAATATGCCATTATAAATTTACAACACGGGGTTGACGGTAGATTCTTTGTCTCTGACTAATACGAATTCCTATACATTGCTTTTCTATACCTATAAAAGAAGGATGAGAAAAAAATAAGTTGTTAACTGCCATTTTGTTAATTTTGTTTTGTAATATTAGTTAATGATATAAACAGATTTCTCATTCTGTTAATGCTTACACAATTTATTGTTATTTACTCTAAATTTAGGTACCGACAGTAAAATTATGCTTTTTGAATTTATGTGGAAAAGTATACTTTTTCTTATATTAATAAATTATTTTCGAGTGTGTGCGATGATCGAGTTAAATTCGAAGTTGCCTGAAATGAGATTGTCGCGGCAACTTCGTTCTAATTTAAGTCTCAACGTTAACCACATATATCGGATCTAGTTCGAGCATACAGAACGTTTGCGTTGTTGATCTCTGGGTCTCTTTCCCTTTGATTTTACTGCGATCATCAGTCGCTCGAAATTGTCGCTAGACCTACGAATAGCGCATGGTCGAAGAGAGAAGAGCGTAGACTGACCATCAAGGGGGTTTTAGTGGGTAGGATTCCGACATAACCTGATACCACCCCTTAGAGTTTCGATATCTTTTTGAAGATCAGTAAGGAATGACCTACGAGTAATGTGGCCGAAGTATCGCAGGATCTTCCACACACAGACACAAGACAGTCGCAGTGTTTTGTCCATTTTTAGTTCTTTTCAGACATTGCTGCACCGAGCTTTCCAGGGCATTCTCAATAACTAATCTTCAATTGGTGGTATAAAATATCACAACACATTATATAAACAAACTACCGCGTATATCTGTCTTCCTACAAACATGTATAAACGGTTTTTTCCAGTAGATCGCGTGATTAAAACAAATGGTTTAGGTGGAATCATTTTAAAGTTTTATGTTAAATTGATCAAAAATTGCCGTTGTTATTTAAACGCATTTCAAGCACAGCAGTATTTTAAGCATATTTTTATACAGCTTAAAATATGATACATCTTATACTTATTGTAAACTTCATCTACATTCCTCAAAATACAGGCTAAATACAACAATACCAAAAACGAATTATCGATAATTTGTTACTACAAAGAAAATAACAATTTGATTGTGAAAAACTTAATACTTATTCCTTAACAAAGTACTAAGACGTTTTATGCTCTTTCTACAGTTCTCGAGAAACAAGGTCTGTATACCTTTAACCTCTAACCTCAACGACCATAGGGGTAAAGCTATAAAACTTGCAACAATTATGCATCAACTGTAAATCAATTACTTGTTTATTACGTGATTTATTAATTTTTCAGCTTTGATAGCATAAATAATGGTAGCAATAAATGTCTTATACTCAATTCCGCAAACAAACAATGTTGTTATTCATCAAGGCCAATAACGAATGAAATTAACTAGTATCTAAACCGAAATGATATCCTTTTGACAATACAAATTTGCCCAACCGTCAAGATTGGGCCTGAAAATTAAAAAAATATCAAATATTTAGTATAGTCTCGCGGCTAAGCTTTTTTTCAAGAATTCGTGGCAAGCACGCAAAAGATTGCCTATTCAGAAAAAGTAGCTAAGGCATGGAAAAACAACATTAGTAGTACGAAATATACACAAAAGCGATTTCCCAAAAATAAAAGATTCAAGACAGTTGTTGAGTTCTTTGTCGAAGTATTTATACCATCGTTATTACTCATTACAAAATAAAATTCCCAACCGTATCTGCCTCCAAAATAGTCATCGTAATCGAAAAATTTAATGTTAAAAAGTATTAAACAGTTACCTCGCAATGTGAAAAAATTTTGCTATGTGCATAATATTTCTTGTTCATTGAAGAGTGACCACAACCTTACTTTCATGCGGTCGATCAGAATTGCAAGGTCCCTCAAGATTTTAATTGAAATTTTTTGTAAGCTAACATTGACCTTGCTTGTATTGTTATCTGTTTATATAGTAATGGATAGGGATAATAGACAACCAATAATAGTCGCCTAATACCTTTAATCTTTTGATTAAGCATTAAACGTTTTCACTATCTTACGTAAATTCGATATGCTACTACGCACCGTTGATACCTACCTTATTTTAGAAGAGAAATGTAATAGTTTTTTTGCAGTGTCTAGGAGTATGCTTTTATTATGGGATTAATAGAATTTTTGTCGTATTACATACTACATACACATAATATAGTATACATATGTCTGTATATAACATACATAATTTGTGATAGCCTGTATGAAATACAAAATAGTCAATTTTAAACACCGTAATTATGATAATGTTTCTGTCTGTCGATAATGTTAATCTATGTGACACTATTTGTTTGAAATTACAAAATTTGAAAAGGAAAAATTAAACTATAGTAAGATTAAAATATAGTTGTGTCTGCTTGGCAACTATGCCTAAGGATTAATATCTAAGTAACACGGGAGGCGTTTTTGAATAATATACCTAACATGTTTTTTAAACATTACCGGCACTAAAAAGATTACTATTAATCTTATCTGCTTAAGATTTATAATATACAGATATCAGAAACGGATTTTTTGTCGATAAATGTGTAGTTAAGTCAACTCTAGTTCTGCATGTAAACTTTATATTTTTTAATGACAAGGAAAAAGCAATAAAATGAATAGAAACACGCCACTCTAAGCAAACTCGCTAGCGAAGCCAGCAAGTTGACAAAAGTTTTAATTATTAATAAAAAATTAATAATTAAGTTTATGGTAGATGTAAGAAGAATGATACTTAGTACCACTAGGAGTTTTTAAATGAGCAAAGGATAAGGTCGTTATGGATATTTCAGTGAGTGAAAACCCAAATAACCAAAATTTTCCCTTCTTTCTCTTTATATTTTTATCATAAGCTATCTTTATTAAGATTTTTCCTGTAATCGATTTTCCTGTAATATGCAAATTGATCGACCACCAAATTATGATTTCAGTTTTGACCTACCTAAATATAAATACGTCTTAGAATAACCGTTAAACTCTACACAGAAATTAATTCCAGTTCTCCCTTCGATATTTAAAATTTTAAGTTATAAACAAAAATACTTACATTTTTATATTGCATTTAGGTTTTAGTCAAAATGTCATAATATAAGGATGATAGAAATTAAAGAGCTGAAATAAAATAGAATTCGTCATCGCCTTTTATTGTAAGCAGACACGACGACTCGTTCCTGTACGCTGTTTTAGACTTCCATTTCCTGATATTTTGCGTGTTCATTTTTAATTTTGCGTAAAAATCTAAACTATTAATTTTGATAATAAGGGTAGTAGTAGTAGTAACGGCCTCTTATTATCCCAAGGCGCGACAAAGGCCTCCTCTCTCCGTTTGTTTTGAGAGAAGCGGATTGGTAGGTTAGACACATCCCTAGAATTTTCTAGAGATACGCAGCTTTCCTCAAGATGTTTTCCTTCACTGAAAAGCGTGTGATAAATATAATTTAGGCACTTAAATTTAAATACAAAAACTGATTTGTCCCTCCCAAGGTTTGAACCCGAGACATCCTGGAATGAGACACACATCCGCATAATGTTAAGCATAAAATATTTTAGGTTACCTAAAATATTTTATATTAACGTATGAATTAAAACACATAGTAAGCGATATATAAGTAGTCTGGAAAGATAGAATCAGCAATGTATAAACAAAAATAACAATAATTTTATTTGGTTATCCTGTTTTGAAAGCATTTGCTACTTACAATTTCAATGTTAAAACGGTCAATGCAATCAATGTTGAATTTCCAATCATATTACTTGATCAATGCTGTACATATTTTTATTTGCCAAGTGCAGCAAACAAACAGTCCCAGCTACCGTCGCATCGCAGATAGTGGGAGTCAATATTGACTTGACTAATGAATGAATGCAACTTCGTCCGATTTGGTACAAAAATATTAATTTAAGCGGACGAACTCATGAATATGGACCAGGATTGGGTGGAAACAAGCCGGGCTCATCCGATATAATAAGGCCACATGTAGGCTATTTCTATACATTAACTATGAATGCCACTCAGGAAAGTTTAAATTCAAAAATAACTTCAATAATGTATGATAATAATTATAAATATATTGCTTAACAGTCAAATGTGATTGTATTTAATATTATGTTTTCTTCCATTTAACTTTAACATCATTTACTCGGCAAAGAATTCTTATTAAAAAAAAAAATTTCAATAACTTTTGATTGACAGATTGAAATTTAATGTAATTTATTGATATCACCGTTACGTCTGAAAGTTGCGCCCATTACAGAAAAGATGAGAAGTGCGTGACTAAGTTGGTATGGTCATGTAAAGAGGAGGGATGAAAATCATGTCACCAAAAGAGTTTTAAATATGATTGTGGATGGATGTATGGCTAGGGGAGGCCGGGTGGATTGTGTGAAAAATGATACGCATATTAAAGGAGTGGTACCAGACTTGACGAATGATAGAGGAGAATGGAAGAAGAAGACATATTGTGCCGACCCCATTTAGAGTGGGATAAGGGTAAGAGAATGATGATGATGATGATCACCGTTACGTATCATCAATGTACAGAAACACGTCTTACATTTTCGTAACATTATGAGACAGATAACGAAAATAACCGATATTTATAATGTAACGAATGTATAAATGTGTATTATAAATATATCAACAGTATGAAGGTAAACTTGCTACTGGTTGTTTGTAAATATTGAGATGCTTATTCTACCGTTGCATATGGCATTCACACATAATCAAATGTCATGAACTTACTATGATGTCTTATAATAAAAATACAACATAAAATATATATTTTTAACTTGAATATTATGGTAATCGAGAATAAAACGAATGCAATAGGTCTATTTTCCGAATACTACTACTTGGCTAAGAAGTAGAACTGCTACTTACAACCTTTTTTTACTCGAGAAGACCCTTTATAGGTACTTAAGCAGCAAGGGGCGGTTTCGGTATGGTAAAGGAGTTGGATTATCGTGTTACATTTCGTTACCTAACCTACTAATCTTTGCTATAATATGGAACTATATTGGCATAATAATAAATAATATTCCTGATGGCAAATACAGTATTGTTTGAAGCACGGCAAGCATTGTTAGAAGAATCTTGTGAGGGAGTTTTCTCCGGTCTATGTGGTAAACAAGTCTACGTGGTTTTTATTTTTTACTTTTTTGTGTTTTTGTAAATATTTAAAAACGTATTGTAAATGTATGTAAAATAAATCAGTGAATAATAATATTGATATTATAATAAGAAAAAATTATGTAGGTTGGATAGATATCCAACCTTTTTTATTATTTTATAATATTATATATTTTATAATGAGGTTCAGACTTCAGTCTACTGTGGGAGGAACAAAACTATCATTGACATAATATTATAATACCATAACCAAATATGATTTCAAAAATATCAGGTATTTCTACTTTAATAAAAACTTTTCTATGGAAGTGTATATAAATGCTAAATTACATTTTTATCTTTTTTATTATTTGTTTGTTCCACTTTCACGTCTTATCTTTATCAACTTGAGCGGAAATTGGTTTATAAGTAGCTTAGAAGTAACCTTTATCTTTACCTTCAAAAACATCTCGCATACAAAAATTAATGCATTCTTTAAAATAAAAATTAAGAAATGTTTTCTTCAAAGAATGCATTGCCGTAATAATCTATTACTTACTCATTCAAAATAGGTATTTATCTATTTTGCCGATGTTTATGTTCTCGTCTAAACGCAAAAACTAAGTTTATTTTGATGATAACATAATAAAATGCCTCTATGTTACTATTGGGGTCAACTTTAGTGATAGAATACCCTCAATTACGCACTTTTTATTTCCTGTTCTTGAAGGAATAAATGGAAATTTTTT
Organism: Morpho helenor; assembly: GCA_029227775.1. Taxonomy (NCBI): domain Eukaryota; kingdom Metazoa; phylum Arthropoda; class Insecta; order Lepidoptera; family Nymphalidae; genus Morpho; species Morpho helenor. The sequence goes on from JARGCU010000025.1 coordinate 12,529,256, forward strand.
ATCCTATATGTTGACAATACATAAAGACAAACATTCAAATTGTAATTCATAGGTAAGTAAAATAAAAATATAATATAACACAAATAATATTATAACAAAAGTGATATCGGCAATGAAAATGACACAATAATTTCAATTAGGTATCCTGCTTCCTTCGTGAAAATTATTTTGTCTTATACATTTTGTCCTTCGTATGAACAAAAAATATTCGTGGTAGCCACTAAAATAACTGTCCTTAATATGAATAGGTTTTGGCAACATATTAAAATGTAAAATGAGTTATACTAAATAAACATTTCTTATTCTTATTTTTAATTCATAATTTAATGGCTTATGTTACAATTTTCTTTTTCATTAAAAACAGTAATTGAACAATAATAATTATAGAGGATAGAATTTTTCTTTCTGATGAAAGACGAAGCATTCTAAGCTGCGTCTTTAGGTTTAGGATATATGACTTTCAAATATATTGATTGAGTAAATAACACTGATAAGTAACCCTTTGGGAAACTTGGTGTTTGATGACAAATATTCTTCTGCTTTAACTTATTTTGCAAACTTATCTTGTGTAAATATTTTGGCGACAAAATTTGTTTATCTCGGTGTATTTTATATGTATAGGCTATGATATTATCTGTAAATCGTTATCAACTTTCTTGCTGACTTGATTATTCAGTTTGCTGGTCATAAATAGCATAATTTTACATTTTAGTAGTTCAAAACAACATAAATGGAAAAGGATATCATCAAAACGCTTAAGTTTTATTGAACAACTTCTCCTAGTTGTTACATATTTGATTATGTAGATTAATGTGTTAGCCCAGCGGTGAGACAGCGCGACTCTCAAGAGACGATCATGGATTCAAATCTATGGCATGTATTAATGAGTTTTCTATTAAAACTAACTAATTGATAATTGCAATTTATCACACGCTTTTCGATGAAGATATTACTAATATTTGGTAGCTTAAAAAATATATTAAAAAAATAATTTGAATTATTATGATTTTTAATCAAATTAAATTTTTTATTAAAAAACCTGTTTTGTTTATTATTTTCTTACATTTAAAATCAGACATGTAGATATTTTTTAAAAGCAGGATTTTTAAAAAAATCGTCTGTACGCGGTACAGTCCTAAATGCGAAACTGTCCCGCCAAATACGGGATGTGTGGTCATTTTAGTATAAATTGTCATATTTGTTAATATGAAGACCGTCATAGTTTTTAATATAGTTTTGATCAAAAGACAGTTATTTGAGACTTGATAAAGAGAGAATACGAGAATAATTTAAGTATGTACTTATATTATTTGCAAAGGTTACGTGCTGTTGTAAAAGTTGCTGAAGTATAACGGTGATTCAACTTAAAGTTGATAAACTTTCGTTCAGGTACGACGAATTAAGAACAAGTATGTTATAGAATTTAATTTTGGCAGTACATAGTAGATATGTAATTATTTGGCTTAATTTATATTGATAACTGCAAACATTTTTAACTGTTACAAATAATACAGCCAACATTTCAAATCTGCCAATTCAACGGAGCGTGTAACGGGCACGTAAGAACGATTCGAGACGTTATAAAGCGCTTCAAGCTTGGTAACGACGTCTCTATTGTGTGCTACCGAGGAAATTGAGGTTTCATAACCATTACGGAACTGAAAAAACGTGCCTGTTGGTATAACGTAATGACAAAAACTTCTTTAGTAAATATAATGACCAAGGATACCGTTAAACCTTCAATTTAATAGTCAAATTCAAATCGTTTTGATTCAAGAATTTGAATCGCAGACTCTACTGTTGGTTCGGAAAGCTGCTCCTACCGTGTAAAGCAAGAACTCGGCAGTTGCTCTTTTAAAAAATATATAATTCTTATAACTAGTTATATTTAGTAATTACTGTCTTGTACACGTAGGGTACCTATATCGACGCATTCTTATAATTTATGTAATCTTCGTATAGTAGTATAATAGTGTTCTTCAACTGCTGTAATGAAATAAAATTGCGGAATTTCGTTATAGAATCTTATACTGAAACTCATAACCAACTTACGTAGTTTTGGTACGTCCAAAGCTGGGGAAGCATTGTCTATTATATCGCCAATGTATTTTTATAATATTTTTTTTTTATAATTCTGTATCTTTAATATTTAATGAGTTAATCTTGTATAAATATTTTCAGAATCTCGGAAACGGCTCCAACGATTTTCCTGAAATTCAGCATGTAGGGGGTTTTGGGGGAAAAAATCGATCTAGATAAGTTTTATTTAAAATAAAATGTCGTTTTATCCCTGTTTTCGGGCTCTAAATTTTTTTAAATTTACGTTGAATACAATCACAATTTTTCGCTGTCAAACGTGAAGTCATTGTGGTTCATTTGGGGAACGGGTGGTCTAGAGAGGTGAAAATCCTAGGATCGAGCCCCGTCTGGCCCTATTATTTTTTAATTTTTCTTTTCAAATTTTAAATATTTATTTACATAACTTTTAAAAATTACCGGGCAAGTCTCGGTTACCCAGGTACTAACATTTAAATGTGTTGGAGGGCAACACCAATAACAATGTTAGATAAACGTTAAACGGATAATTTATATAAGCTTTTCTTCCTTTCTTACTTGTTACGAAGTTCGGATGATGTTTATATGACTGTGTAAGCAGCTGGGTATGTCTCTTTGCCTTTTATCATACTAACTACTAGTATGTCAAGATCGCTTTGCCGTGTTTAATTTAAAGATATATTAATTACAGTTATAACAAAAATGCTCCGATCGCTACTAAATTACAGTATGCAAGTACAAGTATCGTAGTAGACAACCTTTCAACTTAAAATTGTCATATCTTTTTCATTTGCTAACCGGTTGTAATATAATATATATATTAAGTGTATTATATAATATGTTAAGTGAGGCTTTCTACTACACATTAGTAAAAACAGCGTCCAAATCAGATTAGCGGTTTTTGAGATAAGTGGGAACAAACACACAGAGATTTGACATCTCAACGATTTTATTATATGTATAGAATAGATATAGATTAGATAGATAGATTAAAGTTTTTTTCCGTACCTATTCAAACAAAATTTTTTATATACTATAATTTTAAAATAGTAGATAAAAAAGCATTGTTTTTTATAATTATATAATCTATTAAAAAAAAATTAACCTACTTGTTTTTATTTGATTCACAACATTTGAATAATCGCTTAATTAATTATATGACGTTTTATATCTTATAATATAATGAGATGGTTAAAATATCATCATCATGAGGATGCTTCTGCGCTTATCCCACTCTACGTGGGGTTGGTACAGCATGTTATAAACATGTTGTCACATGATTTGGATACGTATTTTACGACCGGCCGCCTGCCTGACTTCAACTTACGTTAATCGTATTATACATCACCTTGGAAAGAAAGAGGGTGGTCTATTCTACTCAACCGGATACCACACGGTGGGTCAAATTACCTTAGCCACCTTTTACGACACCTCGGTAAGAAATAAGGGTGATCTATTCTACTCAGTCGGATACCACAAGGCGTGTCAACTTACCTTAGTCGCTTTTTACGACACATTGGTAAGAAATGAGGGTGGTCTATTCTACTCAGTCAGATTACCACACGGCATCAGTTGGATAATGTAATGTATGAACAAATTCATCATTTATGTTGCATGTACAAGGACTTATAGAAATTAATTAAATTAAGAAAGACAACAATTTGTATAGAAATTTTATTAGAATGTAAAAATCTAATAGCAACTTAATTTTATTGTACAAGAATAACGTTTATACACTTTGACAAATATATCAAAGCTTAACATGATCACAAGCGCACAATAAATTACATAATTGCGATAATGCCCACGTCTTTTTGCCACAATTCAGATTTTTTTATTATGTCAATCATAATTCTTTCGAATTTTCCGGCAAACTCAGGAACATTTTTGAACAGGTAATATTAAAATTATAACAAAATGTCAGGATCCATCGTGGTTTATTCTTCCACACAATAAATACATAAAACACTGGAATACCAAGAGCAATAAGTGCTAAACCGATTCCTACTTCCACTGGGCGTGTGTAACATGAGAAAAGTACAAGGAATGTGCAAACTATTAAAAATACTATTGGCAGAAGTAGGCTAATTCGAATTGGCCTGGTCAGTTGAGGACGTGTGTGGCGCATCCATAGTAGACCGGTGATAGAACAGAATATGAATATAGTTTCGACTATAGTCACGTAAACCATCAGCGATTCCACGTCGTTGTACATCAACAGTATTAGCGTCACCAAACACTGAAATAAAAGAAAATTTGTATTAAACTTTGACGCCTGTAATAATTTTATGAGCAAATATTACAACAACAGTTTTTTAAGTATTTGATAAGGCGAATATATGTGATTATGTAAATTTCTCAAAAACCTTGAAAATTTATACAATTGGTTACTTGCTGTACCTTTAGTAAAATACATGTTTAAATTAATTACATTCAATCAATTACTTTCAAGTATATCCATATGCTAAATACTTGTTTCAAGTTTGGGTTGATAAACATGTTGTAATAAAGTTTATGGAGACGTTTAATTATACGTAATTAAATAATTTAAAATATAAAAAAGTTTGTTTATTGACACGTAAATTCTAAATTGTAAATTAAAGTGTAAATATGTCATTTGTGAAATTTATTATTCAATTCAAAAATTGTTTATTATCCTCTCTACAATTATAGTATAATTACATAATTTCAGGTGATTTTGATATAGTAAAAAAACTCAAATGAATGAAACTCATATGAAAAAATTCAAACATTTAACTTACCATAAATATAAGGGATGGCACAGGAGTTAACCGCTTTATGTCGATAAGAGAAATTGCCATTGGCAAATGTCCATTCCTGGCCCCAACGAAGAAAAGTCGGGAGGAAGTGTAGATGGCGCCGTTGAGCGAACCAATCGTACACAAGGCTACAAAAAGTGGCATGATCCAAGACATGAAATCCAGAACCTTTTCACTAAATGCCACAGCTACTGCTTCTGAAGCAATAATCTCAGCGTTCGTCAGTACAGCGAAGTACGCAATATTAGTAAGGGCATAAATCAATGTCACCACTGGCAACGATATACAAATGGCACGAGGAAGATTTCTGAAACAGAGACAAGATAATTACTAACTTGTAAACGTACTTGTATATTGCAAGCAAATAATAAAATATTTATGTTTTTTTTTATACGATGCGCCAGATACTATAATACGTATCTTTACATTATTACAAATAAGCTTACTCATTTTACAATTTGGATTATCGAGAGTGCTATTCATAGTTAATATATAGAAAATAGCAAACGTCGCATAAGAAACTCATGAATGAGGGCCTTGTATAGGCTTGAAACTAGTCGGACTCAACCGGTTAGAATAAAACGTGAATATAGCCGGTTTCTATTCATTAACTACAATCATCTTAAAATAAGCAGCTCTGCTCAATTTTTTTTCTTAAGTAAACTTTCTAAAAATTCATTTATGACTCCATATATCATTATGTAACTTACTTGTAAGGATCTTTTAATTCTTCCGTAACGAAGTTCAAATAGTTCCAACCGGAATACGAAAAAAGTCCAATGGAAAACGCGATAGCAATATCACCAGGTTTGTCAACAGTGCCTTTCATTATATTCTCCAAGTTCTCCGTATGCCCATTAAACATATGGACTAAACTTGCGAAAAACGTGACCAACAAAGCCAATACTTTCGCTGCAGTAAAGGAATCTTGGACCCGAGTCACCCATTTCACGTTGTAACAATTTAAGGCGGTCAGAAAACCTGCAAATAGATTAATAAGATCAGTAAAGCAGGCGCTCAGCGCCATTATAATTTTTAGTATGAAACTAAATAATTATAGTAGCAAAAATCAAGTACAGCTGTGTGAAAGGTCGAAAAGGGTGGCCACTCAGACTGGAAAATTTAGCCTCACTGCTGATTTTCAGTGGTCTCCAGATAAATACACTTAACCAAGTAACTATATGATATATCACATAATACTACAACAATTATTAGCTAAGTACTGTTCGATATAACCAATTGTGTGATAGCTGACAACTCCATGTTGGATGTAGGTATGTGCTTATTATCTTTCAACAAGTTCTTCTAACGATCAAAGCAAACAATCAAAAGAAGAAGTACTGGCAAGGTTGCCGTCGTGGAACAGACAAAAGTAAAGTATCAGCCTGTTAAATGATTTATAGAATTAGGCGTTACTTTGCGGAGATCCATAATACAAAAGAAATAGTAAAAATATTTTGCCAATATTACAAAATCGCAAAGGTTTGTGATTTTGTCGTCGATTCTATTTTGTCGAGTCTATCTCCTGATGATGCTTCGGTTGCGGGGCGAACGATTGTTGAGTTTGTGATAGTGAACGTATATAGTTCTTGTGGTGGCGGAGGTGGACGTTTGTGCATGTGTTTTTTACGAATCCTGCATGTATCAGGTATGAAAACGAATTGTCCACTCTACATTTAGCATTATATATATTTTCTGTTTTACTTCATCGCGGATTATAGCAAAATAATTTTATTATTACTTTTGTATAAGCCTGTTATAATGCAATTCCTCTCTCCTTTATAAAGAGAAGCAGTTTAGACTCACAAGGCTGCTCCAATGCGTTTTGGTCAGTTACGTATATCTAGGGATATGCACGTTTTCACAAAATGTTTTCCTTCGCCGGAAAGCGTGATATACTGCAAATATCAATACAAATCTATACCAAAAAGCGATTTAGTGGATTTCTATAAGTTTACATGTACGAATGCTAGGACATATCCAGGTTTATGCATTCCGGTTTTAGTTTATAGCACCACTTACCGTCAGTTGAGATATTAATCAAGTATTCACTATGCTTCGTCGAGACTAGTCTAGAATTTCTCGTTTCCGTGGGAATTTAGAAACTAAATTGCGCATTACTGTCATCTGGTGTCGTTCCGAATTAAAATAGATATGACTAATATTACGATACTTTCACAATATTTATAAAATTTGCTATAATTATAGCTTACTAGATGTGCCTGTGAATTCGCTCGCGTAGATATCAGTGTGTCACTAACTTTTTCTCGCATAAATCCCGACCCCTCAGAAAATCTAATGTAATGTACTATATATATACTAACCAAACCTTCCTCAAGAATTGCATTAACTTTAAGTTAAAACAGTACAAAAATCCGTTCAGTCGATTTCCAGAAAATCGATCACGTACCTACAGACTTCTTCCCTTCTGGGGACTTTGTTTTATAATGTGTATAGATATATGTATGTATATCAGGCTTATATATTTATAAATTAGTTATATTTTAATTTATTAGTAATAGTTTATATACACTGTATAAAAAATTTAAAGCGGGAACTGGCAAAAATATAACAAAACATAATTAGAGGTATTTTAACACTAAAAGTCGGGGCGAACGAAGTCGCGGGTTTTAATATCTGCTTATATACGTGATAGATGTTATTCAGGACAGGGGGTGTAACTCGTTAGTGTTGCCGTCTATAGACGTGAATGTGTTATACGGTTATGTCGATTATATAACACGTCGCCGAACTCCGTTCACGTTACCGCAATGCAGTTAGAGCTACAAGCAAACTACGCAGGTTCGCGCGCCGCGCTCGATCACCGATTTGATTTGGCTAAAGGGGACTCTGGTTTGGATGTGTTTTACTCTCTACCACTCTAGCTTTCGGTTGTTAAATACGTAGCCAAATTATGTGACAACATGTTTGTAATATGTTGTGCCGACCCCATTTAGAGTGGGATAAGGGCAGGAGGATAATGATATGGTGGGAAAGTTGGTGTGTAGGATTAACATATTATATGAATCATGGACATCTAATACCGTATGCATTGGTTCTGTAGCTTCTGAAATGTCAGCCATCGGAATTTTGTAACGGGTCGAACGCCACGTTCATTAACGACATAATTCTTGGCATTGGCCCGTCTTTGCAAGTTTTTTAGTTACTTTTTTACACAATGACGTAACATACCTCATAATCACCCCATCACGTGCGCAGTCTTGTCGTAATATGGGTGTGAGCGCTTATGGCAGGTCAAGACTTTATTTGCTAAATATTGCACCATCATGGTATGATAAAGTTATAACAATATTATTTAGAGTGCAAATTTCGTAATACGGTCTGATAACCTTTGACTTTGTTTCTTGATCGTTTGTTTTGAAATACTTAATTCGAATGAGTTATAAATATTTTTATAGCGTAGATATGTAAAAATATTTCAAATAAAGCCGTATAAAGCTGTGCCTTTATACATGTGTTTTTTTTTTATTTTAATTTTTTTCTTTCTCTTTTCTAAATATATGTGTAAAAAGAAAAAAATAAGAAAAAAATAATAAAATAAAGCTGTAATCACACGACGAGAGCACTGAGGGTTCGAACCCCGGTCAGACATTAAAAAAAAATATTAGACATCACTATGTTCTCATATAACGTAAACGTCTATTTTGCCCTGATTTTCTATATCGCTTAATAAGTATGAAATTTAAAATATCCGATCAACAAAGAGATTTTCTATTTAACTACTAAATGGAATGAATTCGCCTCTCTAAAACATATTTATCTTAGAAAACTAAAACACAGTACACAGTAATTACTTTAGCTTTTAAATGTTAACATTTTTAAGATAACAAATTTGAGTAGTATTATTAACTATTACCGTTAAAAGGAACATTGAATCTAAACGTATTTGTAAGGAGTAGAAGACAACATAACTAATCTTATAATTTTGTTACTAACGAAACGTGTCATAATATAATTACGTTTACTTTCTACTGTTAAGATACATCCATATTTGAAACTAAGATAAAAAGTTATAGGTTATCGGTAACCCACTCGATGATTGTGTTTTATTTGCCATTATTTATCTTATCTACGGGTAATAATGGCAAGCGCAAGGGTCATTTGAACATAACAGAAACAGCAGAGATAATAAGCAATATTAAAGGGAATCCCGAGTATTGAATGATCAAGAATTAAATAAAGAAATATTACTAGAGTTAGGTGAGCTACACACGTAAATGTAATCAAAAAATGGCGGTTTATAAAAGAGAAGTACCTAGGCGGTCAAGCCTTGCCCGGTAATTTTAAGATATGAAAAAATGCAATAAAAAAAGAAAAAAAGTGCTGTTGATATCTGGGACTTAATTCCGGTTGTTTCGATTTCTCTAGTCCGCCCGTTCTTCACTGAACTATAACAACTTTATAAATTACAGCTAAATTAATCTTTATATATTTTTTTAATAAAACCAAGATTGACTTATCGTCTTCGATATCTTTTACGTGCTAAATTTTATGAAAATCGTTGGAGCCGTTTCCGAAGTTTAGAAAAAATATACAATTATAAAAAATTAATATAAAAAATATACATTTAAATATTAAAGTAAAAAACAAAAATTTGTTGAACTTATTTTTAAAAATTTAAACGGAACATACGGTACGGAGACTATTAATACCAAAATGAAAAAAAAAATCAACATTATTAATTGTATTATAAAGAACGAAGATTGATAATTGTTAAACAGACGATACAGACAAGAGCTAAGCGGTTACAAAAATGATGAAATTTTCAAGTAAAAAAATGTCAAACGACCAGGACAACAGTCAAAACAAGTGATTATATGCCCTTACGTTAGGTGTACGATCGGATAATTCGCACAAGTACGTGTCATGCGGGAGGAAGCCGTCATTATCCTGTCAGGCACAATCAGTAACGCGCCATCGCAGCGGAATATAAAGACGCGGATAGAGTCGATATAGCAATACCCTGGGCTGAGTCGTTCGTTCATTATTAAAGTGGACGTCCTTACAATTGCAATGACGACTTTCATTGTGATAAAAAAATTTATTACCATTACACATAAGTGTCATGATAACAACCAAAATACAATTCTGAAATGATACCTGCGTATTATATATTTTTACGTTCATTATTGTATACTGTGACACCTAACGAATCATCATCTTCCTGCCCTTATCCCACTTTAAGTGGGGTCGGCACATGTTATAAACATGTTGTTACATGATTTGACTGCGTTTTTACGACCGGCCGCCTGCCTGACGTCAACTTACCTCAGTCGTATTTTACGACACCTCGGTAAGAAAGAGGGTGGTCTATTCTACAAAACCGGATACCGCACGGTGGGTCAACTTACCTTAGTCGCCTTTTACGACACCTCGGTAAGAAATGAGGTTGATCTATTCTACTCAGCCGGATACCACACGGCGGGTTGTCTTACCTTAATCGTCTTTTACGACACCTCGGTAAGAAATGAGGGTGGTACTATTCTATTCAGCCGGATACCACACGGCGTTGTCCTGACAACAACCAAAATACAATTAAAAATACCTGCGTATTATTATTTTTACCTTCATTATTATATACTGTAACGCCTAACGAATACGAGAAATAAATCATTTATGTATGTTAACTCACTACATGGTAGAATAAATAACCGTTATAATAGAATCGTGCAGAAACGGTTATTCTCCGAAGCGAACAAAGAATGTTAGTTATAATGTTTTGTCAAAGATTATTGTGTATCCGACAAGAAGATGAGTTATCACTCATAATTTATATGACATAGCGAATAAAAAGGAGTATTTTCTTAGCTTAATGTCCAAATTAACAACTTTATCCAGTTAAGGGACACCTTGCCAACGTTGTAGTCATTTATTATGGTTTTACCATAAGTATTTCACTTAGGTACAGCTAAACATGGTCATTTTGACCTCCACGGCATTTGAAAATTTCTTTTTTTTTTGAGAAAAAGAGAATTTCTTCTATAAATGTTTACAGAAGAAACCCACAGTAGAGTCCATTGGATAAGATGACGTATAATATTGCGTAACACAACATGTCCATAAGAGCCTTTTTAACCGTATAGCCAACATGCACCGAAGCCTTAGCAAACTTATCAGAAAAATATTTAACGTACATTAATCAAAAATTGCATTTAACATTGCTTAAATTTCTTCGAAACACAGTACCAAGAAGGCTCGAAATGAGATACCGAAAATTTTAAAGTCTCACTGATGTAATTTAAATATTTTTTTTCTTGCCTGACGTGCGTAATGAAAAATATTTTGCTGCTGCTCGTAATTATGGGGAGTCTTTTTTATTCGTTGCAATCTGCTCGTTGAAACAAAATATATCTGTCTAAAAGATATATTGGTATTATTTTAGTCTCGTATCGTTTATTTTAGACATCAAGAACTACACCGTCATGAACTTCTGTGTAATTAATTTGTATTTATTTAATAAATCTATTAATCATTTAAGCGATTACTTATAAGCATGGAAACAAATACTAATAATTTGGATCATTTGTGCAAAATTATGTTTGGGTTATGTTAAGGATTGCTATTGAATAATTTATATAATATTAAGTTTATTATCTAAAAATATATTAGCACCATTACATATTTTAAATATTAAAAATTTAATAATTAAAGATAATAATTAAGTAAAGGTGTATCACAGGTATAGTGTATAAAAAGTTATTGTAAAATTGGTTATATAAACATCACACATATTTGAGTCTGAATTAATTAATTTACCATGCTTTTATAATTTATATGTTTTATTATAAAGGTTTTTTGAAGAAATTAAGCGTTTTTACCACTTTTTGCTTAAATAGAAAGCAATCAGGTTTATCAGCATATATGTTATTGCGAAGTTGTTTAAAACTGGTTTAGTTTTTTTTGAATTGCATTACATACATTTTACCTCTTTTTACGCTGACCATTTTTTATCTTTGCCGTTTCTATTAAAGGTTATAATATTAATTATTTCATATTATATTGAAGTTAAGAAACACCATCCCAATTTTTGGTTTGATAGAAACGCAAAACTGTACGCGCAACCGTATAACGCAAACAGTTTCGAAAAGTTATTATTATTAAGTATTTTCCATTGCGCAACAACTTCAGTTTCAGCACATATAAAATAACGAAGTTAAATTTCGAAAGGGACCTACTAATAGTTACATGCAACAAAAACATGTATTTTACGTTTACATATATTTTCGAGATTCGAATCATTATCACTTTGGTAGGCTTATATTTAGAGGACATTTTAGGCACGTTTCGTAGTCTTACGTAAACCTTAGGTTTGTATATTATTTTAGTTTTTGTCTAATATATATTGACATATTCATTGTATTGTGCGAATTTTGCAACTTAAAGAATTTTTTTTTGGATATTTAGTATTTTTTAATGGTTCTTTTAAATAACAGATATCACTTTTACTTTTATATACCTCCCAGAATTATTTTCATCAATATTCAGTCAGCCTTATCGGTTTAAACGACGTAACCGGACGAGGTATTTTCCAGTATCAGACGCATAAAGATCACAAACAGGGCGAATCACCTAAAATATAGAATAAAAAGGGTAATTCTGATAACGTTTAGGACGTCACTAACATACATTTAAATAATTGTATATAATAGGTGAATAAAATTTGTTGATATTTGATATAACATCGACTGATCTACGGGCCATCCATCGGAAATTATAATTTTTTATATTACTGAAATTACCTTTAGGATTGCGGTATTAATAAGTCATTTATCGAATCCAATGATTTTCCATTTAATAAATGTGCGGCTACCTCCTGATGCAGCCAAGACAAAATTGGCTTAAAATATAAGCGTTCTAAGAAAATTATACTTACATGTTATACTCGCAGCAATTAAGCTCACGGCATCCTTAGGCGGTTCACAAGCTGGCCACAGGGGCTTAAGTATGTTCTGCGCAAAGGTAAGAGCAGTGATGGCATTTCCTGTCGGCATCAGGATAAATAGTGCTACCCAGAGGTACAGGAAGGCTGGCAAGTCTCCAAAAGCTTCACCGATATATGCGTAGTCACCACCAGACTTCGGGATCATTGTACCTGAAATAATGATAATTGTTTTGAAATATCCTATTTAAAGGCGAAAGTTGTGTTTGTGAGTTTCTATACCGCATTGACGCTCCAATGGTTTAACTAATTTGTACGCAATTTTATCTACAGGTAAGTCTATGTCTGGAATAAGACAGACAACTTTTCCGGGAAAATATTACCGTTATTATTAATATTACCGTGTGCCGTTTGGCATCCGGCTGAATAGACCCGCATTTCTTACCGAGGTGTCGTAAAAGGCGCCTAAGGTAAGTTGACGTCAGGAAGGCGGTTGATCGTAAAATACTTAACTAAATCACACCACAGCATGGTTAAAACATGTGCCTACCCAACTTAGAGTGGGATAAGGGCAATGATAATATTACCTACTGGTAACAAAATTACGTTTTCCAATTATATCGCTGTTAAAAAAACGCGACGTAACTTGTTATTTCAATAGATACTTAGGATAGTTAATTTATAAGCATTGCCGATAGGTCAAGGAGCATTTGCGTTGATGTTGCTTTTGTCATCGCTGCAACTATATATTTTTTTTAAAAGTTACTCTATAACAGACAAAAATGTTTATATTTTATTTAGGAAAAGTAATAATAAAAGATTTGGCTGCGTTTTTACGACTGGCCGCCTGTCTGACGTCAACTTACCTCAATCGCATTTTACGACACCTCGGTAAGAAATGAGGGTGTTACTATTCTATTCAGCCGGATACCACACGGCGTAGTTATTAAATAATTGTGTTGTTTTTTACAATCTCCATGACACAAAAATAAAGTTTTATTACCTAAGTTATGTTGCAACTTATATGCTCCCCGTAAAAATGAAGACGCTTTTGTGTATTTTAACGGTTGTTCGACTGATAGCATTATCAGTAGAGTTATTACGTTCACTGACACAACGGTATAATGTCCTTAATAGATACTCATAAAGTTAGCATCTATGTTAAAAAATAGGCTTGCGAAATTTTCCTTGACAAATCTATACTAATATTATAAAGAGGAAAAATTTGTATGTTTGTAATTCACACAAAAACTACTGGACCGATTACAAAAATTCTTTCACCATTGGAAAGCTGCATCTTTACTGAGCAACATTGGCTATATATATTACATTAAAAATAAATAGGGATCCGTAATGAAAATGTAATAAGATGTAAAAAATTAGTTATAAAAATCTGTCATCGCATGCACTTCGGAAACTATTGATGAGATATTTAACAAAAATAAATCTATAGTCCGATTTAGTAGACTTTCCACTGCCATGAGATCGGTATGTACGCGGGTGAAACCGCGGGCTATTACTAGCTACTAATATAAATACTAATACTAATATAAAATTTATTGACAGTAACAATTTTTACATTTTGTATGATATATTGTTGAGGACTTCTTTTAAGCTTAATAAAGCCTGTTTCAGAAAACCTCACTCTTCCGTAACACCTGAGCTACCATAATTAAGAATATTTTAATATATAATAATTAAATAAATATGTATAAATAAATACATATATATAGCCATTAATATAGACGTACAATCATATATAAATGTGATGATGCCTATTTTTAATACTTCAATCAAATTAACTTTATATGAATAAAATGTAAATAAAAACGTTAAATAAATGGTTGTACATAAAAAAGTTAAATTTTAATAGTAATCTGACTTCTATTTTCCCATTCAGAGATAATCATTAATGTTGACAATGTTCCTCATGACATTCAACAGAAGAATGTCGCGGGCTTAAATGTTCTATGCAAATTTGAATACCTAATGTGCTGACATATTTAAATATATGCATTACAAAATGGATCGACCTTGCTAATGAAACCGCTATCATTACCACCGCATGCTTATTTCAAGTTACATATCAATATTGCGGTGCTGCACTGTATCGATAACAACAAGTATTGAATAGCTGTGATAGCCTAGCGGTAAGACGTAGAGACTCTTTCGAGGTTCACGGATTCAAACCTCCACACACCAATGAGCTTTTCTGCTAAAATTTAAGTGTCTTATTGACAATTGGAATTTATCACACGTTTTCGGTGAAAGAAAACATCGTGAAACCTGTACATTTGTAAAGAATTCTGGGGATATGTATAACCTATCACATGGTGTTGGAGTCAGAAGTCAATCCTTCTCTCCAAAACCAGAGAGAGGAGGTCTCTGCAAAGAAGTGGGATAGTAAGGCCGTTAATTTTATTATTTTTTCTATATATACTTAAATGTCTTAAGAAAATTTTCATCTTCTATTTAGGGTACCGGTGTATAAAAATTATTTTCATACTATCTACTACCCTATGGTAAATAACTTTTTATGTATCCTTATATTACGAGTATATATAACACTAACAAACAGTATTTCGATGTTATGAATAAAAATTACCTTAAAAGGACGTATCAAAGATACAGACATTTGAATTTTAAATAAAAACTCGTCTAGCAGTGACGCAGTTGCCGCGGATTTAAATTTATGACATTCATTCGATCGTTTACACCTGTGTACAAAATTTTAACAAGCATACATTACAGTTCCACGAGGACACAATGAAATTTTCTTAACGCATGTGCTCGCCATTTTACGTGACACAAGCAGAATTTTTGCTCCTAATTTGCGCTGTACGAGAAAGATAAATTACGGTAGAACAAAGCAACCCTACTTAGATTTTGTAACTTTATTGTATACTCAATTTTACCTAAGACTCAGTCCTTAGCAGAAGCATAAAAAAGCCTCAGTCCATCGCGTCGGATTCTTATTCTTAACCTTAATTGAGTTATTAATAATCACAATGTTTCCGCTCCGCGAAAACATCGTCCTAAGTCCGATTTTTCTACACATTACGTTACTGTTAATTAGCTAAAACATTATTAAAACTTTAAAAAAATACCATAACCATAAAGAAAACGTGGCCCCGTTATAAAACCCGCAGCCCTCTTTGCTGTGCCGATACTTTATTTAACTCTCCTTTACATACAACAACACACATATACAAAATTACAACGTTAGATAATATACTAAAAATATGTTCGTAAAGCATTTAGAAAATAGCTTTTATTAATTATGTTGTATAGCATGTAACACCTTATACTTATTTGATGATACGAGGCTTTCATATAATTAAATTAAATTAAAAATCAAATTGAATTATTCGATTGAGTCTTTTTATTTAATTAAATATGCCCATTGAGTATTACTTTGTGCGAAAACTTTTAAAATCTTTCGCTAAAGTACTTAAAGGGACTAGCCAATTAGAAAAAACGCTCAATTTTTTTATAACAATATTTGGAGTCCTGATGATGTCCTGAATAGATGATTTCTTCTAATTTTTATATGTATTTATAATATTCAAATAACAATAAAATTAAGAGATGGGATTGCTTGATTACCGCTTCGTAGTCAATCTTGACATTTAGCACATGTACATATGTGAATCGAACAATCGTACGTGGGTTTCGGCAGAACATATGTTGTGCGATTTTTGAAAATCATTGTTCTTTTATCGATCAATTATAAAGCAAATGTATCACTTGCCACTACTTACCTAATTCTGTATAGCATAGGGCTCCAATCATCGATAGAAACCCGGAAAGGATCCATATTAAGAGAGCCATGCCTTTGGAACCAGCATGTTTCACGACCAATCCAGGCGAGATGAAAATTCCGGACCCTACAATCACTCCCACAATAATTGCCACTCCATTCATCAAACTTAATTCCTTCTTTAACCGCACTCCATCAGTCGATTCCCTTTCAACATTTTCGCCACTTTCACCGACGTTCATAGCCTTTGGTGTCAATCCTTCCGAGGTTGCTACTTTTGCCATTTTTAATTAATTAGGTTATACTTCCTTTAGTTAAATGTACCTGAACTGTTATATTAAATATGTTGTTCGCGTAAACTTTACTCCATGCATAATGTTCCCTATTATGGAATATCTGATCTTCCCTCATGCAAGCATTGCATCATTCTTTGAAGCTACTGCAGAAAACACCACGTGCGATTTAAATAGTGTTACTGGACTTGGTCAGAAAGTATATGAGAATTGTTCACCACGAAACAGCTGCTGATAACGCGTCAGTTAATATAATGCACGCAAATATTATTCATACATTTATTTTACGTATCCGTTCAAATAAGTTAAAATATTTAATAAATATATTATCACATATAGCACCCCCAAAGTAATAAACTCTGCGATTTTACGGATAATGTCGTAAATTATTCTATTGTTTCGAAATATCCCATATTAATATGCCGGCAACGATCGAAGCTACGCTACGTCGCGGCACGATGGACACACGTTCAACGCTCCCCGACCCCACACTTAACTATTCATTTTGCCTCCAAGTTAAACCAAGAGTCCGCCGGTCTACCGCCTCTCTACAGTTCGAAAGCAAAAATGATTTAAAACTGTACGATGCACAAAGTATTATCAACTTTAACACTTTTATATACGGTCAGTTTCAGTTTAAATCTAAAACGAACGACTCAATGCCAAGTTTGTACAACGGGTTTTGGCTGTCTCTTTTGCCCCTCTCGACCACGTGTATAGATTGCATACTTTTTAGAGGTCCTTAAATTTGACCCATGATATGTTATCTTGGTGAGTGAGGTCTTATGATTTGAAACAATGATTTGATG
This sequence comes from Morpho helenor, assembly GCA_029227775.1. Lineage (NCBI taxonomy): Eukaryota > Metazoa > Arthropoda > Insecta > Lepidoptera > Nymphalidae > Morpho > Morpho helenor. Next base: position 12,546,853 of record JARGCU010000025.1, read on the forward strand.
GCGTGCCCAGGATACGAACAATTCATTTATAAAACTGAACAAGGGTCAATGACAGCGGCAAATATGGACCAATTGTTAGAGATAATGTTTATAGATCAACGACTTATGTAGTAACAGCAATTCCATCTCCCTAATCAAGTCATTAATTCAAGTTAATACTAAAATGTAGTTTACTTACATTATTCTAATAATTTTATGTTGCCTACGAACGTAAAGAATTTTTTTTTGCATCTTTTCGGAATTCCATTATTATAAAAAACGCTGATTAAGCCAAAAATTTTGTAAATAAAAGTCATTAATTTACTTAAGAACTATATTTCATACATCAATAGAGTAAAGTATACATAGATGTTTATGCATATTGGCAATACTTAGGTTACTCGTGAGAACTAGATCATTATGATTTCAATAAATACATCAAAAGCTTAATCACTACGCTAATTCAGTCATTATTTTCCCGTATAAATAAATCTGTTTATGACTATAAGCCTTTCGCAATCCCCAAGGGAAAGACAGGCAAGATCCTGGTAATGACTGATGAAAAAATATTTTTTTACTTGCTTAAGGACAAGTTGATAACTATGATTCCGGTAATAGATCAGTTATACTCATATTAGTTTATTCATAAAAATTTAAAACATGCTAGAAACTTCATATACCAAAAATGCGATATTCTTAATATAACTCAGTGATTCTCAACCTTTTTTTTGTTGCGGCACATATTTAACGATTTTAAAATTTGGCGGCACACAAAGATAAAGATTACTTACTTCAACACACTGCATAAATAGTTTATGATAAAAATTTTAAATATACGAAATAAACTAATATATAATACAATTATAAGTAAACGTTTATTAAGGGATTAATTTCAAGCTAATAATTAAAATATTTTTCTTTATAAATGATATAATTTAATAATATTAACATTATTATATATTTGCAAAATTTGGCGGCACAGTGGTTGAGAATCACTGATATAACATATGTACCATTTTCCTTTGGCAAGAATAGGACCTAACTCATTTAAGGTATGTATAGTTTTTATAACATTTTTAATTATTATCAATAAATGGGATAAATAGATATAAAACACTTAAATAAGACGATTAATCTTTGTCATTCTTATCAGAATACTTAAATATTCGTGCAGAGCCATCGTTGGATGATGTCAATATAATATTCTCCTTTGCATTGTAGCACAAATCCAGTACTTGAGACCAATGGCCGGTGAGCACGAATTTTCGTTCGCCGTTTTTGGAGTCATACACTCGGACAGACCCATCCAGACACCCGGTGACTATGTAGTCCTTGATCCAGATAACCTTGGTAACGCCAGCGCAGTTGCTGTCAGCAATAGTTGCGCAATTGTGGCGGATCATTCTCCTTGCCGAATCATATATATTGACAACGCCATTTAATGTGCCTGAAAAGAGATATTGTACTCATCATCTTCCTGCCCTAAACCCACTCTAAGTGGGGTCGGCACAACATGTTACAAACATGCTGTCAAATGATTTGGCAGTGTTTTTACGATCGGCCGCCTGCCTGACGTCACCTTACCTCAGTTGTATTTTACACCTCGGTAAGAAAGAGGGTTGTCTATTCTACTAAACCGGATACCACACGGTGGGTCAACTTACCTTAGTTACCTTTTACGACACCTCGATAAGAAATGAGGTTGGTCTAAAGAAATAAGGTTAATTGACGTCAGGCAGGCGGCCGGCCGTAAAAACGCAGCCAAATCATGTGACAGTATGTTTATAACATGTTGTGCCGACCCCACTAAAAGTGGAATAAGGGCAGGAGACTGATTATAATGATGACTACTGTATTACCGAGTGCCTCTATAAAAGATTGATATGAGGGGATCAGAATCCAAAATAGCTAAATCCTTAAAGTCAAAATCAATTCAGCTAATTTTAAATATTTGTATTACGGTTTGCAGAAAAACGTAAAGATTGATATACCTTAAATTCACACAAATTAAATCTGTTTTATATTTTTTATTTGTCGAAACTCCAAGAATTAAACACATAAAACAAAATTTTTACCCAATTTTAATTATTTTGGATATAGCTAGGTTTGATTCTAACCCCCTCATTACATAAGATAATCTAATATAATCACTATTACCTATGACATAGAGTGGGATAAGGGCAGGATATATTATATTCATCAACTTTTATTTAAAAAAACACTGGGTTTGCATTCAGAGAAACTTAGTGTCATCCTTAAGTACCTTAAGATATGCGTAAACTGTTGTGAAGAATTTAATGATCTGGTTGTTAACTACCGGCTTTATAAAAAGTATTTACTCATCAGACCTCACTTAATCATATCAGAGATGAGAAGTTTTGTAAAATATATAAATCACTTATGTAGTTAGAATTGTGAGGTACAAAAACTGCTCAGCATCGAAATCATGAAACAGACAGAAAACTAAAAACATGTCTTTGAAGGTGCTACTTTTCATAAAGTATACTTATAGTATTTAGCTAGAGTATATCAAAATATATTTGTAAAAATCCACAGCTATTTTTATGATAAATTACTCTTAATATAAAAATATCAACATAAGCCATTTAGGATTACATTTTTTAGACTAAACATTGTAGACATTGAGTCAAACTATGTAGGTAATAAACATAATATAATTAATAAACTGAAATAGAAAAACAAAAAGAAATTTTTTAGCTGAACATATATAAAGGAAACACTCTTGTTATTTTTAAGTTTAATTAAAGTTAACGAATTAAGATAAGAAAAGTCTACTAAAAATATAATCTACATTTTGTGTTTAGCGCACAAGATAACGAAACAAATATATAAAAAATTAGCCGGGTGTATGCTGTATTTAATTTACTCGTAATTATACCAACTGTACACACTTATTCCACTTCATTTGCGGGACGCTACCAGTTTTTGCACGAGGCGAATGCCGTTCTGTGGAACGCGTTAAGGGAACCGGCCGCGGAGGAATGAAATTAATGAATTTCACCTAAGCTAAAAGATAAGATTAGAAATACTAAGTAATAGTTAGTGTGTGTAATCAGCTTATTGCTCTCTAAATATTTATAAGGAACGTTGCCTAACGGGTGTAGTTAATTGGCTAATTTATTCCACCAACAGATTTAATAAAAAAATGTAATCAATATAAATATAATCGTTAATGTTTTTATACCTTAACTGTATTTGGCATCAAAAGTACACTTTTTATAAAAAAAAAGGATATTATAATATTAAAGATTGTATCCGTACCAGGCGTAAATAACTTGACAAGTCCAAAACGCATACTTTTCAGGGCAGACATAAATAGGTTTACGTTTAAGAGAGTTATTTAAATATTCACTCCTGAGTGTCGTAAAAGGCGACTAAGGTAAATCGACCCGCCGTGTGGTACCCGGCTGAGTAGAATAGACCAACCTCATTTCTTACCGAGATAAAATACGACTGAGGTAAGTTGACGTCAGGCAGGCGGCCGGTCGTAAAAACGCAGCCAAATCATGTGACAGCATGTTTTTAACATGTCGTGCCGACCCCACTTACAAGTGGGATAGGGGCAGGAAGATGATGAGAGCTATTTAAATATTCACAAGTTTATATGTGCGATATAAAAGATTTAACCACTTCATTGAAATATTCGCCATGTAAATTAGGCAATCTTAATACCTATTATGATTAAACATATAAAAGGGCGTAAGTCTTTTTTCGTATGTCGTAAGGTTATCAAAATAACCAAATGATCGTTCAGATGGTTCGGTAAAAATGTGACATTAATGCACTGCGTACAAATATGCTTGATGAGTTGTAACAATTCACAAAGGTATGGATGCATGTAAAAACTAAATCATCTCAGTGTACATAGTGCAAATTTTTTACCCTACTCGATTACGTTAGCATAAATTGTATGTCGCTGGAACAGCGGTCACTAGATGTCGCTGATTGTGTTAACATTTACAATTCAAATTCAATAAAATTCTAAATACAGTGCAAACTCTATATAACGACCTTCAAGGGACTGTGCATATTTTGACGTTATAGAGAGTTGTCGCTAAATGGAGAGAAGAAAAATCTGTATTAGAAAAAAAAAGATTATTTCAGACTAGTGTTAGTAATTACATAAAAAACAATTCTTATTCGATCGCTATTGCATATAGTCTATTATTTTTGTGTGACGTATTTTGCTGTACCAGTAATTTAATTGTATTTTTTTTTAATATTTTATTCATACCTTGCGATATTGAGGGAACTTGCTGACAAAGAAGGTACTTTTGCCAATAATTTAGCTGCTTACTAATTTTGCCAAAAAATACTTTACGAGTACATTATTTAATTGCTGTCGTTATTGAGAGTGGGAGTAGTGGTATATAGAGCGTATTATTGTATGGGAAACAAGCTAAACCAACCAAAGCCAAGTGATATTGACGCTTTAGGGAGTTTGTCTTTAAATCGAGTGACCTTATATGGAGTTTACACTGTATTTATTCGATGTATTGCGAATGGTACCAGCATTTTACGATATAATGTTTACGAAGAACATAACACTTCTTGGTAGAACAGAACATTTCTTACATACCTACTGCAAAATATCCCAATTGCGGATCCGGTGAAAAGGCTATGGTTTCCAAATCAACTGGTGCGTCCAATTGTGCTACCATTTTACCATTATTTGGTGTAGTCAATCCAATTTTACCTGTAATGATAAACATTTTTTTTACTATCGTACAATTATGTTTTCGTAAATAAAATATATTTTCCCCCTCTCAGATGTTCGGTATACATCGTATCTGCATAATTATAATGAAATAACTGGATGAACGGCTCTGCTTAGCACCAAAAATATGACATATTATGCCCTGAGTGAAATCCGCCATTGATTATTTTTCGCGCGCGTTAGTTTTCAGTTTTGCGATAACTCGTTAGATATTCTTTTAAGTAACATGGCGTAAGAGATCATATTGTTAAGTATAAATTGCTTTAACTAATATATTTAAGTTGATAAGGATTGTGTTAGTATATACTAACAGTTTTATATAAAGCTTTTCATTATCGCGTGACAGTTTTTTTCTCTTTTACTTTTATTTAATTACTAGCAATTGCCAGCGGCTCTGTCCACGTGGAAAGATTAAAACCGTAATATAGTATTTTGATAACCATAAAAAGTTTTCTTGAAGTATCTGGATGACCGAGCTTTGCTCAGTAATTTTTTACAAAATAAAAAAAGAAACTTCAAAAAAATAAAAAAAATATTGGGTAGGTGGGGACTCCATCTTATGTATTTTTCTATCTCGAGACAGCCCGTTACCCGAATAAGCTACGCTGACTTGACAATTTACGGTAAAAATAGTGTTTTATATTAAATTTTAATGTTAGGTAGTATTTTTTTAATGCCTAAAAACATGGATAAAACGATTTTTTTTTAAATAACCTAGCTAGCTTATTTAAATATTAAAGAAAGATTTTTTGCTCAGATTATATTGAAGATTAACATAGAAAATATAGATTGTCCAGATAAATGTAAATGACAACTATTTTCTTAACTAAAGTCTAGAAATGTAAAAAGAAGGCTGCACTTCAAACTGCAGTTCCTGCATGAGGCAGAGCAAACATGCATATTCTATGTGACTGTGCTGCGCTGATTCACCTTTGATAATCTTTCCTAGGGACACAGGTTTTAACAAGCAATGAAAGTTAGAAATCTCGATGCCAGGAAGATCCTGGAATTCTTAGAGGATACCTGCATTGGCAGGGACCTTTAAGTAGTAGCAATCGCAATAAATTAGCAATCGTCAAAGTGGTACTGAGCCTTGAGGCCCTGCATAGTCCCTACTCCAAAAAGAAGATGACCTGCAGTTAACATCTAAGATATAAGAGCATATATTAAAATTACCATCTGTGGTAATTGATACCACTAGAGCATTTTCTGGATGGACATCTACAGCATTAATCCAAACTTCATGAGATCCTGGAGGCACTTGTTGAAGGACAGTGCAAGTTTTAAGATCCCAAATTTTAATAGATCCATCTTTGTATCCTGCTGCTAGACGCACTCCGTCATGGAACATCTGAGAAAAACACATTATAAAATGAGAATATTAATTAAAGTATTTGCAAATAATATATTTTTATATGTCAAATAGAAAGGGGGTTGACCTAAAAAATTTAGATGAAGGTAGCAAAAGAAACTTGACAAACACTCTCTTGTTGTCATATACAAAAACCTATTGATGCTGACACTTTATGTCATACCATATAACTGATTCATGCTACTGCCATATTTGTTGGCATAAAGTTATATGTAAAAAATTCATCACCATCATCATCTTCCTGCCCTTATCCCACTCTAAGTGGGGTCAGCACAACATGTTAAACATGTTGTCACATGATTTGGCTACGTCATTAACGACCGGCCGCCTGCCTGAAATCCAACTTACCTTAGTCGTATTTTACGACACCTCGGTAAGAAAGAGGGTGGTCTATTTTACTTAACTGGATACCACACGGTGGGTCAACTTACCTTAGTCGCCTTTACGACACCTCGGTAAGAAATGAGGGTGGTCTATTCTACTTAGCCGGATACCACACGGCGGGTCGCCTTACATTAGTCGCCTTTTACGATACCTCGGTGAGAAATGAGGGTGGCACTATTCTATTCTGCCGGATACCACACAATGTTTATATGTAAAAAAATTAATCCATAGAAAAACATTCTGCCTCATCAACTCACACACATACTCATGTGCATACCAAAAAAACTGTTAGAATAAACTGAAAGTTTTTATTTTTTATTCCCATATAATAATTAGCACATAAAACAGTAGAATGGATCAACTGCTACCAGGCGATTTGATTAAGACTCATATGGTAACGAAATATCTCTACTAATCTTGTTCCTATCTGTTCATCATACATGAAAACTCTCAGGCTGTACAGACCAACTAAAGTAGTGGCCTGTTTCTATTCCACTGCCGAGAATAGGGCTCTTCTCTCCGTTTTTGGAGAGAAGGATTGGTGCTAAGACCTACCACGCTGCTCTAATGCAGATTGGTAAGTTGCACATATCTCCAGAATTCTCTAGAGATATGCAGGTTTCCTTATGATGTTTTACTTCACCGAAAAGCGTATGATAAATTGCAATTATCAATTAGACACATAAGTTTTAACAAAAAAACTCATTGATGTCTGCCCGAGTTTGAACCTGTGACTTCCTCGAAAGAGTCGCCCAGTGTTACCGCTGGGCTACCACAGCAGACCACCTAGTAATGGTATAATTAAGGAATGTGCAAATTAATACCATTACTACTGCATATCAATCAATCATCATCAGGAACTATGATATCGACATAGACAGAAATGATTATTGCCAGAAAAATGTCAAAATGAAAATTATCATCATCAAAAATGACTAAATTTATATTTCCTTCTCATTAAAACACATTGTAAGCACCAAACTGACAGTTCTATCTATTTATAATATATTTGAATTTTCTCATTAACTACCACAATTACTGTGTCATACTGTTAAATAATCTTATATATTTAATAAATTTAAAAAAATGTTTATTGTAAACTTCCTAATATAATGGTTAAAATAGTATGCTTGATATAGAGAAACTATCATAAAACACCAATATATATTACAAATATCACATTATCATAACATCATCTTCCTGCCCATATCCCACTCTAAGTGTGGTCGGCACAACATGTTATAAACATTGTCACATGATTTGGCTGCGTTTTTACGTCCGGCCGCCTGCCTGATGTCAACTTACAACTGTAGTATTTAACGACACCTCGGTAAGAAAGAGGATGGTTTATTTTACTAAACCGGATACCACAAGGTGGGTCAACTTACCTTAGTCACTTTTTATGACACCTTGGTAAGAAATTATGTTGGTCTATTCTACTCAGCGGAATACCACATGGCGGGTTGACTTACCTTAGTCGCCTTTTACGACAACTTGGTAAGAAATGAGGGTGGCACTATTCTATTCAGCTGGGTACCATGTGGTGTAACACAATATCGTAACAGTATAATCTTATTGCTTAAGACTTAAATATAAAATTCTTACCTTTCCACATTCTGTCCTAACATGCTGACCATGAAGGACCTTTGTCTCACCAGAGGGTATTTTGAAAACAAATATATCTCCAGTCATTGTACCACAAATCAAAACCCTTGCCCCAAAATGCCAAAGGGCCCAACTAAGGTCATCTGCTTCATACTCAAATGCCAATGGCCAAGGTTCTTGTTGTTGATTGTCTTCTAGTTTACATTTCCAAACTTTTACAATCCCTGACATATCAACAGAAGCTAAAAAGGCTCCATCAAAGCTAAAGCCGACGAAAACAACAGAATCTTTATGCCCAGTACAATTCATAACATACTGGCCACTTTCTGTTGTCCATACATAAGCCTTGTCATCTTCACCGCCAGTTACTGCAAGTTTACCGCTAGGATGGAGATCACAGCAAAAGACTGCACCGTTGTGCTTATTAAATACAACAGTAGCGAGATCTTCGGGTTTTTCCATTTCCTCGTCTTCCTCTTCTTGATCATCTACTTCCTCTAACAATATCTCGTCATTAAATTCGACCTCTTCCATTTCTTCAAATATGATGCCCTCGTCATCCATTCCTACTATTTCATCACCGCTTATGGATGAAGGCGGTGTGTCCTCCTGGCACCCTTTCATTTTTCTTCGCACTGTACCAAAAGCTAACTATAGTATTAAAATTTAATAAATTATTTAGTTTGAATGAAAATACAGGTTATTTTTGAGAAAATCAATCAAAAACACATGTTTTTGTTTTCAGATATAATATCAAACATTTATTTGTCAGTGTCAAATCACGTATCAAAATGACAGCTAGGTGTAGCCTTTGAATAAAGTATATACCTAGTATAACTTAAGTAATATAAGACATGTCATATAATATGTAATTATTCATACATCTGATTGAACTGACTGAGTATAATATTATACAACTTTTCGTTTAACTATGTATTAAACGTCTTCTTTAACAGAAGACGTTTAATAAATAGTTAAAAATCACATTAAGTGGTTTGGATTACGTGAATTATCTTTATTTTTTAGATATAATCGTGATTAAAATATTTATTAAGGTCAATATTTTCTTATTTCGTTATTTGAAGAAGTTATGATTTAAAAATATCATTTTGTTGTTCAGTTGCATGTTAGTTGTGTCCACAAATTCCGTTGTGATTGGCTCCACCTTAGTACAAATTTTTTCATAGGATTAAAATCCACGTGCTAACTAACATAAGTTTGATATTATCAATATGTATCGTAAAATAGTGCTCCCAGCTTTGTATATCGGTTCGCGATAAACTAAAAATGAAATGAATGGATTTTCATGAGGTTTTTTCCGAAGGACATTCGGATTTCTATCTCCTGATGATACTTTGGTTGCGGAGCGAAACAATTGTTGAGTTTGTGATAATGAACGTGGGTAGTGCTTGTGCAGGTATTGTGGTGGAGGTGGTGGTTCGTGCATGTGTGTGTTTTACGATTCCTGCATGTATCGGACATAAAAACGGATAGTCCACTCTACATTTAGCATTATATATATTTTCCATTTACTTTATCGCCGATTATAGCAAAATAATAATAATTTCATTATTATGTACTTTTGTGTCTAGTATAACTTTTAAAGCAGTATATCCCTATTTTTCTCTATGCTATGAGCATGATTGACATCTCTTATACACTGTCCATTATATTAACCATCTTTTGACAGATTGACGATAGTGATGTCCTAAAGATTCTCGTATGCGATACCATTCCGATTATAGTACCTACTATCATTAATCGAATTACGTACCTAAGTAATTCGATTAATGATAACCTACGTAAACTAGATTACTACTTGAGAAAAGAAATTCCAACTTTGAGAAAACTTATTGTTTCTTTGAAAAGAAGTGGTCTATTTCATGGTGAAAAATCTTCTTTGGTCAAAGTTTTGAACACAATTGGCTTTTCATATAAAAAGTTAAATAAAAGAAAATTATTAATGGAACGCACAGATATAGCTATAGCACGTTGTGATTTTTTAAGAGAGGCAAAGAAAATACAAGATTGGGCAAATATTGTTTTCACGGATGAAACATGGCTCAACGCTAACCACACACTATCTCGTTTCTGGACTGATGATACTGCTGATTCCACTTCCTCAGTACCAATGGGAAAAGGTGAGCGCCTAATCATTTGCCATGCAGGTACAGCAAAAGGATTTGTACAAGACGCACTGTTGGCATTTAAATCGAAGAAATCAAATGACTACCACGAAGAGATGAATGCAAATGTGTATGAAGAGTGGTTCAAAAAAATGCTCATTTCATTGGAAGAACCATCAATAATTTTTATTGATAATGCGCCCTACCACTCCCGTCAGATTGACAAAATGCCAACACAGGCTAATAAAAAGCATGAAATAATTAATTGGCTTCGGGACAATGGAGAAAATGTGGACGACTCAATGTTAAAAGTTGAATTAATAAAAATATTAAAAACCAAAAAGAGAGCAAAACGCTATGTAATCAATGAAATGGCAGCAGAATATGGCCATACTGTTCTTCGGATTCCTCCATACCACTGCCAGTACAACGCAATAGAACTTATATGGGCACAAGTAAAAGGGCATGCTGCGAGATGCAATACAAGCCCCCCATTCACAGCGAATAAAATGTTGCAATTGCTAAAAAATGCTTGCACCCACGTAACGGCCGAGAACTGGGCAAGTGTGGTGGAAAGAACTAAAAGAGTAATATTCTCTGATTGGGAACGTGATATTGCGTTTGATAATATATTATCTACACAAGAGCTAATAATAACTGCTACTGAAGACTCCTCATCGGAGGAGTCTAGTGTTGATTATCATTCCGACGACTCGTGCTAATAAAATAAATTAAAATATCCTGATTGTTTTATTTGTATTCATGTATTAACTAAGAAGAAAGTAAAACTTTATATAATGTTATTAAATGTCTTTTAATACTCGTAACATCGATTTCTACCGATTATTTTTAATCTGTGGCATAATCGTAGAAACCATTATGTGTGACATCACTAAGTGGGCGGTACCCATCCATAAAGTACAAATATTATTTGTATGATATTTGTACGTAAGCAATACAAAACTTAATGAGCGTGAGCTGTCAAAAGACTGATAATATGATGGACGCAGTATATGTTTCTCTATGCTAAAAAGTAAAAAATATTTTGCTAGGTAGTATTTGGAGTGGAAAAATCGATTAATGAATATAGAATTTTCCTCCCTTCGAAAATCGAAATAAATCGGTTTTGTAAAAATCTATTATTTTTTCACATTCCTAGTCTATAGTAGGGATCAGGGCGGTTTTACTACAGGCGCCAACATATCCGATCTCGTATCCCTCTTGCACATGTACGTATTTATGAATGAATCGTATGGAAATAGTCTCAGCTGCATCTCGCTCCACTCCTCCATACATATTTTTACGCACTCATTCTCATTTTGACTGTCTATCATATAACAAGACAACAAGTTTATTTTATTAATGAATGGGCGGTGTATTAAATTTTTAAATTTACCGTTGTAAAGTTCTAGTACTTTAATTTTTACTAAAATGTATAATTTTGTTTTAATTTAGTTAGCAAAATTCTTGAAACAAATATCACTAGAAGCAAATTAAATGTATCAAGTCTTATTTCACCAGTAGCTGTTGAGATATTTCTTAAAATGAGAAATATAACAACGAAGAAACGTATACGAAGAAACGTTATATAAATGTAAGTGTTGAGTTTTAATGAATTTTGTGCATCTCAATAATAGTAAGAGCTTTCTTAAAATTTACATTCTCACATCTAAATATAATAATCTAACCTTGCATGGATAGCCTAAAACCTTTAACATGCAGTATAATTTTTATTTCATATTTGACTTAGCTATCGTTATATAAAAATTATGATATGTACATTAATTTCGATTGATGAATTAGCTATATTCATTATTGTATTAAGGATATGTCTTGCGATTTTATATAGCTTCTAGTGTCTTGTAGTGCAATAAATGATTAATAATGGAACATTAAAGTGAAAGTTTTTTAGAAGTTGTTCTAATTGATCATAAGTGTGTATCTATCTTAGTTATGAATAATTTGGACATAACTTAAATGGTCTACTTAATATTTTTTTTTAGAAGTATTTTTTAATTGAAGTTGTATACTTCATTGTATTATATTAGAACTTTAAAAATGATTGTCAAGTTTTTTATAATGAGACTCCGATGAAAAGGGAGTAAATAGCAAAAGAGAGCAAGTTTATTCTGTATAAAGCAATATAGGGTATACCCTATATATAACACTATTGTACCTTTATATAACACTATTGTTGATTTTTAATTAAAAAGCAAAAGCAAAATTTAAATTTACGATTGATTAAACGATTGATTGATTAATTGCAGATTCAAGAATCCTCAGATCCAAGATTAAGAGTAATTTTTTATTTTAATATGATTGTCACATGATGTTATTTATAGTTATGATTTGAGATATCTTTACATTTACAGTGCTAATAAAAGATATAATAGTATGTGTAATGAATGAAAGAATAACAGCAATATTAAAAGACTGTTCTATAAAACTGAAAGTAAATATTTATGTAATTTATAAATCACTTAAAATGTGCAACTGTTTATATCTAACAGAAATTAAATAACAAACAATATTTCTCCTTCATACTAAATAATAAAAAGCAATAATAAAAAGCAATTTTTCTAAAAGTGAACCCATTTACTCTTTCTTAACAAATCAATGCATAATGACACAGACAACATTTTTTTTATATTATAGAACAACTATTCATATAGATTCAAATACAACCTTGTTCATAAGAGGTTCTATTTGAATAGTAACAATTTTTTAATTTTTTTAATTTTTTAAAATTATTTTCAGAGATGGAATAGCACTAGACTAAGTGCAACTAAAGGAAGGTAACTAATACTCAAGTGAAGCCTGAATTTATGAAGCTAAGTTAGATTCCCGTAATTTCAGCCACAGATGTAAGCGTGCACTCAAACATCAGTAGCCAAAAGCGACTGGGAAAAGAATTAAGGTTTTACATGTATTGCAGGTGCCAAATACCGGCTCTTTGCCAACCGCAACACATAACCATTACAAAAAAAAAATGTAAAAATTAATGGATTGAATGAAATTAATGGATTAATTTTATAGGAGGGCAGTCCGACAGCTGGCCTCGTGACTCCACGAGCTACGCTGGTCTGGCCTCGCTGCTGCCAATGGAGACGTGCCGCCGCCCCTCACCCCAGGCCGGCCCGTCCGGCTATGCCGCAGCTGCTGTCGCTCCGCCGTCGCCTCGAGCGCTCGAACAGCGCCAGGCCGAACAGTAGCGTCAACCACCAGGACCTCTGTAATTTGAGAAAATGCATTTGAGGTAACTAATACTCAAGTGAAGTCTGAATTTATGAAGCTAAGTTAGATTCCCGTAATTTCAGCCACAGATGTAAGCGTGCACTCAAACATCAGTAGCCAAAAGCGACTGGGAAAAGAATTAAGGTTTTACATGTATTGCAGGTGCCAAATACCGGCTCTTTGCCAACCGCAACACATAACCATTACAAAAAAAAATGTAAAAATTAATGGATTGAATGAAATTAATGGATTAATTTTACAGGAGGGCAGTCCGACAGCTGGCCTCGTGACTCCACGAGCTACGCTGGTCTGGCCTCGCTGCTGCCAATGGAGACGTGCCGCCGCGCCTCACCCCAGGCCGGCCCGTCCGGCTATGCCGCAGCTGCTGTCGCTCCGCCGTCGCCTCGAGCGCTCGAACAGCGCCAGGCCGAACAGTAGCGTCAACCACCAGGACCTCTGTAATTTGAGAAAATGCATTTGAGGTAACTAATACTCAAGTGAAGTCTGAATTTATGAAGCTAAGTTAGATTCCCGTAATTTCAGCCACAGATGTAAGCGTGCACTCAAACATCAGTAGCCAAAAGCGACTGGGAAAAGAATTAAGGTTTTACATGTATTGCAGGTGCCAAATACCGGCTCTTTGCCAACCGCAACACATAACCATTACAAAAAAAAATGTAAAAATTAATGGATTGAATGAAATTAATGGATTAATTTTACAGGAGGGCAGTCCGACAGCTGGCCTCGTGACTCCACGAGCTACGCTGGTCTGGCCTCGCTGCCGCCAATGAAGACGTGCCGCCGCCCCTCACCCCAGGCCGGCCCGTCCGGCTATGCCGCAGCTGCTGTCGCTCCGCCGTCGCCTCGAGCGCTCGAACAGCGCCAGGCCGAACAGTAGCGTCAACCACCAGGACCTCTGTAATTTGAGAAAATGCATTTGAGGTAACTAATACTCAAGTGAAGTCTGAATTTATGAAGCTAAGTTAGATTCCCGTAATTTCAGCCACAGATGTAAGCGTGCACTCAAACATCAGTAGCCAAAAGCGACTGGGAAAAGAATTAAGGTTTTACATGTATTGCAGGTGCCAAATACCGGCTCTTTGCCAACCGCAACACATAACCATTACAAAAAAAAATGTAAAAATTAATGGATTGAATGAAATTAATGGATTAATTTTACAGGAGGGCAGTCCGACAGCTGGCCTCGTGACTCCACGAGCTACGCTGGTCTGGCCTCGCTGCCGCCAATGGAGACGTGCCGCCGCCCCTCACCCCAGGCCGGCCCGTCCGGCTATGCCGCAGCTGCTGTCGCTCCGCCGTCGCCTCGAGCGCTCGAACAGCGCCAGGCCGAACACTAGCGTCAACCACCAGGACCTCTGTAATTTGAGAAAATGCATTTGAGGTAACTAATACTCAAGTGAAGTCTGAATTTATGAAGCTAAGTTAGATTCCCGTAATTTCAGCCACAGATGTAAGCGTGCACTCAAACATCAGTAGCCAAAAGCGACTGGGAAAAGAATTAAGGTTTTACATGTATTGCAGGTGCCAAATACCGGCTCTTTGCCAACCGCAACACATAACCATTACAAAAAAAAAATGTAAAAATTAATGGATTGAATGAAATTAATGGATTAATTTTACAGGAGGGCAGTCCGACAGCTGGCCTCGTGACTCCACGAGCTACGCTGGTCTGGCCTCGCTGCCGCCAATGGAGACGTGCCGCCGCCCCTCACCCCAGGCCGGCCCGTCCGGCTATGCCGCAGCTGCTGTCGCTCCGCCGTCGCCTCAAGCGCTCGAACAGCGCCAGGCCGAACAGTAGCGTCAACCACCAGGACCTCTGTAATTTGAGAAAATGCATTTGAGGTAACTAATACTCAAGTGAAGTCTGAATTTATGAAGCTAAGTTAGATTCCCGTAATTTCAGCCACAGATGTAAGCGTGCTCTCAAACATCAGTAGCCAAAAGCGACTGGGAAAAGAATTAAGGTTTTACATGTATTGCAGGTGCCAAATACCGGCTCTTTGCCAACCGCAACACATAACCATTACAAAAAAAAATGTAAAAATTAATGGATTGAATGAAATTAATGGATTAATTTTACAGGAGGGCAGTCCGACAGCTGGCCTCGTGACTCCACGAGCTACGCTGGTCTGGCCTCGCTGCCGCCAATGGAGACGTGCCGCCGCCCTTCACCCCAGGCCGGCCCGTCCGGCTATGTCGCAGCTGCTGTCGCTCCGCCGTCGCCTCGAGCGCTCGAACAGCGCCAGGCCGAACAGTAGCGTCAACCACCAGGACCTCTGTAATTTGAGAAAATGCATTTGAGGTAACTAATACTCAAGTGAAGTCTGAATTTATGAAGCTAAGTTAGATTCCCGTAATTTCAGCCACAGATGTAAGCGTGCACTCAAACATCAGTAGCCAAAAGCGACTGGGAAAAGAATTAAGGTTTTACATGTATTGCAGGTGCCAAATACCGGCTCTTTGCCAACCGCAACACATAACCATTACAAAAAAAAAATGTAAAAATTAATGGATTGAATGAAATTAATGGATTAATTTTACAGGAGGGCAGTCCGACAGCTGGCCTCGTGACTCCACGAGCTACGCTGGTCTGGCCTCGCTGCTGCCAATGGAGACGTGCCGCCGCCCCTCACCCCAGGCCGGCCCGTCCGGCTATGCCGCAGCTGCTATCGCTCCGCCGTCGCCTCGAGCGCTCGAACAGCGCCAGGCCGAACACTAGCGTCAACCACCAGGACCTCTGTAATTTGAGAAAATGCATTTGAGGTAACTAATACTCAAGTGAAGTCTGAATTTATGAAGCTAAGTTAGATTCCCGTAATTTCAGCCACAGATGTAAGCGTGCACTCAAACATCAGTAGCCAAAAGCGACTGGGAAAAGAATTAAGGTTTTACATGTATTGCAGGTGCCAAATACCGGCTCTTTGCCAACCGCAACACATAACCATTACAAAAAAAAATGTAAAAATTAATGGATTGAATGAAATTAATGGATTAATTTTACAGGAGGGCAGTCCGACAGCTGGCCTCGTGACTCCACGAGCTACGCTGGTCTGGCCTCGCTGCTGCCAATGGAGACGTGCCGCCGCGCCTCACCCCAGGCCGGCCCGTCCGGCTATGCCGCAGCTGCTGTCGCTCCGCCGTCGCCTCGAGCGCTCGAACAGCGCCAGGCCGAACAGTAGCGTCAACCACCAGGACCTCTGTAATTTGAGAAAATGCATTTGAGGTAACTAATACTCAAGTGAAGTCTGAATTTATGAAGCTAAGTTAGATTCCCGTAATTTCAGCCACAGATGTAAGCGTGCACTCAAACATCAGTAGCCAAAAGCGACTGGGAAAAGAATTAAGGTTTTACATGTATTGCAGGTGCCAAATACCGGCTCTTTGCCAACCGCAACACATAACCATTACAAAAAAAAAATGTAAAAATTAATGGATTGAATGAAATTAATGGATTAATTTTACAGGAGGGCAGTCCGACAGCTGGCCTCGTGACTCCACGAGCTACGCTGGTCTGGCCTCGCTGCCGCCAATGAAGACGTGCCGCCGCCCCTCACCCCAGGCCGGCCCGTCCGGCTATGCCGCAGCTGCTGTCGCTCCGCCGTCGCCTCGAGCGCTCGAACAGCGCCAGGCCGAACAGTAGCGTCAACCACCAGGACCTCTGTAATTTGAGAAAATGCATTTGAGGTAACTAATACTCAAGTGAAGTCTGAATTTATGAAGCTAAGTTAGATTCCCGTAATTTCAGCCACAGATGTAAGCGTGCACTCAAACATCAGTAGCCAAAAGCGACTGGGAAAAGAATTAAGGTTTTACATGTATTGCAGGTGCCAAATACCGGCTCTTTGCCAACCGCAACACATAACCATTACAAAAAAAAAATGTAAAAATTAATGGATTGAATGAAATTAATGGATTAATTTTACAGGAGGGCAGTCCGACAGCTGGCCTCGTGACTCCACGAGCTACGCTGGTCTGGCCTCGCTGCCGCCAATGGAGACGTGCCGCCGCCCTTCACCCCAGGCCGGCCCGTCCGGCTATGCCGCAGCTGCTGTCGCTCCGCCGTCGCCTCGAGCGCTCGAACAGCGCCAGGCCGAACAGTAGCGTCAACCACCAGGACCAAATAGAAATTAAACTGTCTTTTACACATATATAAATAAAGTATATATTAGGTAAAAAACTACTAATTAGTGCAATAAATAAATAGCAGGTCAATGTAATAAAATAGTAGATATATACTGATAACAGATATAATTGAAAAGATAAAATATATATAAACAAACAGTATATGAGCGGAAATTATTAGTATTATAAATATTAATAGTTAAAAACAAGAAATTTCTAGATAAAGACAAATAAAATATATGTAAAAAGCGAAAATACCACTTTAAGAACAATTAACCTATAACCCTGACCCACAACATAAACTAAATACAAAATGTAGCAAAGTAAATATAAGCTCAATTGTTAATAGTTAAGTCAAATATAAAATTGTAAATAGTTATAAGCGAACAGTGTTAATTTATAGGGTACAATGTAAATATAGCTAATTGTTAAATTGTTAATTAAAGTCTCTGACCTTACATATCAGAGGAATCAGAGGAATAAAAAAAAAAAAAAAATAAAAAAAAAAAAATAAAAATAAAAAAAAAAAAAAAAAAAACCACCAGGACCTCTGTAATTTGAGAAAATGCATTTGAGGTAACTAATACTCAAGTGAAGTCTGAATTTATGAAGCTAAGTTAGATTCCCGTAATTTCAGCCACAGATGTAAGCGTGCACTCAAACATCAGTAGCCAAAAGCGACTGGGAAAAGAATTAAGGTTTTACATGTATTGCAGGTGCCAAATACCGGCTCTTTGCCAACCGCAACACATAACCATTACAAAAAAAAAATGTAAAAATTAATGGATTGAATGAAATTAATGGATTAATTTTACAGGAGGGCAGTCCGACAGCTGGCCTCGTGACTCCACGAGCTACGCTGGTCTGGCCTCGCTGCTGCCAATGGAGACGTGCCGCCGCCCCTCACCCCAGGCCGGCCTGTCCAGCTATGCCGCAGCTGCTGTCGCTCCGCCGTCGCCTCGAGCGCTCGAACAGCGCCAGGCCGAACAGTAGCGTCAACCACCAGGACCTCTGTAATTAGAGAAAATGCATTTGAGGTAACTAATACTCAAGTGAAGTCTGAATTTATGAAGCTAAGTTAGATTCCCGTAATTTCAGCTACAGATGTAAGCGTGCACTCAAACATCAGTAGCCAAAAGCGACTGGGAAAAGAATTAAGGTTTTACATGTATTGCAGGTGCCAAATACCGGCTCTTTGCCAACCGCAACACATAACCATTACAAAAAAAAATGTAAAAATTAATGACGTACGAATTACCAAAACTGCGCAATTTCAGAAATCAGTACGACACCTTTATAATGGCTAGCCCGTTAATAAAACGTCTTACAAGTAGCGCGCTTTTGAAGCTAATGTTCGACGATACAGAAAACGAACATTACCAACAAAACGCCTACACAGTATGGGAAGAAAGAACACTGCAGTGTCCACCTCAACCATACTGTTAAATGAGAAGAAAAAGCCCTGCAGCTTTTACAGGAGGGCAGTCAGACGCTGCTAGTCATTAAATATTAAAGATTACAATGTCTATATTTACCTAAGCTATGATTAAAACAGAGTAATTATGCAAAAGTAATAATAAAATTATTTTGCTATAATCGGCGATGAAGTAAAATAGAAAATGTATATAATGCTAAATGTAGAGTGGACAATTGGTTATCATACCTGATACATGCAGGATTCGTAAAAAACACATGCATAAACCTCCACCACCGCCACCACCATACACAAGCACTATATACATTCACTATCACAAACTCAACAACTCATATGTTTGAATTTCAACAAACATTCTCGGATAAAATGTGAGTAGTTATCCAAAACTTAATAACAAATAAACTATACTTTTGCACTATTTAATACGAAGAAAATTGAAACGTACTGACTCACCTGAAACGTTCGTTATACGTAATATATAACTGTAATCACTTTTTACTTACGCAAAAATATATAAACCAACAAATGATTTTTAATTAAAATTAGACAATTCCATAAACTTCTTGTTAACGCACACTATATACAATAACACGATATAATAGGAATACCACAATTCCCGTTCCGAGATGCACTTCTCTTGAATGACGAACAAGGACTGAATGTCACTGAAACGTTTTATCGGTATTTATAGTAAGACTCCAACGGAAACAATAACGGCACAGTGTTGCCCCTATTTAATCAAAAAGGGCGCGATTAGGGTTGCCACCTTTTTTTTGAAGAAAAATACTATTTTTCTTTTTAAATCAAAAAAATATAGTACTTTTAGGAAATTCAGGAAAAAAAATAGGACACATCTATTTTATATATACATGAATGAGTTTCGTTCCTACATTCCCTATGCAGGGCTGCGGGTGCGTTCCATTCACAGTTAATTAAAAAAAGCACGACAATTGCAATTAGCGATAAAAATATAGTATTTTTCGTGCTATATTCTTTTTCTATAATATATAGTACAATTTAAGCTAGTGTTTTTCAATTTAGATATACATTTATTAAAGCAGGGACCTCGAAGCATATAGCATTATAGTATATCCTTAGTGTTTTTATTGAACTGTAATAATATTGGGAAGTTTTATTTTTTAATTTTAAAATATAAGTAAAAATAAAACTAAAATAATAAAAATAAAACTTTTCCTTCTATAGTAATATTTATTGTGTATGCTTTATTGAAGTGTTGTATATCATATGTCATACCCAATATCAGTTATATTCTATGTTTTAGGTGGTTATTTCTGAATAGTTTTTATTCTTTCTGCGACAGACAATATGGATTACAGACATACTTTAATTATTTAACAGAAAGTTATTTGTTCAAGATACTTTAACATACTATCCCAAAAGTAATAATAGAATTATTTTGCTATAATCCGCGAAGAAGTAAAATAGAAAATATATATAATGCTAAATGTAAGTGGACAATCGGTTATCATACCTGATACATGCAGGATTCGTAAAAACACATGCACAAACCTCCACCACCGCCACCACAATACACAAGCACTATATACGTTCACTATCACAAACTCAACAATCGTTTCGCCCCGCAACCGAAGCATCGTCAGCCATTGCAATTGCTTTGCGATTTTGGTCGTGGAGTCTATCTCCTGACGATGCTTCGGTTGCGGGGCGAAACGATTGTTGAGTTTGTGATAGTGAACGTATATAGTGCTTGTGTATTGTGGTGGCGGTGGTGGAGGTTTGTGCATGTGTTTTTACGAATCCTGCATGTATCAGGTATGATAACCGATTGTCCACTTACATTTAGCATTATATATATTTTCTATTTTACTTCTTCGCGGATTATAGCAAAATAATTCTATTATTACTTTTGTATTATGGATCTCCGCAAAGTAACGCCTAATTCTATAAATACTATCCCATTTAGTTATGCACATTTCAACTAGATTTTTTGTCTGAGTAACTGTGTCTGGTCAAGGCACTGCTACTGTTGTTGCAATGAATTCATTAATATCTGATACAATGGCTGATATTCTTCAAGTGAGTTAAAATGTTTCAAATATAAATCATTTTTGTTTGTAAACACAAAAATTGGCATGTGTATGTTTAAAGTAACGGCCTGTTATCCACCCCAGCAGTGGGAACCATAAGCTTCCTCTATCCGTTTTTTGGAGAGAAGTATTGTAGCAAAGACCTACCATCGCGTTGCTCCAATGCGGATTGGTAGGTTACGCATATCCCTAGAATTCGCTAGAAGTATGCGGATTTCCTTACCATATTTTCCTTCACCGAAAAGCGTGTCATAAATTGTAATTGTCAATTAGACATGTGCCTGCGCGGGGTATAAACCCATGATCGTCTTTACAGAGTCGAACGGCCTCACCGCTGAGCTATCCATAGCTTGTTCCCTATTTATTAAAATGTATTTGCAATAATTTTCAGATGAACCTGGTCATAGCCAAAGAGAGTACTCATTGGGATGACGTCTAAGGGCTATATGCTGTTGATGCTTTATGGGATAAAGCACATGATTAGGTCAATTGATTTGACTAGATGAAGGCAAGTAAATATTTGATGTAAAGTATGTCAGTCTGTCCATTTCACTTTCTATTAAAACTGAAGCTTATATGTCTAATGGGCTAACTGCCTAATCCGTTTGAGATATAACAAAAAATGTTTGGTACAATTTTTCCTCTATTATAGTGATGCAAAAAAGTGTGTGACATAAGAATAGCTTAAAAGACATATTAGTGATGATCATTGGAACTTTGCCACATATGCTTCTTAATTGTCACATACAATTCAGTATTTGGAAAGCATAATATTTTTAGCCTGGTACTGCTAACAGTACAAAATCAAAGATATTTAACATAACACAGATTGTCACAGATACCCCTTATATTTTATTATTAAAAAAAAATATTATTTATAATTATAGTCTCTATTCTATACTTAAAATATAACTGTAGACAAAGTTACAGACACGTAAAAAATATTTTCCAGACACTATTTAAGACCAGTAGAAGCTAAAAATATATTTTTAAAATTTAAAATCTCTGTTATTTGTCAATGCATCATTCTCCTACCCTTATCCCACTCTAAATGGGGTAGGCACAACATGTTTTAAACATGTTATCACATGATTTGGTATCTTACGACCGGTCGCCTGCCCGACGTCAACTTACCTTAATCGGTTTTCGCGACACCTAGGTAAGAAATGAGGGTGGTCTATTCTACTCAGGGGATATCAATGCTAAGATTGCCTGTAAGACTACCTTTGCAAACGAATGTTCTATCTATACATTATTTAAGAATTACTTATTTATTACAGGTTAAATATGCTGCGAACTCTTCCGCCGGGAAGTGTCCACGAGCCCGATGATGCAGATGAACATATAAGAGCTTCAGTCGAATCATAATTATTTAGCCTCATTTATTGACATTAGTAATAACATTTTCACAGCGCGAATGCTTTTATTCACTAACAATTTATTTTGCCGCCTGAACCATTCGGAATTTTGGAATAAGGCTGTAAAAGTCCGCTTCAATGCTAGAGGACTCAAGAGAAGGTTGTGTCTTCAAAATAGTATTCATATTAGTATAATTGACAAACATTATGAAGTTTGAAACTTCTTAACTAGGACCCAATGGATTTTTTCTCAAATCCGTGGATAAGGGGGCTCTAGCACACTAGAACGGATCATAATTTGGTTTCATTGTTTAAAAGATGATTGGTTAATATTATTGTTTGATAGTTATAGTGCCTTGTATTCCATCAGAAATATTTTCCAGACCCAAGCCATATCATATTACCGGTTCAGTATATTGATATATAGGTCATGTGCAGCAATAGCGGTACAACTCAAAGACTTGTATTTTGAGATGAATGGGTTTAAAATTTTCATTACTAAGGAAAATGAATAACAATTGCTTAGTTGCTAGTTTAATTGCTAGTTTGCTTAAACGACGGGCTTATAATGAATTATGAGTTCTGCCTGTATTGCTGCTAAAAATTGTGTATTTTAACATTAACACCATTTATTCCTATTCAAAACACGTGTTTTTACTTGTGTAGCAAAACTAAAAACCTGAGCAATCCTGGGAGTAATATATTTTCAAAACAGGATTATTTAAATTGTGAAATTTTTATAATTACGCTATTGTCTAATAAAACTGAAAGATTTGATCTAGTTAAAATTATATTATCCATCACAAAAACTTATATCTTTGGAATGGCATTATATGGCATGTAAAGTGTTAATTAGTCAAAAATGTATATAACTTAAAAAACTATAATTCTTGGTTAACTTGATTTGTTAAAAGTTTTTTGCATAATCGTAATCATAATGCGAGTTAGACAATGGTGTATCAATTAAGGAGAATTCACAGTACTACAGATACTTGGAAAACGATAATGGAAATGGAAAATTTTATCGCAAGTAAAGTTATAGAACTATGATACATGAGGTAAAAGTAACTAACTAATATTACTATTATTAACATTTAAAAAGTGATTCAAAATTTTTATTATTTTACTATACATACTCCATAAGTATAGAAACATAACAAGATGTAAACAAACAAAACCATGTGATTCAGGAGTGACAAATATGTCATTACAATAATATTATTAACGAATGAAAAAATTGGGATTCAACTGCAGTTGTCAAAAGAATATCTCTAATATTTATAAATGCAATTTTCATAAATTGATTGTTATTTTCTAAAATTAAATATTTATACCTTTAGTATAGCAAAACAGCAATATATAATTTAATAAAATTCAGCAGATACAAATTAGCCAAGTAAACTACCTAAAATGATAATTGCATTAGATTAACCAACGTAACATAATATCAATATTCTACGAGCTTCACTCTGTGATACTTAAATGTGTAGTAATTTAGTGTATTTAATATTATCCATCGTTTTCTTTAAAAATTTTATAATACCTTTATGTTTGGGTTCTTAAAAGTGGATATTAAATAATATTCTTATTTATTTGTTTCAAAGTTTGTAAAAATTATTGATAGCAATCACGCCATAATAAAGTGGTGCGAATACTATCAATAATTTTAAATTCTTTAAAAGAATTAAAAATTATATTTAATGTTAGTACAATGTGTTGTAATAAAAAAGGTACTTTATAGTAGGCAGATAATGCCTACTATAAAGTACCTGTTTTGACATGTTTACATTTAGTTAAATACTTAACCCATGGAGTATAGTTCCTCATGATGTTTTCTTTCTTCGAAAAGCTTGGTATCAATTGGCACATTAAATATGGCAAAATTTCACAATTTAATTCTTACTTTATATGTATAAATCCGAAGTGTTAACTGGTTTGATGGAAAATATTATACTTAGAGATAAAACCCTTTTTGACAGGCCCATTGGAGCAGTGGGTAGTGCCTTGCCTTCAGCTCCACGGGTCGCGGGTTCGATTCCCGCCGAGGGCAAACATTTTTTATAAATGAATTTGTTGGTCTTTGAGCCTGGGTGTATATTTGTATTTAAGTATTTTATTTAATTTTTCTTTACTTTTATGTATTTAAAAATATATAAGTATATATTCACCAGTTGTCTGTCTACCATAACACAAGTATTAAGTTACTTACTTTGGGGACGGACGACCGTGTGTGTAATTGTCCCATATATTTATATTTATAAAAACCACTAATATTCTATAAAACTACTACTAATATATCTAAAAAAGACTAATATTTATAATTTACCATCAAGTATACTCCTTTTAAGTATAATGTTTTTTCCTAAATACTTAAACGGTAAAAACGAAAGCATCTATTGTTTCAAATACTAATCTTGTAAATTTGTTTTCGAGTGAATACTCATAATTAATTTTATTTAATAATAATATATAATAATTTAAATTACAATTCCTACATTTTCAAGATACATGATCGCCGATTCTGTTACCTATTTGAAAATAGTAATCATTTTTGAAGTTTCACTTTTAGCGTGTTTAGGAAAAAACCTTTTTTTTAAGAAGCATGCACCTAGAAATGTAAAACGGCTGTTGAATATAATTTTTTTTATTACAGTAAAAGTCTATTAAAGAATTTCCTTAAATATGTTGTTTTATTAAAATTTAAAAATCATTATTAATATGTTACAGGAAAACCGGTTATCCAAATAATCGGTAAGAGTAAAATGCGAATCGATAAAACTTGACATCACTAGTTACGGTTTTAGCGCACTAAGGATATCACTAATTTTACTACGATTTTACGTCATACTTTATATATATTACTACTCCATATGTGTGAAAGAGTCAGAGCTGAGACTAAATCCGTTTTTATGAATGAAACGGGTGAGAGACAGATAGTTTTTAATGAATGAGAATGTAAGTAGCTATAGTGCTACTCTGCACCCCCCCATACCATCGAAAATAGGCTCGCGCCAATGTATGAATCTCAGGCATCTATTTTATAGTTAGTAATCTATGGTAGGGATGTACTTGGCGAAGAAAAAATCGATTATTTCATGTCAAAATAATCGACTAATAAAAATCTTTTTTCTGATTATTTGAAAAGTTACCCTATATAATTAATTAAAATAAAGGCTAATTAGATTGGACAACTACCAGTAAATAATAACAGATGCGCTTTTAGTGAAATTCTATTAAAATGTGTAGTTTGACTACAGTGTAGCCGTGTGCTATTCGGCTGAGTAGAATAGACCATCCTCATTCCTTACCGAGGTGTGGTAAAAGGCGACTAAGGTAAGTTGACCCACCGTTTGGTATCCGGTTAAGTAAAATAGACCACCCTCTTTCTTACCGAGGTGTCGTAAAATACAAGTAAGGTAAATTGACGTCAGACAGGCGGCCGGGCGTAAATGATATGATCAATATGAAACCAAATCATTTGACAACATGTTTATAAGTAATATGTTGTACAAACCCCACTTAGAGCGGGATAAAGAGAGGAAAATTATGAGTTTGCCTACATTAGTTTCATCCAACAATGCCTATGTAATCTTAAAAAACAAGAAAATAACAGGAAGAGGATGGTTAAAATAATCTATTTTTTATGAAAAAAAAATCAATTATCAAAAATCGATTATTTAAAAGAGAATATCGATTATTATAAAAATCTATAATTTTTACATCTCTATACTGCGTCCATCATATTATCAGTCTTTTGACAGCTCACGCTCATTAAGTTTTGTATTTCTTACGTACAAATATCATACAAATAATATTTGTACTTTATGGATGGGTACCGCCCACTTAGTGATGTCACACATAATGGGTTACTACGATTATGCCACAGATTAAAAATAATCGGTAGAAATCGATGTTACGAGTATTAAAAGACATTTAATAACATTATATAAAGTTTTACTTTCTTCTTAGTTAATACATGAATACAAATAAAACAATCAGGATATTTTAATTTATTTTATTAGCACGAGTCGTCGGAATGATAATCAACACTAGACTCCTCCGATGAGGAGTCTTCAGTAGCAGTTATTATTAGCTCTTGTGTAGATAATATATTATCAAACGCAATATCACGTTCCCAATCAGAGAATATTACTCTTTTAGTTCTTTCCACCACACTTGCCCAGTTCTCGGCCGTTACGTGGGTGCAAGCATTTTTTAGCAATTGCAACATTTTATTCGCTGTGAATGGGGGGCTTGTATTGCATCTCGCAGCATGCCCTTTTACTTGTGCCCATATAAGTTCTATTGCGTTGTACTGGCAGTGGTATGGAGGAATCCGAAGAACAGTATGGCCATATTCTGCTGCCATTTCATTGATTACATAGCGTTTTGCTCTCTTTTTGGTTTTTAATATTTTTATTAATTCAACTTTTAAAATTGAGTCGTCCACATTTTCTCCATTGTCCCGAAGCCAATTAATTATTTCATGCTTTTTATTAGCCTGTGTTGGCATTTTGTCAATTTGACGGGAGTGGTAGGGCGCATTATCAATAAAAATTATTGATGGTTCTTCCAATGAAATGAGCATTTTTTTGAACCACTCTTCATACACATTTGCATTCATCTCTTCGTGGTAGTCATTTGATTTCTTCGATTTAAATGCCAACAGTGCGTCTTGTACAAATCCTTTTGCTGTACCTGCATGGCAAATGATTAGGCGCTCACCTTTTCCCATTGGTACTGAGGAAGTGGAATCAGCAGTATCATCAGTCCAGAAACGAGATAGTGTGTGGTTAGCGTTGAGCCATGTTTCATCCGTGAAAACAATATTTGCCCAATCTTGTATTTTCTTTGCCTCTCTTAAAAAATCACAACGTGCTATAGCTATATCTGTGCGTTCCATTAATAATTTTCTTTTATTTAACTTTTTATATGAAAAGCCAATTGTGTTCAAAACTTTGACCAAAGAAGATTTTTCACCATGAAATAGACCACTTCTTTTCAAAGAAACAATAAGTTTTCTCAAAGTTGGAATTTCTTTTCTCAAGTAGTAATCTAGTTTACGTAGGTTATCATTAATCGAATTACTTAGGTACGTAATTCGATTAATGATAGTAGGTACTATAATCGGAATGGTATCGCATACGAGAATCTTTAGGACATCACTATCGTCAATCTGTCAAAAGATGGTTAATATAATGGACAGTGTATAGTCTATACTAATAACAGTGTATGGTTATTAAATAGTAATTATTATTTATCATATATATGTACATAAGAAAATAGTCCATATTCCCAATAATTATGGCACTGCCAAATAGAGGTAATGTTTTAAAATGAATTTTTAATCATCAAAGAATTGTTTTGTTATATTAATTATACTAAATTTAATTAATTATAATTTTCAGCTCTATTGCAGACTTCTGCTCCTCTGCTTTTCAGTAGACGATTTCGAGGAAAAATTAACATCCAAAAACCACGAAAACCTCATTTTCACAGGCAGCTTATTATTGATATATCGAAACCATATTTTGGACCACCTAAATATACACTGCCAGAGATCGTATTCTGTGAGAAAAAAAATGATACTACAGCGAAGAAAGAAATAGATAACCCTTTCGAAAGGATCTTAGCAAATGAATGTCTCAATTGGTTCAATACATCTAAAATGGTTGTTTTTTTACATCTTAATTCTATAAGTATGGAGGATAAAACACCAATTTTTGCTGCATTAAAGAAAAATGATATGCATTTAAGGTCATATGGTAAGAAAATTATAAGCATGGCAACAAGTGGAACTCGTTATGAGGCAGTCAATCATCTATTCACTTCACACCAAAATATTATATTTGGTCAGCCAGAGAATGTTGCAAAAATGTTTAAAATACTTAAAAAAGCACCACAGTTGGTCGTTATGGGTTTGTATTTGCAATACTTATTTATTTATATCGGAACCATACATACATACATATTAATTCTTCTTCCTGCCCTTATCCCTTATACTTGGCAACATATTTTATGACTGGCCTCCTACCTGACATCAACTTACTTTAATCGCATTTTACGACACCTCGGCAAGAAAGAGCGTGGTCTATTCTATTTAACCAGATACCACATGGTGGGTCAACTTACCTTAGTCGCCTTTTACGACAGCTCGGTAAGGAATGAGGATGGTACTATTCTATTCAGCCTGATACCACACAGGGTATACATATATATTATATGGATGATATAATTAATTTGTATGTCAACAATTTTTCCACTTGCGGATTAGGAAGGTGAACAGCATACAAAATTAAGGTATGTTAAAAAATAACAATGTGACAA
Organism: Morpho helenor; assembly: GCA_029227775.1. Classification (NCBI taxonomy): domain Eukaryota; kingdom Metazoa; phylum Arthropoda; class Insecta; order Lepidoptera; family Nymphalidae; genus Morpho; species Morpho helenor. The sequence goes on from JARGCU010000025.1 coordinate 12,575,623, forward strand.
TATAAATATTATTAAATATAATTGCTGTAATACTTCTCTTCTGTAGAAGAGAAATATTTTTTTAAATGTATAAATTTAAAAAAATATTTTCCTGAAGATGAGATAATTTCCCAATCTGTGTCTTGAAATGTTTATGAAATGGTTAAACTTAAAATATAATATTGATAATATAAAAAAGGTGATAATTTATGTTTCTCAAAGATTTCTTGCAGTTATTCTTAAGTGTATATTCTATTTTTGCATTTCAGCTGGTATAATTCAAGATAAATTAATGTCTAAAAATGAATTACTTGAGTTTAGCAAAATGCCAACACTAGATGTGGCAAGGAGTCAACTTTGCTCCATTCTGCAAAGTGCAGGGACATGTCTTGTTGGCCAACTTAACCAGAACCAACAAATGCTTGTGTCTCATCTTGAACAACATATAGAAATAGAAAAAAATCCTACTACAGATAATAATAGGACAGACACAATAGTCGAGAGTTAGAATGTAAAAATATTACTTTGGATAGAGAATTAAGAAAAATATAAAATATATAAACATGTTTTTTTTTATTTAAATAGTCTAATCATACATTGTCATTATTAGGGGAAGTCTGAAAGTTGCACCCGAATGAGAAGTGTGGGACTAAGTTGGTATGGTCATGTAATGAGGAGGGATGAAAATCATGTGACCAAAAGAGTTTTAAATATGAATGTGGATGCATGTATGGGTAGGGGGAGGCCAATAAAAGATGGATGGATTGTGTGAAAAATGATATGCATGTTAAAGGAGTGGTACCAGTTGTCGAATGATAGAGGAGAATGGAAGAAGAAGACATATTGTGCTGACCCCATTTAGAGTGGGATAAGGGTAAGAGAATGATGATGAATCTAATCATACATTGTCACCAAATATGATTCTGTCATACACATACATAACTAACTGAAATAAGTGTAAATTGGATTTGTGTCAATTCTTTAACATGTACACAAAATCTATCATCAGTGGTCTATAACATTTAGAACATAATAAATTATGAATAAAACTGTAAAGTTAGGCTGGGGAGGTTATGTTATATAGAAATTTTACCTATTAATGCTAAATATATAGTTGTTCCACACAACCACCCAGTTGAACTAATATTTTATGGAAAAATCATTGGCAACATTACATTTCCTTACAATTCCAACATTACCTTTCAACATTACATTCGGTCATACCTTTTCAACATCTTTATTGTAGCAAAATTTTTGAATCATGCAAGTTAATTTTTGTATATTTACAGTACAGTATACATATTATTTACTCAAAATTAGACTAAAAAATATATTTATGATGTATCCAATTTTCACAAAAGAAGAAAAAGGAGCCAGCCCTCTTGCCACCTGAAGAGGCAATTAACCAAGGGGTTGAAACAGATAAAAAATTTATTGCACGTTGACTCCATGGCCCAAGGGGGCTTAGGGAGGCAACTGCAAACGGTACAAATATATTTACTTTCAATGAGAGATGTATACTTCCGCCGTTTGCCGGATTCGGCCATCTATACCGCAGCTCCAGGTCTTGACTTCTCATTTCTTTAAATTTGTATTTATATTTTGTATACAATTTTGTATCTCCCTCCCTCTCCCTCTCAAAGTCTAATTTAACTCTAAAACTAAAATATATCTTAAAAAGTTCAGCGCAAAAAAATTCGATTCAAATTTCATCAGACGTCACTCCAAAAGCTTGCAATTTTTTTTAAAAGATATGAAATAAGTTTAAGGAGTGTATATGCCACTTCTTAAGGGATAAATAAAACGGATGAAATATATCATAATTTATTTTAATAAAATAAAGTATACTACTTTATTGTATTTTTAAAACACAATCTTTGGTAGGTATTTGGTATCATTACTACGATGCTTACAGAGATCATTTCTATTAAATTATTGGACACTAGCGGCCTACCCTGCTTCGCACGGGTATAGAATATATAGCCTATGTCACTCAGTGAAAAAAAATATTAAAATCGATCCAGTAGTTTTAATTTATTCATTACTGCCCGTGGCCCGCACGCATTAAATTTGAAGAAAAACAATTCCACTCTCCCTATACCAAGAAGATTTCCTGCTATATCTAACATCAAAGTAATTATTAATTATAAAGAAAAAAAAGTAATTATTTACGACATCACATTAGAAACATTACAGTATTTCTCTACTCCATATTGAATGTTATTATACATTCCTCTTGAATCACTCTATCTATTAAAAAAAACCGCATCAAAATCTGTTGCGTAGTTTTAAAGATTTAAGCAGTCATAGGGATATAGGGACAAACAAAGAATGTGACTTTGTTTTATACTATGTAGTGATAATCCCTATAGCATGATTCAGTATTCACGCGCGATGGCTTATTATTAGCGTATTTCATGTATAACTTTGGTGTTTCTATACCGATTTCAATTATTCTTTTTTTATACAATGGTTAATACTATTCACTTTTTTATTTAGGGATGATTGAGAGTGATATAAACGTAGGAGTAGACAAATATAACCAGAAAGCTTCGAACTGCTAAGCTATCGGGAGTTACACGTCTTATTGTAAGTCAACCATAAAAGATAGACATATGCTGTAGTGGGATATTTTTTATATAATTTTAAGGAAAACATTTCCGTCATATATGATTTCTGCGTAGCTTTAACCATCAAGGTTGCACACGCGACGGAAGCTTAAAAAATGGAGTAACTTCTCCCGTTTTCCCGACATTTCCCTTCACTGCTCTGCTCCTATTGATTGTAGCGTGATGAAAAGTATACTATAACCAGCCCAGGAGTATGAAAAAAAATTGTACCGAGTTTCGTTAAAATCCGTCGAGTAGTTTTTGTTTCTATAACGGTTATACAGACAGACAGACAGACAGACAGACAGACAGACAGACAGACAGACAGACAGACAGACAGACAGACAAAATTTTTACTGATTGCATTTTTGGCATCAGTATCGATCCCTAATCACCCCCTGATAGTTATTTTGGAAATATATTCCAGTTACAGAATTGACCTTTCTACAGATTTATTATAAGTATAGATATAATCTTATGTGTACGCACATATAAACTTTTGAGCAAACATTTTTAACGTTACGGATTGTTTTATTATTAACAATATAATATTAACCCCTCAAGACTTACTTTAATAAAACCGAAAGATAATAACAAATAATAAGGAGTTTAGGACAAATTACGGAGCAGTTACGCGGCTAGTTGCCGTTGCTAGTGCTGTTAGGGCGACTGCAGCTTCAACTTCATCCCTATCGTGTCTTATAGTATTAACTCCTATGCGTTGTATTTTAATTTCTTGCTTTCGTCTTCTCCCTTCGGCCCACCAAGAGTAATTAGCTTCACTTGGCTGAAATCGAGCTGCACTTGCCAGCCATTTACTTAAAAGTACTGGACTATTAATAGCCTTGCTATTGCAGTCGGACTTGTCACATTCTTCTATTTCATTGGAATTGTTATTAAAACTTTCGTATTTGTCATGGGATGAGGAAGATCCATCTGTATCCTGCTTGTAAATTAATTCCGAGTCTGGACTGTGTTCAAAACTTTCCACGAGATCTAATTGATCTTGATCTGGGCTGGAAGGTTCTGGTTCACTCCATATACTGTCATCAGAACAAATACTAAATTGTTCCACATTGCCTTGAGCGCGATCGTTGTATGTACGAATAAGATGTCCCCATGTAAGTTGGCTGCGATCTGCATTCACGCTTTTTAACTTCCTCCGCCAGTTTGCAAACCAGTTGCATATCTACAATAAAAAAAATCTGTTTAATTATATAATGAAAGGATTTCTTTATTTCAATTTAATCTTTAAAATTTAAATCCTATAAAATGGTAAGCGACTCGACCTCGCATGTGAAATATGAGATACTTGCAATAGTTTTTATAAGTTATTAAGATTTAACCAAGACATACAAAGTACTACTGTCGTTAGGCAAAACAAAGCGAAACTGTGTTTAACCAAGCAGTGACAAAAATAGTGCCTATTTATGTACAAATAGCAAGTGTTGGCATTATTCCAATTGGGTTGACTATAGGCACGATTGTGTTGTACATGTAAAGAGTTAAATACATCTTACTAATAAAAAACTTTTATTCTTAACTTATTTGTAACAAATATTAGACAGTTATGCTTACTTGTATGTATGTGAGCCCTGTTTCACGAGATAAGTGTTTTTTTTCTTCACGATTTGGATAAGGATTGTCTCTTCGTCTAACTAGCCAGTCTTTTAAATACCGTTTTATTTCTGGCGTAAACAGTCTTTTCTGTGGCCGCTGGCCTGCTACTAAACATCTTCTGCAAATAAAATATTAAAACTCTTCTTTAATGTGGTAAAACATTACATATTTATATTTAGCTTCAAACTTTCATCATCCTTTGGAAAATAAAATTTTAATATTAATTATTTGTCCCACGATACAAAAGAAAGTCAATGTTCCTTGATTTGTAAGTGACGCACAAAGACATTATCATCTGAAGACTGAAAGCAATGACTCATGTTCACTAACCGTGTATATCGCCTGTTTCTGACTGGTCTCGTAGATTTTCTGTTGTCTTCTTTTGAACCATCCATTTTTTCCACTTTTGCCTCACGAGGCCTTTGGATAAGTGTCATCGGGACAAGTTATTTACGAGCGATTTAAGAAATTTATAAGAAAACTTGTGTATAACTAAAGGTGTGTTCTTGTAGAGCACGTGCGATGGGCACCGCAGCTTGCGACACTACTCGTGCCATGAAACTTAGACGCTGCGGGGGATGCTTGTTGATCTATTAAAAAATAAGGACATCATGACATAAATAGATTGTCTTTTAAACAGGGAACTACTAACCAATTACTTTGAACGTATAAAGAGAGCATTGTTGGTATTCTACCAATGCGTTGATGTAACCGAAACATGACGATCACATTCCGTTTTCTTTTAGATGTTATTAGCTCCAGATAATTTCAGCACTGGTAAATCAGTCATATGATTATATCAAACTGTACTATAAGGATTATACTCGGGTTTTGCGTTACTTATTTTCTGATTTGTATTCAGTAATCAGTATAAAAAACAAAAAACATGGTAACTATTACGTGTACTGTCGAGGTCATCGTTCTTGTTTCTTAGTAATGATGAACTTTTGGGCTTATATTTTCTGAAATTATAGTTCTACTGCTTAGCGATTGCGGTAATACACTTTGTGTGTTATATATTTGCGAAATAAATAATATTTCATACCTGTATGTGAATGCGGGAAAGCTCGTGGGCACTGTGAAAATGGCGGCGGATAATCGTGCGACGACAGCGCCAGTGCGCGGGCGCAGTATTCTGGCGCAAATTCATGTTATTTCAGGATGTCTCCCGCGACGTCTTTAAACTTGAATTCAAGTGCTCTTGCAATAAACAAACAGAAATTTTAGCTTTTATAACATTAACAATTTTTGTTTTTGGTTTCATAATAATATCTGAACCCTTTACTCATTTTTAAAACAGCTTTTATGTTTGCAGTTAATAAAAAGTGAAAGCGTTTAAGGGGTGTTATGATATTATTACCGAGAAAAGTGTAGTATACCGTACTTATTCAAGTAACGATGATTATAAAATACATTTCTAATTGGCCTAAATTACTAGAGGTAGAAATATCATATTATGATTAGTAAATAAATAATCATCCAAAAACATTATCTTATATTTTAAGATTACATGCTATATTTCAGCTAAATCTAATAATTTACTATATTTACATAGGTACACTACTTATATGAAGTGATAATATCTACCAAATAAGTCTAGATAAACTTAGATCCGCCTAATATATATGATTCTAATATCGTATATCGTCGTAATTTTCATTTTTCTTAAAAGGTTATTGTTATTAATTTTAAAAACTTTTTATTCATGAGGAATTTTTATATGTGTAACTTGATAAGATTTAAATTGGTTGAATATGACGATTATGTTTAAAACTTTCGTAAAAAGTCTTTCAAGTGAGCTTGAAAGCGGCGGTTTAAAATATAATGCATTTGAGATGAGGTTATGTATGGTAGAATATTCTTCTTTTATAGAACAATTTAGACATAACAATTGGCTCTACAAGACGTGGGAACCCTGGATATGTAGCTAGTCCGTAAATAAGAAATTGTATCATATACCCTATTTTTGTTCTTCAGTATGAGCTAGGAATTCTCTACCTGAATACTGTAAAGTTTGTGCTTTTTGTTAGTTGCGTATCTATCGGAAGGCTAGACGGGGCAGTGCCTCGGGGCCTCCAAGTTCCAATGGCCCTTCTGTCGAAGAATACGGAACAAATAATTTTCAATAGTTTAGTTGGAGCCCTTTTTTTCCTCAGTGCCTTTCCTCACCTAGATACGTCCATGCTTGTTATAGTCGAAGTCGTAGGTAAAAGCTAGTTAGCTATAATTTAAATGTAATTTAATTGCACGAGAAACTCCCGTTAATATTTCTGATTGTATTTGGTTATAATAAGCTTTCAAAATAAAAACATTGATTACGCATACCGAACCAAATTGATTTACATTAGATTAGATTTTACATGTGCGTGTACAAACAATTATCAAGATTTATTAATCACGCACTGTTTGCTAATAATTGTTAAAACGAGCTTATATTCGGTAGCTGTATTCAAGTATTTAATTAGATAAAATCCTTCGATAGTAATAGTAATATTAGCAATAGTAATATCAAAATAACAGACGCACGTTCACATACGAATACGCATCTGACGTATAAAAAAAAAGAAAAAAATGGATAGATAATAATTTATTTGAACGCTTAGTGAATGTAAATTGAACTGGCCCGTTGGCGCAGTAGGCAGTGACGTCAGCTCCACAGGTCGCGGGTTCGTTTCCCGCCAAGGGCAAATATTTTATAAAAACGATTTATTGGTTCTTCGAGGCGAGGTGTATATCTATGTATTCAAAATTATATATGCATCAGTTGTCACCCATAACATAAATATTAAGCTACTTACTTTGGAGGCGGGAGCAGTATATGTATTTGTAAAAAAAAAAATGTATACAAAAATTATGATAGAATTATATTACTATAGACCGCGTTTGTTAAGAAAATCTATGTAATGCTAAGTTTAGGAAGCAAAAATCGTCATGAATAAGTCCGGAATAGAGACATACTCGTAGAGTTGCACGTCGCATTTATAGGTGATATGATTACGCTGTAATTTGACACTAAAAACAGCCTTTAAGATAAGCTCCGAATACTACCTATACATATATATACCTATACAGGTAGGCAGATAGTATTACATAACTACCTATACATATAATACCTACCTAGTGCCTACTAAAATAATATTATTATTTACTTTTCAAAGCAGTTACTACGAGTAATGCGGAAAAATTAATGTATTAAAATTTTTATAAGGAACTGCAACGTTTGTCGAAATTTTTTAGAGCTTTATTTCAATCCTAAGTCAGAAAAATATAAATTCTTTCCAATGGTTTTGGATTTCAATGTAAATAAAAAGAATTTTAACAAAAATGCAAAACAGTAGCAATTCTGGCTGTTGAGCAGGTATATGACACAGCAGGTAACTGTTCCCTATGGGCCCTGTTCTACTTCACCCTCATCAATGGTGACACATACCGTTGTATAGGTTTGTTTGTATCGTCGTTCTCTCTTTCAAACACTTGCCTTTGCATATTGCCATCTCTATCAGTGCGTGAACTGCCTCGTTCACAATCTGTATGCTTTGTCATCGCACTCAATAGAATTGAAAATCGTAACGCTACCGCTAAGTTGGTTCGTAAACCATAATTGACACATGCGCCGAGGCGAATGCTCGCGTTTGCCGCGCCATATATATCCGTAATTTGACGTCAAATCCTCGTGTCTAGTTTCGGAGATCGTAAAAATGGTAACTGAAAGTGACTCAGTCTTATAACTAGTATACTAAATTTTAACACTTTTTGTACATTAGTGTAGTTTACACAAGTATACAGCACGCTACGTAAGGTTTTTATCAGTGAATGTGATTGATTTTTGCGGCATGGGTGAAGAAAGTCAGGCAGGTGATGAAAAAGTTACACTAAAACGTAAAATTACACTTTTTAACGGTGTCGGAATAATTATTGGGACGATTATTGGATCTGGGATTTTTATATCCCCAGCTGGCGTTTTTCGCGAGACAAAGTGAGTACTTTTTTTTAATGATTATTTTTGCCTGTTTTGTTTATTAATGCAATTGTATTTTAATACTTTAGTATAAGTTATGAATAAATTTAAGATCCAATTAACACTGTTATTGCATCATGCAATAAGCTTTGAGTTAAATGTACGAGAATTTCCAAACCTGTGAGTTATGAACACCCAGACTCTACAGGTAGAGTCAATATTGTTATCATTGAGGTTTTGCTTAAATTGAATTATGAAACAAATTTCTTCCTATGAGTAATATTACAGCCCCAACGTTTATATATTTACCTTTTTACTTTTTAATATTTAGAAATATAAAACAAAATTTTAAAATTGCATGATATTAAGCAAATTTTGAACAAACCAAAAAAACTTAAAATAAGTTAAGATTTTTGTATTTACTTATAAAGGTAAAATAGTACATAATTTCTTGAAATTAAAAATAATTACAAATATTAGGCAAGACACTATGGACAATGGCTACGACTCCTTAACGCTGGATACACATGATTTTTACCAGAGGAAAATATAACATTGAATGACAAGAAGACGTCTAAAAACAGTAGATAATGCGACCTTGACACACATTGGTAGCTATTACGTCGTCGATAACAATGGCTTTCCCAGCAAATTTATAAGTTAGCACATGTATTTATTTAAACATTTATTCATGCAATTGCATGATATTTCTGCTTATGAACTACTGCTTACTATAACAATTAAATTTACAAGTACATAATTAAAATTATTTTATTCTTTAATTTATAGAATTAGGCGTTACTTTGCGGAGACCCATAATACAAAAGTAATAATAAAATTATTTTGCTATAATCGGATAAAGTAAAATATATGTAACGCTAAATGTACACAACAGCAAAATTTAAATCTTTTCTTGCGTGCACTGAGTAAACGGTGATAGTTATTCAAAAATCATGTATTACAAAATCGTTCTCCTTTAAAAGTTCTAAATAAAAGACCGCGACAGCATATGTCTAGCTTTAGGTTAACCCACTTTATCCATTTTTATGGTTATCAAAATATTATATTCCGATTTTAATCTTTTCACGCGGGCGGGGCTGCAGGCCATTACTAGTTATTTTATATAGTTTACTTATCGAACACTATAAGGTAAAATTAAACGATATTTTATATTTAAATATCATACCCATAAAAATATGCAATTGTTGCTTTGAAATTTGCAATGTTAATGCTAAAGACATCTTTCATTTTAATTGAGGAAGATGTCTTTAGTTCATTCATTCGTTAATGATATATCAAGGTCCTGTCTTAGGACGGACGGATGTATCAACTTAACGATTAAAATTGGGCGCTGATCTTGATATGAGATCTTGATTAATGCAAAACTTATCCTGTATTTCTAAGATATCTCCTCTTAGTAAGACCAATATCCGCACCTCGTTGAAATTGCTGAAGTTTTGATTTAACTAATAATTCGATATTAATTTAAAGATTGCTTATTTATGGATTTAATAATAGCTCTAGAATTGCTGAATTCCTACTAAGCAACGCCAAAAAAATTAAGAAATTAATTAAATTAAATGAAAAATAAAATTTCTAAAAAATATTTTCACTTCTAATAAGCTGTAGGTACGATAGATCAGTATCGCTTGTATCGAAATACTATTAATATTACGAGTAATATCGGAATTTTGGGTCTCGTCATTTTGAATTGCCGCAATAAAACCGATCGCTTATAGAGGAAGGTGAAGCTGGCCTCTAATAAATTGGGTGTAATCAATAGACCGAGATAGTAGTTAAAGCCAGCCAATGCACTAGCGCTGTATAAATCTTGCGAGATAGGAAGAAAGACTGAGAAACCCCCAGTATTAGCCTGACCATTTGCATCGTATACAGCTCAAAACTGCTCGAGTTGTCGGGGACAAGATGAGATGAGCAAACGGCTGTATTCTTTGGTAATATAAAGAAACATCATGCTACCGCATTTTTTTCGGGGAGTACTAAAAAAGAACCGTTTGATTTGATTCTTTCTAAGATATTCTATAGCACTGTACGCCACGAACTAAATTATTGTCCTCACCATCTGGAGGTGTGGTGATTCATGACTGAGTTTCTCAAGGAACTTCATTTTATGCACCACAAAGTAATGGAATGAATTTCCAATGTTTTCAGATCGATACGAGACAGCGGTGATTAAATCTGGTAACCCGTCTGCATTGTTGCCCTTCAATTAAAAAGAAAAAAAAAGTTGTAGCCCTTTGTGTGACTTGGCAACTTGGTAAAACTCGGCTGTATAATGTAAACACTCTTCATGGTATAATGCTCTAGTTATGATGCTCCTTGTACATAACAATATGAAACATATGTAATGAACGATAATTTACTGTTAACTCATTAGTCAGTTTATAAAATTACATTAAAACTAATTACAACAGTTAACAGTTCTATTAACGTATATATATTCTTCTTGAGTTTCTCAAAACCATTTACAATATAATAAATGAATGTAAAGTGACAATGTCCGCGAAATGCTTTATAATCTTCATTGTTATACATACGAGTTCAAGTCAGTTTGTTCAACTGCCTTCACTATCAGACTGTTACTTTTAATTAATCTCTTTAAAGAGTATGGAAATAACACTGTAATTATAATATGATCAATAGTTTATGTGATGAGGATGATCTTAATTAATTACAGTTTCGGCTGTAGGTTACGTCACGTGTGAATCAAAATTAGGGCACAAAGTGGAAAAATGTACGAGCACAACTTATTTGGCGGTAGAGTTCCTTCTATATCCATTCAATGTCGAAGTTGGATTATTATCTCTATCGTTTAGATCTTGTTTCTTTGTTTGATTCTTAAAATTACCTTTTAAATTGAAGGCCGCTTTCACACCAATAATACTTACTCAATTACAAGATAAGTTTGTCAATTTAAGAATATACTGAACACGAAAATCATATTTGCCAAATTTTTCAATCAATAGTGGTTTGTAGCATTCCACATGTGTTAGTAACAAAACTAGGTTTAGGAACAACTTCAAAATTATATTTTAATAAACATACATTCATACATTCAGGTTCGAATGTATGTTTACTAAAATATAAAGCCACATCTTATTACCATCGTGATACGGATGATTACTTACATTTCTTCACGGTGTCAAACATGAATAGAAAATCGGAATAATCAATGTAACATACGGACGAGGCAAATATTGCATCAGTATTTATTTACATAAATGTTTAAAAAAAATGTTACGCTCATTTTATTCATAGTCAGTACTTAGGAACGATGATGATTATGACGGGTGACAGAAATGTTAAAAGCAGGATATATGTGTATTGTAGTTTAGAGATTTTATAATTTATTTATATTTTTTTTGTTTCTTTTTCGACAACATATTTCCAGTAGGTATTTTTTTAGATTATATATGTATCACGGTTACCACGATATTACACGAAGCGATTGTCGTCTGACCCCGAAACTAATAAAGACCGCGTTCAACGGACCCAAAACGAATTCGGAAAGGCACAAGGCACGGTGAAAAGGTCATCCCATAAAGTAAGCGGCTGGGTTACTGTTAAAAATACGCGTTCATCAGCTACTTTATTTTGCAAATAGACGATAAGTAATCAAATAAAGTAAAAGTTTATTTGAAAACGTCGTACTTAGGAGAGTAATATTAATATAATGAATGAATATAAAATGAAATATAAAAAAATATAAGAAGCCGTGATAGCGGATCGGTGAACTATATGACCCATCAGCAAATCGCAGGGGCGGTCAAACTCCGATCAGTCACCTACGAGTATGAGTTTTGTATACGAACTCATTTGCTTAATGGATATTTAATTGATAGATTTCTTATTATTTATGTTTTAAATATCACTGCCGGGCCTAGGAGCACTCTCTCCGTTTTTGGAGAGAAGTATTAGAGCTAAGACGTACCACGCTGCTCCAATGCAGATTTGTACGTTACGCATATCCCTAGAATTATTTAGAGATATGCAGGTCTCCTCACGATATTTTCCTTCACCAAGGCCCATATCACTGGAATTCTCTTGAAATACAAGGTTTTCTGCCTACAAAATCCTTCGTTATGAAGTGTAAATAGTAATTAACCATATGAGTCTTCTAAGAAAAGTAATTGATCCTTGCGCGCGTTTTAAATCCGTGAACCATTATTCAGGACTACATGATCTAGCCATCCTCCATTTTGAAATATATCTCATATTTGTTCATTTGTTTCAGATCTGTAGCGGTTTCCCTAATAATATGGCTCATATGTGGGTTGCTATCGACGTTGGGTGCGCTCTGTTATGCAGAACTCGGCACATCTATTTCAAGGTCGGGAGGTGACTACGCTTACATCTACACAGCATTCGGACCTCTCCCTGCATTTCTGAGGATGTGGATAGCGCTGCTTATAATAAGACCTACAACGCAAGCGATAGTGGCTATAACATTTGGTCAATATGCTGTGAAGCCTTTCTTTCCTGATTGTGATCCTCCTCAAGATGCTGTTAAATTGCTAGCGGCTGTTTGTTTATGTAAGTATGTTTTTAATAATAATTTAATATCCACAAAGTAGCAATATAAAAAAGTAAAGTAACGACTTGTCTTAATCTTACTTCTGGGCATAGGCCTCCTCTCTCCGTTTTTTGGGGAGAAGGATTGTAGTTAAGACCTACCACTCTGCTCCAATGCGGATTGATAGGTTACACATATCCCTAGAATTCTCAAAAGATATGCAGGTTGGCTCACGATGTTTCACCGAACAGCGTGTGATAAATTGCATTTATCAATAAGACACATAAATTTTAACAGAAACGGTCCCACGGTTTCACCGCTGGGCTATCACAGCTTATAGTATAGCATACATATATGCACATACATACATATCAAAACAAAATATCATGTCCGTATCGCTTAATTAAAGGTAAACATCATAAAGATCCAAATAGCGTGTAGCTAAGAAAGGCTATTTAATTTTCTTTAATAGACATTTCGTTGAATAACTGATAGCTACAAGTGTTTGAAATCAAGACAATTTTTTTAATTTGTGCCTAATTTCTTGTTCAGTTATTTATTATGGGTGTTTTTTTAAATTTTAATTAAGTAATTCAAAGTGTTATTCAATAGGAGGAAAAATTAGGAAGGTATTGATTGTTTATTTGCTATAGGTATTTAATAAGGCCCGGTAACTGGAAATTTGATATGCCACCAGCGGTGGTCAGGGACATACCCTTTAATGATACCACACCACAATATGACTGCTATTTCATTGCTAAATTATCACACGTAATTAGTTTTTGCAAGTAGTGTTCATAAAAAATGCAATAATAGTAAGTAATATGCGTTAAAAATGAAAAAAAATGTATTTAAATTATTTTTCGAAAGTCACTTTTTTAATTTAAAGTCTAATTCTAAGTATTCTTTACTCAACTTGTAACAAGTGCTTTTGAATCGTTAAATCCATTGCTGGTTCAGAATGCTGATTTTTAAGGACATAAAGATGTCTTAAAAATAGTCTAGTTTTTAATGTGGACTTAATACTAATACAAGATGTTTTGTTGCATAGGTCGTGACTAGTTGTATTAGTCTTGATAACCCAAAATCACAGTCTCCTTGGACCATCAATGACCTGAAGAGGTTCACTTCATTAGTAATGCCATTTTTGATATAATGAGTCCATTTAGTGTACTCTACCCTTGACTCCTTAGCTTTAACCTGTCGACGTAAATATTAATCAATATAATTACTGTTCAATATATTTATCAAGCACAAGACTATATTTTATTGATAACTAAAACCCTGACTGTGTGGCTTTGATTATAAATTATAACTGTAGGTATATACTGTTCTTGATAAACATGATGAAATTAATAATAAATTAGTTTTTAATGATTTAATGTAGTAGAACGAATTGCATCCACAGAGGCGCCTTTTAGAAGATACGATGTACGCGCAACTTCGTTGGCGAAAATTTAAGCGTTCAAATTTCCTTATATGACTTCTTTATGGACTGTTTTTTTTAATTGTGTGTTTAAAGGAAAAACAGAATGTAGTTAGACTGACATAAAGATAAACTTTCGGAATCATAATATTAATTTAATTTTATAATAAAAATAATTTACTACTAGCCGTGTGGTATCCGGCTGAGTAGAATAGTACCACCCTCTTTTCTTACCGAGGTGTCGTAAAAGGCGACTAAGGTAAGTCGACCCGCCGTGTGGTATCCGGCTGAGTAGAATAGACCAACCTCATTTCTTACCGAGGTGTCGTAAAAGGCGACTAAGGTAAGATGACTCACCGTGTGGTATCCGGTTTAGTAGAATAGACCACCCTCTTTCTTACCGAGGTGTCGTGAAATACGACAGAGGTAAGTTGACGTCAGGCAGGCGGCCGGTCGTAAAAACGCAGCCAAATCATGTCACAGCATGTTTATAACATGTTGTGCCGACCCCACTTAGAGTGGGATAAGGGCAGGAAGATGAATAAAAATAATTTACTACAGCATCTGTTACTAAACAAATATCGATGCTTTTATAAATATATCGTGACTAAAGTAAATTAACCTCATACCGAATTTCTAAAATAGTATGGGTCGATCGCTGGCTAGCCGTGTGGTATCCGGCTGAGTAGAATAGTACTACCCTCATTTCTTACCGAGGTGTCGTAAAAGGCGACTAAGGTAAGTCGACCCGCCGTGTGGTATCCGGCTGTGTAGAATAGACCAACCTCATTTCTTACCGAGGTGTAGTAAATGGCGACTAAGGTATGTTCACCCACCGTGTGGTATCCGGTTTAGTAGAATAGACCACCCTCTTTCTTACCGACGTGTCGTAAAATACGACTATGGTAAGTTGATGTCAGGCAGGCGGCCGGTCGTAAAAACGCAGCCAAATCATGAGAGAACATGTTTATAACATGTTGTGCCGACCCCACTTAGAGTGGGATAAGGGCAGGAGGTAGCTTCTTGCCACCCTTTCGTTGTCGTTATTAATAATCAAAGTCACACCATCAGCCCTCCACTACACGTCGCCCTAAGGCACGCGGCCCGGTCTCACAGGAGGCACCCTTAGGACGACGCTCCCCGACTCTAGTAGAGCTTCTACGCTATACTCTCCGCATTTCGCAACTTTGACGATCCATCTGCGATCGCTAGTCCCGTCAGGTGACGCTGCAAAAGCCGTTAGGGCTAACAGGAGACAGTCAATTCGAAAAAAAAGTTTGCGTTTAATCGGAACTTAGGATTTTGTTATGTGTGTAATACAGTTTATAGATACGATGGCTTAAGGCTAAAAATTCATGAATGCGTAATGCGGTATTTAATTTTATACCTATTTAATCTTTATTATTTTACTAGTGAAGGAACGACCTTTGTGGTTGACCTTCCTTGAAAACTTTATTATTTTACGGAACCAGCGGTCAAGGCATTGTGACCTAATTAATATTTTATGGTTTTTATATAAGCAATACAAAATTTTTATTTGGTTATGACTTTTCACAGAAGCGATTTTTTTGGTTTTTTATCAGTAAAAAACCAAAAACTATTATCTATCAACATCTATCTATTAAAGCTATTTTTATTTCGTGTACTTTAATGTAACTTTAGCGTAGGGCTAATTATATTAAATTCTAAATTTTTTAATTTAACATTATGGAATTGATAAGAAAAATGGAATAATATGGAATAATCGCTCAATACTATTTTTACTACTATTTTTGGGAACAGTTTATTATGCTTGTAAGGTTTAATAAATTTTCCGTATTTTCTTCAGAAAATGTTGGTAACAGGTAAATATGAGAAGAGATAACCCGAAATTAACAAAAAAAAGAGTGAGACGACTCGATTTTTTTTCGAACTGTCTGCTGTTAACTATAAAGACTTTTGCAGAGTCTTCGAGCAGGAGAAAATCAAAAATGGGAGCCAACAATCTATGGTCGAATGAGTTATTCTTATTGAAATACTGCTCCGAATCGGCTGTACCGTAACGTTCTAATTTCACTGTAATCTTTTAAGTTGTAGCGTGCTGTGTAAGTGAGCAAGTTTTATTCCGTATAAATAATGATAAATGTATTAGTTTTATTTATGTATACGAACTCTATAAATTCACAAGTATAAAAATGCTATTTTGAGACCTGTGGAATACTAGATAGAACGTTGACTTATCGGTACGCGGACTGTGACGTTGTAATTACACCTGATTTATATCGACAGAAGTTCGAAGTAAGCTAATAATTACATATTTTTATCAGTTGTATCATGTAGTTTATCGAACGACGTTACGGCGAAATCAGTGCAATTCCCTTGTTCCGGACTGTGACGCCTTCATTCAATGTTTATGTCCTCGATGTAGAGTTAAAGCGATATCAGATAATGTTGGAATTGCCAATAGAGAAGGTAAAGTATCCTCAACATTCATTGCCTATCGCGTACACAAGGCTGCATACACCGGCAATTCAGGATCCCGCATGATTTGAAATCAGTTAGACTATTTAAATGGAACGATTGCGTCCCGTCTATTTACAGATTATACAGATTACTTAATTTAATTGACATGCTGCTATTATAATGCGTCACTTAACATACGCGTTACATATATGTAACGCGTATGTTAAGTGACGTCGAAATAAAAAAATCATTAAAATATATAAATTATATTCTTATTTAAACACTAACTTTTGCGGTGATTTAAATTTAATCCTGTCTTAATGCATTCTTTCACTAAAATTTATTAGGAATTTTATCTTATCACATAATTTCAAGTATCCTTGGTTTAAGCTGTCCGTCGTAACATATATTTAAATTACACGAGATTTGCAATACTCTTTTTAAAAACCATCCCATAATTATTATATAGTATAATTACATAATTAGTTAAATAATCATATTAACGTTTTAGAATTAATGAATTCAAGCTAAGATATTAGCGGTTTAATTATGTAATTTTAAAACAAATTTTAAGTACATACCATACTCAAAGTCATTAATTTATTGTCTCTTTTCACCATATAAAAATATCATAGACCCTTATACACAATAACATCTATTATATTTGTTTATGGGCTTGTGCTTATGTGTTACCATAAAAGAAAAGAAACGGTCTGTTACTAATCCTGGTCATAAGCCTCCTCTCTCTGTTTCTGAAGAGAAGGATTGACCTACCGCGCTGTCCCAATGCGGATTAATAGGTTACTCATATTGCACAAATTCTGTAGACATATGCAGGTCCCGCAGAAAAGCGTCTGATAAAATGTAATTATCAACTAGACACTCATGTTTTAACAGAAAACTTAATTGATAACCGTCCGGGGTTTCTCTCGAGAATTCTGGTGATATGTGTAACCTACCAATCCGCATTGAAGGAGCGTGGTAGGTCTTAGCTCCAATCCTTCTCGCCAAAAACGGAGAGAGGAGGCCTATTTCCAGTAGTGGAAGAGTAACAGGCCAGGCCAGAGTATTTAGGTACTTTATCGTGGATTATAGCAAATTGTATTTATTACTATTTTTGTATGATGAATCCCCGCAAAGCAACGCCTAATTCTATAAAATATTATGTTACTTTACTTATTTTCAAGTTCAGAGTGCATTGTAATAAATAACACACAATGCAATAAAATACATATACATAACATCGGATGCTGAATCTGTGCATCATATATCTGATAACCTTAGACGCGTTATTAAATTTAAAAATAACGGAAGAATCTGGAAATAAAAGCGTGACAAGGCATTATCAGGTCTTTTGAAACGGGCTTTACTATATCTTTAGTGAGTCATGGTCGAGACTCGCTAACGATATACGGTGGCGCCCCATCGACGACAATGATTAAGTCAGTTTTTGGTCGTTAATTTTATCGTTAACTGTAATTAACTATAACTGATTTAGTTTTCATTTCATGTTAACAACAATTGTGCTATGAAAAATAGTGCATGTATTATAAATTAATTTTTATAACCAAAATTTTTATTATCAAATAATTATTAATTTAAGAGTATTGCCGTTTGCAGTTGAGACCGTGACAGTTGAGGCCATGGAGTCAAAGTGCAAAAAAGTTTTTATCCGTTTGAACACATTGGTTAATTGCCTCTTCAGGTGACAAGAGGGCTGGCTCCTTTTTCGCACAAACAATTAGCTTAGCGATTCAGCGCGGAAAAGCTGTCAGCATTCTTGGGACAATTCCACGTGGGCATGATTTGTATAGTCCTAGCGTGTAAATAATTTAAGATAGATATAACTTGTACATTTTTGCTGTAAAAAAAAAAGAGAAATGATAATTATTTTACTAATCCGCGATAATTTATTTTTGTTATAGTTAAAATTTTATCGAGGATTACGGCAAAATAATCTTCCATTTTATATCATTGATCTCCGCAAAGTAACACATATTCTTACTTTTTATAAAAATAGATAAATATAATTATTATTAAATAATACGCATTACGTAAACGGAAACATTTTGTGTTTTTTTATCTGATAAAAAGTATAAGGAAGTTCATAAGTCGTGTTATCAATCAATAATATTTAGCAACCGTTCATGATAAAAAGTATGATTTAATGATAATATTTTGCTAACGCACTATCCTTGCAACATGCGATCCTTGCATATGCGGTTAAAGACTTTGGGAAGCAACTCTGAATTATTATTCTATTGTAAAACATTTTGAAAGCAGTAAGAAAAACATTAAATAACACTTAACAATAACACACTGATCATTTACTACACGCACATATTAAGATTTTGTTATACACATTATGTTACATACATATTTCTTGTTTGTATTACGGTAATATGAAAAATCTATTCCGATGTCACAGCTGGAATATTTATACATGGTAATAAGTTATGTATAAGTTATTCTCGCCTATACTATAAAGGCATGAATGTAAACAGTAAGTTTTAATAAGAATAATGATATCGTGAGACATTTTGTTTATGCCTATTTTCATAAAAGTTATAACCTCTTTTAACTTAGATTAACTATTTTTAAATATTTATGTAAATGTAACTTTTATCTCTGATATGTGATAAGAAAATAGATTTTTCATTTCATTTTAATTGCTTAACGTAATCGACTTACGAAAATATCTCTGTGAATCATTAGTAGCAGTTAAAGATGCGGGTTAAATGTTCTGTTGTTATCACGGCATATGAACTTTCTTAACACCTAATGTTAGTTGATCACTGATTATAATTGCCATGTAAACAGTGCGTAATATTATATAGTTTATAAGGAAGTTCATAAGTCATGGTATTGTTTACACTTTGTAAAACAATTTTCCACGTGGAAAGTGTAAGACAGTCGACTATAAGTAGTTTCAGTATAACATAAAATAATACACATACCTGTTTCCCGAAGCCATGTTCGGCATCAGTGTTTTCCAACGTGGGGCCCTCGTCCCACAGAGGGGCGTTTTAAATGTTAAGAGGGGGCAATTCGAAAATGGACTCGACACGAGTTTAACCCTTAACCCTCTTACTCTGGATAATTTAAATGGATAGTAGATAGGATGGCTAGATTTCAGGTGCCAAATTTAACAAAAATAACAAATTCTTTTTTCTAGAACCTATCACTAAGGTTTTTTAAGTTTATAATTTAATTATGTATGCTTCATTAGTATGCGTGGCCCAAAAACGGTTGAAAAAGAATGGTCTACACTTCTTCTCTTTTTTTTTCAACCGATAGACGTCCACTGCTGGACAAAGGTATCTTTAAGAGATCTTCACACGCCACGATCTTTTGCCGCTTGGTTCTACGTGACGTGTATACCTATTAATATATATGTTTAAATACCTCAATTAGTCACAAATCAGATAATTGGTTTTTAAGATTACAAGAACCAGGACTAATATTTTGCCTACACCAAATGATCAACCTCTACGAGTATGATTGAAAAATTGAGACATAACAACACTATCGTTTCTTCCTACGCAGATGTACCAGAACTGCACCTTATCGTGCTACGACGTCATAATTCCTTTATCATAGCGTAAATTTTTCCAATTTTCCAAACTCATTACAGCATATCATTCTAATATGGTCTTAATAATTAGACCACGGTCGTCTAGTTTTCTACAAGACTGTCAACGATCAGTGCGTTCTAACCCTCAGCAGGTGACCTTAAATTATAATCCTTATGTACTTTAGCGATATTCACTGAGTCAGATCAGCCTTATTATGTCTACGACACTAAAGATTAGGAGGTAGTTTTTTGTTTATTGCCTAATTTAGACAGTATGTGAAGCTTTCCAATGCTTACTGAAGTAACAGTAACACTTGGCTTACAATATTAAATTAAAAGACTTTTTAGTCCAGTCATTTTAGGCATTTAAACCCCAATCTGCTGAAAAGTTAATAGTTAGCTGAATTTTGCTATACTCGTACATCGACATAGATTTATATTGATTGATATTGTGTGAATTGTGCAAATATCGCCAAAAACTGTTTTTCGCGAATATCTCGCTAAAAATTACAAATTGGAAACTCTCGTAACAAATATTAGATTATTGATTGAGATTTATGTGCGACAAGGTTGCTTCTAAATTATGAACGACAAAAAACAAACGGAAGAACTATTCGCTTATTATAAGCAGGTTGCTATAAATTTAGAAAAAGATAATTATCAATAAAACTTTTTCATTAACGTCTGGTAGTTCAGGGTAAGTTAGAGGGTATTATTTCACAAGGTAAGTCTTTGAGGTTAATGGATCAAGAACGGGCTGTGGCTAGGGTACTCTTACATGTGTGCGTCATAATGAAATCGTAAACATAATTTTACAGACTTTTTTACAGAATTTTAAACAGATATTACTTAGGTTACAATTGACAATTGATTGATAGATATTAAATTAAAATACTTTAAATTATAATAATTTAATTGCTATAGGTTTTCACAAATTAAATAAATATTGAATATATACTATTTACTAAACTAAACTATTTTACAAAAACAAGCATTAAAAAAAAACAAATTAAAACTACTTAAATAATAACTAAAGAATAAAAATAAAATTAATAAATATATATATATTTACACTAAATCAAAACCATCCATTCCATTGCAATGGGTGGTAGAGTTCCTAAAATACTGGCAGCGTTGCCACTTTGTATGGCCAAACTTTATATTAAAACATTGTATTAAAATGTTAGTACTTTTTGAATAAAGGATAATTCGTGTTCGAAATGAATCGATTCGTAATTTGAATTATCCAACGGTAATTTCATAGAGTTATAAAACACTAGCAATCGCCAGCGGCTCCGCCCGCATGGAAAGATTAAAACCTTATTATATACTAAATTTAGTATATTGATTTTGAAAAAAAATCACCGTTTACTTGCTGGAAAGCTTTAAATTATGCTGTTTTCGTAATTTTTTTATTGCTGCTCCTCTCCTATTCATCTTAGCGTGATGTTATATAACCTATCTGGCCTTCCTCGATAAATGGACTATCTTACACTCAAAGAATTTTTCATATCAGTCTAGTAGTTCCTGAGATTAGCGCGTTAACAATCAAACAAACAAACTCTTCAGCTTTATATATTAGTATAGATAGAGTAGGGGAGGCATAGACAGGACTATGAGTATAGTGTTCAAATAATAAGAGAGGTAAGATGAGAGATCTATACTTATCTTTGTCTAATCCTACTAATATTCATCATCCTCCTGCCCTTATTCCACTCTAAGTGGTGTCGGCACAACATATTATAAATATGCTGTCACATGATTTAGCTGCGTTTTTACGATCGGCCGCCTGCCTGACGTCAACTTACCTTATTCGTATTTTACGACACCTTGGTAAGAAAGAGGTTGGCCTTTTCTACTATAGTATGGATGTATGTTTGTTACTCTTTCACGTGGAATCCGACGAACCAATATCGATGAAATTTGGCACAATTATTTATTTATTTATTTATTTTCAAGGGAAACAAACAGTACAAAGTAAAACTTAATAACTAGTCAAAATGTATAGATCTTTGACCAATAAAGTTTCCACTATTTAATAATTCATAGAAGCTAACAATAAAACAGTAATAATAATTTCAAAATAAAATATACACACACTATACTACTACACTATACAATATTCCTTATACACCGGAATAACATAAAAGCTATAGAAATCCTGTGTATTCTATAGGAATAGGATGACGTTGGGAAGCGCCATAGACCTATCACACGACAAAAGTACACGCGAACGCAGTCGCGGGTGAAAGTTAGTAGGTTGCTTGCCTTGTATGTGAAGGTGGTATCTTGAAAGTTAAATTTGACCCACTTCCCGGTGTCCGATTGTGCAGAAATTTTACATACTGGTCCAGTCCCGATGATAATACATGTTTATGACAAGCATGACCTGATGCTGCTGCCACGATTGGCTCCAGACAAGGGAACACTTATTATATATAGGCTGGCTTTTATTTTTCCTGTCGTATAAAAACACTTAAATGATAGGACCTTTTGTCCTTTTGTGTAATGTGTCATTAGAATTTTCCCACTATCATTTTAATAGAGCACGCTTCGCATTCCTTTTCGCATAATACGATACCCCATCAATTGGAAACTTAATGAATCTGTTTACCAAGCTCTTGGCCGGTAAGGCCGAGTGTCCACTGCAAACAAAACTAATGGATTTTACTATCCTAGGCTATACTTACTTATATATAATACTTATAACACGTACTGTAAGACTGGTAATTACGTCTCATCATTCTTCTGCCCTTATCCCACTCTAAGGGGGGTTGGCACAACATGTCTTAAACATGTTGTTACTAGTTTTGGGTTTGTTATTTTCCGACCGGCCGCCTGCCTCACGTCAGCTTACCTTAGTTGCATCGCCATCTCGGTAAGAAATGAGGGTGGTCTATTCTACTCAGACGGATACCAAATGGCGGTATAAGACTGGTAATGGCGTTTCCGATGTATAAATACTTCCCGTTTACTTAAAGTATGGAATATAATTCTTATTGTACATAAATATGAATTACCAATTAATTGTACCAGAGACTTCGCTTGCGTCAATTTATGCGTTTAAGTACCCTCAATTATGCAATGTGTTTTTTTCCTTAGTCCCGAAAGAAAATCGCTATTTTTTTATCCCACGGTTTATTAACTAATGTTGTGCCAAATTGTATCAATCCAATAATGATCCATCGAAAAAGACGTGAATGCGTTATTGATAGACACACAAACAGACAGATAGACTTTCGCATTAATAATGTGGATCGTATTCCACTTGCAGTGACAGGATGCAATAATACTCTTGTGTTCAACTTTTATGTCCATACTTGGCATAATGTGTCTCGCAATGTAAGAAGATCTTGTATTGAATCATACATTGTTCGTTTACATTACCAATGCGAATAACTAACAAACAGTAATAAGTCTTATCAAAACGAAGTAAAATATATACCTAGGAAATATCAATAAATTAAAATATACATTTGTATAAAACCACCCTAATTTTTTACCGAAGTGTATAAGGTGACTAAGGTAAGTTGATCCGTGTGGTATCCGGCTGAGTAGAATAGGCCATCCTCACTTCTTACTGAGGAGTCGTAAAAAGTGATTAAGGTAAGTTAACCCGCGATGTGGTATCCGGCTGAGTAGAATAGACCATTATCATTTTTTACCGAGGTGTCGTAAAAGGCGACCAAGCTAAGTTGACCCACCGTGTGGTATCCAGCTGAGTGGAATAGACCATTATCATCTTTTACCGAGGCGTCGTAAAAGGCGACTAAGGAAGTTGACGTCAGGCAGGCGGCTGGTAAAATACCTAGCCATATCATGTATAACATATTGTGCCCACTTAGAGTGGGATAAAGGCAGGAGGATAAAGGATATGATGATAGACTTGTAATATAATATAATTTTTATAGTAACCGATAGGTCATTACCACCTTTGGCTTTAGTTTAAGACACAAAATTAGTTTCCTTAGCGTGAGTTTTTTTTACCTACTCGATCGCGTTAGCGTAACTCCAATTTGTATGACACTGCAACATCTAGTGGCCGCTCTTTACTGAATAACAATTGCGTTACGCTAACGCAATCGACTATATTAAAAACACTCGTACTAAGCACACTGATGTGCAAATTCAGTGAACGTCCATTGGTTTAAAATAAAATAAAAATTCAGCTTCTGCGTGTCTAATGCGAGCGCCCATTAAATGTTAAATCCGTATAAGTACACTTAAGAACAAGAACTTATACACTTAAAATGTAATATTAAAATTACATATATAAAATTACATACTTTCATATCCCCTGGGAACTGTAAAATCTCGTAGTGATAACTGGTCGGGCTTAACTCAGCATTCATAAAGACTACCGTTATCACAGTTACAAGTTTTTCATGTTCTCGTGACCTAACTGTACTGTCACGATGTAATTTTACAACTTGACTATAACTATTTAAAAAGGATATCTAATGAATAATTTATTAAACGATAAATTTATGCCGCAATATACAGGGACTGTTCTAAGCAATAAGTACATATCGTATTACTAATGGAAATTTCCTCCTTAAGTAAATAAGGTTACATACAACAACGACTAATTAGATGGGATAAAAAGTAAAATAAAAATTAATTCATACTGAGGTGGTCACAATCTTATACTAAACACCGCATCCGAAATTTTATATAAGATAATGATTATAGAAACTTTTGTGTTGACTGACGCAG
Source organism: Morpho helenor (assembly GCA_029227775.1). Taxonomy (NCBI): domain Eukaryota; kingdom Metazoa; phylum Arthropoda; class Insecta; order Lepidoptera; family Nymphalidae; genus Morpho; species Morpho helenor. Next base: position 12,600,481 of record JARGCU010000025.1, read on the forward strand.
TTTGCAATGACCCTGCCTACATGCGACTCTTTCGAGGGGTCACGGGTTCAAACCCCGGGCAGGCACCAATGAGTTTTTCTGGTAAAACTTATGTGTCTAATTGATGATTCAATCTAAGGAAAACATCTTAAGGAAACCTGCATATCTTCAGAGAATTATAGGGAACCTATCACTCCGCATTGGAGCAGAGTGGTAGGTCAGTGGGGATGCCCAGTGGGATAGTAACAGGTCGTTACTTTACTTATGTATTTAAAATTATATATGTATGTTTTGCCGTCAATTAGTCAAATACTAAGGACGGTTATCTCAATAAATAAAACGCACACATTGTTACTGCTTTTCCTTTTTGTGATTATGCCCAAGAAAACAATGTGTAAGAACATAATTATCACAATTTTTTAGAGCAAGTATATATCAGCTTCAAAGGTAAACCACAAACTCGATATACACTTCATTTACACTGTAAAACAGTTTGTGTCAAGGTTAACTTTAATTGTCCCAATGCCACTTAGACACAGAAATATTGCTGGAAAACATAAGTGATACAAGCTTTCTCGATAAAGTACTTTCTAGTACAGTAGATAAAGTAATTTAGTAATTTTACTATAAGTTAATTGCATTTCACGATGTACTAGAAAATGTGTATAAAGCGGTCGCACTAATACTCGGCATATTCATTTTCCAATGACTATGTGGTACTAAACCATTAGTATATATTTACTATTCTTAAAATATCTTTATATAGGCTTCAAAAAAGTGTCCTATATGAGCCTGACGATTAAATAACGATCGCAAACACAAAAACTCTTAATACACACACACGGCGTCTTCGCCGGCGAAGACGAGGTCCCAGATTTCTGTCGGTTGGTCGTGACTACTTGCCACCCTTCCGTCGTCGTATTGACTAATAAAAGTCACACCATCAGCCCTCCACTACACATCGCCTTAAGCCGTGGTCCGGCCTCACAGGAGGCGCCCTTAGGACGTTCCCCGACGCTAGTAGAGCTTCTGCGCTCTACTCTCCGCATTTCGCAACCTCGGTGATGCTTCTGCGCTGGCCCGTCCCACCCGGTGACGCTCTAAAAGCCGTTAGGGCATACAGGCATACGTTAACATAGGGCATACGTTAACAGCATACAGGCAATTCGAAAAAAAAAATATCTTTTAGAGTTTCTTCTATTGGGCGTAGCTTTCTTCTCGTACGAGGACTTCTTCCTTCCGCGCTATAGGATCTTGTGCCGTTTGAAACTAGAAGTGTTCCAAAGTGTTTTAAGGTCGCCTATCTACCAACACTGCGTGTTTCGGTACGGAGTCGTTACTACAGTATATTAAGACTTGAAAAATACATCGGATCTTTAACCATACACCTATTACCAATTTACGAGTAGCATTAACATTAATTTGTTTAAAAAATAATCTTGTGTTTGTATCTCGACAGGTGTGTTAACTGCAATCAATTGCATCAGTGTGCGATGGACGATGCGTATCCAGGACGTGTTCACCACATCCAAACTGCTGGCATTGGTAGTTATAATAATTTCCGGGATCTACTATATTTGTATTGGTAAGTTGATAACGTATTTCTTTTCTATCTTAGCAGCAAGAGTCCAAAAAGGCAGCAAAAGTAATACAGAAATCGGCGTTGCTTTAAAATATTGGAATATGACGCGCGATTATATTAGCGTAATAGGAAAATATCCTCTATCCTATTCTTATGAGCATATATCCAGATTAAAAAAGGACCAGCGGGTCTTTGTATCGGATATAATGTTTGACACATTATAGTTTAGTATCAGAGTCAGAGTGCATTGAGAATATCTTTGTAAATTTGGGGTGTACAAATCTTTGAGATTTGTAATACATTTTGGTATCAAAATTTGAGATTTTTAGTTTATATTATTTATAAATCGTATGCCTTATATGCAAAAGCAGAAGCGAGAAAAATTTCAATTTTTATTAAGCTCTTACCCTTAAGTTTTCATATACCTAAATATAATTCACATACTAAAAACAAATATTTTTTTACTACACTTGTGAATTTTTTTATTTGTTGTAGGAGAAACTATAGGGACAGGCCTCCATTTTGTTGTAGGACTGAGTCAGTCGGTAGTTTATCAGCCTCTCACTAATTAGTAATTTAACTGAAGTCACGCGTCGAGAGTGAAAGCCTTAACGAAAACAAGAGAATTCGGCAAATAGCCTAAATAACAGAGTTGCATTTTTTTATACTCTACGGTCAGGTATTTTAGTATATGTCAAGTGTATCCTGGACAACTGCAGATTGTTGTTCTTTTCTGTTGTATTATGATATACTATACAGAACCACTAAACACGCTGTGCCTTAAAATGTTAAATACCCAATGTACAGTTTAATGTAATGGCCTTAAAAAATGATAAGAAGTTAAACGCTGAACGTAGGTCCTATTCATTATCAACTATTTAAGTAAATTTTCTAATCTTTGAGTTGCCCGTAAATTGATGTAATTGGGTCTTTAAGGTTAGACCTTAATGACCCCTAGTTCGATCATTTAGTGCTGAATTGCCGTACAATTTTCGATCAGTGTAGTTAAACATCCAATTAACGACTATTTCCCAACAAATATTAGTTTATATGATTTTTTAAATTTAAACAATTTTAGTATTATTGCACATTGCATATCGTTAATTATACTAATATTATAAAGTAAAACGCTTTTACCGTTAATATGGACCAATATTGATGAAAGTTAGCTTAAATAATTTATGTTTACACACTGGGGTAACATAAAGGATATAAAAGTTTCCCTGTATCCGAAAGAAAGGGGGAAATTACCACAATCAATCTTTAAGGATCTTTAATCTTTAAACGTTTAAGAAGTCGCGAACAAAGTTAAAAGTACCACTAGTTGAAAATAAATATAAAACAAAAGGGATGTCGAGGTTCTTGATATGATTTTCCAACATTTAGTTGTGCAAACTGAACCATAAACAACACTCGCTCCAATTATCTATTTATAGACAAGTGACTAGACAAGGATTTCATTACATTGATCGATATATTAGTTACTATGTTATAACAACTTGATATGATATATAAATGATGATAATTTAAGTCTGTCGGTATGAAGCAGGGGTCAACAGTGGGTCTATATGTAATACTTAACTTAATTAATTATACATGTAATACTTAATAATCGTGCAAAAATTTACTAATCATTGTATTAGAAAGTTAATTCGTGAAACGTTAAAATTTAATTTTATGTAACAATATTATTAAATACACCGTAATCATAAATGTTAATACTGTTTGATAACTAACTAAATTATTATTCTTATTCAAATATTCTCATTAAAATAAAATATTATTTTCTGTAAATTTTGTATGAAATTCCTAATTTTTTTGATATTTTAGTAATGAATAAATATATTTAAGAATTATGTCATATGTTAAATCATCATCCTCCTGCCCATATCCCACTCTAAGTTGGTTCGGCACATGTTATAAACATGTCCCTTGATTCGGTTCGGTATTTTACGACCGGCCGCCTGCCTGACTTTAACTTAACTTCTTCGTTATTTACGACAACTCGGTAAGAAATGAGGGTGGTCTATTCTACTCAGCTGGATACCACACAGCGGAGTCCCCTATATTGAATATTTTCATTTATTTATTTTATGACTTTTGTTGGTATTATAGGTTAAATGGATATTGGTGTATATTTGTATTACCAATTGCAAAATACTCGAACACGTAACGTATGCTAAATCGGCCACAATAAACCAGATTTCGGAATCTCGAATCAAAATCAAAATACTTGATCTATATAAGGTCAGATACAACTACATTTAAATTCATTATAAGGACCCCTACCTTTTTATGGTTTTTTTTTCTAAACAAATAATTATTATTAATTTAGGAAACTAAATTATATGATTATTTATAAAGGTCACACTGAGAACTTTGAAGCAGCTTTCGAAGGCGAGTACAACGCAGGAAGCATCGCGCTAGCTTTTTACTCGGGTCTCTTCGCTTTTGGAGGCTGGAACTATTTGAATTTCGTGACTGAAGAACTCCAAGACCCCTACAAGTAAGTAAATGTATTTCTTTAAATGTAATGGGTCTATTAATATGCAACAAGTTTACTAAATATAATATAGGTATATATATTCACGGAATTTCCTGGTATAATCAGTGCTGTAGTCACAATATGGTTTAATTATACTATAATACATAATAAACGTCATTCAAGGAAATAAACATTTCATAGAATTTGTTAATGGAAAAGGTATTTATTATAATAATTTGTCTTAATAATGGATCTTAAAAGATAGGTTTGGGGTCGTTCATAAAAAACGTTCGCATCCAAGGCTGAGGGGTCTTATTGAGCGTGGCGAGGTGTGATAAGGGGAATGGGGGTTCTATGGCCTCGTGACGATCGTCGTTCATTAAATATTGTAAATTAATATGTCAGAATATGCAAAGACTGTGGTCTATATCACACGTCTTATAGAACCTTACTACAGCATTTGAAAAAGAACATCCAAAGCGGAAAGAAAAGATGAAGTAGTTCGGCGTATATAACCGACTCGCATGTATAACCAGAGATGAAAGCACTACAGAAGCAGTACTAGCAGAATACAGAATGGATAGACGATGATGAAGTAGACGTTAGTTTTGAAAAATATCAATGAACTCCAGATTATGGTAACTAGTGAACTGATAGCAAAATAAACAAAGTGTCTAATTAAACAGAAATAAGTATACTTTTGAATTTTGATGTTAAATATTAAGTAATACGATAGCCTAAAAAATATATTCGAATCCTTTTAAGACAAGATAATGATGAATAATATAATGTGGGAGTATGTATTAAATACATATAAATACAAAGGATATTACGTAATAATGTGATGACGTAAATATAAACGAGCTTAGATCTCTCAGAGGAGCCCTCTTCAAGAGCACATCAAACAGTTTTCTCGTCTGTTTGAATTGGCATTTCAAATAAAGGATCGTAAGAGGTGCTTAGATAAATTGCTTCAGAGTCTTGCGGTTTTATCTCTCTTTTGTATATTTATGGGATATTCTTTATTTTTACAACATTAGGTAAATGTTTTGCCTTTTGTTTTGCAAAATTAATTTGTGCCTTTTATTTTTTTCTTATAATTGGTATCGCGAAAGATATACATTAACAAATGTAAAGGACTTATCATTGGAATTACATTGAAATTGAAGAATAATACAGACTTCAAGTGCTTTAAATAATCGGCTTAACTGTTGAGTCCATTCTTTTTATTATTACAAATGTATAATGTGATCACCCACCTTATTTTTATGATACAAAGAAAAATATTTGTCTAAACAATTGTTTAAATGGTAATCCTCAATGTAAAACTTAGCTATATTTAATAAAACCTAGCTAGATCGATATTTCCCTCCCGAAACCACCTACATGAATTTTATGAAAATGAAGCTCTTTTCGAAATTCAGAAAAATATAGGTATATATAAAACATTAACAGTTAAATATTAAAGATACAGTCAGTTTGAAGGAAAATCGAATATTAATTTTGCAATTGCAGACAGTAATTATTCAACTAAGCTAGAAGTTTGTTGTATATAATCTATTTACATATTACATTAAACTTCTAGCAATAAATACTTATAAGTAAAAATCTTTTTTCTTTTATCTCGACGCGGGTTCGCACTTTTATTATTGCATGTTTTATTCAGAACAATCGTTAAGTTAGGGAAGCGTATTCCCTCTGAAAGAATTGTTAAATTATACGTTCTGATAACGAATAAGTCTTGTCCTGATAACTTGTGTATTACTCTTTCTCCTTCATATTGCATAACATCAAAAAATAATAATTATTATTTTACAAACGCTAAGTGGTATCCGTTTAAGTAGAATAGAACACTTCATTTCTTACCGAGGTGTCGTAAAAGGCGACTAAGGTATGTTGACTCGCATTGTGGTATCCGGCTGAGTAGAATAGACCGACCTCATTTCTTACCGAGGATTCGTAAAAGGCGACGAAGGTAAGTTGACCCGCCGTGTGGTATCCGGCTGAGTAGAAAAGACCACTTAATTTCTTATCGAGGTGTCGTAAAAGGTGCATAAGGTAAGTTGACGTCAAGCAGGCAATCGTCGTAAAAAACCTAGCCGAATCATGTGATTACATGTTTATAACATTTGCTAGCTCTACTTAGAGTGGGATAAGGACAAGGGGATAATGATGATATTTTGACATACACTTCTACATCAACTGTATTCAAATGAATATTTTGTGTTATTTAATCATCAGATAAATTTTGTGAGGGACCTCGAAGAAATCGGATGATGTGATGCGATGCTCCTTAAGTAACTTCGTACAAATGGATCGAATTTGAAACTCAGTGTAAAAATAATTACAGCTGTCTTATTTATTTGTATAAATGCCTATAAAAAGTAAGAAAGCACATGATTATAACAGATTATTGCGGAAATGTTTGTTATTATTTATACCATTTTACCACTGAATACCGCGTCGTGTCCGTACAAGTATGAATAGCCATTTTAGGTAAGCGGGCTTTTAATTCGTTCGTTGTTTCGCCTCAACCAATTTTGCAATTAACGGCTCGCCTATTACAAAATTTAAAAAAGGTACAAATTACCTATGTACTAAAACACCACGTGAAGATCAATGACCGTAACCTTATGTCGGTTACTATTTTCTCAGTACATTTCAGCAATAATATCAGTAGATGCAATGTTGTCAGAATATATAATATAATAGAAAGCTGCTCGTTTTGGGCAGAATTCGACGTGAACTTACGTGAAAATCTCGTAAAGAAATCGGTATCGATGACGTCTTTGTTTAGCAGTTGAGACAACACAACATTTCTTTTCGTATTCGTAAAAATGTGCGATGCCGTTTTTTAAACAAAAATATTATTCAACTAGTAAAAATCTATTCTAGATCAGCCATGACATAATTGTTATTTTCGGCCGCAATTTTCCTGCATTTTGTTTGAGAACGTTTTGGAACTTGCAAACCTTAATGACTTCCTATTTTACTCGCGAAGTATTCCAGGAAAGTTCATTTCTAAATATTAATTGGTCAAAATAAATTTAAAAAATCCGAAAGTTGCTTTGTAACTAATAATAATTTTGAAATTTTTTATGTAGCATCAATAAAAGCTATACTATACTATATTTTCTGAAATGTATCCCTTCGTTTCTGGTTTTTGTATGATGTATGTGCCGGACTTGTGCCTTTAAAACTTGTACATCAAAGCTTTTGCATTCAGACCGTTTTAATAATTGGGCTATTCAATTTCTTTTGTCACAAGGATATGCTGTCATCCTATGTTTTATGGGTCACGTTTATTTATGATACTAAATTATGAAGATTCTTACAAAGATAGAATTTATTCCATCCTCGAGTTCTTAGTATTATCGTTAAATGGTTACTGATCCAGTTTTGTGATAAAAATTTTAGTAGGCCAAATGGAGGCATTTTTTTTATCATATCAACCGTAATTTTTTCCGAAGCAAACACGTTTCTCAATTACAGTTGAATATATTATTTATTAATTAATTTTCAATGAAATAAATTTCTAGGATCTGTATTACGTATTTCACAGATGGAACCTACGCAAATTTTTTCAACTGTTTATCATAATTTTATCATATTTATAAGTTTTTATGGAAGCAGTATTTTTATTTATCACAATTTGCGTAACTATTATGTTTTAGGTATTTTTTTCCCTAAATTTGATGAGCTCATATTAATATCATTTTTATCACATCGTTTCAGGAATTTACCGCGCGCAATATGGATCGCTATGCCAATGGTGACTATTATCTACGTGATGGCAAACTTGGCCTACTTCGCTGTGGTTTCTAAGACTGAAATGGTGTCAGATGCTGTGGCAGCGGTGCGTTGTTTTGTTTCTTTAAGCTTAATATTTTTGTGTGTATATCATTCTTAATGCTATAAAACAAAAGAACAAGAACATCACACAAGAAGAAACGTAAATTTTCTCAGGTGTCAGAGATGAAAGAAATGGCTAATCTTTTATTTAAAAAAATGTTTTGATTTATGAATGGATCAAAGTCATCATTAAGTCTTGTTAAGATAGGGAGGCTGAGGGACAATAACAACAAGTCGAATAGAGATTGATTGTGAGATTCCGTGCTTACAGACGTCCACCAGATGGACAGACAACCTCAAAACCGTAGATATCCATGAAACTAAAAAATAATTTGAAAAGACCAAAGATTCCTTAATGGATTCCATCAATATTTCGATCCAGATTTATTGATGGACGCTTGGTTGGATCACAAGTATGGTATGGTCCTCGATATAGAAAGATATATCTTTCAAAGACCTTAAATTATCCTTGCATTTTTGCCAAACATGCCTGACTAAACAATCGCATTCTAGTGTATTAGAACTACCTCTACTAAATTTTTAAGGTCATATCTATCATATCTATGTTCTGTATCTATCAGTGTAATCTATGGTTTGAAATGCAAGTTAAAAAATCCAGCTGTGCTGTAATTGATATAACGCCACATGATTTGTTTGTATTTGCTACAGGCGATTTTGCTATAATTTGCGATAAAAGAAAAAAATATATACTGCTAAATATATAGTGTACTATTCGTTCTAATACCTGATACATGCAGAATTTGTAAAAACTCATGCAATACGCGCTACCAATAACACAACAATACACAAGCACTGCACACATTCAACAATTATTTCGCCCCGTAACCGAAGCATTGTCAGAAGATAGACTGATACTAGAAAATTGCAAATTTGCTATTTTGTCGTGGAGTTTATCTCCTAATATTTTCATTACTTTTGATTAATTTAATTAAACTACTTTTAATTAAATTAAATTAAAATAAAGTAAAAGCCCAATTCTATAAATTATTTAAAAACAGGTTATTTTTCTATGGTTTTCAGATATTCGGTGACCGTCTTTTTGGGGGATGGAGTTGGGTGATACCAGTCGCTGTAGCCCTTTCCACATTTGGTGGAGTGAATGGAGTTTTGTTCACGTCCGCGCGGCTGTTCGCGACTGGCGCACAAGAGGGACATATGCCTGGTTTCTTCACACTCTTTCATATTAACAAACAGACACCTATACCTTCTCTAATGTTTACAGTAAGTATGCTACTGTATTTATTTATTTTTAAAAAGGATTATTAACAGGCTACATCTTAATCAGAACTAGACCTACTTAAAGATAACCACAACTTGCGCTTCAGTTGTCTATAACCTTCACATAGTATTAAGCATATTTATTATATTATGTTACTGTATGAATGTTACTAATTAAAATATGTGACTCTATATTCATCATATTTTAATATATATTGATAAATATTATAATCATCTTCCTTCTGCCCTTATCCTACTCTAAGTAGGGTCGCTACAACATCTTATAAATACGTTGTCACATGATTTGCTTCATATTTTCCAACCGGTCGTTTGTCTGACGTCAACTGTCCTTAGTCGTATTGTACTACACCTCAGTAGGAAAAAGGGTGGTCTATTCTACTCAACCGGATTTCACATGGTGGGTCAACTTACCTTAGTCGTACTTTACGACACCTCGGTAAGAAATGTGGATGGCCTATTCAAGAAGAACCAGCAAGAAACTGACAATATTTTTTTAAACATTTTCAATTAATATTTAAGCGCAGTCTTGTATGAAGCTGAGATTTTTTTTAATCTAAGCATTTGTATCATACATCGCTCATCATAATCACGTTCGGCAAACGGCCTGAGTCAATCCTGACATCAAGTGGATGCCTGTTTGCGGTCTTTTTGGTAATTATTAGCGTTGAAACGACATTTTTTGTTGCAGTGTTTCTTTTCGCTCCTTATGCTGACGAATAGCAACGTGTTTGACTTGATCAATTACTTCTCACAAACATTGTGGCTGTCTATTGGCATGTCAGTTGTTGGTCTGCTCTGGTTGCGGCGGACTAAACCCGATATGGCTAGACCTATCAGGGTGAACCTCGCTATACCGTACACATTCCTCATCGCCATCGCTTGTCTGGTCATCATTCCTGCCATCACTAAGCCCAAAGATACCGCAATTGGCTTGGCTATACTATTATCGGGTATACCAGTTTATTACCTATGCGTTAAATGGAAAACGAAACCGGAATGTTATGATGTATTTTCCGGATGTGTTTTGAGATTCTTTCAAAAGTTATGCGCGTGTGTTTATGTAGACTCGATTGAAAAATTATCTGAAGATAAATAAGTGTTTTTTATATTTTAAGTTAGTTTTATTTTATTGTATAATAAAAACCAAATATATACAAAAAATATAGTTACACAGTTTTTATCTATATCGGACTGCTTTATTAAGCTATTTTATGTAGCCTATAATAGTTTTATAATGATAAATATCAAAAAATGTGGTTATTGCAATACTTTTACTTACGTAGCCTAAAATTGCGTATATCACGTATCGAAATGAAATGTCGTATATCAATATTGTTACTCTTGTGCTATCCGATGTAGCCAAAAATAGAGTATAAATTACTTTATAAAATGTATAAACTTGAAGTGCATTTAATACATACTACAACGTGATATCTTTTTCCATTATTATGCTACTTACTGTATTATGTTATTGTGCTTACGATTTCTTACTTTTATCATTATTTGGCCATTGTGTTACGCTGTTTACCAAACCATAAGGAATTATTTAAAAAACTAAATTATGCAAACAGCTAATATTATTTTACGTTATGGTATTTTGCGTAAAAATAAAGTATACGTAGTAAAGGTATGTACCGAAATGTAACAGATTTAATAATTATTGGACCAGTATGTTAGCTATTTTGCGTACTCTATAGTATATAAGTCTACATACATCTTCTATGTAATATATAGCAAAATGTAACAGCTTTTATATGTATACATCTTAGAAAACAATTGATATTGTGCATCTTATATAATTATGTAATATTTACCAAAATGTAACATCTATATGTGTACCGATGTTTTGCGTCGTGCTTTTGTGCTTAATACATTATGATAGCTTATTTCATTGATATAAATTTGAATGAATGTCGAATATAGTAGTCCACTAATCGTGTTATTCGACTACTAGTATATTATGATATTGTCTGTCCAAAATAAACTGTATAAAATACATTTTATACATTTTTTTGTCCACAACATTTTTTCATATTCTTGAGTACTGATACGTGTATTTAATATGTAGGTAGTTTATTTAATTGATATCAATTTTAAGAATATATGCCATTGAGGTTTTTTAATCTGTTAAATTGAAAGTTAGATTTATTGTACGCTTTACAGCAGTGTTTCCCAACGTGGGGCCCACGACCCACAGGGGGTCAATTTGATGGTTAAGGGGGGGCAACTCGACAAGTGTTTCCCTTTAGCCTTTAGCCTTTCGCTCTGGGCCATTTAAGTGCAATGCTAGATTTCAGTGCCAAATTAAACAAAAAAAAGCAATTTTTCTTCCTAAAACCTAATATTTATGTTCTTTAAGTGAACAATTAAATTTTTAATATTAAAATTTTTGTATGTTACTTAGGGGGACAAAATAATTTTTAACGTGGGGCATGGACCAAAAAAGGTCGGGAAACACTGCTTTACAGTAAATAACAATCTACTATGAAAAAGTAATGAATTTAAAATCAAATTTGGAACCTTTTGAAACCTATATACATGTTGGCAGGTCGTTGTTACGGCATATCAAGCTATTATATTTTTTATTAGCCTTTTTTAAGTACCATGTTTACAAAGTTATACGGTTATCGGACCAGTATATTTTGGTTTTTAATTTTAGATAGTAAGAGTATTTATTAAACGTGATGTATAGCATTATAAGATGCTTTTAAGGTACTTTTTAAGATTGTCTGACCCTTTATTTTTGTAAAATGTTATATACATTACTATTATTTATATAATACTAAATTATCACTTATATAAAAGATTGAGGACCACAATTTTAATTTATTTTAAAGCTATTGTATAATCTATATACATAAAATTGAAATGTTTGTCTGCCATTGCTTGTCCTAGTAAATTAAGACTAAATTATTAAAATTTGAGTTATTAAGACCATGTTTTCACTTTTACGACATTATCTATACATATAAAATAATAACATCGTTGAGTGTTTTGAAATATAAATTATTTTTTATAAGCTATTTAAACAAACATTTTTAATTTAAAAAAAACATTTTTACATAGAATTGTCTAAAGATAGTAATTTATACTTTAGCTGAAAAGAGATTTAAATGTATTTTTTTAATCGTAGCGCAGATAATTTAAATAATTTTAATATCTCGATTCATAGTACGCTTTCTACACACATATTGTGCTTATGCTCTCTTTTTATGTTGTTAGTATGATATTGTAATTTAAATCATATTATACACAAAATAATTTATAAGCAATAAATGTTACTGATAATAGTGTTAATTTTTTCTTCACATACAATATTTTGTTTTTAACATAGCATTATAATCACATACCAATAAAAATACAAAACGTATCAACTCTCCTATCCCCTGTGTGTACCCTACCTCAATTTCTTAGTACGACTATTTAATCATGTATGCGTATTGCATAGTGTATCTATTATTCATTTAACAGCATTAAATATATTAGAAGAAAAAAGTATTATTAATAAGAATTCCTGCTCCTTTTTTTACTTTTACTGAAAACTAATAATTTTTAATTAAATTCAGTTGATATCAGTTATTACTTCAGAAAAGCAAATTCTCAGTAACTTCAATATAGAATAATATACTGCAGTTTAATTTCAAGATCTATTTGATTAAAATATAAATTTGAGTTATTAAAAAGACAATTACACGATATTTTGGTACTGTTTTATTCATTGCCGCAGATTTTTTGTCTACATGTGTGAGATCTTAAAAGTGGGTAATTTTTATGTAAGGCCGCAAAGGACTAGATTCCAGGCCGTTAATAAACTAAAAAAAAGGGTTATATTATCTGTGGTGTTTATAATAGACTACAAATTCAAGTAGTTTGTTGTTTATTACATATGTAATGTAATGAGAATGTTATTTTGCTATAATCCACCATAAAAGAAAATATATGTAATGCTAAATGTAGAGATGTACTATTCGTTCTTCTACCTGATACATACAGAATTTGTAAAATCTCATGCTCTACCCGACACCGATGGCACAACAATACGATTACGATTTTGTCGTGGAGTCTATCTCCTGACTATGCTTCGGTTACGAGGCGAAACAATTGTTGAGATTGTGGTGGTGAATGTGTGCAGTGCTTGTGTATTTTTGTGCCATCGGTGTCGGGTAGTGTATGAGTTCTTACAAATTCTGCATGTATCAGGTATGAGAAAGAATAGTACACTCTACATTTAGCATTACATATATTTATTTTTTATCGCGGATTATAGCAAAATAATATTCTCATTACTTTTGTATTATGGTCCTCCGCAAAGTAACGCCTAATTCTATAAATTACATATGTAATGATTAAACATAATCATCAATTTACTAATTACTAGGGATTGACTTGGTGTGAAAAAATCGATTAACAATAAATCGATTTTTTTCTCTCGAAACTAAATCGGTAAATAATAGATTTATTGAATCGAAAAAATCGATTATTAATAATTATCTTTTAGTCAATCATTACTAATTAAAGAGGACAAGTACGAATATAAAATAACAGATGAACTATTTGCCAAATTCGACTAAATTGTGTATTTTGGCTTCATTGGTTCATCATTCAACGCATATCTTATAATAAAAAAAGAGATAAAAAGGGTGAATAATATGATGGAATTTAATGTTTACAAAAATCGTTTATTAAAAATCGATTATAATAATGAAATAATCGAATAATATAAAAATCGATTATTTTTTGACATCCCTACTAATTGCTAAGTCTAAAAACAATTAAAAAGACCAAAGTAAAATTTATTTATGTGAGAATTATTGTGAAGTGTGAACCAATAGTGTAGATATAATATTAAAAATTTGTATAGAAATACTGAAATACAGTACATACAATAAAAAAACTATTGTATAATGTTAAAATTCGAAATTGTGTCCTCCAGAATCGTGGAGGTTGGCGACAAAGAAAAGAAATATGTAGCTTACATGTTACAAGTTAGACAGGACCGGTGGTGCTTAGATCCCGATGCAGCTAATGTAGAAAGAAGATACACACACTTTTTAGATTTGTTTAACGGATTAAGAAAAGAACATTCAAGTTTGATGAACAATATATCTTTTCCCCGAAAGGTAATCACTATTTTGGAAACAAATTTTGTTTGTTATGGTTTTTTTCTCATAACTATAATTGTCTACATTTGCATAATTTAGTAATTTCTGATAAATCCATAAAACTGTATGTATATATGTTAATATAGTTTCCTTGTTTTAAAATTCAAACCCAAACGATTATGCCCTATAATCGTATAAATTAAATTAGAAATAAACACACTCAAATCTATCTTACCAGATTAAAATTTTGTTAAAAAAATTATGATTAATATATCGCTAATATTCTATTATATTTAGCTATACCCTACGATTATACTTTCAATTTAAAATTTACCTAATCATAATATACTAAAACCTTTTTTTATTTCTTGATTTATGCTTGTACTCTTTTACTGTTTCATGTAATTGACATCAACATGATACCTTTTTTGGTGATTATAATAATAACATTAGTTTATGTATATAATTTAATATTTAGTAAATAAAAAGAAATCATTTAAGCTACAAGCCCTTGAGAGTAATGGTAACTGTATTTTATCATTCTAAGTAATAAATGTTACTAAATTTATAAAAAACTACTGTTTTATTACAAAAAGTATTCTGATCTATCTTGTTTAACCTGAAAGGAAAACATTCAAATATATGAAAACCTTCTTTGTTTTTTAATAAATGGGTTCTCTTATCTATGTATAGAAATAATATTAAAATAATAAAGTTTCATATTATAAACATCTTTTCTGTTATGTGTCCGAATTAAACTTATTAACTTTGTGCTAAAAGGATTGGGAAAATCATTTATTATCTGTTTAAATTATTCAATTATTTTGTTAATACAGATTGTAAATATTGGTTAATTTCACAGATAGTTGTTGGCAACTTTGACCCCAATTTGATATCAATCAGATGTGCAGCTTTTGAGTCACTGCTAAATGTGATAGCAAATGACTCACGCCTTAGGGATGCCCCTGCAGCTATTGCATTCTTCCAGAATGTTGAACTAAATGATGCAAGAAGATTTATTGAAGATGGGAAGTATGATCAAGCATTATCTGTATTAGAGACTAGTTTCAAGTTATTAAATAAGGTGAGTGAAGAGTTTATTCCTTATATCTATACTAATATATAAAGCTGAAGAGTTTGTTTGTTTGATTATTTTAACACGTTATTGTCAGGAACTACTGGACTGATTTGAAAAATTCTTTGAGTGTAAGATAGTCCATTTCTTGAGGAAAGCTATAGGCTATATAACATCACATTAAGATAAATAGGCGAGGAGCATCAATAAAAAATATAACGAAAATGGCAAAATTTAAAGCTTTCTTTGCGTGTGCTAAGTAAACGGTGCAAGTTATTAAAAAATCATGTACCATGAAATGGATCCCCTCTAAAAGTTTTAAATAAAAGTCTGCAACAGCATATGTCTAGCTTTTAAGGTTAACCCACTTTAACCATTTTTATGGTTATAAAACTACTATATTATGGTTTTAATCTTTGGGTTTACTCGCTGGCAATTGCTAGTTATTTATATGTAAAGCTGAAATAATTTACAGCATTTAGTTGTAGTAATATTTTGTTTTATTGGAATATAAAAGTTGATGCTCTTGTTCTTACAGGTATATACAGATAGATCAAGAGTGGTCTTAAGTGTTTTGTGTAGAATAGTGGCGTGTGCAGCTGCTAGTGGAGGAGCTCTTGCTGGGCCTGTGGAGAAATGGGCCCAGTTAGCTCTTAGAAGATATGAAGCTGTTAGTGACTCAGATCTTCTGATTATATATATACCACTTTTGCACTCCTGCATTTCTATATGGTATGTATGGCCAAAGATAATTGAACTGTATTTTACACAAAAGTCATCAAAAGTGTCAGTTTCTGAATATAAAATGTATGATAAACAATTTGAACATGCATTTTTTGGTCAACTATGCCGGTTTCCTATTTCGGTCGGTCTGTAGGAGTTGATGTGAAATTAGATATCATACTTCGACATTTAACTGAAACATGCGATATTAAATTCTATTTATGAATGTAATAAATAAATTCTCTGTAGTAGCAGTAGACCATGATAGATTATAGGGTGAATTTCGGTAGAGGTAAATTCAGTGAGGAAATCTCCATATCTTTAGAGAATACCTGAGGTATGTGATAATATGAGAGAAGGCCTTAGCCCAGCAGTGAAATATAACAGATGTTTACATTTTTTTAATAACTTTATAATATTACGTTTTAATATTATAAAGATTGTTTGCAAAGTTTATATGAGCAAATAAATAAAGCATTATTATTATTAAAAATTTCTGATTAATTTTATTAAATTATAGTGTTTCGCCTGTTGGAGTAGTGGGTAGTGACCCTGACTTCAGCTTCACCGGGTCACGGTTTCGATTCCCGCCGAGGGCCAACATATTCTATAAATGAATTTTTTGGTCTTTGAGCCTGGGTGTATATTAGTATTTAAGTATGTATTTAAAAATATATATTCACCAGTTGTCTGCCTACCATAACACAAGTATTAAGTTACTTACTTTGGTGACGGACAACCATGTGTGTGTGTGTCCCATATATTGATTTAAAGTTAAATTTTTAGCTGTTCCTTTGTTTACTAATTTTCACTACAATAACATACTAAGTTAAGTGTTGAGGCTAAATATTCTTCTAACACAATTTCAGGGAAACATTAGGTCGTGATAAATCAAGATTGGTTGAAGAACTGAACTCACTTCGCAAAAAAGGCATGAAAGTGGACTCAGTATCGAGTCTTATGGAAGCTGTGGACAACTTGGACACAAATATTTAATATTTTCTTATTTGTTAAAGAAACATGCTTTAATTAATCAAATAGGCAGTTATATAAGACATTTACATTATGATTATTAATTCTAAGAGCAACGGTAAGAATTTATATGAGCATTATATTACTCTTTTTGTAAAGTATTTCTTTTAGAATTGGTTATTTAGAGCTTATTATTATGGTTTTTTTTATTCATAAAATTTTTGGAATGGATTTAAAAAACACATGTGATATTGATTACAGCTATTTAAAAAGATTTTTTTTTTAATAAGGATATAGTGACACAAAACAATTATTATACATTTTAAATATTTTCTGTTATAAAATTTGGTAGAAACTAGCTAACAATAGTTGAATTTTATTATAAATTATTATAGTCAAAAAGGAATAAATATATGAACACAAAGTTAAATTTAAATTCCTAGTTATGAACATGGGTACCTGTAAAAGGGGAAATGGGATTTATTCTGATATTTCGTCAAATAATACTTTAATTAAAAATATAAAATAGTTTAAATATAGAATTTTTTAAAATAATTATTCCATTTAAATACATACAGACTTTGGTACGCGATTTGTATGAGGTGATAAGATAAAGTTTGGGTCACACATAGATTATAATACCAAATTGTATTCGTATAATTTTCATATAAACAATGTTTATGTAAATTATTTATATATTGGTAAAATCGGAGATAAATATCTTATAAATTAATTTGCTATGTTTTTTACTAAAATCAGAAGTAGGCAAAAACCATAAGATCGGCATAATCACATTCTAATGAAGTTATCTAAGATGTGATTTCTAATAATTCTTATTTGCCAGTTTTACAGATTTTTTCTGCCACAAAAGATAATGAATTAAAAGCCAATTGTCATACAAATTTTTTATAACCCGATATTTATTACTAAAACATATTTATAGTATATTTAATCTACTGCTCGATTTCATGTTACTTTATGCAATATCCATCAAGTAAAGGTAAATATTAATGAGTAATAATAATTTACTTTTTTTTTTTTTAAATTGTAGATAATAATATGATTTTTTAAAAATAAAATGAAAATCGATAATTACGTAGGTACCAGAATATATTTGTCATACTGCTGGAAAATTGAATATATAACATCTTCATTATAGTTATAAACTGTTCGTAATGAAACCACGAAGCATCAAATTATGTAAACTAACAGAAACAAACACTGGAGGATGCTTAGGCAGCTTATTATTATCATCTTATTTTTTTTTCTGAAATAGTATATTAATATGATTATATTCAAAAAATACCAATAATGATCTGAATCAATTAATATTACTTAGCTGTTAAAAGTTTTGTATTAGTATCTCAGTAGCTATTAAGTAGACAGCCTTATAATTAGTTTTAATGAATATTTACGGTTTTTTCACCGTCTCAGTGAAAGGTAGTAAATAAAATTATATATATATTTTTTTAATTTAATTTCTGCTACTTTATTCATGGAATCAATACTACCCAGCATTTAGTTTACGTCTTCAACACCTTCTTACAATTTGTTATTGGCATGATATTAGTGATTTATGGTGCGTTATACAACCATTGATTTCTGAAAGTTTTGTAGCTATACTCTATACATTATGGTACATTATTGTCTGGAAGTAAATCATATGATTATTTCCAAATGTAAAACCACCATTTCTCTCAGCAATATGGTGAAATAAGCAGCTTACCACACAAGTAAGAAAAAATGTCATTAGAGTTAATCATCATTTCAATCATCAAGTGGGGTTAGATGATGACATGAAACATGATTTTCGCTTCCATTTCGTCCTATCATTTGTCAACTCTGACACTACTTCTTTTATATACACACTTCACACAATCCAACCATTTTATTTGTCGGCTTTCCTCTAGTTACATATCTATCCACATTCATATTTAACACTCGATTAATCACATGATTTTTATCCCTACCCAATATGTGTCCATACTATCTAAATTTGCATTTCTCGTCTTTTCTATAAAGGGCGAAACTTGTAAGTTTTCGTCATAATGAGACTTAATATTATTAATAATTATAGCAAATTAAACATGCACCTAATTTAAGTTGTCCCATTTAGGGAACCACATTACGTTGTGATATTTCCTTTTCTATCTGAATGTAAATTATCATCAGTATTATCATAAAACTAATAGCATTCTGGTCTTCGTATGAAGTCTATATCATGAGAAGTTAATAATTGTAACATAAAATTAAACCCGCAGTTTGTGACAAATATTTAAACAACAATATTATTCATAAAAGCAAATATTTATGAATAAAAAGATACAGATGAGACCATACAGATGTGTTAAATGCGCGCAGTCTCATAAAACTTCTGATTGCCCTAAGCCAGATAGAAATACTCCAGCAAAGTGCGCCTTATGTTTAGGTGCCCACCCGGCAAACTACAAAGGCTGCGAGGTTTATAGAGAAATTCTAGCTAGAAAGGAAAACAAGCAATCCTTCAAGAAACCCTACCTAAACACAGATAAACCTTATGTAAATCCAATTGAGGGAACCCAAAAACAAAAAAGAATGCTGTATGTTGAAGCCTTAAGATCAAAAAATATAACCGAAAAAAATACAACAGATAGTTCAAAAGATGCCCAAACAACCTGTATCGACTATTCCAAATTGGAACAAATCTTAATCAAACAAACAGAGAAATTTGATCTCATCTTACAACAAATGAGCGCCCTTATGAGCGTCATCACAATTCTTGTCGATAAACTAGGAAAATAGGTGCTTTGAGAGTAGCTACATGGAACATTAATGGATTAGGACCTAATAAAGATGAGGTTGAAATACTAATTCAAGAACACTGTATTGACATAGTCCTGATATCAGAGACCCATTGCACTCAAAACAGTAACATTAAATTTAAAGGATTTAGAACTTACCTGACCAACCACCCTGATGGCAAAGCACATGCAGGAACAGCCGTTATAATCAGGGAGACTATACAACATCATCTCTACGTTCACTTTAAGACCGAACAAATTCAAGCTACTGTTGTGACAATACAGGACAAATGTGGTTATTTTAACATAGCATCAATCTATTGCCCACCAAAACATGGTATAAGCCAAGTAATGTTCTCAGAGTTCTTCTCTGAGTTAGGGGATCGATTCATTGCTGGCGGTGATTGGAACTCTAAACATGTATACTGGGGCTCAAGATTAACCACAACAAGAGGTCGACAACTACTATTGGCCATGAGTACAAACGGCCTCTTTCCTGTCTCCACCGGCGAACCTACATATTGGCCGGCAGACAAAAATAAAACACCTGACCTTTTAGATTTCTATATACTTAAAGGCTTGTCGCGCCACTACTTAAAAGCGGAATCTTGTTTTGATAGCTCTTCTGACTATACGCCGGTTTTACTGACAATTAGTACTTCTGTTATTATTAGTGAAAAACCGATGTCCCTCTATAATAGACGTACAGATTGGGATGTGTCCGATGTTACATTGAACAGAATCTAGAGTTAAACATAGCGTTAAAAACCCCACAAGATATTGATAATGCTACCAATAATATCACTACACTAATCCAAGATGCCTGTTGGAGATGTACTCCTAGTTTACACTACGCTGAATCTACATCAAACGTACCCCTGCAAGTAAAACGTCAAATTTTAGAAAAACGGCGGTTACGTCGAGTTTGGCATATGACTAGACATCATAGTGACAAAACAGCCTTTAATCGAGCTTGTAAAGAACTTAAGACCAAGTTAAAAGAGATACAAGAATATACACTGGAACAAAAACTTCTGACGCTTACTCCAACAGCCAACACTAATTATTCACTCTGGAAGTTCACGAAATCGCTAGCCCGACCCATTGATGCAAGACCACCCATTAAATTAGCTGACGGTGTATGGGCTAAAAGTAGCTTAGAAAAGGCAAATGCGTTTGCAAATCATTTATCATCGGTATTTATACCAAATAAGAAAGGGAATGACTCCAACTTTTACGACTCAATAGATTCTGTAATTAACTCTGACTATCAGCTAGACCGCCCCCCTAAATTAGTATCTGTACAAGAAATAAAAAGATTAATAAAAGAATTAGATGATAAAAAGGCACCTGGTTTCGATCTCATTACGAAAGAAGTTCTTAGGGAACTTCCAAAAAAGGCACTTATTTTCTTGGCACACTTATTTAACGGTATTTTGAGACTCCAACACTACCCTTCCCTTTGGAAGGTTTCACAAATTCTTATGGTGCATAAACCAGGTAAACCTCCTCAGAACATAAAATCTTACCGACCAATAAGCCTTTTACCAATAATTTCCAAGTTGTTCGAGAGGGCTTTATTACATAGAATAACACCAGTACTAATTAAAAACAAAATTATACCATCACATCAGTTTGGATTTAGACAGCATCACTCTACGGTTGAGCAAGTCCATAGAGTATATGATACAATCAGAAAATCCCTGGAGTCAAAGGAGTACTGTGCTGCTGCTTTTCTGGATATACAACAGGCATTTGACAAAGTGTGGCACGAAGGCCTGTTGTATAAACTGAAAACCGTACTACCTCACAGCTACATGCTACTGTTCGATTCTTACCTATCAGACCGAATATTTCAAACCAAAGTGGGAAATACAACTTCAAAATTTTTCAATATCAAAGCAGGAGTACCACAGGGTTCAGTACTCGGCCCCACACTGTATTCAATATATACTGCAGATCTACCAATATCACCCAATGTTACTACAGCAACATTTGCAGACGATACAGCTATACTTACCAGTAGCAATGATGCTGCAACTGCCTCCTCTCAGTTACAATATGGTCTTGACCAAATTGGGGTATGGTTAGAAAACTGGAGAATCAGAGCTAGTACTACTAAATCAGTCCAAGTGACCTTTACTCTGCGTCGTGGAAGCTGTCCTCCAGTTAACTTATGTGGTATTAATTTGCCTAACAGTGAAACCGTAAAATACTTGGGAATACACCTTGACCGTAGATTAACCTGGAAAAAACACATCAAAGCTAAGAGAGAAGAACTTAATATTAAATATAAGCACTACAACTGGTTGTTGGGCAGAAATTCCAAGCTCTCAGTAGACAATAAACTGCTAATATACAAATCTATTTTAAAGCCAACGTGGGCTTATGGCGCTCAGCTATGGGGTAGCGCGTGCAACTCCAGTATAGCTAGCTTACAAAGAGTTCAAAATATTATCTTGCGCTCTATATCCAACGTACCATGGTACGTTACAAATCAAGAAATACATCAAAACCTAAATATCACCACAATTAGGGAAGAGGTGCGAGGATTGTCACTTAAATATAAAAATAAACATATCATTGTTTCGTTATCGTGTAATGGGCTTAAGATATACCTTATCGGTCAAAACGTATACTTGATTAAAGACAAATTTGTCACGTGCTTATCTTAAATAAAGGATTTATTATTTGGACGTGTACAGATTTCGATAAGATAATTAAATATCGATTTATAACATTTCGCCTTTATACAACGAAAGTGAAATTAGTAGCTCTGTGATACACCGATATGTTGATTTTAGATACCCATATTGATAATCTTTACCTTAAATTAAATCGTCGCAAAGCATTGTCTATACGTTGAATAGTCTTCTTCAACTTAGCGTTAAACGTTAACGTTGAATAGTATTGTAATATATTTTCTGAACAATTTTTATTGTGCTCTAATTTAAATTTGTCAATTTTTTATGTTTAATTGTAACACTATCGACTCATACAATACATATATCATTAATCACTACCTACTACTATTAAGAAATAGTCCATTGACCCATTGTCTAAGTCAGTAATATAGTTAAAACTGAGTGTCCTGATAAATCGTTAGTTTTTTTAAATTTAGCAAGTAGTATTATATAAACTACAACAAGAGCTTATTAAAATTTCACGCGTTTCTATCAGTTATATTTACAATACTCATTTAAATAATAATTCACAGAAAAATGACATTTAAAATTCGCCTTAATTTTTCCATAGAGGATTAGAATTTTCTATTAATACCGTTATACATATAATTATATGTTTTGTTATAATTTAAGGATATACATATATCACGTGTTGCATCGCACTTCGTTGCTTATTGTAGCCCCAGCCTTATTGTCAGGCAATTAATATCATCGATATTGAAATGAAAATCCATGTGGCTGTTAAGTTTATAATGTAAATAATTTTTTACAAGATTGGTGATTATTATCAAGGGTTAACTTATTATATTTCAATGCGCGCTTTATGTATCAAGAGTACCGTTATAAAATAAGATACTCTATTGAAATTTCGAATTTGAACGCGTCGAGGATAGGGTTTACACAGCGCACCCATTATAAATATATTTTTAGATAGTTTTATATGCGAAATTGGTAGCATCTTACATTTAGTTAAATGATTAAATGTAATGACGAAGAAGAGAGAAATTGAAAAACAGATTGTTAATAAAATCATGAATCATTTCATTCGTCTATATCTTGAAAAAAATCCGATGGCTAAAAATCAATATATGAATTAATTCATTTTTTTTTAATAATATGTACCTACCGAAGTTACAAATATACCTGTAACACTTATTTTTATGAATTATTTTATCGATGTTTTAATTATTGTTATTATGAATTAAATTCTTTTTATTTATTATAAATATACTATGTATAAATATTGCATTGCATCCAGGTCACATGACTTGCATCTGATTTATGTGATATTAAAAAATTTAGTGCTTTAGTTAGTTTAATTAGCAGTTCCAATAACATGTTGGAAAACTTAACGCCATTTTACCTTATTTACGCCATTTTATATAGCATTCCTAACAAAATATATTATTAGAATTAAGTACGATATTCATATTACATATTTTATATCTAATCTTGATTTGTTTATTATTTTAGTACCCTAACATTATTATTATGTTATTTTATATTTAAGAATAAATTACGTTGCTATTATAAAAATGTTTATTCAGATTATATTATAATTAAGCAAGTTTAAGATATGTCGTTTAGTTTATGGTTAAAGTAAATCATAGTGAAAAATCTTATAGTATGCATCTAATTCTGGTTCGGTCAGATTCTAATATAGCAACTTTTTAGAGGAGCCCTCAAAAATTACTTTCCTACCTGAGTTGATTAAGATCGAAGCTATTTTAGCTTTATCGCAACATTATAGATTTATCGCAACGTTACAGATTCTACAAGAGCAGCCCTTATTAAACCCTTCAGTGTCGCTACTGGGTCGTCCTTGGCAATTTTATAATATGTCTTAAAACATTTAGTTTGGGTTATTAATTTTTCGACTTGGCCTAAACTAAATCTGGCAATGTTGGCCTTATGAATATGTCGATACCGTATTGCAGTTACAGTTTTTCATGAAACTTTCTTCCTATCTCAATAACTTTTATTTCACGTTTTGTGAAAACATCTTATTAAAAAATAATAGTATTATTTATGCGAAATTAGATACACAAAAAACTATTATTATTATTCAGAACGTGTTTGATAGAAATTTATTAAGTTTTAATATTAATATTTATTATCAGTTTTTTCAAATAAGTTTACATTTACTGTTGTGTTTGTTAATAATTTAGAATCCTTTTAAATTCATTAAAACCTATCAATTAATATTGAAATTGTAGTATTTATAACTTTTCAAATTTTCAATGCATTACATAATGATTAAATAAATTAAATAGCGATTTTTGGAAACGTAGTAGTTCATTCTCTAAATACAAAATATTCAATAGACCTTATACAGTTAAAATAAGTTTTGTCTTGTACCATTTGTCAATATAAATAAATCACATTTAACCATTGTAGGGTTTAATTTTTATGAAAATTCTAATTAATATAATGGACAATTGAAATACTGTCAGATAACGCTATTACAAAAAAATTGATATTTAAATGGTCGCTGAACGTTTTTGAAGATATTAACTGTTTCATTAATAGGATTAAGGTGACTGATATTTTATACATTTGTAGATGTGTAATAAATATATTATGCGAAAATGAAAACAGCCTATTATTTTTCTCCTTAAGCAAATTTTATGAAAATCCTGGCTAAATACTTGACACGTCGTCCTTGGTGTAAGTGTTCAATAAATAATAAGAGACCTATACTTATATTTGCGTAGTCACACATCAAAATGAGACATAGTTGGCCTCATTTGCATTCTCTTTTGTTTTTCGGTGGACATATTTTAGGTAGGCTCCCCTATTTTAGTAGCAACAAGAAAATTTGAATTAGATTTTTTACAAAAAAGAAAGTTTAAAAAGTTTGTTTTTTTTAGAAAAAAAAAACAAAAGTAAGATATGAAGAATATGATAAATTGTAAATGTCAATTAATTGCATGTTTGTAGGAAACTCATGGGTGATCTAACTTATGAGTTTGAACTCATGCTCCTCGATTAATCACGCGCTCGCACTATTTGGCAATCACGACTACGATACTAACGTCTTGTTTATTAGGAATTCGAATCGATACACAATCAAGGTAATATTCTAATAACTTAGTAGCAACCATAACTTAACCTTAAGAGCCGTCGTCATAAAAGCGGCATATTAACTAAATTGTTAAGGGATTCACCAAAACAATTTTCCCTTCATAAAGTTAATGAATTCCGGCTGATGTCTGATCGCCCCTTGTAATGGTTACGATCATGTAACGATACTTCCCTTCGATCGTTATTTGATTGCTTCGTAATTTCGATCGAGGTATATCACTAATTTACCAATTACATATAAATATAAAGAATAATAAGGATTGCAGGTTTTAAAATAATTTTCTATATTAAGAAGGTTATTCAATTTATGAAAACGGTATGATTTAAGTATTTCTCGAGCGTTTTTAGGTAGGGCGTAACATTAGGCTATATTGACGTAATACTTGAATATATGTAATAAATTAATATGTAATACGTAAAACGTAATAATTAACAACTTCATCCGGAATCCGGCTGAGTAGTTTAGACCCCTTTTCTTACCGAGGTAAGATAAGATGATGTAAAAAACCGAATCATATAAGAACATGTTTATAATATATTGTGCCGGATACCGCACCGTAGAGTGGGATAAGGGCAGGATGATGATGATTAACTAACATTTATATCTGATCATTTTTTTTGTAACTACATGATTCTTTCAATTGCATTGTGGTAGTACGAGAGCATCGAAAAGTGGGTGTTATTAAATTGAAACTATTTACCGGTGATAGTTTGTACTTTGTCAAAGAAATGAAAAATAATTAAAAAACCAAAACCCTTCATACAGTCCGCTTCCACGGACCTGGTTCGTTATAACTCAGGATCATTTCGCTCCACTTTCTATGTTGATCAAAAGTACGCAATTGTTTTAAAGTCGATCTGCCTCCAAGACAATTCATCGTGTACTTTATCAAAGTCGATAGAGAGTTTTTAAGAATAAACTTTGGTTTAAGCGCGGCCGGTAACAGCTATAAATCGGCCGTGCGGATTTACGGCGCTCTGCAAATCGGTTTATATTTTCGATAAATAAAATTGGCGCGGGTTTTGCGAGGTAAGCAGCGGCCGTTAGGAGTGCCGGCGCCGCCAGCTGCCGCGCTCACATAAAACCCGACTACCCTCTCGTTTTCTTGCTGACAATTTTTTCCTGCTCCGGTCATTACGCAGCTGGGCCCGAGACAAAACGGCGAATCGTTTAAGCCCTCTCCAGAGACCGTCCAATTTTATTGTGTGTACCTAGTCGAAATTGATATGCTCTGCGAGTGTCGCCCCGCGTCACATGTTGAGCACAACGGCACTGCGCTCATTTGCCGTCTCTCAACTTTATCGAACAGTCTGAAAGGTGAAGCGAAAATCTATAAATACAATTAATTCGTGTAGGTAAAAGAGAAAAAGAAAATATTGTAATCGATTAAACAATAAACTTAACTGAATCTCTCTCTGTAGTCCCTCCGCTTCTTGGTTCAATATTCAATAATAATAATTTGAAAATTTTGGCAAAGGCACAGTGTTATTGTCAGTCTAATCGCAGACTTCGTCTTAACGAAAACAATATAAAATTACCAATATTCCTCGACATTCATCATCATTCTCCTTTCCTTATCCCACTCTAAGTGGGGTCGGCACAACATGTAATAATCATGTTGATTTGTTGATTTGTTTACGACCGGCCGCCTGCCTGACGTCAACTTACCTTAGTTGCCTTTTACGACACCTCGGTAAGAAATGGGGGTGCTCGATTCAACTCAGGAATCTACACGGCAGATCAACTTGCCTTACTCGCCTTTAATCTACATTAAAATTTCAAATCACGCATTCATTCATGCAAATAGTACGGTATAAAATAAATTAGTTATAGTAGAATATAAGCTATGTTATAGTTCCTTACATCTATGAGTAATGTAAATACATAGTAATCATTACATTAACTTTATAAAATTGTATAATAGTTACGTTTACAGAAAAAGAGTTATCGTCTCTGATCGGATGTCGAAGAATAGACTAAAATTTTATTTCAGACTATTGACAGTGCAGTTGTCATAATTTTGTATTCAGATGTCAGTTATATCGTTACTTCTCTTTTAAGAATTTGTCTAGAATAATTCAATCAATGATAGAACCACTATTGATAGCAAAATGATTTAATTATAAAGATAATGCCAGCAAATAAAAATGGTTGCGATGCAATATCTTTGGTCGTGGGGTTAGTAGTCTTCGCACTACCACTTACACTATTGGTGCCAGGTTTTTCAATATGGGACGTGATCCCAAAGGTCCGCATATCCCGGTTTCACATTGTGGATCAGAGCGTTACGTGGTCTCAGTTGAATACCGCGTTGGTGACAATGCTTGTGCTGTTCTTCTGCCTTTATTTGGAATTACGAAGTCGCGTGTAAGTAATACTGATACTGATTTATATGTACCTATGTGTTTTGGGTAAAAAATAAAGCGATTACATCTGTATTATTCTTAACAATCATCATTCATTATTCTTATGTCCTTATGACACTATAAGTGGGGTCGGCACAACATGTTTTCGGCAAGCATGTTGTAACATGATTTGGCTAGTTATTTTACGACCGGCCCCTTGCCGTCTGACGTCAACTTACCTTAGTCGCCTTTTACGACACCTCGGTAAAAAATGAGGGTGGTCTTTTTTACTCAGCGTTATACCACACGGCGGGTCTGCTTACCTTTGTCGCCTTTCCGACACCCCGGTAAGAAATGAAGTGGTCTATTCTATTCAGCCGGCAGCTGTATTATTATTAAAAATAAGAATATAAATAAATAAATAATCACTGCGCACTTTTTGATTAGAAATAATATCATGAGGAAGGTAATATTTTGCGAATTTCTGGTATATGTATCATCAGTTTGTATTAGTTAAGCTATTAATTTTAAAGCTATTACAGCATCAGTGGAAAATAACTAAATGTGATACACAAAACATTGGATACCTATTAAAAATATGAATATGTGAAAAGAACATCATTATCGGTTCAATTAACTGTTAACATAATAAATCATTTGATAAAAATACGATACGATCAGAAAATTTTTCCTTTCTTAAATCTTTCTAAATCAATTGACGATTTATATCGGTTTATAGAAATAGGTAATTAGTATACATACTAAAAGGAAGTGTAAAATAACTAGTAAGGATTCTAAAGTGTATAATATATTTTTAGGTTAGATGAGATGGTAGAGAATGTTTTAACAGTTAGTCAAGCAACTGAAGCAGCTATGGAGGTAGAACGTGTGAGACAAGCAGGGGAAGCAAGGGCTTGTTTGCAGTTGCTTGATGCTTCGGTTGAACATTATGAAGCGTTGATAATGCTAACAGACGACCTAAGGAAACGAGAGTTACCGAATATTAACCACCCGCCCTTTATCGAACCGAGTACATCTGAAATATAGTTTGGAGCAAATAAATTATGAGACATTATCTGTTTTTTCATTGTGCCTTAGTTAGGAAATGTTTTTGTTACCTTTATTCAGTACAGCGTCTACGCCGTATATGGGTAAAGTAGAGACAATTTTGTTAAATGAACATAATTCATCATAATTGTGCTATGGATGTTACCTCTGGCTGTTTTTTAGTTTAGTACTAGTCAAACCCATGACTTCCACTAGTACAAAGCCAGTCTGGTTAGACTTCGGTATCAAAATAAAATATGGCCTATTTCCCACTACAAGGATGTAGTACCTAATAAAACGATTCGTGGCTCAGTTCGGACATGAAGTAAGGACTTACAAAAAATACAATTCAGCATTTATAATATTAGTAAGGATCTTATAATATACATAATACATGTACCTATAGATTCTAACGTCTATTATAAGACCATTAGTTAAGACTTGTAGAGACAATAAACATATTTGTACAAGCAGTCCCCAAGGTCAATGTAAGTCTGGTATCAAGTCAATTAGTACTCGAGCAGCGTACCTTTAAGGCCTTTTTTAAAATAAGAATAAAACCCCTATGGGTACCCGCCGCCCTATGAGGAAAAGTGGTGGGTATCTTGGACTCTCACCGACTTAAAAGACCTGAGTGCTCTACCGTGTTGCTCGTGGCGGGCCCAAGGTAACGTACACATTGCCCCCAATCCTGTCAGCAGCAACTCGAGCCAGAGTTTTCTCTGGGTCGTGGCTTCACTAAAAGTGGCTCCTGCTTCCGCTAATCTATACATCGGGAGCACGATGCATCAAGCGCCTTGGGGACCGTCTTCAGTTGGGCGTCCGGTAAATCCCATTCGGAAGTTCCGGCAAGTCCCCGTTAGAGCTGCATACAACGGGCTTCGGCGAGTCGTCTGTGCCCCGCTCTCCTGCGGCGGATCGGATCCAAGGACTCGACTTTCCGGATCCGTTACATCACCTCCTTCTGCGAGATGACTTCCTCGTAGAAAGAGGCCACTGCAGCCCACGATCTCTCCCTTTCCATCATGGCGTAAACCACATGGAGCTAGGACAGATTGTGCCCCACCTGTATCAGGAGTTCCGCCCTTAACCCAAGCGGCCTACACCCAGCTGTAGAAAATTAAACAAGCTGCTACTTTTTCATAAGATTGTAATTTTGTTTAGACTAATTTAAAAGATATTATAATTAAAGAGAGTGCACTCAGTATAGTTTTTTTTCTTAGCGCTAGACATGTTCATTAAAGGAACCGAGCCGTCTCGTGGGACGTTGTTGACGCGAAACAACCAATCTGGAGCTAGCAATTACGCTAAATGACCTAATTAGATACTCGAGGTTTTATTTGCCGCCATTCGCTGAAAATATTTGGTTATTTTTACCACATTTTGCTTTAATTATAAATTGCAACAGTTTAATTAAGAATGTTTTATATCATTAAAAATGTTTTATGATAGTCACGCACCTACATTGTTTTAAAAAGTTTTTTTGTTTATTTATTATTATTATACTTATTTCATAACAAAACCTAAGTGGCTTTTTTGTACGTCGATATTCGTAGTCGGGACTTTGAATACATATTTTTTAAATATACCAATGTAAAGGTCACATATGTATTTATACAGCTTGTAAACATGCGATAAAACTACTCGTATAAGGAATGGTTTGAAGAAACAAATTTGTCATCAATATGGTAACGCACGGAAAATTTTGTGGCCACGGTGGAATCTATTTTGGCTTGGCAAGGTACTCGCCATCACCACACCACACCACCCTTTAGCCCACGATCTAGATATCAGAATTTTATAGTACTCGAGTCTCGACAAGAGACTGGCTATGTGACAATCTACTTAAAAGCGTTTAGAGTACGAGTGAAACAAAGGTCATTTGATACAACCGTGCATTCGTTAGCCAGGAATAATCAAGAGGGAGCCGAAATCACAAATGTCACATTCACGGTGAAAATGTAGTTTTTATTATTGACCTATTAATTTGAAGCAGGTTGTATTTGAAACATGTAACAATATTTTGAGAGTGAATATCTTGTCTTAGCGATAAGAATACCTTATGAAGTTAATTTTTATAATTTCATAAAACTCCGTCCTCATAGGTATCTTTTATTTAAATCCACAGTAGCTAATACACATCGACTCAGACACGTCACTTAACATCGAGAACACGCCCCTCTTATTTTCATTTAGACGTCTCCGGGGAGCGGATCAGGCGCTCGCAAAAATAAATAAAACTGTTATTGAGATAACCATCTGCGGTGCGGCTTTCGCTAAGTCCCGCTGTGTCGCGCTGAGCAATGTACTGAGATATGTCCGGATTACGCTCAGCTCCGAGTTTCCTTCAAATCTGCCGCTTTCCTACCGAGTTTACAGCTGAAGCCGCTTAGCTTGAGTGGAATGATAATATAAAAACATTTCTCTATTAATACTATAATGTTAGGTGTTATTTTATAACGCGATTTGTGTGCGCATCGTTTTTTTAATTTGACTATAATCGACACTTTGTAGAATTTACTGCTATTACTACCTCAGAATGGAAGATACTATTATTCAGCAGTGAACTTAATGCTAATGGGGTGAAACTAGTTCTTTATGTTGGTTGCTACAGTTGTTGACTTCTGATGCAAAGTGGAAGTGGAAAACTGCGTAATAAGTTCGTGGATAGAAACCACGCCTATAAGCGGATTAAGGGAAAAATGTCGAGTTATATCTTTTTCGAACTAAGAGTGACTCCGAGTAACCTATAATGGTCAGGTCAAAGTCTCTATGGCGTTTCGAACATATCGTAAAGGTCAAGACAGCTAGAACTATAAAAAATCCCCGTGTAAAAGTGGACATTCTTTATTCTGTAAATTTTAACAGATTTTGATAATTTTCTAATTAATAAAGTATATTCACTGCTTATTTTTTTTTTAATTAAAATATCTTTTACAACAAGTAAATTTGTGAAAGGACATAATATTGTTTTAAATTAGCATGAATAAGTATAATGATATTCTGTTACTAGACCTGGCTTCCTTTCATTGAAGAGAAAGATTGGAATTTAGATAATTTATAGAATTAGGCGTTACTTTGTGTAAATCCATAAACAAAAGTAATAATGAAATTATTTTCTTCGCGGATAATATAATAATTTTATTATTACATTTGTATTGGAATTTAGATTCTGCTATGTATATCACAAATTACTTTGTTAAATTCCAAAAGTAAGTATGATAGTTTTTCGTTAAATGCGGCTATTTATATAAATTACATGGAAATCTTGAAACAGTATTAGACTGTCTTTGCTCGCGTTATTTATAGAGTGCGAAATTAACAATATTACAACTGGCTTACTATCAATTGCTTTACTTGGTATAGATCCCTTTCAGCATACTCCCATAATACTTTATGTTAATATTTTGTACAGTAAAAACAAATTCATTTTGTTATTTCTGTATAGTTTTCATTGCTGTTATAAGGTTATTTTAATATATGATTATATTGATATATGACTTGTTCGTCAGTCACAAGAAGTTTTTCTTCATTGTAATTATGATAGCTTATAGTGATTTGAAGGTATAAAAAATCGCGAAATTGATAGAGGCGGCTCTGTATAAGATAGGCCACAACACCTGCCCCGGATTAATTTCTCATCATGTACCGTGTTCCGTGTCCCGGGAAATAATGAGGACTGGAGAAAAATGCCGTAAGCCTGAGATGTCTCTTGATTAATAAACTCCGTAGCCTTTCTCGGACTTTTATGACTGTTCGAGGTGAAATTTAATAAAACTCCTAATACCTTATTTAGTACTTTATTTGTAACTTAGGCTGAAGGGGATTTTAACCGCTTTTTTAAAATAGAAATTTAATATAGAATATAAAAAGAGTTTATCGTTATATGTATTATGAGTCGAAGTGTTGGGAAAATCGAAGTGGTAAGAAAATCTCAAAATAATAGTAAATTAAATAAATAAATATATAGGACAGTTACACACACGGTCGTCCATTCCCAAAGTAACTTAATACTTGTGTTGTGGGTGGACAATTAGTAAATATATACATAAATAATTTTAAATACAAATATAAACCAAGGCTCGAAGAACTAACATAGTGTACGCAGAAAATGTTGGCCCTCTGCGGGAATCGAACCCGTGACCTACGGGGCAGGCACTGTCAACTGCGCTGTCACTCCTATAAATGACTAAAACTGTGGAATAGTTAGTGATTTCTTTAACTCTGTATTTTATTAACTTTATACTTGGATTTTTTTACAAACTTTATACTTACTATACATTTGAAGATTATTTGAGTGGGATTTACTTGTAACCATCAATCAAATTGAAATTTTTTTGTTGTTGAAAAGATTATCCGCCGAATTGCTTGCTGATTCTTTTCTGTAAGAGTAAACTTCGGAATTCAGTGGTAGATTCTTTAAAAACATTTGATGATTCCAAAATACTGAAAGCGATCCACTTGAATAAAGAATAATTTAGAATTTGAAAAATAAATTTTACTCTGTCAAACAAGTCATGATAAAAAAGTAATTTGATGTAATTTCAAATTAGGCATAAGTTGTTATACGACTTGCATGCAGCTTTTAGTTATTAAAGGGTAATTTTTGGACGAGTTTTTGTTCTGAAGTTTGATTTTAAACGGTGACATTGTAACCACAAGTCACGAATGGGGTATAAGACAATTTCGTCTTAGCCGCAAGATGGCCGCAAGCATCTGTCGGTTTGTCGCTCTTTCCATTTAAATAACTGTTCTTTGTTACAATTACGGGCTATGACATTATTATTGCGGTTTATGTTCCTTCACGCGAAAACTTTCGTTCTAACCGAAAACGCCTGGAGATATGTAAATTGGTGTTATGATAATAATTTGACCACAATTTCCCTAAAAATAGAGAAGTTTGTTTAAGAAATACCGGATTAATTTTTATGATAATTGTTTTCATATTTATTATTGTATACTCTTGTAAATACACATCATCATCATTCTCCTGCCTTTCTCCCATTCTAAGTGGGGTAGGCACAACATGTTATCAACACGTTATTACGTGATTCGGCTAGTTTTTACGCCTGTTCGCCTGCCTGACGTCAACTTACTTTACTCGCCATCTACGACACCTGGTAAGAAAAGAGGTGGTCTATTCTATGTACTTAGCCGGATACCACTCGGCAACCTTGTAAAAAATTCTAAATTAAAATTTTCCAAAAAAAGGTAGACGTAACAAGCCATATAACTGTCTTAACTAAAAAAGATACTAAATATGGCTGAGATTTACTGATTGCCCGCAAACTAGGTAAACCTGTATTTTGGGGAAATATACATTATCATCCTCTTGCCCTTATCCCAATCTAAGAGGGGTTAGCACAACAAGTTACATACATGATGTCACATGATTTGGCTTTGGATTTTGATTTTACGACCGGCCGTCTGGCTGACATCAACTTACTTCAGTCGTATTTTACGACATCTCGGTAAGGAAGAGGTTGGTCTATTTTACTCAACCAGATTCCACAGGTGGGCCAACTTACGTTAGTCGCCTTTTATGACACCTCGGTAAGGAAATGAGGGTGGTCTATTCCTATCAGCCGGATAGCACACCGCGCCTTTTGGGGAAATACATACATACCTACAAAAAATATTTCGACTAGGATTTCTTTTTTAAACTACATTTAACATTGACTCCTAAGAAAGCCATATCGTATCCTCATAAATTTAAATTATCTTTGGTGGTTCACTCAAAATTATTTATTATACTATTTATGATATTAACATAAATTGGACATGACTTATTTTATTGGTTCGAATGCGTCAAATGCAATGGACAAAGGTTATGATTGTAATTCAGTTTTGTCATAGATCGTAAAGACAACGTTGTTTATTGCGCCTTAGAAATATAAAGTTACGATTTACAATACAACAATTTTACTATGAATGAAATATATCTTTCATAAGCACTGAAAGATATTGATGTATTTATTGCAGAAATGTTACATAAATAAGTTTTTCTGTACCTAAAAATTTCAGTTTTCATATCTTTTTATGTAGTAAGAAAGAAGAATCGAATATAACGTTGTATGATGTTCTGTCATATATATTAGTGATAGTATTTGATTCAATTTTTCTAATTCTCTCTTTTTCTACTAAGCAAATCCGCCTATCCATTTCTCGTTTTTATGAGTGATTAGACAAATAAATTATAGAATATATATAAATGTTACTTGCGGAGGTCCATAATACAAAAAGTTATGAAAATATTATTTTGCTACACACAATCTCAACAATCGATCGCCCTGTAACCGACCCATCGTCAGGAGATAGACTCTACGGAGAAATCGCATCATATTCCTCTTATTACGTTTTAGAAATTTATACTCACAGACCTATCTATGGCTACTCTATGTATAATAACTCTATAGTAATACAGCTACCGTTTCACAAAATTGCTATGTTTGGCAGATACGAAGACGGGCTACCAGACATACAGGAGTTTCCTTAATGGGCACCTTATTCTATTTCATTGCAGTTAGAATAAATGTTACAATTAGGAAAATTCCTTTTTTATCTATCTAAAGATATTCCTAACAAGGTGGATAGAAAACGGCCAAGAGGCCGCAACCAATTAGATTGTCTGATCGGATCCATGTGACACTGGACACCAAACTGCACGACGCACTCCACATGGCCAAAGACAGGAGCAGATGGACGGAAGTCCTTCGTGAAAATCAGCTTCCTAATCGTAGAGATCACGACCCACAGTAATGAGGAATGCGACTTGAGGAGGAGGATTCCTAACAAAACCTTAATCTATACTAATATATGAAGCTGAAGAGTTTGATTGTTTGAACGTGCTAATCACAGGAACTACAGGACTGATTTGAAAGATTCTTTGAGTGTAAGGTAGCCCGATTATTGAGAAAGGTAACATATAACATCAATAAGAGAGATAATCATGAATAAGAGAGGAGCAGCAATAAAAAATATTACGAAAACGGCAAAATTTAAAGCTTTCCTTGCATGCGCTATGTAAACGGTGATAGTTATTAAAAAATAATGTATTACAAAATTGT
Source organism: Morpho helenor (assembly GCA_029227775.1). Classification (NCBI taxonomy): domain Eukaryota; kingdom Metazoa; phylum Arthropoda; class Insecta; order Lepidoptera; family Nymphalidae; genus Morpho; species Morpho helenor. Next base: position 12,636,519 of record JARGCU010000025.1, read on the forward strand.
TCCCCTCTAAAAGTTCTAAATAAAAGTCCACGACAGTATTTGTCTATCTTTTAAGGTTAACCCACTTAAGCCATTTTTATGGTTATCAAAAGACTATATTACGGTTTTAATCTCTCCACGCGGGCGAAGCCCCTGGCGATTGCTAGTCCGATATAAAATTATTTTTGTTAGGTATTTACGAACAGTGCGAGTCTTGTGTTCTTCAGCAGAAGGCACTTAAAATGTCCCTAAAAGGCTATAAATTAATCAAGTCCTGGAAGTCATCTGTCCCGCATGTGTACAGACGTACCGCGTCGTTTGTCCACGATCACTGGTCACCTTTATTGTTTAAGCATTAATGATGAGTTGTACTAGGAACGCGGACTCTTGATAGTTTGATAATTTATCTAAAACGTCTGCATGTGACGTTATGTTTGAATGTGATTTTATTGTTAATGTCGATCAGGTTATTACGTTACGATAGGTTTTATTAAAGTTTGTGGGTTCTATTTCATATATTGCATAAAACATGGTGTTGTATCTATAGCAATACTGCCCCTTGCCAATTTCGTAGTTTATATTTTATTTATCCATGAAAAACTTTGGTTAAACAATTTATTAATGGGTAAACAGTTTACACAATTCTTCATTTTTAAAATTTAAACAAATTATACGGCACAAATTGTACTTACCAGAATGTTGGAAAGAAGTGAAAGAAAAGTGGAAGTTTCTTAAAGTAATCGTTTTTACGGAGAGAAAATCATCCAAAGATGCTTGGGGATAGTTCCGTTTTTGTGGGATTTATATTCACTAAAACTTTCTTTTCCGCCTGCCACATGCCACATGCAAGAAGAATGGCTCCAGCCTCTTTAATGGAAAGGAAAAGGGGGAGAGCGCTATAACAGAGATTGGTTAGAGGGAGATCGAAAGAAAGACACTTAACATATACCATATTTCATTTTTAGTAAAGTAAAGTAACGGCCTGTTACTATCCCACATTCGGCATAACTCTCCTCTCTTCGATTCGGAGAGAAGAATTCAAGCCAGACCTACCACGCTGCTCCAATGCAGATTGGTAGGCTACACATATCCCTAGAATTTTCTAGAGTTATGCACGTTTCCTCACGATGTTTTCCTTCACCGAAATGCAAGTGATAAATTGCAATTACCAATTAGACACATAAGGATTAACTGAAATACTCATTGGTGCTACCCGGGATTTGAAACCGTGACCTCTCAAAAGAGTCGCATGGACCGACCGCTGGGCTATCACAGCATATATTAATTATTATTAACTCGCTGTGCGAGCAGCTTCATCCGCATAGAAATCAGTGTATCACAAATTTTTGCCGGCTTGAAATATTGAACATAAAAGTAGTTATTGTGAATTAATTATAAGAGATTTTTGAATAACTTTCACTTTTTACTTATCGAACTCAAGAAACGATATTTTTTAAAGCGCGCGATATTTTTTATTGCTGCTCCTCTCGTATTCATCTTAACGTAATGTTATATAATCTATAAATCTGTAATGTTACAGCAGTTTAAAATCAGTGTTAAAAAGAGGCTGATACAGAAAACCTACTATACTCTTGAAGATTATTTAGAAGATAAGAATGGGTGGATATAGCTCTCTTTGAACCAGTACAAGACAGTGACGACTGAATGTAAATAGTATTAAGAATCATATGTTTAAAAGAGCAACCGCCGAGTTTCTTGCTGGCTCTTCTCGGTAGGAACAGCTTTTCGAACCAGCGGTAGAGTTGACGATTCAAAAGCACTTGTTTACAAGTTTATTTGAATAAAGAATATTTTGGATTTGAATTTGAATATAGCTTTCCTCGATAAATGGACTATCTTACACTCAAAGAATTTTTCAGATCGGTTTAGTAGTTCCTGATATTAGCGCGTTCAGACAATCAAACAAACAAACAAACTCTTCAGCTTTATATATTAGTATAGATTTGTAATCCTAATAAAGAAAATAAAAACACAAGTATCAAAACTATTGTATCGCTGTTTAAATCAGATTTTACTAATGTCACAGTGTAGTGGGCGAGGAGAATGGGCCAAACGGCAGGGGGCCTGCGTTCAACGCTGCCTATGTGCTTTAATTTAATAATCGCGTTTCATAATATTGATATACTAGCTTTTGTACACGAGTTCGTCTGTTATAACAGGCCATCTGTAAAAACTTAATAAACACGCGAATTTCTCCTTGTTGTACTAACTGTACTTAATAATTAAGGTGAGCTGATTAATCTTAGGATAAATGATCTGTTAACATTGATCTGTCTCTTAGAAGATCACCTGTTACGTTTTGCAGAATCTTAAGCACTTGGCTTGAATTCCGTTATTTATATATATTTCAGTTGTAATCAAAAAATAAATACTAATAGCGACCTTGACGGCTTATAACTTCGAGCTATTGTCGATTGTCTATTTGCCAAATTCCGTATTTATTATTTAAACTCAAAATATTATTTATTAAATTTGGCTTTTACAAGACCTTTGATCGTTACAAACTGGTGCGGAAAGTCTCTTAACGAGCAAGAAACTTGGCGGCAGTAGTTATTTTCAAAATAATTAATTAAATCATATATATGATTATTTAAAAAAAGTTAAAACTATAATGTATTGTATAAGCTACAATATCCATATATAGATTATATTTATAAGAATTAATTCTGAAAAGAATTTCACAGTTTCTTGCTGGTTTATCCTTTTAGCATCAAATTTATACAACCCTGTATTACATGATGAGAGATAATTTGAGACTTATTGTTCCTCCTATTTGAACAAAGAGTATAAATATAAATTAACAATACAAATTAACATAATTTATATTTTTAAATAATAATGAACCCTTTTAAAACATAGAAAATGTTGGCTTAAGCAGTAAAACCCGCGCTAAAGCTCAACTAAGGGCACAGTTTGGAATTCAATTAGCCTTTGGCGAAGTTGTTACTTTGATGCCATTTACGTAGACGTATATAGACAAGATAAGCGAAACTGGGATTTAATGCGTATTTCATCGCGTTTCCCTGCTCGCTCTGTGAGCCGGTAAGCCGCGGCACACTGGCAGTTCAAACATCGGCACTGAGCCCAAAACAGCCGTGGCTTAGCGCTTCCTACGCCGAGCTTGATACCCGTCTTCCAACTTGTAATTCGAGATTCAGGCGCCGAAATAACGCAAATTCTCGCGACTTTGTATATCCCGACTTCATCCCTGAATTTACGGAAATTGCGAATGCCATTCTCTACGGAGGTTAAGCATTGTATAACGCGTATAAGAGATGTTTGTCGATTTTGTAACTGCAGAACAGTTTCATAGACGACTTCTCTCGATGAAAGTTTCAATGTCTAGCTTGGTAATAACAGTGCTGACACTATGAACAAAATATAAACCTGTTTTCCAACATTGAGTAACGAGAAGAGAGGATTTACCGCTTTTAGTTTGGTGTGCAGGTGGCACTGCTAGAGTACTAGAATCAGATCAGAGTCAAAATCTGGGTAAAAATAATATCATTGCGTTCAACAGATAACTAATATTAAATCTCTGCCTTGTAAAAAAGTAAACACTGTCACACGACAGAGATTTTAAATATCATGTTTTAAAGACATTGGTTATTTCTAAAATTTACGTCTGTCTGTTCATTAGGCTTTCGCGGCTAATCTAGAAAAACACAATAGTACAAAGTTCAGTGAAAATTAGCACTGATTTCGATGCGAATAAGGTTGCGGGTAATTTAATATGATATTTACAATATCTTTTGTAACCAACTCGCCTTAAGATAAGTTCACCTTAACGTTGAAATCTCGTTACAAACAATAGCGGTAAGGATATTTGACACGAGACAGGCGGTATAGCCGCGTCACAAAGGCTGTCCTACGTCCACTCCGCAAGACTACGTGGTCACGAGCATAATCCTTATTTATGGTAAGACGCTGTGCGACGCCTCCGCTGAACTATTTGTCAGGCCCAGCGCTGCCAGTATCAATCTCGACTGAGAGTTTATTGAGTAACAACGTTTATGTTAAGGCAGTGAGAAACATCGTAGACTACGTCCAAGAGTTTCGTCTGCATTGGTTTCTCTATATATTATGCTATTCCCAATAATTTACAAGTTTTATGCTACTATGAAACTGCAAGAAATTTAAGGATTCTAAGGTCCCTTTTATGCTAAATTTAAAAATACCTGGAATTACAAACTAAACATTTATAATAACGCTTTCTTTTTGAAATTTTCAATGGTTCGCGTAACCAGAAACTATATTCCACAAATTAGAGAACTTTGAAGGTCTATAAACTAAGTAAAAAACTTAGCTTTGCCGATTGGGTGGAATAGTCCGGAATAGGAGCTGACCACCCGCCCTGCACCGACAGGCATCCCCGAAATTAGATAGCATTGCCGATAACTGAGAAAAATATAAAGAAGAGGAACAATAGGAGAATAACATGGATATCAGATATATCCGTATTAGAACGTAGAAAGTATATGTATCTTGGTCGAAAGCCAACCCTGGTGTGTGCCGGAATAGCTTAGATAAAGGATCTTTATATGAGTTTTATTTACAAAATATCCCGCTGTTGATGCGAGCCATTAACCGCAAACGTGTACAGTAATAATAAAGCCGTAAACTGACCAACAAAAGTGAATTTGAATCACCCCCCTGTAACACAACAGGCGCCCGTTGGACAAACGATCCAGGCCCCGAGCGGTCGTTAGAGATCGCTCTAAATTACGCGCGAGTTACGCGGCCATCTCGCAACACTATTACAGCTCTATTTTGGCAACTCATAACAGGCCGGGTGTCGTCGTAACGGGTGGTCAAGCGTTTGGAGCGATCATTAAGCCTTATATACACTTGACAGTGTGATTCATTTCGTTCATTCAATTTCGTTTCTGCATTTTAAAATAAGCCAAAACAGATTCAAACATCTCAAATTTCAATGGAACTGACTGGCCCGTTGGCGCAGTGGGTAGTGTCCCTGCCCTTAGCTCCGCGAATCGCGGGTTTGATTCTCGCCGAGGGCTAACATTATCTTTAAACAATTTGTTTGTTCCTCGAGTCTGGGTATATATTTGTAGTTCAGCATGTATATAAAATTATGTGTGTATATATTCACCAGTTGTTTCTCACCCATAACACAAGTATTAAGTTACTTACTTGGGGGACGGACGACAGTGTGTTTGGCTCATATAATTATTAATTATTATTAATGCTTTATTTTGTTAAATAAGTTTTCTGTACAATAATCTATTGAAAAAATTCAGCTTGTCAAGTTTTGTGGAATCAAACTTAAATTAATTAAAAAATACACATTTTACTGTTAGCATAACGCCGGGGACTGATGCAATTTAAGCTTTAAATAAGCTAGATGAGCTTACGACTTGTGTAAAGCTAGATATATTTCTCTATTATAAATATCTCACGAAAGCTTTCTTTCTATTCGTTACAGACGTCAAACTTAATGTAAGCGCGCCTTTACAATCTTGCACGCTTTTTCAATGACCACTGACCGCATCCCCTATGGTGTACACGAGATAAAATCGTAAATTATAACCCAATTCCATAGCTGTTAAAATTTGACAGATGAAAAGGCTTGAAGCTGAGCCTTAGTTGTTGGTTAATAGTTAACATTTAAAAATAAAATGGGGGCACTTCACTGCAATGACATTATATAAAGATTAACGTTGTTTGCGTGTGTTTGTTTCCTGAATGATCGTTAATTTTGAAAATTATATAGCAAAGATCCACTGAATTTAACTTATATTTGTTGTATTTACCGTCATGTGGTATCCCGCAAAGTAGAATATACTACCCTCGTTTCTTACCGAGGTGCCGTAAAAGCCGACTAAGGTAAGTTGACGTCAGACAGGCGGTTAGTCGTAAAATAAATAGCCAATTCAAATAACATGTTTATAACATGTTGTGCGTACCCCACTTAGAATGGGATAAGGGCAGAATGATGCGTTTGTTTGTATCCTGAATGATTGTTAATTTCAAAATTCTATAGCAAAGATCCACTGAATTCGAGTGACACGATGTTGTTTGATTCGGTAATAGATAGAAATAGTCTATCAATTTTCGGAGTTTCAATCTTTGCACCCCCCTCATCAGGCAATTTTGTAACCAACTATTATTGTTACGTATAATTGGACGATATTTAATTGAAGTCCATAGTGTTATCTCGTGAAATCTCCAATTATATACATACAGAAGCAGGGTCCGTAGATTACCCGATGCTCAGTCTTCTCACGTCGTGTATTTAATTAGTGCGTCCCACGACACGATATTGGCTCATTGGGATTATTACTAATCATTTCTCGACTAATCTTTTGGAATACTTTGTTTACATTTAAACTTAAAGCAATTGATTAATAATAAATTTAACTTGGATAAAGTCTTGAGAGTTTGCGAAGTGCTAAAAGTTGCGCCTATTACAGAAAACATGAGAAGTACGAGACTAAGTTGGTATGGTCATGTAATGAGGAGGGATGAAAGTCAGAAAGGGATGTGACCAAAAGAGTATTTAAATATGAATGTGGATAGATGTATGACATGGGGGAGGTCGAAAAGGATGGATGGATGGAAAAATGATATGCATGTTAAAGGAGTGGCACCAGTCGATGAATGATAGAGGAGAATGGAGGAAGAAGACATATTGTGCCGACCCCACTTAGAGTGGGATAAGGGTAAGAGAATGATGATGATGAAAGTCTTGAAAGTTTTGTTTCTTGTAGATTTTAATAGAAAATAACAATAGTAAGTACAGTCTAAGATTTTAGCTTTACCGTTACAGTACTTTAAAGTAACACTTGAAGGAGATGATAAGTTGATACAGAAACCGTTCACGTGACCGTGTTGAGGATAACATAGATGATAAGATTGGATCGATATAATGGCTATTTTTAAGATAACAAAGACACGAATTAATAAGTTATAAGAAATATATTTTGAAATAGCAACCGACGAGTTTCTTGCTGACTTTTCTCGGTAGAAACGGCTTTCCAAACCAGCAGTAGAATTGAAGATTCAATAGCACTTTTTTACAAGTTTCTAAATTTTAAATATAAATTTTAATAAAGAATATTTTAAATTTGAATTAATCATAAACTATTGGGATCTGATATTGATTTACAAGTATTTATTTATACTTAGTAAACGACAAGTTTTTCGTAATGTAAATAAAGATAGGGTCGGTTTCTCAAAACCCGACATTTTCAAAATAATTACAATATGTAATAAATCCAATGAGCACTCCTACAACTGCGTTGAATACCTTTTATTTTATAGTCTATACTTTTTCTTATACATATCTACGATATGTCTTTCTTAGATTCTATTCTCATACAACAACGTAAGCACTTCTTAACTGGTTCACCCATACCAAGAAATGTATGCTTAAATTACAAAAAGGGTTATATAATATCATACCACTGTGAATTCGGTATGTTTTAAACCTTTTAATCATAGATCTACATAATAATGTGAAACGGGACTTCCCGTTCATACGACAAGTTGATTGATGTGCCTTCGTAGATTTATTTACCAGAAAAGTAACACGACACACATCCGCAAAGCCTTCATAACATAAAAATGACCCATGTTTGTAGGTACCTTTTGGCTTTTAAAACACGGAGCTTTCATAATTAGCGTAATAAATTATAAAATGATAATACTTTTAGGGGTATCTTGTGATACGGTTAAAACCGCGCGTCACGGGGCGCCGCCGGCGACCGTGTGTCAATCACTCTCCCTGGATGTAGAACAATTCTTATTTGAAAAAGGAATAAAAAAATGCGTATCACTTTTATTTTTTATCGCACTCGAACGCATACAGTTGTCTTCGGTTAGAAAAGGAAAGAAACACAAAATCGGTCTTGTGGTAACATCTGTACCTTTTAATAGACGCTTACGTAGGCTTCTTTCCGTGGATCGACCCCGGTGGGATCGCTTTAACATGATTGATCTGTTTATTTTACATTTTAAAGGAACATTTTTACGGTTGCTTGTCAACTTAATAACAAAGTGTTTTATTTCGGAACGCGTTAAGTTCGGTTTTATTGATAGGTTCCTTTAGCTTTGCACGAAATGGATTGCGGCGTTGTAAATACAAATGAATCAGCAATGATATAGCTTAATATGAGTGGCATTTTCAATGTGCTATGAATGTATGAGAGATATTTAAAAGAATCCGTCCGATTATTTCGCTGAGCAACATGTATTGGGTCAAAGTACAAAAATATATTATATTATTATATCATTTGAACAAGGGCTTAAATAAACTATTAAATACAATATGTAATTTAAAGCGATAATTCACTTGCTCTTTTGAATGCCGTCTACAGTTTGTAGTCAATAACTTTTCACGATTAAAACTACTACACATGGTAATTTGTTTTAAGCCCATTTAGCTTTTAGGTAACAAAGTATTGTTGTACTCTTCCAATGTCCGTCACCATTTTTTTAATGCCTTTTAAATGTACATATTACATACTTAGTATCAAAATAAAATCAAATTCAAATAATTTATTTATGCATTACAGTCTTATATAAGCACACAGTACTGTAAGCTACCCCACAAGGGTGTACAAAAATTATTTCCGCCAACTGATATAACCTTAACTTGTAACTCTTAAACTGTATTAACCTTACTAGTATGAACCATAACACATCGGTACATACATATGTTTGTTTTTGCGAGGTTAATAGTGTTGCCTTTTAACTTTTGTCAATATTATAAATAAATATATTTACACACTATTTACACTTACACGGTCGTCCGTCCCCAAAGTAAGTAACTTAATACTTGTGTTATGGGTGACAGACAACTGGTGAATATATACTTATATATTTTGAAATACATACTTAAATACAAATATACACCCAGACTCAAAGACCAACAAATTCATTTATAGTCATTTATAGAGTCATATTTATAGTCATTTATAGTATAATCCATGCATCCTTTTTTCCTCCACATATTCCAACACTTTCCTATTTAACACTCCTTTGGTCATACGATTTTCATCTCTGCTAATTAAATATCCATATCATCTTAATAAAACATTAATAACTCATTGCTGTTAATTTAGAATTATATTAAATTATATAAATAGACTATAGCACTTTTTATTACTGTTTCAGTAAAGGATAAATCTCTTAATTGATGATCAGAGAACACTACCGACGAGTATTTTGTTATCAATGCAGCCTCACGTACACGGTAGTGTTTATTAAAAGCACTCTCAAAAACCTTAAAGAGGTTCTAAAAATAAGTATGTTATGAGTGGTGGCGCCATTGAGGAGCAATTGGGGTTTGGTTGAACATGTTGCCGACTAAAGTTGTCTTTAATATCTACGCTAGCTACAGTCGAGCTACTTATATGTAGATAATATTGGAATTAAATGACAGGTGCATTCTTTACACGTAATCGTCTATTGGGTTTTTTATTGAGTTAGTGTATAGATAGTCTAAAAACTTTATACAGCTTTATTAGAGTTTCTGTTATAGCGTAATTATAATATAATGCTGTGTGTTTTTTTGTATGTAATTTTGGAAATAAAATATTTGTATAAAAGGTAAATAATATATTAGGAAATACGCATTCATAATCTTGACTAAGAAAAATATTTAATGGTTTCCTATAAACTTGGTATTTTTTAAATTAAAAGTAAATAAATATATATTCATTCCCAGAGGCAACCTTTAATTTGTTAGATCATAGGAAAGACAAAAATAATTTATTGAGTTAGGCGTTACTTGGCGGAGATCCATAATACAAAAGTAATTATAAAATTATTTTGCTATAATCCGCGATGAAGTAAAATAGAAAAAATATATAATGCTAAATGTAGAGTGGACAATCCGTTTTCATACCTGATGCATACATGCAGGATTCGTAAAAACACATGCACAAACCTCTACCATCGCCACCACAATACACAAGCACTACATACGCTCACTATCACAAACTCAACAATCGTTTCGCCCCGCAACCAAAGCATCATCAGGATATAAATTCCACGACCAAAATCGCAAAATCGCTTTGCGATGCTGGTGGAGGTTTGTACATGTGTTTTTACGAATCCTGCATGTATCAGGTATGAAAACGGATTGTCCACTCTACATTTAGCAATATATGTATATATTTTCTATTTTACTTCATCGCGGATTATAGCTAAATAATTTTATTATTACTTTTGAAAGACAAAAAAAAGGGCAATACTGCTTATATTGCTTGAGATGACACATATAGCAAGGTATTTATTATTAGGTCTGTTCTATATGGACTCTACAATTTTTCACTCTCCAAGATTTAAAAATAATCACTTTATCGTATATACAAATACACATAGAAAAGCGTACGTTAAAAAATGAAACAACCATAAAATGTATAATGACAGTGTCTTAATTTGTAAGTAATCTAATCACACATCTAAAAAAGTATTTGCTTGTTAAGTCATTAAAGACTAACAAAAAAACAGGAGTGCTGCGCAGACGTTTATCGGAAGCTATTACACGTCTCTTTATTAATTTTCATAACTACCCTTGACTTCAAAGCGAGCCGCAGCGTACGCGCCTTGTAGTGCAAGACATGAGAATTAAGACAGTTTGTTCAAAATACCTTCATATATAAAAAAATTCAAAAAATTATTTATTCAAATAAACTTTTTTTAATTTGTTGTTGAGGTTGTGGTAGATAGTGGTAGATTGTGTGTAGTGCTTATATGGAGAGTTGGTGTTGGTCTTGTGATACGTGTGGCGGCTTTTCCTACATGTATGAGATTGTTGCCTGCTTCATACATTTAGCATTGCATGTATTCTCTTAACAAATGCGGATTACAGCAAAATAATTTTATTGTAACTTCAAATAAACTTGTAAACAAGTACTTTTGAATCGTCAAATCTACTGCTGGTTCGGAAGCTGTTCCTACCAAGAAGAGCCAGCAAGAAACTCGGCGGTTGCTCTTCTAAAATTCTTCTTGTTACATTTAGTCAGTACTGTCTCATACTGGGTCGAAGAGTAGCTATGTCAACTTATTCTTATCATCTAAGTATAGTAGGCTTTCTGTATTAGCTTTTTATTAATATTGTTTTTAAATTGCTGTAATGGCAAACCTGACACATATAGATATAATCCTTAATATTTAAATAAGTTAATCTTGTATACATATATATTTTTCGAATCTCGGAAATGGCTCCAACGATAATCATGAAATACAGCGTGTAGGGAGTACTGGGGGAGAAAAATCGATTTAGCTAGGCTTCATTTAAAAAAATGCCGTTTTATTTCTGTTTTCGGCACTTGAAAAAAATGCTTGAATGTTGAAGTAAATGAATGTCAATTGTTGTCAAAAGTATTGCTGTGATAGCCCAATGGTTAACGGGCGGACCAAAAAAGATCGAAACCCGGGATCAGGTTCACATGCCACTGGCGCTTTCTTTATTATTTTATTAATTGCATTTTTTTATAACTTTTAAAAAATATTTTTTTTACTACTTACTAATACTACTTTTTATATTATATTGTCCATTTCAATTGCGTTACTTTTTTTACAACGCTGTCGTGTACATCTTGGACCACGCCCGCAGCTACTGTTTACCGCCCGGAGGCCCTTGAAGACGTTTTAACAGCACTCACTTCGGCATAACCACCTTTGATCTTCGACGACACTTCAAATTCAGCGTAATTTTAAAATGTGTCTGTTTCTACTGGTAAATTCTGATTAAATTGCAATTATGTAACTAGTGCTTTACTAGAAATCACTCATTACTTTCTTTGATGTTTAACTTGAATTTGCATCTTAAGGCTTCAGTTGAGGAAATTATTTGTTGTTTTTATAATGTCGCTTGTTGGCGTCAGTAGACTACACTAAAACACAGTCATACGTGTTCAAGTGTAGTCTTTTGACCGCTACGTCTTTATAGGAAATCAGTAATCTATACATTATATAAGGCTGAAGAGTTTGTTCGTTTGTTTAGTTGTTTGAACGCGCTAATCGCAAGAACTACTAAACCGTTTTCAAAAATTCTATGTATATCTATATCTAAAATTAATTCTATCAATATAACATCGTGCTAAGATGAATAGGAGAGGAGCAGCAATAAAAATTTTGCAAAAACGGCAAAATTTTAATTAAATACACCGATTTGCGCGGACGAAGTCGCAGTCACAGCTAGTCTTATATAATTAATTATAAATTTATTGGAATTCAATAATAATCTTTGACATTCATTAATTCTGGTCAACAATTAACACGAACTTTTAATGAGACAGTCGCTTCGTAAAAAAGAAAAAGAAAAAGGCTAGATCGTTTTGGTGCCACTTAATTATATCAATAACTTTCGTATAATTAAAGACGAATGTACCAAATTGAAACTTTTTAGACACAACTGGATAAACTGGAGTTTAAAATATATCATATTATAAGGTTAGATTCTATTCTGTTCAATAAATACGTAGTAGGGATTATAGATTCGTTTCTAAGATAAAAATTTTCTACTACGAATAACATTCAGATACAGCAATCAAATAAATCAAGCGGATCCATATGAAAAACATTGGAATGCGTCACATAAGGTAAACACTGAGGCCAAAGAGAGACTTATCTCGCTAAAACGATTCCCACATAAATAAAGCTCATCGGATATGAAACAGTATTTACATAAGGAAAATATAAAGAGGCCTAAACGATAGGACCATAAGGGCGTCGTATCGGGACCCGTGCTTGAAACACTGCTCACGTCCACGGGGAGCGCCTTTAATAACAATACAAAATATCAGTTCGTTCCTCCGATCGCAAATCTTACGTCAATAACATATCCAATAGTAGCGCTCAATTCATTTCTCCATAATCTAATATGGCAGGGCACGTTTCCCGCCTAAATCTCCCGCCACATGTCGCCAAGATGGCCGCTCGACCAAAACGCGAAACTAAAGAAAAAGGAGATCACGAATCGGTAATATCTTTCGAGTCCATAAACTTAAATGTTTATTTGCAGCGATATTTTGTCCTTTTGCGGATATTGCTTTACTAAGTTTAGTGTTGGGGTATTGTTCACGTGGAACATGTCGAAATATTGTATTGGACGATACAGAAATAATGAATAAGTACTTTTCAGGTTCCTATGAATAAAAGTCATATAATAACTTTTTTATTGGTTATAATAATGAATAGATACTGCGCTCCGTGAGTCGCTCACGGTGCAATAGACGGTGTATAGACGAAAATGCGATTTATTAAACCAGATTCACCGCAGGCTATTTGATCGTAGATGTTTCGCCCAAGACCGTCCCTCGTCCTTACGTCGTTCTCCTCTGTGCTGAGTGTAGTGACAACTTCCACGGATCACTTTTTCACTGATAACCGCTGGTTTTGCGATCTCTTGCGTATTGTAAGTCATCGTGGACTTGGAAGACCGTCCCATACGACCTAAAAGATGAGTTTTATGGGTTATTTTGCAAGATTTCAATAAACCCGATTCGTACACTGTCACACTTGAACTTAAACTTTTGCTGTAATTGCTGTAATTTTCTGACGCAGCTGAACAGAGGTCCCTATATGAAACTGATTCTTTTGGAGTCGTCTATACCCTAACAAGAAGAAAGGTAGAAATACCTCTCTTGATGAGCAGCAATAACCTATAAAACTGGCTGTGCTTGGCTGAAAATTATGGGCTCCAGAAAGTGTGGATGCAATTCAGAATTGAGCCGCCGCCTTACCAAATACATCTTAAACAACGAATAATTAATAGAAGTGTACATTATTAGGTCGATAGAAATAGATATAAATTGGCACAATTAAGCTCCTTTCTAATGCCTGATTGATCAATCATCGGACACCGACAATCGAAGGAAGTGCTGCTTTGTCTATACAGCGGCATTGTCCGCGGACGTGTTCGCTGAACATTTCAAATGTATCATAGAGATATAAATTGTGACAGAACTGACAGTATTGATTTAATTTTACGAGTAGTACCTTCTACTCTATAGCCTTAGTATTCAGATCGCGAGAAGCAAAAACAAGACAAAATGTTAATTAAAAAAACCGCAACCATTTTTAAATTTTGTAAAAACTTTAAATAAAGAAAAAGCTTTGTATTATAAGTTGGTTTATAAGTAATTATTACACCTAATTTCGATGTCAAAGAAGTTTTGTATAATTTACAATAGTAATTTTTTTTCATAAGATGCGTACGACCAAATCAAATAAAAATAATCTTTATTCAAGTAAGGTTTTTATGATCAATAATCAAGCTACAACTGGTTCGGAATGTTGCTTGCTCTTACCGAGAAGAACCAGGAAGAAACTCTGCGGCCAATCTTTTAAACATTTTCAATTTACATTACTTAACCGCAGTCTTGTTTGAAGCTAAAAGGATTTTCATAACCAAGCTACTACAATACTTTACATCTAAGCATATTTCTTACACTTAATTTAAACGTTTAGATAGTACTTTATCTTATGAACTTTCCTGGTATCAAAGATAAGTAGCCTTAACGTAAAATCTTATTATAATTATAAACAAGAATATATCAAAAGGAGCTCTGTTTAAATAGAGTTTATTGCTCTATGGGTGTAATCGCAAGCGATTGAGATTGATTCCGTCATTGTGTTCAAGAATAGTGATTTCAGCAGGAATTGTTTCATCGGACTCCCGTAGAAAGATTCGTCTAATTTGGACTTACTGGCAATTTAAGTCAATGAATCACGACGGTATTGAGTTTTACATTGGTATAATTTGAAAAAGAAACTTAGAGTTTTAATCAAGTTTTATTGCTATAGTAGTTACAAGGAATAAAATAAAAAATAAATATCTGAATTTATTTAAGTTAAAGTGTATTTCTTATGGTTATAATAATTATTTTAAATCTAATTTTTGATATTTAAATATTTAGGTTTGACACGCAAATCTTTGTTAAGTTTTACGTACTGACTTGACTGGCCCGTTGGCGCAGTGGGTAGTGATCCTGCTTTCAGCTCCGCGGGTCGCAGGTTCGGATCCCGCCGAGGGCCAACATTGTCTTTAAAAAAAATTGTTAGCTTCTCGAGCCTGGGTGTATATTTGTATTTAAGTATGTATTTAAAAATTATATATGTATATATTCACCAGTTGTCTGTCACCCATAACACAAGTATTAAGTTACTTACTTTGGGGATGAACGAACGAGTGTGTAAGTGTCCCATATATTTATTTAAATTTATTTAGTTTACTTACTCCAACTGTCTGACGCCGTGTGGTATCCGGCTGAGTAGAATAGACCACCTTCATGTGTTACCGAGGTGTCGTAAAAGCCGACTAAGGTAAGTTAACTCACCGTGTGGTATCCGGTTAAGTAGAATAGACCACCTTCTTTATAATCGAGGTGTAGTAAAATACGACTAAGATAAGTTGACGTCACGCAGGCGGCCGGTCGTAAAATACGTAGCCAAATCATGTGACAACATGTTAAAACATGTTGTGCCGACCCCACTTAGAGTTGGATAAGGGCAGGAAGATGATACTTACTCCAACTGTCTGGCCATCACGGCTTACGTGAGAGTACTTTCATGTTTAGTATCTTATTTCACCTGTCAGAGTGCTGTGGTCTCGCTATTTGATGAAAGTTAAGGATGAAGGGTCTACGGTCACGTCGTCGATCGCTATTGATTTCCATTTAATCCGGCGCGTGCTGCCGACCGCCTGTAGCCGACAAATTGCTTGCCGCCTTCATTATCTCTGATTGAAGGGCGCACTATCGTTCTTTGTTCTCAAATTTAATACGATCTCAATACAACTATTGTAAACAAACCATTTATATTTTCAATTTATTTTTTGGGAAGAAAGGATTCCTGGTAGACAGTATCCTATTTCGAGATTCAATAATATTAACTGCCACGCCTGCCAAGCTATTATTTAATTTGCTACAAACCCTTTCAAAAAGTTTGAATGCTCTCCAGACTATAGAATCGATTCACACGGACAATCATTGTTATTTCGTGGTTTATGCTCAATTAAATATCCATAAAGATTTTGACTTATCCAATATATAACATCAATTTAAGCGTATTTCGTATTCTAAAAAAATCAATAATTCATCCATATTCATTCATATTTAAATTTTTACTTAAATTTTTAAATAAAAATATATGACTGACAGTATCGTCTAGCCGGTATTATAAAAGCTTACGTTACAATAAATACATTATCGCTACATAAACGTAACAAAATGATGGGCAGTTATTCATAAAACTTAATCTATATAACAGTAAAGATAACTGAATGACTTAATCTACTCACTAACCGTCGCTACCGAATCAATGAAACAATGGCACTAACATCCTGTTTTCAGTTTCCATTCTAATGGCCTACTCAATTTCTGTAGACAATGTACCTCCCACTTGGTACACTATTAAGAAGTCATTACTTTGGTGATAAAATCACTATTCAGTTTTTTTGTTAAAATTATTGTAACACGAATAAAAACTCTTCAATAAAAATGCCTTCTCCATGTTTGTTACAATTCATTTCACTCTTTTTTTCAGAGGTCAAATGTTTTTTGTAACCACTAAATTTCGAGGCTTATGGCGGCGAAATTAATTGATCGGATCTCGTTTCTGAGAGGAAACAGCGCGGAAGAGTTTTAATTAGCGAGAAAAAAAGGCATCACAAAACTTCCGATTTGAAAAAAAAACGGGAGACAAGGGTGGGCGTAACGAAGAATAAAAATCTCCCGCTCGTAATGCGGGCAACATTTGTGTGAGGAAGAAGCTCGGTAATGGAAGACAAATTTCAATATAATTTGCAATACATAAGCGTGTTACTTTAATAGCCCAGAACCACCCTTCAAATTAAACGGGGCTTAAGTTTTATTTTATTTTTTCCTCCCTGGCCCGATCGCGGGCGCCGGAGGAAGCCCGTGCGCTCGCCGCTCGGGAATCGCTCGACGCCGACGCTCGCAAGCGTCTGGAAAAATATAATCCGACCAAATTAATTACTTCTACCGGCAATAGTGGCGGGCCGCGTTGCCGCCAAATCAAATTAAGGACGCGCTATAAAAACCAAATTAGTACTCGCTTTAACCGTGAGGGGGTATTTAGTTACAAGACGTTAGTTCAAATCCCGTCGTTTTCATTAACAATAAATATCCCCCCGCAGCCGCACGGAATCCTTATTGTTTTACTTTTTACACCCTTGTGTCCCGAGCGGGATATAGCGCGGACGTCTTCTTCCGAGGCTTCGGCTAATTTGTTCTTTTTGTTTACTTATAGCGTAATAAAAATTTGTGTTGCGCGAATTGTGTGGACTTTAAATTTTTTATATAACCGCCGCCGGTGCCTCGGACGAGTTTTGCATTTAATTGGAGAAAAATTTAGGGTCGGCGAAGCGCTTCTGTGAGTACTCTCAAACTAATTGGACGGTCGTTACAAACTTTTTTGGCTTTAACTGTTTACGCAATCGCAATTTAGGAGAAGCGTTTTTAATGGAATTGGAATAGATTTCATAAAACATAAATTACATTAAACAATTTCGTAATCGTGGTTGTTGATTGTTTACCCCGTGTATCTTACACATGGCTTGGCGAAGGGGTGAACTTGTTATTTTTTGTCCGTTTCGGGCGAGGCGGTTGTCGTAATTAGGCGATGCACGGAATTAGAGGCGGCGGCGATTTAAAACAATAAGCCGGCACTGTCATTAGTTGGCCGGCACATATTACGGGTCCGCAGTCCTAATGTGACGACATTACGTATTTATTACGTATAACTACTCAGATTGATTACAAAGATAACATATATTACTAACGTTGAATACAAAGTGTAACAATGTATATACAATTTGTGAATCCGATGAATTAAGACAGTTAATATTAAAAATTCAAAGATGACAGTTACAATTTATTTATACAGCCAATGCGAGTGTTTATATGATAAAATTTGTCTAGATACTTAAATTTTACATTCATCATCGACCTCCTGCCCATATCCCACCTTATCCGCCTTATTATATTTTAATAAAGTCCGCAAGAGCATGTCTCTATCTTTTCTGGTTAACTCACAATAACTACTTTTGTGTCTTTTGTGACACACTGATTTCGAAGGGAGCGACGCCGTAAGAACAGCTAGTTAATAATAAAAGCTTTCCTCTTATACCATAATGAGCTTAGTTATATAAAAACAACAACCGCTTAAATCATTTAGTTTTTATAGACTTCATAGCTAGTTGTTAATTGAATAAGTTTTTCGGTGGATAGAGAGCGTATCTAAGTGCAGCCAAATGTTAAGGTTTCTTTTAATTAATTACATCAAAAAGGAACTTTACTAAATTATAACGCATATGCTGAGACCAAATATCCTGTCCTGCTAATATTACACATGCTATATTTTTGAGTATGGATGTATGTTTGTAACTCTTTAATGGCGAATTCGCTGAACCAATATTGACAAAATTTGCCACAATTATTCCTTACACACCAGGGTAACATATAGGCTATAGAAATCCTGTTATTTCAACAGGAATAGGATGACTTTGAAAACGCCATCTATTATCAACCCATCACGCGACAACAGTCCACGCGAACGAAGTTGCGGGTAAAAGCTAGTTAAAATATATTTAAGCTTCAATATCTATTCAATGCCCTATTCATTGTGTATTACATTTATAAATATCACGCGAAATGATAGTAATATCAATATCGATATATTACAAAAGCATTGTATAATTGTTATGTAGTAATGAAAGTGTGTCTTGTATAATTATAACGTATATGCTGACATAACACGAATTGGCTAGGTATTTTACGACCGACCGCCAGCTTGACGTCATCTTACCTCAGTCGCCTTTGACGACACCTCGGTAAGAAATGAGGGTGGTCTATTATATTCAGCCGTCATCGTCATCTTTCCGCCCTTATCCCACACTAAGTGGGGTCGGCACAACATGTTATAAACATGCTGTCACATGATTTGGACGACCTCCCGCCTGCCTGACCTCAAATTACCTCAGTCGTATTTTACGACACCTCGCTAAGAAAGAGGGTGATCTATTCTACTAAACCGGATACCACACGGTGGGTCAACTTACCTTAGTCGCCTTTTACAACACCTCGGTAAGAAATGAGAGTGGTACTATTCTATTCAGCCATATACGACACAAATATCATACTTTGATATAATATATAATTATTACAAAAACCATGAAGACTACATAAAAACACAGTAACACTTTCTATAAAACATGTATATGGAAAAAAAGAAACACAATAATGATATATTGAAACCCGTGTTAAAAAAGCATGCTCACGATTATCTGTTTGCTAATGATCACGCATTGTCTTAAGTTCGTCCTTTGCGAAAGTCAAATGTAAAAGTGCCGGGTTTTGCATGTTCCGGGATAAGCTTTAGTTAGAGAAGCTGGACGAAGGCCGGGCATATGCGCTCAGTAAATCAATCCCGGGCAGTTGAGACGACGCGGCAAAAATAAGGCACTTCGCCGCAACTTCTCCCCGAAAATCCGCTTACACGTCCGCTTTCCTAACAATGCGGACTTACGGTCAACTGTAGCGTAGTTTAAATTGCTTTTGAAATTGGCTACAGACTCTGACGCGTAAAGCCTCCAAAATCCCTGCTCTATTCTAATGCTACTTTGGGTTTTGTAAGATTTCTTTCTGGTTTATCTGTAGTATTTTTAAGTATATACACTATACACACTATACACTATATATATATTTATCATAACGTTATATATTATATTATAAGCTATTAGCTTCGTAACAATTTACCCATTACCTATGCCTAAGGAAAATGTATTCAGAGGACGTTGTCAAATTACATATTGATTATGAATTATGAGTAGTAGTTATCATAAACATTTGTTTTGTATTTTAGTTAAGAATACTAAATACTTGAATAATTCATAGCGATCAAATTCCCAATTATGATCTCAGTAATAGCGACTTACCGTACTAGATGGAAAGATGATTCTATAAGGTTGCTGAAATTCGCTCGAATAACGGGATTTCGTGGACTTGATATTCCCCCTGAATTCTTTTAAAATTGTCTTGTCCAGAATTTTTGTCTTGTTCTTATCCAGAATTCTTGTAAACAAAGTACAACGCCTGAAAGGAAGAAATATTGCAGAAAATATGTTTATACTTTAAGCTATCAGTTTAGCATTTAAAAAGTTTTACAAAAGATTCTGATCTTTTGTAAATATAAAAATATGTTTTATAGAATACTTAATAATTATTAATAGAATAATTTGTGCATATAAATATATAGTTTACTTAATAATGAAATCATATCGGATTAGGAAATATTACCTAATAAATGAAATACTATAAGATGTATTCATTACATTAGGTACTTTCACTAAAAATAAGAGAAGAATAGTAAATTTTCAACAAATTATGTTGACAATGCCCATAAAAACAGGCAAAATATTTATCAGTTCATAGTCTGTTAAATTATTCACGAAATGTATTCGCTCCAGATTGGAGCAGTATGGAGATCGTGTGATATGGGAAATTACATGCGTTTCTATTGATGACATGGCGAAACCCGCCTGATGACAGTCGTGATGTTGTTATGTTCATGCCATTGTACTAAATTACAATCATTTGCCAGTAGCTTCTCGTCTATAAAATTCTTAATGCTAACAGTAGCTTACGATATGATATGTATTCACTTTCAAAGAATCTTCTTAGTTATTATATAAACAAAAGCGGTAATGGAGAAACAACTTTTCTAGGTTTAATGATTAAATAAAAACTTTATTATAAGCAATAATGCGAATGGTTTTAAAATGTAGTATGTAGATTTTTTATTTGCGCTTTATTTTTCAGTTTGTTTCTTCTTTGTTTTGTCAGATAAAAAAATTGTTTTTGTTGTTTTTCAAAATAAACTTTAGATATATTCCAACCAAATATGTAGTAATCTTAACACCAAAATATATTTATATAGACTAAATTGAGTGAATGACAATCAAATTATCTCTATTATCTAAAAACATCAATATAATAAGTTTGATGTTGATATGCGTTTAATTGTAATACGATGAACTGCCATTAAATAAAATCCTTATAAAGTGACCGATGTAAATAATTGACTGTAGGGCACCGATGTCAATGAAATTTTTGGAAAAATCTAATACTATAATGTGATTGTGCGATATGATTACAATATAATGATAAATATATAGTTAGCGACCTCAATTAGATATGAAATTATACAGCTAAGTTAAATATATAGACTTTCGAAGCAAAATTATAAGAATGGCTGGCACAAAATAGTTTTTATAACTTATCGGATTTTTTTATGTAATAGATAATAAGAGATATAAATTAATTGACATATAATATTAATTTCAATTTGAAATATATACTTTATTAAAATTGCTACATTATTAATATGATTACACATATTGATGAAATACATTGATATGATAAAATTAAAATTTTGTATAATGTTAGACGTGTGTACAATATTTTGCAACGCCCTAACCGGGCAAATATGTAACATATAAATGCAAATAAATGACATGAAATGAAAAAAAAATATTGTACCGTTGGAAGATCTTTTAGATACAATGTAAATACAATTTCGAAGGTAGCCCCACGGGCCGAGACGATTATAAATTAATCGTATATTCATCGATATGTGGATAATACATGTGCGCGCATCCGGCGCAAGCGCAGGTCTTCATTACGCGCCCGGCGATTCAATTCGACACATCTTCGGGGTTTCACCTCGCCCAATAATTACTAAACCACCATTAAGCAACCAACAAAAGGTAATAGCCTCGCAATTAGACGGTGGCTGTCATTAGATTGTAATAGAGTTTCGTACAACAATTTGTGAGTAAAATCGTCAAGCGTGTCACATTACCGGCGCCCATTAGTGCGTTTATATAACATGGAATTGGAACGACTAGTCCACAGATTATCGTGATAGACAAACTGAGCGCTTTGTCTCGATAATAACACCTTATAGTGGGTGTATCTTTGTGTCGCTCTGTTGAATGTAATGACAAATTGTAGTTTTTCCTTGTTTGTTTATCGCTATACCACTTCAGTTAATTTCATTTATGAACGCTATAATTACCTGATTATAAATCGTTGTACTAAGAGATGTTTTTTGAACCGGACAGCGTACTTTTAATTATATAAAGATATTATAAAATTTTACAAACTTATATTAGTTTTATAAGTGCGCGTCACTTTGCGCGTTGACATTATCAACTTTATTATTTTTCATCATTTTTATATCATTACTCTATATCCGTGTTATATGTTTAAAAATCATTAAATTTAAAGATCAGAGAAAGAAGATGTAAAAGTAATATAATAGATAAAATCTATTCTTAAACAGTAAAGTAAAAAAGTAAAGTACGGGCTATTTACTATCAAACCTATCTTACTTTTTACGGCTTGGAGATAAGGTAAATTTTGCTTTCGATTAGATAATATTACCTTCAAGATCGGATTATTCAAATATCAGAAGTGTTATCATGTACTAATTATTGATTTCATTATATTGAATTATATTGACGTAATGTAAATTGACGTATTGACGTAATGTAAGCGCTTATAAATAAAATATAATAAGTTTGTATAAATGATTATGTGATTTTGAATTGTAAATACTTTACAAATATACGTAATAATCAATCCGTGCTAGCAGTTAAGTACTGCAACGTTTTTTGCAACGTCATCCATAAACCCGTACTTTTGGTAATCACGCTGTATACGACTAGTACGCAAAATATCGGATTTCCATAGGCAAACGCTTTTCGGCAGCTCCAGTAATACCACACTTCGTGAATTAGGATCGCCCGATAAGATCCTATCTACGTGTTAAATAACACGTTTCCTGAAATCATCGTGGTAATTCTATAATATAATTACTATTTTCGAACCTTTCATAACGACTGATACAATTATCTGTCCATTAAACAAAAAATATTTTATATTGTATCCAAAATTTTACGAAATTCATTTATATATTAAAAAAAATGTACCAAAATATTACTTTGTTGTTTATAACCGTTAGAAATGATATAAAATATATTGATCAAGATTTTCAGAGATAGTATTTACGATTAATTTAATAAATAGAATTCTTGATTAATAATTGACAGAATCTGTACAATTTCACAATCTTACAACATAATAACTTCATGATAGTAAAACTCATAGCTTCTCTAGCTTCTTCTAGCTCTTAATGCTTATTTAAAAAAACTCATTAGTTTTTTGTAAAAACACATTATATCGCTAAACATTTTTAGCGATTAGTTATTATACAGATTAGTTCTTGTGTTCTGCTTATGCCGTTAGGAAGATAAGACAATTTACTGATATTGAAACAGCAAGACTTGTCTCTTTTTATCTTTTCCATATCATCATGGCGTACTATATCTTGCTGTGGGGTAAGTTAACTCTGTCACCAATGTATTTAAAGAGGTTTGAATAATTTTAATCTAAATAAGGAAGTTTATTTTTATTTGAAAAGAATTATTCTGATTTTAGAATCTCCATTCAAAACATCACGCACTTTTAATTATTCATTCACTCTTACCAAAATATATTAGATATGGATGGAAGTTTAATTCCAAATCTTGCGATTTTATTTAAGTTATGACACCTATTAAGCACAAAGTGGAAAGACACGTTCCGCCATTAAGGAGATCTGGGAGCGGACGAAGAGTAGGATATTATCGCACCGCTTGTAGCCCGCGTAAAACATAGACTAAGAGACGACTGTAAGATTTTATATGTTTAGTAATATCCCGCGGTTTCACCCGCGTACATACCGATCTCACGGCAATGCAAAGTCGGACTATAGATTAATTTTTTTACATAAAAGTTTTATTTCTTACACTAATATCCACTAATATCTTACACTAATATTCACAATCTAATGAATATACAGTTTTTTATGACCAATTTTTTACACCTTATTACATTTTATTACGGATCCCTATTTTTTTAAAAGTGTAATATAGTGTATGTTACTCAGTAAAGATGCAGGTTTCTAACGGTGAAGGAAATTTAATAAAATTAAATCAGCCCAGTAGTTGTGTGAAAACATTCAGATTAAAACATTAGATGATTCCATTATGAAATACCGAACAGTCTATGCATGAAATGTACTCAAAAGGGGAAATATATGTCTACTAAAGGCCACTCACAAGTGGTGCCCAGTGAACTGCTGTACCAGTTCCCGCTGCAATAATGTCGTGTAAAGAGCTCATAAATAAGTGCCCCGGATGGGGTCGAAACTAGTCGGGTAAACCCGATAGAATATGACGTGAGTAGCCGGTTCTATACAAAGACTAGGGGAAATATAGTTGACCATATTTTTAAAGACTGAATTTTTTCCGACCACTCCATCGCTGGGTAATATATTTGTGCTGATAAATATATATGTATCCATTTAAGGATAAAGCCGAAAAGCTCGCTATTTTCTGCAACAACATTTTTTCCAAATCTTCATATCCTATCTATGATATAATATGCTTTGATTCCATTAGATTCTATTAACAAAACAATTTTTACTGTTTCGTTATGCACAAATGCTTAATTTTACGCGGATTAATACATTTTGAAACTGAGCAATCATTAATAACTATAATTATGATTTAAATTTATATCATACTTACATTAGCATGCCACTGCTAAATTGGAATTTGTTGAAACGTTGAAATCGTTAATAGAACAAGACTACTACTTATTTTTTTATATATTTTAAGGAGTCATATTAGCTTTGTCATCAAAAACACTTGTATTGGTATTATCACACTTTGAATAACTGTCTCTCATTATACGAATAATGGTTAAACTTCCGGCCCCGGCAGCGTGGAAAACTTAAGCGAAAAAAGCGAACTGCCCCCAGGCAACGCTTAACTTTGTTAACCGCTCGGATGTGACGTCATTTAATTTATTAACACGTTTCTACCTTGAGAGTTAATTTCTACGAATAATGACAGTTTTCAGTTTTCACGCTGGGTCTTAAAGTATCTCTACGTTAATTTTATTTTAGTAAAAATCCAAAATTGTTTTTTTTAATTGATTTCATTGGATCAAAGCAAAATCATTTACTTATTATAAATTCGTAGTAACGTATTTAATTTAACTTACAGTAAATCTTTAATTTACTGTAAGTTAAATTAAATACGTTACTTTACTTACGTTTATGTTAGGTTTACTTTACTACTTTTATTTTAAATAATCTTTATTTTAAATTTATATTTTTATATCTTCATTTCGCGCAACCGAAGCATCATCAGGAGATAGACTTCATGACATTGCAATGCGAAGAATTACCCAAACAAGCATTGTTATAGGTATAATAATCGGTTCGAACCCACCATTTATTTAATTTTGTCTCCGAACACGTGTAACAAGCTCTCATGTTCGCAGTAAGTATAAGCTAAGGAGAACTAAATACAACTAAACAGACATTTAGTTTCAGTTTTTACTTCTAGTTTTTACTAACATTAATCTCAGTACAGTATTAGATGTTGCAATACATCATGTCAAGCGTCCAGCCCGCGCCGATACGGACAGGTGAAACTTAAAACTGCGACTCGAAACAAACAGTCAGGGAAAATCAATAAACGTAACCGCACTGAGTGCCACCCAAATAAATACGGGCCCGACTATCCAATAAAACACAGCAACGGTTTACAATTAAAGCTTTAAATCTGCAATAGGTGTTGCCATAAATTGGAAGAGAAAACAATCAGCGAGCCAGCGTCGTTCGCAATTAGCGCTGCGCGGCTCGATAAATTTGCATTAATGCTCTCGAAAAATCGGACCGGCAATAATTTTCACGTGCCGTGTTTTATCCTGGCTGGATGGAGCGGCCTCGCGCCCGCGGCCCATCTACTGTGGAAAACATATCATACGTTTTTCTAGTCCACCGGCGTCCCGGTGAATTGATTTTGTTTATTGCTCGGCCGTTTGGAAAAAAATAAAGCTTTTACAAATTGTTACAAGTTTATTCTAAAAATAAATATAGTTAAATAAAACCACAAAACTCGCTTTTATTGAACATCAAACTAAAAAATATTAATTAATAATAAACTTATTGTGACAAAAGCTCTTTCGTATATATATTGAAAATTTTTGTGGGTCCTGCTTAGTTCTTGTTATAGCTGTTTCTTGAGTCACGTGCACACTGCTTAGCATCGTGATGGTCCCAATTTCTTCTATTGTGGATTAAGTGCCGTCATTTTTATTGATTAGCAGCGCTGAGAATATGCTCACTTTATTGATAGGATTAGGATGGTATTGCATATATTCAAAACAGCGTTTAAAAACGCGTAGTGAGGGTATTATCTATGGTGGTGAGCTTATTGTCACAGAATAAAATATAAAAACCATAGATAAAAAAGAAAAGGTTTTAACTTTAATTGTGTAGATTACATGCTGATGATATCAGTCTGATGTACGTAATGAACTTAATTAGTAAAAGCAAATAAAGTAAAAAAAACTTAAATACTGGCGATTCTAAACTAGTTCTAACTTATATTACAAAGCGTATTATGATTTTAGAATAGGTTTTTTTTATAAAGAAAAAATAAACGTCGATGTTTCACGTTATATCAAATGAAATAAATGTTCAACAACTTATTTATTCCAACAGCGATAATTCTCAATGTAGGCGTTAAAACCAATTTAGCAGACTAGCCACTCGAACTCCCGCCGTGAAAATCTTTAATCGATGGTAATCACCAACTTAGATTCTAATTAACATACAAGATTGAATATTACGCTTAAATCGGATAATTAAGTTATAAAATTACTAGTTTTCTTAAAATGGCTTAACGCCTTATTGTGATGGTGTTCATTGTGCGGTGCGTCCAAGTCTGTTTCATTGATAGCAGTATTACTATTTAGACACCGGATGTAAATACCATAGACCAAAAACAGGTTAGTGTTGTGGATGCGGTCGTAAATATAAAACTCCTCTTTGAGGAAATTAAAAAGATTTCTATCCAGAAGTATGTGTCCATTTATTGAGTCGATAGCACTTTGTTTTTACTCTTTTCTCTATTGGTAAAAAGTTAAATAGTAACATGCTCCATATCGTCTTCAGATAAAGAACATGTCCTAGATTTCAAGTCCGACACTCTTACCATTAGACCATCACCATTTCGTGATTTTTACGAGATAAGACTTCCATTTTCTATCCGTACTTTGAACTACAATGATATCATTCCAAATATGTTGTTATTGTTAAGTAACGTACATAGTCTAATTGTAGTTTTAAAGAAGTCAAGTTAAAATATCTTTTAAAAAAGCGTTTAACAAAATTTAACGTCCCTACTGTTAACCGTTGAGTAGTTCCCTTGTCTGGAGCCAATCCTGGCAGCTCATGATTACATATAAACATGCATTGTCATTAGGACTGGACCAGTACGTAAATTTCAGCTCAATCGGACACCGGAAAGTGGGTCATATTTAACCTGCAAGATTCCACCTTCACATACATACATCATTCCCTTATCCCACTCTAAGGGGTCGTCTCAACATGCTAAAAATATGCTGTTTCACGATTGTGCTGCGTTTTTACGAACGGCCGCCTGTCTTTTCTTTTAATTCTTTTAAAAAAGAATATTTAAGGTATTTTAAACAGATTAAAATACAGGAAAAAATCCTTGCAATGCTTATAAACAAAGGATTAACTAAAACTTAAACACCTTTCGAACTAATTACAAAATCAGTACCTCGTAGTATATTTTACACTGGGTTAGAACTCTACACACTACACTCTAACTTTCATGTATCTTAATGTTGTACTTATTTATACTGCTATTTTATAGGTTCCATTTAATTTCCTATAGTGGCAGATAGAGTCCGTCATGCTGAGAGTTTACTGAGATGTGACTTGATCTTTAGGGATCCTTATGTATCTTATTGAAACGAAATGTCATCAAAAACGCATATTTAAGATACTTTACAAAAATACACGGTGTATTAAATTAACATTAACTATTTTAATTATTTAATCAACGCAACGTTCGCGTCAACAATTTTTAAATCGATTTTAAAACACCCTCAATAACATAATAGGTATGTATTTCCGAAGACATTTTAATAACAAATTATTTATTTTATTTAGTTTTGCCGTGTGGTATCCGGCTGAGTAGAATAGATCACCCTCATTTCTTACCGAGGTGTCGTAAAACGCGACTAAATGAAGAAATGTAATGTACCGTTTCAGAAAAATAAGTTCACATAGAGACATAAGTAATACTTGAACAACGAGAGGGCAATTGAAAGAAAAAAAGATCTTTTCGGTCGTTTAAATTTTATAATATCTTCCACATCGATATGGTTTATAGGGTTGTTTCGAGTAATGCCCTGAAAGGGTCAGCGTGCATGTCAAAAAGTTATGCGCCTTGTATTCTTTTATATTCTAAATATTTATTGGATACCATAAAGCTAGAGTGATACGAGCACAGAAAAAGGTATAAAAAAAATCTTTCAAATATCGTAGAGCCGTTAACAACGATATTAAATAACGTCTCTATCCACATAAAATGTATAATAAAATTCTGAACCTGCACGGACGTGGCCGTCAAGCGCCGGAAGAGGTACTCTGCGGGGACACCCTGGTAGGTGTACACCAGGTTAATATATGAAAATATTCAATTTTATAACATTCCGTTGAGATAACATCTGAGCCTGTCGATTTGATATTTTCGGCGGTAAGGTAATTTTATACTGGTCGTGAATGGAGGCCGGTGCCACGCTGCGCGCGCGCCGCGGTCCTCGTAACTTAGCACTTAATCATTTACATGGACACTTTATACGACTCTTAAGCCAGATAGTCGGCTGTAATGTTGCTTCAACTAATATGGCAGAGGTAAAACTAATTTGCTATGTCGAACTTAGGTTTTATTTGGAATGTTCACCTACTAACAATACTTAAAATATAGAGGAGGCATAAAATATACTGTGCCAGTAGTTGCAAAAATAGCTTGCAATTGAGGTTTTGCGTCTAAACAGAATGCAATTACTAATTAATAAATGTTCATTGATGTATATTGCATCAATAATCATTGCAATTACTAAATCCGCTCGCTAACGTCAATGATCATTAAATTGTTCTTCATTATTATATTTTCTCACTGCAATCTAAAAGTATGCACATGTATATCATTGACATAACTATCAAAAACATAGGTGTCACAATAAGCGTAGGATGCCTATATGACGGGCAAACTACTATAGCAAATATAGACATAATACAAAAACACAACGTCTCCACCGGCAAAGATGAGTTTGCAATTTTCTGACGTAGCTGTTTCGCTTTTCCGATCGGTAACGGGCGGACTGAAAGTGTTCTATTTATATGTCGCCCCATAGCACTTCGATTTTAGCAGCGATCGGACGCGTTTGTTTTTCACGTGGCCAACTATATGTCGCTCTTTCAAGAGTAACCTCTAAAGAAAATATGTTTGGAATGTCTAATGACAAGAAAGCTGTGAATGTTGTATATAAAGACATTCTGTATTATGTCAATAAAATTGTGAAAATAAAATACACACAGAAAAATTTAAAAGTAAATAAGTAAAAATGTAGTATATGAATTTAGATATTCCAAAGATAGCAGGAAATCTTCATTCAGGGAAACGGGAATTGTTTTACTCCAAATTTAACGCGTGCGGGCCACGGGCAGTAATCAATGAATCAAAACTACTGGATCGATTTTAATAATTTTTTTGTCACTGAGTGACAGGGGCTATATATTTTATACCCGTGCGAACTTTGCTCTAAACCCGGGTTTGAATCCCACATGTCATAGACGCCTTCTTTTTATATCTTAAAAAAAATTACAGAGCAAGGCTCGTTCACCCAGATACTTTATTAATTATGGCTTATCGCCCATAAACTCAAGTGTAAATGTGAATTCTCGTAGTACCAGTAGCTGCAGCATTAACTGCGAGAATTGAACATTGAAACGCAGAAAGGCATATAAAAGGGCCGAGGGTACAGTTGTCATAAGTCAGCAAACTGACTGAGGTGGACGATAAATAAAAGGTTGTTTTGCTTTTGAGGTAGGTTTGTCTTGTGTGGTTATTTTGTCTGTTTTGTTAGTAGGGATACCATAAGTTAATAGTTTGACTTTAATTTTTTTTTAAACCTGTACCGTGATAGGTATATGACAGGGTGATATAAATATCCCTGAGTTTCTCTCTTTACATGTAGTATTTATACTAATATATAAAGCTGAAGAGTTTGTCTGTTTGTAATCTCTTTATTGCATTCATTCAAATAAAAATAAAAAAAACAACATAATTTGCAATGGCGGGCTTATTACGGAATGGGAATCTCTTCCTTCTCTTCTCCTTCTTTGTTTGATTGTTTGAAAGCGCTAATCTGAGGAACAGCCGGACCGATTTGAAAAAGTTATTTGAGTGTAAGACTAGATTTGAAAATTTATTTGAGTGTAGATAGGGATGTAATCCATTTATCGATAAAGGCTATAGACTATATAACATCACGCTAAGATGAATCAGCAAGGAGCAACAATAAAAAAAATTGCGAAAACAGCAAAATTTAAAATTTTCCTTGCGTGCGCTCAGTAAACGGTGAAAGGTTTTTAAAAATCTCTTATAATTAACAAACGATACCTACTTTTATGTTTAAATTTTCAATTCGGGAAAAAAATCGTGACACGCTGATTTCCATGCGGGCGCATATATAGGACTTTTACTACCTATTTCAGCTGATAATGAATTATTCTTTTCTTTTTCACTTCGTTTTGTACTTCTCTACTATCCTTCCTCTCCTTAGATGGTTCAGGTTATTTATATTTATGAAATTTAACACACTGAAAGCTTATAATGGATATAGCATATATGATAAGAATTTCCGCATTTGTTTAGGGAACAGAGAAAAGAAACATTAAATTATTGAGGGTTCTTAAGCGCTTAAGTTGGCGCGAATGAAGTTGCGAGCCCCACTTGTTTAGATTACAAATATAAATAAATAAATAGAAATATATGGTACACTTACACACACGGTCGTCCGTCCCCCAAGTAAGTAACTTAATACTTGTGTTATGGGTGAGAGACAACTGGTAAATATATGTGATACTTATATAATTTTAAATACATACTTAAATACAAATATACACACAGACTCGAAGAATAAAAAAAATTTACTTAGAAACTGTTGGACCTCGGTGGGAATCGAACCCAAGACCCACGGAGCTAAAGGCAGGGTCACTACCAACTGCACCAACGAGCCAATCATCAAATATGAAACATTAAATATGATCCCGAAGTTCACAGTGAAATGTGGTTACCACAGTCGTGAGTTGCTATCGCGTAACACGCGCGTGGGACGCTCCGCAGTAGCCAAAGTAAATCTAGACTTTTCTTAGTGTTCCTCTGCATATCATGTTTCAAAAGGATCAATTAGAATATTTAAGATGAATATAAATGCTGTTTATACCTCAGTAGTGTTAGGAAATTATCAAAAATATTTGTTTGTTTTAGAATCAAAATCTCCGAAATTTTATTTTTTCAAATATTTGTAAGCATCAACAATATGTAAAAAACTCTCCTTTTTTCATCCAGCTCTTTATTTTAAGAGATTTGACTAATGTCGAATCGATCGCGAGATTTTGCAGTGGTCACAAATGAACTAAGTAAATATAAAGTAAATTCTTCCGCCCAAAGTGACTTTATGATAAGACAAAAATAAAAGTATTTTCTAACGACATAGAATGTATTTCTAAAAAAATTATCTCGTCAAACTATTTCATGTTTGATATTACCCTGAACGAATGTAAATAATTAATAATATATTTAATTTAATTGCATTTAATGCATTTGTTATCCATATTATACTACTTAAATTATCGTGCGTGCATTTTGTATTAAAAGAGTTTAAACTTCACGTATATAGATTAGAAGTTAAATAAAATGGCTCTTGCCAAGTGATAGACGATACTTTTTATAAAAGTAACATTTTACCCAAACGCACACCGCTAACTCGAAACCGAGTATAGAATACAATAACAAAATTGTGCAACAAAATGCTCGTAATTCAACAGAACCGTGGCCACTACAGACCATAACACAGTTCATTATTTATATTAACAGTTTAGCAGTCAGTGGCCAGATCTCTGGATCCGGAGTTATAGCTGTGTGAATATGCGTGGGCATTATTTGTACCCTTGTTAAGCGCTGAGGATATTATAAAAATGATTCCTTTATCCGCGCTGTGACATTCGCTGGAAATTGGTCCTTTAATTTATGATCACCATAAAAAAGGATTCGAATCCGTGCAGGTTGGAATTTCATTCATAAAGGGCAGAGGCGTTTGAGTCTTTATGGTTGGATGTTTTCATTAATTCAACGTGGATTTGGATTATGTAGAAGGTATCGGGTGTTGCATGACGGTGGTCGACAGATCGTTAGATAAGAGGCGTAGTTAGGTAAGATGCGCGTTCTGACTACCGTGTATTAAATTCTCTATCACCAATTTGGTCGCGATTTTTTGTTGTTATTATTATGAGAACGGTAAATACCGACCGAATCGAATACAATTTAAAATGAAGTATGGCCAATGCCATTTGCATATTAAATCAAACATCGTTCCACGAAAGTCAAATGCGTGACTTAAGTTATTACTGCGATCAGTGGTAACATTTCTTAGACGGCACAGAAGAGTAGTCATTAGTCACTGGGTATTGGTGGTGACGCAGGAAGCTCTGTGGGAGCCCGCTGGCCGTGTCTCGAGGACCGAGGCGCATCATCAGATAAGCGACAATAAGTCGATACGCGCTCCAAATAAGCTCGGGTGCGCATTAGTCACCAGTGGCCGACCGCCGCGCCATCGCTCGGACCGAACCGACAGCTCGCCTAATCCACTCAAAACATACGGAGACATTTGTCGGCCCGCCGGGGATCGGGTGATCGATAGCGCGACTCGCCACAAAACGATAGATAAAAGCCGATAAGTCAGAAGAAATATGACGCGAACAAAATCGGGAGATATACGTAATAAGATAAAAGTCAAACAATGATTCGACCGCGGATTCGCCGCGGCATAATTTATGTGACAACGCGTGATGGACGAGCGGCGACTTTCGGTAAACTATTTACATACGGCGGCGGCCGCGCTGTCGGATTGGGTTCTGTTGTGACAGAGGGTGGGGCTTAGTACCGAAAACAAATGTCACTGTTATTTATTAGGTTACAGTGCCATTAGGACTAAGGAGCGAATTGTTGTTTCTCCGTTTTAATACTTAAACAAATAAAAAAGATAGCCGCGGTCGGTGTAATGTTGGATTGCAATCTGGGCACGCGAAAGTGGAGTGACAGGCGTCACTTCCGAGAAGGTCCCGCGGCGATTGTTCTAATTGAATCAAGAGTCAGGCTTGCTTGCTGAGCAATTCCCTTTGCACGTCGACTTTGATTGCTTTTCGCAACTTCTCGATACTCTGGTACAACCTTTGTTGTTACTGAGAATTTCCTTATAACTTTATCTTTGTAACATTGTTTATTGCCAACATGATTATTACTCATAACATTATAGTGCTACTTTTTTTTAAATACCAGCGGTGTCCCGACATTGATACTCTTCAGAGATTTGCAATTATCTAGAGATCAAATGTTGTGCGTTTAGATAAAACATACTATTGTACAAGTGCAAATATGTGTTTGTAACTTTTAAGCGTGATAACGGTTAATAGATTTGTACAAAATTTTGCTAACGTTCCTTTTATTTCTGGAAAATCAAGCCCACTCAAAAGAAATTCCGAACAGAATCAAGTAGTTACAGAAGGGTATCAGCCTTTTTTATTATTTGTTACATTAAATAAATGATATACTATAGGTAAACGGTGGGTAGTACTAAACGTAGTTCGAAGTACAAAAAATAAACCGAATACAAAGGACGTATAGGTGAAAATGTTAGAGCGACAATCCCCGCGGAGACAGCAGGCAACTTCACTTTTTATCTGCGTAGTGCCGCGCGCTCGACCGTGTAATTGGATGAGAACGACGCGATCCCAATAGCGCGCCCTTATCTGTTCGCGGGGAATCCGACCCCCGCCCGCCCCCTCGCACCCCTCCATGCCCGCCGACGCTCAGCAATAAGTTTTTAGTGAGTAATTCAAGATAACCCCTTGATGTTGTTCATTTTCACACTTCCTTTCTCGAGAACAGCTCTTTATTGCGTAATATGTAACTGTCTCTCGCCGACGGGTGTCCCGGGGGCGCGCAGACTTCGCCCCTTTTATGATGTTAATGCGATCCTACACCCTCCTATCCGGGTAATGATAATTGCTTTTTCGGAAATTATTGTTTGATGTTGTCGCTTAATGCCGTCCGGATGACTTCGGAGGTCTTTCGAGTTAACAACGCTAACAGTTGGCACATTTGATTATGTTCATTTTAATTTAAAAGCTATACGCTTGATTTACGATTTTGTCTAATGTATTTGTCGTTAATAGGCAAAATAATAATGATATGTTAGATTTAAGAACAATGACTGACATCTGATAAAATACTTTATGTATAAAAACTGGCTACAATCATGTGTTATTCTATCGGGTAAGCCTTCCTAGTTTCGAGCCCATCTCTCTCACATCAACCAATAGACATCCATTGTTGGACATAGGTCTCTACTAAGCACTTCAAACGCTACACGATCTTTTGCTGTCCGGATCCAGCGGGTCCAAAGGACAATTTTGAAGTCGTCTGTCCACTTAGTGGGGGGTTGCGGGGTCACCACTCTAGTACCTTGAGAGCCCTTTTGCTACTTTAACTTCGAAACCCATCGAGCTATGTCCGTCACTTTGTTCCTTCTACGGATTTCCTTCGAGCCCATCTGGGGCTCCTATTCATGAGCTCCTTATACTGCGTTATCGCGGCGGAAGCTGAAAAGATCTGCTCATATACTCATCACTACTACTCATGTGTCATCTATTTCATGTAAATTCATTTGGCCAAAATAGTTTGAATTCCACCACGCTGTCTGAAGGAAGGTCTCTTAAACTGGAAACCCTTCGTCCACTGATGATGTATCCTGACGCAGAATCGTCTCAGAAACCTCTTTCTTCTCCGTCCCCACACAGAAGTATCTCTCAAATTTAGTCGTGAACTTCTATAAATCTTAAGACGGCTTTTAATGAACCGGTAAAAGTTATTTTCACTAGTCCATCCTCACAATATACGCAGTGCTGGTGTAGTGTGGTGGTGTTTTGTAGTGCATGCGTTTTTATGAATCCTATCCCACTAATATTATAAATGCGGACGTTTGTGAGTATGGATGTATGTTAGTAACTCTTTCACGGCAAATCCGCTGAAGCAATATCGATTGAAATTTAGCACAATTATTCTTTATATACCGTGGAATATAGACAATAGAAATCCTGTTAATTCTACATGAATCGGCATGACATTGAAAAGCGCCATCTATTATCAAGTTAAACAATCCACGCAAACGAAGTTACGGGTTAAAGCTAGTCTTACATACATAAGCCATGAACACAGTATTTTACACAGCAACATACTTTATACATAACATAAATTTCTCTAATCTCGGACTAAAGTAAAATAATTCATTATTTTTGCATTTTGAAACTCCGCAAAGTAACTAATTCTATAAATTATCTTAATATGTTTTAAACTTAAATGAATCATCTATCTTTTTCACATCTCTTTCATGCTTTTTACAATCAAAACCGAATCAATTAATACCAAAAGTCCTACCTAATCGAGAGCTGTTACGAAAATGCAATTTCGCTAGAACGTAAAGGAAGGAAATGGATTAAAAAATCCAAGCTCATGTGGAGTATAGTCTTTTATTTGCGGAGTAAAGCGGGAGGCTGCGAATTGTCGTCGTATTAGTCGCTATCAGATGGGCGCCGGCTCTCTGACGCGGCTATCTGCTCCCCCAACCCCTAGTTTCAACCCATCTGTTTTACGTTTGCTTTGCTGGCTTCTTTATTTTTAAATACATGCAGGAAATTTTAACATAACACACACATAGAAATTATATAAGCTTAAAGGCTTTTTTTACCTGTTTTGAGTGAGGCTTTTTAAATAAGCTTAAAGTAAATACATGATGATATATTAGTCGACAAATATATTTATTATGCGTAGTAATTTCCCATACCTATTTCTTTACTTAAATGTGGGTAACAAATGTACACTTTCTAACAGGACCAAGTCTTCCTAACTGCACCACGGATAAAACTGAACAGTCATGACAAACTTATAAATGTTAAGTGGGGTCGGCAAACATGTTATTATATGATTTGGCTAGGTATTTTACGACCAGCCTCCTGCCTGACGTCAACTTACCTTAGTTACCCTTTACAACACCTCGCTAACAAATGAGGGTGGTGTATTCCTCAACCGGATACCACACCGCGGGTCAACTTGCCTTAGTCGCCTTCTACGACATTTTGGCAAGAAATGAGGGTGTATATGTATTAAAATTATAATGCCAAGAGGTATCGGAGCAGTGTGTTTTTTAGCTTTAACCGTTATCTCAACATGGACACGTGACAGAATACTTCTTTACCGTCTTATACTTTATTTTAGCACATATCTTTAACGGGCTAATATTAGATTCGCGTCCAAACATAGTATGGCTTAAGTATATACAGATAAACGCTCATTAAGCGTTCCACACACAATCAGCTTTTATACATGAAATATTTGAAAGATAATAGAAGAAATAAAATTATTTTTCGTGAACATCACATTCAAAGATGATTGTCACTTTTAAGCAATACAAAAAATACAAAACAAAATATCAGTAACAAATTAATTTGATGCTAATACGTGTTTCAGTGCGTCGGGCGGCACCTCTGATTATAAGGCGGCGTATAATGGACCCTTGCACCCTACACTCAAGTTAATGCTCTCGCAATTTCACTGAAAATAACACTATAAAAAAGTGTTTTCAACGCATCCTCCATTGAGACTGGACGTTTTAGTTTACTGTGCGGATATTGATTCATTTTTTAAATATAAACTTACTTCCTTCCCTTACGTCATAAATTTTAACGAGGATTTTAATATTTGACGCTAAGAAACTTATTATTTTAAATAACCTAACGATTTCACATTAGTAGCATGTAAGTGTTAATAAAAAGCGCCATTGCTTGAATTTATTTAATTAGTTATCAAGTTATTTATCAACAACAGTATTTGACAATAACAATGTCTTATATAAGAGATGAATAATATGTGTATATAAAATTAAATAAAAACCATAGAATAGTGTAAAGAACTATCAATTGCTATAGACATTTGTTGTTGCTATTACAAATTCATGCAACATCAGTCTTTTGGAGTGTCTCTGTCAAATATTTTTACTAATAACTTTCCCACAAGCTTCCTGGTTAATTTATTACTATGATACTGTTCATGCCTCATTTTTAGATCCAATTACTATTATGCGAACTAGTGTTTTGTTTTTGTTCTTCTTTGACGTCCATTAGCAACGGTTTGAGGTGATTTTGGTGAATGAACAGTTTAAGGGTGGCAAGTTTTAGATTTAGTTAAACAAAATCACTGTAAGAGATTACACAATAATATATTCCATATTACTACATAATATAGAAGTACATAATATATTCTATATTACGAGTATATGCTAATTCTCAAATTCCGTCTTATCGCCTATAATATAGATAGTTTATGATATAGACTCTATATTATATAGGCAAGTGCGTCTTAGATTGCGAGAACCATCAATTTTATTGCAGATACTGATATTGGTATATTAGTTAAAAAATTATGTTTCACTTCCAATCATTAATAGTAACAAATCGATGTTATTTGTGATATGGAGACCTTTGAACGTGGGCTATTTTTATTAATAAATTTAAGGTAATTTTTAAGTCACTGTATATGAAGTCGCGTGCAGAATATCCAAAAGTTTCTTATAAAATTACAATGTCTTTACAACTCTGTCGTTCGAAATTCAATAAAATTTGTGGTTCTCGTTTTACTTGGGTGGTAATAATTAGTGAACTAGCACTTTATTATGATCTAAATAATGATTATAAGTGGGTGAGAGCGTGGCCGGTGGCGTGTCTTCACTCTGTAATCTCGCGCCGGCCCCCAATCACGCATTTCTCACCCGGACGCGTTGAAAAAATAATATCTCTTCGAGATTTGTCTATAATTTGCCGATGCCGCTCGACCGCGGACCGACGCATGCAGCCAAGGGAATTCACCTAATATATTTTGAATCGTTGATGTTTTTCACTATTTAGACAGTAGCTTTCTAGCTGGCATACGTTTTTATATAATTGATATTATAAGGTATCAGATTAATTAAAAAGTTTCATGAACTTTTAATTCTTGTAATGTAATTTATGCGAACTAAATTGGTTTGTATAATCTAATCAATATTATACCAAATCAGTGCCTGATGAAAAAATATATATCTATTTTTAAGAATAAAATAATTAATTTATAGAATTAAGCGTTACTTAGCGGAGGGCTATAAAACAAAACTAATGAGAATATTCTCATTACTTTTGAATAAAATAATTGTCTATTGTTCATTTTACAAATTCAGAAATAGGCTTCCGATCGATACACAAGTTTTATAATAATTATTATTTACTAAATAATATTAATTTAAATAAATATTAATTTAAAACATGCTATGTAAATTATTTGATATATTTTTTTAATATTTTATTTCACGTTTAGTAGATTTCAAATACTTGAAAAATTTAAATGTCGACAAGACCTGACAAGAATGTTTTCGATCTTTGCCTATAACAAAGGGATAAAATAAGAAAAGCAAGAACAGAATGGCCGAAAAAAATCTCGGCTATTTGTACCGTAAATTATTGTTTTTTTTGGCTTAAATTGTGAGTGACCACATCAAATATTGCTAATTTTACGGAAAATTATCTAACGCGTGATATTTTGACGTTTGACTGACATTTGCTTTCAATAAATATTTATGCGGACCCGACAATGAAAGGACAGACTAAACTATTGTACACATGCAATTTCGAACAATAACCGTATTGATGAATAGTATCATAACTGGGGAATTGAGAATCTTAAATCTATTGACTATATGAATAATGTCAATGGTCCTAATATACTAACTTCTGCCAATGACTACGTTTAGTACAAATTTTAATGAAATAAAATGTAGGCTTTGGTTGGGTTAAATTGAAGATTATTTGGATGATAAAGCCTGGATTTGAAAATCTTTTCAGCTTCATACAGGATTGCGGTTTCATTATGTAAAATTGAAAATGTTTTAAAGATTGACCGCCGAGTTTCTTTCCGGTTCTTCTCGGTAAGAGCAATATTCCGAACCAGTTGTAGCTTCATTAATCATATTGATCCTTGACGATTCAAAAGTGCTTGAAAGAGCTTATTTGAATAAAGATTATTTTGATTTGATTTGATTTGAAATCATATCGATATTGTTTTCCATTCGGAGCTTACAAAAAGAAACATAAATAAAAACTTTATCATTTATAACACAAGTATGACGTGAGAAATAGCGTCTTATTATCCCTTCGCAAAGTAATAAATGCTACGTTTCTGATTAAAGAAATTTTTTTACATTTTTTTAACGTTTTTTTTACGATTTTTTTTACGTTCTTTTTTACGTTTTACATGCTTTAATGATCATAGTTTATATATTTCAGGATATAAGTATAGTTTTTATATTTTATATATTAGTATAGTTTACATCAATTATTGTTTGAAGTCATAAATAAATGCTGTGAGTACCCGTAATTTAGAAACATATAGGAAAGATGATGTATCGTTAAAATTAGTTTCAAAAGTATATGTATATGATTTCTAGTTGGTAATAAATAAATAAAAAAGCAAAATATAGGTGAAACTGAGAATTACTACACTGCTATAGTATAGGCGAGTTATATACCACAAAAACGTCATTATTGAAATTTTATTTAGTACTAGCGGCCTACCCTGCTTCGCACGGGTATAAAATATATAGCCTATGTCACACAGTGAAAAAAATTATTAAAATCGATGCAGTAGTTTTAATTTATTCATTACTGCCCGTGGCCCGCACGCGTTAAATTTGAAGAAAAACAATTCCCCTCTCCCTATACCAAGAAGATTTCCTGCTATATCTAATATCTAAATTCATATACTACATATTTACATTTTACATTTTTCCCTATATATTTTATGTTTACAATTAATTACAGAATGTCTTTACATACAACATTCATAGCTTTGTTATCATTAGACAATACAAACATGTTTTCTTTAGAGGTTATTCTTAAAAGAGCGACATTTAGTTGCGGGTCCGATCGCTGCTAAATTCGAAATGCTATAGGGCGAAGCGCGGCCTCCTCGCGGGATTTTAAATCTGTGATATCTTCGAAAATGTTCATTTGAATTACATGCTGTAAACAGCCATATTGATTTATATTAAATCAACAATGTATTTAAGGTACTTAATTGGATAAGGATTAATGCTATATTGTATAAAAATTGCTTCGGCATTATTTTTCGTAAAAAGTAAATGACAAAAAATGCTTTTGTGGGTTATCCATAAGAGATAGACATATACCATCGCGGACTTTTCTGTAGACCTTTTTAATGTGTACAAATACTTAGTACATCATTTTGATAAATCTCGTAGGGTTTAGCCTGCGTTTGCAATGGAAGCGGAAAAAAAAGTAATTATTTTCGACATCACATTAGAAACCTCAAAAATTACAGTATTTCTCTACTCCATATTGAATGTTATTATACATATAAACCTTTCTCTTGAATCACTTTATCTATTAAAAAACAGCATCAAAATCTGTTGCGTAGTTTTAAAGATTTAAGCATACATAGGGATATAGGGACAAACAAAGAATGCGACTTTGTTTTATACTATGTAGTGATAATCCTTATAGCATGATTCAGTATTCACGCGTGATGGCTTATTATTAGCGTATTTCATGTATAACTTTGGTGTTTCTATACCGATTTCAATGATTCTTTTTTTTTATACAATGGTTAATACTATTCACTTTTTTATTTAGGGATGACTGAGAGTGATATAAACGTAGGAGTAGACAAATATAACCAGAAAGTTTCGAACTGCTAAGCTATCGGGAGCTACACGTGTTATTGTGAGTCAACCATAAAAGATAGACATATGCTGTCGTGGGCTATTTTTTATATAATTTTAAGGAGAATATTTCCGTCATACATGATTTCTGTGTAGCTTTAACCATCAAGGTTGCACACGCAACGGAAGCTTAAAAAATGGAGTAACTTCTCCCGTTTTCCCGACATTTCCCTTCACTGCTCTGCTCCTATTGATTGTAGCGTGATGAAAAGTATACTATAACCAGCTCAGGAGTATGAAAAAAAATTGTACCGAGTTTCGTTAAAATCCGTCGAGTAGTTTTTGTTTCTATAACGGTTATACAGACAGACAGACAGACAGACAGACAGACAAAATTTTTACTGATTGCATTTTTGGCATCAGTATCGATCCCTAATCACCCCCTGATAGTTATTTTGGAAATATATTCCAGTTACAGAATTGACCTCTCTACAGATTTATTATAAGTATAGAAGATAGATTTCGCATCATGAATAAAAGTATTTTAAATACAACTAAAAGGTTGAAAATGTGAGCGTTTGATAATGCGCGTTCACACTACTTTATCATTAAGCCCGTCATGGTCAAATCACTATAACTTTTGAAGCTTATTTTGTGTTTAAAGGAAAAACTCGTCCCAGTCAGTTTCATTAAATCCTAATCTGACCAGCTCGCGGTGAAACCTGCTATTTATTAAATTGACATGGCTCTGGCGACCGACATATAAAAAGTAAAAGTAAGTAGCGGCCTGTTACTATACCACTGCTGAGAATAGGCCTCTTCTCTCCGTTTTTTGAGAGGAGGAAGCTGTGGTAGCCTAGCGGTAACACCGAGTGAATCTTTCGAGGAGGTCACGGGTTCTAACCCGGGCAGACACCAATGAGTTTTCTGTTAAAACTTATGTGTCTAATTGATAATTGCAATTTACCACACGATTTTCGGTGAAGGAAAACATCGTGAGGAAACCTGCATATCTCTAGAGAATTCCTGAGATATGTGTAACCTACCAATCCGCATTGGAGCGGCGTGGTAGGTCTTAGCTCCAATCCTCCTCTTCCACCGACATATAACTATTCCTTAATTAACTGGTATAAATTCTATTGACCTAAAGCGAGTAGCAGCGTTTTTGGTATAAAAATTATCAATATATTCTATAACTAACATAACTTTAAAGTTTAAAAGAATATAATACCACAAAAAAAACTCAACTCCAAAAAAATCTATATATGTTTTGATACCTTAACAGTTAACTTAACTTAACAATAGACTCTGTCAGCAGATTAAGATATTTGCAATAATCTAACCAAAGGAGTTGGTACATATACCTAAATTAAAACTATGTTATGTTGGTATTTAGTATATTTGTAAATATAACCTCCATAGCAGGTGTCTGAATATTTTTTAAAGAGGTCTTTACCGCCTCAGTTGTAAAGCTACATTTGACAGTTGCACAATGCTGTCAGAAATAGTTTGAATGATCACCTACTTCGAAACGCGACTGAGCGATGTAAAACTAAAAAAGGGGAGGAAGCCTATTGACGTCCCACAGATAAGCAAACAACACAGAAATAAGCTAAAATTATTATTTTATCTTGAATACTTTCTATCATCTGTACCCATAGACGTCTCTCTTTTGTCTGTCTCTCTTTTTATGTGTTATTAGACAACGATAAATGTGTATGTGAACGATTTTCTCAAAATGTACTGAACGGATTTTGTACGGTTTTTACTAAAAGTTAGAACAATTCTTCCGGAAGGTTTAGATTAATAGTACATTTCGATTTTATTTAAATTGCGCTTAACTCGCCTGCTGGGAACTTTAGCCGCGTGTGCCGCGTAAACCAGTAGAGATACGCTGAAGTAATGTACTAGAAAATAGTAGATCTACAAAATTTCTCCAAAAAAGTCGGCAACGGTATATCTCTATCTCTCATGGTTAACTTACAATAAAGACTTTCTGTCTTTTGTGACATACTGATTTCCACGCGAGCGACACCGCAAGCTCAGATAGTCAAACATAAAAAAGAGAAACACTCTCATTTGCTCTCTCTTTATTTTAATACGGCACATTTTAGGCTGACTTCCTTAGTCTAATAATAACTAAGTTCTACCTTTCTTGACGTTATTAATGCTATTAAGGGCCTGTTTCACAAGTTAACAATAAACTGTCAGTTGGCCTATTCGGAACATATCTGAGACATGTTTCGGAATTTTGCGTTTCTCAGGTTTCTGATAGGCTTATTAAGCACGTAAAGCACTTAGAGTTTTTAAATTTTTCAGTTTTTAGAGTCTCTTTTTAGAGATATTTATCAGCTATTTAGTTTATTTGTCTACACTTTATCAGTAACTTGTGAAACAGGCCCTAAGTGGAACTTCAAAACGGTAATTCGAAAAAAGACTGTTTATAGTAATTGGAAGAAAAACTCTGCATTCAATTACCTACTCTGTGGCTGTATGCATATCGTAGATTGATTATCAGTAGTACCAACAAGTAAACGTAGCGTTATGTTAATATTCCGTTCATAACATTTATAGCTTCCTAATAACATATGTAAATGTAAAAATTATATGATAAGCATTAATATCATATCATTAGTATTAATGACATTGTAGGTAATTAGTTATTAATTACCTCATGTCAATAAAGTGAAACAGTTTTTAGAGATTAAGTATACACCTAGAGGCAATGATTTCATGCAAATTTACTATACATACTTAAAATCGACCCGCCGTGTGGTATCTGCTGAGTAGAATAGACCACCCGCATTTCTTACCGAGGTGTCGTAAAAGGTGTTTAAGTTAAGTTGACCCATCGTGTGGTATCTGGTTAAGTAGAAAGACCGCCCTCTTGCTTACCGAGCTGTCGTCAAATACGACTAAGGTAAGCTGATGTCAGGCAGGGGGTCGGTCATAAAATATGTAGCCAAAATCATGTGAATCGTGTTTATAACGTGTTGTGCCGACCCCACTTAGAGTGGGATGAGAGCAGGAAGATGAAGTCAAAAATGTTGTTTTAAAATTATGTAACACAATATACCATTGCAACGTACATGCATTACAGAAGAAATTTGTATACTAAAAGTGAATACACCGCGGTCTGGTAGTTTTTTAGGCGGTCCTTTGTCCTCGTGTCAGGGATGTCGTGCGCTCGGTGACGGATTACCGTCTGTTAGCCGCTTATGTTCTTTGTATCCGACACCTTTTTGAAGCCGAATTTTTTATCGATTTAATAAGCCTCCTATTGAGGGTGGTGTGGACTAGATTCAGACAGATGATAATGAATATGATTTGGTTTTAGTGGTAAGCGAAGTACTCGTAAATAAAGTAGTAAGTAGCGGCCTGTTACTATCCCACTACTGAGAATAGGCCTCTTCTCTCCGTTTTTTGGAGAGAAGGTTTGGAGCTAAGACCTACCTCGCTGCTCCAGTGCGGATTGTAATTGTGCG
Organism: Morpho helenor; assembly: GCA_029227775.1. Taxonomy (NCBI): domain Eukaryota; kingdom Metazoa; phylum Arthropoda; class Insecta; order Lepidoptera; family Nymphalidae; genus Morpho; species Morpho helenor. The sequence goes on from JARGCU010000025.1 coordinate 12,681,040, forward strand.
GAAAAATAGTATTTAAACAATTTTTTGGAAAAAACCTAGCTAGAGCGATTTTTGTCAGCCAAAACCCCTACTTGCCGAATTCCAGGAATAGCGATGACAGAAAAGTTACTTAGAAATTTGAGTTTCGATTCCAGTTCGGATTTTCCAGTTCATCATCATCATCATCATCCTCCTGCCTTTATCCTACTCCAAGTGGGGTCGGCATAACATGTTATAAACGTGGTGTCACATGATTTAGCTACGCATTTTACGACCGGCCGCCTGTCTGACGTCAACTTACTTTCGACTACAGCCAACTACAGCCGGATACTACACGGTGAGTCAACTTACCTTAGTCACCTTTTACGACACCTCGGTAAGAAATGAGGGTGGTCTATTCTACTCAGCCGGATACCACACGGCTTTCCGGATTACTCAGAACTCGTTGTCGCCATTAGTTTTGCCTTCCTCTAAATTCGTATTTGACTGGTTATATGACTGGTTTATAGCGCAAACACATTCCTCTATGTTAGAGGAATGTGTTTGCGCTATAAGCCGCGCCACTTGTTTCAACGATTGATAAATATTTCTTGATTGGGCCACTACCGTGCCAGTCATTCAGGCATCTCGGCGGCGATCACAAATTACAAACAAAAAGCTAGGAGCGTCGTAATCTGACATCGCATCACGTCCGATCAACGGCTGATCATGATTTACGAACACATCCTACGGTGATAGGTGATCTGGTCTTACAATTTCGATTGTCGATAGCCGAATTCGTTGCTACAAAACGTTTTATAGACAGCGAACAAAGAAGTTTTTTTATTGTGTACTACTCAATTGTTGTACATTTTCAAGGCTTATAATAAAATATGATAAATGGTACTTCAAATTATGTGCTTCAATTTCCGTATATCGGGTAAGGAGAAAATTTTTGAATACGTTTCAGTTTTTACAGAATTTTTTTATGAAATATACGATACCGACCTTTTATATACATCTTGAAAACATTATCTAAAAGTGAAATCTTTACTTAATATTATTATGGTAGTTACAATCTATATATATTTTTAAAAGTTTTAATTCAACTTGCCGTGTATGTACTTAATGTGGAATCTTGGAAGTTAAATTTGACCCATTTCCCGGTAACCGAAATTTTACATAACAATGTGTGCTTATGATAAGCGTAACCTGCCAGGATTAGCTCCAGACGAGGGAACTCCTTAACGGTTCATAGTATGGAAATGATTTTTCTTGAAAGCTTTTTTAAATTAACTTGCTATACACGGAACCTTGTTTTTGCGCAATGAGGATGAGGAAATATTTTACGAGTTGAAATAATAAAAGCACGGGTAATTCGTAACGCATAAATATTAATATTCAATCAACAAATACATTCTACCAAAAAAATTTAAGCTTCGTGTGTGATAAAAAGGTTTTATCATAATATCTCCGAACATATTACTTTGCTGGTTAAATCCAAAAGTTTCTAATCACTGGATCTTTAATACTAATAAAAACAAAATAAAACGTGTCCAAAATTTGCCGTTTATTTCGAAATAACCTTGTTCCGACCTGTAAGATAACAAGTTTCGTTTATGGTCCTCAAATTAGTGCGAGATACGAGTCGAAGGGCCAACGTCAGCCCACCTGTCCGATTAGTATCACCTATTTTGTGTAGGTCACGGACGAGCATGCCGTTTGCCGCCACAAATTGAAATCTTTTTCGTTATGCCGTGTCAAAGATCCTAGCTGACGTGATATGCCGCTGGATTAGAAGCTGACTCATAGCACTTTACGTTCCGAACAGTAAGGGTAAAGTTGCGTGTTTTTTTAATCAATCAAACTGATAGCCGGCACTCAACGGTATCAACATTCCATTATCGTATCATAAATAGACAGGCTAACGTGTAATTGATTACAGAACAATATCAATACATTGATTACGCAAAGCATACTAGAGGAGACAAAGCGTTTTAATTTCTTAAGATGATATGTTATGCCTATTAAAAAAAAATCATAAAATTAGACCATGTGATCCAATTGTTTACGGGGCTCAAATTTTGGGCGATTTTTCACAGGTGGGTTTAACTTAAAAACTTATGGGCTTTGTTAAAGATGAAGGAAACTTTATGAGATATCCTCATATATCTAGAATGACTACAACCATTCACACAAAAGAACTGAGATGAGTCTAAGCTTCTCAAAATGAGAGCAAAACCTTAGTTCAATTGAGGTATAGTTATATAGTATATCACGATGTATGGCAGCCAATTATTACAATTATTTATTACTACATTCCCTCAACAGATCTACACTATAATTATGAAATGGTGATCACTTGATATTGTAAACGTATGTAAGATTGTAATGTGAGATCACTGGAGTGCGATTTTCACCAATGTCTATTCTAGTTCATTAGTAAACAAAACTCGATATATCTGCAACGGATGTGGAAGCTTCCTAAATATGTTAATCTAAATTAAAAGCAGGGACTTTTACTGTACGGGCCGCGGCCCTAGAGACTCCATTACAAGCAATAAAATGCCTATTATTATCGAGGGCCGAAAAGTCGATGCACGCGATGCAATTACTTGATTGGCGGTGTTCTGGCCGGCTCTGGCTGAGCTGTGATTGATGTCGAACATAATTAGAAAACACTTCAACATGTGTCTTCATTGGTGCAATCTTAATTGTGGGCAGCACTTACCTCGCTGACTCAAACAGCACGCGCCAGCCACGCCGCAATCATCTTTGAGCTTTGTATAGATAGCATGTAAATAAAAATATCTTATAAAAATATTTAAAGCATAATTACTACTATGCAACTATCAGAATAGTTTTAACTCTGAGTTTAGAATTTAGAAATATACATATACTATGTGTTTTATCAAGTTGCTTATCATATTGTTTTATAAAATTAGTATACATTGTAATATGTGTAGAATTTGGGCTTAATTTTTGTGTGCTGTATTGAATGCGTTTATAAATTATGTGTGACATAAAATATCAAATAAAATATTGAAAGAACTAAGTCGTTTAGCTTTTAATCATTATACTTTCGTCAAAATCGGTCACAAATAAATAGGTCAATAAGTCTTTTTAAAGATCAGGAAAAAATTAAGAAACAAATATTATATACTTTTGTAATTCCTTTATTCTTAAATCATAAAAGTAAGTATACAACATAAGAACAAAAACAAATATTTCTCCTACGTACATAAATTAATCTATAACATTTCCAACTTTGTAATGAATGATATTGTATAAACAAATTTTAATAATACGTTTCTTGTTCAACCCATTTTGAGACAGCGCGTCTAATTAAATACCTTCTGAGTTCATCTGCAACAATCATCAAAACGAAAAATGGTGCAGCTAAACAAAAGTCATGCCAAGCTATTGGTTCGGTACCGAAAACTTCATGGCACAGCGGAAGGTAAGTGACAATCAGAGCTGCAATAAAATCAATAACGATGCTTGCATTTAAAACATGATTTTTCATGCCTTTTTGGAGCAATGAAATTCTTCGAGTTTTGCAAATAATAACATCGGACACCTGTGTCCAGCAAACAGCAACGAAGTAAGCCGTTTGTGCCTTTCTTTCTACTCTTTTTCGGTCGGTATAGTACCAAACGCGACCCAATGTATCTTTCACAGGAGATCTACGAGACTCCCACTCTTTTCGTACAAACAATAAGCTGGAAGGAAAAAAACCACTTTGTGCAAATACTATAAAATATGAATACATTCCAGCAAAAAACTGTATCAAACCAATTTGAAAATATGCCATATAAATCAGTACTCTATTGACAAGATGATCAGTTGGTTTACGAGGTGGTATATTCATTATATCTTGTTCAGAAGTTTCATATGCAAGACTCATTGCAGGTAATAAGTCAGTTCCGACATTTATAACCAAAATCAAAATTAAAGTCATTGGCAATGGCATTCCGAAACATGCATACAAAACAAATGGTAACATTTCAGGCGTATTTGATGTGAGCGTATAGGCAATTGTTTTTTTCAAGTTATCAAAAATACGTCTACCTTCTTGTATACCCAAGACTATAGAAGCAAAATTATCATCTAATAAAATCATATCAGCTGCTTGCTTTGATACTTCTGTACCAGTGATTCCCATAGCAATTCCAATATCTGCTTTCTTTAAAGCTGGAGAGTCATTAACACCATCTCCTGTTACAGCAACCACGTGGCCCAAGGATTGATACGTTTCTACAATTATTAATTTTTGTTGAGGACTAGTTCTAGCGAATGTAATTTCATCATATCTCTTTTGAGCTGTTTTTAAATCATGCACACTCATTTTTCGTAATTCATCACCAGTAATAACAGCTGCACGAAATTGTTGTTTTATATGGGGTGGCACATCGGAAAGATCAATGTGATGTTCAAATGCATAATCATAAGCAGTAGGTTGCGTTATGGTACCACATTTTCTTGAAATAGCTAGAGCTGTGACTGGATGATCTCCTGTTACCATTATAACACGAATACCTGCATGACGACAAAGTGCAATGGATTTCTCGATATCTCGTCTAGGGGGATCAATCATAGATATTGCTCCTAGAAATCTTAAATTTTCCAATGGAAAATTACGTTCTTGTGTATCGAATTTATAGCCCAATGGATACGCAGCTAAAGGTAATTCGTAATCGCAGTAGCCAATCACACGCTCGCCCATGTTAGCTAGTTTTATAAAATTGGCTTTAAGCTCTTTTTTCGCTTGTGGTGTTAATGGTTGATCCTCTCCATTGGTAAGTAGTTTTGTACAAAATTCTATGACAATTTCTGGAGCCCCTTTCATTATCAAGTAGTAGCTCTGTGTGGCATGCATTTTATGTATTGTAACTTGGTATTTATACGCTGAACTAAAAGGTATTTCAGCTTCTTTAGGATTTTCTTCTCTTGTTTTAGTAGCTGATCTATTTATTTCCATATACCTTAAAATTGCGGATTCTGAAGCATCACCGATAATTTTTTGTTTCTCAATAGGTAACTCATGGGTATCATGTGCAAATGTTGCTCTCAAGTTGAGAGAAGCGGCTAGACTTAATGTGGCGTATGCATGATCAGAAACATGTGCATGATCAGTCTTGTCATAAATAGTATTATTACAAAATAAATGAGACACATTCATTTGATTTTCCGTAAGTGTACCTGTTTTATCTGAACATATGCACGATGTCGAACCCAATGTTTCTACAGCTTGTAGCGTTTTCGCAAGACAATTTTTCTTTTTTAACTGATTAGCTGATAATGTCATACAAACTGTTAATGTCACAATCAAACCTTCTGGTACATTAGCTAATATTATTCCAAGCATGTACTGCAAAGCTGATAACCAACTCTTTTGTATGACAAAAACCATTATAAAGAATATAAAACCAAAAGTAAATGCCACACCGCAAATTAACTTGATAAAGTGTGTTATTTCTTTCGCTATTGGTGTTTCATCCTTCTCCAAACCAGTTACAAGGCCTGCTATTTTTCCTATTTCTGTTAATTCACCTGTAGCTACTACAATTCCTTTAGCTGAACCTTCGGTAATAGGACATCCAAAGAATGCCATGTTTTTTGACTCCAATGGATTAGCGTTGGTACATTCTGATCTATGTTTAACAGGTTCCGACTCTCCAGTTAGAGACGCCATATCGGTTTTAAAACAGGAGCATGACAAAATTCTCACATCTGCAGGGACAATTTCTCCTCCAGTCATTTCTACAATGTCTCCTATTACTATTTCATTATTAGGAATTGACTTTTTAACACCATCTCTAATTACAGTAGCATTTGGTGGCACAAGTTTTTCGAAACCACTCATTACAGCCATATTTTTTGCTTCTTGGTAAAACCCAAACAGGCCGGTGCCAACAATAGTAGCCGTTATAACGCAGCCTAAATATAAATATTCTTTTCCAGAATGACCTGAATCTTCATTTCCAGAATCAAGTTGCTTAGAGAAAAAAAATCCCACGAAATTTAAAATGGCGCCACACCAAAGAACGCATTGAAACCATCCAAACAAATTATGCCGAAATATTTTCCAATAACTATTACCCTTAAGTTCCTTCAATCTATTTTCACCATGGGTTTCTAGCAGTTCTCGAGCAAAGTCTTCAGTTAGGCCCGTGTTCAAGTTAGTCCTGTAAACGGCTTCTAACTGAGCAGGTGTAAGAAAATGATCTCCTGTATGTGGTTCTTCCTTCAACAAAGTTAGCTCAGATACATCTGGATGCACATGTTGCCCACTTAATCGTCGTGAACTAGCAATAGAAGTACTTGAGCGGCGACGTGATTGATGAGGCATTTTGCTAAAAGTACTTTTATTCCAAATAAATTTTTGAAACTTCTATAAACACGTCTGTCATAATCTTTTATCTGTCACTTATTTTTTTATAATGACTATTGGGTGTTTATATGGAAGAATAATATTTTTTGTTGCAGTATGGAATTAAGAAATGACTAAAATGTTTGTATATTTACTTTTTAGAAATATATTCATAACGAAGTAACATTTATTATACAGATATGAAACCTATTAATTTCAATTAATATATTGAAGAATTTTACAAAACAAAAACAATGTTAAAATACCTATGAAAAATTTATTTTATATAAAAATAAATAAACGTATCTTGAGGTTTAAGAAAACTAAAAGCTAAAATCTTGAAAATTGTTGCCTATTACGATAAAGAATAATAAGTAATAATATTAAGTAAAAATGTATTTTTTAAAGTCTGGTATCATAATTTAAAAGCAAGAAGAATTTTCTATTCTTATTTTTTTTTCAAAATTATTATGATATTAAATCGAAGAAATGATAGCAATTTTAAGATATTAATATTGATAATAAGTAATAACTTAATTAATAAGTAAGAACTTGCATCAGTAATCATAATTTTGCGTCACTAAAATCTATTCAAATTCAAAATATTCTTTATTCAAATAAAGTCTACTAGTGGTTCGGAAGCTGTATCTAGAAGATCAAGCAAGAAACTCGGCGGTTGCTCTTTTAAAAATATACTTCTTATTACTAGTTATATTTAATCATTACTGTCTTGTACAGGATCGAAGAGTAGCTATATCCACATATTCTTATCTTCTAAGTAATCTTCAACAGTATAGTAGTAGGCTTACTGTATCAGCCTCTTATTTATTAACTATTGTATCGAATGAAATATAATAACTAAATATAAAAATAATTTAATCGCAAACTGTACCTCGGTACTTTCAATACTTCGTGTGTTGCTTTGCAAATGATACAAACCATCACGCGGAGAATGAGCGCCCGATAGGAGCCGACACCTCGCAGATTTATAGCCGCTGTACCGATACGCCGGCTATTTCCAAACAATATTGATATTTTCGACTGACTGCACCTATCAACTTCCAAAGCGTTAAAGTACTACAGAGTTAAATAACTAACACGAGAAACAATCAATCTTTTAAATGGGTTCCAAAATTTAAACGCTCCTTTAGATCTTAGTACGGATTTAGATCTGGTAAATGCAGCTGCAGTTCTAGAGATTTTCCTAACGTTGTCGCATAAGATTCGTACGGCGGTTTAGCGTCCGTCTTGAGCCGCCGGCCCGCAAGTAATCAACCTATTAATAAGGGGATCAAGTATAATGCGACCAATTAAAACAGCGACTCCCATCTTAAGACGCCCGCAGTTTTTGGGCTCGTTCCAATGGGATTAAGATTACTCTGGCGACACTACGGTATTGTCTAAGTGAATTCTGAAAGTGAGAGAGCTCATTTCAGGGGATTAAAACTATATTAATCCTCCGAAACGAGTTCTTTTATTGATTTTACTTTTTGATGAGGTTGTATATCGAATCGAAGTATTTTTAATATACATATAAAAACTTTTTGACTTCAATCATTGCAACACGTATGCGTATTTCATGTTTAATGCGCTCTATCTTATACATCTCTATTTAAACGACCATCTTGTGACTAGAATATTTACGTATCCGCGTTTGTACAGCAATCCAAGGATTAAAGCAAAATAAATAAGAGAACTAAAGCGTTTTATTTGCATGTCAGTTAATATATATAATAAAGTACCCAACGATATTAAAAAACTTCCATCAATTAATAGTTTTAAAAGCGCGCTAAAAATGTTATTAATTACTAAATGTTACTACACAATCAATGATTTTCTTAATAATTAGACTAGATAATATAATTTAATATTAATTTAAAATATAGATTAATTATAATTTCTGCATAATATTGTACACCATATTGTAATGGTAGAATACATTGGTTTAAATAATTACTTTTATGACATCTATAATTACTGTATTCACAATAAATATGATTTGATTTTTGATTTTTTTTTGATTTTTGATTTTACTAGCAATGGTTAAAGTGGTACCACCTTAAAAGTTAGACGTATGCTGTAGCGGACTTTTATTTAGAACTTTTAGAGGAGAACAATTTTGTACTACCTTATTTTTGAATAACTATTACCGTTTACTCAGCGCACGCAAGAAAGCATTCTTCAATAAATGGACTATCTTACACTGAAAGAAATCAATCCAGTATTTCCTGAGATTAGCTCGTTCAAAAAATCAATCAATCAAACAAACTTCAGCTTTATATGTTAGTCTAGATTCTGTAATTAGCGCAAAATCAGTGCATTCATATTCAATGTGAGACTCGTCTGCTAATGTTAGCTCGAGGCAGGCGATGTACCGTGACTGCGTTGACAGGACTAGTGGAATAGTGGTACGGCGTCTTTGTCGGCATTCCTTTGATCGGTGCGCGGGCGCCGGTAGCGAGTTCGAGTGCCGGTTTACGACCACCGACGCGTTTTATGACTCGTCTGCCAGCTTCAATCAATAAGCGTGAATGGCGATTAGCCAACCTATATGCTACAAGCACCGAGGCGAATTTGAATGCGTTGATTCACTATGATTTTAGCGTATATTAGTGTAACTTGCTTTTATCGTAAACCATTTCATAATAGATGTGTAACTAATACTTTTATACTTATTGTACTAGAAAAGCTAGTCCAAAATGTGCTCTATCGAAATGAAGAGAAAGCATATATATGAGTTTGTGTCATCTGTTTTTATATGCGTGATTAAATCAAGATAAATATAAGAGTTTTGTATTCCCTCAATATTTTCAAATTCAAATTCAATTTTTTTTGTTCAAATAAACTTGTAAACAATTGCTTTTGAATCGTTAATTCTACTGCTGGTTCGGAACGCTGTTCCTACCAAGAAGAGCCTGCAAGAAACTCGGCGGCTGCTCTTTTCAACATAATACATTTAGTTTATATAAATGATTTACCATATTTTATTCACAAAATTTGCGATATTGTACTGTTTGCGGATGATACATCATTAATTTTTAAAGTAAATAGAAATAATATAATATTGACGAAGTAAACAGGGGTTTATCGCAAGTAGCTCATTGGTTCAGGCTAAATAATTTGGTACTGAACTCGAATAAAACTAAATGTATTGAATTTGCATTACCTAATGCTGTAAAAACAGCAAATAGGCTCTCTTTGAATAATGTACCACTAAAAACAGATAATTCAACTGTATTTTTGGGAGTATCCTTGGATACAAAACTCCAATGGAGCACACACGTAACAACTCTTGCAAGGAAACTGAGTTCAGCGGCTTACGCTGTTCAAAAGATAAGACAGTTCACAGACGTCGAAACAGCAAAACTTGTTTATTTTGCCTATTTCCATAGCATTATGTCTTACGGAATATTGCTATGGGGTAAATGCGCGGATAGTGAAAAAATTTTTGTTTTACAAAAAAGAGCTATACGTGGCATTTATAATTTAAGACCGCGTGATTCCTTGCGAAAGAAGTTTAAAGTAACAGGTATTCTTACAATTGCTTCACAGTATATTTTAAGCAATTTAATTTATGTACCTAAAAATATAAGGAATTATAAAACGATAGGTGATGTATACAATAGACAAAGCAGAAACCGACATAAGCTTGCGGCTCCTGCTTTGCGCCTTGCAAAAGCGCGTAACTCGTTTGTGGGTTTTGGTATCCTCCTCCTTGCGTCGTTTTCCTCAGTGCTGAGGGTCGTGACCTTTACCACGGATCACTTTTTTACGGATCACTGATCGCCAGGTTTTGCGATCACTTGCTTCTTTTAAGGCTTTTAAGGGTTTTGGTATAAGATTCTATAATAAAATTCCGCAATCAATTTCAGCTTTGCCATTGCAGCAGTTTAAAAACACTGTTAAAAATAGGCTGATACAGAAAGCCTACTATACTATTGAAGATTATTTAGAAGATAAGAATGTGTGGATATAGCTCTCTTTGAACCTGTGCAAGACAGTAACGTCTGAATGTAAATAGTATTAAGAATCATATGTTTAAAAGAGCAACCGCCGAGTTTCTTGCTGGCTCTTCTCGGTAGGAACAGCTTTCCGAACCAGCGGTAGAGTTGACGATTCAAAAGCAATATTTAAAGCAATAAATAAAATATTTTGAATTTGAATTTTGAATTTAAATACTTATAACTAGTTACATTAAGTTATTACTATCTTGTACAGGGTCGGACAGTAGCTATATCCACGCATTCTATCGTCTAAATAATCCTCAACAGTATAGTAGGCTTTTTGTATCAGCCTCTCTTTAATAGTGTTTTTAAACTGCTGTAATTGCAAGGCTAAAATTTGTAGTGACACTCACTTACAGGCCTTATGTAGGTATAGGAAAAGGCATTATTAAGGATAGTATTTTCGCTACGAACGCACAATATGAATATATATACAAACAGGTTCAAAACTATTCGGGTGAACCCGGTACATTGACGTGATATACCCAGTTTATATATCTATACATATTATACAACAAAGTCCCCAAAAGCTGTCTGTCTGTATGTCATCGATTTTCTCAAAATCTACTGAAAGGATTTTTGTGCAGTTTTTACTTGAATATAGCGTAATTCTTCAGAAAAGTTTAATTTCATTCTCCGGGACGGCTAATCCGATTTTGATGAATAGAAGAGGTCGTGCAGCAACATATGGTCTATTATTTATTCCCACAGACTCAGGACTGATGCGGGAAAAATTCGTGACAACCTTGTTTGCACGTGGGCGAAGCTATGGGTATAGCTTGTATAAAAATAGTTTATTGACTCTGTAGGAAAGAGTAATTCCTATTCGGTATAGAAAAAGTTTAGTAAGGTACATCGCTGACAACTAAATAGGCATGATAAATACTGTATTGGCTATGGTTCTCATGGCAATAATTACTTTAAGTATGTACCTTATCATTTAGTTTCACGTGATGAGAAAACAGAAGGTGTCGTCATGTTAGCGTCTTGGTAATAGACTCGTTGGAGCATTTAAAACAATTAGACCCCTTATTGAGTAGTGATGTACCGTGTCTTGATGAAATCTTGATCATCATGAAAGAACAAAGTCTTACTACGTGGTACTTATATAATATACGGAAGCGACAAAAATAGTCAATCAGTAATTATTGCCATCCTTAAGATTATACTTAGTATGGGTTCACAAAGAAAAAAATTATGAAAATTTAGAAAAATTTCGTGCCATTTATTAAAATATAAAAAAAATCAATCTCAACGATCGTTTCGCTCTGCTTTATTTGTTTATTTCATACACCAACGATATGTTATAGATACATTAACAATAAATCCTTATATTAATTAAAGTTCCATTATAATTATCATTTATAGGCGTATACAGCATTGTTTTTTTTTTGTTAGTTCTTAAGTATTCTATTGCTTTAGTAATTTAATAGTTCACCGGAGGAAACAAATGTTGACATACATTTTAACTTATGTTTTGCTTCGAGGGGAAATCGAAAGCTAACTAAGCCACAGCAACTCGTTGCCGGACCGCTAAATTATACAACTACTACTTTGGATTAAATAATTTGTACATAAATAGGAGTTTTAACATAAATATTAACGTTTGAATTTATTTATTAAATGTTGATATCGCATCACTAATAAAGATAAACCGTGAGAGTGTCCGAGCGTCATTTAGCGTCATTAAAAAGGCGTAGCGTTTAGTTGTAGCGTACCTGCCGTGAATCGGCGCAAGAAGTTATTTCATCGACACTAACCAGTGCATAGCAATTAGATCAATTTTCAATGACAGTGTTATGCAAGAATAAGTAATATATAAAAGGATTTTATTTGAAATAAAAACCTTTTATCTACCTATATATTTTAAATAAATAAATATACAGATATAAGGTTTTTGTTTGACGGCTATTCATCTGAAAAAATAAATAAAATTTATAAAATTTAAATAAATTATAATACCGCTAATACCGCTAATAACCGCTACCGCTTTATAATACCGCTGGCTAAATTATAATACCGTCCATCCAGCATTTACATTTTTTTTAGCATGTAGGGGTTTTGGGGGGGGGACCGATTTAGATAGGTTGTATTTAAAAAAATGTTTTATCCCTGTTTTCGGGAACTGAAAAAAATCGGCTATAATTTTATGAGAAAGCATAATTGCGCTGTCAATTACAATGTCATAATATTGGGTAATGGGTGGTCTCGAATTCTAAATACTAGGATCTATCCCAGCTAAAATCTTCTTTTAAATATTTTATTTATTTTTTTTATTAAAAAAAAATTACCGAGCAAGGCTACATCCAGGTACTAGTATTAATATTTTATTAGTGTTAGCCGAATATGAATGAAATACCATAATGTACCTACAGTAGTAATATCCGGTCGGTTTCTTTATTTATCTTTATTTACATAAATGCACTACTAAAATAGTATTCTTATAAAACTTTAAAGCCGTAAAAAAGTTTAAATATAACGATTATAACAACGTGACATAGTTATAATTATAGTTGGGGGACCCAACACTAACTATCAGTAGCAGCCTAAGAAATCTAACTAATCTAATACCTAACGAACAATTATAAAACAAATGAACTATAAATATCAATTGTATATAATGAATGATATAAGTATCAATTGTATCACCATAAAATAAAAATAATCCTCAAAAATAATAATATAAAATAATAAATAATAAGAATTATGAGTAACACTTATATTAATACCAGCTTTTACCCGCAATTCGTTCTCGTGGACTGTTGTCGCGTGATAGGTTGGTAATAGATGACGCTTTTCAATGTTAACCTAATCCTGTAGAATTGACAGGATTTCTATAGCTTATATATTATCCCGGTGTATAAGGATTATTCTGGCAAATTTCATTCATATTGGTTTAGCAGATTCGCCGTAAAAGAGTAATAAACATACATCCATACTCACAAACTTTCGCATTTATATTATTAAGAGGATACCATTACTCAACCATGGAAGTACTTATATAATCTACACTGGAGCTGTCGAATATTACTTACGGCTCGTGCACCAAAATAGACAAGTATAAAAACTGCATATGGCCCGTTTATCTTAAAGCACGACTTACTTGCTTGCTTACCGATTACTTTAATTCATTAATAATTTTTATGAATAACTTAAATATCTATTTATTGATAAAAGATATAAAGTAATGAAAATATATATATATTTTTTAATCTTTATTTTTAAGGACTTTTATACAATTGTACATGTCAGTCCTATAGTACCCTTTTACTTAATGCTATACAAAATTTTCTTATTATTTAAATCTATACTATTATTATTGTCTACATCTTAAACTATTTATAGCAAAAATATATAGCATTTTAGCTCGATCAGAATTGGGATCAGCTAAAATGCTATTTATTAAGCCAATATCCATAAAATTAACAGCAAGCTTATTAAAGGTTTCTACTCTCATCTGATCATTTTGAACACATTCCATTAAGAAATGTTGGATATCTTCACATACTGCACACGATAAACAGTTGGGTGAGTCTACTTTTTTCATAAGATATCCAAATTTTCTTAATGGAATATGTCCAGATCTTAATCTAAAGGCCATCACTAAGTACTCACGGCGCATTCGTGTTGTCGCAAACCAAGGTTTACTGTGAGGCATGTCTTGGATACTTTTGTACCATATTCCTTTATTTAAAGAGCTATCCCTGAAATTATTGTAATGAAAATATTATTTTACTATAATTCGCGATAACCGCCATTTATCGCAGATTATAGCAAAATAATATTTTCATTACTATTGTATTATGGACCTTCGTAAAATAACGCCTAATTCTATAAATTATGAGCAAAGGTAAGATAAATTATTTAAATATTTACAGTTATTTAAGATAATATGTGTAATGTGAAGTGTAGGAATCAATATCCTTTTTTATACCTTATACATGTAGGATTAGTAAACGCATTCAAATTCGTAAAAATTAGTACGTTACATCTATGCCAGAATCAATTCAGAGATAGAATTAATTACGTTGTTTTCATTCAGAAAAAATATGATAAGTTTTCAATAATTAGGCACAAGTTTTTATAGAAAACTCATACCGTCGAAGTTTGTAACTTTGATAAGTGTACGGTTATATGATCTAAAATACGTATCATCATTCTCCTGTCCTTATCCCGCTCTAAGTAGAGTCGGCACAACATGTTATAAACATGTTGTCACATGTTTTGGCTTCGTATTTTACGACCGGCCGCCTGTCTGACGTCAACTTACCTTAGTCGTATCTTACGACACCGTACGGTACCGTTATGGTATCTTACGGTAAGAAAGAGGGTCTATTTTACTCAACCGGATACCACACGGTGGGTCAACTTACCTTAGTCACCATTTACGACATCTCGGTAAGGAATGAGGATTGTCTATTCTACTCAGTCGGATATCACACTTTAATCTAAAATACGTATATTTCCTAAAATTAACTTCCATAACAAAATACCAATGTTTTAAAGGACTACTTGACTAGTATTAAACTTAACGATACACAATAGTCACGTCAAAACACGAACTGAGTCAAAATAAACAACATCTGTCGAGGATACATCTCTCTTCACTGAATGGTTGATGATCACCATTGTCACCAATTAACAGTCCGCAAAAAAGACCACCAGTGTTGAAACACCTTGGCTAATGTGCGAGTTGACAAACGGAGGAGGTAAAAAAGTAGGACCACGCCGCAGGCGGCGGCGCGCGGGTCGTTAATGGTGGGTGACATGTCCAAACAGACCTCCGTAGGCGATCACGCCACGTGGCGAATAGTCTACTTGTAAAGCCACCATGCGTTAAGCGATCGAGAGCTGGACTGTGCTAAAAAAATACAAAAGTAATGCAAAAGTAATAATAAAATTATTTTGCTATAATCCGCGATGAAGTAAAATAGAAAAAATATATAATGCTAAATGTAGAGTGGACAATCGGTTATCATACCTGATACATGCAGGATTCGTAAAAACACATGCACAAACCTCCACCACCATCACACTTCTATTCACCTTGTGAATAGAAAAATTTGGAGTCTTGATGGTGAAAAATGATTTGACAGTGTCCTTATAATTCAATAAAAGTTGCCAGATGACCTCCAAAATTTCGCTGGATCCAAATCAAACAAGATCTTATGAAGTCGAAATCTTTCAAGACATCTACCTAAATTAGGACATTCCGAGAAAACAAAAAAGAATGTAACCCTTAAATAAGACAAGTGCGAAATTACGGCGTCACCATATGAACCTTAATTGAAAAAAAGGGATTTTAAGACAAGTGAAAGTTTTGGTTTTTTGAGTTTGCCTACATATTAATATAAAATATTGCTTCTGCACTTTTCTTATATCGACCACTATACTCATACTACTCGTTTAAAAAAATAGCGCTCCAGATTGGTTTTCTGGTTGGACCAAATGAATTTTCTTAAAAAAACAAATACTTAAATTGCCTAATTTCGTCCTAGGTTTGATTCATGTGATGCTAGGCTACCACTAATATTCTTTATGTCCGTATCTGGAAATTATTTAAGGAAATATATTCAACATTACTTGCTAAATGGATAGAAAAAGACACAGCTTTGAACAAGGGAAGGACATATTTCGATCGTATATTACGACATATAATGGCCCTTTTACCCGTCGGGCCACAAGCATTGGTCGACCACAACACTTGTCTCTTTAAGGCTTTCTTCCAACGCTTTGATTCGAAGAAAGCCTTAAGTCTACCTTAATGGTATATTAACTAACTCTGCACAATGCTGCCCTAAACAAGCCCAAAGTAGCAACTCTGTATCGTGGACAGCCTCCTCTAAGCAGTGGCTCTCCGCTAATGGATGTGTCGAGAGCATCGACCGCCTACGAGGGGTTTTCAACGAATTGCCCACAGCGGACTGGATCTAAGGTTGAAGGCCCTGCTTCTACGTATTTTGGTCGGTTACAGGTATTGCAAGAATTTCCCATTCATTATTCCTTCAAAGACATTATTCCTTCGCCGGAAAGTGTCTGGTAAATATAAGAAATATCAACTCGAGAAGTTCATTTGCTAACCCCCTGGCTTACCAGGAGATTGGCGAATGAGCTCGAGGCGCCTGGTAAAATAAGTTAAATTTACGTAAAATAGTAAATTTGAAATGTAAAAAAACCTTGTAACATCAATTTGGCCGCCCACACTCGCGCCCGACCGCAAACCTTTGAATAAGTTAATATTTATGGCTTGTGTAGTGAGAAACGATCTTTATATTTGAACGTACAATGACATTGTGTGCAAACCTCTTAATTTAGTTTTTGGAAGATAAATGGATCTCGGCGGGAACTAATAGAAATTGTATGACGGCGATGTGCGAGCTTTAGGTGGTACCCATAATTTAAAAAAAAAATTCTTGGTCGATTCGATTGTAACTGATATGAAAATTATTGTAATAACTTTATATTGTTTTAAGTCCTTAGATATACGTATCAGTACAGTTTGATACTAGCTGTGTTCCATTTCTTCTTGTTTTATGAAATTCAGTGAATAAAAAGTATTGTAAATTTTACATTAGTAGTAAGCTACTAACTAATGTGCTAAGGGTTTCATATGGATTAATTGTAATTTATATTGCTGCATAAATATAATCGAATGTAAAATGTTTTGTTAAAAAATTAACCTTTTAATTTTACATTTCGAATTCCATAGATCATTGCAAATAAAAATGATTAAGGATTCAATCTGGTATAGAAAGATATTTAGTACGCCTTCAAAATGACGTTTGCTCATTATATTACACATATATGTATTACACATATCATATTACACATGCGCAAAAAAGATATAGATGATAAACTTTATTTGCTTTCTCTTATGTGTAATATGGCACACTTTCCTACTTTAGTGGAATATTTCTTGGGAGACATTGGTCAAGTCCAAGCAGACGCAATCAGGGGTAACGCCTAGTATCTTTTAAATAGTTTCGAAGTGAGATTCACGAATCAATCTTGTTTATATTGAGTCACCAAAATCTTTGTCAATTGTTGTCAAAACACAACAATAAACAATTGTATAAACGAACAATACTCTTGTATAGTGAAGAGAGCAATTGAAAATGCCTTGTAATTTACAAGACCACTATACATCAAGAAATCAAAAGTCAAGAGAAACGGTTTGAAGTGCACCTGGTGGGATGTCGAGTTGAGATTGTTTTCAAGGACCTAAAAATTTTTATCTCAATTCATACTTACTCAGTGTCAGTCTATCAATTATTAGTTTTTTATACTTTAAATGTAATGATCATATTATAATGCTATAATTCGTGATAAAAGATAATATATGTAATGTTAAATATAGTTTTGCCCGACAGTCATGTATGGACTATTTCTTTAGCCTCGAAGATACTTTTTTGAGCTTTTATACGAGTGTAATGATTTTATATATTGTAATTACGACGACGACGTCGAGTGTAATTTCGACGTTGGTAGAATTGAGTAATAATTGTAATAATTAATCTTTTATATAATAAGCCTTGTAGTATCCGACTGAGTAGAATAGAACACCCTCATTTCTTACCGAGGTGTTGTAAAAGGCGGCTAAGGTAAACTGACCTGCTGTGTGGTATCCGGCTGAGTAGAATAGACCACCCTCATTTCTTACCGAGGTGTCGTAAAAGGCGGCTAAGGTAAGTTGACGCACGTTGTGATATCCGGTTGAGTAGAATAGACCACCCTTTTTCTTACTGAGGTGTCGCAAAATACGACTAAGGTAAGTTGATGTCAGGCAGGCGGCTGGTCGTAAACAACGTAGCCAAATCATGTGACAACATGTTTAAACATGTTGTGCTGACCCCACTTAGAGTGGGATAAGGGCAGGAGGATAATGATAATCTTTTATGTAGGAACGATGTAACTTTTAGCATTGCTCGGAAACATCAGTCTGTTTACGGTAATGTTATTTTTATAAACTTTTAAAAATTTCATTATGAGATAAACATAAAGATTGAGGTGTTTACTTAGAAATAGATTTGGCTGTCACATATTAGGATTTATAGGTCTATACTAAAAAAATCTTCTAGTTAATAACGTAATCGTTTAAATAGAAATTGTCGTCGACGATAAGAACTTTAAACATTACTCATACTGAAAACACGACTTTATAATAAGCACTAACTATTTGTTGTTTAACCAAAGCGGCCATGGAATGTAAGTCGTGTGGAGTGAGCAGCGAGCGAGCTGGCTAGATATGTCTTCGTCACAATTTACATAAATGATATATTTGATCCGCCTAATACTGTACGCTGGTCATTTATTAAGGCAAGAGTAAAAGGTAAGCTCGCGCAGTCGCATAGCACGCGTGCCGGTGCGCTTGCGCCGACAGCGCCTGGACCACACTTGAAGCATTTAGTCGGGGTCTACCCAAATCTATCAGCGAAAAATCGCGGGGAATCGCCCGAAACAACGTGCCAAAAAAGATTTTCTTATAAAAAAGTAATGAAATTATGTTGCTATAATCTACGATTAAGTAAACAGAAAAGTGGCCTATTCGATCCCATACCTGATATGTATCAGTCATAAAAACACATGCACGAACCTCTTACACATTTTCTCATACACTAACTTAGTCTTGAAAAAGTTCATTACAGTAGAAGTGTGAATTTTCTTGATTATAGCAATAAAACAATGTTTAGCAGTGTTAAATCTATGTATATATCACAAAATATATACAAACTCAATTATACTAAAAAATTGTACAAATAAAAAATGTTCAATACCCAAATCTCATTACAAAAGATTTGTAGACTGTGGTCTACTATGATACGATTTAAGGCGATTTAATGTGGACAAGTATGGTTTGACCCCTGCTGGCCATCAGAACATAGTTCTGGGTCAACTCTGTTGACGTATGTAAATCGTCTAAACGATCATTATCTTAAATAAGACTGATAACCGTTCCCTACTTTTGAACTTAAGCGTGTACGAGAACAGGTTAAGCTTGCGAAGCCTTATTAGCAAAATTGTTGTTGCAAACGCAGGACTATGAACCTTCATACAACTAGATTGTGATCGCGGTTTAAAACAAATATCCATAATTGAACTACCATTCGTCAAAAGCAATATTTAATGGATATCTAATCGGCGTTGACCTATAATTAGATACGCCATTCCAAGAATTGTGGTCGTGCTATGAGTTAGAAGTATTTTTTGCATGAAATTTAAGTTCAAAGTTTGTCCATGTGTAGAGCGTCATGCGGCAATGGGCAGTGCGGGTGGTCTGTTGGTGCCGCTCGCTTGGAGCCGAGGCGTAAACTTCACACCTCTTTGCGCTCAAAATCTTATATTATACTGTCTATATATTTTTGATAAAAATATATAGATAGTAGTAAAATCTGCTATATATTTTTGAGAAGCACTGCAGTGCAAAAGCATGGGTAAATACATAATTCGTTTGTTTATATTACATGTAGGTGAAAACAGCGGCATTAAAATAAAATAAAGCTTTTATCCAAGGGTCAAGAACTAATTGCGTATTTTTAATCGTCGATTTTTTTATAATTTATAGAAGTAGGCGATTCTTTACGGAATTTCATAGTACAAAAGTAGTAGATTAAAAGTAAAATAATAGAATTATTTTGCTATAATCTATGTTTTTCCAGAAAATCTATGTACGCAATGCTAAGTGGGTGAAGCACGATCCGACGTTATCCTTCCACATGCAGGATTACTAGAGCACTAACTCCACATAACACATTAGATACACACACTACGTAAGCACTACACATTCACTACGATGATATCAAAAATCGTCACACCCGACAACCAAAGCCTTATCAGGAGAGGAGGCTCCACTATTATACACAATTATCACCACATCGTTATACACATTAAGACAGCAGTCGCAACAAATAATAAAAAATGTGTGTCGCAGAAATTTAATAACAACGAAAGTCATCATCGAACGGTGTCAATAACTCATTAAATATAATAAGTAAGCTTCTGAACATAAGATTTGGAGACCAACAGATGGGTGCTAATTACTATCATGAGGCGCGGTAATAATTTTTTACCGCTGATGGCAGTGGAAGTTCCGGGTTATAACGTTTTTGTTGGATATAATCAAGCCGTAATCAGTGGTTTGGCTAGAGCGTGTGAGGTACCAGTGGGTCTCAATGTGAGGAAATTATTACTTTAGTGAATCCGTTCCCAGTAGTTTGTGTTGGTTTTTAAGTGTTGAATAAAGACATTAGGGCTATATTCACGAGCTATTGCGTGTGGTGTTTGTAATTGTGATTGCATTCACAATCTCATGGCGTTGCGATAACGATAGATTAAGTGACGTACCGAGCCGAGAAGATTTTTTTGGTTGTATTGTGGTATTCGGCTGCGTAGAATAGACCCTCATTTCTTACCGAGGTGTCGTAAAAGGCGACTAAGTTGACGCGTCGTGTGGTATCCGTTTGAATAGAATAGACTACACTAATTTCTTACCAAGGTGTCGTAAAGGTCACTAAGGTAAGTTGGCCCGTCGTGTAGTATCCGACTGATGAGAATAGACTACTCTTATTTCTTACCAAGGTGTCGTAAAGGCTACTAAGGTAAGTTGATGCGTCGTGTGGTTTCCGGCTGATAAGAATAGACCACCCTCATTTCTTATCAAGGTGTCGTAAAAGGAGACTAATGTAAGTAGACGTCAGGCAGGCGGCCCGTAAAAAATACCTAGCCAAATCATGTAAAAACATGGTTAATACGTGTTGTGTGGAGTGTTATTGATGGCGGCGTTTTGTGATACGTGTGATGACTTATCCTGCATGTATAAGGTATGTGAATGTTGCCTACTTCATACACTTAGCATTACATAAATTCTCTTAACAAACGCAGATTAAAGCAAAACAATTATTGTGACTTCTATTACTAATTAGATTTTTTTTAATGAAACATGTCCAACTTGCTTTTTGAATAATCAATTTTCCGTAAATAGTGTTTGGCAAATAACTTTCTCTTTAATTGTGTTTGACGTGGCCTGAAGGGTGGAAAAAATTAACGACGTTCAACGTTTTCAAAAACAATTTGTAATGGTTTACGAGACGTTATAAATCACAGATGAGTCTTGTTTCGGGAGAATCTCGAATCGCTGAAATATTTCGAAACGTGTCTGTCACGCCGCTGTTTTTTTGACGAGTTTTTATTAAATTTTGCTACTGTTGGCGTTAATTAGATTATATGAACAAGGGGCGACTGTGATATACATCCTGTCATAGACAGTTTAAATGGTGCTGGTAATTTTAGATACATAATACGTGATACCGTTAAGTCTAATGTGACAACACGTTTATAACATGTTATGCCGACCCCACTTAGAGTAGGATAAGGGAGGGCGATGTGGAAATTTTATAAAAAATAATTTTCTTGCTTTTTATCTTACAATGATAAAACAATTTCAAAACTTTTTTTAAGTATTTTAATTTCATATATGTTTTCACGTTCCATGTAAAAAGAGCATGTAATGCTGGTCACATGTCTTAAAGCAATTATTTCTAAATAATTTCTATTAAATGAAGGAATTATCATAAAATATGTTTGATTGTAAAATAGTATATTATGACGACGCACTGTGGTATCCGGATGAGTAGAATAAACCTCCCTCATTTCTTACCGAGAAATCGTAAAAGGCGACTAAGGTAAGTTGACGTCAGGCAGACGGTCGGACGTACAATACGTAGCTAAATCATTTGACAACATGTTTATAACATGTTGTGCAGACACCACTTAGAGTGGGATAAAGGCATGAAGAAGAAGATATTATATCATGACGCATTATTTCAGCAGAGACTGAATCTATTTCCGTGAAAAAACTATTCGAGATTTGGGACGATAAATTGGTCGCGTAATGCTTATACCGCAACATTGTCAAAGCAAGAAATAACATTGAAATATGGTAATGAAAAGATGGCATAAATAAACAATCTACCCAAAAACAAGGAAATCATCTTGTAAATAAATTTCGATAGCACGCGGCGGGATCGGGCCGATGTAATCACAAAACCCACTATTTTCCATCGGTGCCAGCCATATTTTTGTCAATTTTTCGTCTGACATATCCCATTTCAGGAAAACACGGAGTAGACATGAAGTTGGAAAACAAGGAAATGGAAAAAAGTCTCGGTCGAAACGGCAGATAATCGTGTTAGCCGCGCGGGCGAATAACTGATGCGAGCCACTCGGTGCACCGACCCAATGAGATTGCGGTGTTTTTTCCGCCGAGACTCCGTGGAGACAAACAAGGGATGCAAATTCGTGTTGACACCGCGATCCATCTTGTTCGCCTCTCCCGAGACCAGTTCGAACAAATAGAACCGTGATTGAGGTTCTCGGAGGTTTATTTACTACAGCTAAAGAGCTACTAGATTTATTTTCTATCTGTTTACCTCAGACTATATTAAAATTTCGCGGCTGTTTGTGCAATGTTCTGAATCTGAACTGTTTTATTTTTATTTGTTTTCTTACACTGTCATGATTACTAGAGATATAGGTATTTTGTTTTTAAATTAAAAAATCTGTAATTTGATATGAAACTTTTAAAAAATAGCGGATATATATCCTTCTGCCCTTGTCCCACTCTAAGTGGGGTCAGCACAACATGTTGTAACATGATTTTGCTGCGTTTTTACGACCGGCCGCCTACCTGATATCAACTTACCTTAGTAGTATTTTACGACACCTCGGTAAGGAGGGTGGTCTATTCTACTCAGCCGGATACCACACGGCGATTTTAAAAATTATAAAAAATACAACCCATACAATGTTAAAATAGTATGGACATATATGAGAATTGATGATAACATGTGGCAGCTCCTTTCCATTTATCATTATTCGGTACTAGATTACTTTGGCATTATTCAAGCTTCTTAAGTATCGCTTAAAAAAATGTATTTTCGATGAAAATGAATATAATGTAATTGAGATCTGGCTTTGTCAGTAATGGTTGACTAACTTGACGCGGCGCGCTTGTTCAAAAAACAGGAGAAAATTAATATTGTATGGTCGTTACTATCCTGTATTGTGCTCTCTACATAAAAAAAAAATTGTATTAGTATTATATAATATATTTAATTAATTCCCAATCTTGACATAAAAATGTCTTGACATTAATATATTAGGTATATTTAGGTATATTGTATTTGACATTCTTAATATTATTCATTGATAACGCTTACCTATAGTTTTTTTCTCTGACATAGTGCCCTACGATTAAATAAAAATTGTGCTCTCTAATAGTCCGCTTCTAAAGTAGGCGTTCGGTCACTGAGTTGTACACTACAGCGGTTTAGTTTCGCTTAATCTTGAAAACAAAACTGCGGCGTGTCGTAAACCACGAGCTGCTGTCGGATACGACGAGGCGGCAGCCGGCTGTGCAAACTGTGACTTTCTCGAATGAGAGATGACTTGCCTCTTTGTTGCACAATTCAGACCAATGTTAAATGGTGAAATGTTCGTTACATATATTATTTTAATAATTTTTAGAAGGTCCGTAAAGCATTTTAGAAATTGTATTGTATAAAATTATAGAATGCAATATATAACGAATAAATATATAAAAACCGGTTATACAAACGTCTAATTCTATTAGGTTAGCCCGACTAGTTTCGAACTCATCCGACTCACTTATTCCCTTCCTGACTCGACTCACTTCCTGCCCATATTCAGCTCTAATTGGGGTCGGCACAACATGTTATAAACATGTTGTCACATGATTTGGCGTATTTTACGACCAGCCACCTGTCTGACATCAACTTACCTGAGTCGTTTTTTACTACACCACCCGCTCTTATTCATGAGCTCTTTACACGTTATCGCGACAGGAACTGCGTGCTTATTGAGAGTGCTTAAACCCTTACGTTGGCGCGAATAAAGCCGCGGGTACTACTAGTAATTTAATATTGAAGCTCCAGATTAGTCGTAGATTTTTAGTAGACTATTTGAACACGTGGTTAGGTCTGCTTATAAAAATCCAACTCTATGGTAGTGTTCTCTTTAGGAAAAGCATAGAGAATAGATCATCCACCGGATTGTTGTGCCGCGTGCTACTGTCCAATAAATATATTGTTTCGCGCAGAGCCAGCGGAGATAAAGCAAGCTCGCGCCTCGCTCTGCCTCGGTGCCTTCGCGATGGCCTCTTTGCAAGCGTGTTTTATGGAGTTTATTAATTATGAATCGATTTTCAAATAAAGAACAAAAATTGAATCTTTATTCATATATAACGCTAAAGAGTTTGTTTGTTACTATGCTAATCTTAGGAACTACTGGACCGATTTGAAAAATTCTTCGAGTGTTATATAGTCCATTTATCGAGGAAGGCTATAGGCTATAATAACATTACGCTAAGATGAACAGGAGAGAAGGAGAAATACTTTTTTATTTCACTTCAGATTGGACAGTTGTTAATTGGTGTCTATTTATCACACAACTTTCTTTCAAAAATGTTGTTATTTTGAAATTAATAAATTTTTTAAAACCTAGCAAAAACTATAGCTAGGGACTAAAGTAAAAGTAAAGTAAAGACCTGTTACTATTCCACTGCTGGGCATAGGCCTCTTCTCTCAGTTTTTTTGAAAAGACTTTCAACGCTGCTCCGCTGCGGATTGGTAGATTACACATATCATATAGTCAAGTAACAATACCTATATAGTCATCGCTGGGCTATTACAGTTCGTTAGTATCTACCAGGCTCAAGTACGTTTTGTGTATGGAGTACTGCTGTCATTTGTGGGACGGATCTGCAAGTACCAGCTAGATGCTTTGGACTCGGTGGACCGACGTGCCAGAGGGCTCATTTCCGATATAACCCTGAGCAATGCCAAATTGCACAGTCTTCAACATCAGCGCAGGGCTGCCTGTCTATCGGTCTTCTACAGGGTATATTTCGGAGAGTGTGCTGAGGTACTCCACAACCCTCCATCGCCTTTCTATCATCGCACCGCAAGGCACCGGGAAAAGTTCCACCCTTACGTCATTGACCTCCCACGAAGGTGCACGGAACCCTTTGCGGCTTATTTCTTATTACGCACAGCGAGGGAATGGATTTCTCTCCCGGCATCTATCTTTCTCAGTTCATTTAATATGGGTATCTTTAAAATTAATGTGAATAGACATCTTCTAGGCAAGTGCGCTCCATCTTAGACGTTATCGCGTACCACCAGGCTAATTGCAGTCAAGCACTCGCCTATTACGCAATTAAAAAAAATAAGAAAAATAAAAATAGAATCAAATAAAATTGTATGTATTTTTTTTAAAGAGTAACTAGACTTTTTATTAAATAAAAATGTTTCCGCTGTTAGTAAGGCTACACGTTATAAGCGGTGTGGGCACTGTCAGCCAAACGCCGAGAGCTTGGCGTTTGCACATTGTGGACGGTGTTCTATTAGTGCATTGTTTATAAAATTTCGTTATAACTTTATAAAGTAAAAGTTTTGCTTTTCTTTTGCCGAGTATGCAGACTCGTCAATACATTTTATTGTAACTATACTGCAGGTTTTAGAAAGAATTTTTTATTAAGTGGCTAAGTGGTTGGGTTTTATTCTGTACAATATCTTTAATATTTAAATTAGTTAATCTTGTATATATTCGGAATCTCAGAAACGACTCCAACGATTTTCCTGAAATTAAATTAAATGGTTTTGGGGGAGAAAAATCGAACAAGCTAGGTTTTATGTAAAAAAAAAAATCGTTTTATGCCTGTTTTTGGGCATTAAAAAATACTAAAATTTATATTGAATATAAAACACTTTTTTTGCCATAAACTGTTAAGTCAGCGTAGTTTATTCCGGGAACGGGCAGTCTCGGAAAATGTAAATACCTAGGATCGATCCCAATTACCTAATTTCTTCCTATGATTACTCAGTAACAAATATCTTTTTTTTTTTTGTAACTCTACTACAGGTTTTAGCACGAATTTTACAAAGATAAGCCAAAGTGTTTCAGTACAATATTTTAGTTCTATCTAAAATTTTATTCTACATGTTCTCCACTTAGTAACTAATGTTCCTAAATGTTTCCTATTTTGTAACTATTTAGTTCCGTAAACAAATTCATTCTCTCTCTATTCTACACTGTTCTGTTGAACATTCTATGAATTAGGCATACTACTCTATTTTAGAAAGACAGATCCAGCCAGTTTTTTTAGAATTACATTACGAATTATTTTACACTTTACACGAATCCATATTGCAATATGACATACTTTTAAAATTCGACTAACTCTAGTAGCTGTAGTTTATATAGTTTTAGCATTCTTTAAAATTATTCATATGTAAAGCGGAATTAATTTTTAACTTCATAGATTATTTGAAAAAATTTAACAAAATAAATTTATAAAATTAAAATAAAATGTTATTTTTAAGTAAAAAAAAAATTAAAGATTAAAGAATTATAATGCTTATTTCAAATAAACTTGTAAATAGGTGCTTTTGAATCGTCAACTCTATTGCTGGTTCGGAAAGCTGTTCCTACCGAGTAGAGCCAGCAAGAAACTCGGCGGCTGCTCTTTTATAAATAAAATTTTTAATACAAGTTTCATTTCATCGTTCCTGTCTTGTACAGGTTTGAAGAGAGTTAAATCCACACATTCTTACCATCTAAATAATCTTCAACAGTATAGTAGGCTTTCTGTAGCAGCCACTTTTTAACAGTGTTTTTAAAATGCTGTAATGACAAAGCTAAAATTCTAAATCATATACCCAAATTTACAGGTGACTTCGGAAAAAGGTTTGAAACTCCGACTAACCATTAAGCAAATATATAGGATCCAATAAATTTTGTCGTGTTCAAAATACAAATAAGTCCTTTTAGAAAGTCTTTAAAGTAAAATGTACAAGAGTGAAATTATCAGGGAAAATAAAAAAGGTAAGGTAACCGCTACGATTTAGCCGGTCCCCAGAGAGGGGTCTGTCTGCCATGCTGAATTGTCACCCTGCACGTAAATCCCCGATTCACGTAAACATATGTTAAAATAAATTGTATTTCTAAATTAAAGCTATAGGGAATTTTGCACTTTAAGATGAATTACGTTTACACCTCGAGAAAATAAATCTATATATATCGCCTTATCCGAAGAATAAAGTCACATTTCCTATGCTTATACATGGGACAAATGACTTTTTATTTTTTAAACACTTACACACACGGTCGTCTGTCTCCAAAGTAAGTAACTTAATAATTGTGTGTGACAGACAACTGGTGAATATGTACTTATATATTTTTTAAATACATACTTAAATACAAAAATACACCCAGAATCGAAGACATACAAATTCATTTATAGAAAATGTTGGCCTTCATTATCTCAAAATCTACTAAGGTTGTAGTATATTTCTCCCGTACAGCTATACCGATTTTGACAGGACTTTCACTGGAAGATAGAGCAGATTGTGTAGCAAAATATAGGCTACTTTATATTCTAGAATTACCTTGAGGTCGAGATATACCTATGTGGGAAAAATTATGTGATACACTGATTTCCCTGCGTGCAAAGACAAAGTGACAGATAGTAAAATATAAATATAAAATTACGGGACAATTAGATACACTAAAAAGTAAAGTATTATCCCCCATTGACCTTCCATGTCATTAGAGACATTCATTATCTAACACGAAGTTAACAATATTTGTGAAACTGTTTTGTTGCTAGAAATGAAATTTAATATAATTCTCTGAAATATATAAAGACATTTAATTATCTCAATATGTATTCCTGTAGTATCTCGTTACACGGTATAATAAAACTGAAGCACCAATACGATATTGGAACAAGTAAATCACATATAGCCTAAGATCGTGGTATATCCCATATATAGTAGCAATCGGATATTGCGGTCGGATATTAACCGCCACACGCGTGCAGTTTCTGCTAGTATACGTGATTTGAATGCAACAATATTAATATTGTATACACCCTATGGTTCAAAGGTAGCTGGATCTTTATGCTGGAGGTCGTCACGGATATAGCGGGAGACAAAGAAATTCGGGGAAAGCAAATGAAGAAGAAATGAGCAGGGATGTTAGTCTGTGGAAATCGGACTCTTCACTTAATGCTGGGACTACATTAGCGGGCGAAGTTTCGTGTCGCGTTGGCGCACAAAACGTGTATGGCCGATACATGATGTTCTTATCTACATTAGGCGGGCGAAGATTCAAAAAGCGGCCTATAAACTGTGAATATTCGTTGTCCAGTTTTGTGCGTTCGAAACGATCAGTGTCGTTGCATTGTCAGTTAATTATTGTTTTTTACACTTTCACGAGTATCAGATTATCAGATACGAAATAATATGAAAACGAGACAAAGGAGGATATAGTGGATGACTACTATTCGCAAAAATAAAACGTCTGGACAACACTGAAGTGACATAAGTGTGGCAACTCAAACCAATATTGTCGCGACAAATCTCTTTAATGCACGCCAGTTTACCGACAGTGCCCCGATGCTACATCGTTTACGCCCGAATACACTGCGTTGCAACGATGTACCCGGCCACATACATTGCCGTAGCCCGAATATTCGCCGTAGCCCGCTGATATAGCCCCAGCATTAGAACAAGGGACAAGGGACAGCATTGTAACTCCCTAGTATTAAAATTAAAGTATTAAATTGTAAAATCCCTAGTATTAAATTGGAGTCCATATGAGATTTCTCCTCCTCCCATGCCATTAGGGCTAAAAAGCCATAACTATTTTCAGAGTTCTTTGAAAAAAATGATATTTTTCTGAAATTATCCTAACCTTTGGGTATATGACCGAATCAAATAACAAAATAACAATTACAATTTGTACCGCTTTATATTTTCATAACTGAAATAAAATTATAGGTAAACTGTTTCATATGTTTTTATCAGAATTTCACTAAACACAATAACTGTAATTTTTATGTAATCTTCGATTATTGACTAACTACTAGGCAAGTATTTATATTATAGTAGATGACATAAGCAAATTTTACCAATAAAACGAAGGTGGTTTTATTTTAAAATATGAGATAGTGTTAATGATAACTCTTTTTTATTCTTTAGTTTTGTTTGAAAAACATTGCAAGTGTATAACAAAAAATTAAGACGTTAACGTGAATATAACAGAACACCAAAAAGGCTTTTATAAAAAATTTGGAATCTAATCTGTTTTTAAAAATTGTATTCTGTAATAAAAATTGGAATATTGTTTTCTGATTAATTTTATTTTATAATAGAATTGAACTGTACCTAGGAAAGAAACTTGAATCAAAATTACATTATCCTATAATAAAACCTACACGAATAAAATCGTTATCACTTAATTTTATAAAATAAGGATTAAATATAATTCAATGATTGTAACACCCATAGATCCTATATAGGTTTAAATTTTCATTTTTCTAAAAAAAATCTGGATAATAGATTAATTTTGTTTCGCCAAGAACTTAACGAAGAGTTAAAATTTTCATGTATATTCCACTATTTTAATACTTTGCTCCTAAATAAGTTCATTTATCGCATTGTGATACATCAAAAAGATAGCCACAGTGTAGCAACACCACCGTTTATCCAACCATAGACAAGCCCTGGCAATAGAACCGATGATACCGCGAAAGGCTAACGAAAAAACACTACCAGAATGCTTATTACGCTACTTAGCAAGACCCTCGCTTGAGCACAGCTTGCATTGAATGCACCCGAATTTTGTGTAACGATTTTGAATCTATTTGCATTATCAATAGAGTTGATTTTACTTTGTCATATCCCCGTCACCGCCTCCAAGGGGCGTCGCTCCCCTCTCCGAGCATCGGCTGCGTTCACACAACTTGCTTACTTATAAAATTTTAATCACAAATCGGCCGTTGATTTGTACAAAAAGTCCAACGGACGTGACCAGTGACAAGATAAAAGCCTGGTTAAGGACTTGCATCTTATTAAATAGTAAATAAGGTTATGGTATTTTGCTCGATATATCGAGATATATAGAGTAAAATTATAGGCTTGAATAGGATTTCAATTATAGCGATCGTTCATAGTATAATCTTCTCTGTAATCAATTATATTAGCTGGTTTGTTCGTCATACTGCTATGTTGTTATTCATATCGATTACCAACAATTTTGAAAAGCTGTTAACAATTTACAGTTTCTAGACAATGTAACAATTTTGTCTAAAATGTATATCTTTTTATTTTGGGAGTTATTGTTTCTCTTAGCCAAAGATGCTAAAGTTTTTGTCATTGGATTATTATTTGTTATAAACATATCTATGTCACAAACACAATGTGCTAATTAACATAAATAAAGGTGTGTGAACATGTTTCTTTTAAATATTATTATAAAAATTCCAACTCTACCACATAATCTAATTGCAGTTAAACGATAGTTAAGCGTAACTTATCAAACGGCAAAGATGTTTTAAAAGATTTTATCTCACTTGCAAATTGAAAAAAAAATTATACGCAATGTAAGTAATGAAGCTTATGTGTTTTTAAGTATAGAGTAATGACTATACTTAAAAACACAAAGGCTACTTTTCTTCTAGGAAAAATATAAAAAACCAGATTGTTTATTTCGAAGAATACCTTTAGAAAACCATTTTACTTTCAACACAGCCTTTGAAATGCGGTTTAAAACATAGAATAAATAGTCGATAGAAATATATGAATTATGATGCAAATGGTACAAATATTTACCTAACTTTAAATACATCCCGCCCGGTGACGCTGTAAAAGCCGTTAGAGGTAACAGCATATAGCCAATTCGAAAAAAAAATTAAATACAGATAAATATTTGCACGTAACTGAATACAGTGGATCATTTCTTACCGAGATGTCGTTAAAGGCGACTAAGATAAGTTGACGTCAGGCAGGTTGTAAAATACCTAGCCAAATCACATAACAACATGTCTATAATATTAGCCTACCCCACTTAGATTGGGATAAGGGCAGGAGGGTGATGAAATATTTGCACTCTCGGACTTTTACATACGCACTGGTTCCAGGACTACTGTATTTCTTTGATTTGGATCACAAATGTATTAAAAGCCAAGTTAAAAGTGTTCTCAAAGAAATCAACTTAATAATTAATGCAATGCAATTCGCATCGGCGACCATTTGCATGGCGTTACATACCTCCATAACTTCCGATAACAGTTTACTGCCAAAGGACACGGTTAGTTTGCTCCCTCACATACTAAATTATTATAAACATGCTGAGCATGTTCTGTTGTCCAATTTTACGCAATTTTCATTTACTGCTGTAAATATTACCTGATTGTCGTTATACGGAAATGTTTTGGTTTTGTACGGACTTTAAAATTATGACTATAAATTTTCTAATCGACTAGTGATTATTAGAGAAATTCAAATTTAAAATATTCGTTATTCAAGAAGACTGTTTACAGTACTTTTGAATCATCAAATGTTTTAAAGAAGCTACCACTGATTCAGAAGTTTGCTCCTACCGAGAAGAACCAGCAAGAAACTCGGCGGCTAATCTTTTTAAAAAATTATTACAATTTGATGATTACAAGATAATCGTTGCAGCTGAATGCGTAGCTGACTGCAGTTAAGATATGCTATCACTCAAATAATCCTCAATAGTATAGTAAGCTTTATGTAGCAACATCGTTTAGTGATAATTTCTAAACTTGTGTAAAGGCAAGTCTAGATGATGTTGTATAAAAATGTGTACCGAGACCGACAAATGATTTTCGGACCTATTGGATGCGTAACCTAAAGAAAGAATATTATTATTATTGTTAAACGTATGTTTCAAAGCTTTGCAATGTATTTATATGAAGGTGGAATCTTGCAAGTTTAATTTTATCTTTCCCCTGTCCGATTGAGCTAAAATTTTACATACCGCTCGAGTTCCGATGACAAGGCATTTTTATAATAAGCAAGACCTAATGCTGATGCCAGGATTGGTTCCAGACGAAGCGACTGGTGAACGATTAACAATAGGGACATGAAATATTGTTGAAAGGTCGAGAGCCAACATTTTCTATAAATGAATTTGTTAATCTTTGAGCCTGGGTATATATTTGTATTTAAATATGTAATTAAAAAATTAATAAGTATATATTCACCAGTTGTCTGTCCACACACAAGTATTAAGTTACTTTGGGGACGGATGACCGTGTGTGTAAGGGTCCTATTTATTTATTTAAAAGCTTTATTTTTGTCAGAAAACGACAAAAATTATTTCTAATAATAGCCTCATGAATAGTAATAGCCTAATGGTAACGGGCAGAACAAATCAGTTCAAAACTATAACTAAAACGTGCGAGTCCAACTTGACACCGGCAATTTCTTTTTGTTATTCGCATTTATTTATATGTTTAAAAAAATTACTGAGCTAAGCTCGGTACTTAACTGAATAAGTGTCATCGTCATCATCATCTTCCTGCTCTTATGCTCCAACTGCTCCAACATGTTTTGCCGCCCCCACTTAGAGTGGGATAAGGGCAGGAGGACGATGAATAATAATATAATAAGCTACTTTAATATTAGTACAGTTTAGTTATTGTTAAGAATATTTTTTGTTTGTTGCATATTTGAGTTCAGTTTAGGTTTTAACCGTTTTGAACGTTATAAACTTTATATCGTAGCTTCATTAAATCTAATTGATTCTTGACAATTCAAAAGTGTAAACAAATTTCTTGAATAAAGATTATTTTGATTTTAACTTGCACAGTTAATTTAGGATATTTATTTATCTGGGCAACTTAATCGAAATGAAGCCAAGGACTTATTTAAAGTTACTTAAATATTTAATTAAAATTTAAAATATTTTTTTTCTGAGTAAGCAAAATGCGGGATATCTTATAAATAAGATTTGATACTCTATGTTTATCATTATTTTAAATAGCTATACTGGATTTTCGTATACCATAGTATTGTCTTTAATTTCAATTAAGAAAATATTACACGTAGTATAGAATCACAACGTCAAATAAAAATTTGAAGCAACCCCATAAATAGGTTTTATTAATACATAGGAGTTTTGATTACAGAAAAATATATCCTTACAGAATATATTTTTCTTAAATATAAGAGTAGCCCATATATTATAATAATAATAAAATATATGGGCTATTTTTATAATATTAAAATTATATTGTAATAAAATTCAATTAAGTAACTCATTTAAGAAAATTTATTCGCACTAAGGCGTAAATGTTAGAAAAGACTGCATACACTTTGTTACACACACGGAAAACGGAATTATGTGTGTAAATCTTCATAATATAAAGCTAGAAGTAAATAATGTTCTAAAAAACTGTAACTTATAGATATAAAAATTACATAAGATATAACTTAAATTGTATAGGTTATAGTTTCAAACAGTTACATACATTTATGTGCGTATACGGACCACTCAAAAATATTTTTAACAGACAACCCATTTGATCTTTAATGGTGGGCCATTAATCTCGAAGTGCCCCCATACATTTCTTGTAACATCTAAGAGGCTATTAATTCGATCATAATATAACTGCAACACGAATCAATGGCACCCGAACCATCGGCGTTTAAAATGCATAAATAGTGACGTGAACGAGAATAAGTACTCCGATATTGGCTCACTGTTTAACCAGAGCCTTTTCAGTGCCGCGGAGAGCCATTTAGCGAATTTCAATAGTTATCGCGCGGAGAAAAACTCGCGACAGAGACGGAATATACGGGTTGTTGTAAGTGGGAATGAGACGGTTGTAATAAGAAAGAAGTAATAAAAAAGCGGTTGTGTGCGTGGTCGGAGTGTGGTGGCATAGGGCGGCCCAGGCCCCTCCTTGTGGCGCGTCGCCGCCTCGCCGCCGTCAGTCGGGTTCAAATCGCGCGGTGTTCCACCGGTCCGAACCATTGCCATTGCGCGTAAAAAGTTTCAGTTACACTACGAAACTTATAATCGATGTGAGAACACAACTATACTTATAAAAGAAAGTTGATTAATTTTAGAGCAGTGTTGTTATCTGTGATATTACCATAAACAATTTACGAATATTACATCGAAATACGAATTGGTCAGATTGTATACAAGGCTGATTATGATCTGTGCTGATGGGATGTTCAGTCGGTGAGGCGTGGGGCAGCAGGTTCTTGATGCTGCTGCAGGGCGAAGGCCGGGGGCCTGCTATGGAGGAGGAGTGCTCGGCGAGGCCCTGTGCCACCGACTTCTCCATCGCTGCTATCATGGCCAGGGACCGCCAGGAGCGGAGGGCGAGGAGACATAGGGATCCCAGAGAAGACACATTAACACCACTAGGTTTGTGGATTAAATTACATTTTAACCGACAACTATGTTAAAAAAAAGGAAAAATAATTTATAGAATTAGGCGTTACTTTACGGAGGTCCATAATACAAAAGTAATAAGAATATTATTATGCTAACTTTTTATCGCAGATTATAGCAGAATAATATTCTTATTAATTTTGTAAAAAGGAAAAAGCAAATTGCATAGCGTACATCGTAACATTTATCAAATAAAAACGTAAATCAAAGTAAAATAAAAGTATTTTTCTAAGGAAGTATAATCCATAGATAAATAAATAAATTTCATAAATGTTAATTATGAAAATAAATATCCTAGCACTTACATTATGTCCAGAAGTTTTCTTAGGTACCTATTGAAAAAATAAATTCATATATTACTTTATGTTGAAAAATTATTCAGTTATGTATACATTTATTTTATATTAAATTAAATAATTTAATATATACTTACCAAAATATTTTAAAGTATAAAAACGATTTAACTAGTTATATAGCTAAACAAGGCGAAGATTCTGATTCTCTACATTTTTACATTTAAAAAAATAATCTGAGAAATTAATAGTCACACAAATATTTTAAATTTGGAAGTATATTTGTTTATTCGATTCTCCTTTTGATTCTTTCACGTCTGACCGAAACAACAAATATGTTTTTTATGCAATTTAAAATTAGCTATTTGACTCTATGATTTTATATATTTCAATATTGAATTGAGTATAATAATAACTACAGTCGTAGTGGTTTCATGATCTAGTAAAAAAAATTCAAATCAATTTTCAATCCACTTTTGAATCGTCAAGGATCAATATAATCATATTGATCCTGAATGAAGCTACATCTGGTTCCGAATTTTAATCTTACCGAGAAGAACCAGAAAGAAACTCAGCGGTCAATCTTTTAAACATTCTAAATTTACATTGTTTAACCACAGTCTTGTTTGAAAATATATAAGGATAATATATGGAGTTACAAATCCAAGTAATTTATCATTCTAATAATCTTCAATTGTGTTATATATGCTTTATGTATGCTTTATAAGCATATTTTTACACTTACTTTAAACTGTTTTGTAGATAAGTCTAATATGGATTGGAGAAAATTGATATCTATATATTTCAAAGCTAATGAGAATATTGTTTTGTTACAATCCGCAATAAAAGAAAATATATGTAATTTTAAATGTAGAGTGTACTATCCGTTCTCATACCTGAACACGCAAAAACCACTGAACCATCCCAACAATGCACAAGCACTGTATTCACTACCACAATATCAACAATTATTTCGTATATTTTCTTTTATTGCGTCTTGTAGAAATATAATATTTTACTACTTTTGTATTATTGACCTCCGTAAAGTAACGCATAATTCTATAAATTATTATTTTTATATTTACCTAGTAAAAGGATACAAAAAATCAGCAAAATTATAAACAAAATTAATTCATGCCAATAATCGTGAGAAAGCAGGAACATAAAAATATTTTATAGGTAATTAACTAAACGTTATAAATTCCAGTACTCAAAACCAATAATCAAAAGTTTAGTGTATTGTATAAGGCATAAAAATATCGTCGTTAAAAATTTACATTTACAATTACTTTATTAATAAATATAATTATAATATAAAATAAATATAATAAATATAATAAATAAATATAATAAATAATATAAAAATAAATATAATATAATTATTTTATTAATAAAGTACCTGAGCGACCGAGCCTTGCTCGGTAATTTTTAAAATGATGTAAAAAAAAATTAAAAATTAAAATTAAAAAATAATAGGGCAGGTGGGGTTGGATCCTAGGTATTTTCACCTCTCTAGACCGCCCGTTCCTCGAATGAACTACCATGACTTTACGTTTGACAGCAAAAAATTGTAATTGCATTCAACGTAAATTTCAAAAAAATTTCGTACCAGAAACCAGGGATAAAACGTCATTTTTTAAATAAAACTTATCTAGATCGATTTTCCAAAACCCCCTACATCGTTGGAGCCGTTTCCGAGATTCCAAAAATATATATATACATACAAGATTAAGTCATTTAAATATTAAAGATAAAGATAAAGATATTTTGTTTTTTAATAAACTTCAAACACGCGAGCAAAATTTTTTGATATATTTCGGCTAAACATAGAAGACTTTGCATTGCAGCTTTGGATACTTTATTTGATAAATTTTAACCGTTTGCTTTATTAGCATTGAATTCCGGAACGTCGGAATGTTTACGGATTTACGGGAAACTCTGTGGCGACGGAATTATGGACTTGTGAACCGAGCTATTAATAATTGTCAACCGTGACTGTATTCGAAATTCCAGTTAAGTATTATGAACGAGTTAATTCTTCATTTTACGTTAGTTTATCTATAACAAGCCATACCCGTGACTTCGTACGTTTCTACTTGTTTTAAAATCTGGAATATTGTTATTCTACATACTAGCAATCGCAATGTAAAGATTAAAATCATAATTTTGTATATTGATAACCATAAAAATGGTTAAAGAGGACCTTAAAAGCTAGACATATGCTGTGGCGGACTTTTAGTTAGAACTTTTAGAGGGTAACAATATTGTAATACATGATTTTTGAATAACTTCCGCCGTTTATTTAGCGCACGCTTTTTAGGCTTTAAATTTTGCCGTTTTTGTAATATTTTTATTGCTGCTCCTCTCTTTTTCATCTTAGTGTGATGTTATATAGCCTTCCTTGATAAATGAAATATCTTACACTCAAAGAATTTTTCAAATAGGTTCAGTAGCTCCTGAGATTAGCGCGTTGAAACAAACAAACTCTTCAGCTTTATACATTAGTATAGATTAGTCGGGTATATATGTACGATTCAATTGTATTAAGTTTTTTTTTAGTCAATTTAGCTATAGCGGATTAACTTGATAGAGTTACGGACGGACAGACAGAATTCTACATTTATAATATAAATCTAGACACTGATTGTTAAGTATAAAATTTCCGTTATTTTTTAAAGTAGATAAATATTTATTAAATTAGATAAAGATAACTTATTCTATGTTTAATTTTGTTGTACCTAAATAAATTTACTTCAGACAAATTTAGCATAATCTATACATACCTAGTAACTTATTATAAAAAATCCCCACAATTTGTTTGTCTGAATGTAATCGATTTTATCAAAATACATACACCATAGTAACCTACGTCAATTTTTTGCTCTATATCGATTCTCTCAAACCGATCAAAAACTCATTTAAAACTTAAAATAAGGTTAAACAAAAAAAAATACCTTTACGATTT
The DNA here is from genome assembly GCA_029227775.1 of Morpho helenor. Taxonomy (NCBI): domain Eukaryota; kingdom Metazoa; phylum Arthropoda; class Insecta; order Lepidoptera; family Nymphalidae; genus Morpho; species Morpho helenor. Next base: position 12,718,924 of record JARGCU010000025.1, read on the forward strand.
TACAATTTTAGTATGGGCAGTGTAGATTTTGGATAAATTGTGAAATATATAATAAAACTCTTAAAATTTGTTCACCCCAATAGGAATGTCCGGTTAAATATATTTTCCGAGTTACGAGACACTTATTACTGATACTTCGCGTGTTTTTATACGAGAATTGTCAAAATTATAAAAGCTTTTTAGTAGGCAATTGTATGAAAATTTGTAATCAACGAATATAAAGTGTTAATAATATTGTACTTACAATGTAGTATGTTACCTATTTAACCGTACTTGTAAAAATTTACATACTTGTTTTTTAATCATAATAAAAAGGATAATTTGTCACAAATTCTTTTTGTCACTAAAATTGTGTATTTTTGTATATAAACTAGCGGCCTGCCCCTGCTTCGCACGGGTATAAAATATATATCCCATGTCAGTGTAAAAAAAATGATTAAAATCGATCCAGTAGTTTTCATTTATTCATTACAGCCCGTGGCCCGCAAGCGTTAAATTTGGAGAAAAACAATTTCCTTTCCCTATACCAAGAAGATTTCCTGCTATATCTAATATCTAAATTCATATACTACATATTTTCATTTTTCCCGTATGTATATTATTTTTAAAATTAATTACAGAATGTCCTTATATACTACATTCACAGCTTTCTTGTCATTAAACAAACTCTTGAAACAACGACATATAGCTGTTAAATGCGAAGTGCTATAGGACGAAGCGCGACCTCCTCACGGCATTTTAAATCTGTAATATCTCCGTAAATGTTCACTTAAATTACATGCTGTAAACGGTTATATTGATCTATATTAAATCAACAATTTATTTAAGGTATTTAATTGGATAAGGATTAATGTTGTATTGTATAAAAATTGCTTAAAAAATAAGGCATTATTTTTCGTAAAAAGTAAATGACAAAAAATGCTATTGTGGGTTTGCAATATAAGCAGAAAAAAATGTAATTATTTACAGAAACCTCAAAAATTACAGTATTTCTCTACTCCGTATTGGATGTTATTATACATACAAACCTTCCTCTTGAATCACTCTATCTATTAAAAAAAACACATCAAAATCTGTTGCGTAGTTTTAAAGTTTTATACATACATAGGGATATATGGACAAACAAAGAATGCGACTTTGTTTTATAATATGTAGTGATAATAATGTAAATTTTATTGTAAATTGCATTGTTAATGTTATTGTAGAAGCCCACAACTATTTACATGATGAAATTATTGGAATATTCTTTCTTATTTTGATGTGATTATGTATTAGATGAAATTCTGTATTTAGTTGTTTTAAAGGACCCCTATGGTCCTTTGGTGGGCGGTATGTTGTGTTAAGTCAGATCATATACTAAGTCAGTCGCAATTAAACATTGAATATAGAAACACGTCTGTTATTAAATTCCTTGTCGATCATTTTAAGTAGTGGAAAAAGTGAACCTTATTTACATCACCAGTCATATTGATCAATATTAAATAAACAATACATTTAAGGTTCTTAATTGGATAAGGATTAATGCTGTATTGTATAAAAAATGCTTTGAACATAAGGCATCATTTTTCGTAAAAAGTAAATGACAAAAACTGCTATTGTGGGTTATCCATAAGAGATAGACATATACCATCGCGGACTTTTCTGTAGACCTTTTCATGGTTTACAAATACTTAGTACATCATTTTGATAAATCTCGTAGGGTTTAGCCTGCGTTTGCAATGTAAGCGGAAAAAAATGTAATTATTTACAGAAACTTCAAAAATTACAGTATTTCTCTACTCCATATTGAATGTTATTAGACATGTAAACCTTCCTCTACAATCACTCTATGTATTAATGTATTAAAAAAAACCGCATCAAAATCTGTTGCATAGTTTTAAAGATTGAAGCATACATATACGGACATACGGACAGACAGAGAATGCGACTTTGTTTTATACTATGTAGTGATATTATTTATTTTTACAATTGATTAGACAATGTCTTTACATACAACATTCATAGCTTTCTTATCATTAGACAATATAAACTTGAAATTTGGACATTTAGTTGCGCCTCCGGTCGCTGCTAAATTCGAAGATCTTATAGGTCGAAGCGTGGCCTCCTCGCGGGATTTTAAATCTGTAACATCTCCGAAAATGTTCACTTAAATTACATGCTGTAAACGGCCATATTGATCTATATTAAATCAACAATTTATTTAAGGTACCTAATTGGATAAGGATTAATGCTGTATTGTATAAAAATTGCTTTGAACATAAGGCATAATTTTTCGTAAAAAGTAATTGAAAAAAACTGCTATTCTGGGTTATCCATAAGAGATAGACATATACCATCGCGGACTTTTCTGTAGACATTTTCATGGTTTACAAATACTTAGTACATCATTTTGATAAATCTCGTAGGGTTTAGCCTGCGTTTGCAATGTAAGCGGAAAAAAATGTAATTATTTACAGAAACCTCAAAAATTACAGTATTTCTCTACTTCGTATTGAATGTTATTATACGTACAAACCTTCCTTTTGAATCACTCTATCTATTAAAAAAAACCGCATCAAAATCGGTTGCGTAGTTTTAAAGTTTTATGCGTACATACGGAAATATGGACTTTGTTTTATAATATGTAGTGATAAATCGTTTACATGGCACATGCTCATTAATAACTAATATAATTACAAAAACGTACGTGAAGCTGAAACTTTGTACTTTGCTAAAAATTAAGGTGACGGAGGAGTATAAAATTTAATTTAAAATAATTTAAAAGATTTTATGGTGGTCCATGGTGAAATTAAGAAGAGAGTAATTAAGAAGAGAGAGAAATTAAGAAGAGAGTAATAAGAGTTGTTATTTTCTTGTCTTATTTAATTGTATTGTCACTATTCTTGATAAGTGCACGAAGTTTGAATTGAATTCGGTCCATGCAAAGTGGGTCAAAATTGTGTTTAAAGAAGTCGGTAACGTACAAACAAGACTACACACATATAAGAGAAATTAATCATCATCCTCCTGCCCTTATCCCACTCTAAGTACGGTCGACACATGTTATAAACATGTTGTCACATGATTTGGCTACGTATTTTACTACCGGCCGCCTGCCTGACATCAATTTACCTTAGTCACTTTTTACGACACCTCAGTAAAAATTGGGGGTGGTCTATTCTACTCAACCCGATACCACACATAGGGTGACTTACCTTAGTCGCCTTTTATGACACCTCAGTAAGAAATGAGAGTAGTAATGTTCTACTCAGTCGGATACAACACGGGCAATATAAGAGAAATAAATATAAAGCGTTTAAAAATGGAACAATTTTTCTTTACAGAAAAGTTCGTGGACGCGGCAGCATCTGCCTCAGGTTCGCCATCGCCGCCGCTCGCTGAATACGAGAGGGATTCCCCTGTCGATGTTTCGTCTACCTCCGAAGCGGGCTCAGCGAGCGGCGTGCCGAGCAGCTCGCGGGCCACCTCGCCGCCGCCTCGCAACCCCCAACTAGCCGAACGATGGTCTAGTGAGGACATGAGGCATATACAATGCCACTTAGAGACCAAGGAACTGTGGGATAAATTCAACGAACTAGGCACCGAGATGATCATCACGAAAACCGGAAGGTATGTTGTTAATAAGTTACTAGATGTAAGCGCGTTCAGCTATAATTAGATATAAAATGATCCATGATCTATATTTTTCTATTTAACTTTTATTTTATACTAGCTTCTACCCGCAATTTCGTTAGCGTGGACTATAGTCTTGGAATAAACAGAAGCTTCTGTCACTCTCAATCTCCATTACAAAATCAGGTCGATACGGGAAGACTGTGCGAGATTTATCGTTTTCTCGAGAGCATATTATTATTTTAGTAAATAATCCGTATGACGTACATAAATATATATTAAAACAGCAGTTAAATGTTTATCCAGTAAACATAAATGAAAACAAGCCAACCAACGTGATATAGCACCTATTTCTATATATACAGATTTGACACCTTTATTTATCCTATACATACTATATAATATATTTTTATAAAGGCTATATATTTTATATAAACTCTGTGCTTTTCTCATTCCTTCATTAATTGGAGGAAAAATGGAAATTTTTATATCTATAAGCTAGTCCAAAGCTTTAATTGTACCAAATTTAATTTTCATTGCCCGGGCTGATTAGCCGTGAAAGCGTTACAGACGGACAGAGTTTTGTATTGATTAGTTTCGATTATACATTAATAGATACGTCTTTACTGTATAAAATAGACGCAATGCGTGCTGTATCTGCTGAGTAGAATAGATCACCCTTATTTCTTACCGAGGTGTCGTAAAAGTAGACTTAGGTTAGTTGAACCACCGTGTGGAATCCGATTGAGTAGAGTAGACCACGTTCATTTCTTACCAAAGTGTTGTAAAAGGCGACTAAGATAAGTTGACCCACCGTGTGGTATCAGGTTGAGTAGAATAGACCACCCTCATTCTTGCCGAGTTGTCGTAAAATACGACTAAGGTAAGTTAACGTCAGGTAAGCGGCCGGTCATAAAATACGTAGCCAAATCATGCGACAACATATTTATGACATTTTGTGCCGACTCAGAGTGGGATAAGGCCTGCCCTTAGGTTGATGAATGCGTACTGTACACAAGGATTGTAAAACTAGAGGCCATTATGCATCCAAATTGTTCCCGTGTATAAAATTCGCGGTGGTAGGTAAAGCGAGCTTATTGTTTAACGAGATCAAGGTAATATCGAGTTGTCGATAAGGTAGGTGGCACACGGTCGGCCGCGCGAGGCGTATCGGTCGCGCCTCGCGGCAGAACAATGGGTAATCGCCGTCGCGACACCGCGATCGGCCGCCCGCGCGCAAACAGACGGACTGTGTACGGAATTACTTATATTGCTTTACTAGCAACCCGCCCCGGCTTTGAATTGTTATTGAGATCATATTATTGTTTGAGTGAAACCCGCGCTTAGACCTATTCTTCTTCTTGGTCGTTACACTCTTGGCAGAGCGATCGTGTTCGTCAGTTCAGGGTTGGTGGCACGCTTGATAATTCGACGCCATTGTTTTCGGACGGCTTCCTTCCTGGAACATTTGTGAAGAGGGCAGTCAAAGGCAGCCTTCACTTGGTCCGTCCATCGCATCGGTGATCTACCGCGCGGTCTTGTGCCTTCGATTTTCCCCTACACTACAAGGCCCTCTACCAGAGACTTTTCCCGACGAGAAACGTGTCCCAAAAAAGTGAGATTACGACCCTGAACGATGGTAGATAGATGCTGCTTGATGCCAAGTTCTCGAAGAATGGACTCGTTAGTTCTAAATTAAATTCATTACACCTATTATCGTTTTTTTTAAATCCGATTTTGAGAGGGTCGCTGTGAATTTTTATTCGACGCACTGCTGAGAAACGCCCCACTTGGCTAAACTCATCCAGGTCAAGGGTGGTGGCTTCCGCGATTGGATACGTTCACCGCCACCCTGCCTGTTCAGTAAATGGTGTTACACAAAAAAAAACTATTATCGTGCATTATTTCTGGTCGCCATTCATACACCTTTAATCAGTTACACAGCAGGTTGACATAAATCAAACAGTGACAAATAAATCCAGATTGCCAACATTGCCAAAAATATCTGAACTTATCAATGACATAGCCAATCGGTGTTATAAAATAAAAAAAAACTAATTTTATTTCGCGAAACAATTTCATATAACGGAACTCTTTTATTATAATAAGCTTTAATTTATGTAACAACTTGGTGGATTTATTGCATTTTCACTAACATCACTGTACATTATGTTTATGATTAATGACTGTACATTATGTTTATGATTAATGTTTATGATTAATTTTAAGATTCTATAATAAAATTCCGCAATCAATTTCAGCACTGCCATTACAGCAGTTTAAAAACACTGTTAAAAAGAGGCTGATACAGAAAGCCTACTATACTCTTGATGATTATTTAGAAGATAAGAATGTGTGGATATAGCTCTCTTTGAACCTGTACAAGACAGTAACGACATAATGTAAATAGTATTAAGAATTATATTTTTAAAAGAGCAACCGCCGAGTTTCTTGCTGGCTCTTCTCGGTAGGAACAGCTTTCCGAACCAGCAGTAGAGTTGACGATTCAAAAGCACTTGTTTACAAGTTTATTTGAATAAAGAATATTTTGAATTTGAATTTGAATTTGACTAGATATAACAAAAGAGTACATTGACTGAAAGAGTTCAAAAATACGTATGCAATAAAGATCATGAATTTTTTAAATATAAATAGCTATTTCAAAGTTAGGCAATTCCTAACCGCGGCGTTAAGGCATAATGATATCATGCATAAGTACCCTTAATTTTGAAATTAGGCATCTTCCTTTTTCACATTAATGTAATATACGTTTTGAAATCAGTACCTATTATTAATATAATTAGATATATTTTTAAAATTATATCTTCTAATCTAAAAGTTGTGATAATCAATAAATTTAATGTAACGGCCTGTTTTCGTTTTTTGGAGAAAAGGTTTGCATCTAAGATCTGCCATGCTGCTCCAATACGGATTGGTAAATTACACATATCCCCAGAATTCTCTAAAGATATGCAGGTTTCCTCACGATGGCTTCCTTTACCCAAAACCGTGAGATAAATTGCAATTACCAATTGTACACATACATTTTAACAGAAAAACTCATTGGTGCTTGCCCGAGGTTTGAACCGGTGATCTCGCGAAAGAGTTACAAGATCTCTAAACTAAGTATCACACCTATAAATTAATGAGAATGACATAGAAACTTTTAAGTTTTTATTTTTCACAAACAATTTTAAATGACAGGATTCTATGTGACACAATATCCAAATACTATATGGTAATAATATAGTAAAAATCACTTGCACGTTATGACTTTATTTCAAAAAAGATTTATAAGTAGTTTTTAGATTTATTAGTGAGTATAATTATTCGTCCATATTTAATCTGTATATAAAAATAAGTATTAATTTAATAATTTTGCATTATAAAGATATAAAAAAGGCTCTTTCATGGAGTATAAAATCGTATTAATACCTCAGTTATTTATACCTTATAATGTTCTCGAGTTAACGACGTCAGCTTTTTTCTTTCATGCACCATAAAAAACGACATTCGGAAATATTCCAGCCACATTTATTCTTAAGCTAAGCAGTGCATAACAATCACAATGCATGTTTAATGTCGTGTTGATTCGCATTAAATACCAATAGAAAAATTGATTTGAGATATCACTAACAAAATTTTGCGATTTCACTCGCAAACATTATTTGTGTTCACAATACGCTTTTCATTAAACGAAGAGGCTTGTATTACTTTGGCTGTCTAATAAAACACTTTTTATTAAATTGTCTTACATTATGAAGTTTAATATATCGACCTATCCGAAGAATAAAGTCACATGTACCATGTATAAGCATAGAAAACGTGACTTTAATCTTCGGATAGGGCAATATTATGGCTATAACAGTATATCTATCTGACTATATACATTTGACTCCTGATTATATACATTTGACTCCTGACATTGATATCTAATGGTGATCTTGGGTCAGATATGTTCTGAATAAGCTAACTGACAGTTTATAGGTAACTTGAAAAACAGGCCCTCAATGTAATTAACATTTATAAGTAAGCTTTTAAACGCACAGTGGGATTTTCAAAAATCGTATCGGGAGACAATTTGCCACACGCCGTCACGCGGACTTATACGAGTCGGCCTCGTCGATTAACATAAATCTCGCCAACTAACCGTCACAAATGTGCCCTCGTAGCCCATGCAATGTGCACGTTCTGTTAAACAAATAAGACTTGATCCTATTGAATAAGCGTAGTTAGTATCTGGTTGAGTAGAATATACCACCCCCATTTCTTACCGAAGTGTCATAAAAGGCCACAAAGATAAGTTGATCTGCTGTGAGGTATCCGGTTGAGTAGAATATACCACCCTCTTTTTTACAAAGGTGTCGTAATACGAATAAAGTAAGTTGATCTGCCGTCTGGTATCTGAGTAGAATAGGCCACCCTCTTTCTTACTAATGTGTCGTAAAATACCACTAAGACAAGCTTTGGTCAGGAAGGCGGCCGGTCATAATATACCTAGTCAAATCATGTGACAACATGTTTTACCGTCTCCACTTAGAGTTGAATAAGGGGAGGAGAATTATGATGGTGAACAATAAGAAAATACCTACCTACCCTCTGAAAATCGGAATCATTAATGATAATTTGGAATCACCTTTAATTAAGTACGACATATTAAATTTTTTTAAATAGATAACATTTAATATAAGAGGAAACACGTACAGAAATGTGATGTTACGAATTGGAACACCACTTAGCTTAAGTTGAGGTGTACCTTAAGGTGGATTTTCAATGGCGACCATTGTGACTTAAATCTAAAGATAGAAAGAAAGATTCCAGAGCCTTAATATTACCCGTTCATTTCTATTTACTTTTACCCAAACGTCGATACTAAAACTATATATAAAAAATATTTCATATAAATTCGAGGTCAAATTCAAATATTCTTTATTCAAGTAAACTTTTAAATAAGTGCTTTTAAATCGTCACTCTATTGCTAGTTCGGAAAGCTGTTCCTACCGAAAGAGCCATCCATTTTTCCATCGTTTCCTTAGCGCACGCAATAAAAGTTATAAATATAGCTGTTTTCGCATTATTTTTATTGGTGCTCCTCTGCTATTCATCTTAGCGTGATGTTATATAGTCTATAGCCTTTTTCGATAAATGGACTCTCAAAGAATTTTTCATCGAATCACAGAATGAAATCGGTCCTGTAGTTCCTGAGATTAGCGCGTTCAAACAAACAAATAAACTCTTCAGCTTTATATATTAGTATAGATTTGAATTCAAATTATAATTAAGAATTCCCTATCTAACAATTTTGATCGAATAATGTTTTAGAGATAAAAACTCGGCTCGTATCAGTTTTTCACGCCAGAGCGTATAAGCGCGAGATTCACATGTGACGGCGACGATGCGCGACGAATCGCGACCGTCGCCCACCGAAATAAATCAGCATTATCTCGTGAGATAGCCGCGCCTGGACTAGCCCCGCCATATCGCGGAGCCCTGTGTCGTTCGAAAAAATTAATGACTCGGAAAAACGATTCGCTTATGAGGGATCTTTCAATGTAATTGAATTGCCCTACTGAGATCTGCTGAATTGTCGCGACTGCTGAATCAGGTGCAGATACTAAATACTCGGAATTCGATTTTATACTGAATAGTTAAAAGTTTTTCGTCGTATCAACCAAGGGACTTCTAGATATCTTTTCTATAGACATTTGTTTTTTGCGAGTACTATAATGACAAATATGTTGGTGATCGCATATCACTGATAAATGCAAACTTTACTGCCTTTCATTGGGTTTTATACTGTATTAATAGACAACTAGTGAGAAAGGTATTAGAGCTTAATGTTATTAGAGCACAAGATAGATAATCAATTCTTACGATCTCTCCAAGTCCTTAGAACTTCCTTTTGTTAGATTAAAATAGTTGTTAGTCCAAAAGTTACAATAATATTATATTTTGCTGTAATCCGCGTTTGTTAAAGGAATATATGTAATGCTAAGTGTACGATTTTGTTCGTCTTATTACGATTTTGTTTGTGGAGCCTATCCTTCTGATGATACTTTGGTTTCGGGGCCAAACGATCGTAGAGATTGTGGTAGTGAGCGTGTGTACTGCTTGTGTGGAGTATTGGTGTTGGCGGCGTTTTGTGATGCGTGTGGTGACCTGTCCTGCATGTATAAGGTATGTGATTGTTTCCAGCTTCATACACTTAGTATTACATATATTCTCTTAACAAACGCGGATTACTGCAAAATAATTTTACTGTAATATCTGTAGTATGGAATTCCGTAAAGTAACGCCATGCTTCTATAAATCATAGTTGTTAGTCATAAAATACAAAGAAATTTAAGTTTACATATGCTTCTACGATCTCTAAAACTAAGCCAAAATAATTCGATGATACCCAGATATAGAAGATGCAATATTTTTTAAATTTTTTTATGTCAGAAGCTAGCAGTAATGCGACAAAATGAATGATTAAATTTGCATACACATCAAGAGGGTGAATAAAAATGCGGTGATACTAAATCCCAGCACATTAGCCGCAGTCACCCCTAAAAGATTATCATAACAAGCGTAATAGAATAATTTATATCTCAGTCGCTAGTTGCCATGTTAATCTTACGCAGATCTAACACGATAAGCTGTTATTAAACGGTTCTTTTGTTTGGCGTTTAAAATTTATTTTATACGAGGCCATTATTCAAACAGTCGGCAAATATTGTGATACTTATTGCGGATTTTTCTTGGTATTTTACTAAATATAATATGATTACCATTACTTTCTTATCGAGGTGCCATAAAATACGACTAAGATAAGTTGACGTCAGGCAGGCGGCCGGTCGTAAAATACGTAGCCAAATCATGTGACAACATGTTTATAACATGTTGTGCCGACCCCACTTAGAGTGGGATTAAGGGCAGGAAGATGATGATAATATGATTACCAAATAAAAAAAGGTTAATAAAATCTAACGGGTATTGCGGGAAGCTAATTTGGCATTAGTTTTGACGTATTATGAATTATTAAAGATTTCATTGAGAGTATAAAAATCTTTATATATAATTGAAATAAACATGTTTTTTTATTATTGTAGGTACTAGCGTGTAGGTAATTTATGATAAGTAATTAGTTATCAGAGATAATTGTATATTTTTGTTTATATAAGTAATTATATAAATCACTTCATTGAAAAACGTATTTTTTAAATTAAAATTGTTTGTTTTATTTATATTGTCATTGGTTTGGTAGTAAAAAGAACAAAAAAAAAATCCAATTTTATGGTTAATTGAAAAAAAGTGCTTAAGCACTTTATAGTTCAACTGCATATAAAAGAAAGAAGCAATATGAAATAACTTTGGGTGGCCTAAAAGCAGAAAACGGGTTTAACGGGTCAAAACTTAAACACAATCAAAACTAAACAAAATATCGATACGCAGAAATTTCCTCGTGGTTTAATAGTAAGTACCTAAGTGACCGAGCCTTGATCGATAATTTTTAAAAGATATAAATAAATATTTTAAAAAAATTAAAAAGATAGAAGGCAAGATGTCATGTGGTATTCGTACCCGTTACCCATCGGCTATCGCAATATTACGTTTGACAGCTAAAAGAAACACTTTGGTTTCAATTAAACATTATACCATATTTTTAATGCCCAAAGACGACATTTTTTTAAAACAAAACCTAACTAGATCGATTTCACCATCAAAACCCCTACATGCTGAATTTCAGGAAAATCGTTGGAGCCGTTCCCGGGATTCAGAAAATATATTTATATTACATACTTATGTATATTACATATACTTATGTATATTACATACAACAAGACAAGACAAGACTTATGTATATTACATACAAGACTTATGTATATTACATAAAAGATTAACCCATTTAAATATTAAATATATAGATTCCAAGAAACTAAATCGTATAGTTCCAGTAACAAACTTGAAACTGTACGTCAAGAGCGATAATTGGTGCCTACTGCTCGATCGAAATGGATCAAATCACTAACAAACACCATTAGATTAGAGCCAGATGAAAATAAAATTCGTTTTATAACGCTCATAAAGTTCATACCTTCCCGATTACTCATATTTACTCTTTGATATTAGCGATTGTAAAGTTGTCTTAATTGATTTAAATTAACATGTTTTGATATGAGAGTCTATCGAGCGGCGATGTAGCGTGGTTAAGATGTTGGCCGCTGTAATGTTTGCCAACGGTTATAGTGTAGGAGCCCACACAAATATATATTTTTTTATCACTAATTTCTATCTTACTTCCTGCGACTACTATAACCCTTTATGGATCTTGGCCTCTTCAGCGAGCCTTTTCCATTTCACTCTGCCCGTTGCCTTCCGTCTTCAAGATGTTAGTCTGTCCGTGCATTGGAGGTTTTCCTAAACACAGTCTTTTCATCACTTTCTGGATCTGCCTCTGGGTCTCTTCTGAGTCCAATTAGAAAGGGTTTTTACCGCTCTAGCATTATCCATGCGTTCCAGGTGACCAGACCATCTAAGCATTTGTGACTTGCAAAACCTAACGATTGTTTCCTTAGGTATCAACTGTTACAGTTCGCAATTCATTCTTCTACAATTTTTTTCCTAATTTCTATCTGTATTTTCTTATTTCTTCAAGATCGATATTATAGTAAAAAAATAAATAAAAACAATATCTTTTTATTAATAAGTAAATATAATTATGCTGCATTTTCGCTAAAATATAAACAATAATGTATTTCTAGCATTATCTTTATTCATATTCTATAGTCCGTCAATACTGATAAATTATATGATTTTTCCTGCATTTTCGTATGCGTAAACCGAAATGATATTTATGGACTAATTAGTCGTAATTTCTTTCACTTCATTACTTTGTTTTAATTCATTTATTTCATATTTGAATGTTGTGTACTCAATTAGGATGAAATGTTTTGGTCTCCTCCCGAACTATAATATATGTGATCACAGACTTGGCGTACAACAGCTCCTTTGATTTACTTCTCACCACCGTTTTCTTTCATATAAATATTTTCCCTGCCGCATGATAAATGACTTGTACAATATATTATTCGCATAAAATATTTTGTATTCCGCGAGACAAAACAGTATTGTGTTCCAATTGTTTCTTCGAAACACTTTGATGTTGTCGCCTTTTCCGTGACTAACTTATAAGTAATTTTGATTATTCAAACGTCTCTTGATAAAACGATGAAATAGCTAAAGCGGTATGCCAAATTTTTTATAATATTATTTTGATTTTAAAGAGATGAAAATTGCTTTGATGTCTTTTTTATTTTGTCATGATGACGGTTAGATGACGTTTATTTAAAAAATGCCACAGCATATTGTATGTATAATTTACATTATGCATTACAGTGATATATAATTGTGTGATAGTGAATAAATTAATAGTTGTACTTTATTGGGTCGTAATAATATTTATGTATATTTTTTTGTCAATAGGCTAATTCTCTAAAATATGATAATCTTTGTAATACTGAAATTTAAATTTAAAATATGCTTCATAAAAATAAACGCCTACGAGTAACTACTACTCAAATAATTTGGTTGGTTCAAATAATTGGGTTGGTTCAAAATTGCGAGGTGATAAGCTTTTAGATAGGTGTCCCTATCTAAAAGACCTCGCAAGGAATCGTTGAGGATGCAAAATGCGGAGAATATCAGAAGCTCTACTAACGTCGTAGAACGTCGTCCTAAGGGTGCCTCGTGTTAGACTGGGTCACGACTTAGGATGAGAATAGTGGAGGATTGGTGGTGTGTCTGGGATAAACATGGACTAGGGGGTGTTGCGAAAAGTCACAGCTGAATGAGTCAAAAACCTAGGATGTCGTCTTCGCCGGCGAAGACGCTCTATATGAGTAGCGTAAAATAATTTAATTCAGGCGATATTTTATAAGGGCAACAAGGCTAGTCCGCTATAGATATTCGCAGGTCGCTCGGGTGCACCGCGCTTACACGTACACGGGCCGGCGACCCGCTCGCCATTTGTCGCACTGCACGATAATTGTTGATATACGATCGCGATCCAACACAGTAATTGTCAACGCTTTATCTTCTAATTGGCTCGCATTTGCCAATGCCAGCCCGCGCTCTTCTGTTCGCGATAGTTTGCATATAAAAAAAATCGGTAAATTATTTTTACAATAACAGCATATATTAACTATTGCCTTTAACAGCAGTTTAAAATTTAAAGGAAGCAACAAAAAGCCTGCTATAGCATTGAGAATAAATGATAAGAATGTGTGAATATAGCCGCACTTTGACCTTATATAAGATCCAATCACAAAATGTAACTAGTTATAAAAATTAGATTTTGAAAAGCTTTTGGTAACCAACCACCTCGTTGCTTGCTGGCTTTCAAAACTATTTCTTAATGTCAACTTTAACACTCTTGAATCAAGAAATTCACAAATTGAACCTGAAATAATGATTACATTATTGCTTTTTTATTATATAATGAAATATGTAATTGAATGAAATTTATGAATAAAATTCACGTTAAACAAAAAGTATAATCGCTCGCTGACATGAAACAGAGTTCGACGCGGTCCGTTAAATCTGCGAAGACGTGTAATTCGTAACACCAATTTTAAGTATAGTAAAAAGCGAAATTCGCCAGTGGAAATTGTGATAAAAAAATATATATTTAGTATATATTAACTTACTAGTAATATCCTGTGGTTTTACCTGCGTACATTGCGATCAGTGCGCACGCGATTACAGATTCTTATGACAATTTTTTACACCTTATTACATTTTTATTATGGATCCCTATTTTTTAAAATGTAATATAGCCTATGTTGCTCAGTAAAGCAGCTTTCTAATGGTGATATAATTTTTGAAATTGGTCCAGTAGTTTTTGTGTAAAAACATTACAAACATACATACAAATTTTTCCCTCTTTATACTGTATATATTAGTATAGGTTCTTCGTTTATTAAAGCGGTCGTTTATTGAAACACAGATCTAATTAAAAAACATGTTTTTGGAATTAGGTATGTGTTTCAATAAACACACGAATTAGGTCTCTTTACGGGATCTACGCACCACACGATCTTGTGCAGCTTGGATCTAGCTCTCTACGATCATTTTGAGATTATTAATCAACCTAGTAGGGGTTTTACTGACACTGAGTTTTTCGGTGTGGGGTTGCCATTCCGAAATCTTAAGACCCTAACGCCTATCGGTTCTCCAAACTATGTGACCCGCCCATCGCCACTTCAGCTTCGCGACACGCTGAGTCACCATGTCGGTGACTTTTGCTCTTCTACGGCTCTCTGTTATTTTAGGTTTGTGTGCTTAGTGCGAGTTTTTAACCTACTCCATCTCGTTAGGGTAACGCTAATTTGTATGGCGCTGGAACACCAGTCGCTAGATGTCGTTGTTGCAGCGTCATACAAATTGGCGTTACGCTAAAATGACCGGGTAGGTTAAAAAGCTCGCACTAAGCACATTGATCGCGTAAAGATACTCCGATTATACCTCGCTTCATGGCCCGCTGAGTGACTCTGAGCTTCTTATGAGCTCCATAGGACCAGTATACGGGTCTCCTATATTAACTCATGTATGTATTAAGTATATATTTCCTTTACTACAGCCATCATCCTCCTGCCCTTCTTCCACTCTAAGTGGGCTCTATGACTAGGCTACGTGTTTTACGACAGGCCGCCTGCTTGACGTCAACTTACCTTAGTCGTATTTTAGGACATTATGGTGATCTATTCTAATCAAGTGGACACCACACAGTGGACCAGCTTACCTTACTCGGTAAGAAATGAGGGTGATCTATTCTACTCAGCCGGATACTACACGGATATTTCCTTTACAACAGTCTATAAACAATATTTAATTTACGAATTTTGTATTGTAGTAAAATAAAACATATTCAAAATTGTCCACGTTCTCAAAAAAAAGTCGTCGCATTCCGTAAAAGCTGCGAAGAAGAAAAGCAATTCGCAACGCCAATTTTGAGATCAGTAAAAAGTGAGATTCACAAGTGGAAGTTGAAACGGCGTTTAAGAGCGAGGGCGGCGCCCACCGGGGGCGAGAAACAATTTGGAGTTTTATCGGCGAGGTGGCAGGTCACCGTGTTACTACTGATTTATGTTCATATTAACTGGCAGCCGGCTAGCGCGCGAAATCCATACGCAGGTCGGTCACCTTTGTTCACTCATCTAAAATTGTTTGCGTCTAGTATAGAAGACGCAAGATATGACAGTAGTCTTTGGACTTAGCAAATTTTAAAATAACGGCAAATAAACGGAGACTTTTTAGACAACCGCTAAACAGTCTATATCATAACGTATAGGTATATCACCTTGGCTTATATATAGGTATATAAAAATATATCTTAAAATAGCTTCTTTTTTATTAACTTATAAATATAAATATGCATAATACTATGTGAAGGTTATAGACCCAACCGAAGCGCAAGTTGTGGTTATCTTTAAGTGGGTCTACATCCTGATTAAGATGTAGCCTGTAGATAATCCTTTAAAATAAATAAAAAAAAAAAAAAAAAAAACAACTTGCTGCTACTATTTAAACTAATTGTATTGTTAACCTGCAATCTATCAAATAAAGTATATTAGAAGAATAGTCTTTTCTTCTATCCTCGAATTTATGTTTGAAATATTAAACAAAAATTATTGTTTACCAGCGAACGAAATAGTCAAATGACATTTGTGTAGTTGTTTAATACCGGATATTGAGTTCTCATTTCAGTTTAATAAGAACAAGATTCTCAAGGGAACAGGGAAGGAAAAGTGGGATAGGTTTTAAATAGCGGAGCTTACCATAATGAAGTCAATCTCGTTCTCTTGGTTAGTAAAAAATAGGAACGGATGTAGGGCGATAAAGTCTCTAGTGACAATCACGCACAGAAGACGTTGCTGGTAGATCCCCAACTAGGTGGAGAGACTATAGAAAAATATCAAAAGCTGATTTGGCTTTAGAAATACTTTTGTCTTTGTGTACGTCCATTGGTCGAAAACAGAAGACTCAAGCTTGGTGTAAGTACTTAATGCTGAGTAGCTGCGCAGCTTCTAATCTAGCAATACCAACAATTTTGTGTGGAATTGGTTTAGCTGTGTGGATTCCATATCTTGTTTACGTATGTCGGATGCATGTTTTGTGCCTAATATTTATTTCTTGAATATATTAATATTTGATATGAAAATCAGTTTGGTATTTCAATTTTAATATTAATCAAACATTAACTTTTAAAGTAATTTATTAATTTCAATTCATATTAGATTTAACCAAAATATCGGATGTTCTGTTCCAAAGTAACGAACTTCGCCACCAAAACTCCAGATATTTTAATGTCATCCGAATCCAAAAGCTAATTTCACTAAAACCTTAAATGAATCGAGTTGGCCGGGTCCCGCACATTATTTAACTTGTTCCAAGTTTAAATTGAAAACGCCAGCGAACTCTTTACGTAGTCCGAGGCAAATTTTGAACTTTGCCGCTGAATTGGAAATTTCTTTATAAATATCTTATTAAGCTTAAATTCAGTTGGTGTCACGCTGCCGACACTAATTTTATTCGTGAGAGACGGCGTCGGGGCGGTGAGCCGGGGGGGAGTCAGTGTAAATGTATGCAAACGGGAAACGCGATATTTGACGGAGTTGAAAACGACAAAAGAATTAAGGTGGCACCTCTCCCCTAGGGCGTCGACACCGCCCTCTCTTACCGGCACCTCGCGAATTCACTTTGCTTTGTGTCTTATTAAGAGATTAGCTGTCACTCCGGTGGCGATCGTTTTGACGCTCTTTCATTTGAATGAACAGCTCTGCAATAGTAATGAACCTTCATTCTGTATTTAAAAATTAAGGCGGTTGTCAGATAAATTTTGAAAATTTATGTTGAATTCCAAGATTACCTTATTATCTTTACAATTAGAAATACAAGGATAAAAATGTCTAATATAAAACTAAAGATTTAGATTTGTCTTTTTACTTTTATACTTTTTCATAGTTCTTACCAGTATACGAGGACTATTATATTAAATATTAAATTACTATCACTGAAACTAATATAACTTACATTCTTCTCGAACTTAGTGTCTTTGCTACTGAATTCGATATGGTTTGACATATTTGGCTGTGTACCTTTAAAACCTTATACCTTTTTTTCCCTTAGTACGAGAAAGGGAGTGCTATGTTCGCATCGATGGAAATGAGATTTGTAGGACCATGCTTCCACAACATGTTATGTTTCATGGACTTACATCGTTGAGATAGGAATTAATGAAACACAAAGCAAAAAGACTCCAACAGTTTTTTTAGCTTTCTTTTAGAGAGGGCACTAATGATAGGGAACTCATAGGATGTACTGATAGTAAATGCCCAACAAAGTCTGTAAGTAGCATCAAATGTGTCGCAGATTGACCCATTATACCCTATAGTAAAACCGACAATATGACAAAAACGACTAGATATGACAATGACCATCTCGCCGACAGCCACTCTGATTCCAGAGATACTTCCTCCGGGTAGGTATCTCTCAAAAAAGAAGCCCTGATGTATCGGGAGCACCACATGCTACGACCACATCAGGGACCTGGAAGCCAGGAGTCCCGTTTGAACCAACCTAGGTCCCTTATCAGGGCGACTGACGATGGGTTTGGGCAAATCGCTAAAGACATGACAATCGATCTGGAGTGACTGTATCTAGCGGGGGATGTGTCTAAGTTAAGCTGGACGTATCATTTATTCTTCTTTCGAAAAAGAACTCATTAATAATTAAAAGTTTTTTGAATCGGGTACTTAACGTTTTTCTATGATCGATATCTAAAGACTCAAATTATTAAAAACTAACCGTTTTATTACAGTGACATTTTTTGTTTTTCAAACACAAAATATATAAAAATCTACAATCACGTGGGTTAAAGTTAATTAAGGTTAAAGTAAAATTCGATATTTAATTACATTTCAAACGTAAAGTAGTATTTAATAATAGAACTACAATGCGTACGGCTACTTTGTTTCAAAACGACATCCATTTTTAATAAAGGCGCGCAACCCTATCTGTTTTCTAGGCTATGTGAAGTAAGCACATGGAGCCTATTTGAACACAGCGTGTAATAGATGTGTGATTCATGTAAATGTACCCTTAGCAAGTGTATTGTGGACTAATCTCGCCCAGCGCCCTCCACCCCCACGCAATATGCCGGGCGGGGTGGCAGGCGCCACAGAGAAAACGTGTAAACTAATTATGTACATTTTCGTTGCCACTTATTTACATAACCACGGACTGAACCCCGCTTTCACCGTGAATATTTCATTTGTAATCTTTACTTTGACGGTTTAATATGACAGCAGTTGGTTTGTTTTGGAGAAAACTTTTAATTTTCGACGTTTTCTTCCGGTGTCTTTTGTGTGCGCGCCGACGAACACCTCGCGCCTGTAATGATAGGTTATTGTCGTGAGGTTTTTTCATAGTTAAACGTCTGGTAAACATTTTAAGGGTATAATTTTGAAATTTCTGCTGTGACGGGTTGTCTGACTGTGATAAAGGCCATTATTATACGGGTTCATTTCGTGCAGCCATACGGCCTTTGTTAGGAGGATGACAATTTTAACTGAAAATCAGTTATTTTATCGTTTTTTCTTGACTTAAATAAATAGAATGCAAAAATTGAATTACGAATTTTTAGTGGCTGAAAGAAATAGACTAAAGCATCAGAACTATGATTTACTTAGGTGCTAATATTTATTTGTTTAAGTTTTATATCCTGTATACTCGTACAATTCAATAGACAACCATAATGGGACCTTGATGAGCTAGGTCTACGAGATACGTACTTGCTTGTTTTAAATACACCTTACATGATATGTTCATTTAAGCTTTGTAAATAACTAGCTGTCACTCAATAGTTTAAAATAAGTTATGATCGCGACCAAAACTTTACATGATCCTCTGTTGAGTCATTCTAAAGATGGTCTGAAAATTTCATTAAAATCGATCCAGCTGTTTCGTCATTCCGAGTAATTAATTCATTTTTATATATTAAGATTTGTTTCGTAATTCTTACGGACCTAAATATCATACTAGCAAATACACCGTGCGTAA
This sequence comes from Morpho helenor, assembly GCA_029227775.1. Taxonomy (NCBI): domain Eukaryota; kingdom Metazoa; phylum Arthropoda; class Insecta; order Lepidoptera; family Nymphalidae; genus Morpho; species Morpho helenor. Next base: position 12,738,640 of record JARGCU010000025.1, read on the forward strand.
AACAAATAGAGACGTAAAGCATTTGGTATACTACTCCTTGTTATTAGTATATCCATTACAATGTGCAGTACATCGTTGTGTTCACACTCCTACATTAACGCAAGAACAAAATGCCAAACATTATGTTTTACTTCGGATAGACAAAGTACCGATACAGCAGACTGCTGTTGTTTTTTCAGAATGGAGTTTGAAATGTTTTGCAAAGTATCTTTGATAAATAAAAAAAAGGGACACACGGGTGTGCCATGAAAGCAAAGGATTTTCTTCTCGCATATATTGTGTTGGTAGTGAAACAGGAAATCAATAAGTGAGACTATTAGCAGTAATGAGTAAGTGGCCATGCACTTCGCGTTTATTTATACCGCGCCTTCCCAGGAACTAATTTATGGAAGTAAGTACGCGGAAAATGTTTATGTACGCGCTCCAGCCCTCCCGTGTTCCGTTGACATCCGGTAGCCTCTCTATGTATAACAGGAATATATGTAACCGTGAAATGGAAAATGCCATTGTATCATTTGAAAAAACACCACATTACACCGAAGGAATGACCCTTAAGTAAGCTTTGACTCCCTCCATTTAAAAGATATTTATTTATTAATTGTCACTTCATTCCTACAATATTTTATCGGATACTTTAAATTTTCATAATTCCGCCGTGTGGTATCTGGATGAGTAGAATAGACCACAATCATTTCTTACCGAGGTATCGTAAAAGGCGAGTTAAATTGATGTTAGGCAGGCAGTCGGTAGTAAAAAACCCTAGACAAATGTAATAACATTTTGTGCTGACCCCACCTATTGTGGGATAAGTTTAGGAGAATGAAATGAATGAACTTCAAATTTTCATTTTTGTCTTTGTAGAGATTAATCAACTAAAAAGATTTGGACGTGATTTGTTGTTAAAAGCGTTATGTTGTCCCAAGCATTGCATACAGATGGAGAAAGCTTCTTCTTACTTCTCTTTTACAAGCCTGATCTTTTCTGATCGGCACTGTTCACCGCATTGCAATTTCATCGCGTTGAAGAGCCATAACATTTTCAAAGAGGCCTATATTTTGTGATTAGGTTTCAATAGTTCATCACTGCAACGCGCATTGTTCAAATCCTTAAATTTGAACCCTATCGCTGTCTAATTTCGATACTATATAGGTAGGTCTAGAGATAATCGGAAAATATTACTATTTATTTGAAAACTTGGTTTTTTAAAAAGTAAATTTTACTAGCAACTAATTTAAAGCTTGTATTCTTGGTCAGTTACTTCTTTATAACGTTATTAACAATAGTATTTTAATGTTCATCTCCTATTAATCCTTTGATGTTAAACGTTTCTGAATACCGCGCCGATAGACAACTCTGTTGCATTAACATTTCGACTCTGTGTCACTTGTTGGCAGATTTAGAAGGCAATATGTTGATGATTCCGCTCGTTGTCCAAGTTACGAGATTGTTTATGTATTTTCATCGACATTATACATCTAATTTAGATGATTAATCATTGTAATTAGATGACCATGTCTTAATAATACTTTGTGATATTTGTAACGCCCTAAACTTAGATCCGTACTACATTGAATACACCGGTTCTTATACTGTCACCGAAGTTAACCAACGTCGGGCGTGGCTATTACATGGATGGGTGACGGCCCGGGAGCGGTCGGCTTATTAGAAGCGCCCTTATAACCACATTTTCCAACGCTAGTAGAGCTTTTGCGTTAAAGCCGTTAGGGCTAACAGCATATAGTATATACTAATATATAAAGCTGAAGATTTTGTTTGTTTGTGTAGTACTTCTCTGTACTCACTTGTAGTCTGTACTCACTCTGTATTTACTTAGGGTAATGTGACCACTTCTACGTCCAGTGACCAAGTGTCGAACGTTTTTGCCTGAAGCTATTACGAACCTTTCGTCCCCACTCTCCGTGTATCCAGAGACAATATTCTATTATACCATAGACAAGTAATACCATAGATACAAAGCCAATGGATATATCATAGATAAGGAGTACAATAGATACACAAACACTACAGTTTGTATGATTGTTTGTTTAAACGCGCTAATCTTAGGAACTACTAGACCGATTTGAAAAAGTCTAATAGTCCATTTATCGAGGAAGGCTATAGGCTATATAACATTACGCTAAGATGAATAGGAGAGAAGCAGCAATACAAAATATTACGAAAACAGCAAAATATAAAGCTTTCCTCGCGTGCGCTAAGTAAACGGTGAAAGTTATTCAAAAATCATGTATTACAAAATTGTTCCCCTCTAAAAGTTCTAAATAAAAGTCCGCGACAGCATATGTCTTGCTTTTAAGGTTAACCAACTTTAACCATTTTTAATTGTTGTTAAAATACTATATTACGGTTTTAATCTTTTCACGCGGAACCGCTGGCGATTGCTAGTGTAGTATAAAAAACGTACGGATCCTTATATAAATGCAGTTGTTATCGGGGAACATATTTCGCTAGGTATGTAGTATGTACATCAACGTCTGGCGGGAACGTGCCCTATGTCTGCGGCTGGTAATGTCGTCAGCTCGGGGGCGGTGGGGGCGCACGTAGGGGCTGTTAAACGCGACATGTCAGCGAGGGTGGAGCCTCCACCTGCGATGGAGGATCGTTGATTGTGTCATGACCTTGCTACTTCATCGTTCGGTTATATTATAATACTCAGTTTACAATTATCGTGCTGGTCCAAAGCTAAATGTTTATTGAATTATATTAATCTCTGAAATTGTATGAATCCATTCGGACGTTCTGTGCAGAATTATGCACATGATATTTAAAGCCTTATATCATATTTATTTTACTTAATTTACTCCTGTACCATTGTTGTGTACCATATGCACATCTCAGAAAATTCGGAAAACTTAATATATAATTATTAAAAAAATAATTTTCCTATCAACTAACAATAATTGAGGTCTTGGGTCAATTGCTATTGGTACCTGCGACTTCATTCGAGCTAACTTAAGCGTCTAAGTACCCACAATAAAACTAGATTTTTACCCTTTTTCGAAAGAAAACCTGAAATGTTTTCATCCCATATGTTACTTCAATGTATAAGCTTTAATTATGCCCAATATTATCAATATTGGTTCAGCGGATTAGTCTTGAAAGTGTTACAGACAAATATATATGCGCATTTATATTATTAGTATGGATAAATCGTCATATATAATTTAAAATTTAAAGCTAATTGCCAGGTATTTACGATCTAAAAGTTAGAGTTAAAATTCTTTTTGTTTTAGGGGAACTAACCGATCTATTGCAACAAATTTGTAGGATTTGTCCTCGGCCACCATTATTTTCATTTGTAGCGAACTTTTTCTACAATGTGCTCAATTATTTATATTTTATTTTGTCTAGTATCGATCCGGCCTTATCTAGTTCTAATTAAATTCCAAACACGAACAAAATTCTGTAAATGTATACGACTCGTTTATAGTTACGCCTCACCGTACAAGCGCCAGTTTACGCCGTCGCAACCAAAATGAAAACATCCTAACTATAGACTGCATGCATTGTGCTAGCACTAAACGTCACAGTTTAATAATATACCTATTTATAAACTAACAGGCGTTTGTTACGGCTGTATAAGCTGCGACTAATAGCAATTTGTTATCATTAGATAATAATAAGTGATAATATGTTAAGAATGGTAATAGTGTTATAGGTAAGTAAAAATATAAATACACTTCTTTCGGACTGTTTTCTATCAGAAAAAATCTCTTTCCTTTTCTCCTTTACCTTGTTACAACCGTACCATTAATATGCATTTGTTCTTTGTTCCAACATCCTAAGTATTGTGCCATATGTAGGTATATGTCGGCGCTTCTGTAGCGTCATCTTTAATATATGAAAGAAGATTTGATTATCGGGAACGAAATATATGATTGCATTATGTCTCATATGTCCAAGTTATGTCATTCTGTATTTTTCCTTCTTCTACATATATAATATACAGGATTAATAATTAGACTAGTCGTTTTAGACTGGATTTAATAAAAATTATAAACCCATTTCATGAAATCCAATTTTTTAGTAAATATTTTAGTAGGTTTAGAAAGTGATTTATCTTGTCAAATCGAATTTATAGTATTACAGAATTATGTATGTATATAATAAGAAGGCGTTACAAAAGTAATAATTAAATTTGCGGATTAGAGTAAAATTAATAATTTTATTATTACTTTTGTAATATGGATCTTAAAGTAACGCCTACTTCTATAAATTATTTAAAGAAGGGAGTTAGTTGTTCTAAAAGGTTGCCATTTATGTTTGTGCCAGTTTGTTCATTTGAGAGTAATATATTTTTACCTATATTTTATTTTTTAAGGGTTTTTCTTTGGATATTAAAACAGTTCCACTACACATATAGAAAAGAAATTTGACGTTTCCCTAAATTAAATTTAAGTTTTTGTTCTCAATGATATTCCTTATAGCACAACGAAGCGTCAGCTCGCCCGTTCATTTACATACATGAAAACTTTAAGCGAAACACAGTAATGTCTTCACGTAAAGACAATAGTTTTGGCAATGTTATCGCTAACTTCCCAATATCGGTGTCGACTTGCGAAACTCCATGCGAATCGAAGAAAACAAAGTTCAACTTTTGAATATCGACTCATCTACGGTAATTTTCCGCTTTAGTTTTCAGGACTTTGACGTACTGGTAGTTATTTACGCAGATTTCATCTGAATCATTAATGGTACTTTTTTGTTCACGGATTTTAGTCTGATCTCCAATAACGGTCGGAATTTATTTCAATTTCCAAACTTGTGTTTAGTTTATCACTACTATTTTAGTTAACTTATATTCATATCTAATTTATTTTACTTATTTACCAATCATCATGTTACTTTTAACTAATCCCCCTATTTTTTACCTACTTTCAGTTTTGTTAAATCTTTCTTGAAAGAAAATCAATTGGATGAAATTGTAAATACATTTTATTATACAATTTAACATTTATTGTCGGATTTTTGTATGATATTATTTTTTCAATTAAACGTTTCTTTTCTGTCACATACAAACATATATAAGCATAATATAATTTTCTTTGTTATTAATTTTTTAGACACTTTAACTAAGATGGTAAGTGTAATAATCGTACACACATATACGTACATGAACATGTCATCATCCTATTGCCCTTATCCCACTCTAAGTGGAGTCGGCACAACATGTTACAAACATGTTGTCACATGATTTGGCCGAGTATTTTACGACTGACCGCCTGCCTGACGTCAACTTACCTTAGTCGTATTTTACGACACCTCGGTAAGAAAGTGGGTGGTCTATTTTGCTCATCCGGATACCACACAGTTGGTCAAATTAACTTAGTAGCTTTTTACGACACCTTGGTAAGAAATGAGGTTGGCCTATTCTACTCAGCCGGAAACCACACGGTGGGTCGACTTACGTTTGTCGCCTTTTATGATACCTCGGTAAGAAAGAGGGTGGTCTATTCTACTCAGCCGGATACTACACGGCAGGTCGACTTACCTTTTTCGCCTATTACGACACCTCGGTAAGAATTGAGGGTAGTACTATTCTATTCAGCCAGATACCACACGGCTCATACGTAATAATTAAAAATGGTTACATGTTTAAAACAGTTAACAAAGCTTAATAAATAAGGTCGATCATCGTTCAAAATATGCAAACAACGCCCCGCAATGTGCCACCATTGATGGAATGAACAAAAGGAGCAAAAGCTCTGGAATTTCGCAGGGAGCTGAGCGGATGCCGATTGTCTGCGATTTCGGCGCTTCTGACACCAATGCTAAAGTGTTTGTTTTGACATTTAGATTTTAATGTGTTAAGTTTTTTTTTTATAATAACGATGTTTTTCCTCTATAATTTTGTCTCTTTATTTGACATATAGCTGCCATACCGTATGGTTCTTGCTGCTTTTTAGCCGCACTAATCTTTAATGAATTGTTTGAAGCAAAGTTTAAGCTAGGAAGAATATTATTACTATTGAAAAGAGACATAGCTCTAGCTAACTACTCAGTAAATATATGTTTATGTTATAAATGCGGCTTAGTAAATATGCGAAAAACGTTTTAATTTACGTAGAGCTTGATTCTGATCGTTGAAGGTATCTAAAATAATTTGCTGGCAGGACGCATTTGGAAATTTTCGAATGATAAATGATGAAACCATAAATAAAAATAAAAAGATGAAAACATAAATAGTAACGTACAAAGGGCGGTCTTATCGAGTCGACAACCTTATGGTTAAGGAGAACTGAAATGATTGAGTTTAATATGTTATATCGAATTAAAAAATTACCTCTTTAGACGTAGAGGACAGTGACCAAATATGGGATAGTATCCCTAATATGGAATACCAGCATTTCTTCCAAACGGAAACTCACACAAACAAAAAATATTTCTTTCTTTCTACTCTGATCCGTGGGTAAAAGTTGTAACACGCCAGTCGAACGAGCCCTTTCGTCGTTGTTGCAATTTTTTGTTCTGCCGCTGGCGCAAAACTTTCCATGTTGTGTAAAAAGTACGTATTTTTCGTTTAAAAATTGCACACACTAATGTTTTTATATATTCTAGAGATAGGTTAGATGCTCTTTAAAAGTTTTTGGCGGTATTTGATTGTATTTATTTTTTAAATATACTGTCGGGGATACTTCCAAGAATAGGATCTGTGTGTTTGTCCAATTATATATTTACTATCCAAGATTATCTAAGATTATATAAGTTCCAACATTGACAGCCTTGTTACTCTCATTTTTCTTATTCTTCTCGTTATTATTCTTGTTGCCGTAGTAACGAGGCCGTCCGGTGTTACCGGCCAGGCGTATTAGAATTCCCAACATCCTCCCCCCCCTTGGGAACTTGCTTCCCAAAGAGCTCTTGGGAATCTGACGTGCCTTCCAATGCACAAAGTTTCGAGATGGATCTCTTAATGATACCACCTGCAGTTTGAACGTCGACGACTCTGCATAGTCCGTCGGCGCCAAGGTATAGTCGATGGATGCGGCCCAGAAGCCACTTCATCGGCGTTAAGTGATCATCCAGTACAAAGACAAGATCACCGATCTTGACATCTCGCTGTCTTGTCCTCCATTTCACACGTTCCTGTAGAGTCGACAAGTAATCCCTTTTCCAGCGTGACCAAAAGTGATGTCTCAGGCGTTCGATCAGCTCGTATCTGTTGAGGCTGATACGTTCGATATTAGGCGAAGGCAGTGAAGTCAACGGTCGACCCACTAAGAAGTGCCCAGGTGTTAAGGGTAGTAGATCAGAAGGATCAGATGACATTGACGTAAGTGGACGTGAGTTCATGATCGCTTCAACCTGAGCAAACAGTGTATACAATTCTTCGAAAGTTAGACTAGAGTTACCTGCTATTCGTTTTAAATGATATTTGGCCGATTTAACCCCTGCCTCCCAGACCCCACCAAAACTAGGTGCATAGATGGGAGAAAATCTAAAATTAATACCTTCATTGCACGCAAAGTCGCTGACTGGTGCTTGACATTTCTTTAGAAGTCTGTTTAATTCATTACTAGCTCCTACAAAGTTTTTCCCATTATCGCAAAAAATAGTATGAGGTTTACCACGTCTTGCGATAAACCTACGCAAGCATAGAATAAACGCATTGCTACTTAGGTCGCTAACTACTTCCAAGTGTACAGCCTTTGTAGCAAAACAGATGAAAATACATAAATAGCACTTGGAAGTCTTTGCGCCTCTACCTTTACGATTAAGAATAAGAAAAGGTCCAGCGAAGTCGGTGCCACAAGTCTCAAAAGGAGAAGCAGGAGTAACACGAGGTTCAGGTAAGTCACCCATTAATTGTTGCATAGGCTTAGCCCTAAATCTTTGACAACGTACGCATAATCGTACAGTAGCAGTTGCTAACACTTTGCCACCTAATGGCCAAAAAAGTTCTCTAATGGAACTCAACAACTGTTGAGGACCACAATGTAAAAGCCGTAAGTGTTCTTTCTCAAATAACATTCTCGTAAATACATGTTTAGGGTCTAGTAAAATAGGATGCCTTTTATTATAAGGGCAATATGAAGCGTTGTCGATACGACCACCGACACGTAATATGCCTTGATCGTCCAAAAACGGATTTAAAGAAAGAATAGAAGATTTACGATTTAGGATTTTATCAGCTTCTAGCGAGTGTATATCTTTAATGAAAGTTTCTCTTTGTGAAGCTTTCGCTAGCAAGGTAAGTGAAGTGTGCAATTCAGAACAGGTGAGATTACCAGTTATTTTGGTATTATTTTTTCTAATATTATTTATAAATCTCAGTACATAACCAAAAATTCTTTGCAATTTATAGAGTTTAGAGTATTTATTAAACGGTATTACATCATTAGGTAAAATATTAGTATTTAAGCTTATTCTTGTTTCAGGTAACACAGCAGGAGCATGTGGAGAAGAAGGCCATTCTTTTTCAGGTTTAGCCAGAAAGGACGGGCCGTGCCACCAAAGGACATTCCCAGGAAGAAGACGAGGCTGAATCCCTCTGGAAGCCATGTCAGCAGGATTCAATTCGGTAGGTACATGACGCCAGCAGTTTTCATTAGTTAAGTCCCTAATTTGTTCAATACGATTACTAACAAACGTTTTAAGTGTTTTAGGTGGAGTGTGCAGCCATCCCAGAACAATAGTAGAATCTGTCCAGAATACAGAACGAGTAATAGGAATTTTAAGTGACAGTATAACCTTAGCATATAATTTAGCGCCAAGCAAAGCGCCTAGGAGCTCTAAGCGTGGAATAGTTTCAGATTTCAACGGACTGACCTTGGCCTTAGCACAGAGTAAATTAACAGATTGATCACCCTTATCATTAGTAGATTTTAGATAAATGCAAGTCCCATAAGCGTCTTGTGACGCATCTGTAAAGCAGTGCGCTTCTACAGACGTAGGAGATTCACAAAGTACATATCTAGAAACATTTATGTCTTCAAACAATTTCGTCTCATTATAGAAGCTTAGCCAAGATTTTTTTGTATCTTCTGGGAGGCTATCATCCCAGTCAAGTTTACTAAGCCATAATTTTTGAAGAGTAATTTTATGGAATATGGTACAAGCTGATAACAAACCCAATGGGTCAAAGATTTTACAAGAGTTCGACAGTATAGAACGTTTAGTTACTTTAGCTATACTTTCGACATTAACCGAAAAATGCAAAGTATCAGAGTCAGGTGTCCATCTTAGTCCCAATACAGAAGACTGTTTACAGAAATCTTGAAATTCATTACAAGTAGGAATATCGTCAAATATATCAGGAGCATTAGTACGGAATTTCCTCAAAGGAAAACAACCTTCGTTAAGTTTATCAATAACCCCTTTCACAGTGGAAGCTAAGACAGTTTTAGAATCAGAACCAGTATTCAAATCATCGACATAGAAATCGTGCCTGATGGTACTAGCAATCATATCATCAGAACACTCATCAGCGAGTTGAACTAAACACCTCGTGCTAAGATATGGAGCGGAGGCGGTTCCGTATGTGACTGTATTAAGTTTTAATATTCTTAGCGGGAGTGTTTCTTTCTCCCTCCACAGAATTAGCTGCAGGTGACGTTGAGAACTGTCCACCTCTATTTGGCGATACATTTTCTCAACGTCACCTGTCACTACATACGCATATTGACGAAAACGTAGTAGTATAGCCATTAAGTCATCCTGGACCACAGGTCCAACATATTGAATATCATTTAGTGATTTATTACTAGTAGTTTTACAAGAAGCATCAAAGACTACTCTGAGGCGAGTAGTTTCACTAGCTTCACGAATTACAGCATGGTGAGGAATGTAGTAACCAAAGGTAAGTCGGTCCATGACTTCTCTCACGGTACCCAAGTTAGTAAGATGTCCTAGTCTTTCATACTCATTAATAAAGTTAGCATAGTCTGCTTTCAAGTTACATTTAGACAATTTCTTTTCCAGATTATAGAAACGCCTCTTGGCTAGATGATAAGAGTCGCCAAGAGCCACCTCGGGAACCTCGCGAAAAGGAATTTTAACAGAGAACCTACCATTCTCCAAGCGCACAGTATTAGAAGTAAAATGATTTTCACAATACTCCTTATCTTTAGAAGGAGATATATTAGTAGCTAGAGGAATATCTTCGATTTCCCAGAATTTAGCAATAGAATCTTTAATCTCTTGACAAAAGTTAGAATGAGTAGTAGAAGCAGGACTCTGAGTAGTAGTAGGTCCTGTCACGAGCCAACCTAGTTTAGATTTTTGGAGCGTGGGCTTATTTTTGCCTAACTTGATTTGTTTGGAATCCATTATGTCCCAAAAAATATCGGCACCAAGTAGTATATCAATATCAGAGGGATGATGGAAATGTGGGTCAGCAAGTTCAATAGAATCAGGAAGAGAAAGTCGCGAAATATCTACCTCGACACCAGGTAGTTTACCACTAATCGCAGGTATGACATAGCAAGAAACATTACACTTGAAAGTATTCACCCGTGACTTCAATGTTACCTTACATTTCTTAGTAGTAGTAGTGACTCTATTGTTTATACCAGCAATAGACAGATTAGTATTCGAGCAAGGAATTTGTAATTTATTTTGCAAATTTTCAGTAATAAAAGAAGACTGAGATCCATTGTCTAGAAGAGCTCTAACAACATGACAGTTATTAGTATTAGTATCAACAAGCTCCACTTCAGCAGTACACAACAAGACCTGACCGAGAGTTACAGCGGACAATGATACAGGATCTATCATAGCAACAGTGGAAATCTGAGCAGAAGCTTCTTCAGACGAAGAGGACGCAGGAGCGGACGCTGCGACAGAAGCGCCAGAAGTATTTCTATGTAATAATAGATTATGTTTTTTGTTACAGAATTTGCATGGAGTATGTTTGCAGCTAGAAGAAAAATGTCCAGGACGCAAACAATTTTGACACAAGCGGTGTTTTAAAACCTCACTGTATCTGGAGTCTATTGACATAGATTTAAACTTATCACATTTATACACTAAACTAGCTTTTACCCGCGCAACTTCGTTCGCGTGGACTGTAGTCTTGAAATTAGGAGTAGCTTCGGTCACCATCCAAACCTTCAAATATCTCAATCACAAAAATCAAATCGATCCGGGAAGAATCAGAAGGATTTATCGTTTGATCAAAAGCTTAATATGATAATGTATTTAGCTAGTAATTGTACTCGTACATAACCTCAAACTATAATAAATAAATATTAGATAAAATAATAATTGATACTAAGATAACAAATATTTTTCAATTTAACAACACTAAAATTATAACTCTGGTCTGGGCCAAAAGATGTTACATACATCATTCTGGCGGTCTCTTTTTTATTAAATATTTTTCTCCGGTTTATGAAATAAACAAAAAACGAAATATTTAAAAAAATAATAGTAATAACTTTTTTTAAGATTTTTATACGTTACCCCCCCCCCCCCCCCGTATAAACATTAATTTTGCCAAATTTCATCTATATTGGTTCAGCGAATTGACCATGAAAACGTTACAAACAGACTTTCGCATTTATAATATTATTAGTTTATTTATTTTACTAAATAACCCGTATTACTTATATTAATAATCCATTGTTATTACAATGTTAAATTTTCTCAGTTAAATTTGTCCAGTAAACGAATAAAATAAAATAAAATATAAATACTCTTTAAAGATAACTCTTTTGACGTAAGCCGAAAAACTTGGAATCTAAATACTTCGTAAATACAGATTTGACTTGATTTTGACACATCGTAAATAAAAATTAGTTCCATAGGTTTATTATAGATGGCGTTTTGAATGTCATCGGTATTTAATTCTTCCTGAATTTAATTCCTGTTGAATTAACAGGATTTATATAGCCTATATGTTACCCCGGTATATAAGGAATATTTATGCCAAATTTCATCGATATTGGTTCAGCGGATTGGCCGTGAAAACGGAACCGACAGACAGACAGACAGACAGACAGACTTTCCCATTTATAATATTAGTAAGGATGTTGTTCTGAGCAAATAACACAATTAGCATTTTTCAAAGTAGGAGAAGCTACAAAAGATGTAGAAAGTTTATTTTCCTTTGAAAACGACTGTCTTTGTTTTTCAGATTTAGTGACATTATTATACTGCAAAGTTTCTAAAATATCAGCGCGATTGCGCAAAAATTCATTAAATTCAGCTAAAGTAGGCGAAGTATTCGTGTTAGTCCTACTTTCTTCCCATTTGCGACTAGTGGCGCCATCTAGTTTCGACACCATCACATAAACAATCAATGTGTCCCAATGAGAAGTAGGTTCATTTAAATTATTTAAGGAACTCAAATTTTTAGAATAGTAATCAATCATATAACGCAGAGACTTGAAGCTTTCCTTAGAAATCGGTTCAAAATTAAAAAGAGAGTTTAAGTGGTTGTTTACAAGTATTCTATTATTATTATAACGTTTAACAAGCAAATCCCAAGCAGATTTATAGTTAGCAGCAGTAAACTCAACCGATTTTATAACTTGAGACGCTCCACCTTCAAGTGAAGAGCGTAAATAATGAAATTTATTGATGTCAGGGATATTATTACTATTTATTAAAGACTCAAACGTATCCCTAAACTCCATCCATTTAAGGTAGTTGCCGTCAAACCGCGGAAGTTGGATGGTGGGAAGCTTTATACTATCAATATTATGGTTACGAACGTTTTCAGTAGAGTGCGAAGGCACTTTTGAGCCAGCTATCGAGCCATAATTTGAGGACACATGTAGAGCAGTTACACTTTGAATTATACTTTCGGCACGAGAAATATTCAAACAAAAATCATTTTCGATTTTCTCATGTTCCTCTAACTGATCGAAATCTAACATCTCAATATTATCCTTTAAAGAATCAAACTGAGTAAATAAGTCTCTATGTCGCGATAGTTTTAATTCAAGTTCCGCAACTAATGCCTTTGTAAGTTCCTTAGGATCAATTAATGAAGTAGTTTGTAAGTATTTCGCAAACGTCGTAATTCGACTCTTTATACTAGCACGTTTCCGAACAAGTTCTTTCAAATCTTCCGCCATAGTAAATAACAATTTAATGCCTTATTACAATAATCAACTAAACAGACTGTTCGGGGTAAGTAATGACAATATAGGTATCAAAGAACCGCAACGTTAGTTACAGCGTCAAAAAATGACGACGCCGGCCCCAGTCAGGTGCTCGCGCTCAGTGGAGGTCACACGCAGTCGACGCGATGTAACAGCACCGAACACCAACTTTACGCGGGGTCGGAGAAGCAGTGGCCACAAAGAACCTAGAATGATTTAGATTTTTAGTTAGAAAGATGCAAACAAAGAATGAAATTAAAGACAGTGTATTTAATGACAATATTTATAAGAAATAAAGATAGGTTAGTAACTCTAATTGTTTCAATTCAGTATTAAGAACTTCAATAATATTGTAAGAGAGTAACATTCGTTCTTATATAAGTAGATAGGTAAGTAGGTAGCTAATTTTAATATAAGTTGTTTAGAGTAACACATTCGTATTCATAGTAAAGTAAATAGTTTTATAGTTTTACCTAGTTCAATCTAGGGCTAGTTTTAAGTACTATAGTAATAGTATAGAATAGTATTCAGTTGAGTTTAATCAAGCGGATGTGAACACTGTTTGCAGATGCAAAACAATCATGAACACAACGTTCTTCCGTCTGCACACACAAAGTATAAGACCAAAATTGGGCGTACTTCCCTGTGAGTAGAACGAAAGACAACACAGATCCTTCGCGCAATAGTATCACGTAGATCACGTCGGGGTCACCAAAATATGTCGGGGATACTTCCAAGAATAGGATCTGTGTGTTTGTCCAATTATATATTTACTATCCAAGATTATCTAAGATTATATAAGTTCCAACATTGACAGCCTTGTTACTCTCATTTTTCTTATTCTTCTCGTTATTATTCTTGTTGCCGTAGTAACGAGGCCGTCCGGTGTTACCGGCCAGGCGTATTAGAATTCCCAACATATACCAATACGAATGTCAGTTTGAAGTTGTTGGAAAATCCAAATATAGACTGATCATAGTATCCAATTATGGACTATTCCATATTTGGTCTTTTTGTCTATTAGCTGACTTGATAATTTTTGTTAATTATAAATTGAAAGTAATTTTTTAGTAGTTTCGGATTAGTATCTTCATATAACATAAATCAGGTACCAACCACGAAAAGGAGACCTTCTGATTGAGGAAGAAAGGCATCTGTTGCAACAATCATAACATCTTCACAAAATGGTATTCCATATTTGGTCACTCTCCTCTACCTATTAAGTCTATGTTATCTGAGGTGTCAGAGGTGTCTGACCCGTTGGCGCAGTGGGTAGTGATCCTGCCTTCAGCTCCGCGGGTCGCGGGCTCGATTCCCGCCGAGGGCCAACATTTTCTATAAATGAATTTGTTGGCCTTTGAGCCTGGGTGTATATTTGTATATAAGTATGCATTTAAAAAATATATAAGTTTATATTCACCAGTTGTCTGTCTACCATAACACAAGTATTAAATTACTTACTTTGGGGACGGACGACCGTGTGTGTAAGTGTCCCATATATTTATTTTATTTTATTTTTATTTTAGAGGCAAGTTTGTTCCACGTATTAATTTATCGACAAATATAAGCTGGGACGTCTCTCTTATCTCCTTCATATTAACTTATAATGCCTTTTTAATTATCATTTACATTTTCATATTGGAATTGAAATATGAATTACATTGTAACCGTTACATACGGTTACACGATTGTCATGCAGCTAAGTACGGGTTAACACGAACTTTACCATTGCCTCGCAATTAAAATACTACGCTTAAGTAATATTTGTTTAAAATCACTAATTATGTGCCCCGTAATAAATACTTACATGCAACATCTGCTGCGGTAATGACTTTGTATTGCATTGTAGAAATGGTTTATTTGCTACGCGCGCCGTTCGAACCTTATAATTTGCTATTCGTGTGAACATGGCTTTTACGTGAAGGGAATGGTAATTTTAATAGTACAATTGTTTGTACCTTTAAATTGGGTTAGCGGTGTAGGAGTTAGGCTTTCAGTATACTTTGTTTCACTGAAGTAAAGTTCACAAATACTAATATGTATGATTCCGGAACTAAGTATAAAATATACATTATAAATACATTAATACGTACACACACGGTCGTCCGTCCTGTTATAGATATCAGACAACTGGTATAAATTAACATATATAGTTTTAAATAAATACATAAATACGCCTGGGTATATTCGTGTTTGGACACGAAGGATTAACAAATTGTTTTTAGAATAAATTAGTTTTTGGCGGGAATCGATCCTGCGGCACTGAAGTCAGGGTCGGTTAATGTACATTGGGATTTTATAGAAATTACAAGTTAAGCAATTCTATCCTTTGTAAATTAAACGTATTATTGCGACATATCCGCAGTTGTCATCGAATTTTAATATAATTTTTCTAATAGTTTTTTCACAAAAAGCGTCTGATCACATTAACGCTAATTCTTCTACCGCTTAGTTTTCTTTAAAACCCTGGAAAGGACTAAAATGGCCAAATTATCAAGTCTCTAAAATATATCAACCAATTATCGTCATTGCTAAATACTGCAACAGCGCCATCTGTTGATATACATTTGATATCTATGGCAGACAAAAAACAGAAAGAATTTATAATCTACTAGCTGTGCTCGCGACTTCGCCCGCGCGAAATCACTGTGTATCAAAATTTTGCCCGCCTAAATCTCGATCCAGCGGGATTTCTAATATAATGCAGTATTAACCTAAACCTCCCTCAAGAATTGTACTATCATGTGAAAACTGTACAAAAAGCTTTTGGGGTCTTTTTTATAATATGTATAGAAGTATGGATAAAAGATCTATTAAGTAATTTCATTTAAAGCAAACGCAGACAAGACTTAATGTATAACCGTTTGACATTTCTTGTAAAGTCTCGTTTTAGCGTCAAAATTTCAGTGTCATATTCACGTCATGCGACCTGTGCCGTGATGGATGAGTGTGACGCGTCAGATGAGCGGTCACGACTTGTCGCCTCGCATCCGATGCGTTTGAAACCTTACACTAACTTCTGTTGCAGGCCGTGACTCAATGTCGAATGCGTCGTTTAAGTTCATTAGTATTTTATTTTCATTATCACATTCGAAATAAGTCAGTGTTATTTTTTTATTTTACTTTATTTTCTAACTTTACTATAAAGTGTCTTAAGTGACCGACCCCTGCTAGGTAATTTTTCACACAATAAAAAAGAAGATACTTAAAAAAAAAGCAATTGGGTAGGTGGGACTGGATCCTATTTTCATTTTAGAGACCGCCCGTTCTCCGAAAAAGCTACGCTGGCTTGTACGTCAAAAATAGTGTGTTATATGCAATGTAAATTTTTAGTATTTTTTTAATGTCCAAAAACAGGGATAAAACGACTTTTTTTTAAATAAAACCTAGCTAGATCGATTTTTCTCCCCCAACACCGCCTACTTGCTGAATTTGAAATGAAAAGTCCGCAACAGCATATGTCTACCTTATAAGGTTAAACCACTTTACCATTTTTATGGTTATCAAAAGACTATATCTCGCCATCAGACGCATAAGGTCGAATGTCGACATAAGACCAAAGACGAATAATGTCTTCAGTTTCTTAAAAAAAATAGTTTTTTCAATCTAATAAGGTAAATTTTAGATTAATAGTGTTAGGAATCGAAAGATATAAGCTTTCACTAAAATATTAGCAATATTTTATTTAGAATTATCCATAAAAACGAAAATACTATCGCGATTAGTTTATAAATTTTCTTTTCGCTCTCTTGACATCAAAACACACATCAGATCTTATGCATTTAATTTAATTTTTCCACACGGGCGGAGCCGCCAGGAATGCTAGTATTAAATAATCTTATTATATGTATACTTGCGTCTACACAATATTGTTATAGGTATACCTAAGTTTAACGTGATGTTTTGCCTTTCGATGCGATTACAGTAGAGGGCGTAACAGCGAGGACGTGTGAGTGACGAGATGACAAATGACCGAGCATCATCTGTAGTGATCTCGTCTATAATAAGAACATAACACCCACATATATACATATACACCGTATAACATAAATTAGGGATAGGATATTTTTTTTTTTTTTAAATAAATAAATATATGGGACACTTACACACACGGTCGTCCGTCCCCAAAGTAAGTAACTTAATACTTGTGTTATGGTAGACAGACAACTGGTGAATATATACTTATATATTTTTTAAATACATACTTAAATACAAATATACACCCAGGCTCAAAGACCAACAAATTCATTTATAGAAAATGTTGGCCCTCGGCGGGAATCGAACCCGCGACCCGCAGAGCTGAAGGTAGGGTCACTACCCACTGCTCCAACGGGCCAGTCGAAATTATGAATAATGTCGAAATATTATTCAAATTCAAATTCAAAATATTCTTTATATAAGTAAACTTGTAAACACGTGTTTTTAAATCGTCAACCCTACTGCTGGTTCAGAAAGCCTGTTCTACTCCCGTGTTCCTACATTATTGTTTTGTACAGGGTATCCTCAATAGTACGAGGATAGTGGGCCCCGCCGTGTGGTATCCGGCTGAATGGAATAGATCACCCTCTTTTCTTACCGAAGTGTCGTAAAATATTACTATGGTAAGTTGAAGTCAGGCAGGCGGCCGGTCGTAAATTACGTAGCCAAATCATTAGACAATATGTTTATTGCCGACCCCACATAGAGTGGGATAAGGGCAGGAGGAGTAGTACGAGTATATTGGGCTTTCTGTATTAGCCTTTTATAATTAGTGTTTTGGAACTGCTGTAATGGCAAAGCTAATATTGAGTGTGGAATTTTATTATAGAAATTTAACCCTTTCAATACTATAATTGGACATATTATTATGACATATATTATTATCGGTCGTCTTATTGTGTATGTATGGAGAAAAATTAACGAGATTTACAGTGTATTAAAGTTTTTACGAAGCTGGAATGTGTGAAAGATTGATGTGTATTAGTTGCCTAATGAGCTGACGGGGCGGGGCAGGGCGGATGGCGCATGGGGTGAAATATTGTCTTCATGGGAGGTCCAAGTGAGTTTCCATTTTTATTTTGTGGAATTACGTGGAATCTATTTTGCGAAACAGGGCTAAAATTTTATTGCAATGGATGGCAAATGAGCTAAAATTTACCAACAAAATTTACTACGCTTATTTTGTTTTTTACACATAAGGTCTGCAATATTTTTAAGTTTTAAGTACATATTAGTCAACGTAATTATGCTCCTACCCTTATCCCACTCTAAGTGGGGTCGGTGTGTCATAATGACAGACCGCCTGCCTGTCTTAAACTTACCTTAGTCGTCTTTTACGACATCTCGGTATGAAATAAGAGTGGTATATTCTACTCAGCCGAGTATACGGCTGGTACAACGTAACATTATTCTAAAGTATTAATATAATTACTAGAAATGAAGTTTTGTACATTGCATTAGCAGTACAGTGTTCATATTCACAGGGCATGATGAGGCTCTGGGGACCGACTTTTAATATACTTCTGTCATTATAACATTCACATTCTAACAAGACATCTCGGTTGATATAAACATTCTAATCAGATTTTTTTGGGAATCGCATTCCGGGAATAGATGTTTGATAATCCTTGTAATAAATCCGTGTTGTTTATGTTTAGTAGCATAACTACGCCATCTATCCGAATCTACTTTCATCAAGTTTCCATCAGATATAATTTCTTCAGCCATATAACAATCATCAAACAAAATTTTACCTAAACCGAAGATCGCTTTTTATTATCTTACTAGCGGCCTGCCCCTGCTTCGCACGGGTATAAAATATGTATCCCATGTCAGTCAGTGTAAAAAAAATGATTAAAATTGATCCAGTAGTTTTGATATGGCGCTGTATTTAAAAAATGATTTTCCCTATTTTCCCGCTTTTCTATTGAAATTTTTCCTAGATTTTCGTTGCTATAAACCTCACGGAGCCCGAGACCTTTCCAACGAATGCAAAACCGTGGAAATCGGTTCGTGCGTTCTGGAGTTATATCGTCAGGAAGGAAAACCCGACTTATTTTTATATAGTAGATTATCAAAACAATTTTAATTAAGTTCTTATATACTTTGGCTTACACAAATATCACAATCAGATTTCTATATTTATAAACTAAAACGAATCTATTTCCTAATTTCGATAATACTATCCTCCCGCCTTTCTAATTTTCATTCTCCAACGAAACGATTACCTAATCCGAACGTCAGCCACTAGGGGGGTCCAACTTCGAGCTACAATTTTCGACACTCGCACGATTTTGTCAATCGCACTGATATTATCACGAGAACAGATCTAAGATAACCAGCAGGCTTGTCACGGACCACTTACAAGTTCGGCTTGAGCGTTTGATTTCTCCGCTGATAAGAAATAGCGCTGTGCTTTGTTGGTGATTTTTTAACACCTTGTTATTGTATTTATTAATAAAAACTACTTAGGAAGCATTTATTTTTAATTGGACTTAACGCGCTGTTGAATTATCAAAGTAGCAATATTAAAGATCTAGCTATTAGCCAGTTTTTTTTTATGTACACGTTGCAACATTAATGGAAAGCTATTCATCATACGTTTCTAGTATTTGCTTCGCTAATTTTGTAACGTGCTTATCTTATCTTTAAACCATGTCTTTCTATAATTGAATGAAAAGAATTATAAATTAAGTCATAAAAAAAACATTATTTTTTGTGGCACAAAATTTTGTCTTTTTTCAATGTGTTTCTCCAACAAAAAACAGGTATAAGTTTTACATGTCTATTCTTTTATTTACCTATGGCATCGCAGCTTTCAAGCGATCCATACTAAATAAACAGATTTGAATTGATTTTTTTGTGATGACTTTATCAAAAGTGTTTTAGCTATAATATGATATACATTTCAAAAATTTGCAGGTCAACAGATTTTTAAAGTTGATGAGCTAATGAGAATAATCAACTCTGAGGTATTTTTTAAATTTAATAATTTAGAAAACTACATTTTACGTACGCCGTATGGTATCCGGCTGAATAGAATAGTACCACCCTCATTTCTTACCGAGGTGTCGTAAAAGGCGACTAAGGTATGTCAACCCGCCGTGTGGTATCCGGCTGAGTAGAATAGACCACCCTCATTTCTTACCGAGGTTTCGTAAAAGGCGACTAAGGTAAGTTCATTTGGCATGATTTGGCTACGTATTTTACGACCGGCCGCCTGCCTGACATCAACTTACCCTAGCCGTATTTTACAACACCTCGGTAAGAAAGAGGGTGGTCTATTCTACTTAATCGGATACCACACGGTGGGTCAACTTACCTTAGTCGCCTTTTACGACACCTCGGTAAGAAATGAGGGTGGTACTATTTCACTCAGCCGGATACCACACGGCAGTTAAGGCTAACGACATATAGGTAGTCAATTCAAAAAAGTACCTGTGTTACCACCGTTATAACGCCGCATAAAGAGCTCATGAATAAGGGCCCAGGATGGGCTTGAAACTAATTGAATCTAAGAAACAAACTTATTCTATCTCGTAAGCGAAACATGTCTTATTTCTTTCAATTTTTTTAATCTATAATCAACGATATTGCTCATACGCCGTGTGGTGTCCGGCTGAATAGAATAGTACCACCCTCATTTCTTACCGAGGTGTCGTAAAAGGCGACTAAGGTAAGTCGACCCGCCGTGTGGTATCCGGCTGAGTAGAATAGACCAACCTCATTTCTTACCGAGGTGTCGTAAAAGGCGACTAAGGTAAGTTGACCCACCGTGTGGTATCCGGTTTAGTAGAATAGACCACCCTCTTTCTTACCGAGGTGTCGTAAAATACGACTGAGGTAAGTTGACGTCAAGCAGGCGGCCGGTCGTAAAAACGCAGCCAAATCATGTGACAGCATGTTTATAACATGTTGTCCCGACCCCACTTAGAGTGGGATAAGGGAAGGAAGATGATGAATCAACGATATTGCTCATATGTACCTAGATTGTTCAATCACCATGATATACCAGCGGTCATAAAATTAGAGGTAAGTGAGGTCATTATTAGTATGAAATATTCATGGGCCACCGGAGCGGATTGTTGTCGTTGTTCAATATGCAGGCTCTAGCTAGTTATTAGTGCAAATCAAGTGAATGTTGATATGGTTTTATGGCGACATAATTATCAATTTACTGATGGTTTAATGTATGTAACCGATTAAGCTCGTGTTACAAATCATCGGGATAATTTGACTGGTTTTGCGCTGCAGGAATATTATGTTGGTCAATCTAATCATAAATGACGATCTAGATAATTATTACATAATTAATAAGTGTTTGACCAAGCTTTGCTCGGTAATTTTTTACAAAATAAAAAAAAGAAACTTAAAAAAAAATAATAGGGTAGGTGGGGCTCGACCCTAGGTATTTCCATTTCTCGCGACCCCCGTTCCCCGAATAAGGTACGGTGACTTAACATTTATCGGCAAAAATAGCGTTATATATATTCAATGTAATTTTTTTTAATGTCCAAAAACAGGGATAAAACGGTTTTTTTCAACCTAGCTAGATCGATTTTTCTCAGCCAAAACATTCTGCATGCATGGTGCATTTCAGGAAAACCGTTGGAGTCTTACAAAATTAACTCGTTTAAATATAAAAGATATTACTAGGAATAATACTTCTTCTCCTTCAACCACTAGACTCCCACTGCTGGACATCAGGTCTTTGCTATATCTCCTCACCGTACAATCTTGTGCCGCTTGGATTCGCGACCTTTTTGATGTCATCAGTCCACCTCGTAGCGATTCTATCGGTCTAATAATACTTATTTGATGCTTAATATATATTATACTAAGCCGTGTGGTATCCGGCTGAGTAGTACCACCCTTATTTCTTACCGAGGTGTTGTAAAAGGCGACTAAGGTAAGTCGACGGCAGGCAAGCAGCCGGTCGTAAAATACCTAGCCAAATCATGTGATAACATGTTTAGAACATATTGTGCCGATCCTATACTAGTTAGTTGATTCATGAATTGGACAATCAATATATATATAACACAAGCTGTAAACGCGACTGCTTTTGCGTTATTGAGTTAACATGCCCTCAATTAAGTGTTATTTCCTGTACCCGAAGAAAAACGAGAATTTATTATCCTAAATGATAGCTCGGTATATAAGCATCAAATTTACAAAATTTTATAACTATTGGTCCAGCGGTTGAGCCATGAAAGTTTGACAGACAAACAGACAGACTATCGCGTTTATATTTATTTATTTATTTATCTACCAATAAAAATGTTGGAAAAAACATTATTGGTAAATACATAATGTTATATAAATATGACCATTAATCGCAAAGAATCTAAAATAAAGAAAATATTTCAAAATGTATAAATCAACGTTAAAACATGATTACTGATCACAAGTGTGCTAATGAGCAAAACACGCGCCATCTGACGCTAATCAACGAATAGAGTAAATGAAATCGGCAGCAATATGGCGGCGGCGTATAATTGCTAATAATAAAGCGCTTTCCTGTATAATTAGACGCGCGCTGATTGGCTGTCGGCTATCACGATGTGATAACATTCCGCTAATGTTTGCCGCCGCCTGTCCCCTGAGCTCTGAAATACTAATCACTAGGCCGATATTTTATATACACTTACATAAAGCTATCGACATCATTTTTTAACTAAAACAAATTCATTACCAACACCAATAATTTTGTAGTTAATATACAAATAGATTAACATTTCTAAGAGGCCAAGAATTTATAATCGATTAATTAATTATAGAAATGCATTAATTCAAGAAATATTTATATAATAAATCTCTCGCCGTGTGGTATGCGGCTGAGTAGAATAAACCACTCTCATTTCTTACCGAGGTGTTGTAAAAGGCGACTTAGGTAAGTTAACGTCAGGCACGCGGGCGATCATAAAATACGCGGCCAAATCATGTGTCATCTGACAACATGTTTTTTGACATGTTGTGCCGACCCCACTTAGGTGTGGGTACCCCAATGGTATAAGGGCAGGAGGATGATGATTTATATAATAAATCTAATAATAATATTTAAATAACGAAATTACCTACTTATGAAAATTTCTCACTATCTAAATGACGATTAAACTTTATACTCCAAAATAAGCTGTATCCCCTTTTTTATTTATTGATGCCCACCGATAAACATAGGTCACTTTAAGGAATTATCAAGCCACAGTCTAATAACTGGTATCAGTCTTTGAGAATATCATTACACTTAGTCAAGAGACTGCTTGTTTGGAAATTATAGTTCCATTTTTTTGTTATCAAATGTGATAATTATGATTTTTTTTAAATAAATTCCCTCTTTGATTAAATATGAAGTGGTAAAAGTGTGTGAAGTATTGAAATAACAGTAAAGGAAATCGTACCACTTCATGGCGCATATCGTCTTAATTAGAGGCGAGTCGTGGCGAGGCCGAGGTGCAAACTCGTCAATCATTGTTTCCATGCGCGCGCGACTGTTTGATGCATACCCTCGACGCGCTATTGCACGGCTTTCGACCATGAATCCTTGTCATATTCCTTTTAGGAATTTAGGCCATATTTAGATTAACTAGCTATAATATGGAAAAAATCTTTTTTTTTTATTTTATTTACAGCAAAAATGTTATATCTATCTTAAATTACTTCCACGCTAGGACTATACAAATCATGCCCACCTGGAATTGTCCCAAGAATGCTGGCAGCGTTTCCGTGCTGAATCCCTAAGTTGATTCTTTGTGCGAAAAAGGAGCCAGCCTTCTTGTTACCTGAAGAGGCAATTAAAAATTGTTTAGGATATCATTTTTGGTAAAAAATAAACAATTTATAGAATTAGGCATTACTTTGCGGAGATCCATAATACAAAAGTAATAGTAAAATTAGTGCCCAGTATAACCAATATTGAATCCCATGCTGGATTATCATCCACAGTAAATGCGTACTTGTAGTTTGTTCAATATTGAGGGATTAAGTAATGAATAAATGAAATAAAATCTATTTCACTAAATAGACATTTACAAGCATTCCTTTATATTTTATTGCCATCGGTAAAAAATGACATCTAGTATCGAATCTATAACTATTAAAAGGATATGCAATTAGTACAACCATGGTATGTCTATAATTAATATATGAGTTACATCTTAATTCCGCTATAGACATTCACTTTAACAATGTCATAACAATAACAAGACGCTGTAAAACGCTCGCCCCTTATTTCTGTCTTCGGTATCTGCTCATTAAAACTGGTGTATGTCTCGTCGTTTTGCTCTCGCTTTGCCGCTAACTTTTGGGTGGTAGAATGATGGACGACGTCGGTGGGCATATATCATTGCGGCAATATATATCAGTTTGCGCCGAGTGTCGCCATTAACGCACGCGTGCAATTGCCCGTGCGCAAGTGTACACTGGGTATTACGAATATAAGGAGCGTATCGCAAATCGACGCGCGCAACCGCTGGTTAAAGGTCCGTTTACATTTGGTAACCGAACCGTTTTTGCGTGACTATTATATTAGGTTTATGTTAGGTTTAGGTCTAGGTTTAGCAAATTTGGCTTCTTTCAGAATACAATCATCATTCTCTTGACCTTATCCCACTCTAAGTGGAGCACAACATGTTATAAACATATTATCATATGATTCGGCTAAGTAATTTACAACCGGCCACCTTCCCGACGTTAACTTACCTTAGCCGCCTTTTGCTTTACCTCGGTAAGAAATGAGGGTGCTCTATTCTACCCTGCCGGATAATAATACAAAAGTAATAATAAAATTATTTTGCTATAATTAGCAATGAAGTAAAATAGAAAACATATATAATGCTAAACATAGAGTGAGTGAGATCCATTTTTATACCTGACTGGCGGCCTGCCCCTGCTTCGCACGGGTATAAAATATATAGCCCATGTCACTCAGTGAAAAAAAATTATTAAAATCGATCCAGTAGTTTTGATTTATTCATTACTGCCCGTGGCCCGCAAGAGTTATATTTGGAGAAAAACAATTTCCCTCTCCCTATTCCAAGAAGATTTCCTGCTATCTTTGAATATCTAAATTCATATAGTACATATTTGCGTATTTATTTTAACATTTTTCCCCTATATATTTTATTTTTACAATTAATTACAGAATGTCTTTAAACAAACTCTTGAAAGAGCGACATCGCTGCTAAAGTCGAAGTGTTATAGGGTGAAGCGCGGCGTCCTCACGGCATTTTAAATCTGTAATATCTCCGAAAATGTTCACTTAAATTACATGCTGTAAACGGCCATATTGATCTATATTAAATCAACTATTTATTTAAGGTACTTAATTGGATAAGGATTAATGCTGTATTGTATAAAAATTGCTTCAAAAATAAGGCATTATTTTTCGTAAAAAGTAAATGACAAAAAATGCTATATAGTGGGTTATCCATAAGAGATAGACATATACCATCGCGGACTTTTCTGTAGACCTTTTCAAGGTGTACAAATACTTAGTACATTATTTTGATAAATCTCGTAAGGTTTAGCCTGCGTTTGCAATGTAAGCGGAAAAAAAAATAATTATTTACAGAAACCTCAAAAACTCCAGTATTTCTTTACTCCGTATTAATGTTATTATACGTACAAACCTTCCTCTGGAATCACTCTATCTATTAAAAAAAACCGCATCAAAATCTGTTGCGTAGTTTTAAAGTTTTATGCGTACATAGGGAAATATGGACTTTGTTTTATAATATGTAGTGATAAATTAAACTACGACCAGAAAAATGACACGCTGAAAAGCACGTTTTGTCTTAAAAAGGAGTTCACTAATTTTTAAACTACTATCATACAATTATTTATCGTAACGTACTTGTAAGTATGGATACGTTGTCGCGCTAAAAAGCACGTTTTTATAAAGTATTGTTATTTTCCTCGCTAGAGAGCTCCGATCATAAATGCGTCCGATCGCTGCTAAATTCAAATGGTTAAAGGGCGAACCGCGATTTTTTTTTTCGAATATGACTAATGCTGTTAGCCCTAATGGCTTTGACAGCGTCACCGATAAGACGGGCGAGCGCAGAAGCATCGCCGAGAAGAAAAGAATCGAACCGCGACCTCCGACGCGCTATTTATAGGCACGCGGCGCGGCCCCTGCATTTTAAATCTGTAATATCTCCGAAAATGTTCACTCAAATTACATGCTGTAAACGGCAATATTGATCTATATTAAATCAACAATTTATTTAAGGTACTCAATTGGATAAGGATTAATGCTGTATTGTATAAAAATTGCTTTGAACATAAGGCATCATTTTTCGTAAAAAGTAAATGAAAAAAACTGCTATTGTGGGTTATCTATAAGAGATAGATATATACCATCGCGGACTTTTCTGTAGACCTTTTTAAGGTGTACAAATACTTAGTACATCATTTTGATAAATCTCGCAGGGTTTAGTCTGCGTTTGCAATGTAAGCGGAAAAAAATGTAATTATTTACAGAAACCTCAAAAATTACAGTATTTCTCTATTTCGTATTGAATGTTATTATACGTACAAACCTTCCTCTGGCATCACTCTATCTATTAAAAAAAACCGCATCAAAATCGGTTGCGTAGTTTTAAAGTTTTATGCGTACATACGGAAATATGGACTTTGTTTTATAAGATGTAGTGATATATGCAGAATTCGTAAAAACACATGCTTTGTGCATGTGTTCCACCAAAGCCACAAAATCGCAAAGCCTTTTGAGATTTTGCGTACGTGTGTAATGCTTGCGTATTGTGGTGTATCAGGTATGAAAACAGATTATATTACACTCTACATTTTGCATTATATATATTTTATATTTGACATCATCGAGGATTATAGCAAAATCATTTTATTATTACTCTTGTTCACATCTTTAATTGCTATATATAGGTTATAAGATTTTAGTTTTTGCCACTTTCCATAAAGTTGCTAAATAAAGCCTGGTGCTAACAATGGTCCAGATACTTGTCCTATATCAATTAAAACGTTTTGTTACAATTAGCATGCTGATAAAAACATTTTAATTATAATATTAAGCAGTCATTTGGTAGGATTTAGTTGTT
The DNA here is from genome assembly GCA_029227775.1 of Morpho helenor. Taxonomy (NCBI): domain Eukaryota; kingdom Metazoa; phylum Arthropoda; class Insecta; order Lepidoptera; family Nymphalidae; genus Morpho; species Morpho helenor. The sequence continues at coordinate 12,765,761 of JARGCU010000025.1, forward strand.
AGGTAGTGGAATAGTCGATGGCTAGTGTAAATACGCTTTAATGCACATAAATCTTCTTAATGGTATTCTTATTTTCGTTCTCCCTCGAACTTGTAAAATCATTAGAACGCATATTGCTAACGATGCCGTGCTTTTGTTACGCATCCAGCATTTATTACCTACGTTACGACCGTGAGACGTAAATATACTAATAGAAATCTAAACCGATCAAAATGGTTTATAATATATCGCTCATGCAATAGTGGCAAATCAAAAAACTAAGAATAGGAGTAAATGTTAAAATACACGTTATTTATAACCGCAATACTGGCAGAACTCATAATTCAATTTTTGGTTAAGCAAAATTAAGCAATAGTGACATAACTCAAAAAATACGTGTTTTGGGCTAAGAATAGGTAAATGTTAAAATAATCTTTTTTTTCAGCAGCAATACCAGCGGAACCCATTCTATGTATATGAGGCCGTTCGTTTAAGAAAATTCATATATAAACATTATATAGCATTTTTTTGTGAATTTTCTTTAGTACCACAGTAAACTTTACGCCCATTTTTGTCAAAACATTATTTTTTGAGTTGTGCCTTTATTGCAACCCATGAGCGATATATTTACATTATTTTTATTACCATGGGTGGCCGTGTGCTTAAGATAAACTTAAAGTCACGTCGTTTTCGTTTCAAAAGTTATATTCTCCGTCATTCAATATCACGCAGCAAATTATCAATTGCGTTTGGGCATCTCATCGCGCAATGCTAACAAAAAAAAATGTAAGCGACCGCTACACGGCACTTCTCAGCTTACAGCAAAGATTTGTTGTTTCCGTTCTCGACGCCTCAATGACTACCATTTTATGTCGATTCGAAGATAGTGTTACACGCGCCCGCTACCGACACCAGTTTTTGTGACACTTCTTTCTTTGTACAACGAGTTTATTATCTTCGATCGGTTTCTTTAACATTTCTATTTTAAAGTTCTGTTTCTCATTAGTCACTTACAAAGATTAAAATTACTGATTGTTTAAAAAAACCTTCGACAAAGTAAAAATTTTACCACGGATTTACGGAGGGTTATAACAGCTACTCAACCAACCACAAGCAATTTCAGTAAGAGTAAACAAAAACTCACACACCTATACGAAAATGCCTATCCATTCATCTTTCTGCAATGGGAGACATTAAAGAATGTCTCCGTTAAGAAGGGGAAGGGAGCAACGGTTTAGACTTAAGACTCATAGTCGAATACGGCGTCACACCTTGCAAGATAAATATTTGTTTGCGGGTTAAGATAAATGTTAGGCAACTTTAAACTTTAACAGTTTTAAGCGTCGGTATATTTTATTGTTTTTTTTTATTAGAAATATTTATTATTGCTGACACCGCTAGGGTGAAGGGAAAGTAAAACATTCTTGTATTTCGTACATCCAGTCAACTGACAAGATCGAAATAAACTACAGAACGTACCTACCCATCATCATTCTCCTGCCCTTATCCCACTCTAAGTGGGGTCAGCACAACATGTTATAAACATGGTGTCATATGATTAGCTACGTATTATACAACCGGCTGCCTGCCTAACGTAAACTTACCTAAGTCGTCTTTTACGACACCTAGGTAAGAAAAAGTGTAGTCTATTCTACCGGATACCACACGGCGGGTCAACTTACCTAAGTCGCCTTTTACGAGACCTCGGTAAGAAATGGTGGTCTATTCTAGTAATCCCATTACCACACGGCGCAGAACGTAGCTACCCCTACTGAATAAATTTAATTGATGACAAAACATAGATTTACAAGGCTATATGTTGCTAATTAGTTGCGATAATATCCGATAAAGGAACTCTAATGAGCAAAAGACGATTTGTGCCGGTCGTGGCGATAATTTCAACTCAAGCAAGTAATTGTCGAATAATTGCGATAATGTGAAAATGCACGCTTTAACATAACAATAGAACAGGGAAGTCGATAAAGTAAGTCAGAAAAATATATAAAACTTATGTTTGCCTTACAATATGGTATTAATTAAAGTACTTAATTGATGTAGCGTTGGTAGATTTTTACAATGATTATTTCTAAAACAGTAGGTACTGCTTATATAATCAATAACTGTTCCTTAAAGCTTTCAGGGCCACGCAAATTAAAAAAACTGATTTTTGTGATAAAATATTATTGTTTTAAGGCTGAAATTTTTATTTTTATTGTGTAATTACGCTATAAAAACGTAATAATGACTAATATAAAGTGTTTGATTTTTATAACGCAAACAAGCCAATACTGGCTGAACGGGTTAGGTAGGATTCAATACAGAAAGTTTAAAACTTGACTAACACAGAATATTTGTATCCGCACTTGCGACATAGATAAAATTCTGGATAGTATATGATATATATTATAGCCCGTTGATTATAATTTTCGATTTTGTCTCAACGCTATATTGTGAACTTATTAAGTTGAAAATTCGAACGATTATTGCTTTTCTTCTTTCTTTACATATTTGTTTTTTTTTCTGTTTTAAAGTTACATTTTTTATTTTACTACTTAGATTGGCGATCTCATTTTTATTTAACATTACATTCATTGGCTTGATTAGCCTAAAAATTTCTAACATGAGAAAAAGTGTCAGGAACTTCTTTGTTAATATTTTTTTGAATGATGTTTTTAAGCCAAATATTAATGCATTTTTTGGAATTTAGATTTTTAATTTGTTATTCAAAGTTACTGGATAGAATTCAGCTATACTCACGTCTAGTTTTAATCCTATACGGGGCCCTTAATCATGAGCTCTTTATCGTTATCGCGACGGGGTTATAACCGAATCTCAACCGATAGAATTAGACGTGAGTATAACTGGTTTCTATAAATGTTGGCAAAAGTAATTTTTTATCATTCTATTCATATAATAATATAATAAATTTTGTCATACACAGACGTATGTTCCCGACGGTGCGCGTATCGTTCGCGGGATGCCGGGCTGAAGCGCGATACGCTGTGCTGTTGGACGTGGTGCCTGTAGATGGCAAGCGGTACCGTTATGCCTACCACCGTTCATCATGGCTGGTGGCAGGCAAGGCGGATCCACCTGCACCTGCAAGACTCTATCCACACCCTGACTCTCCCTTCTCTGGCGACCAGCTACGAAAGCAGGTCGTGTCGTTTGAGAAGGTTAAGCTCACCAACAATGAGATGGATAAAAATGGACAGGTAATTTTCGAATACATATACTCATCGTGAATTTTCGATTAGCAATGAATGCAAATCAGATATTGTACTTTAAAAACTTAGAAATAGAAGAACAGTAGACGATATAAAACTCTTTATCTTTTAAAATTTAACTTTTAAAATTTGATATATGCTCCTTGTAGGCGAATTTAAAATAAATTATAGGCTACTAATTTAAAAAATGTTATGTCCATAGTTGGTGTTGAACTCAATGCACAAGTATCAACCACGTATCCACCTCGTCCTGCGACGGGAAGGCGCAATCAACGCACCAATAACGGATCTGGAGCAAGAGGAATTCAAAACATTCATCTTTCCCGAGTGCGTGTTCACAGCAGTGACAGCCTACCAGAATCAACTTGTAAGTACATTTTGCTACATAGTTGAAATGAGTAGTGCGAACTCATAAATAAGATGTCAAGTGCACACTGTTTTATTTGGCCGTAGCAGTTTGATATCATTCGATATCTAAAATAGATCAGAGGAGCCAAACGTTTGAAATCGCGGCGCGTTGTCGGCCGACTATCGATGTGTTCTATTTCTGGCACACTAATTGCATCTCGCTGAAAGGTATGTCCAGCCTGAACAAAGGGAGATGGCACATAATTTTTTGTGTATCAAGCGGCCACCGCAGGCGACGCCGACGACGGAAGAGCAGCGTGGATGACGGGCGCGTCGTGCTGATGATTAAAGTTTTCACCGGGCTAAATTTAACGTGACCGACTCGATTGTATTCGGCTATTGTTGCTAATGTCTTTGGCTATCCAGTATTTCGTGTTGGCTTTTCTGAATGAGAATGTAAAACCCGTAAGTGTGTTTGCCTCTTTATGTATATAGATAGAACATGCGACTTTCTTTTTCGGAGAGGGCGATATGGGATAACAGTACAATTTAACTAAGTTACTCAATACACTTTTTGATAGGAATCCTCAGGAGATATTCCGTAAGAAAGTTATAAAACTGCGAGTTCCTGGTACAATTATGGCTTTCAATATGAAGTTATGATATGAAATATTAATTTTATGTTAACCTTCTCGGTATAAAAATATTTTGATAATGATTTTTCTTTTAGTGAAGATGATAGCAAATTAACCGCTGTGTGGTATCCGGCTGAATAGAATAGAGCGCCCACATTTCTTACCGAGGTGTCATAAAAGGCAACTAAGGTAAGTAGACCCACCGTGTGATATCCGGCATAGTAGAATAGACCGATCTTACTGAGTTGTCGTAAAATGCGACGAAGGTAAATTGAAATCTGAAAGGCGGCCAGCCGTAAAATTACTAGCCAAAACATGTAACAACATGTTTAAAACATGTTATACCAAACCCCCTTAGTGGGATAAGGGCAGGAGAAAGATGATATAGACATGAGCAGATCTTAAATCTTAGATATCACAGATCTTAGTAAGTTACATTCTATGAATAAAGTACATAGAAAAATAAAGGCTACTCCCATAAGAGATTATATCTGAAAACGGCTATAAAATTAGATATATTTTGTTAATAGTCTAAAATCGATAGCAAATTAACTTCTTCTCTGGCTTATATATACAAAGTGACGGTTAATTTCATGAACTTCTTATCAATCACGTTAATCATCATCTTCCTGCCCTTATCCCACTCTAAGTGGGGTCGGCACAACATGTTATAAACATGCTGTCACATGATTTGGCTGCGTTTTTACGACCGGCCGTCTGCCTGACGTCAACTTACCTTAGTCGTATTTTACGACACCTCGGTAAGAAAAAGGGTGGTATATTATACTAAACCGGATACCACACGGTGGGTATACCTTAATCGCCTTTTACGACACCTCGGTAAGAAATGAGGTTGGTCCATTCTACTCAGCCGGATCCAACACGGCGGGTCGACTTACCTTAGTCGCCTTTTACGACACCTCGGTAAGAAATGAGGGTACTATACTATTCAGCCAGATACCACACGTTATCAATCACGTTAATAACAAAAACAAAGTGAAGAAAGCGTGGATAAATCTAAGATTCTAAGTTGCCCAAACAGTTTATAACATGCGTTTCTTCCGCTCACCGCTCCGCTTTTGGGCCCATCCGTGTCCACACGCTACATATGTCGCCATGAGCAATTAATTCCCTGTCACAAGAGCGTTTGGGCGTCACGGCTCCTCGTTTTGTTCCTCCGTGTAGTAATTAGGACGTTTTGAGGTTCATAAAGGAAGCGTTACTTTATATCGACAACGCGGTACATAAATCTTCATTCGTTCGTTAATTAGCTGTTTCGTTTCGTGCATCTTAAAATATGGATTTGGATGCGAGTTTGGACAATTTGTAAATTATTACAAGTATCGTTGTTTAGTGAGGTGATATTGCTATGTTTAGATTTAACGGGTGACTTAGGGACCAATTAATGCTGATTTAAGATTTACTGATTTTTAGTTGTTCATTAATTGTAACAGACAACGATAGAGTTTTGACAAAATATATCAATGAAGTAATATGCCCTGGTGGAAGGTTCATTAAGAAATTAACTTCGCTTTTTAATAATAGTTACTCTATCGTATAAGATTCTATAATAAAATTCCGCAATCAATTTTAGCAAGAGTTAAAAACTGTTTAAAAGAGGCTGCTACAGAAAGCCTACTATACTGTTCAGGATTACTTAGAAGATAAGAATATGTGGATGTAGCTCGCTTAGAGTACAATACAGTAATGACGAAATGTAACTAGTAATAAAATTATATTTTAAAAATAGTAACCGCCGAGTTTTTTGCTGGCTCTTCTCGGTAGGAACAGCTTTCCGAACCAGCAGTAGCGTTGACGACTCAAAGCACTTGTTTACAAGTTTATTTGAATAAAGAATATTTTTAAATTTGAATTTGAATTTTGAGTTCCAACCACCGTTGAGTTCCAAGTCCATGGCATGTCAATTCGCCATAGTAAACGGCCACGCCTATGCGATTCGCAACAGGAATGGCTCCCCGGAGCCGTGTTATTGATATCCATTGATTCTAACGCGCCACGAGATTTACAGCTAACGCCTAATGATAGAACTATCCGAATGGATCGGCTCTGAATAGAAATGATTAAGTACGCAACGATAGAATATTAAGAGCTTTACAAATGATACTCGATGTAGGAATCGATAAATTGCTTATGGTTTCCATGTTTTGAGATTTAAGTATGATTTCTGATTACATTTTATGTCCTAGGGTGGGGAAGAGATAAATTTTATCTTAAATAGGTGCGTTTAAGAAACAATCCTAATAATGCTACTAATATTATAAATGCGAAAGTTTGTGAGTATAGATAAAGTTGTTACTCTTTCACGGCGAATCCGCTGAACCAATATAGGTGAAATTTGGCAAAATTATTCTTTATAAACGGGGGTAACATATAGAAATCCTGTTAATTCAACAGGAATAGGGTGACATTAAAAAGCGCAATATATTATCAACCTATCTCGCAACAACAGTCCACGCAAACGATTTTGCGGGTCAAAGCTGGTGTTTTAATAATGCTTAATATAAAACCATATAATGTTATGAAATTTTTTGCATAGACATGTCGAGAATTAACTGTTATTTGCTGAGGTATTTAGTCTAACCGTATTTAAATACGGTCTACTTATATCATTAATGTTTTTCTAATCGTTATTTATTCGTGGGCAATAACTAAAGTGAATTAAGATACCTAGACTGCGCTTGCCTACATAATACTTATATGCCAAAATAATTCCAAGTATAAAGTAAAATTTAGGTAGACTTTAAAATTGTTGTAGCCTTTAATGACAATTTTTTTTTTATTTTGGGATACACGTCACTGTAGTAAGTCTATATAGAAGGGATGAAATAATTTTTTACATTATTTTTCCTTGTCGTTTAACAGATCTCTTTAATAGATCTAGATAAGACTGCAAATTGAAAGGTAAAATGTATATTATTAATAGGTAAGTAGTAAGTAGTTTATTATTATTATCTAGACAAGCGCTGAGTAGAATAGACCACCCTCATTTCTTACCGAAGAGTCGTAAAAGGCGACTAAGGTAAGTTAACTCACCGTTTGGTAGGTAAGAAATGAGGGTGGTCTATTCTACTAAACCGGATACCACACGATGGGTCAACTTACCTTAGTCGCCTTTTACACCTCGGTAAGAAATGAGGGTAGTACTATTCTACTCAGCCGGATACCACACGGCGGTTCGACTTACCTTAGTCGCCTTTTACGATACCTCGTTAAGAAATGAGGAAGGTACTATTCTATTCAGGATACCACACGTCGTGGCTAGAAAAGTAGATATATTTTTAATAGTGTAAAATCGACATAAAAAAACACACGTTACTACCTCAGAACGTTAAACGTGGTATCAGCCTGATCACGACAAGCCGGGCGGCGCGGGCGCATCGATTTGGCTGACGTCACAATTCTGACAGCCCGAACATTTGTCGAACGAGATAGTGTCACTGATAACCCAATCCCTTACAACAATAAGAGCACACTTAACGTGTTTGCACCTGCGCCGACCGATATATCTTGTGCCCACATAAGTTTATTTGTGACAAAAAACTCGATTGAGGTGTTTAGAGGGTAGCGCAGTCCAGTTGGGACAGCATAAATTTATTGCGTTGTATAGTAATACTACTAATCCTATCCTACCAATAATATACATGTAAAAGTTTGTGAGTATAGAATGTTTGTTTGTTATTGTTTCGCGGCGAATCCGCTGAGCCAATGTCGATGAAATTAGTCACAATTATTCCTTATACACCGGAATAACATATAGGCTATAGAAATCCTGTTAATTCTACAGGAATTGGATGCCCCTAAAAAGCGCCATCTATTATCAACCTATCACGCGACAATATCGCTGCGTGATGTTGGAACACTAAGTATATTTCTCTTTAAGGAGTGCATCGCTCTTTAGTTCTGCTCCCATAACTAGCATGTTATTAGAAGAGAATTTATAGCCATTACCTGGCGGAGGTCCATAATACAAATGTAATAATAACATTCTTCTTCCTGCCCTCATCCCACTCAAAGTTGGGTAGGCATAACATTTTATAAACATGTTATCACATGATTTGGCTACGTATTTTACGACCGGCCGCCTGCCTGACATCAACTTACCTTAGTCGTATTTGACGACACCTCGGTAAGAAAGAGGGTGATCTATTCTATTCAGCCGGATACCACACGGCGGACAAGTAATAATAACATTATTTAATATTTTTAAAATAATTTTGCTATAATCAGCGATTATAGCAAAATAATTTTACTATCACTTTTGTCTTCAGCAAATAATATTTTGTCACTGCGATCTTTCGAGTGCTAAACCAACTTAGGAATTGTCATTAACAGCTCGTTGTCAGAAGGCATAAAAGATTAAACCGTATTTTAGATTTTTTTACCCTCATATCTTAATATCTATAGAAAATACTTCTGCCAAGTGATTATCCGTTTTGAATAAAACCACTCCATCAGACAGAAAAGCCTACATAAAAATATGTCACCGTGATTCTTACAGGCTTTTTATTAATCGATTCTAGACGTAACGTCATTATTGGTGCTTTATCACAGGGGAACGATATGAGAGGATAAGATCATTAAAAAAAATTGTGAACTGTGTTTTTTGTGCCCCGGCGTGAGACTCAGCGTCGCCGAGGACGCACCGCGGGGTGGTTTCCCGGGAAATCGAACCTGCTTCAATATTTAACGTTTTACACCCACCACGCTGTTGTTCGTTTTGTGAACATGCCTTTGTCTGGAATCCGACTCGGACGACAATGTTTGTAAGCGTTTACATGAGTACAATACACAATGAGTTTTTTAATAGCCGATGACTAGTGAATTTGTTATGATCGATTGCTCACGAAAAAAACCCGCGGATGGCAACCTGCCGTGACGTATCGACGTTTCAAACATGTTTATCCGTAAACGCTGAGCCTATTATGTTTGTTTACATAAGCTCCTTAGTATTTTGACATCTAAAAATATGGCGATTATAGAAATTATGACACTATTCCCGTTAGTCATATCTTTAGATGCATCTTGAGATAATCACGGATATAACTGCCCGATCCGCCTCGTACGCGTAAACACACTCAATAGCTACTTAATTGAAATTTATTTCTCATTTCTCAGTATCAACAATCAATATTCTAAAATGTTCAATCCAATACTATTCTTACATTGATGCACCCACAAACGAGTTCTACCCAGACATAATCGAACAATATAAAGGAGTAAAGGCAAACACAATTTCAATAACAAAGGGCGACCATGACAAATAAACATATTTCACGGGCCAAAATGGCTGCGGTCAGGTGTCACGAGTGTCCCTCCCCCCTCCCGCGCTCCCACCCCGCTGTTTTCTTTCCAAATAATCGATTCATTCTTAAGAATACGATCCTTTTATATTTGTCAACGAGGTGCCATTATTAATAAATTCATGATATTATCGTAAATGACTAATCTATCGGTGTTTATTACACGTTCAACAACTGCGAAATCAAATAGGTTATAAATATTTTTTTTTGATACAATTTTATGAATTTATAGGGCTTAGACGAGTAACTTATTTATAACTTAGGTAAGCATAACATTAAGTTTTAGGGAGTTGTATGCGTAAATATAAATAAGATATAAATAATAATAGTCACACAATCACACAAATACGATTCAAAGGCAGTTCCAAATTTTGTTATAGATTTAAAGTAAAAAAAATATATCATAATGATAAATTAAACAGAAAGTAACGATAAGTTAAGAACGTATGTAGCAATTATTTACCGAAGAACGTAAAGGGCCGAAATTCCGGGCTCCATGTCGATATTTAAATTAATTTAAAAAAAACACATTAAAGATTTCATTTATTTGAGATTGCATTTCCCATTTGTGATTCGTTAAAAGACTTTATTGACTTTGAGAGAGATGGTTTGGCAGGCATTGAATTTAATGATATTTATGCTTAAAAAGAAACGTATTTAAATAATGTCCACAATTTTAGAGAAATTTGGCATAGACTTACATACACCAATTGCATATGATAATATTGTAAATGTAAGCTGGATGCTTCTAACTTAAAGATTAGATATTTTGATTATTATAATATCGATTAAATTAGAGATATAAAATGCTTAACTTACTAACAAAGGAGTAACTCGCAATAATTTTTGATAACTGGTATTCCGTATAGTAAAAGTAAGTAAGTAAGTAGCGGCCTGTTACTATCCCACTTCTGAGAATAGGCCTCTTCTCTCCGTTTTTGGAGAGAAGGTTTGGAGCTAAAACCTACCACGCTGTTCCAATGCGGATTGGTAGATACACATATCTCCAGAATTCTCTAGAGATATGCAGGTTTCCTCACGATGTTTTCCTTCAACGAAAAGTATGTGATAAATTTAAATTATCAATTAGACACATAAGTTTTGACAGAAAAACTCATTGGTGTCTGCCCGCGTTCGCACGGTGTTACTGCTAGAACATCAAAGCTACCGTATAATAATCATCCCATTATTTAATTAATTACCGTAAAAATATCAATGTCGTTGGAGGCACCCCTTTTTCAGCAAACAATACGGCGCGATAACACGAATCGAACATAAGTCAAAAATACGAGGAGTCAACGTACTTGCTTATGAGAGGATTTAAAATAATTTAACACGATATTATTTATTGGTGTTTCCTCTCGCTCATTCTCACTGTGCGAGATGGGGGGTGGTAAAGCGTGATCTCTTTCTCGCTCACCATCGATCACGCCGAGTGTGACGTCACGCAGAGCCGTCGTGTGCGGCCCGTCTCAATTTATTGCGTCTGCGCACCGAGCCACCTCAGGAGAACTACATTTATCGTACTCTAAGTTTAATATATACTTGGCTAGTATCAAATTTATACCTACTGAGTCTCATAACATGTGAGAACTTGGATTTGGTAAAATGTTCTTCATATTTGTGATTTAGGAATACAATGTTTTAGACTAGCAAAACTGGTCACATATGTACTATATCTCAGTCTGTTTTTGACTTACCTTCTCTTAATATTTTGGCGCGCTAATCTTGGAAACTTGGAATCATGAAATTTTGTAACTTGAAAATTTAAACCCTACATTCAATATTGGTCCGCGGTTTAGCCGTGAAAGTGTAATAGACTGACTGACAGACAGACCTACTTTCACAATTCTAATATCACTATGGATTAGTAACATAGCCATAGTAAGATTGTTTCTAAAATAATCAAGTTATCTTGGCTCTTTCTAGGTTTTCTCGAAATAAAAATAAGCCTTTCTATTATACCACGTTTAGAGCTATCAAAACGCAAAACTTTTTACAAATCCGTTAAGTCTTTAAAATGTTAAACTAGTATAAACACGTACAAACTTTCGCCTTTTTAATATCAGCAGGAATAAGGAAGTGTGAATATTTAAGACACATCTAATTCACCCACGCACGTTTTTGACATACGAAGGCCTCTTTCAAAAATATAGAGCACTTAACCATTATCGTGCCTTAATCTGTAATAAGTATTTGTCAATCGCCTTCGTATTGACGTATGTCATTTCAATTCCTACATATTGTGCCGCAACTAATGCAACATTAGAAAAGTTGTTTTATTATGTGGCAGATCGCCTACTCCTTGATATTTAGGGTCATCAGACGTGATTATGGGCATGAATGTAAAGTAGATCTGATATTATCTGTTGGCCCTGTAAAGGAACTTTTAGTCTGTCTGAACGATGTTTTCGGAAGACCGCCATTAGAACAAACCTCCTAAGCTTTCATGTATCACAAGGTATATACGACAAATAAAAAGTAAAACTAAAATTAACAATACATAATGTCAATATTCCAAATTCAAAATATCGATTCATACACGATTTTAATTCTGAAATAAGGAACTCATCCAGTTAAAGTAATCAAGTCCGATAGACAATGTGGATGGGCAGAGTTCTTATAAAGATAGCAAATGAAATCGCTCAAGATCTTTATAATTTGCATTCAATATCGTTTATACTGTCAATAGGTGGTATTTGCGAAAGCCTGCGTTTGATTGATTTACTTGACGAAGAAGATGGATTATGATTAATTTAATTTATTAATTGTACCGGTTAATTTGCTGATTATATTACATATAAATTAATTGTTTGAATTAAAATCTACTGTTCGAAACTATGCAGTTTAATAAGGAAGATATAAAATCGTATAAAGCATTTTTAATCATGAAATAGTTTTATTGTTTATTTATTAATATAAGTTTTTTATAGACGAGATAACTTTTAAAAAAGATTTATTACTTTAGAATATTTCAAATTAGAATGAATTATTTATAATTATTAATTAGAAAATGGAATCAAGGAAAACGTACAATGAAAACGTAATAATTCACCATGACGTGATAATATTCGACGACAATTTTTTTAAAATGCTAGTTTCCGCTGATAACTTTAGCACTAAATAAATTAATTCTATGTTAAATTCCTCTTCAAATGTCGCCATATGAAAAAATAACCCATCAGTTGCTCCTTTCCTAACTTAAGGATAAATAAACTTACTTAAAAATTCAAAGCATTTTTAAATGCTTTAAAATAATGAAAATTGTATAAAATATATTTTTTACAGACTTTTATTAAATGTCAACTAACGACATAGATCTAATTTATCTTTCTACTTAGAAATTTATAGGCTTTAATTTAGTAAACTATACATTGTTTAAAATTAAATTACCAAGCAATATGGATTCTCACAAGTGTATTTATTTAAACCGGGGAATTGAACCGGTTTCACCTACTTATCGGAGCCGCATGCATCAGTCGTAATTTCGGAACACTTGCAAAATAATAAAGCATCGGAATTCTCGAAAACGTCGTTTACAGCACTCGCAGCTGTTAGTCGTTTGGAATTTATTGTCTTAGCGGGGCTCTTGCAAGCGGTGAGAAGTTGGAATATTTGCGAATCTAGTTACAGGAATGTTTCAATATAATCGTCCATATGATTTAATTGGTATTAATTATTACTTTTAATCCACCACGTGGTATCTGGACTATGAACGTCTGTTATGTTTGTATGAAATATTCGAGTGCTAAATTTTTTGATTTGTGTCCAATACGTCTTACCAAGTGTGTTAGTGTCGTATCGAATGTGTGTAAGACTTTTTTGAGACACTTTTGCTAAACATTGTTTCAATATTACTATTCATACAAAAAATAAAGTGTGGTATCCGGCTGAGTAGAATAGACCACCCTCATTTCTTACCGAAGTTTCGAAAAAGGTGACTAAGGTAAGTTGATCCAACGTATTGTATCCAGTTGAGATGAATAGACCACCCTCATTTCTTACCAAGATGTCGTAAAAGGATAAGGTAAGCTGACGTGGGTAGGCGGTCGGTCGTAAAATAATACTTATAATAAGTATCGTGATAAAATATGAACTAGTGACTCGCAGGAAATTCATCACTTGGAAAGTTAGATCTATCAATGAAGCTATGAAGCTTACGGCGTTTGTAACAGTTATTTATTCCTCAGAATATTTCTGTCGCTTCCCCTTCTTTATTCTGTCATGTTATACGTCTCATTATCTATATTTCATTTCTAAATCAGAAGGTTTAATTATTTATCACTAAATAGCTTTCATACTGAATATAGAAAATAGTGGGAAAATGTTTGTTGATACCTAAGCAGTTTTAGCATATCTAAGACAAGCGAGATTAAACAAAACGTTTTACATTAGTGGTATCCGCGACATCGCATTGACTTTGTGTCGAAATATTTTATCACTATGTTGTTGGTTTCTTGTAACCAAATCGAAAATGTGCTTTTTTATATAACCTCCAATTGTACCAAATTTCATCTATATTACTCCAAAGTATTAACCATGTAAGTGTAAAAGACAGCCAGAAACAAGGACAGACTATTCGTTTATAATATTAGTATGGATTTTGAATAGCCGCCTAAACTGCGCGTTTCCTTATGTAAATCTAAAACTATATCTTCATTGAATCACAATATTTAAAAAATTTACTCAGCTAATAAGTGATATTAACATTTTATTATAAATAGATTTTATTGTATTTGTTATAACATATTTTTCTTAATACAATATTAATTATATATAGGTAATATTATTTTATTATTTAATATTACTTTTAATTTAATTTAAATAAAAATAAAATACATTAATTTTGATTTAAGTTAATTATAACTCCTTAATATTTACTTTTTAAAATTTAAGGGATTCCAAAATACAAACAAACAAGGAAATATTAATACTAAATGTTTTAGTAACATAACCCAATTATAAGTTTAGAAAACCTTTTGTGAATGTAAATAATAATTCAAATACACCCCATAGATATTTCAGTAGTAATAATTTTTCAAATCACACTTTTTTATAACTATACTATAAATAAACATATATTTCGGTATCTTCAGAACATCTGTATTCTGTCCTATTTAGAAATTTATTCTGGCACTTGTACGGAATGCACTTCCCCAAATGATATATCATAAATCACGACAATCGGTATGCCCTAAAGTAAGCATGCGCCAGAGCAGTACAATTCTTTCCTTCCATGACACTTTTTTCTTGCCCTTTTTTGTTTCCCGCTCGAGAATAATGAAGCTTAGGTTTTATACATACTGTGGACATAACTGACGCAGCATATTTTCTATTTCAATGCTATAGAGAAAATATTTGATCACATATATGTATATTGTATAGGCCCCCGTGTGGTATGCGGCTGAGTAGAATAGACCACTCTCATTTCTTACCGATGTATCGTAAAAGGAGACTAAGGCAAGTTGACCCGCCGTGTGGTATCCTTATTAAAACAGACAACCCTCTTTCTTACTGAGGTGTTGCAAAAGGCGAATATGGTAAGTTGACGTCCGCCAGGTCGAAAATAATACCTAACCGAATCATGTGACAATATGTTTATAACATGTTGTGCAGACTTGAGTGGGATAAGGGCGGGCTATTTGTAAACTAATAAGAGGTACAGTATTCCAAGTACATTAGTATTCCAAGGGTCAAAACTATTATTATTAACTAATTATTAACGAATGTTTTAAAAGTCCGCTTTTTTAAGAATGTCTACAAGATCGTTAATTATTTTAACACAAAAGTAATAATAAAATTATTTTGCTACAATCTGCGATGAAGTAAAATAGAAAATATATATAATCCCAATTGTAGAGTGGACAATCGGTTATCATACCTGATACATGCAGGCATAGATAATACACTATATAGGATACATGCAGGATTCATAAAACACATGCACAAACCTCCACCACCGCCACCACAATACACAAGAACTACATACGTGATAGTGATATCACAAACTCAACAATCGTTTCGCCCCGCAATTATAGCAAAATAATTTTATTACTACTTTTGTATTATGGATCTCCGAAAAGTAACGCCTAATTGTATAAATTATTTTAACACACCCAAAATATCAATTTAAATTATCTTTCTATACATTATACTGATTAGGATTTATTTTCTAGAAATGCTAAGACAAGTTTCAAAAACTCGTTATTATATGACCGTCACAATCGCAGATTATATCAAAATAATTCGATAAAGTCGATAGTTTGTATGGGCCCCTTAAACTTTTTTGTTTCCCGCCCGGGAATAATGTCATTAAGTCGCCTTTAATGTTGCCAGTGAGCGGGAGCGCCGCCGCCCAAGGCGAGCGTTTGTTGATACTTAAATTAGGTTGTTTTGACACGCCTCGTCCTTATGTTTGTACTAAATCTAATAAACGTCTGTTGCGTGAAAGCGATCCATTCATTATTCTCGCGTTTAGGCATTTTTTAAAATAGATAATTTAAATCTCAATTTTCGTGGTCTTAATATATGATATGAGATTTTGATGTTTACAGACGCATAATATGGTGAGAATGCGCTATACTCTATTTGTCTTATAACTTTACGCATTAATATCTAATACATATCTGCATTCTACTAAGACAGTATAAAATAGTAGGTAATATAGTCTGTACAGATTATCAAGTCAGCGTACGCCCTGCACACACAAAGGAATTTTCAAACAGTTTTATAATATGTTATTAAGCAGTAAGACAACCATATTTAAGTTACTATATAATTTTTTTAAATGAGAAATATTTTACACTTCTTTTTATATATAACTTTAGTTAACCATAGATTATTTTAATTTTGTAGACCACACCTTACCTTGTCTTAAACTAAAACTTCTTAGGTACACGGTCGTCGGTCCCCAAACTAGGTACTTAATACTTGTGTTGTGGGTGACAGACAACTAGTAAATTAATAAATAAAGACGATAATGATATAAAAAATGCAATTAAAAAAATTAAACAAGAAAAAGCGCCGGATGACATGTGGAAATTGATCCCAGATTTTGAACTTTTTTGGTTCGCCCGTTATCAATAGGCTACAGCTTTAAAATAAAATATAAACAACAATATAATAAACAACATTTTTTAAAATAAAATCGATATCGAGAATAGATCGATTCACCTCCAACATGCTGAATTTCATGAGAATCGTTCGAGCAGTTTACGAGATTCAAAAAATATATACAAGATTAACTCATTTAAATATAAAGATAAAGTTTGAAATACGTACTTAAATACACTCAAATAATAACTAATATGTACACAAAAATTGTTACTTATCCAACTTTCTTTCTTTGATTTACATAATTAACATGCCACAATCATACAAATGTAAACAGAAAACAGTTACATCTCGGCTACATGTTTTAAACATGTGAATGTTATTAGCTACCAGCTTGGAGGCACACTCGTTGCGTCAAGTCCGGACGCGTCCATTGTAGTCAATGGGCTGCCAGGTGGGCGTGCAAGCCTAAGTAGCGTGGTGACCCTCGACACCTCGTCCTGGGACTTCGAGAAACATGTCCCATAGACTGTTATACCGTGATGCGGAGCTCCATTGTGTCACATTCGTCCGTGACAAAGCACTAATTCTAGAGTAAATTTTTTCTACATTTTTAGATAAAAAAAACAAACATTCTCCTACCTTTCTGAACTATTGGTTATGTCTGCTTGTATTCTTACATACTAGAAGCTTATCGATACTAACCTACACACACACACACACACAAACACATGACGTCTTTTGTTTCTATTCATATAACCTATTCATTCATAATCTAATCTAAGTAATTTGTGTTAATATTGATTTATTTAATCGCACACGTTAGTTCTTTATGTTGATGAGTTGATGTTACCTTTCAGGCATTTTTTGGTCAATATACAAAAAACTTAAATTATATTTTTTAAGCCCTAACAAAAAGTCAGAAATATATTTTTTAATATTAGTCACGTACTTCCTAATTGTTTTCGGTTTAAACTAGGGTCGGGTGGTTTGATCAATGATATCATAATATAAAGATTTCACGCAAAATTTAACAATTAAAATACCTTTACATTTGATTATTACCATATCATACCATAGGTAGTTATATTTACGATAGAGTTAGTTTACTAGACTAGGGAAGGTAGTCTAAAATTTGACTTATTACAATGAACAGACAGAAAATAAGAGTGTCTATCTGTCTCTCTTTTATATGTGTGAGCAGACCAAGGTAAGTATACGAATTTCTTCTTCTCTCTCATTATTAAATATTGTGACTCTATCTTTCACTTACATACCTGCCTATGGTTCCCCTACACTAGTATCATAACTCTAACTAGTATAAATAAAAATAATATTACTTTCTAGTAAATGATAAATAAAGCTTTCACGTTGAATTTAATTTTTACTCAGCTTCATAATTTATAAAAAAAACTCTATAAAATGCTTTAGTTTTATCGTGAAGTCTTTGTTCAACACATTCATATAATTTACGGTACAAAATGAACAGTCAAAAGCGACAACTATTTCTGACATCATTACTTGAATCAAATTCATCTCAAACCGAAGACTTGACGTATATCGCTTAATATATTCTAACGCTTATTATTTCCTTTGATCTGTAACAATACGGTGGGACTCTATCAAAAATGTTCGGTAGATTAACGCACCCGTGACGCAAGATCAAACAAATTCATAAACATTTCTAACAGTAAAATGGACGGTTAATCGGTGTCGCTTAAATTTATTTTCGTGGAACCGACGGAAAAATATTTAAAGTCATTTTGTCGTTAGCATTGCAATTTCCTACACACGAGTTCATCGTCCTAAATTACCTGTCTAGTGCGAACTTGTCAAAATACCGTACAATTAACTCATGTGTAGGAAGGTGTTTTGAGTCGGTGTCATTTGTAGCGCTTTAAGCTCTAACAAATCCATATGAATATATAAAGCTGAAGAGTTTGTTTGTTTGATTGTTTGAACGCGCTTATGTTAAGAACTACTGGACCGATTTGAAAAATTCTTTGAGTGTAAGATAGTCCATTAACCGAGGAAGGCTATATATAGGCTATATAACATCACGCTAAGATGAATAGGAGAGGAGCAGCAATAAAGTATATTGCGAAAACGGCAAAATTTAAGGCTTTCCTTGCGTACGCTAAGTAAACGGTGAAAGTTATTAAAAAGCATATATTACAAATAAGTACCTGGGTGACCGAGGCTCATTTGGTAATTTTTTTTTAAAGATATAAAAAAAGGAATAAAGGGGTGGAGATATCTGAGGCAATGGAAATTTCAACTACTTTAGTCCGCTTGATCACCAATGAGCCATTAAAATTTTATGCATGGCAGCAAAAATAATCTTCTATATTCAATGTCAATTTAAGCAATTTCTCAATGCCTTAAAAACAGTGATAAAACGACATTTTTTCTTATTGAAACCTAGGTAGATCGATTTACCAAAAACCCCCTACATGCTATTCATGAAAATCGTTGGAGTCGTTTCCGAGATTCGGAATATATATGTATATAAACATACAAAATTAACTCATTTAAATATTAAGGATTTATATGGCAGAACGTTGGCCCGGTCAGCTAGTGGAGTAATAATGTGAGATGAAGTTGAAGCGCTGTTATCTGCTGGAATAGTTGGGCGGCGTGGCGCAGCGCGGGATCACTCGGCAGATAATTACTGGCGCGTCGCCGGTCGCCGCAACACGCATCGCTGAAAGATTGACACGAGCTCGATGGCTGCCCGATGACTTGTTTATTGCGAATACCTCGCTGCCGAATTCACACTTCGCCAATTGACTTGGCATTCAATTTGACCGTTCTAGGAATTTGAAATCATCTTAATGGCCGACGTTTAAAACTGAAAACCGTTTAACCTAAATATTTTATGCGACTATAAAATAGAATGTTTTTTATATAAATAAAAACTTTATGTAAATCATAAAAGCCATGTTTAGTGACACTTTTCGAGATGTCCTATTAGAAAATATTTAATGTATGTATATTTAAAATCAGAGGGCTTTTAATCAATCGAAATATAAAAAGTGGAGATAGAAGAGAATAGAGAAGAAGATACAAAAGTAGTAGAGTTCATTAATAACAAAAAAGGCGAACTCTTGCTACCCTTTCTTGGACATAAATTTAGAGACAACGACTTCTCATGACATAGAAATATTATCAGAAAGGATAAAAATGATTTAAGGATTATTTTCCTACCTTTAAAATATTCGAATAGATCGAAGTCTGCTAAAATCCGTCAAGTAGTATTCGCGTTAGTAGAATAGACCACTCTCATTTCTTGCCGAGGTGTCGTAAAAGGCGACCAAGGTTAATTGACATCAGGCCGTCGGTCATAAAATAATTAGCCAAAACATGTTACATGTTTAAAACATTGTGTCATGATTCTCCTGCTTATCCCACTTAGAGTGGGATAAGAATGGGAATGATGACTGAAGTCTTCTATAATGTCACCATTTTTCGTGTGTACATTAATGAAAATTGCGATTCATTAGGGGGTGGCTTGTGGTATCAAAGGAGACTTTATGGGTTTCAACTACCCGAGCTAAAGCAACGGCGTGTCGTGGATAAAGCCTATACTGCGTCCATCATATTATCAGTCTTTTGACAGCTCACGCTCATTAAGTTTTGTATTGCTTACGTACAAATATCATACAAATAATATTTGTACTTTATGGATGGGTACCGCCCACTTAGTGATGTCACACATAATGGGTTACTACGATTATGCCACAGATTAAAAATAATCGGTAGAAATCGATGTTACGAGTATTAAAAGACATTTAATAACATTATATAAAGTTTTACTTTCTTCTTAGTTAATACATGAATACAAATAAAACATTGTCCCGAAGCCAATTAATTATTTCATGCTTTTTATTAGCCTGTGTTGGCATTTTGTCAATTTGACGGGAGTGGTAGGGCGCATTATCAATAAAAATTATTGATGGTTCTTCCAATGAAATGAGCATTTTTTTGAACCACTCTTCATACACATTTGCATTCATCTCTTCGTGGTAGTCATTTGATTTCTTCGATTTAAATGCCAACAGTGCGTCTTGTACAGATCCTTTTGCTGTACCTGCATGGCAAATGATTAGGCGCTCACCTTTTCCCATTGGTACTGAGGAAGTGGAATCAGCAGTATCATCAGTCCAGAAACGAGATAGTGTGTGGTTAGCGTTGAGCCATGTTTCATCCGTGAAAACAATATTTGCCCAATCTTGTATTTTCTTTGCCTCTCTTAAAAAATCACAACGTGCTATAGCTATATCTGTGCGTTCCATTAATAATTTTCTTTTATTTAACTTTTTATATGAAAAGCCAATTGTGTTCAAAACTTTGACCAAAGAAGATTTTTCACCATGAAATAGACCACTTCTTTTCAAAGAAACAATAAGTTTTCTCAAAGTTGGAATTTCTTTTCTCAAGTAGTAATCTAGTTTACGTAGGTTATCATTAATCGAATTACTTAGGTACGTAATTCGATTAATGATAGTAGGTACTATAATCGGAATGGTATCGCATACGAGAATCTTTAGGACATCACTATCGTCAATCTGTCAAAAGATGGTTAATATAATGGACAGTGTATAATGCCTATTTGCAACTGGACCTTACAATGAAATATTTTATAAAATATGTTACTTAACTTATTCGCTCTTATTTAAAGATATTAAATAAACAGACATTACTGTACCGAATTCAATTTGAATGGCATCAAGTTTATGAGAGATTTGTCGTAAATATATTCACAAATTGTGTGAAACCACAGCGGGTGCGCCTGCGCAGCGAGGGGGCGATTTCTCATCATACGACTTGGCCTCAGCCAAACACATTTTTTAACACCTCGGCCTGTACCTAAATCAACACAGTATTTTATGGGTACATCGACTTAATTTCGTTTACGTTCTGAGAACCGAAGTAACTACTTACTGCACAAAATGAATTGCATATCTCTTGTCCAAACACATTATTAATTTTGATTTAAAGCCTTTAACCGCTTTATTCTTATCTTATACTTTCTTGAAATCATGATGAAATACTTGTCCACCGTATTCGCCTTTGCTCCAATTTTTAATCAAATAATTTTGTAAGCAGCTAATTTTTGCAAAGCAATTTTTAAAGTAGTTAATTTCTTAAACACATCCGTCGGCGTTATGACTAGTGAGTCATACCGAAAGTCTCTTATTACACGTCGGTCCTCATAGTTCACAAACTTATGATAACGTTTCCTAAAGATTGTAAAGCTTCTTTCGCTTTAGAGGCTTCTAAATTTAACAGCAAATTGACAATGTAGAAAAACAGTTTATTTTCGTGGTTTTCAACAATAAATTAACTATATATTGCACCATTAACTTTTACGACGACTGTATGCACTATGAACATATGCACTTCTTAATAATTGTTTCGTGTATTCGTTATATTATTTAGTGTAATTCTAATAATTCAAGTATTGTTAGAAAATGTTTATAAGTAACACGTCCTACCTGTCTTTTGTTTCAGATTACTAAACTCAAAATAGACAGCAATCCATTCGCTAAGGGATTTAGAGATTCTTCCCGTCTCACTGAATTCGAGAGGTAAATATACGACACTTTATTTCAGACTGGTTCATACAACTTACACTTGCACTAAAAATAAATTAACATTATTGAAAACAATAAATCATAATGCTCAGGTAATAATTAAATTTCATTTATTTATAATTTTTAAAATTGCCATATACCTAAAATATATTTAATGGAGTATTATACAACACTTTCTATATTGTATATAATCAGTACAAACAACTTTGTTTACGTTATCTTATATGTTCTAATACCCTTTATTATTTACTTGTTTTTTTCTTAAATATGTATTTCTTGTATTTGTACGTTAGTCCAGGTTAGCTCAATTGTACCAAATTTTATTAATAATGCTCCAGTGGATTATCCTCGAATTTTACATTTATATTATAATAATCAATTAAGATAATAGATACAATTGCACATTTATAAATTTCAATGATATTATTATTCCAAAAATTCATTAAATATTAAGTTTAAATACTTTTACAAGATAAATGATGCAATACGAACGTGCGTAAGAATCGCTCGATAGCCGACGGAACGATCGCCGTGTATAATTCACTCAACCGCGAGCATTCATTAGCCCTCATTACGATATGACAGAATTTTGTATCTGTTCTCTAATCGAGCATCGGACACGCTCTCAGAAACAAACGCGACACTGATTGATGCCTGGGCCTACTCAATTACTCTATCTCTAACCCATAGCTAATCGAATCTAGATAAATGTAGACCCACTTTGCATTCGATAATTTATAATTCGCTCACGATTTCTCCAACAACTTGTTCGTTGCTCAAAAAACACCTGACATTCATTTTCGCCTCGGAACCGACTTAATTAAGCCATGAGACGTTTATTTTATTTTTGAATTTTGTTTCTTTTTGAGATTCTATATCACGGGGGAGCACGAAAGATCATCAGTCTTCCCCGATGACGCGCGCTTCAGCGCCGCCAATTCTAGGTAGATACAACATTTAACGATAACAAATGTCGACAATTTGACAAATAACTAAACTGTTCGTCAACTATTTCAGGGAGACGATGGAGTCGATGCTCGCGGAGCAGCACTATTTGCGTTCGCCGCTGCGACCGTTTGATTTGGATCAACACAACAATAACTTGACATTGGAAGAGAAAGCAATACTCGCGGCTCGGTCCCAGTTGTTCCTGCGAGCGGCTTATCCTTTGTATGGAGTTCCGGCTGCGGCGCTGTGGGGACAATGGGCTTGCTTAGCTCCTCAACTACTCGCTCAGCAGCATCTAGCTTCCGGTTCGGGGCTACAATTACCGCGACCGGTTTATCCTGGCGGAGTACCGACGCTATCTCAGCACCGATTCTCGCCGTACCCACCACGTCGATCTTCACCAGGTTCGTCACCGGACTCGCTCCGTGACGCCAGCCCTCATTCGTTACCACCGCATCCACCACACACCCCCCACCCACCACATAGTCCCACTTAGTGTTATTCGCGTACAACGCTCTACGACTCGATCTCTTTCACATGCAAGCCTAGAGGATTATTAGAAAAATAATGGAATGAAGCAGTAATTATTGTGGTTGCACTCCTGTTTAACTCTTAGTGCCTATCTCATAAACGTTGGAATGTTAGTGCTTTCGCGAGTGGTCATTCAGTGATACGGACGCTTCGAACCAATGTTACGTCATTGTACAATATTGTAAAATAAAATATTTAAACGTAGCTTAAGATTGTAATTAATTATTGTTATAATAGCATAATATTATGTTCCTAGTATGTTTTAATACAATAATTTCGTGAATTGTTCGCAATTAAATGAAAATGGTAAAGGATTGGGAGTGATTTTATTGATGACAATATCAACATATCTGTTTCATCTTTATGTTTTTTATTACTTGGCAAATGATTTATATTAGGTAAAATGTCCAATACAAATTAAAAACATGATATAGCAAACATAGTTGTTTGTAGTAATATAGATGTTATAAAAATATTGTAGATACGTTCACTGTCTGTTTTAGGTATTCGAAGATTCGGATGTATTACTTATATTTACTATGTAGTTAAATTATAGTTATTATATAATATATTGATAAAGAAGAAAATTAAATGTTTGTTAACATATTTTGTTTTGTTTTATTTACATTTACACTTTCATATATGCAATAAGAGCTTCGAAGTGTCAAGCCTGCTTTATGACTATATTAAATATAGTGAATTGAATTACCTAATAAAAATTATAACAAAATATTGCAATTATAACCAACATTCATCTTCCAGCCCTTATCCCACTCTAAGTGGGGTCGGCACAACACGTTATAAATATTTTATCACATGATTTGGCTGCGTTTTTACGACCGGCCGCCTGCCTGACGTCAACTTACCTCAGTCGTATTTTTCGACACCTCGGTAAGAAAGAGGGTGGTCTATTCTACTAAACCGGATACTACGCGGTGGGTCAACTTACCTTAGTCGCCTTTTACGACACCTCGGTAAGAAATGAGGTTGGTCTACTCTACTCAGCCGGATACCACACGGCGGGTCGACTTACCTTAGTCGCCTTTTACGACACCGCGGTAAGAAATGAGGGTGGTACTATTCTATTTAGCGGGATACCACACGGCGTTCAATTATAACCAACATTATTTTTGAAAAAAAAAAAATTAAGTGGATACTACTTTTTTTGTAGTATAGGGAGGTTGGAACACATATTATATCAGAAGACTGCTTAGTACTTGGAGTAATAACTTTATAAATGCTCTGGCGATTAAAATACCTATATAGCTTAATAGAACTTAGTGTGTCACCCATCAACTCAGAATATAAGTGAAACGATTTACTGTCGTATTTAAGCCAATGTCACTACAAACGAATTTATACTTACATAAGTAAGTAACGGCTTGTTACTATCCCACTGCTGGGCATAGGCCTCCAAGAACGGAGAGAAGGATTGGAGCTAAGACCTACCACGCTACTCCAATGCGGATTGGTAGGTTTCACATACCCCTAGGATTCTCTAGAAATATTCAGGTTTCCTCACGATGTTTTCCTTCACCGAAAAGCATGTGATAAATTGCTATTATCAATTAGACACATAGGGTTTAATAGAAAAAATCAGTGGTGTCTGCCCGGATTTGAATCCATGATCGTCTCTAGAGATTCACACGGTCGCACCGCTGGGTTATCACAGCTTATATATAAGCTGCAATATGGTAGAAAATATTGAAAGCAACTCTTTCTTAGCTATCTAGACAGGCTGGAGGCTTAGTTCTAAATATCTATATATATATTTGTAATACGAGAAACATTAAAGAATATATAACATACTAGTTTAACTAATAGATCTTTGGGTATTACTTAAGAATCAGGAAAAAACTAAAATATTTCCTATTGTTAAATTAAACCCAATTCCGAATATCTGAAAATTAATCATTACATAATCTATCAGCTGAGTAAAAGTAACGACCTGTTACTATCCTAGTATTGAGTATAGGCCTCCTCTTCTATTTCCTCATTTTAAGAAACAAGGGTTGAAGCTGGAGACCCACCACGCTGCACCAATGCGGATTGGTAGGTTACACATATCCCCAGAATTCTATTAAGACATGCAGGATTCTACACGATTGAGTAGAATAGACCACCCTCTTTCTTACCGAGGTGTCGTGAAAGACAACTAAGGTTACCTTTACGGCAGACGGCCGGTCGTAACATACATAGACCAAATCATGTGACATCGTGTTTATAACATGATGTGCCGACCCCACTTAGAGTGGGATAAGGGCAGGAGGATGATGATGAAGGATTCTTCACGATGTTTGCCTTCAGCGAAAAGCGTGTGATAAATTGCAAGTATCAATTAGACATAACTTTTAACAGAAAAACTCATTGTTGCCTAGCCGGATTCGAACTCGTGGCCGCCGAAAGAGTTGCACGGTATCACCGCTGGGCTATTACTATCAACTGAGTATCCATAACAAATTATAAACAACTAGTAATATCCTATTATTTATCCTATTATTATATTATCCATAGCTGTGATGGCCTAGCGGTGCGACCGTGTGAATCTCTAGAGACGATCATGGGTTCAAACCCGGGCAGACACCAATGAGTTTTTCTATTAAAACTTATGTGTCTAATTGATAATTGCAATTTATCACACGCTTTTCGGTGAAGGAAAACATCGTGAGGAAACCTGCATATCTCTAGAGAATTCTGGAGATATGTGTAACCTACCAATCCGCAATGGAGCAGCGTGGTAGGTCTTAGCTCCAATCCTTCTCTCCAATAACGGAGAGAAGAGGCCTATGCCCAGCAGTGGGATAGTAACAGGCCGCTACTTACTTTACTTACTATATTATCCAGCGTAATTTTTATTTTTTTTACACCTTATTACATTTTTATAACGCATGCCTACTTCTTTGAATATAATATAGCCCATGTTGCTCAGTCAAGATGCAGCTTTCAAATATTGAAAGAATTTTTGATTTTCGGTCCAGTAGTTTTTGTGTAAAAACATTACAAACGTACATACAAATTTTTCCTCTTTATAATATAAGTATAGCTTAGTTAAGTATCCATAAATGAAATACACAAAACAATTTATCACATCAATAAACATTGTGAAATGTAACTTGTAATATGACGCCACCTTACTAAATATAAAGATAAAACATGAGCTTTCAATTAATTAGTCGTGTTTTTGAAAACGTTTGGATTACGAAAAAACGTCCACAAAATGGCAATAAAAACATGCCCTATACCGTGGGATTGCTGAAACCGGTTTATTGTCCACTAAGTCACCGCTAGATGGCGGGACTAGAATTTTAAACTACATAAAAGCTTTACACCTGGCTCTTTATTATAATTGGTTATTACTTATGTTATTGACGTTGGAAGGTTACATTTAGGGCCTCTTTCACAAGTTACCAATAAACTGTCAGTTAGCTTATTCGGAACATATCTGACACATATCTCGGAATTTTGCGTTTCTCAGGTTTCTGATAGGCTTATTCAGCACTTAAAGTCCCTAATAAGTTAACAGGTAGATCATTTGGCTATTATTTTGTTTATCTGCTGGATAGCAAATACTTCTTTCAAAATGGCCGCGACATTTATCTGCTACTTAGTTTATTTGTCGGTTAACTATCCAAAACTTTATTAGTGACTTGTGGAACAGGCCCAAATTGACCCGGTTCATAGTATAGACCACCTTGTTTCATACCGAGATCTTGTAAAATACCACTAAGGTAAGTTAACGCCAGGCAAGCTGCCGGTCGTAAAATACGTAGATAAATCATGTGATAACATGTTTATAACATGTTGTGCCGACTTTAATTAAAGAGGAGGGATATGTAGTTTTCGGTTTTGTTAATGATGTTTCAAGTAACATCTTATGTGGTAATTATCTATGGTGGTAACATTATATTATACAAGACAAGCATTTCGATATTCTCCGCCGTGTGGTATCCGGCTGAATAGAATAGACCAACCTCATTCCTTACCGAGGTGTCGTAAAAGGCGACTAAGGTAAGTTGACCCACCGTGTGGTATCCGGTTTAGTAGAATAGACCACCCTCTTTCTTACCGAGGTGTCGTAAAATACGACAGAGGTAAGTTGACAAGAGGTAATTGAAGGCAACTAACACTAAATAAATAATCATAACATTAATTAAGAAATCTTTTCACTTAGCATTCGCTTTTATTGCTTGAAACAATCGCTGATTTATGTCACAGACAAAGCATGACAGATTGCGAAATTGTTACAAATTAGAACGACACGACCCGCAATTATGCAAAACGACTATAAAGTTATCTAGGAAAACAACCCCACGCCAACTATTCAATTAAAATGAAACAGTGCCGAGGCGACATTCGAGTCACATAGAGGAAGGGTCGCTCGTCTCCATCGAATTAGTTCGGCGCGTGGCCACATTACTACGACAAATTTCATCTCCCGAGGGCCGGAGGGATGCAACGCTAATCTAATCTGGATTGTAGCTAATAAATGTTGTACCCACCGACGGTTGCAAAAATTTATTGCTTGTAAAACTGTTTCCAATCGCAGAAATTGTACAAATGACGCTGTACTTTCGACATGGTCTGATTGAATTTGCCATCTCACTGACTTTCTCATTTCGTTTTCGTAATCGTTTTATGATATATGATTTTGTTTAATGTGGAAAATTGAAAAGCGACTATCATGAATATCATAACAGGCATATTTTTGTATTTTTTTAACATTATTTTTTACTGTTTTTTTTTTCTTTTTAATTATCTGGATAGAGCATTTTCCATTGGTGTTTTAATTAGGAGCTCAAGCATACCATATTTATTATTATTTCATTGCAAAAGACTTTGCAATTTGAATTAAAGAGTGTACAGAGTAGAATGCTTTTTGTATTAATATTTTCATGATTTTAACGGGCTTCAATTACATGGAATGAAATTGCGCGATTATTGCGTCGGATCATTCTTTATATTATCGAATAAAACGAATGTATTAACGCCGTGTGGTATCCGGCTGAATAGAATAGTACCACCCTCATTTCTTACTGAGGTGTCGTAAAAGGCGACTAAGGTAAGTTGACTTACCGTGTGGTATCCGGCTAAGTAGAATAGACCACCCTCTTTCTTACCGAGGTGTTGTAAAATACGACTAAGGTAAGTTGACGTCAGGCAGGGGGCCGGTCTTAAAAACGCAGCCAAATCATGTGACAGCATGTTTATGACATGTTGTGCCGACCCCACTTAGGGTGGGGTGATGATTTAAATTATCTAAATAGAGCATTTTCCATTGGGTTATTAATTAGGAACTCAAGCATACCATATTTAAAGTTATTTCATTTCAAAAGACGGGAGGTGGAGAGTAAAGATAAAAAGATAAATTGTAGAATGCGTTTTGTATTTACAATTTTTACGGGCTTCGCAATTACATGGGACATGAAATTTGCTGCCGTGGTGCATTCTGAGACCGTGTATGCTCCTTTGTACATTAGTATTAGTATAAGCATGTTCATGTATGTATTATCAAATCAAATCAAAATAATCTTTATTCAAATAAGCTCTTTCAAGCACTTTTGAATCGTCAAGGATCAATATGATTAATGAAGCTACAACTGGTTCGGAATGTTGCTCTTACCGAGAAGAACCAGAAAGAAACTCGGCGGTCAATCTTTTAAACATTTTCAATTTTACATAATGAAACCGCAGTCCTGTATGACCTCCTGTATAACATATATATGTCTTGTATATAAATATACAAGGTAAGTTAGATCTCAACCCGCATACACTACACACCTAATAATGCCAGTGTCTCATTTGTCCCAAACAAAGCGTACGCGATGGATTATCGACAGGCTCCTTGGGCTGAGGGCGTTATAATGCCGTGTTATTGGCCACTGTGCTCATAATCCGCTTTTAACTGCGGCGGGCTTGGGTGAACGTGCCCCGAATGCTTATGTCCAAATTCGGTCCGAAAACGTTCGCTTTTCTTAGCTTTATTGGAGATCCGACATATTGTTAGCCATTTAGATATACCTATTCGAGAAAGAGAAGTTTATTCCGATCCTCTTGCAATTACCAACCTTAATTTACCTGTCCTCAATTCCTCATTAATCGATGAGGTGCTGGGGACCGACCCACGGTATGACCAAATTTGACAGACAAATATTCGGACAAAACAAAACTTATAAATTGTAAACCTATAAATTGGAGAAATCCGGAAATACCGGATAATTTTACCGTGCGAATAGAATTCTTTAAAAATAATCGTTCAAGCAGGACTTGTTACCAAAAATTACCAGGACAGAAAGATATCCTAATGAGATATACTCGTATGTAACAACAGATAGAACTTTCTAGAACTAATAGACAATCTCTAAGATAATAAGATAAGATAAGATCTCTAAGATTCTGAACACACTCGGGTCACAATCGAAAGCTCTGTAGGTATATTCCTATAAGACACCTACCTATATCTGACCTCTATTGGTAGAAAAAACGTAGGGCTTGATCACTGAGTTGTATCGAAGCCTCGCTAAATTACGAACATTATCAAAATGGATCGTTACTGAATTGATTATTTTTATTTATTGCCAGGTACCCTTTACTGTGCGCCGTTTTGAAAACGTTCGCGTAAATGGGCACGCGTAACTCATTTAGGTGTTAAATTTATGTCTCATATTTTCACCCTCCGAATCGATTTAAAATAACGTTTTTATTAATGTTACCTTTATGATACCTATATCAAGGTATAGGCGCATAAATTATTTAATAGCTTTATAATTTATATACCAATATAACAAATATACTGAAACATAGATAGGAAGACTATGAATAAAAGTTGTCATGGCTAAAATGTGAAAGAGCTTAACAATTGCAGAGAATTTAAACAGAGGTACTTTAATATTGCACTGGAAAGCGCAGCGTTGGTAGGCCCCCAACGAGGTGGACTGACGACCTCAAAAAGGTCGCGGGGAGCCGCTGGATCCAAGCGGCACAAAATCGTGGATTGTGGCGATCCCTTAAGGAGACCTATGTTCAGCAGTGGACGTCCACCGGTTGAGAAAGAAGAAGAAGAAGAAGACTTTAATATTAGAAATTAAAATATAAATCTACGGTAAACAAGCAGATAATTACAAATTATTCCTACACAATTGTAAATGAAATTGTAAAATAAATTTATCTTTATGTTAGACAGCAGCTGATGCAGATGCAGCTGTGATAGTCCAGCGGTGAGAATGTGCAATTCTTTCGAGGGCGTCACGACAAAATATTTTTTCTGTTAAAAACTTATATGTCCAATTAATAATTGCAATTTATCTCACGTTTTTCGTTGAAGGAAAACATCGTGAGGAAACCTGCATATTTCTAGAGAATTCTGGGGATATGTGTAACCTACCAATCCGCATTGGATAAGCGTAATAGGTCTTAGCTTCAACCCTTCTCTTCAATAATGGAGTGGAGAGCCCTATGCTCAACAGTGGGATAGTAATAGGCTGTTACTTAAGCAGCTCAATAAAATGTGAACTAACAAAAGCTTATAATTAAAAAAAAATAGCCAGAAGTAATCGAGCGATCGAAACATGAACAACGAAATGTGGATTTATAAACATTAAATAACTAAAATTCAAAAGAACGAGTCAATATTTCGAGAAACGTTCGTTAATGAGTTTTCCGAAAACGTCGGACTGTCGTTTCGTTTCGGTAGCGCCTGCCAAGGTCTACGTACATTTGCGGTAATAAACATGAATTTATTACCTGGTTAGGTTTGCAGTTTTCGTGTAACGTGGAGACGTGTGGAGCGACATTAGCGCCGGCTGTTCCCCCCCACATCCCCCCCGTGCGTGCCGCAACACCTACCTTCGACGTAATAAAACTTTATTTGCACGTTTAGTATCTAGCAAAATATAAAAACGATCTCCGACAGCGACTTATAACGCCGTTAAACTGTTTTATGACAGCGCGTAGTACTTCTACGGTTTCAGAGGTACCTACGTATATAAATAAGAAAATATATACATTGAACTAAATAATTTATAGAATTAGGCGTTACTTTGCGGAGGTCCAAATACAAAAGTAATGAAAATACTATCCACGATAATCTATTTTATATATTTTATTGCAAAATAATATTTTCATTACTAAAGATAATCTACACATTAATCGATTGTAAGAAGTAAATAGAAGTAATACAAAGCCCCCAAAAGCTGTCAGTCTGTATGTATGATTTAGGTATTTATTATAAATTTGTACGGATTTTACTAATAATTTCAAGGAATGTTTAAGTTAATAGTATAAATTAAAATTAAATTTGCTTAGCGCACGCAAGGAAAGCTTTTAATTTTGCCGTTTTTGGTTTTTTTTTTTGCTGCTCCTCTCCCATTTATTATAGCGTGATGTTATATATTAGCCTTGCTCGATAAATAGACTATTTTTCACTGAAAGAATTTTACAAATCGGTCCAGTAGTGCCTAAGATTAGCGCGTTTAAACAAACAAACTCTGCAGCTTTATATATTAGTATAGAATATAGAATATAGATAACAGTCGTCGTTTCTGATATAGCAATTTAAAACCGCCATCTCGTATCACAGCGCATACTGCAACTCGATAAAGTTATTTGTGTTCAATAAGGCGAATGATCTGACTTTTCCCATTTTTCCTCCACGAACAGCCTCATCCCCTTTACCACGCCCACTCCTCCCCTCTGTGGTGCAAAGTTGAGGGCATTAGCGTGTTATCAGTGTGAAGAAGGTGGCCACCTGAACCTGTACACCCAAATACGGAACATTATTCCGTAAATGAGTTCGAAGCAACCGTGTACCTGTCCATTACGTAAAAGATCCGAAAAACATTAGACTTGTAAATAAAAATTCAGCAATGTATATCGAATTATCAAGTTAATTTCGATTCTACGTATGTTTAATAAGTGTAACAGATAGTATCTATAAGCGTTGAGATGTGGGAATAGGTGGGAAGCGTGAACGTGTTTTGCAAACCAGCCGAGGGAATAAGGTGTCCCCAATTTTACTTTGTCGACCGCTACTGATAGCGGCTAATGTAATGCACATCCTTCGTCCGAATAGAAATGTTTTTCCTTTTCCTTTCTCTTTATCCTCTTATTAGGAGACAAATGTAGCGCTAACAATGGCTTTAAATATTTTTTTCATTTCATCATGATCTCAGGTGTTCGATTTGAATAGGCTTCTGGTTATACCTTGTATAAAACTGTACTTTGCCTATAGTAGGTCGGTTTGATTCTTTAGCTGTTTATCGTAAAATAGACAATCTAGAGTTATTAAAATAATAATTATATGATTTTTTTAACAATAAACTCTCCTTTTATGATAATGCATTGTATTCTTAAAAATAAAGTGACTCCATAAAAATATTAATATTTGTAAATAGATATTAAATATAGGTATGAATCGAGGAATCTTAAACAATGTTTCTTATTTTGTGTTTGGTATGATATGCTTTTTTGAATTTTAATAGGTACTTAATTCTTTACTTAGTTCAGCCTTTGTGTTTTAATTGTAGCTATAAAGGAAACCAAAGAAAAGTCTTTGCTTATTAGATAGCCTAGTTTAATAAAAAGTATTCTGTGCTTTATCGTAATAGGTACTTAAAAGCATTCTAATTATTTTTTTTGGAAGTAATGTTTCGAATCGTTAATTAAGGAATGTTAGAAGTTACTTATATTTAGCATTTTTCTTAGATAACTAGCGTTTTTCCTAGACAACAAATATCATATCATATTGTATCATATGGTCAATATCGCCGTGTGGTATCCGGCTGAATAGAATAGTACCACCCACATTTCTTACCGAGGTGTCGTAAAAGGCGACTAAGGTAAGTCGACCCACCGTGAGGTATCCGGTTGAGTAGAATAAACCACCCTTTTCTTACCGAGTTGTCGTAAAATACGGCTAAGGTAAGTTGACGTCAGGCAGGCGGCCGGTCGTAAAAACGCAGCCAAATTATGTGACAGTATGTTTATAACATGTTGTGCCGACCCTACTTAGAGTGGGATAAGGAAGATGTATTGTAATATGGTCAATAATGATGGTGATAGGTAAAATTTAACATCATTTTTTTATACGCGCTTCAACTAATATAATGTAAGTAAATCACTATTGGTCCAGCGAGCTAATCTTTCACACGCCCGAAGTAATAGATTTGTAATCAAATCAGTGCGGTCACAGACGAAACCGAGGTGGCACGTCCCTAAGGAGCGGGGGCCCATTGACAGGTTATTGATACAAATAGCCCCACCCTCCCCCCGGGAGCCCGCCTCGATAACACCAATAAAACCTGATTGATATTGTGTAAGTGCGCTCGGAAAATGTGGGAACTCAATTGATGTTACAGCCAAATTCGATTGGAGGAAAATTGAAAAAAATTATGCTTGCAGCCGAGTAACTGCTTTAAGGGGACGAGGTAGGGTGCGGCGTATGTAAGTACGTCTTATTGTTCGCAACTGTGTATTCATAGTTAAAAATAATACAAAAAAAGTTAAGTTAAGTTAACTTATAAAACGATTAAACTTGCCTTTACTTTAAGCCTTTGACCGAGCCTTTCTCGGTAATTTTTTACAAAAAATTTCCGAGCGCTATTATTGCAAATTGCCCAAACCGCTAAGCTATTATGACACCTACTTTTTATATTATTCATAAACGAACTGTACGTGGGTGTATTTGCTTCATACATCTTATAATGAGACCGGTAGCCTTCTCTGAAACATGTCAATAATGACGGACAACGGTGACCCAGAATTTTGTATTAGTATTTAAGGCACGAAACATACGGGCGATGAAAATGCGCGTGTTATCAGTACGTTTTAAACGCGAAATTTACCTTCCTATATCTTAGTAATACTTCAATGAAGATAAATCAGAATGTTTAGATTCTTTTACATCTATTTATCTGCTCTTAATTATAGAACATTCACTTAATTGATGTATAAATTAAAATTATTGTATATGGTTTGAATGTACTATAATTCGTAATTCGGATAAACTGTTAAAGATACAATTCAGATAAGAACAATTATTACAATGACGATTTGCTTATTATTGACGACGCACTGTCGGTCGCGCTTTCGCTTCTGTTTTCCCCTAGACTCCCTTTGCGGCTCGCTCCCGATTGGAGTCGGTTTAAGTGTTAACAAACCCTAACTTTCCATTTGGCCGTAATGCTTATTGTAGATTACGAATACCCCAAAAATGCTCCTATTTACCCTCGGGTATTTCTTTAAACTAAACGTAAGTTCGGTAGGTATATTTTATGGTATGTATAACTTTAATTGTACCAAATTACATCAATATTTCTTCAGTGGATTGGCGATAAAAGTGGAAAGAAAAAAAGGAAACATACAGACATACATATACATAGACAGATAGACTTGAATTTATAATATTAATTATGGATTATTTGAATAACTTATTTCATAGGCTTAGTTTCTAAATGATTTTATTGAATTTTAATTGTTTATCATACAAATTAGAAATTTTACCTATATTGTAATTTTTATTTTTAGTGATTTTAGTTGAACTTTAAAATAAAGTTACTTCCGCTACATTCTTGGGTGAGCGTTTTAAACGTGCGTCTTAAACGCTTCCTCTGTTTAGTACATTAGTGGCGTAGGCGTCCATTAACAACTCATAGGCGGAACCGCTCTTAAAGTGACTCGGTATCGATTAGGATAAATAGAACTTGAATATGTTATTGGTTGTGAAAACGATTAATAGGAATGATTAGAAAATAGTATGTAATAACGGGTAATAAATAATGAGCCTCTAAAATGCGAAAATTTTGATATGGGTTCCTTACATTGAAACCTAATCATATATTTTTAACAATCAAATGAAGACTAGTATTTAATATTTACCTAGTATTAACTATTGCTATTCTTAAGCTACCAAGCATAAAACTTTATATTTGATACAAAAGTAACAATAAAATTAATAAAAGCTTTGCGATTTTGCCGTGGAGTCTATCTCCTGATAATGCTTCGGTTGAGGAGCGAAATGATTGTTGAGTTTGTGATAATGAACGTGTGTACTTCTTGTGTATTAGGGTGGCGATGGTGTAGGTTTGTGTATGTGTTTTTATGAATCCTACTGTTGTCGCCATTGACTTCCGCTTTGTATTTTATAGCAACACAGTCATGAAACAAGGGTATCGCGCCCTTTTGATTAAAATGGTGGCAACACTGTAACGTGTTGTTTCCGGTTGAGTCTCCCTATTGATAAAACATTTCAGTTACATTCAGTCTTTGTTCATTATTCAAGAGAAGTACATCTCGGAACGGGAATAGTGGTATTCCTAATATATCTTGTTATTGTATATAGTGTGCGTTAGCATCAGAAGTGTAAAAGTTAACTCGCGTCGTGCCCGTTTTCCGTGCATCCTGATTTACGGCAATTTTGGCTTTTTAAACTTACTCTCGTCTAATTTTAATAAAAATCATTTCTTGGTTTGTATATTTTTGCGTAAGTAAAAAGTGATTACAGTTATATATAACGTATAACGAACGTTTCTGGTGAGTCAGTAAGTTTCAATTTTCTTGGTATTAAATAGTGCAAAAGTATAGTTTATTTTATCCGAGAATGTTTGTTGAAATTCAAACATTTGAACTGAGAAAATACTTGCATTGGTAGACTTTATTTTCTAAAAAGAGCAGAAATAGAAACCGAATGGACACTTAAATTTTGCATCCTAGATAGGATGCAAAATTTAAGTGTCCATTCCACAATACAGATGTCGTAGTAGTATTTTTGCGAGTAACATTGATTTAACTGAAACCATGTGTCAAATTTTGAATAGATTATTGTCACTAGAGGACTGATATTTTCTGATTTCGTCACATGCAAATGAGGCCACTTCAATGCGGTTGATCCATAAATGTGCTGGTGTGATCGAACCAATATTTTAATTTCATTTTGAGTCGCGTATTCATGATGAGAGTACATCATTTTCCTACATCTTTTACCTACAATTTTAAATTTAATTCAATTAAAATTTAAACTTTTTAGATTTCAAAGTATTAGTTGTTTTACACATGTTCAAGTCTGTCATAAAAGTATTAATTGTCCTAAGAAATCTAAGCCGGTTTACAAAAATATGGCGTAAATTTTTGTTGGAAAAATCGTGACGTTCTCACAGAAATTATTATTATATATATATATTATATTATTGCGAACGTATCTACAGATGTACTTATTAATAGTGGTTCGTGTCTCTATAACGTTTAATAACTTAATAAAATATTACGCAAGTCAAATTAGTACGACTTATTTAACATTAAAGATCTAGGAGGTATAAAAGTAGAATCAAAAGCTTTAATAACATCGCCGATTGAATTAACAAATATCACTTTAGAAGCAGATTTTCATATCGTTGCTGGTAAATACTGAAGTAATTATCGGCACGGATATCTTGAATAGAAAAGGTGTTACATATTTGAGAGGCACTTACAAGTATACATAGTAGAGTCACTACACATTATAGGATGTTTTATACATAGTGGAGCTATGGTGAATAATGTGCAGACAGATATTATTTTTTTGGAAATACGGTAATTACCCAAGTAACATGAGATATTGAAGAAAGACTATTTGAAGTGCTAGATAAAATACTGTCTTGCTTAATGTGGACCTAATCCTGTGATG
The DNA here is from genome assembly GCA_029227775.1 of Morpho helenor. Taxonomy (NCBI): domain Eukaryota; kingdom Metazoa; phylum Arthropoda; class Insecta; order Lepidoptera; family Nymphalidae; genus Morpho; species Morpho helenor. Next base: position 12,803,054 of record JARGCU010000025.1, read on the forward strand.
AGAATTTACGTATTAATTATTGAGTTGAGTAAGGTTATATATAATTCGAGAATCAAGTAGTGCTGTGTTTATTGGGCTAGACATTGCTCTAGTTTAAATCAATTACGTATTAGTGAAGATTTCATTCATAAAACCGCCTTTATAACTGCCAAGGGACATCGCTAATAATGTTAAATGTCTGTTATTTGTGTAAGTTACCAGAAGACTTTTTATACATTGACTTACGACGTTGATGGACCGACACAAGGGAAGAAAATGTCGTTTTGCTTGATTCAGTGCCTGGAACGCTAATGAAGACTGCTTTTTGGAAATAGATTTGATGTACTTAATAATGAGGTAGAAAATAAAACCAGTGAAGGTCAGAACTTACGCCGCAAATCGGAAAAAGTTGATGATATGAGAGAAAAGTTCAAGTTACAACCATATATTGCAACGACTAGCGCAGAGAACCTTGAATACAGTATAAGAAAATGAATTATAAGCCTGACAGTTGGCTAAGACAAATGATAGCCGAATGGATTACGATTAAATTGTAACAGATATCCAAAGTGAACACTGTTGCAATGATTGCATGGTGATACACGTTTAGAGTGGCCTCAGGCATCTCTATTCTAAACCATGATACAGTTATTTATTTGATTTTGGCCTACCAACAAATTTACATGTTTGTTAAACCATAGATACTTGGTCTTATTTGCTAATTACATATAAATATAAATAAATAATAAATAAATAAATAAATAACTTCATTTATAGGTAGACACAACATGCTTTTATAGACTACTACGTACGATAAACAACCAGACTGTAGGCAGAATGTAGTACTGAAACTATTATTAACATTTATTTAACTAAAACTTAAACTATTGCTTAAAATTACACTATTTCCTACATACAAATTTTTTTTAACATAGGATACCGTAAAAAAATCATCATCAATCAAGTCGTGTACTTTACGCCTAATTAATAATGATCTTATTTTAAAAGTTTTTTAGTCTCTTACTATAAGGTAGTCTCTTATCACCTCCAATAGAATAAAATTTTGTAAATCAGCGTTGGATACTCTCCAGCATATTCTTGTATATTTGATAGTTAGAATTCCAAATTACAGTACCATACTCGAGTTTGCTTCTACAAAGGTGGTATGCAGAAGTTTTTTTTTAGTATGAAGTTGTTTAAATGATTTGGAATTTTTGAATATAAAACCTAACATCCTGCGAGCAGATCGACAGATATGTTCAATATGGTGTTGAAACCGTAGTTTAGCATCAAATGTGATACTCAAATCACGGACAAACGCTTTTTTTTCCTGAATCAGGTTTTGTGGATTGTTTTTTTTAATCAATCCTGACAAGATTACGAGAAAATCGAATGAAAGAACATTTATCGGGATTTAAAATCATATCATTAAACGCGCACCAATCAACTATTCGGTTGAGATCTTCCTGCAGTAGTAAAGCAGGATACATGAACAAGTTATACGACATGGTCGGATGTTGTCTTTAGATGAAGGATAGCCGAGCGGATTAAATTGTAACAGATATCCAAAGTGAACACTGTTGCAATGGTTGCATTCTAAACCATGATACATGAACAAGTTGTACGACATTGCTGGACGTTGCTTTGACGAAGCATAGACAAGTGGATTAAATTGTAACAGAGATCCAAAGTAAACACTGTTGCAATGGTTGCATGAAAAAAATTGGACGACCCTTTGCGGTCTGACTAGCTAAAATATCCACGCTGGTTATCCGATGTTTGGATATATAGTTAGATATAGTCTGAATTCAGTATTCAGATTCAGACGGAAAATTAACAGCTTAATGACTCATATTTATTTTGTAGATAACTTATGAACAACAAAGTTTAGTTTTCTGATTATTTGTCTTGTCTAATGTATTCGCTTCAGACAAAGGATACCAGGGTGGATAAAATTATAACAGAGATCCGAAGTGAACACTGTTCCAATGGTGGCATGGTGATACACGTTTAGAGTGGCCTCAGGTATCTCTATTCCAAACCATGATTCACAAGCAAGTTGTACGGCCCTTTGCGGTTTAACGATCTCAGCCACAATTCACGATGTTTATCTGATGTTTGAATAGAGTGACTCAATTTCATTTTGTGGATAACTATACTCATGAACATAGTTTGTCCTCAGCTTCTACATTAGACTAGTACGTGTTCGGGACGAACACGTATGCAGGAGGGCCGGATGTTGTCGCCATTGACTTCCGCTTTGTATTTTATAGCAACACAGTCATGAAACAAGGGTATCGCGCCCTTTTGATTAAAATGGTGGCAACACTGTAACGTGTTGTTTCCGGTTGAGTCTCCCTATTGATAAAACATTTCAGTTACATTCAGTCTTTGTTCATTATTCAAGAGAAGTACATCTCGGAACGGGAATAGTGGTATTCCTAATATATCTTGTTATTGTATATAGTGTGCGTTAGCACTACATATAACGGGTATGAAAACGGATAGCCCACTCTCCATTTAGCATTATAACTACATATAATCGAATTTATAATTACTTTTGTATTATGGATCTCCGCAAAGTAACGTCTAAGTAAGTATATTCTATAATTTTTATATATATTTGATATTAACAATTCTTCATAAGTTTTACGATTAAGAAAGAGATCGTGTTATGTCTGCTTTCTGAATTCGTGGTGTATTGAAACTGCCAATCCATCTAAACGTTAATCATTCAGTTAAAATAACGAGTCAACAAGACGTAACTGTAATAGTTACCTTAATCACAGAATGCCAATACTTAAAACCACTAAACTAAATTAAAATTAATACCGATCAATGCCCAATAGACCCACAACATCAAAATAAACGGATGATTACTAATCGTGAAATTATTCCTCGAAGTATCGAATAATGGCAGAGCAAATGTTAACAATAAATGAAAGCTAATAATTTTGCTTAGTAAGCCCGCGGGGTTAGAATTTATTCGATTCCAATCGTCCTTTACATTTCTACGGAGGGTTAACGGTGTCGATGGCCACCCCATTGTGGGAAAATATCTATTAAATATTTATGATCCTCTCGCCTCATGTTAACGCGTAAAATTATTTCTTACATTTAACCCATAAGCATCATAAATATATATTGACTGTCCATTCACGAGATCATACATTACGCGTATTGCTTTATTTTATTTTAATAGCATCGATGTTTAGAATTGGGACTAGGCTGTGTGGTATCCACCTGAAAAGAATAAACCACCCTCATTTCTTAGCAAGGTCTAGTAAAAGGCGCCTAAAATAAGTAGACCCACCGTGTCGTATCCGGCTGAGTAGAATAGACCACCCTCATTTCTTACCGAGGTGTCGTAAAAGGTAAGTAAGGTAAGTTGACCCACCGTGTGGTATCCGGCTGAGTAGATTGAATAGATTACACCAATCTCATTTCTTACCGAAGTGTCGTAAAATACGACTAAGGTAAATTGACATCAGGCAGGCGGCCGGTAAAAATACGTAGCCAAATCATGCGTAAAACATGTTTGCAGGCAGAAGAATCATGATACATGCGTAAGTCACGTGTTCCAACTCCGGCTAGACACTAATGATTTTTTCTACGCGTGTGTGTGTGTGTGTTTGTGTGTGCGTGCGTGCGTGTGTGCGTGCGTGTTTGTGTTTGTGCGTGGGTGGGTGTGTGTGCATTTGTGTTTATATGTGTTTGTTTTGTTTTGTGGGTGGGTGTGAGTGGTTGAGTGTGTTTGTGTGTGTGTGTGTCTAGCTGTGACTGTTGTTGTGCGTGTGTGTGCATTTAGATCTGTGTATTTAAAAGTATATTCTAATAGAGCTTCCATCTAATGTCTTACTCTTGTACTATATACGTGTGACACTGTCACTAATTTTGATCCTCTTTTTATATAACTTATATTTATGACCTGTCACATTCAAATCCATATCGAAAATATTTGTATGAACACGTCATGCCGCGGTGGCGGGTCCTCTTGAGGGCTTAGCAGGTGATGGATGGAGGACCACGGCCTTGGCATCTCGAATACAATACCCAGCTTTACCCAGATGTGGGAATTGATAACTTTCGGCAAAGGTGCGAAGTCACCTTACTGATAAAATCGACTGTGAAGTTAATCTTTCGTGATTGTTTTGACATATATTTTAATTCCAAAAGGTCTCGAATACAATTTTGATTTTAATAAATACTTTTCAATTTTTGAATTTGCTACGTATACGGTTAAGGAAGTTTACTCGATATAAATGATAACTTCTACAATCATTGATTATTCAATTAAAATAAATGGAACTTAATAATATATATTTAAAAAATATTTTTAATTTTATATAATTATATACATCATCTTCCTGCCCTTATCCCACTTTAAGTGGGGTCGGCACAACATGTTATAAACACGCTGTTACATGATTTGGCTGCGTTTTTACGACCGGTCACCTGCCTGACGTCAACTTACCTTAGTCGTATTTTACGACACCTCGATAAGAAAGAGGGTGGTCTATTCTACTCAACCGGATACCACACGGTGGGTCAACTTACATTTGTTGCCTTTTACGACACATCGGTAAGAAATGAAATGAGGGTGGTACTATTCTATTCAGTCGGATACCATACGGCGTATATTCATTATTAGTCAATAATATTATTAAACTTGGTTTTGTATAATATTATTATATCGTTGTATTCATGTATTCATCTTATATTTTATAGACAAATATCAAATATTTGTAAATAAAATATAAGATGAATTTTACTTGTAAAAATTTTCGACTATGATTTTTAGTGGCATTAGCGTTTTGTTACCATTTGGTTTTGCTATGAGCCTTACTGTATTTATTTCAATTGTACGAAACATAAATTCTATCTACTTATACGCGTAGAAAATTAAGTGATGGTAAATTATTATTTACTTATCGTATTTCCTCTTTACTCAGAATTACCATTTATTATTTATATGCCTAAAAGTATGACTAAAAAGATAGTGTCAAAATCAAATTTCCCGTAAGGTTAAAATAGATTTGACATGGACGGTCCTACGACAAGAGGCGGATTGTACTAATGACAAATTCTTAAGATATCCTAAAAGAAAACGCCCACTCACTGCTATTTCGCATTATTTTGTTATATTATATTTATGAAATATATATTTTTTTGTATCAATCAATTTTTTTTAAATTTATTATTCTGTGATTAAAGGGCTTTTACACTACATGTGTATGTCAGCCCATCAATCAATTTATAAAATAAATATTCAATTAAAATAATATAAGTTAAAGATTTTTGCTTAATCAGTTCACTAAAATAACTTTTAAAAGTGTACAACAGTGACGTGCTTTAGTTATAAGTAAATACCTTCTTTTTTTCTGATTGTTTGAATATTCCATTACAAGCGGCGTTAGCGGAATGTTTAGGGTAACGGACTTGCGATCGAGAGGTCGTGGGTTCCAATCCTAGCCGTTACACTACCAACCTGAACCCATTCCTAACACAAGCATTTAGCTTAGCTGGAGGGGTTAACAAGTTTACTTGTAATTTTTGACCCAAATGGCGAGTAATTTTTTTTTTAAATGTAGTAAAACTGTAAACGTATTTCTTACCAAAAATTTCCGATGTTTCCGACGAATTTCTATTTTTGAATGGATATTCTTTTTAATAATATATTGCTCGTTATATATAAAAATGTTTTATATTTCTATCACTCCTATCGAAATTAATTACCATAGTAAAAGAATGTAGCGCTAACCATAAAGCTTTTGTTTTTTTTTCAAACTTTTTTTGGAAGTTGCAATTTTTATTTACAAGTAATGGATAAAAAAATCGCACGGTTTTTTACTCAAGGAACGCTTAATTTAGACTTATTTCTTATCAAATTAAAAGTACAACAAAGTCACAGTAACAAAAAATATTTAAGTAACATAAAAGGGACGATAAAAACGTAAATAGGGTTCAGTTGTCTAGCAATAAAATAATGAATGATGTGATAGCTTAATTGGAGCTTCCGGAATGAGGCCATAACGTTACAATTGCACCTTTGAAGTGGTGCGACCAGCTAATTACAGGACACGCGGAAGCCTTTGACTTGTGGCCCTTCACATATGATCCTGTAGACAAATATCAGTGTGGGTCTTTTAATTATGAATTACGAATTAATTATGACTATACTTAGCTGAATAAAAATATAATAAAGATGCGATAAGTGAAGTAACGGTCTGTTTAAATGCATGTTGTTGTTGGCTGTGAAACTTTATTTTAGCATGACAGTCGGAGAGTAATTATAATTTTCAATTGTTCTTGTTTTGCCACTTTATTGTCTTTTATTAAGATACGCCGTGTGGTAGCGCCGCTGCATAGAATAGTACCACCCTCATTTCTTACCGAGGTGTCGTAAAAGGCGACTAAGGTAAGTCGACCCGCTGTGTGATATCCGGCTGAGTAGAATAGACCACCCTCATTTCTTACCGAGGTGTCGTAAAAGGCGACTAAGGTAAGTTGACCCACCGTGTGGTATCCGATTTAGTAGAATAGATCACCCTCTTTCTTACCGAGGTGTCGTAAAATACGACAGAGGTAAGTTGATGTCAGGCAGGCGGCCGGTCGTAAAAACGCAGCCAAATCATGTGACAGCATGTTTATAAAATGTTGTGCCGTCCCCACTTAAAGTCGGATAAGGGCAGGAAGGTGATGATTGTCTTTTATTTAGATATTTCTTTTTTCTCAAATTTATTACGTTTGTTATGTTCATTGTCATTTTATCTATATAGTTCTTGATAGCTGTTTTCAATCTGCGCATGCTGTTGCCATCTACAATTAATTAATATAGCACTTAATTTAATAATCCTTGTATATTGAGTATTTTTAGCTACGTATGGTGTTTATATTGTTGATGGCCTTTTTAAATAAATAAATGATTTCTTGCCAAGTTTAAAGTCTTTCAGAAATCCTCTCCAATCATGCAGGTCGTTTCACCAACTTTCTTCCATACTTCAGTTCCATACCTCTATCACACTTGGCTATCAAATTTTAGTATAATATACGCTTTACACTATTAAATACATCAAAATGTAAACAAAATTGATACAAGTGTTGTGACATAATGAGTTACGAAATATAAATTACGAAAAATTAATAATCGATTTCAATAGATTAAAATTAATTAAATTCTTCACTCTTTCCTTTGGTGATAACTGCAACTTCTTTTAAAAAGGTGGAAAATACGTTTTTTGAAAGTGCTTATGTCATACCGATTCGGAAGCCAAAGGGAGTTCGTTCTATAAAATAGTGGTGCGTGGAATAAAAATAATTTGAAACTGCACTGTAGTTGACCGCCACGCATCCAGATGGTAATGATATTTTAACCTGTGACGTACAGTGCGGTTATAGAATTTAGCAGCAGGAATCAGGTCATGTAGTTCAATGGAACACTCTCCGTGAAAGATGCGGTAGAAAACGCACAGTGATGATACCTTTCTACGCATCGCATATATTTACATTACATATTTTATTTTCTCTCTAATTCATGAAGCGAATAACTAAAATATAGAAGGTAAATGAAACAGTACGGAAAGTGTTTATTCACCATTTTACATGTTTTAATTAATTCGGTACGTGAATAATTACAAAACACCAGCTGACAGATAAGGTTAAATATTTATAACCCTTCATATAAACACTCACGCGTGAATTGTCACTTCGATTCATCATTTTTATGAAACTTAATTTGACGTTATCTGTAATAAATATAGGATAGTATTCTATTTTAATAGACAGTATTACAAGCTAGAAAGGATGTAGTATCTCATATCGCAGGATGGACGGACAGTCGGAGGTCTGATGGTCGATATACGAGTACATAGAGTACTTAAACTATAGAGGCGTAATGTATATTTTTGTCTATGTACTGTAAGTACTTGAGGCATAGATTTTTTATATTAGATATAGAGTTATTATACTAAAGTACGTGAGCTATAGACAAGCCTGTAAGGGAGAGAGTCGCAATAAATAATAAGAGGAAAAAGATGAAACTAATATAGGTATTTATCTCTGTCTAATCACACAACAATTCTAATCAAAGAAAGACAGACGCTAAGTCTCAGTTAATTTCTCTTTATTGTCTATGAATTTTAGGTGTCCCAACTCTAGTATAATAACTATATGCTTTTACATCTCTATGAAACACATTAGTGTTCCCGTAAATTAAAATGGCTTAGCTCTAGGGTTTCTTACTTCTTTTTAAGATTTTTACTTAATTTCAGAACATTTATATTTTGACAAATTTACTTTACTTTTACTATAAGCAAATAATTGTACTGATTATACTAAGTAAATTCTGACTTATTAGTATTATTTTGCTTATATTTATGTCGTATCGTATCCGGCTGAGTACAATAGACTACCCTCATTTCTTACAGAGGTGCCGTAAAATACGACTAAAGTACGTTGACGTTAGGCAGGAGGCCGGGTTTTTTCGAATTTCAAAAGATATGAATTTTGACAAATGTACTTTTACTATGAGCAAATAATTGTACTAAGTAAATTATGACTTATTAATATTTAATAGATATTATTTTACTAATATTTATGGCGTGTGGTATCCGGCTGAGTAGAATAGACTACCCTAATTTCTTATCAAGGTGCAGTAAAATATGACTAAGATAAGCTAACATCAGGCAAGTAGCAGTTCGTAAAATACGTAGCCAAATCATATGACAACATGTTTAAAACATGTTGTGCCGACTCCACTTATAAGGGAAGGAGTATGATGATAATTTTGCTAATATTAAAAAGGCTGAACACTCGGACCTTACAAAGCGAATATCCTCTATGTGATATGCACGCCATGGCGATACTTGATGCCGGTGATAATGCAATCGGTACGGATGCTGCGTCGATACTCTCGTCTCCTCGGGCAGGGAAAAGCTGCCAGGCATTAATATGCCGTACCGCCAAGGTAATAAGGTGTTTACGGTTAATGTTAATTTGGTGAGCGTTTATAAGAGATAAATCAAATGCACCTGCTCGTGGCAGCGGTTAACATCGCGCAATCTCAGCACGCCTAAATAATACGACTTTTATATGAAAAAAATTAACATTATTGAATTTTATTTCTTTACTGGCGTTGTAAGCATTGGACTTTCACAGAGGATAGGTGATATAATAGGTGTAACCAGATAGAATAGATGTTTTTTTAAAGTTTTTTTACGATTTATGCGACGTCACTGGGCGGGTAAGGCGATTGCAGAAGTTCTACTATCGCCGCAAACATCGTGCTATGACGACTAGTGCGATGCGGAATTCCGGTGTATCATCACCCTCTTGCCCTGATACCACTCTAAGTGGGGTCGGCGCAACATGTTATAAACATGCTGTCACATGATTTGGCTGCGTTTTTACGACCCGCCTGACGTCAACTTACCTTAGTCGTATTTTACGACAACTCGGTATGAAAGTGGGTGGTCTTCGGAATCCTAGAGTATATCCACACTAATACGCATGAGAAAGTCTTTGTCAGTTACACTGGAGCAATAATAAAATTTGATACATTTGAAGTTTATATACCAAGAAAACATAAAGCATAAAGAAGTTTTTCCTTAGGTAAATAAAACATATATAATATAGTTGATTATTGACATTAATATAGTTGATGAAGTCGAGGGTAAGACTAATATAAATATATTTAGAGATACATAAAAGTTTCAGAGAGACCGCCGTAGCGAATAGTCTTGCAAAGCTGAGCAAATTCTGTAGTTTTAGGTGGAGCCTATAGTTTAAAAAGCTAACGGACATTAGGTTCGAAGGTGTTGCAATGACGACTTCGCATCCATACACCATTGCCAGTATTCCTTATACAGACCAACTCGGGCAAAAAAGCGATTCGGTAGAGTATACCACACATACCCATAAATTCGTATGGTATGGAAATCACTTGAAGAAAAATTTTTGCAAATTTGCCTAAAAAGGAGCTAATTTGTTTTTACATATTACATAACCTTAATATTGAAATGAGTTAATCTTATATGAATATATATATTTTTTCGGAATCTCGGAAACGGGATCGGGAAATCGGGAATTTTCCTGAAATTCAGCATGTAGGGGGTTTGGGGGAGAAAAATCGATGTTTTATTTAAAAAAAATGTTGTTTTATCCCTGTTTTCGGGCTCTAAAATATTTTGAAATTTACGTTGAATACAATCACAATTTTTTGCTGTCAAACGTAAAGTCATGGTAGTTCATTTGGGGAACGGGCGGTCTAGAGAGTTGAAAATACCCAGAACCGAGCCCCACCTGCCCAATTATTTTTTAATTTTTCTTTTCAATTTTTTTTTAATTTAATTTTTTTTTACATCTTTTTTTAAAATTACCAAGCACTCGGTCACCCAGATACTTACTAATAGATAATATATATTTTTTTACATTAGCTGTTTTTAACGGGCATGGGACGATTGTGACGGGGTAATGAAGTAATAAAGTTGATTATTCATGATAGCATTAATAATACCTATAACATTCGTTGGAAGTATTACTGCTACCCGTTAGGCACTTCTAATTCCCTTCACGGTTCGTAAATCCACACATTGTAAGCGAGCTGCCGATATTAGTTTTTAACAGACTTTTATTATGTTAAATACGTTGCTACTGAGGAATAACGACTGTGGTGTATTATATCTTCTTTATTAGCGTATTTCAACCTCATTTTATATTTTGACACACATCACATGTCGCCAGTTTCTCTAGGATACCTATGAATACCAATATATATATGACCGTACCAATTTAATAAATAATATCACCAGTCTTTTCCTTTTACCAATGTTTTAATTTGTCTGATATTAAACTGGTAAAGGCCTAAAGAAAGGCCTTTTTTCCTGCCATTTATTATATATCATTTAATATAGAGTCAAGTAAAGATGCTTTTAATTGGCAATAAACGAAGATTAATTGACTCTAAGAATGTTGATTATTAACTATTAATGTTTCATATAATAACAGTTTCGTATCTATACGGCATATAATCGACACTGACGTTTCCGCGACTGAGTATATAAAGGCCGTTTCACATTTAACGATATAGCAGAATACGCAACGACTGGCCCCAGTATCGAATTTTGAATGGAACTAATCTAAATAATTTTCTATTCACTTGTTACCTACCTGTACTATAATTCAATAATTTACTACTGAATAATATTGTTTAACATAAACAATAAATTTCCTTTTAAAATTCAGCTTGTTAATTATAAAGCCGCACACGAGACTTGGTATACATAAACTTAAATGTTAAAATACCCTAAATTGTGTATTGGGTTTTTCTTTTCCCGAAGGAAAAAAGGAAATTTTTTATTCCAATGTTAGCCGGACATATAGCGTTTAATTCTACTAAATGTTTCAATATAGTTAACGTTTAACAGTTAGACAAACAGATATATTATAAATAAATATATGGGAAATTATACACACGGTCGTCCGAATAAACACATATACACCCCGTCTCGCAAAACCATAAGATTGCCTTTATAAAATTTTGGCCCTGGGTGGAAATCGAACCCGCGACCGACGTAGCTGTAGATAGAGTCACTGCCACCTGCTCCAACGGACCAATCTATCAAAGTCAAATGTTCAATTTCACATCAGAGTTTTAAATATACGCAACTGCAATCGGTACATCTAGTAGAACCTTAAGTGCATAAACCTCGTAAATCGTGTGTGCGTATTTTATTTGCACCTAAAAAATTCCCGTCTAGCAATTTTTATTGCGATATGATCGATTCGAGCGATTAGGCATTTCCGCTGTATAAACAGTCAATAAAAAGTAGTTTTGTAATATATACATGACTCAAAAGTGATAAAAATTATATAACGCTTGAATTGTAAAAAAGACGCCTAAATGAATATCGTAAAATAGTTATCAACGATAGTTAAAATGTAACAGATTTATAAAAGACATCTCTAAATTATTTTATCGCCATTAGTTTCATTATCATATGTGTCTGAAGAGTACAAATCCGAAACTGATTTTGATATGTAAGTAAATTATATTAATACACTAGGCGTGCCTCCGGCTTCGGCTCGTGGAATTCGGTTAATCACAAAGTTTTTTCGGCGAAATTTTAGATTAATTTTTTTTAGAAAAATAAAGAAAAATACTTAGGTATATAACCAAGACAAAAAGAGTGCTTAAAACATCAAGTGTTCAGCAAATCGATGTATGTATTACGTTGGTTATTTATAAAAATTAACATTTGAAATTTGTGTATCAACAAATGGCAGACGAATTTCTAAAGTCGCTTTGTAACCTCTTAGTATAGAACGAGAAACTAAAATAACGATGTAGAGACAATGTGAAGCTCAATATAAATATATTTAAATAATATGTTGACAAAATGGTTTATATTAAAGATGATGGTGATATACTATCTTAATTGAACCTAACGATTGTCTGATAATTCACATAGTGGCTGTATGTCCTTATAATTCATTACTTATTCGATACCATCGCGAACACATTGTATTTTTTGCTACCAACATCAATTTTTCATTGTTTGTCAAGCCATTTGTTTTAAAATCATGTTAACAAATCTGTAATCATTATTCGTTGTCAACAGTTAAGAATGCGATTTGGCTTGGAACCGCGATGCGAGCCTGTTATCGTGGTTCGGAGCATCCAAGGCGTGGTCGCGCGATCTTATCACACCCATTAGTGAGCGCCGCGCCCAGCCACTATCTGCCGCATCGCTTGCACTCGAACACTATCAAACATCACATTTCAAACCACGAACAAACAAAAATTAACCGTGAACATAACATTATACAGTTACAAACATAATAGCACTGGTAAATGACTTAGTAGACGATGTGGAAGCTTCGCGAGATGAACCTCATATTTCTCTGTTCAGAGTTACTTGGTAATATTGTTCGACGCATTTTTTCCGCGTTATTAGATTTTCGTATGGGCAATCTCTGTTATATCTCGATGTGTATCGCGTCGGTAATTTGCGTGACGCAGCCGTTTTTGATGATGATAGGTTCCGTACGCGACGGCCCTCATCAAACGTTTGTCATTCTCTCGTTAGAGTTATTTAGGGAATGTTTCACCCACGTTCACTTGATGTGCGCCTAATGCGTTTTCTATTTAATATACTGTCCGATATCGATCTATTTCTCAGAATATCTGCAGTGCTTTTATAGATTTGAATATAGAATATAGCAGATACTTTTGTGTTTGTTGATTATAAAAGCGTTTTGTTTAACATCATAAGAAGCTTTGCATGTCGTAAACCTATCGTGTCGGCCAGACTACTAGAATTGTTTCAGATTGAAACTAAATCTGAAACAATTCTAGTGACTCCAGTAAACGGGATTACTTAGAAGAGATTTTTATCGTAACCTTTTACCCTGTATGTTTTATGTCTTGCACAGCCATTATATCTGTTGTTCATTTAAACTCAAAATTTATATAAAAAAGCAAATAAATTTCTATAAAAAATTCTTGGCATGGCAACGTACCCATGAAGGTATCATGGGCACCTTTAGTAATAAGTAATAAGTAATAAGGATTTTTACCATTAGCCCATACCAAGTATTAATTAAATGCTACATGGTAAATATAATTTACTTAGATGAAAACCTGAACTTTATTATAATCACTTTAATGATTACTAATTATTAAAATAATTATTTGAGCTTAGATCACTCATGTTTTCTCCGTACCACATGCTTAACTCTTAAACTGTTTCCTATGAAGTATCGATCATTATCGATGGGAATCACGAACGCGAGTAATATATGAAAATTATCACAATTTATGGTGTCATTGCACTTCCTTCCACCGATATCATTGTGGTTAGATCGATATCATCTTTAGGTGCGAGCTAACGTCAAATAGCCGGAATTTATGAGTCGCGGCGCTTGCGCAGCGTCGTGACCGGATCGTGTGGAGAAAACGCGCGAGGGGGCAGGGGGTGTTTGTCGGCGAGAACAAAGAACGGTTCAAACATGCCGCCGTGTTCCCACTAATAAGCAATAAACAAGGGGGAGGGGCTTCGGCGCACCTGAGGGATCATATCGCGATACGATTCTCATTCCTCGCGCCAGGATCGTATAACTTTAAGTCCTGGAATATTTGTAAATAAGTAGAAATATTTCTAATATTGTGACAGAAGTAATTTGAAAATCGAATATAGCAACAATTGCTGCAGCTAAATGCATATGGATATCGACAAAAATTATAATAATGTGCATATTTATCTTAATTTTAACATATTTTTGTGATTTATTGATAATTATTGGTAGAATTAGAATTAGTATTTATGCCGCAAATAGAATAGCTACAACATTGTTTTAATATTTATTTTAAGAATTTAAATATTTCATATTAATTATAATATAATAATAGACTTTGATTACTATTTAATGTTAAAATACGCTGATTCCCTACATCTCTTGTAAACATGTAACATGTATTTTTTAGAATAGAGAATTATTATTATTATGTTGCACGTATTTCAAATATTTTCAAGGTTCCAAGTTATATTTTTCTCTTTACAGCCTATATATAACTTTGTCAAGTATCGTAGGACAAGCTTGAAAAAAAAGTATTTTTAGCATTTGGGAAAACAGGATCTCTGCTACAGGGCACCTGTGCAAGCGGTCCAGACTTAACTATTCTCCTGCCCTTATCCCACTCTAAGTGGGACACAATATGTTGTCACAAGATTTGGCTACGTATTTTACGACCACCTGCGCCTGCATGACGTCAACTTACTTTAGTCGCCTTTTACGACACCTTGGGAAGAAATGAGAGTGCTCTATTCTACTCAACCGAATACCACAAGGCGGGTCAACTTACCTTAGTCACCTTTTAATGAGATGAGAAATGAGGAAATGAAATGAGGGTTTATTCTACTAAAATTGTTTAAAGACTGTTTTTTTATATACAAATATGTTGTGAGCAAAAGTATTGCGTAATTCATTTCACTTCGGAAAGAAATAAGGGTGGTCACTCAGTCTCAGTCTACTCAGCCAGATAGTACAGGTCTAAGACTTAACCATTATAACATAATAGCACCTATGTCGTAAATATTAGTAACGTGATCATAATTTAATTTCCCATTTAAACTAGTTCAACAACACGCGCTAGATACATAAAAGAATACACGAAGTTGTTGATTATTTACGAGTTACAACCTCACGCAGTTACAGTCGAGTGGCGATGGCAGCCGACCGTGTTGTATGGTTTTCAATGCAATTAAAAAGCAATAAATGTTGAAAGAAATTTCCGATATTATACTGGTATTTTGCAAGCGATGTTGAAAAACGAAACTAGACTTATTATAAAACAAAGTCCCCAAAATCTGTCTGTATGTGATGATACTCAATACGCCGTGTGGTATCCGGCTGAACAGAATAGTACCACCCTCTTTTCTTACCGAGGTGTCGTAAAAGGTGACTAAGGTAAGTTGATCCGCCGTGTGGTATCCGGCTGAGTAGAATATACCACCCTCATGTCTTACCGAGATGTCATAAAAGGGGACTAAGGTAAGTTGACGTCAGGCAGGCGGCCGGTCGTAAAATACGTAGCCAAATCATGTGACAACATGTTATAACATGTTGTGCTGAAGGGCAGGAAGATGATGATATGATGATACTCAATGATTATTTTATTTTAAAGTTTCAGTTTATTTAATAAATCTTCAGCATATAGGTGATTTTGGGGGAGAAAAATCGATCTGTGTAGGTGTTATTTAAAAAAAAATTGTTTATCCCTGCTTTTGGGTATTAAAAAATAAACTAAAATTTACATTAAATATAAAACACTATTTTAGCCGTAAATTGTCAAGTCACCGTAGCTTATACGGCGAACGGGTCGTTTAGAGAGAAATGCATCGAGCCCCACCTACCCAATTATTTTTTCTTTTTTTTTGAGTTTTTTTATTTTTTTCAAAATTAGCGAGCAAGGCTCAGTCAATCAGGTACTTTATTACTATGAGTGGAAATGAAAACTTGTTGCGTGTATCCAGTTAACCGAGGTTGCAATATTCGCATCTAGAGTACCGTAGCAACTGGCACTTAGCATAGATTCAGTGCAAGACTGGTATCTAAAGATAGGTATATGCAAGTGCAGGGTATAATTGTGTGTGGTTAGCACTGATTGACAGAGCAGTTGGCGCGAAGTGGCACGATTATGGGCTCTTTTCCATTATCAAACGACGTGCGTATTTATAGTATAAACCGACTGTTTAGACAGGCCCGTTGGCGCAGTGGGTAGTGATCCTGCCTTCAGCGCCGCGGGTCGCTTTTTGCATTGTCTATAAAAAGAATTTGTTGGTCTTCGAGTCTGGGTGTATATTTATATTTAAATATGTATTTAAAAACTATATATGTATATATTCACCAGTCGTCTCTCACCCATAACACAAGTATTAAAATTACTTACTTTGGAGACGGGCGACCGTGTGTGTAAGTGTCCCATATATTTATATTTAAACAAGCTGTACCTACGACTACTTTCACGTCAACTTGAGTGTTGAAAATTAAAAAATAAAAAAAATTCTTCTAATACCGGACAAGAAACGGGAACTTCTTATCCTAAATGTTAGCCGTTAAAAATATAAATAAAATAAATATATGGGACACACACACGGTCATCCGTCCCCAAAGTAAGTAACTCAATACTTGTGTTATGGTAGACAGAGAACTGGTGAATATATACTTATATATTTTTTAAATACATACTTAAATACAAATATACACCCAGGCTCAAAGACCAACAAATTCATTTTAAAGAAAATGTTGGTCCTCGGCGGAAATCGAACCCGCGACCCGTGGAGCCGAAGGCAGGGTCACTACCCACTGCTCCAACGAGCCAGTCAAAAAGCTTTGTTTGTATCTCATTTAATTTCTATATGTCTATAGTTTTAGCAGTAAAAGAGTAACAGATACCTAAAGAGACTTTCGCATTTATAATACTAGCATATTAGTATGTATCTACATTAAAATAATAAATTTGAAAGTGTATTTGTTCTTTTTCTTCCTTCATGATCAAACAGAGCAATGAATTAAATTAGATTTTTGTACCATATATGACTAGCAATCGGCTCCGCTCACGTGTAAACACGATTAGAACCGTAATATAGTCTTTTGATAACCATAAAAATGGTTAAAGTGAGTTAACCTTACAAGCTAGACATACGCTGTCCTGGATTTTTATTTAGAACTTTTAGAGGGGAACAATTTTGTAAAACATGATTTTTAAGAACTATCACCGTTTACTCAGCGCACGCAAGGAAAGCTTTAAATTTTGCCGTTTTCGTACTATTTTCTATTGCTGCTACTCTCCAGCACTATCGAATGATTCTCTTATGATGACAGTCGACTTCGTATTTTTTTTATATTCAGTTAATTAATGTTATGTACTATTTAACTAAGCTTAAATGTTGTTGTTGATTGACTGAATTGCGCACGACAATTTTCAGGATAGCATTTACGTACTCGTCCCGGTGAAGTATAATGAAAACTGATCGTTTTTAACTTCTCAGTTTTCTCGTGACTCGCGGTGTAGATAGGTGCCGTCGTTAAGACCTACTCTAGACAACCTAACAACTAGGAGTGTCAAATTAGATACATTACCAACTTGGGCCTGGGAATAAGATATGATTTTAAATAATAACAAAATGAAAATTATAATAGATGTATTCGATTCCAAACTTTGAATATCAACTTAGAACTGCAATTTGTAATCGAAAGGAATCGAAATATTAATTCGCCTTCAATTCGAGCAAGTTATATGTCAAAGCAATCAAAATATATATTTTGCGTTGATATCTTAATGTTGTTGCTTTTTCGTGCAGTAATTAATTTGAATGAAATCTAAGGACCTGTTACAACATTAATTCAAAAACGGAAACGATGGTACGTATAGACTAATATTTTTGACATATCCTGTCCTACTGGTCCTGCTAATATTATAAATGCGAAAGTATGGATGTATGTTTGTTAATGTCCTATTCTACTAATATTATAAATAAGAAAGTTTGTAAGTATGGATAGAATAGAATAGATAGTTAATCTTTCACAACGAATCCGCTTAACCAATATCAATGAAATTTGGTCACATTATTCCTTATACACCGGAATAACTTAGGCTATAGAAATTCTGTTAATTAAAGGAATGGGATGACATTGAAAAGCGCCATCTATTGTCAACCTATCACACACAACAGTCCACGCGAACGAAGTTGCGAGTAAAAGCCATCTTTTATTTATGTTATTAAAAAAATATTATGAATGTTAGGAAAATGTACAGAACTATTTAAAGCATACAGGACTAGTTGGAACGTTTTATGAAAATCGTGGCATTATTTTCAGGAAAAATAGAATTTTATACATATTCAAATTCAAAATTCAAATTCAAAATATTCTTTATTCAAATAAACTTGTAAACAAGTGCTTTTGAATCGTCAACTCTACTGCTGGTTCGGAAAGCTGTTCCTACCGAGAAGAGCCAGCAAGAAACTCGGCGGTTGCTCTTTTTAAAAAATACAATTCTTAATGCTAGTTACATTTAATGTTTCTATCTTGTACAGGGTCGAACAATATTTATATCTACGCATTTTTATCGTCTAAATAATCCTCAACAGTATAGTAGGCTTTCTGTATCAGCCTCTTCTTAATAGTGTTTTTAAACTGCTGTAATGGCAAAGTTAAAATTGATTGTGGAATTTTATTATAGAATC
Organism: Morpho helenor; assembly: GCA_029227775.1. Taxonomy (NCBI): domain Eukaryota; kingdom Metazoa; phylum Arthropoda; class Insecta; order Lepidoptera; family Nymphalidae; genus Morpho; species Morpho helenor. The sequence continues at coordinate 12,821,779 of JARGCU010000025.1, forward strand.
TTATACCCAAACCCACAAACGACTTACGTACTTTTCAAGGCGCAAAGCAGGGGCCGCAAGCTTATGTCAGTTCCTACTTTGTCTATTAATATAATTTGTGCCTCGGCGTCCCAGACGTTTTGTTGTTTAATCGAGCCCATCCTTAACAGAATCATCACCAGAGTACAAAAGCAAATTGCAAGTTCCAAATCACTGTAATTAGATCGTGAGGAGATAGCAATTGATTCAGCACAAAGTTCGCACAGGTGTTCCGTTCGCATCAGCCATCGCCGGACAAAGCAATCGTTGGGCGCGACGTGACGGAGTAATTCGTCGTTTCCCTTCGACGCGACGATTAGCCTCCTCTATTTACTTGTCTATCGCGTTAGAGCTGGCAGCTGACGCCGGAAACCCCGACAGACGGACGCCGTTACAATTGCAACATTGACTTAGAAAAAGTGTTTGACTCGGACAACGGGTCTGTCTGTATCGTTCGCTCTACGAACTGTACCGTATTATCGGGTTTAATCGACAATTGGATCACTTTAGGCTCCATTGTGACAATTTGCCTGGTTCTTATTTGTTTACTGCGATTTAACTTAAACATATTGTTTATAATCAAATCTATACTAATATATAAAGCTGAAGAGTTTGTTTGTGGTATTGTTTGAAGGCGTTAATATCAGGAACTACTGTACCGATTTGAAAAATTCTTTAAGCGTAAGACAGTCCATTTATCGACGATAAATGCGAGGATGAAAGTTTATGAGTATGGATGTATGTTTGTTACTCTTTCACAGCGAATCATTTGAATTAATATGATGAAATTTGGCACAATTATTACACCGGAATGTTATATAGGCTATAGAAATCCTGTTAATTCAACAGGAATAAGACGATATACAAAAGCGCCATGTATTATCAACCTATCACGCGACAACAGTCCACACGAAGTTGCGGGTAAAAGCTAGTAATAAATAAATGTAAATATTTCCTTAGCTCTCCGAGAGGCCTCTCAGTAACGTTTTTGTTTTATTTAAACATGAATAATAGACACAAATAATGCTGTGAGAATTGTTTAAGAAGAAATATTATAAGATCGCGATCTTGTGTAGGGCATGACCGGACGAACATCGCACGTGGATCCTATCGCTTTAATCATTGGTAATCTGCCGCAAAGGTGCTCGTATCTACGGTATAACATTGGGAACAATACCGCCATAAGGCGAAACAAATGAGTGCAATTAAACCCAAGATATCGCAACGTTCCCAACATAAACAACTCGCAACTAAAGTCAAAGTTATTGCAATAAACCACTGATTAAACTATTAAAGCTGTGATAGCCCAGTGATAACACCGCACGATTCTTTCGAGGCGGTCACGGGTTTAAACCTCGGGCAGACACCAATGAGTTTCTACTAAAACTTATATCTAATTGAAACGCGGATTACAGTAAAATGATTTTATAGTTACTTATGTACTATGGATTTCCATAAAGTAACGCCTGCTTCTATAAATCATTTATATCTAATTGATAATTGCAATTTATTACAGGGATTTCGGTGAAAAAAAAAACATGGTGAGGTAACCTACATATCTCTAGAGAATTCTGGGGATATATGTAACCTACCAATCCGCATTGGAGGAGCGTGGTAGCTCTTAGCTCCAATCCCTCTCTCCAAAAACGGTGAGAGGAGGCCTATGCCCAGCAGTGGGATAGTAACAGGCTGTTACTTTACGAACCAGCAGTAGAGTTGAGGATTCAAAAGCCCTTGTTTACAAGTTTATATAAAGAATATTTTGAATTTAGAAAATTTGAATTTACTACTGATTAAACGCTTTCAAATATATATTATGAAAACATGAATATAATTGCTGACGGTTTCATGTTGGCTACTATAGTATATGTGATGAACGATTAGGTAGGTTTGGATTGAAACTCAGAGATAGATAATATTACATTATGAAACGCTGGTTATTTAGGTTGTTATTTCTCACATGTTTCTCTCAAGATTTCACTTTTACATAAATTTTTTTATGTATTTCATATTGGCATTTTTTTTTGTATATATATTCTAGACATAATATATATTTAACAAAACAGTCTATTAATAAAGCTAAACTGATTATATAATTTTGTATAATTTAGATTTTACTTAATCGTATAAACGAAGAATGTAAGAGCTGCAACAACGACATGATGTGCGTCTTTGTGTGTATTGCGTGTTGTATGTGTGTGATATAAAAAAAACAAACATTAATATTTAACATTAAAAAAAAGTTTTATTTACGTCGGTTACGTAATGTGTTTTCGATATGCATACATGTAGTCGGAACTGAAGTGAGTGCTTATTCATGACATTTTCTGAAAAGACATTAAATTCACATAACCTTTCCTCGAACTAGTGTTCTCTTGAAAACTAATCAACGCCGGTCATTATGAGATCGCACTGTCTCTACACTAATATATCTCAAAAGCCGTTCAGGCGAAGAGAGCGCTCGTCCACATGGAATTAACTTCGACAACCCCACAATAGTCCATAATTATGAAATGTGTTGTGATTCCAAAAGGATATGCAATTTTTCTCTCGCGCCGAACAATGCGAGACGGTAATGAAAGGAGTCAATCAGTCGGTGTCTGCAAAATGCGCCCGCGTTAATTTATGCCTGCTTGGCGCTCGGAGACCGCGTTTATTCCTTTCTTTTAATGCACGTCCTTTGCAGACAAAGGACTATGAACGTGTGTTATGTTTGGATTTATTTGAGTGCTAAATTTTTTGATTTGTGTCCAATACGTCGTATCAAGACTTTTTTGAGACACTTGCTAAACATAGCTCCTATAATTGTTTCAATGCTACTATTACAAACAAATAACGTATGGTATCCGGCTGAGTATAATAGACCACCCTCATTTCTTACCGCAGAGTAGTAAAAGGCGACTAAGGTAAGTTGACGTCAGGCAATAAAATAGCTAGCCGGGTCATGTCACAACATGTTATAAAAATATTGTCCCTTAGGATAGGAGAATGATGAAGATGACATACATTCTTTCATATAGTGCATTCCATAGATATTGGTGCGACTATTGTTTTTCGTACTTAGCGTATACGCTTCTTTATATAACATTTATGTAGCTGTACATGATTAACTAACAGTCCTAGCGTTCTTCGAACACATTGCTAGGAAGACTGGAGACAACCTGGAGAGGTTGGTGATCACTGGTTCGGTGGAAGGGAAAAGAGGCAGAGGCCGCAGTCCAACGCGATGGTCCGACCAGGTAACCAAGTCGCTTTCTTTAAAAGTCCACGAAGCCTTACAAGTCGCAGAAGATCGCAAGACTTGGAAATCAATCATTCATGAAAAAGTAATCCATGGAAAAGGTCACGACCCTCAGCACTGAGGAGAACGACGCAAGGAGGAGGACATGACTAACACATAAAGCTACAATTTCCAATATCAATCAAGCTTGCAAAAGATGACTGTGACATTACTACGTATCGAGAACACGCGCTATGAAAGCGTGAAAGCAACGCTAATGCACTAGGTTTTATCTTAATACGAATTTATAGCGAGTGGCATATTATTTACTAGCATTATACGCACAATTTGCGAAGCTGTCGCGAGGGCCAGCTATAATTTCCCGATGGCAGGGGATCCATCAATACGCGCCTCGGGCCGCGGCCGCTTTCAATTTGTAGGCCGCTACATCGCCGCAATTACCGGACGGAAGGCCGGCCATCGTCAATATATTCGCTTAATAATGCCTAATGACGCTTAATAAAGACGGAAAATAAAAGTGTGACCATCATACTCAAAATGTACTAAGACTCAGATTTTTCGTAATGTTACTTATGTTCCAACGTCTCTCAAAACAATAACATTTCGCCCCCATCAGAAGAATAAACATGTTCTATATTTATACGCGATCTTTTCGCAGACAACTGAGAAATTTTGAAAAACTTTACTTAGTTACTTTACGCCGTGTCGTATTGGGCTGAATAGAATAGTACCACCCTAATTTTTACCGAGGTGTCGTAAAAGGCGACTAAGGTAAGTCGACCCGCCGTGTGGTATCCCGCTGAGTAGAATAGCCCACCCTCATTTCTTACCGAGGTGTCATAAAAGGCGATATAGATAAGTCGACGCGCCGTGTGGTATCCGGCTGAGAAGGATAGTCCACCCTCATTTCTTACCGAGGTATCGTAAAAGGCGACTAAGGTAAGTTGACCCACCGTGTGGTATCCGGTTTAGTAGAATAGACCACCCTCCTTCTTACTGAGGTGTCGTAAAATACGACAAAGGTAAGTTGACGTCAGGCAGGCGGCCGGTCGTAAAAACGCAGCCAAATCATATTACAGCATGTTTATAGCATGTTGTGCCAACCCCACTTAGAATGGGATAAGGGCAGGAGGGGTAATCTCTTCGAATACAACTGAGATTTTTTTAGAGAACCGTACAAAGTTACTTTGCGGAAGTCCATGATACAGAAGTAATGATATTATTTTGCTACAATCCGCGATTAGAGAAAACCTTTGTAATGCTAAAAGTAGTGTGCACCACTCATGCTTAAACCTTTCATAAAGTGTTTCATAAACTGCATGTATTAAAAACCAGCATCGCCGACATCGTCAATACCACAGTACACTACAAGCACTGCACATATTCACTACCACAATCTCAACAATCGTTTTAATCCGTAACCGAAAAAAAAATGAAGAAAAAGTTTCGTTTCGCAAATGTTTTCTTAATCGTTACAGTAATAAAAGTCCTCTTTAAAAAACTATACAAAGAGTTTTTGTTTATAAATTCAGTATAATTATAGTGGGTGAGCATCAATGACAGTAATGGCATACTCACAAAATTGAGTCAAATAATAATGTTCGCGCCTACTACGTTTACAATCTCTAAGGAATGAGCGAACCAGTCATAATGAGTAAATCTATTTAACAATGGCTTAGACATTTTTATAAATATCAGGTAGGTTGGTAGAACAAAATAACCGAACTATATTAAATGAAAAATAAATTATATCACCGGTATTACTCGCCTATAAAATAATAAGATAAAAACCGTATATAAAGGCCGAGTTATATAAAACTATAAACTTGTTATTACTTTTAATGTAATTTACATTTACAATAAATATCCGAATTCCACCGAAAATACCTAGGGTGCCTAAAAAATCTAACCTAGTACTAAACAATTCTATAGGCCTGTTCGTTAATCGAACAATCCGACTCGAATGGAACAAGAACTATGTTCGCGCCTACTGCGTGCCTTCGATAGCTACAGTTGGTGAGCATAGGTAGGATAGGCAGACAACCGCCAATTTCTCCACCCCGAATAGTCAAGAACACTCACCTTTGACTGAGTCTTCTTCTTAAGTTATGGCGTCCACGCCGCTCCGGCCGGAGTATAACCACAAAACACTTAATCCACCTATATTCGTGGGATCACAAATTTAATTGTTCTTTAATATAGTTTATACACACAAACACCGAATTATCCTTTATATTTCGTATATATTAATACGATCGTCCACCGAATACCGATATTTATTGCAATTCACTCAAAGGCCCGTGCACTGTGTTGCGCGGCCGACCAATTTTCTTTTTTGTGTGTGTTTTGTTTCACAAAAAACTTAATCCACCTATATTCGTGGGATCACAAATTCAATTGTTCTTTAATATAGTTTATACACACAAACACCGAATTATCCTTTATATTTCGTATATATTAATAGGATATATTAATACGATCGTCCACCGAATACCGATATTTATTGCAATTCACTCAGAGACCCGTGCACCGTGTTGCACGGCCGACCGATCTTCTTTTTTGTGTGTGACATTAATTTGTCACCTACCCACACCTCAGGTGTAACAAGCCCCGATTACCCTCGGTGGAAAAAATTGCCCGAACAAATAAATAACATCGAAGTAAATCAAATTAATATCATACTTTACGTCTGTGACCCACCTTGTTTAGTAAAATAGACCACCCTCTTTCTTACCGAGGTGTCGTTAAATTCGACAAAGGTAAGTGGACGTCGGGCAGGCGGCCGGTCGTAAAAACGCAGGTGACTACATGTTTATAACATGTTGTGCCGACCCCATTTAGAGTGGGATAAAGGCAGGAAAATGATGATGAATTGTGAAAAGGCAAAATTTATAATATTGAATACAAGCTTGATTAAACATAAGCTCGTTTAGCTACTATTACAACATTTTATGACCACTTTTATTTTTCACGATTCTTTTAATTAATTTGAAATTATAAATCACTGTAGAGGTATTAGCTAATTAATAATAAATGTCATAAAAATGCTTTTTATGACATTTAATTATAAAAATTTAGTTATATATTTTATAATGTCTTTGTGAACACAAAGAAAGAAAAGCTTTAAATCTTTTCCTAATGCCTTTTAACAGTGACAATTCCAGAAAAGTTTTCCGCTAGTAGTAGATATAGAATCAAATGGGCAAACGATATTCATTGATATCCAGTATTATATTTGTAGTCGTTTGTAATCTGTAAACCTTTTAGATGATCCCGAATTGCGAAGGTCACACAGTCTTTAAATATGCAAATATATATTACATATTGTGATCTAGATAACTTACTTATGCTTGATAGATTATAAAGCATTTCTCTGGATTTTCGCTTTACGTCCCATTTTAGTGGATTAGTGGTTCCTTGTATAATCGTTTTTCTATCTAATGGGGGGGAGAGAATCAACCAACGTTGCGTTTTCGACACTGATTTACTGTTCCCAAACCTAAAATCCCCAATCCCCAGCAATGCTCCAAGCTTTTGTATTAATTATTATTCACTTCTACAGATCTCGATCCCCTGAATCATTTTAAAAATAGGGTCTCTCTTCTTGTTTTTAGTCGATGTTTTCATTACTGAAGGTCGTGTCTATACGCAATTATTATTGGTGATCATATCCCGCACAATTCTTTTCCATGTTTTTCTATCCTCGGCGTTCTTTAAAGCTTTGGTGATTGGCAGGCCTGAAAACGTCTACTTGATCAGACCATCGGGTAAGTAAGCGTCCGCGTGGTCTTTTCCCTCGACCTAAAGGCCCTCTGATAGCTTACTAACTTGTCTGGACTTGTTGTATACTAGTAAGAAAGCTTTCTTACTAGTATAAAGCTCTTTGAGGCTCATAGTCAACAGTCATCGTAGCCTCTGTTACAATTATTTTTGTTTACAATTGTTAGGGATCTTTTAAAATAAAACAACAATTATATTTGTTTAGTTTATTAACACCTAGGGTATACACCCTGATATGTGTCACTACGTATGCGAACTGCTCACATTGTCATCATTTGCAATTATGTTTTTATTTTTAAGTAAATAACGTGTCTTTACTACTCTCTCATAGCAAATATTCAAAAATAGAACATCACTGTTGTACATTAATTTAATGGATGTTAAAAAGTTAATACAATAAACATTGAAATTTCATACATCTAGAAAAGTGAATAATTAGCAATCAAATGTCAAAAATGTTTAAAGTTACATATTACATTCATTAATGCGAGACGTTAAAAAACAATTACGACTAATCTCTTGTACGTCGCAATTAAATGCGTTTTAAAAAAGATTGCAATATAGTCACAATTTTCTTTAATAATTGAGTAAAAGAATGTATAGTAACTCAATTATAATTAATTGAGTTACTATATAGATATGAGTGACTAATGTCACTCTAATAATTTGTCTATGAATATTACTCAATTAATTTGTCACTCTATTTTTATGACATTATAAACTTTTTATTAATTTAACTACGCAAAATAAAGATCAACATATTTTGAGTGAACATAGCAAATTTTTAATTGTAATTTAAGTTTTGATACATTTTAGATATTAGTCTCCAGGCCCGTCTTAAAACCATGGTGCAACGAGTGCACCTGAGGTGCACTCAGACACCGTGTGCTTAAGACGGGCCTGTTAGTCTCTACTTTATATACGAGTATTATTCGTTTAAATTGGTTAATATAGTTAACTAGTTTAAAACCATAATAGATTTCTGTCTAAATATTAATGCATACAGATGCAGTGTTTCCATTATTTGACGGTGTGAGCAGTGGACGCATTATTTTCCGCTACAGATTATTTTTTCGAAAATCTTTTACCCATTACAAACAACTACGTGACCCCTATATACAGTGCTTACACTACAAAAATAATTTAGTAAAACGCTATACAATACATATAGTTCTATTACAATAGATACATTATAAATATTTTCCATTTACAATCACATTGAACATTTATAGGATAGGTATTATATGAAACATCCATACAAGAAAATAATTATAGTCATCATATATATTGATTCTTATAGGTTAATATAAGTACAGAAACACTTTTTACATATTAAGATTTACAGATTGCATATAGCAGAGTTTAATTAAATTATGATTCTCTTTAAACGGTACAAAAAGACATACAACGGTTAACATTTTTTTAAAGGTAAACACAAAAACTTATGTTTCAATCACAGCTACATAATCTATTACAAATTTATATAAGAATAATAAATATGTTAAGAGATGAGCTATTGGTTTTTTGTTTTGTAGTAAAAAAAGCTAAATGTCTATTATTAATAATTCATCTTATTTTTTAAATTCTCTGGAACATTATACGTAATGAGTGAAAACTCCATTACTTGAAAACTTTTGATCCAAAGTCTAACGGGAAAGAAAAAGAAGAAAATTGAGTTAACAACCATTTTTTAAATATAATTATGCATTTAACTTCTTTAACATGGAATATACACGGAATATAAATAATTATTTTAAAATATACACACGTAATTTATTAAATTGCATATCACTGTTTCCCAAAGTATCACTAACAAAAGATAAGAAAGTAATCTAAAATGTATATATTGTATGTAATCCATATAAATATTACAAATATTATGAAGCATTTTTAACAATAGTTTACATTGTTGAAAAACAGTTTAATAGCAATATTATAAATTTCATAGCAAAGTCTCTAGTAAGTCTTTTTAATTACGTTTATGTAATAAAAATTATATTAGATTTACTCTATTTCAATTCTGGAATGTTCTTATTAAGTCATATTCTTAGTATAGATTAAACATTTCATTAACTCGATTAAATATTTCTTTGTTTAAAACAGTTACAGAATCTTTGGTTACTATTTTAAATATCTGATAGATTTCGTACATTGAATAAAAATAGTTCAAAACAATAAAATTCAGGAAATTAGGACAATATCTATACAGGTAACTGTCTTCTAAATTGAACTAACTATACAATTAATATTCGGGTAGGAACCTTCAAATTACAAACGTATAACTATTGTTTTATATAGACCAAATTACAAAACTACATACTAAATAGGTACATTTATTTTCCTAATTATTTATGGGTCGTCGATAGTCTTAAAACTTTTCACAGCACTATTTATGTAGTTCGGGAACTAGTTTTTGCCACTTTGCACTGGGGTGTTTACAGTTATGAAACATGTGCATTTTTATTTTACATAGGATTTCTCGACGGCGCGTGATCGGATCTGGGTGGCGGCGCGGACGGATGCGCGGGCGCTGGGTAAGGGCAGTACCGAACTGGAGTTGGTGGTTTTTGAAGCCATAGGTCTGGAGGGAGAGCCAGGGGCTGAGGCCAGGCTGTGGGCCAAGCGCGTCCCCCGAGCGCCAAGAGCTGCAGTGCTGGTGGGGTTCTCGCCCAAACAGCCCGTTTCTCTGCTTCTTCCTCGCTGGTACCCGTCGCCCCGGAGTAGAGTCGTAATGGTGAACGAAGCAGCTGCTGCTCCATTAGCATCAACTCCATGGGGTCCCTGGAAAGAAAGACGAATGTAAAGTTACTATAACAGAGAATTAGTCCAAGTTACACATACACATATCGAAATTGAAATTGTTGGGTAATGATGGAAAAAGGTAAAAATTCTTCGAGTGCATTTTTTATTTTTAAAAAATGTCTTATCCTTATCCCATTCTTGGGTCGGCACAACATGTTATAAACACGTTGTTACATGAATTAGCTAGGTGTTTTACTACTGGCCGCCTCACGTCAACTTACCTTAGTCGTCTTTTACGACATTTCGGTAAGAAAGAAGGTCATCTATTCTACGCAGCCGGATACCACACGACTTTTAAATGCAATTTTTAATCGATAATTCAAAAGTGTACAAGTGAAAATTGTGCGTTATATTTCGCAGAATACAGTAAGGAAAAGGAAGACATCGCTGAGATAGAAGTAGCCAAACGTAAATAGTTGTATTTAGCGCTTGTGCGAAGTTTACCTACGGGGAAGAAATTCTACGAAGCTGCATTTCGTGAGTTCGCGTTTTCGTCAGCTTTCAACGGGCCGTAGTCCATAAAACGCAGTTCGCGGAATGCGCCCATAATAAAAATACCTAACAGTTTTCACACCTATAAAACCGTTTTTATGGATGGCGAGGTTTGTTTTTCTTTTTCATTAGAGTTATAAAACACACTAATCTGTAAGAAGTATTTTTTTTTTGCAATATGGTATAGGAAATCATGAATATTCGATAGAGGTTGACCCTTAGGGTCAGTGGTCAGAGTAATTTCTTCTTACAAAATTAAAATGCATTAAGTCATAAAGCTTATAAATAAAAGTCATAGCTAGTCTCTTAGTGAATTTAAAATCTGTCATGATCTCACATGAGATTGTGGGGAAAAAAATTCATATGATAAAAATAATTGAGCTCCGCCATAGTTAAAAAATAATTTATTTAAAAAAAATATATATTAACTGATTTATATAATAACTTAACTCGTGTTGAAACGAAACTATGATTGGCTTGATAAAAAAAATATTTAAGAATAAAACGTTCTTGATTGTTGTTATGAACTGATTTATTGCGACTGTTAATGAGGAAAGCAGAATGCTTGATGACCGTATGTGTTAGTATGAAAATTATGCGTGGATATAAATATGCTAATATAGTTAGAAGCGGTGTATTGACCGTACATCTTAAAAATTAATATTACAAATTGCATTAAAATTAGTGTTGATGATGTTTAAAACTAATGTAATTCCGAAATGGTGATTATGGATGGCAACACCGGCGTGGTACTGCGATCCACTCACGTACTAGCTTTTTACCACACTACAATATAAATAGATGAACTACGATAACATCGCGCACCCCTCCCCAAAATTCAAAACGTTTGAAAGTGTTTATTGAGCGCCACCAAGATTTGCAACGCATGTGTGCGTGCTGAGACGGCTGTCAAACAAAAATGAATCCATGAATTTGTCGCTCGACTAGTTGCACGACTAGCGTCGACAATATTACTGCTCATTATTACAGTATGGCGCTGCACTGATATACTCTATGAAATGGACACGTGCATTGTCTCGCGCGATTTGCCTAGTTATGATTAGTTGACCGAAAAATCTGGTAATAACTTACATTATCTTTAATATTTAAATGATTTAATCTTGTATGTATATATATAAATATATTTTCTGAATCGGCTCCAACGATTTTCCTGTAATTCAGCATGTAGATGTTGGAGGAGTAAAATCGATCTAGCAAGGTTTTATTTTAAAAAAAATCATTTTATCCCTGTTTTTGGGCATTAGAAAATACTAAACATGAAAATGCCTTGGATCAAGCCCCACCTACCCTATTGTTTTTTTTTCCTTTTTTCGAAGTTTCTTTTTATTCATTTGAAAAAAATTACCGAGTAAAGCTCGGTCACCCAGATATTAGATATAATGAGAATTGATTGCACAAAAACTGACTACTACATGCAAAATTCTTTCTGCATTCGTAAGCATGTGACTACACTCATTGAAAGAGTAATATGGAAGGGCGAACAATGTTATCGTGGTTCATCTCTACTTATGTCGCATGTAGGGTTGTCTATTTCTTTCTTCGATGGCTTCTTAAGCAAAGAGGAAAAAGGCATGATGTCACATGTTAAGTTTAATTTCTGTTCCAAATAGAGCCGATTAAGCAAATTCTGCGAAGCACGTATATGGGGACTTCAACAGCTTTCAACGGGGCGTGCTCTATAAAACACGATTCTCGGAACAGTCCGGCCACCGCCGGAGCACGTGTTCTCTGAGCGCATAAAATAATAATGCGCTCACTAAATTGTCATAATATTAACACCTATATTATGACTATAGAATACACTTTATTGCACACCATAACAGTACATGAAATTAGCAAAAAAAGTATTAGTACCATAGACGTCCTTGTCGCTAAAAGCGATCTCTTCCAGGCAACCTTAGGGTAGAGGATTTAATGAAATATCAGCGGTGGGGGTGCACAAAATAATTAAGTTCTAAATATTTACTACACTGAAACATAATAATTGAACAAATGACTGATGACTATACTCAACATGCATAGGAATATTTTAATCTGTGTGTTTGTTATGCTTTCACGACTGAACCGCTGCTACAATATTGATGCAATTCAGTATAACTGAAACTTATACATCGGGTCAATTTGTAGGGGTACTCAAATTTTCATTTTTCTTGGAGAACACAAAAAAACTCATACTACTTAATTGAGGGTAAAACAAGTTGACGCAGACGATATCGCGGGTACTAATATTTTTTATATATGTAGATAATTTGAAATAACACTAAATTCTGGTAAAATATACTTGTTTAACACGTGATTGATATATATCTTGCCGGTAATCGTATCCGATCCGTGAAATCAGTATTGTGTCAAACAAACAAGACAAAAATTGATACCAAGCATCTAATAATCATTTGGAGTCAACGTTCGGAATGGGACTGACTTCACATCATAGTTATTTATAGGTATTTTACCTCATTATTCGTACCCCATTGCCCTTCATAGCGGCAATGGGGTCTTTAAGGCCACCTTAACATATAACATTTGAGAGTGTTCGATTACGATTTATATGAAATTTTAGCCGATTCTAATAACATTATTTTTGTGTTAAATTTTCTTTTTTTCTGTGTTTCTGTGTTATGTCCGACACATATGTTATATTTATTCCACAAACATTCATATTGTAATCTAAACACGAAATCGAAAAGGTTACTACCGTACATTCGGATTGTTTACATATTAATAAATGTTTTAAAATTTTTCAATATTAAAGTAACTATATTACAGTTAGATCTGAGAATCTCCCTTGTTATTAACGTCGTCCGAGTTATGAGATATGAGACGAGTGGTAAATGAGCGTGACGGTACCAGATTTGAGATGAGGCTCGAAATTGGCATGACATCACGATATGCCGTGTCGAATTTAATCTATCACCGAGGCCGCCGGGCGCCGATGCATAGCAGGTAGGTTTATACCTGTGTATACAGACATACAAGTTTTGGGGACTTTGTTTTATAATATGTTTAGATGTTAATCCGGTATATGTGCTCTAATTTTAGCAAATTTCATCTATATGTCGCGGTCCCGTGAAGCTAATGTCTCTGGGTCACTAGCAACTGCTACTGTTTTTTTTTACTTCCAATATGGCAGTAAAAAAAAACAGTACAGTCTCTCTTTCATTTGTCATTAAACTCATGCAGATAACGATAATCTATAGTGGCAATTTTATATCTTATGATTAGCACGGCACAGACTATACTTACATTTTTTATTATTTTTTAATTCGTCAGAATGTGAGGATATTATGTCGTGTCGTTTCGGGTGCTATGGGGGCGTTAATGGGGTATTTATTATGATCTCGGTATCAGCGGTAATGGCCGACACTCGCCGCCAAATTACAGGGCGGCGGTTTAAGAGGCTGGCGAGGAATTGCAAGAGGGGTGTTATCGATATCTGTTTTTGTCGATATCGATTTGGTTATATTGATAGTGAATTTACAGAAAGGCGATACTAATTAGATTATTTTAACATAAATATTTTTTTTTTTTATATATTTATGCTTAAATGTAGCGGTGTTAAGTTTTTAAGTAACGACGGAATTTTCCTTTTATAAATTACACAAATAATGAAATTTTTTAGTTTTACCAACAGAGTTACGATTCAAAAGAAGTTGTAAATGCTAATTTGTATTTGAATTTTAATGTATTATTTCATTTTACTTGCCTTGTTTGAGATTTTAATATCTATTAAAACATCTTTAATATTTAAATGAGTTAGTCGCTGTCATAAGTGTACATATATATTCTAAATCTCGGAAACGGCTCTAGCGATTTTCCTAAAATTCGATCTAGCTAGGTTTTGTTAAAAAATAACCCTTTTATACCTGTTATTGGGTACTAAATTCCAAATTAGGAAAGAAAGCAAATGAAATTTCTGGCTGTCAAACGTAACGCTATGACAGCCTAATGGTAACAAGCAGATCAAAATAGTTTTAAACTCCGTGGTAGAGACCTACATGCCACCGGCAGTTTCTTACTTTTATATTTCCCTTTTCTTTCTTTTTTTAAATTGCATTTTTTATATATTTAAAAAAATTACCGAGCAAGGCTTGGTCACCGATAACAGGTGCTTAATAATTTATACGATTAGGCGTTACTTTGCTGAACTCCATAAATGGACTCCATAACTATTTTGCTGTAATTCGTGATTAGGTTCGAATCTTATAAGCTCATCGTGAATTCAAGTAAAAATAGGTGATAATTTTTTATTACGTAGATACAATTAATTTTACTGCACATAATGGCAATTACTTCTACGTTAATAAGTTATCACACATCAATTTTCTTACAATATACTTAAGTTTCTATACTATTATTTTTAACATCACTGAAATTATTGTAAATCATTACAATAATTATAAACATATTTTTATCGACATAAGTTTCAATAAATACCTAGCAGCACTATTTGAAAAACAGAACCTAAAGCGATTAGCTCACCACGAACATATTTTAAAAGGGACCACATGTTACCGTCCAAAATAGTAAGTCCTTGTAAATACGTATTATATAATCAAATACATCAGAAATATTTACTTACTACACCTACAACGTAATGTCCAAGCATTCTCCGATCGGTATTGAATCCTCAAATTTCCTTCGTCTTATATACCATCAAGTTAGATTTTACAATTAAAATAAATTACCTACTGTCCGTGCATTTTGCGTAAAAACGCTTCTACACGATAAGGATAAACTTCCTAACCAAGGTCACCTTGGTTGCGTTACCTGTTAATTCGCAGTGATTTAAACTGCTACTGCTAATGCTATTGTTATTATAAACAAATGTAATCCTTATACTGTGTGTGATGCGGTCGATATTTCGATGTGTTATGGCACTCTTACACTATTCAAAGTGTCAGTATAACTAAGAAATATCGACTGTATATATAAGGTATGATATAAGATGATATCGGTAAGGGATATACGATGTCCGTATGATATAAGGATTACATTTCTTCGTATTGACAATAATTTTGCCCAGTACGTCTTGAATGTAAACACCGTATGGCGTAGAACCGAAATAAATGTATACAAAAATAGGGCGTCCTCACCAAAGTCACCTTGGTCATAAGATTTAACCTTACCGTGTAGAAGCCTTTGAAGCTGTTAGAAATTAGTGATAGAGACGAGTATCCGTTGCAAATATCATTGTTATTACATTCAGATAGGGTCATTTTTACTTCAAAAGCCTCCACAAAATATCATTTTATGATATGATATCATACTTATGCGTATAACGATTTGGATAAATGGATAATTGGTTTATTAAGGATGAGATGACAAGTTTAATTGATGCTGATATAGTAGAAAAGATATACGCCGTGTGGTATCCGGCAAATTAGAATAGACCACCCTCATTCATACCGAGTTGTAGTAAACTACTACTAAGGTAAGTTGACGTCAGGCAGGCGGCTGGTCCTAAACACGCAGCCAAATCATATGACAGCATATAACATGTTGTGCCGACCCCACTTAGAGTGGGATAAGTGCAGGAGGATGTATGTATAGTAGAAAAGAGATATATAGGTACATTTCCAGTACGATTTGAAATGTTGCTTAACAAACAAAAGGCGGTATTTCTGGTAAGATTTTATGAAGTCTAACATGAAGTATAACCCACTATTAAGCGCTTTCATGACTATATCCGAAGGAGTAGTAGGTAGGTAAGTAAGGAATTTTGAATTGTCAAATGTAACTTACTATTCATAATCGTGAATTGTTTAATTGAATGCGTGTGAATCGTTTGCAATGACACTAATGCGCGCCCACTATACTCCCACCAAACTCCCATGATTAAATGGGAGGGCGTATCTTATTAATTAATACCCCCCATTCCCACACTATGCCGATTTATCACACTTATTGTCTGGCAATTTTGGACGTCAGCGAAGGAAGTCATTAAGACTCGCTCATTTAAAACTGTTAAATGCAGTAATTTTTTTAATGAAAGGCGCTTTTATAGCGTGTACCCAGTTAAAATCATATGTTATTTTATTCGTTTTACAAAAGTAATAATAAAATTATTTTACTATAATCCGCGATGAAGTAAAATAGAAAATATATATAATGCTAAAATGTAGATAGGATAATCCGTTTCTTCCGAATCTTTGCGATGTTTTCGTGGAGTCTATCTCCTGATGATGCTTCGGTTGCGGTGCGAAACGATTGTTGAGTTTGTGATAGTGAACGTGTGTAGTGCTTGTGTATTGTGGTGGCGGTGGTGGAGGTTTGTGCATGTGTTTTTACGAATCCTTGTATCAGGTATGATAACCGATTGTCCATTCTTCATTTAGGATTATATATATTTTCTATTTTACTTCATCGCGGATTATTGCAAAATAATTTTATTTTTTACTTTTATGGATCTCCGCAAATTAACGCCTAATTTTATACATTCGTTTTAGCTTACGAAATATCTCAATATTTATCAATATTTCTGAATATTTTCTTCCTATTGTCAAACATTGTCTTTAAATTTCAAAGATTGTTTTTATCTTTCTCAGGTCTTTTAGGATCTTTGGGTTGATCTACCGCTATGACATCGCCATT
Organism: Morpho helenor; assembly: GCA_029227775.1. NCBI lineage: Eukaryota > Metazoa > Arthropoda > Insecta > Lepidoptera > Nymphalidae > Morpho > Morpho helenor. The sequence continues at coordinate 12,838,724 of JARGCU010000025.1, forward strand.
AAACACCTTGGAACCTTAAAGCCGATGGTTTTTAATACTATGTAGTCTGTCCATTGTCAATTTATTCGTGCTTTATGTCAGCCCGAATACACGACTGGAGTTTACAGTTTAAGCAAGTTTACTCAGGTACTATCTTTGAAGATACAATATACAAATAGGGTTAATAAATATTTATTTTGCCATACTTGCTTAAATAATGTTGCAATGTTTCAATTCGGCTTCTTTTAAACGACACCAATAATAAAATACCATGCGCGATTACTTATTACAAACGCGATTGTCTTTTATATAACACTTAAACTAACTTCACTTAGTAAGTAAACTTCAGTTTTAAAAAAACAACGTATATTTTTTTATTTTTAATAAATAGAATAAGGTGTTACTTCATGAAGACGCATCATAGAAAAGTAATTTACTTTATATTTTAGTTTGTTTTTTATTAAAGTAAATTTATATTACGATATTAAATTTTTTTTAAAGTTGTTCGAATTTTAAACTTTTATCGTCTTCTATTTTCAAAGTTAAATGTTATAGAGCGGCGGATGTCTAATTTCCAACGTTCAGAAACGGTAGCCAAAGAAGGCCGGTAATGCATCGATAGCATCTCAAATTGGCCGTCAATCTCGGCAAGCTATCAACGTACATTAATAATTATTACAAAGTGCCTGCGTCTAGTTCCAGTAGCACTAACCGACGCCCATTACTTTTTTTTAATAGTCTCGGATCATCGTTTAATGAAAAGTTTATTGACCTATGAAATCATCAAGAAGACTTGACAGCTATAAAACTTGTAACAGTGTTTTATCGTTTGAGAAGCTGTTTTAATAAAAAAAACTAGCATTTTAATATAATTTTTGGGTGTATATAATTATATCACACGCGTTAACTAATTTTTTACCGAGGTGTCGTAAAAGGCGACTAAGGTAAGTTTACCCACTGTGTGGTATCCGGTTTAGTAGATTAGACCACCCTCTTTCCTACCGGCGTCGTAAAATACGGCTAAGGTAAGTGGACGTCAGGCAGGCAGCCGGTCGTAAAAACGCAGCCAAATCATGTGACAGCATGTTTATGACATGTTGTGCCGACCCCACTTAGAGTGGGATAAGGACAGGAGGATGATGAGTGTTAAAATGACAAATTCAAAACTAGGCTAAATTGAGTTAGATACATTGTAATCCTTATTCCTTTAACATTACGCTGCGAACTAACTCTGTGAAAGTCTATTTAAATAATACACGTTTCGTTTGAGTTTTATATTATAAAGCCTCTAAAGCTACAGCTCTGTATTGGGCGGAAGTTTCTGTCTTAATTTTTATTTATCTATTTTTCGTTTTGGTGAAAGGACGGTAGCGAAGGAAGCGCTGTAATGCACTGATATACATCTCGACTGTCAATTCCGACCGACTTTCATCTGTGTCAATCGTTGATAAATATCCTATGTCTAAAGTCCATTTAACGAGAACTAATATTGACATTAACGCAGCTTTAACGTCGACAAAAAATAAAATACAATCGTACAACTATTAAAAAAGTTTTCTCCATTCGTAGGCCTTGTATCGTAACTTACTCTTGTTAAAATCGAACGAGTTAAAAACAATATTACTATCTTATGTGTGATGAAAATGATGGTGTGTGTGAAGATGTACAAAAGATATGACAGAAATATTTTGCCATAAATTAGACTAGATTTAGATTTTAGGTTTAGGACTTAAATTATTAGACTAGGCTTTAATTATTTATTAGAAGTTGATGTTGCAAGATTTACTGTAATATATTCAATGGCTTTTTTGGCTTTTTTGGCTTTGACTGGCTCGTTGGCGCAGTGGGTAGTGACCCTGCCTTCGGCACCACGGGTCGCGGGTTCGATTCCCGCCGAGGGCCAACATTTTCAATAAATGAATTTGTTGGTCTTTGAGCCTGGGTGTATTTAAGTATGTATTTAAAAATATATAAGTATATATATTCACCAGTTGTCTGTCACCCATAACACAAGTATAAAGTTACTTACTTTGGGGACGGACGACCGTGTGTGTAAGTGTCCCATACATTTATTATTTATTATTATTAATGATGATCTTTTTTGAATGCCAAAGCAACTTAACTTAAATAAGATAAAAATATAAGAAAATAATTGCGCAAAATTAACTATAACAGAGTACTCATCAAGCCTTTTAGAAGACTTCAGAAATTAAGACCTCATAACCGGTGAAGACGCTGTGTGTGTTTGCAATCTTTATTTGAACGGCAGGGTTTGAAAGATGTTTTACGTCTATAATTTCAGTAGGTCGGTTTAAATGAAGTGTAGGTGGAAATCACCGATACGACTGACATAAATGAGTCTCAACCTTCTCGAAATGCAACTCAAAAATGTAACTCAAGAATTGCTTGAATTCACCTCAACAGCTGTAGGAAAGTGGAGGTTTTATTTAACGTAAACAATATGAATTTTAAAGGTTTCTAGACTTGTCTTGTGGTAAACGTCGGTTAAAATCGATCAAAATGCGGGTTATGAATGTATTTTTAAAAGTGTTCCTTATAATTCCGATTTCCACTCATTAAGTTTAAGTCGAGCCGTCCGGTCCGAGGCGAGAATTTGCCGGGGGCCTTAATCGCGGGCGTTCCCATGGAGCTCCTACCTTTGTAACCCTTTTCGATATTAAGTCACGTTTGATCTTATAAACCTAATACGAATAATAATCATATTATTTTATTTTACTGTAAGCTGAAAGCTGAATTTAAAATATGTCTTAAATTTAAAGTTATGATTTTATAGATTTTAAATCTTGATTATGTGACACCGATTGTAGCTATTATTATCATTTATTTCTATTTATTATATATGAGTGTTTTCCACTTGCACTTGGTTTCATGATTAAAAGGCAGAGAGTATTGATCAAACGACAATTATTCATCGATAAAAAATTTAGTCATATTTATGTAAGTATTGCGGCCACAGATAGAATTCAAACCTAGCCGGATACTTTTAAGTTTTCGTTGATGTTTTGTTTGGTTAATAATTAAATTTTGTGTGTGTTTTGATCAACAATTAAATTTTGAGAAATTTGGATTATGATTGTTAATTTCATGTTTGCCATCCATCGTTTTAAATCTAATTTAAACCTTCGTCTAATATTTTAATATTGTTTGTCTACCTACATATCATCAACAATTTACTCAATGTTTAATTTGGTTCAACGTGGACGAGGATCGCTGACCTACTGTGATGCAGTTGTTATAGGTTAGCATTATTCTATAAGATAACTAACAAATAACTATATTTCAAATGAAAATGTCCATTAATATTGATTATGTTGCAAAAATAAGGAACAAAATGTTTTAATTTCATACGTTTTTGTTTGGAATTCATTTGTACATGTACATTTTTATGTGTTTACGTGGTAGGGGCGATATGCGGCGTGTGGAAACAGCGCACGTCAGCGCGCGAGCCGCGAGCCGGCGGCGGCGGCGCGCGTAATCACAGGGCTCGCTCCTCATTATGCCCTAAACGACAAATTAAAGCGCATTTCTATTATCTGGCCATCGTCGGTGATGCACGAACCGGTCCCGTGATAACTTGCACCGAATACACCGCGTTTGAAGCGTCCTGATTTATGCAGAAATATTTGCACGTTTCAAATAAGTGATTTGATAAATTTCAATTTTATTTTTAGCAGTTACATAATTTACTTATTTCTTAGCGAGGTGTCGTAATAGGCGATAAAGGTAAGTCCACCAGCCGTGTAATATCCGGCTGAGTAGTATAGGCCAACCTCATTTCTTGCCGAGGTGTCGTAAAAGGCGACTAAGGTAAGTCGACCCGCCGTGTGGTATCCGGCTGAGTAGAATAAACTAACCTCATTTCTTACCGAGGTGTCGTAAAATACGACAGAGGTAAGTTTAAGTCAGGCAGGCGGCCGGTCGTAAAAACGCAGTCAAATCATGTGACAACATGTTTATAACATGTTGTGCCGACCCCACTTAGAGTGGGATAAGGGCAGGAAGATGATGATAGCAATGGTCGATAAGGTATCTATACTAAGCTGAAAAGTTTGATTGTTTGATCGCGCTAATCTCAGGAACTACTAGACCGATTTGAAAAAATATTTGTGTGTAAGGTAGTCTATTTATCGAGGAAGGCTATATTGCTTCACGCTAAGATGAATAGGCGAGGAGCAGCAAAAAAAATATTGCGAAAACGGCAAAATTTAAAGTGTAACTTGCCTGTGCTTAGTCTATTTGACAGGACAACATTGTTCAGTAATGTAGTTATGAATTAAAATCAATGGTGTTCAGACTATAGACTTTATAGATAGACTATATACTATAGACTACAGAGTATATTCAGACTGCTGATATTATACACAAACAGCAGTCTGAACAAAAATTGAATTTCAAATTAATTAGGTATATTATTTTTCCCGAAATGGCATTTCAGTTGCATATTCAGTAGGTCTGAAAACCGGCTACTGTCAATTTTTCATACTTCTAAGAGATCAGGGTTCACCATGCCTAACATTTTGTTGTTATTTTATAGCCAATTTTTAATATAATGAACACTAGAATTTTCCTAGAAATAATTTATATAGCAAAACAACGTTTCCCGGGTTAGCCACTTATAAGTAACATTGTAATCATTAAAAATATTTGCTTCGTGTTGTTCTTGGGGTCGTCCTAATATTTCAAAAGTATAAAATATTATAAAAAATGTTTTTTTAATTCAAAGTTAAATATAAATAAAATTTGCAGTTTTCTCAACTAAATGAATTTATATACATATTTTTTAAATTGATAATGACAAAAATATTTCACGTTATATATAACTATCACTATATTATGCATTAAATTTTTTAATGTTTTTTATTTATTTTAGTTATATGTTTAGTTATTGTTTTCATTGTTAATTAACTAATTAAATAAAATAAGCAAATATAACGTAAAAATGAAACTAAAACATAATGTTTCGTTGATATTTCTAAAATATTTACGATAAAATAACAAGTAGGTACTCTTTTCGCATAAATTTTAAAACAGAGCAATAACAGAATCGTAATAAATTTCGAAACATTTTATAGCCTCAATATTATTTTTTGCGAATCGATGGAGCCGATAGAGGGATAACAACATCCCTAAATCCGTTCCGATCTGCATAGTATCAGCTGCAATCATTTGAGGCGAGTTTTTGATCTTTTATTCATGCAAAAGCCGCCACGCAAATTGCAGGGCGGCCGACCTAATGCCTTTCAACTGTTGCTAATAACCTGCCAATTTATCAAATTCGCCCGCAGCAGTGCCGGCTTGGCTATACACGAACGCGTGGTCGTCACTCTCGCGTTTTGAGTAATAGGTGCTAATTTGAGCAAAAATAATAGGTGTGGAAATTATACTGAACGGAGCTATAACATGTGCTAAAAGTTACATTTTTGTTTTGTAAAACATTTCTGTGAGCAGGTAATACAACCACAATCGTCGAACATTCATATTAACTTTATAAATGCGAAAATCTGTCTGACTGTTACAATTAATGATGGGCCAATATTAATGAAATTTGGTGCAATTAAAGCTTAAACGCCGGGGTAATTAATATATGGAACATATTACCCCAAATATATAATGGCACCGCTTGTACTATATAATTTATATTATATTTAAAATTAATAAATTTATTATATTATTATGTTTTATTTGCATAAATACACTAAACGTTATATCGAATATGTTTACAGGTAAACCTTACTTAAGCTCGTTCAAGTAAAATGCTAATAATTTTAAACTGTACTGTTTAAAATAAGTGTAAATTGTAAATTGTTATTTTAAATAATAGGAATTGAATATGAACGAAATCTTAATATTATTTCGCAGAAGTAGGCGAAGTGGTTAGGCACAGGACGTTTGTAAACAAGCTCCAAGGAAGTGTGGAGTCTTGCGTTATCTATTATCGACGATACCCGTTAGTGACCAAGTTTTAGACTCATCACTGGCAGCACGCATTGTCCGAAGACTTTAGTCTTCAGTCACTAAAGAATATTGGACGAAAAGATCTCGCGCAACTTTATCTATTTATCCATACAATTACATAATTTATAGAATTAGGCGTTACTTTGCGGAGGTCCATAATACAAAACTAATGAGAATATTATTTTGCTATAACCCGCGATAAAAGAAAATATATGTAATGCTAAATGTAGAGTGTACTATTTGTTCTCATACCTGATACATGCAGAATTTGTAAGAACTCATGCACTACTCGACATCGATAACACAATACACAATATCGCAAAGCCTTTGCGATTTTGTCGTGGAGTCTATCTCCTGACGATGCTGCGGTTAAGGGGCGAACATAAACACTCACAAAAACACACCACACACACACTAAAGATTCTTCAGATAAACTTGCACCACTGCAGAGAAGCCATGAGCGAACTCTGCGAATATGTGATCAGCAAGCAAATAGATGTGGCCCTGCTACAAGAACCATACGCTGTGAATGGGCGTGTGGTTGGTATGGGTTGTTTAGGGGGAGACCTAACCTATTACAACAATGGTGAGTCGGACCCCAGAACATGTATCTATACCAGTAGCAGGATCAGAAACTTAGGACTAATTGAATTAGAATGTTACAGAGATTTAGTAGCGGTGGAAGCTTTGATTCCACTAGATGAAGAAAAGAAACTAAGGATGGCGTTTATGTCGGCCTACATTCCTAGTGAGACCGACTTCACACCACCGACTAGAGAACTGGAAGAAACCGTTAACAAATACAAAGGTAAGAAAATTTATTTTATAATAGGATGTGACGCTAACTCGCACAATGAGGTGTGGGGTAGTACAGACACAAATAGGAAAGGAGAAGCACTGTTAGAATTTATCATAAGCAACAATCTCGAGATAATGAACATTGGTAATGAACCAACGTTCGTTACAAGAACGAGAAAAGAAGTGTTAGATATTACTCTAGCATCGGAAGGCATGGCCAAATACATCAAAGATTGGAAGGTGGATCTGAACGACTCGCTGTCAGATCATCGTAGAATCACCTTTCACATAAACAGCAAAATTGGCAAATTGCGCATTAGAAATGCTAAGAAGACCAACTGGGACAATTTTGAGTCCTTAATGAGCGAATGGAGATCCAAATACACTTCCTACAACACGATAGACGAGTTAGAGGAAGGCGCATTGGAACTAAGCACAGCACTAAAAGAAGCCTTTGTCAGTTCGTGTCCACTACGAGAGGTCACACAAGGTACGGGTCAACCGTGGTGGAACAACGAACTGAAAAAACTCAGGAAAAAAGTACGCAAATCTCAAAGAATTGCCCTTAAGAAAGGGGATGAATTGAGCTGGGCAGAATATAGGAAGAACAGGACGGAATTCCGTAAAAAGTGCAGAAAAGAGTCCAGAAATGGCTGGCAGGTGTATTGCAACGGGGTCACAGAATACCCTGAAGCAGCACGTCTAATGCGAATACTGGCAAAAGACAGAACATGCAGACTGGGTAGTATTAAATTGGATGAGACAATAATTACGGATCCCAAAATAATACTAACCAAAATGGCAGAAGCACATTTTCCAGAATGCAAAGAAATTAAAGAGGAAATGATATCGCCAAGCACCAGATACCACTGGTCAGACCCGGGAAATATCATAACAGCAGAGCATATTAAGTGGAGTATCAAGTCATTTGCACCATACAAAGCAGCTGGTCCAGATGAAATATTCCCTAAAATGCTACAGGTAGCATATGAATATATTAAAGGAAACATGTTAGCACTCTTCAATGCTAGTTTGGCGTGGGGCTATATCCCGACGAGCTGGAGAAAAGTAAAAGCGGTGTTCATTCCAAAACCTGGAAAGAAAACCTATCAGGAACCGAAGTCATTTCGGTGTATTAGTTTGTCCTCGTTCATTATAAAAACACTAGAAAAAGTGATCGAAGGACACATAAGAACTAACATAGAACAAAGCAACCTTCCACTGCATGAAAATCAACATGCATATATGGGGGGCAAATCAACAGAAACAGCTCTCCATAATTTAGTGGTAAGAATAGAAAGAACCTTATGTAACAAAGAAATAGCATTAGGATGCTTCTTCGATGTAGAAGGTGCTTTTGACAAAGCAAATCGCAATGCTATAAGAAACTCAATCTGTAGGGAAGGAATATCATATGAAGTGGGACGCTGGATAATGAACATGCTAGAGCATCGTTCAATCGCGGCGGAGCTAAGCGGAGTTACACACATTATAAAATCAACGAGAGGATTTCCTCAGGGAGGGTGTCTCTCTCCTCTTCTGTGGTGTCTCCTACTAGATCCATTAGTTAGGAAGATTAATGATATGAGGACATACATGCAAGCATACTCAGATGACGGTGTCCTTTTAGTAACAGGGAAAGACCTGAGCACCATAAGGAACATAATGAGTATTAGTATTAAAGAAACACTAAGATGGTGTCAGGAAAGGGGATTAAACCTTAATCCGACGAAAACCAAACTAGTCCTTTTCACAAACAAAAGGAAAATAGCCAACTTTAATCCACTCAGCATAAAGGGTGTAGAGATACAGTTGATAAAGGAAATAAAGTACTTAGGTATAAAGCTAGACAAAACCCTAAGGTTTAGAAGTCACATCAAAGAACAATGCAACAAAGCAAAAATTGCACTTATGCAATGTAGAAGAGCGGTGGGCAGAACCTGGGGTATGAAGCCAAAAATTACCAAGTGGATATATACGGCTATCATTCTACCCAGAATACTGTACGGCGCTTCGATTTGGTGGCACAGAGCCAACATCGGAGTCAACAGCAAGGACTTAATGAAGATACAGAGGATAGCAACACTAATGATCACAGGCGCAGTGAGAACAACCCCATCCGCTGCACTAGAAGTTCTGGTGGGACTCTATCCTCTAGACCTAGCAGCTAAGAGAAAAGCCATAGAGCAATGGTATAAGATGAAAGTGTTCCAACAATGGAAAGGAAACTTTACAGATAAAGGTCATACGGATATAGAAAAGATTTACGGAGAAAATCTGTCTATGGTCGTCAGGAGAAGTGACTTGATCAAGAAACAGAAAATCTTCGATAAAAAATATAGGATACACATAGGAGCAAAAGAAAACTGGGAAGTGGAAAACAGCGCGAAGAGTCAGACCATCTGCTACACGGACGGGTCCAGACGAGAATCCGTGAAGCTGTCGGGAGCTGGAATTGTCTACGGCACCTCGTCAGATTTACACCAGGTCCTAAATCTGGGTAAATATACAAGTGTCTTCCAGGCCGAAATGATAGCTATCATGGAGTGTGCCAGGAAACTCAAAGAATCACAAATAGCATTAGAACATAATATAGTCATATATAGCGATAGTCAAGCAGCTTTAAAAGCACTTGACCGCATAGAAACAACCTCAGCTATCGTAAAGGAATGTAAGCGTGAACTAAACGAATTAGCTGAGAAGGGGGAAGTAACGATTGCATGGGTTCCGGGACACTGTGGCCATGCAGGGAACGAAAAAGCTGACGAATTGGCAAGAAAGGGAGCTAGTCAAACATTCGTAGGACCAGAACCCTTCCTCCCAATCGCACATAATATAATAAAGTGTGTGATAGAAAAAAGAATAGAAACAGAATCTAACAAAAGATGGAGAAACACAATGCTCAGACAAGCAAAGTTGTTTCTCAAATCGTTTGATACAAGGAAGTCTAAACAGCTGATGTCTCAGAGCAGGGAAAATGTAGCAATTGTAACAGGCATTACAACTGGGCACTGCCTGTTAAACAGACACCTGTCAATAATGAGAATAACAGAAGATGCTGCGTGCCCAGAGTGTGGAGAGGAAGAAACGAGTCTTCACCTTATGGCTGAGTGCCCTATGTACTCGCTGGTAAGATGGGAGATACTAGGTAAGGATGAAATTGAAGTTGAGGATCTGACAAATATCTCCTTCAGGGATATTATCAGGTTCGTAAAAGCTACGGGTAGATTAGAGCAGGTGACACTGTCGGGACAGCAGTGAAACCCTTGTCCCAACATGGGGAAATGGGTGGAATAGTCCGGAATAGGAGCTGATCACCCGTCCTGCACCGACAGGCGTCCCCGAAATTAGATAGATAGATAGATAAGGGGCGAAACCATTATTGAGATTGTGGTGGTGAATATAAATTCTGCAAGTATCAGGTATAAGAACGAATAGCACACTCTACATTTAGCATTACATATATTTTCTGTTATCGCGGATTATAGCAAATATATTCTCAACAGTTTCGCCAAAATTACATTAGTTACGTCGCGATTTGGTGGGAAAATGGCCGAATGTAAAGTGTTAAGTAACAGAAGCATATGAAAAAATATGTGAATGATTCCTTACCTATCGAAATCTGTGAGTCTCGATGAATCCCTGAAGCCTTTCGCGAATGGATTTGAATCGATCTTCAATTTGGTGATCAGCTGGTTCTGGTAAGCCGTGACCGCAGTAAATACAGTCTCGGGGAAGATAAATGTCCTGTGCTGTTCTCTGGATAGGTCGGTGATGGGTCCACCACCTTCGCGGATTTTAACCAGGTGAATTCGTGGCTGGTACCGATGCATGGAGTTGAGGACGATCTGTAAAAGGGGATTGGAGGTATTAGGTTAAATTGAATGAAATCGTAAGAGGTAATATTTTTAAACTAACTTTAAATTTAAAATTCAAATTTCTGGCTTTTACCCGCGACTTCGTTTGCGCTCTTTTGATAGGTTTATAATAGGATGACAATAAAAATTATTATCAGCCTATTCGTGTAGAATTAACAGGATTTCTATAACTTATATGTTATTCCGGCATATAAGGAATAATTGTGCTAAATTTTATCGATATAGGTTCAGAAATTCAGCGCGAAGAGGGTTTTATGGGAGAAAAATCGGTGTAGCTAGATTTTATTAAAAAAAAATAGTTTTTTCCCTGTTTTTGGGCATTTATAATAGGTATGGTATAATGTAGAATTGAAATCAAATGATTTTTAGCTGTCAAACGTAACGTTGCGATAGCCGATGGGTAATTGGCTGACGGATAATGTTCAAAGCCCGGGTTCGAATCGACATGTCATCATTGTATTAATTTTTTTTTTAATATTATTTTATATCTTTAAAAAAATTACCGAACAAAGCTCGGTCATCCAGGTACTTGTATATAATATTATACAAGCCTCTATATATACTTATTTCGCTCCAAAAATCCAAAAGTCGTCAAAACCCACCGACATCTCTGACTTTTATTAATGTGTTTATAAATTTATTTATAATATCAACCTCATCTAAACCATCCGTATCTTTAATTTTTATTCACATTATGTTAATCTACATGTCGTAATTCCTTAGCTTCTTTCAACTCATGTTTAACAGTAGCACACAAATATCAAAACTGATTCTTACCAAAATAGTATGGATGCTATTTTCTTGTCAAATTAATTAACTTTATCTGTATAATGATAGTGTCGGTGATTTCTCATCACTACGTTGTAATTAATTGGTCGGCCGATGTGACGGGCGATAGCGGCTGGGACTAGCGCACGCGGTAGGGTTGTGCTCACATCTTTTAAGTCGAAATTGATGTTAGACTAGTCAAGAATTGACTAAAGATCGTCTTTGAAAATATCATAAAACATCAATAATTTATATACGTATAATTATATTATATAATTTTCTTGCATACGAGTATATGTATAACATATGGATATTAATTTAAGTTTATATTTTATTATATTCTATCTGTGTTACGTAGAATGTAATATTAATAAGTAAGTTTATCGATTTTATTGTTTAGTTCGTCTTGTGCACCGATCTCAACCTGTCTCTTATCTTTATTACTTTAATGTAGGTAGGGGTTGTCTGTAAGAGATCAATTTTAGTTATCAGACCGCCCTTGCACTCTTATATTATGTTCTTATTTCTCTTGTTTATGTTTATTATTTACTTGGTGTGCAATAAAGAGTTTTTCATTCATTCAATTTATTGAGAAATCAGATTGATTTTGCAAGTTGTCATTTATATGTGTCCTTTATAAGCTTCTACATCTAATAACTAAGGTAAGATACTTTAGGGGATCATGTCACTGTTACTTCTTCCGTAACAATTATCAAAATATGTTTATTTCAAATAGTACTCGTTATTATAAATAATAACGCAATGAGAAAATTACATAAGGATTTTTAACTAATACTAAACTGGAACTGGTCGTTTTATTTTATTGGACTATTATACGGGTTTAAAATTGTTTATTTAGTATTTAACTAAATTTAAGAGATTAATTTCAATACTTCTGACTTTTTCATATAACTATAACTATATCACGACCTTGTTACATATTAAAAATAATATTATTTTCTATCAGCAGAGGTAAAGAAATATTCAAACAATGTACAGACTTTAATCACCGCTACATATTCTGCACTGTTCCCTACTCACAATCTCTATTACACTGTTCTAGTCAAGTACCTAGACTAGTCTAATTTAAAATGAACGTTCCAAAGTCAACGAAATCGAATAATGTTACATCCTTATTCGCTACTGATGTAATAATTAACGTTTGTTAATGAATTCGAATGCCTACTCACTTTTATAACATAATTGCGTTCGTTTTAAGAGCGGCTATTCATTGTGCGGTGCTGTTATGAAGCGTTATCTCATTATTAAAGTGTTTGGATGGTTCCTAATTAATTTAATAGGTACATTCAGTACACCGACCCATTTGTATACTTATTTATATATTAGGGATTTCCCAATACGTTCGTTGGATTATAGACGTGAGAATTTATGATCTTCTATAATCTATACTGGTCATGAAAATGCAGATAGTTATTGTATAATATTTTGTGTATTTTTGTAGTGATTATATAAGCTTTGGATTCGTGAATTTTACAAATTAATATATTGTTATTTCTTTTTGATGATATTACATATATACTACAGTCTTTTATCGCCTCAACATGCATAAATACCTAATTACGTAAATAAATTACATTTTTTAATTTAAATTGTCTTAAACTTTACTTTTAACGACAATCGTTTTCTTATACAATTACTAATTAAGTAGTACGACACTAAATAACATATTACGATGTAAACCATGTATTTTGCTTCATCATCCTCCTGCCCTTATCCTACTCTAAGCGGGGTCAGCACAACATGTTATAAACATGCTGTCACATGATTTGGCTACGTATTTTATGACAGGCCGCCTGCCTGACGTCAACTTACCTAAGTCGTATTTTACGACACCTCGGTAAGAAAGAGGGTGGTCTATTCTACTAAACTGGATACCACACGGTGGGTCAACTTACCTTAGTCGCCTTTTACGACACCTCGGTAAGAAAGAGGGTGGTCTATTCTACTAAACCGGATACCACACGGTGCGTCAACTTACCTTAGTCGCCTTTTACGACAGTTCGGTAAGAAATGAGGGTGGTCTATTCTACTTAACCGGATACCACACGGTGCGTCAAATTACCTTAGTCGCCTTTTACGTCACCTCGGTAAGAAATGAGGGTGGTCTATTCTACTTAACTGGATACCACATGGTGTGTCAACTTACCTTAGTCGCCTTTTACGACAGTTTGGTAAGAAATGAGGGTGGTCTATTCTACTCAGCCGGATACCACACGGCGGGTCGATTTACCTTAGTCGCCTTTTACGACACCTCGGTAAGAAATGAGGTTGGTCTATTCTATTCAGCCGGATACCACACAGCGGCATTAGAGCTTTAGGTAACAATGTAGGAGCAGAAATAGTCCCGGGCGATATCGACCTCGAGGGCGTGACTCGTGTCATTACGGGGCCTTAATTTCCACACCTGGACCTTAGAATGAATTATTTCCGGAACCGCAGTGATTCCAGGTATCCTCGACTGTCTTCACGTTTCGGAATATGAATTTTTAATAATAATAATTAATATTATTATAATAGCCGTGTGGTATCCGGCTGAGTAGAAAAAAAAGTTTCAAAAAGTTATTTTTATAACTAGTAACCTTAGTCATTGCTATCTTGTACAGAGAAGCTAAATCCACGCATTTTTATCATCTATATAATTCTCAAAAGAATAGTTGGCTTTTTGTATCAGCCTCTATTTAATAAATAATAAATAAATATATGGTACACTTATATACACGGTCGTCCGTCCCCAAAGTAAGTAACTTAATACTTATGTTATGGGTGACAGACAACTGGTGAATATATACATATATAATTCTTAAATACGAACTTAAATACAAATATACACCCAGGCTCGACCAACAAATTTATTTATAGAAAATGTTGGCCCCCGGCGGGAATCGAACCCGCGACCCGCGGAGTTGAAGGCAGTGTCACTACCCACTGCGCCAACGGGCCACTCAAATAGTTGTTTTAAGCTGCTGTAACCAAAGCTAAAATTGGTTTATTAGATCTATTAGCCACCTCAAATAACATGGTATTCTGTACCAAAAATTAATAATAATATCAATCATTCTTCTGCCCTTATCCCACTCCTAGTGGGGTCGGCAAAACATGTAATAACATTTTGTTAAAGCTGTGTTGATTTTGCTAGGTATTTTACGACCGTCCGCCTGACTAACGTCAACTTACCTTAGTCGCCTTATACGTCACTTTGCTAAGAAATTAGGGTGGTCTATTCTACTCAGCCGGATACCATACAGCAGGTCGCCGTTTCGTCACTTTCGTAAGAAATTAGGGTGATCTATTCTAATTAGCCGGATACCACACGGTTAAAATAATAAATATTCTCAATAAAATAAAATAAAAAATCAACAAAAAATCTGAAAGTAAAAAATCCAAGCTGTTGATATTTAAGGTTCCAAAAGAACCTCTTCACATTATTAAACCACCTCAAATACAAGGGCATTATATGCTGTATTAAAAATTAAGTATAATAATCAAATAATATTTTATACAACAAATATACAGAAATACTTCTATAACGACATAATGTACTCTATATTTGATATTACTAGTTAAGACTGTACCTACGCAGGCGACGACAGAGATCGCAAAGGGTTCTCGCCCCTGTCATATACAGTTGCGGAATATTAATCTTTAAGCCCCAAGTAATAGAGTATTATATTGCTTGATGGTAAAGCAGCGGTTATAATTGTAGTAGAGGGGGGGCGTTGGGAGGGCTATGGGGAGGAGCGCACTGGCCAGCGGAGGGGGACAGAACGTTTTCAACCGTCGAGATGGCGACACGTCTGCTAGCATTACGAAGAAGCCTTGCAGTTAAACGTGTGAACAGTATACAAAATGATTATATTATTGAGACATACGTTCCAAGTCAATGAAATAATTGCTTTTTTTTAATTTGTAGTGAAAAAACTTTTTAACTGGATATACAATAACTAGTTTAAATAATTTACAGAATTAGGCGTTACTTTGCGGAGATCCATAATACAAAAGTAATAATAAAATTATTTTGCTATAATCCGCGATGAAGTAAAAAAGAAAATATATATAATGCTAAATGTAGAGTGGACAATCGGTTATCATACCTGATACATGTAGGCTTCGTAAAAACACATGCACAAACCTCCACCACCGCCACCACAATACACAAGCACTACATACGTTCACTATCACAAACTCAACAATCGTTTCGCCCCGCAACCGAAGCATCATCAGGAGATAGACTCCACGACCAAAATCGCAGCTTTTTGAATCGAAGCTGAGCTTTGCGATTTTGGATAGCCGATTGATTGTCCACTCTACATTTAGCATTATAGGTATATATTTTCTATTTTACTTCATCGCGGATAGTAGCAAAATAATTTTATTATTACTTTTGTATAACTAGTTTAATGATATAAGTGACGTACAATTTTATTGACAAATCAATTAATTACTGAACAACGTTTTGTTTATACTATATAGGGAATATTTGTCCGTTTTTAGAAAGAAACAAAATAATAAATTTTCACACTTTGTAAAGACTTTATTGAATAATATACCTAATTGCCTTCATTCTATTATAGCAGTTTTTTCCAATGTGTAGACAGTTTGTATATCCCATTTTTAAAAAAGTATTGTTAAAGATGATAACAATGTGTGGATATAACTACTCTTCGACCCTTTATAAGACAGTATTGACTAAATATAACTAGAATTATATTTTTTGAATCATATCATATTTTGAGAGGCAACCGCTGAGTTTCTTGCTCGCTTTTTTCGGTAGGAACAGCTATACGCACCAGCAGTAGAGTTTACGATTCAAAAGCACTTGTTTACAAGTTTATTTGAATAGAGAATATTGAAATGTATATTATTATTAGGATATTGTATTATATAGTATTATTAGGATAGTAACTAGCTCTTACTTAATTTTTTTATAAGACAACCTCATTGGTGTCTGCACGGATTTGAACCCGCGACCTCCTCGAAAGAGTCGAACGGTGTTTCCGCTGGGACATTACAGCTTATACAGAAGCTTACAAAATATAGTACCTACCGTACAACAAACATTTGAAAACCCATATGCGCGCCAACCCCAACCCAAAGCCTTCATTGTCTTTTAACCCAAAGTGTTAAAAGACAATGAAGACTGTGCTCGAGTCGGATGTAACAGTGTACTCGTCAATAAAGCGCGCGTCGATATTTCGATTAGCGCGCGAGGCCGCAGATTACGGCGGATTTTCGCCTCCGCAACGCCGCGGCGACAAATTACCCAATTTGTTCCTACCTACCGAGCACCGGTGCGGATTTAGCGTACCTGCGAGTTAAAATTAACTACATAAAGCCGAATATGAAATCAGAATAACACTAATCGTCGCAAGAAGATATTTACGGCTAAGCTAAGCTAAGATCTCTTAGATTACATCTAAGCTAAAAAAGATGAATAATTACTGCTTACTTATATGGTATAAGTAGCGGCCTGTTTACTGTCCCACTACTGGAATAGGCCTCTTCTCTCCGTTTTTGGAGAGAAGGTTAGGAGCTAAGACCTACCATGCTGCTCCAATGCGGATTGGTAGGTTACACATATCTCCTGAATTCTCTAGAGATATGCAGGTTTCCTCACGATGTTTTCCTTCACCGAAAAGCGTGTGATAAATTGCAATTATCAATTAGACACATAAGTTTTAACAGAAAAGCTCAATGGTGTCTGCCCGGGTTTGAACCCGTGAATATGGTATATTAATATATAGGTAAACAAAAGGGTCACATCGCGATAACCTCGAGTTACCTTTGTATAAGGTTCTTTTTCTTTAAGGTTTTTCGTTCTTTATTATGGTGCTTGAAAACCGCTTCTTTATTTAGCAGATCTTCTCATCCATTATCAAACGCATTGTCTGCGACAAGGACTTGTGAACTTAAGGATGATTCACGCTACACCGTGTCGCGACCGGGCCGTGCCACGGCCGGGGCACGGCCACCGTGCGCCGGCCGTGCCAGTCATTCATGTTACACCGGGCTGTTTGGGTTTATTATTTGCACGACTTATATCTATGTTAAGTAGCTTTTGTCAGCAAGTGATTTCATCTACCGATAGACTTGACGCCTAAGTAAATATGCAGTTTCACAATTTGAATTAGCAGCTATTGCAATTGCCATCGATGATGAAGTATTGGAAATTATTTTATTTGTTATCTAAATACTTAGGATGGCTCATGTCGTAAATCACAGGGCAAATTACACACATTCTAAACAATTTGCATTGTCCATTTTGCTGTTAAGCTGCTAAACTCACTAAGATTTGACGTTGACTGCTCTGCGGGCGCCCGGGCGCATATGTTTATGTTACAACGTGTCGGGGCCTAACCGTGCCGGAGCCGGGAAATTGCCCCGGCCGTGCACGGCCGGGGCACGGTTAGGCATGAATCACTTCATACCAAAAGTATACCATAATGTTCGACCGTGCCCCGGACGGGGCACGGCCCGGTCGCGGCACGGTGTAGCTTGAATCATCCTTTATTCTATACTAACTGGGATCGGCACAACATGTATTATTCATGTTTTTAAGTGATTTGGTTAGGTTATTTACGACCGACCGCGTGCCTCGGTAAAAAATTAGGGTGGTCTATTTTACTTAGTCGGATACCACACGACTTGAAGACTAAATCATGTATAAAAATTGTTCGAAGGATGATATTTTGATACAAAAGGGTTGTGAGCAAAAAGTATTGCGTACTTAATCGATTTAAGAAGGCCGAGACGCTCATTAACTATGATCGGTATATAAGGAACAATTGTGCTAAATTTTATCGATATTGGTTCGGCGAATTCACCGTGAAAGAGTAACAAACATACATTCATACTCACAAACTTTCGCATTTATAATATTAGTAGGAGAGGATAGGATTAAAATTTCGGTTAGGTACCTAAAAATGTTCCAACATTCAGGCGAATAACGATATTCTAATCTAAAATAATCAAAGTCCCTGTGACCTTAGGCGATAAAGACCAGGCCAATCACCTCGTTTTCAACTTCAAACATTGATTTATAATCACAAATTAATCAAAAGCAAACAAGGCCGGTATCGTTACAAAATCTTAATTATCATTCCTCGAAATATGATTTAATAGCTCCAACAACAAATATTGATATTTAATGATGAAAATATTAATAACCGTATAGATTACGATTTAAAAATTTAATATTATTCAAACTGTCAGTTACCCACTAAAAATAATGGATATATTTATGCAAACATCGTTTGCCCATACAATATGTGATGTCAACAGATTCAACGGAGATATTACGTGGGCGAGGACAGTCGCGTACTCAAACCTGATATTATATATTATCGTTTCGGATTAGATTGTGCTATACCTACTATTTTATTGTTAAATACATATTTGTATAATTTTTATTTCGTTTATTTCCTTTAGAGTAATTTCTGAAATAAACTTTTGTGAAAAAACATAATCATATTAACTTCAGTCACCATATACCCAGATTGAAACGGTCTTTTATTCAACTAATTTCTGAAAAAACTTGTGTAAAAACTTAATCAAATTAACTTCAGTCACCATATACCCAGATTGAAACGGTTAACATGTTATCAATCAACCAAATTCTATAATTGTTTTTTTTTAATATCTGCTGAGTTTCCTGTATGTTCTTCTTGGTAGGAGCAATCTTGCAAATTAATGATAGCTTCTTAAAAACATTGACGATTCTAAAGCATTGGAAACAGTCTACTTAAATAAAGAGTATTTTGAATTTTAACTAGGTATATAAGGTGAAAATAAATTTATGATACCGCTGTAATTAATATATGTTAACAATACTATATGGATATATTTTCCGAAAAGTAATAGGCAAAGTACCGTAGTTACATTGCTGATAAAACTTATAAGTGCAAACAAAAATAAATATGTTGTTTTTTCAACGTCACATTCAGATTTATCTTGTTTTTTTTAAATATAATTTTTGATTTTATTTTTAAATATAGTTTTTTTTTTAAATATAGTAATTGTTTTTTTAAATTATAGTTTTAATGCATACGATATAATTTAATGAAATAAACAAAGATATGCTTCTATGGGAGTAATTTAATAATCAAACGAGCATAAAATAAGTTGTAAATAAAATAGTATTAGAACTTTGTTAAAAACATACTGTTAAACAAAATAAAATATTAAGAAAGCCAAATTATATTTAAGTTTCAGATTAAATCAAAAAATCCTTTTAATCTATTAAAATTATCAAATAACTTTATTTTTAATAAATAAAGTTAATTAATATATTACTAGTGAATCTGGGCATACGTCACATACCGTTTTATAGGTACCGTAATTTTTGGAGTCCAAGAGTTGGATATTAAAAAAACAAATATTTAAATCGGGTATCGGAAACGAACATCGTGATACAGGATTTTTAAACATAAACATTTCTAAGTATTTATCGAAGTAATCAATTTATGGCAACATCGAAATTCCAATCACTTTCTTATGAGTGCATGTCGTTTCCATACAGGAATGAAGTTCTCATTTTGAAATATTTATTACTTAATATCGTGCACGATTGTCCGATAGCGCATTGAGGTTAAAGTCAACAACGGCGGTAAGCGATGAAAAATGACGCTTTAAAGTAGCGGATTTTGAGGCCTTTATTAGGCCTGCTACATCGAAACGTAACTGGTAAAACGCAAATGTGTTTCATTCATAAAAATGAATGCTCTTGCCCTCTTCTTCGTCCGCTTATGCATACTTTGCGCTTTATTATTGCGATAAGAAGTAGCCGAAGCCGTGTGACAAGGCGGCTTTACATCATGCAAGAGCGATAGGGCAAATAACAATTCGGGACCCCGTTGAAAACTAACATTGTCTAAGTTAATAGTATCTGGAATTAACCAGATACTATAACCTTATTATATGACACTATTTAGAATAAAAATTTTGCACTAAAAAGTCAAAAATTTCCATGGTTAATTCGAAGGCGGCAAAAAACTAAATAATATTTGCGTTTATTTAAATGAGGCTAATAATTTAATGCTTTTAAAGTACCCAAATTAATATAGGCTTTAAAATATCAGTATAGATGTTATAAGAATGCTGATGGCATCTGAATTTAAGAATTTACTTTGTCAATTTTTTACTATTGTTTTAATCCGCCTGTCGATATTTGACTTACTTACACAGGAGGAAGATAACATCAGTACCTTTTTGAAATTAAACTATCGACATTTCGAAAAGGCTTTGGTGACTGCTCTACATGACGCTACATTTATTTGTCAAATTATGTGATGATAGTCGTCCATAATCACTATACATAATCTCGACCATCTGGCATCTAAAATAGGTCTTATTGACTTCACATTTAAGCTCTTTAAGCAACCCTATGATAGCCCAGCGGTGAGACCGTTCGACTCTTTCGAAGGGTCACATGTTCAAACCCCGGTAGGCATCAATTAATTTTTTTTTTTAAAACTTACGTGTCTTATTGATAATTGCAATTTATAAAAGACTTTTCGGTGAAGGAAAATATCGTGATGAAACATGCATTTCACCCTAGAGAATTCTAGGTACCTACCTACCAATCCGCATTGGAGAAGCGTGGTAGGTATTAGCTCCAATCCCTCTATTCAAAAACGGAGGGAGAAGGAGAAGCCTATGCCCAGCAGTGGGATAGTAACAGGCCGTTACTTTAAATCGCTAACAAAGCACAACTGCATTCTTTTACAATATACTCTAGTAGCTTGATCAGACCTTTTTACGATTATGTTAACCTTTTTAAGATCGTATCGATACGTGGTCATTAATATAAGTAATTTTAAACCAAAGTACGGTACTTCAATCTGCTCATATATTTTCGTTTTGCTTTATATTACTTATACTAAATCCATTATACAAATTCTAAAGTGTCGCAAACTTGTGCGAGTTTTGGTTAATATCAAAGAAAAAAAACCTAGACGTCATATTAAATTAGAGGATTAATTCAATACCGTTTTTACAAAAGCACTTGACATCTCATCCGGGTTATTAAAACTGAGTTTGTATATTTAAATATTTAAGCGATAGCAATATTTAATAACGGACATAATTAAGTAGTTATCTCGCAATTTATACGCCTTATAGTTTAACAAATAAATTATAAAGATATCTAACTTTTATATGTAAACGTACGATAGTTTTAATTATATTGCTAGACTTTTTTAATGTATGGAAAAGATAAAATCGCTGTTAAAAAACTCTGTATTCCAGTGTTATACTCGTATAGTAGGTAGGTACTTCATACCGGATGCACTTTTTACTGACTATTTGATATATAGCAAGATATACATCACGAGAATTCAAGAAGTGCAACGAGAGTGATGTAGTATTTTAAAACCTATGATGTTTCATTTTATTAATAACTAGTCGTAGCTGTCAGAAATCAGTGTCAAATTTTTTTCCTTATTGAAATTTCGAACATAAAAGTAGTTATTGTGAGTAAACCATGAGAGATAGAGACACGCTGTCGTGGACTTTTTTATAGTATTTTTGTAGATCTACAATTCTCTAGTACATGACTTTAGTGTATCTCTCCTATTATACGCGGCGCACGCGAGTAAATCTCCTACCAAGCGAATTTTCTTACGACTGCTAAATCTTTTTAAACTAATTTACATTTACATAATACAGTTACGTATTATTAACCTAAACCTATATATATCAAGAAAGACAGCTGATGAGGACTTTGTTTTATAATAAGTACAGATAAGATTAGTAATAATAAAGTAAAAATAAAGATTATAAATAAGATAAGTAACAATGTAAATAAATCAGCATCATTAATAATAACGGTATGATGCCATTTAAAAAATTAATAACCTTATTTTGCCTAGATAAAGCTGCTATAAATCAAATTTTATAATTTATTGCAAACAAATATTACAATCGTATAATATTAAGTATTACTAATAAATATTTCATCGCTTTGTCATTGCACTATTTATTTCATATTAAATGATTTGTTTCACAGTTTATATGATATGCAATAATAAAAAAAATATTGAACAAGCTATGTATATTATACAACAATTGATTGTCTAATTCGTGTAATATATATATTAATTATTCCTCCTGCACTTATCCCACTTTAAGTGGGGTCATCACAACATGTTACCTGCCGGCCGGCCGCTGCCTGCCTGACGTCGACTTACCTTAGTCGTATTTTATGACACGTCGGTAAGAAATGAGGGTGGTCTACTCTACTCAGCAGGATACCACACGGCGGGTTGACTTACTTTAGTCCCCTTTTACGACACCTCGGTAAGAAATGAGGGTGGTACTCTTCTATTCAGCCAGATACCACACGGCTTTATTATTGTAATGTATATATTTTAAAGCAATGCCTACTTCATTGTTTTCTCTGTGAAACTCGAGTTAACATAAACTTAAAAAGAAAATTATTTATGAGATAATTTCTGCTCGTAAAAGTGTTAGTGTAAAGGGAGAAAGTTATGCCAGTCTGTAATATACGACTGACTTTCGTTTCTTAAGTTTGTTTTCTATACGAGTTTGTTTATCGAGAGTATAGAATGACTTACAATATGCGCAGCATAGTTTAAAAAAAACGTTTATAAATCTTTTTACCAGGTATCCTATATTATCGTTATTAAAAAAAAAAACCCGGCGGCATCCGGCTGAGTGATAGACCACCCACATTTCGTACCGAGGTTTCGTAAAGACGACTAAGGTAAGTTGATGTCAGGCAGGCGGCTGATCGTAGCATACCTAGCCAAATCACATCACAACATGGTTAAAACATGGTGTGCTGACCCCACTTATAGTAGGGTAAGGGTAGGAGAATGTCGATGCTGCCTTAGCTTATTTTTTACCTAGCTAAGTCACTGTATAGATACACTAAAATATTAAATAACTAAAATAAAGATACGTACAAAGAAGACATATTAGTTTTGAGATTCTGTGAAAATGACGCTATCATATTATAATTATAATTTATATTGGATTGCACGGTCAAAGAAAACTTAATGTAAGGTACAATCTCGATAAACTTACATACATATTCATGATTGTTTGGAAACATTATGATATATTTGTCCCCTTAATATACATAATGTATTAATTTAAAATCAAACAACCGTTCGATAAAACGATCTTCCCAATATAGGAAAACACATTCGGAATTATTACTTCGTAAGGTTTTGTATGTGAATTTGAATAGAATAAATATGAATAGATACAATTTATTTTATCTTTTATGCTTTGATTCGATTGAACCGTGTGGTATCCGGCTGAATAGAATAGTGCCACCCTCATTTCCTACTGAGGTGTCGTAAAAGGCGACTAAGGTAAGTCGATCCGCCGTGAGGTATCCGGCTGAGTAGAATAGACCAATCTCATTTCTTACCGAGGTGTCGTAAAGGGCGACTAAGGTAAGTTGACCCACCGTGTGGTATCCGGTTTAGTAAAATAGACCACACTCTTTCTAACTGAGGTGTCGTAAAATAGGTAAGTTGATGTCAGGCAGGCGGCCGGTCGTAAAAACGCAGCCAAATCATGTAACAGTATGTTTATATCATGTTGTGCCGACCCCACTTAGAGTGGGATAAAGGCAGAATTCAAACTTGGGACTTATAGACAAGGTGGTTTGTAACCGTCCAATCGCCATTTCTAACATTTGCCGATAATAGTCCAAAAATTCTTGGAGAAAATTATTAAATTCATAACGTTGCAATCGGTATCCGGCAAAATAGAATAGTACCACCCTCTTTTCTTTCCGAGGTGTCGTAAAAGGCGACTAAGGTAAGTCGACCCGCCGTGTGGTATCCGGCTGAGTAGAATAGACCACCCTCATTTCTTACTGAGGTGTCGTAAAAGACGACTAAGGTAAGTTGACCCACCGTGTGGTATCCGGTTTGAATTGGCAAAGTTGATGCTTTGATTCGATTGTTATGGATGAGTTCAGTGTTAGATGTTTGCTATGGATTTCATTACTTACCTAACGAATTATAATCTTCAATTGCAATATGGCATAA
Source organism: Morpho helenor (assembly GCA_029227775.1). Classification (NCBI taxonomy): domain Eukaryota; kingdom Metazoa; phylum Arthropoda; class Insecta; order Lepidoptera; family Nymphalidae; genus Morpho; species Morpho helenor. Next base: position 12,863,166 of record JARGCU010000025.1, read on the forward strand.
ACTCTCTATATATCTATACATATTATAAAATAAAGTCCACAAACGCTGTCTGTCTGGATATGTTCGATCTCGTCGAAATTTACTGGATGGATCAACGTTAAATTTTTACTAAGGATAGTTAATTCTTGAGGAAGCTTAAGGTTAATTCTCCGGAATAGCTCAACCGATTTTGATGGGACTTTCACTGGAATCTAGAGAAAGGTGTGAATTTTGCCAAATTTCTTCGATATTGGTTCAGCGGATTCGAAGTAAAAGAGACACATACATCCATGCTCACAAACATTCGCATTATTACAATATTAGTAGTATAGGATTGCTACAGTCATTAGATATCGAGATCTTCATTTAACGTACGTGCGTTCAAAGTCCAAAACTATTTATTTTCCTAAAAACTTGATTCATAGTTAATGTATAGAACCGGCTATACTCACGTCTTATTTTATCGGGTTAGCCCGACTAGTTTCGAACCCAACCGGGGTTCTTATTCATGAGCTCTTTACAGGACGTTATCGCGGCGGGAACTGCGTCCCGCAGCTCGCTGGGCGCGACTCGTGGGTGGCGGGGGTGCGGGGGGACACGGTGGCGGCGGTGACCGCACCTCTTCCAAGTGTTCCCTGTCGCTCTGGTCTTCGTCATCGCATGCACGGATGAAGTTTGTGCACGCGACGCTTACGGTGTCGGGTTCAAAGCGGTCTTTATATGAACCAGTAGTGTCAAAAATCGGTTTCCACGCCGGAGGTAGTGTCCATCCACCGTCTCTGTTAAAATTCGGGTACCGGCCAATTTAAAAAAAAAGACGTGAGTATAGCCGGTTCTATACATTAACTATGAATACTACTCACGATAGTTTAAATTCAAAAAAACTTGATTCATATTTCATATTTTCAATAATTGAAGAAATATTTTGATTTCATATTTCTTCCACTAGAAGGCACTAAAATGTTTTCATTAGAGCATAAGACACCGTACATCACCGTTATATGTTAGAAATGTTCATATCTCCCTCCCATAAAGTCTGTAAAACCTAGTCTCCGTATGCATTTGTCATAAAAGGTGGCAATAAAAAATATTCAAATAAAATGTTTGCCAGTAAAGATTGACACGCACAGTGAGCGAGAAAAGCGTTAAATTTATTCAACTGGACGTTTTAGTTCGACTAAATGTCTATCCACATTATGTCATCTGCCTACTTGTATTTTTTTTAATACAGGAAAAAACCCCTTATGGGTACCGCCGCCCGACGGGGACAGGTGACGGTTATGTCGGACTCGCACCGACTAAAATAACCTGTGTGCTCCACTACGCTGCTGGTGGCGGGGATAGGGTACCTATGAAGACATTGCCCCCATCCCCGCCAGCAGCAACTCTGTAGCCCAGGAGGTGCCTACTTGTATTGCATCATCCTCCTGCCCTTATCCCATTCTAAGTGGGGCCGGCACAACATATAAACATGCTGTCACATGATTTGGCTACGTGTTTTACAACCGGCCGCCTGCCTGTTATCAACTTATCTTAGTCGTATTTTACGACATCTCGATATGAAAGAGGGTGGTCTATTCTACTTAACCGGATACCACACGGTGGGTCAACTTACCTTAGTCGTCTTTTACGACACCTCCGTAAGAAATGAGGGTGGTCTATTCTACTCAGCCGGATACTCACGGCGGGTCGACTTACCTTAGTCACCTTTTAAGACACCTCGGTAAGAAAAGAGGGTGGTACTATTCTATTCTGCCGGATACCACACGGCGGCTGACTACTTGTATTGCAATGTTACGAATTTAATAATTTTCTCCAAGAATTTTCGGACTATTATCGGCGAATGTTAGAAATGGCAATGGGATAGTTACCAACCACCTAATCTATAAGTCCCATGATTGAATTGCTTTTTCGGTGATTTAAATGTGTATCATATTTGAGATAAACCTTATAATAATTCTTAAATAAACACAAATATTGTGAAAGTCATCATTCATTACATAGATAAAAATATTTTATATAATTAGGCGTTACTTTGCATTATACAAATCTAATGAGAATATTATTTTGCTATAATCCGCGATAAAAGGAAATATATGTAATGCTAAATGTAGAGTGTACTATTCGTTCTCATACCTGATACATGCAGAATTTGTAAAAACTCATGCACTACCCGACACCGATAACACAACAATACACAAGCACTGCACACATTCACCACCACAATTTTAACAATTGTTTCGCCTCGTTGTCGTCAGGAGATAGACTCCACGACAAAAATCGCAAAGCGAAGCATTACCCAAATCAGCAGAATTATATAGAAACGAGTTAACTCGTTAAAACTAAAACTAAAATTCAATAATCATAACAGCATATTGAACAACATCTATCGACTTTCTGTTTTCATCATTGTCATCATTATTCTCCTTGTTTATCCCTCTTAGAGTGGAGAGATCCCTCTGTTTTGGCTACTTATTTCACGACCGGCCGCCTGCTTGACATCAATTTACATTAGTTGCCTTTTTTAACACTTTGGTAAGAAATTAGGGTGGTTTGTTCTACTTAGCCGGATACCACACGGCGGGTCAACTTACCTTAGTCACCTTTGACGACACCTCGGTAAGAAATGAGGGAAGTCTATTTCTCTGAGCCGTATACCACACGGCGGCGACTTTTTGTTATCAATTAGATTATGTTAAGTATTAGCTATAAAATGAAGGTATAAATAAAGAATAGTCAAATTAAATTTTCTAAAGAATAAAGTGAAAATTTAAATAAATTAATATTAAAATTAAAATTAAATTGTAATTTTACTAGACGCGAATTATGCAAAGCACTACCATAAATTTTGTCTTTGTTTTATATTTATAATTCCTCATATAAACGAGGTAAAGTAGATTTATTTTTCAATACCGCCTTGTTTTATTATGACAGTAGTAATTAATGTCCTAAATTACTAAAGTTTGCTATTATCTCCAAACTTCCGTATATAACGACCCCGAAAAATAAATATTTCTGTGAAGTAACGCCTTTTTCGACAAAGTAAATAACTACAACTCGTAAAATGAAGCCTTATTTTTGAGTAGGTGATATGGACTGGCGGTTTAGTATAGAAGTGGTAAAGACATTGTGTTAAAACGTAATTTATTATGTATATGTAATACCCGTAAAGTAGAATAGACCACCCTCATTTTTTACCGAGGTGTCGTAAAAGGCGACTAAGGTAAGTTGACCCACCGTGTGGTATCCGGTTTAGTAGAATAGACCAACCTCTCTCTTACCGAGGTTTCGTAAAATACGACTAAGGTAAGTTGATGTCAGGCAGGCGGCCGGTCGTAAAAACGCAACGAAATCATGTAACAACATGTTTATAACATGTTGTGCCGACCCCACTTAGAGTGGGATAAGGGCAGGAAGATGATGTAATACCCGTAAAATTTTCTTATTACAGATGTTCAAGAAATAAAGCCGTGTGGTATCCGGCCGAGTAGAATAAAAAAAATAAAAAAATCCCTTATTTCTTACCGAGTTGTCGTAAAACGCGACTAAGGTAAGTTGAACGACCGTGTGGTATCCGGCTGAGTATAATAAACCACCCTCATTTTTTACCGAGCTGTCGTAAAAGGCGACTAAAGTAAGTTGAACGACCTTGTGGTATCCGGTTGAGTAGAATAAACCACCCTCATTTCTTACCGAGCTGTCGTAAAAAATAAATAAGGTAAGTTGACGTTAATCAGGCGGCCGGTTTTAAAATACTTATCCAATTGATTTGGATGATGTACGCCACCAAAGCTTTACAGGGTCATCCGCTGAGACATTCTAAAGACTGTCTAAAAATTTCATTAAAATTAGTCCAGCCAATTCTAAAAAGGACAAGTCCATTTATTTTTATTTATATACATATTAGCTTTTACCCGCAAATTCATTTGCGTGGACTGTTGTCGCGTGATATTTTGATAATAAGTGTAGATGACGCTTTTCAATGTAACCCCGGTTTATAAGGAATAATTGTGCCAACTTTCATCGATATTGGTTTCATCGTGAAAGAGTAACAAATATACTTCTATTCTCACAACTTTCCTATTAATAATATTTATTTATTTGTTGCCTAGATTGTGTAAACATTTAAATGTTAGATATATAATACAGTATCATCAATCTGCCTAATAAAGACATGGAACTTACTAATTATAATTATCTATTATTTTCTATCAATGTTGTTATTAATAATTATTATATTAATTAAATATTAAATAAGCTTCAATGCAATAATACCTTTAACTATCTTATTAAATAATTATTAATAAAAGTCATACATAGTGATATTATACATCTGATAAATTCTTTATTTCTAATTTTAAATATTTTAACATTTAAGTTCCGGTCAGCCAATGAGGGCGATAAATTATTGTAAATCTGCCATGTTGATTACACTTTTGCAAAATAGTGCATTGCAATATTAGTAGGATGAGAAGAAAATTGTTTTATTTCGCTTTGATGTCTATAGCGTATGTTAGTGACGCCTCTCCAATTATTGCCTAGTTGTGTAACTGTTTATCATATTTAATTCATTTAGTTTTATAATCGTGATAATTAAAAATAAAATGTACATGATGCCGACTTTATACCAGACAATGCCCAAACAGTAGAAAAACTAAGTTCAATGACTGCGGATTCATGAATGACAAATGATAGTGTTATGTAAGTAGTTTCTATTTATAGGAGCAATAATAAAATTATTTTGCTATAATCCGCGATAAAGTAAAATAGAAAATATATTTATATTGACCTTGGTGACCTTACCTTCAGCTCAGCGGGTCGCGGGTTCAATTCCTGCCGAGGGCCATTTACCAGTTACAGTACCATATATTCACCAGTTGTCTGCCTACCATAACACAAGTATTAAGTTTGGGGACGACCGTGTGTGCTACTCAGCCGGATACCACACGGCTTAACTGGTAAACATACATATACTTATATAATATTAAATTGATGCTTAAATATATATATATCAGCCGTGTGATATCCGGCTAAGTAGAATAGTACCACCCTCATTTCTTACCGAGGTGTCGTAAAAGGCGACTAAGGTAAGACGACCCGCCGTGTGGTATCCGGCTGAGTAGAATAGACGACCCTCATTTCTTACCGAGGTGTCGTAAAAAGCGACTAAGGTAAGTTGACCCACCATGTGGTATCCGGTTTAGTAGAATAGACCACCCTCCTTCTTACCGAGGTGTCGTAAAATTCGACTAAGGTAAGTTGACGTCAGGCAGGCGGCCGGTCGTAAGAACGCAGCCAAATCATGTTACAGCAGGGGATAAGGGCAGGGGGATATATACTTAAATATATATATATATATATATATATTTAAGTATATATTTATCCTCCTGCCCTTATAAATATATATATAGACTCGAAGAACCAACAAATTGGAACAAATTGAATCGAACCCACGACCCGCAGAACTGAAGGGTCACTGTCAACTGCGCCATCGAGCCAGTCGATTACATATACGCTTAATATGTGAACTCGGTTAAAAGTCCGTCAATAAACGTGTTCGTCATAAAAGATGGGTAGCAATAAAATATACCTATTCAAATAAAATGTTCGCTCGTAAATAATGGACACGGCCAGTGAAGTGGGAAAGTGGTAAATCGTCATCCGACCAGAGACTCGTCAGGTGGGGACTCGCTATAAACGTCACCTCGGAGAAAAAAAAAATGTATTATTTAATAATCGGTCAATAGGGATCGGACAAGTTAGTCTTGGGTTCTGTATTTTGTTTTCACATACTATCTATCTATCCGCAGTCATTGAACTTAGTTATCTATGAAGCTGTGATGGCCTAGCGGTGCGACCGTGTGAATCTCTAGAGACGATCATGGGTTCAAACCCGGGCAGACACTAATGAGTTTTTCTATTAAAACTTATGTGTCTAATTGATAATTGCAATTTATCACACGCTTTTCGGTGAAGGAAAACATCGTGAGGAAACCTGCATATCTTTAGAAAATTCTAGGGATATGTGTAACCTACCAATCCGCATTGGAGCAGCGTTGTAGGTCTTAGCTCCAACCCTTCTCTCCAAAAATGGAGAGAGGAGGTCTATGCCCAGCAGTGGGATAGTAACAGGCCGTTACTTACTTTACTTATACTATCTATGTCCGCATAAATTATATAAAGATTATATTTCAGTATCTTTAATCTTTAATATTTAAATGTGTTAATATTGTGTCTATATATATTAATTACCTGTTGACATCTATTAACAACTGCCCAAAACCTCAGAACTGTAGCCCATTGTTTAATATTTAAAATTTAATATTATTAATTAATATTTTTTATTAGCTACAACAAACAAAACGCTTATTATTTAAAATTTTATACACAACGGTCAACTACTTGTACATAGTAGTAAATAATAATAATAATAAATAAATAATAATAAATATATGGGACACTTACACACACGGTCGTCCGTCCCCAAAGTAAGTAACTTAATACTTGTGTTATGGGTGACAGACAACTGGTGAATATATATTTATATATTTTTTAAATACATACTTAAATACGAATATACACCCAGGCTCAAAGACCAACAAATTTATTTATAGAAAATGTTGGCCCTCGGCGGGAATCGAACCCGCGACCCGCGGAGCTGAAGGTAGGGTCACTACCCACTGCTCCAACGGGCCAGTCCAGTATTGAAAAGATGCTATCCTTTTTGAAATCACTAGAAGTTCAATAAAAGAACCGTAATGACTGAGTTATTGTGTTGTTATCAAGAATATATCGCACGCTTAGTATTAAAGTGACCTAATTAAAAAAAGATGTTTTGTTGCACATTGCAATAATGCGTAGCGTAGCGCTTACAAAACCCGTGAGCGTTAAAAAGATGCATTACTTGAAATAGTAAGAAAACACTAGCTTGTTTTAATAGTTCATAGCGTGATGTTATACAATGGCATTGAAATAAGGATTACACTGTATTTAACTCGGTTAACCGTAATTTTGGTTTCGGTCACTTTAACTAATTAAGCGTGCGAAAAATATATAGTGCTAAATGCAGTTAGATCTCATACCTTAAACATGCAGGATTAGCAATTGCAGGCACCACAAACCCGCTCCATACTACACTAAAACTGCATATGCTCACTAGACAATGAATCCACCAATCGCAAGGATATAAATAATTACATGAATAAAAGTCTCATATCGAATATTTTTGTAAAGAATATTTTTGTTAAGATCATTCGTGAATTGTTTCTAGAACCTAATCTTAAAATACTGAGTGACATAAAGTAACATAACGTTAAAAAAATATCCAACCACAAATTAGAGTGAGAAATGTGTCGCGCCGGGCGCCCCCCGCGTGGCCGTCGCGGCCAGCATCCCAAGGTATCATTACACCGTTTGATTAATACCCGGCCAGCTATCATTGGCATCGCGTCATAACGACAGTCAGGGCTCATAACTCTGCTAAATGAGCTCACTTCTCCACGGTTAAAACGAATGTATTTGCATACAATACACGCAACCGCCGGTTCACTTTAACCATTAGACCGCATTCCGTTTTGTATCGGAACGGGAGTTACCTTTATGAACGACTAGCTTTTATACGCGACTTCGTTCGCGTGGACTGTTGGCGTGTATTAGGTCGATGATAGATGATTCAATGTCACCCTGTTTCTGTTTTTGTTTTGTCTATATGTTATTCCGGTGTATACAAAATAATTGTTACATCGATATCGGTTCAGCGGATTCGCCGTGAAAGGGTAGCAAACATACATCCATACTCACAAACTTTCGCTTTTGTAATATTAGTAGAATTGCTAGTTTTTATTTATTTATTCCATAGAACTACCAACAGAATTACATGTGTAACTATATATACCATATAATATGCCGTGTGTATGCATGCCGTGTGGTATTCGGCTGAATGGAATAGACCTCCCTTATTTCTTACCGAGGTGTCGCAAAAGGTGACTAAGGTAAATGGAACCGCCGTGTTGTATCCGGCTGAGTAGAATAGATCACCTTCATTTCTTACTAAGGTTTCGTAAAAGGCGACTTGGGTAAGTTGACACAACGTGCGGTATCCGGCTGAGTAGAATAGACTACCCTCATTCCTTAACGAGGTGACGCATAAGGTGACTAAGGTAAGTTGACGTCAGGGAGGCGGCCGGTTGTAAAATACTTAGTCAAATCATGTGACAGCATGATTATAACATGATTTATATTATAACAGGATTTCTTCTATGGTGGCAGTCTGAAAGGAATTCCAGAAGTATAAAACACAAAATATTTATTTTGGAACCTTTAAATGTTCTTTATATCTATATTTGGCATGTGCCTTTTTGCCTTCGTGGGAAATTCACATAAATGAAATAAAATAAATGGACATGATAAAAATAATAGAATACATACATACAAATAATCTTAAAAACTACATAAACAATGATGAGCTGCATTTGTCTATTTTTAACGCGGATGTTTACATAAAAAGCGATTACTTCACCAGTAATAATTATCAACAGTGATCGATGTACGTTTTGACATTCTGTTACTGTGGAATATTTCCTTCAAGGAACGATAAAATTGTATTTTTTATGCCCGAACCGACAATGGTGACAACATAGCGGCCTATAAATATTGAGGAACTTGCAAAACAAATATAGCGAAGCTAATGAATATAAAGTGAAGAATATATTGGCCTCTAGTTACCCCATGTCAACTTGTCTGTGTCAACTTGGTATTTTAGGAGCATTTGTGTTTAATATAGCACTAGCGTGTACCTATCCACCAATGCGAATGCGTGTACCAATGCGAACCTTCTCTCACCTGTTTAGAAGAGATGGAGCTCCAAAGCAGATTGGTTGGTTACACATAAATCAGAATTTGCTCAGAAATATTCGGGTTTCCTTAAGATTTTTCCCTCTACCGAAAAGTGCGTAATTAATCGAAAATATCAATTATGCTTTAACAACCAACAAATAATCCGCTCCATACTTTGCATTAACTAAACAAAATTGCTAGGCATTCTCATTTTATCTTAGGATCAATACGTAATTTAACGAACTTAAATATAAATATGGATTAAAGATAGGAAAATTGCAAACAAAAAAATTATATAAGGTGTGATGAAGTGGATTAAACTTAGCACCGTTGTTACCGCTATTGCCGAAAATCGTATAACTTAATTAGATAGATTAAATAGAGATTAGATAGTAGATATTTTAATAGGTGACCAAATATTTAGAAGAAGCCATGGACATTGAAATCTCAAGGCGGTGCACAAGAAATATAACCGCTGCATTCAGACATCTATTACTTGGATAGAAGATGTAAATCTCATATTGGACAAAATTGAGGAACTGAAAATAGGTAAATAATAAATTCTCAACCATTATCTTAATTCATTGTCATTCATTCATGTATCATTATACATATTTCTCGGTACTTTTTAACAACAGTAGATTGTATTACAACAATAGGTTCCAAAGGATGTAAATTTTTAAGTAAATAATTTTGCGTCGTAAAATTCCACTTACGAATGCCGACTTCGCAGAGAAAATGCTCAAAATGACACTACCCACTGTTAAAGTTGCTATTCTGCTCGTAAGAACTAATAGATCTACCCAAAGCATCGATTAGAGAAGATACTAAAATTTAAACATGATCATCAGAGGGAGACAGAAAATGCCGCTGATTGCGGTATAATTCCTCAACAACAATGTTTCTTTGAACGGGAATGTAAAATATTTTACAGCCTAGTTGAAACCAGGGCTATTTATTTTGATGTTTGTGCGAAACTGCATAACTGTTAAGTTTCATTTGATATTAAGGTGTATTTTGAAACAGTCATCAATAGCCTTCTAGCCGCAACTTTTTAAACGTCTGTCAAATTTAAAATGCTCTGTTTTATTATCTACTTACGCATTCTTAAATTTTTGCCATAAAATTGCCTGAAAGAGATTATTATTAGGACACCACAGTACTATTACTCATACTACATACCTATAAATAGTAGTTGAAACTTATAGTATAGTTTTAAACTTACAGTAGTTTTAGTAAATGTATATTAATATATAAAGCCGAAGAGTTTGTTTATTTGAACGCGCTAATCTCAGGAACTACTAAACCGATTTGAAAAATTCTTTAAGTGTAAGATAGTCCATTTATCGAGGAAAGCTATAGATTATAAAACATCACGCTAAGATGAATAGGAGAGGAGCAGCAATAAAAAATATTGCGAAAACGGCAAAATTGAAAGCTCACGATAACTACTTTTATGTTCAAAATTTCAGTTCGGAAAAAAATTTATGACACATTGATTTGCATGCGGGCGAAGTTAATGCGAAGCGAATCGAAGAAAATGTTAGTATTAGTCATTATCCAAAAATAGAATCAAATATCTACAATTATAATTTGTCAATATCGATTTTCTATATTAAATTATGTCATAAAGTAAACAATACAACAAAAAACAACAAAAACAACAAAAACAAAAATTCAATGTACAATTGTATTTTATTCAACATTCTTCTACACCAAACCCCAAAACCAACCACAACTAATACAGTTACTTAAATATAATTAAGGGCGGTTAGTTTACTTTGTAGGAAGAGATGGCATGAATTATTTTTATGTCATAATAGGGGCAATTGTATGAGCGGAGGGTAGTCGGCGGAAACGACCGGTGCTCGTCCGACAGGGTATTAATAACTTTGGAAAACAAATCAGGACATGAATGAATTCATAATATTTGTTTAAATATTTTACAATTAACAGTAAAATTTATCAGAATAATAAAATTTCTGTTATTATTTTTTAATATACAAAACAATATTTACAGTATTTAGTAAGTTACTTTTAGTATAAAATTTAATAATTTCGGTAATAAATAACTTCTATGGGATATTGAAATTATTTATAATTAAGATATTTGTATATTTAAAGTGTACATTTAAGAAATTATAATGTTTTACCTAATTTGAAAGAACAAAATTTTAAAAAACATTTTTTTTTATAAAAGCAATGATTCGTTAAAGGCAAGCCTAATTGTGCCTCGAAATCGTAAGTTTAAAACGGCCTTTTTATCGTTGTTGGCCTTTTAAACTTTATTAATAAGGTAAGGAAATCCAGAGGTGGTGGAGGTTTGTACATGTGTTTTTTACGAATCTTGCATGTATCAGGTATGATAACCGATTGTCCACTCTACATTTAGCATTATATATATTTTCTATTTTACTTCTTCGCGGATTATAGCAAAATAATTTTAATATTACTTTTGTAAATCCAGAGTTATTAAATCTATCTATACATTTATGCTTTAGATATTTTCCATTCATATCCCCATGATGCTATTTTATGCAGTTTCAATTACATTTTTATCAAGTTATGGAAGGATAAAATTATACTTTTCAATAAAATTGCAGATGATCCATTAAATAATGTTTATACCTAACAGTACACTGCAAAATTATTTTAATACTAAACTAATGTAAATAGATCCTATTAAACAAAAAAGAAATTTCTTATTATAGCTAATTGATGGTCACCTTAACGTATTTACGAGCGAAAATCCATAAAACTTTCGATAATGCAATATATTAATAAGCGCATTAAATTACAAAGACTTAAGCATTACGCTACTTTATCATTAGCGTGCGGTGCAAGAAACCGTTGCAAGAACCAGATGGCGTGTAATAACACAGACCGGGTTCATATCCGAGTAAACATGCCAATTTGCAATCATTCTTTTTATGCCAATACTAAGTGTGGTGACTTTTAAATGCATAGTGTTGAGTAACGTCCAAGAAACGCCAAGTCTATATAGACGCAAGTATAGTAATGAAATAGTACGCCTATTTTAAATTTATAGCTCCTCTTTATAATCGGCGATTTCAAACGATTAAGCCCGATCACATGTAAAAGGCATACTCAACTGTAATCGATTGTCTATGATCGCCTATGACCGCCTTCAACCAGCTTATGAATGTTTTTTTTGAATCGTCTGTTTTTCTGGCGTCCCAAAAAATTATTGATCATCTTTTACTTTAATGATGACATGTTATTGTTATATTTTTATCACGAATGTTGTTTTTAATGTGTGTTTAGATTGTACGTTTACTTGTACATAACTTCAAACTAAAATTCTTTTTTTTTGTTTCTCCCATAGAAATTAAATAAAATAATAATTGATACTAAGACAACAAATATTTTTCTATTTAACAACACAAAGATTATTACTGTAACGCGTGGGCCCAATGTTGTATGAAATTTTGACAGTTTTTTTAAATTGTTTACACATACATATGGCAGTCTCCTTTATTGTACATAATCAGTGTTTTTGTATTTAATTATCAGATAAATTATCATTATCCTGCCCTTATTGCACTCTAAGTGGGGTCGGCACAACATATTATAAACAGGTTGTCACATCATTTGGCTAGATATTTTACCACCTGCCGCCTGCCTGACGTCAACTTACCTTTCGTCGCCTTTTTCGACACCTCGGTAAGAAATGAGGGTAGTCTATACAATTCAGCCGGATGCCTCACGGTGGGTAACTTACATTAATCGCCATTTAAGACACCTTGGTAAGAAAGAGGGTGGTTTATACAATTCAGCTGGATGCCTCACGGTGGGTCACTTACCTTAATCGTCTTTTAAGACACTTTGGTAAGAAAAAAGGTGGTCTATACTATTCAGCCAGATACCCCACGGTGAATCGACTCACTAGAATTTACTTAATACAAATTATGAGTATATTTGACTGAGTTATAGAGACCGTTATAATTAAATTATTACAACAAATTGATATACATATTGACGTAAGTACTCGTAAACTCGTTTTAAGTATGAAAGCAAAAAACTAATACGTTTTTTCTTCTTAAGTTTTAATAGTTATAAAATCAAATTAGTTCAAGACAAAATAAATATAAATTGAACATTATTTCTGTCAGAATCGCATTTAACGGTGTAACCTCTCGATTAGTTTATTTCCGAATACTATGTAAATTAGCGAAGTGTTACCTAGTTACCTACTCAGGTTTTGATTTATTTAATTATAGCTGATCCAACTGACTGTTGCTTTCCATCTTTCTTGCACCTGTACAAGCAATTATTATGATTTATGCTAGCATATGTAAAGTTATAATGGTGAAATCGATAATCCTTTTAATTATGAGTATCAACTCAGCCACTTATTACACATAATGGGCGTATTAAAACTAACACTGAAAAGTATTTGTTTTATTCATATTCTAGGTGGTACTTAAATTCCTCCATACTTATTATGCTCTTTTTCATGTATCGATGTGTGTGTGTGTATCGATCGATCGATGCGCACACACACAACACACACATTTCTAACCTTCTAACACGAGTACACTGAACTCTCTAGAAGGTTCTCTCCTTTGTATATTAACGCACAATATTGTTAAAGAATAAATTATATTTATAACATGACCACTATTTTATAAATAATTATATCGTCAGAGATGAAAATAAAAATATACTCCTATAAAGGTTACTACTTAGCATCGCGGCGTATCATAATATCGCAAAATCTTAATTTTTAAAATTACAGGTTAGCACTTGAAGCACTAGCTTACTAAGTTTATAGAATTAGGCGTTGCTTTGCGGAGGTCCATAATACAAAACTAATGAAAACATTATTTTGCTCTAATTATAGAATTATAGGAATATAATATTGTTATTAGTTTTGCACTAGCTTACTAGAAAAAAGGTAATAATCTTATCTAATATGGATAATTGCTGGCGTCACAAGAAACGGCTGTCTGCCGGCGCAGAACAAGGACTTCGAAACTTCCAGTGCATGGTGGCAGTACAAAGGCATCGAAAGGTGGGTGGTACCAGGTTGTTACTACTTATCGGTGACAATTGTGTATTTCGCCTATTTAGTCCTCTAAACTACCAACTAGCGACCTAAGTCTATTGACCAGCTTTCTTTATATTAGGGAACATTTCGCTCCAGCTTTTTAATTCCTGATTGTTGCAAGAACTGCCAGAATATATTCCACTAAAGTAATCATAGCGGATTAGAGCCTGCGACCGCTTGGCACAATAGCTATACGCTCAAACCTCTAGATATTCACGACACTAATCTACATGTTATACATAAATTATGATAATTGTCTGTCGTTGATCGTAGTGACATGAATGTCAGCCTATAGCTGCCGTTCTCTAATGAGTATGGAGCAAGGAAACCGCGCCGCGGGAGGCCTGCCGGCGCATGAAATTATTTATTCATTTTTATTATTAACACTATCCAAATTAGCTGTTTGTTTTTAAAGTTAACGACGTGAAAATATCTGGCGTAATTAAAAATGCGAAGGCTCGAAATTGATGTTTCTTGTTTCTCATTTAGCGGAGTCGAGCTGCGATGAGTGTTTTATTGAATTTTATTGTACGTGCTCCTTTGTTTTATACCTACGTGGTGTATTTAAGATTCTGAATTTTAAAGAATTGATATCGCGACCGCTGCTTTGTAGTTTTTGTATAAAAAAACATCCCACTACGATGACGAATAATTCAGTATAATTTAATCGAAATCAAATATTTACATATTTTGTAAATGCCATATATACTTTTAGAAAATCGTTCGTTTTAGGCTTGAATAAGCCGTACATGTTTATTATAATTTCTATTACAGTTTAATATATATTTTTGTAATTTGTGACATCTGTAGTATTTTTATAAACATTAATTTCGTTTTATGAACTAATTACCATAACTTAGGTAAATTTTATAATCAGAATTACAAATGCTAAGTATATTTATTAAAAATTAATTACAATTTTATGATATCTATAAGTGATGTGTCCACGCAGTACTACGTATTTAATTATATGATTTAATAACTGTGTTTTAGTAATAACAGTAACTAATGAATACAGATGTTATTAATAATTTACATCAAATAAGGTAAGGGCACTAGTAATTGACCATGTACTAGTAGTTGACCGTTTTGTATGAAATTTTAACTAATAAGCATTTTGTTTGTTGTAGCCAATACAAAATACATTTGTAATTACCTCTTGCCATCTATTAACAACTGCCTAAAACCTCAGAATTGTAGCCCATTGTTTATTATTTAAAATTTAATATTACTAATTAAAAAACGCTTATCGTTAAAATTTCAGCGTGATTTTAGCGTGATATTATATAGCCTATATACCCTCTTCGATACATGGACTATCTTACATTCAAAGATTTTTTCAAATCGGCTCAATAGTTCCTGAGATTAGGGCGTCCAAACAATCAATTAAACAAACTCTTCAGCTTTATATATTAGTATAGAGTAAGTAGTATGGGTTTGCAATATATGATTAACTTTCGACTACAGTGCAATAATGAATTTGAGAAGAAATGGCACATTGTCGATAAAATTAAAATCAGGCTTACACTGGTATTATCTGGAATTTGGTGTTATTAAGGAATCTCAGATACGAGAAGCATCAGATCGTATTTTAAGTGAAATTTAAGCATTATATTATTAATATAACAAAATAATTTAAATAAAATTTTGTATTCATAATCTTGCATAGATATTAACATGGAAATCGGCGTCTGGCACTTTTAATATTTAAATTAGTTAAATATTAAAATATATTTCTGTCTGCGGTAAGAATGTGTCGTATAAACGACGAATTAAGTTAATTATATCACAACCTTGACGTAATTAACAATAATTTCGGCACCTTTGCGGATTCTGTACGAAATTTAATTGTATTATGACACGGGTAATTTATATTACTCGCCATGTGGTATTCTGCTGAATAGAATAGACCAATCTCATTTTTTATCTGTATGTCATTAAAGGCGACTAAGGTATGTCGACCCGCCGTGAGGTATCCGATTGAGTGGAATAGACCACCCTCTTTCTTACCGAGGTGTAAAATACAACTAAGTTAAGTTGACGTCAGGCAGGCGGCTGGTTGTAAAATACGAAGCCAAATCATGTGACAACATTTTTATAACATGTTGTGCCGACCCCACTTAGAGTGGTATAAGGGCAGCAAGATGAAGTAAGTAAACAAAAGTAATAATAGATTTGCGATTTTGTCATGGACTCTATCTCCTGATGATGCGGGGTGAAACGATTGTTGAGTTTGTGATAGTGAACGTATGTAGTGCTTGTGCATTGTGGTGGCGGTGGTGGAGGTTTGTGCATGTATTATTACGAATCCTGCATTTATCGGGTAAGAAAACGGATTGTCCACTCTACATTTAGCATTATATAAATTTTCAATTTTACTTCATCGCGGATTAAAGCAACAAAAAAATTTATTACTTTTGTATAATACCTTTTAATAAATGTACCAAGTTACTAATATTAAAGCAATTTATTGTTACAAAGATTTAACATTAATATAACAATAGTAGATTATGATACTGTTGCATAATAAGGTAACACTCGTGTTATAAGACCAAGTTATGTACAGTGTCATAAACTACTTTATCTACTCTCATATTATAATACTTAAAACAATATTAATAAAAACCAAACATGTTTAAATATTGAAAAGATTTTTTAAATGGCAAATGTTAGCGCCAAGGCGCAAATCGATTGCGCATACGGTTTGCGTCGCCGCGGACTCATTCATTGGAACCTTTTTTTTAAGGTAGAGGTTCAACCTCCTTGGTCCAGCTGGAGGTTGTATAGATGTATCGTTATGATTAAAAAGTTATATTATGATACAGGTGTCCATGCAAGACCTGTATCGTAATAAAACTTTTTAATTTTTTATTTTTGGCCTGTACGTAATGTTTGTCATAAGAATTTTGGTTTCAGTTTTATAATCTTTGTATTATAGTATCAGAGTAGATAAAACACTTAACGTATTCGCACGTAGGCACGTTTGGCATATATTATTCGCATCACTTCCGTTTATGTTACACGCGTGGTTGATTAAATATTTTGCGTTGTAACGGAGATGAGCATCGGTGTTGGCGATTAGCCAAAAGCCCTCTCGTTAGCGAGCTTGTGGAAATGGTTAATGGCCGGCCTTAACTAATGGACTGTTGTATAAAGAATACAATATAAGTGAATACTACCAGCGCCCCGCGGTTTCACAGGTTACGTGAAAAACGTATAGCTTTTCTTTTCTTTTTTTTTTCTTTTATATGGGACACTTACACACACGGTCGCCCGTCCCCAAAGTAAGTAATTTAATACTTGTGTTATGGGTGACAGACAACTGGTGAATATATACATATATAATTTTTAAATACATACTTAAATACAAATATACACCCAGGCTCAAAGACCAACAAATTCTTTATTATAGAAAATGTTGGCCCTCGGCGGGAATCGAACCCGCGACCCGCGGCGCTGAAGGCAGGATCACTACCCACTGCGACAACGGGCCAGTCACAGCTATGTATCTAGTTAGTTAAAATCGAGTTTTTGGTTTACTCTAGGACTAGAGATTTACCCAAAATAAAAAATAACCTCTCTCCTATCCAAACCTACCTATACCCGTGTGGTATCCGGCTGAGTAGAATAGAACACCCTCATTTCTTACCGTGTTCGATCAAACCCGCGTACCGCGAAGCTGAAGGCAGGGTCACTACCCAATGCGCCAACGGGCCAGTCAAAACGTTTATAACATGTTTACAACAAATTTTTTATAACATAAAGGCAGCAGAATGGTGGTAGCGAATTCCATACAAACGAAGTCGCGGGCAGAACTCAGTATTTAATAAAACCTATAAACAGTAAACTTAAGGTTTGTACGCACACACGTTTAATTAATGAAAATATGGAAATTGCTGGTTCACTGCTACGCTAATGACGAGCGGCGATGATTTATTATACTGGCTTTTGACCGTTTATTAAAATAATGAGAATTGTTAAAACCGCATAACGATATGAAGGCAACCTTATAATTATTACGATATTTAGGATTTAGCTTTGTTAATGATCACGCTATTTTTTTGTTGCCGCTACCATTTGGAGACAGTGTTATTTTATATTATAACTTGTTGTGCCAGAAGCGTCGCCGGCGTCAAAATTAGTGTATTGAATTGAAATTTTGAACTTAAAAGTAGTTATAAGAGATAGAACTTTCGCGGTCATTTTTGTAAATCTTTTTAGAGTTCTCGGTCGGTCGGTAGACCTCTATGATAAGACAGGTAAATTTGGATACATCATTATCCTGCTCTTATCCCATGTTTTCACATGATTGACTAGGTATTTTACGACCGGCTGTCTGCCCAGCATCAACTTACCCTAGTCGCCTTTTGCGACACCTCGGTAACCATGAGGGTGTCTATTCTACTCAGCTGGATATCACACGGCGAGTCAACTTACCTTAATAGCCCTTTTAGACACCACGGTAAGAAAGAGGGTGGTCTATTCCACTCAGCCGGATACCTCATGGCAGGTCGACTTACCTTAGTCGCCGTTTACGATACTTCGGTAAGTAATTAGGGTGGATCTATTCTACTCAGCTGGATATGAAATTCACTACCGAAGTGTAAAAATCGCTTCAACGACATAGTTGCACTTTTGACTAAAAGCAATGTTTTTAACAATATAAAATGATTTCCTTTTCGAAGCCCGGGTAGATAGCAAATACCTATAATTAAAATTTGCGATTAATTATCGTGATAGCATATGGTTATATATAGTCTATTTAGTTAATGTTGATATCCAATATTATGTACTAGCTTCAATCCGAAATTTCGCCTTTTAAAAGAAAATTAGCCAATGATATTCTCGTACATTATTTTTTATTTTTTAAAGTTTCTATAGTTAAATACTTAACAAACAAATCTAACAAATATGGGTCTTTGAATATAAAGATTACATCAAAAATGAACTGACATCTAAATAATATGTGACCCATTATTATGCAACGGATTGAATATTATATTAATTAAAATCTAAAATGGCATCAGATTTGAAGGCAATACAAACACCTTGCAATACCTCACACACCTTAAAACAATTCATTATAGATCAGGTGTAACGAAACAAATAATGTAACTCAAACTTATTTTTGATTTTATATAACAAGGGCCGATTCCGATCTCAATCGCCCACTTAAACCTCCAACATTTGTCATAGACAAAATGTCAACGTTCTCAACAAAATTTGGTTATGCCGCTTGTTATATAATATAAAATATAGATTAACGCGACTTTAATTAAAAAATATACACGAAAGTATAATAACAGTAATACAATAATGCTTTATTTTCCTCATGCTAATTAATATTATAATAATACTTTTGTATTATTTTTGATCTTGTGTGTAACATTCCTATAACTGTTGCTACCATTAAAAAACATAAGCAAAGTTCTAATTGTGCCAAATTTCATCACTATTAGTCCAGCGGATTAGTCCTGAAAAGTTAATAGACATACAGATTGACAGCGAGACTTCCGCGCTTATAATATTATGTTGATATCTATACTTATTATAAAACAAGGTCCCCAAAATCTGTATTTCTGTATGTGAACGATTTTCTCAAAATCGACAAAATGGATTTTTGTACGGTTTTATTTAAAGATTTTATAGAGAAGAAAGTTTTAGGTTAATAGTACATTACGGTTTTATGTAAATTGTGTTGAAAAGGTCGTGCAGTTGTAAAGAAACTCGCGTGCGCCGTGTAAACCAACAATGATACACTAAAGTGATGTACTAGAGAATTGTAGATCTACAAAAATACTAGAAAAAAATCCGCGACAACATTTCTCTATCTCTTATGGTTAATTCACAATAACTATTTTTGTGTCTTTTATCACCACCGCGGGCGAAGCTAGTTTAATATAAATATAGACAAAAAGTTTCTGAACGTATATTTGACAACCTTCAAAACAAAATTAAAAAAATATTATTTTGCTTTAATCCGCGATAAATCATTTTTTTTTAATTTATCGCGGAATATTTTCAATAGTTTTAAGTAATAATAAAATTATTTAGCTATAATAATATAATAAAGTATGATAGAAATATAATATATAACGCCGTGTGGTATCCGGCTGAATAGAATAGTACCATCCCCATTTCTTACCGAGGTGTCGTAAAAGGCGACTAAGGTAAGTCGACCCGGCGTGTGGTATCTGGCTGAGTAGAATAGACCAACCTCATTTCTTACCGAGGTGTCTTAAAAGGCGACTAAGGTAAGTTGACCCACCGTGTGGTATCCGGTTTAGTAGAATAGACCACCCTCTTTCTTACCGAGGAGTCGTAAAATACGACTGAGGTAAGTTGACGTCAGGCAGGCGGCCCGTCGTAAAAACGGAGCCAAACGCACTTAGAGTGGGATAAGGGCAGGAAGATGATAAATATTTTCATTAGTTTTGCATTATGAACCTCCGCAAAGTAACGCCTAATTCTATAAACCTTCAAAGCCTACAATCGGTAGCCGTCATCGCTTTCCGTGCGACCATTCCCATGGACTGTAACGCTATGACCCCGTTCTGAAGCACGAAGTAGGCTTTCAATTTAACCCCCGAATTAATGGCGGCTATTACTTATAATATATTTTTCATCACTTTAATCAAGAATGTTACAAATTACCTTATATGTTTTATCGTACGCGTATTCAAATAAATTATGTATACACCTTTTTTAATAAGTAAAGGTTATTGTTGTGAATATTTAGTTCCTTCGATCTCTCAGGGGAGTAATTAAGCGAACACTTACCAGCATCCAGAACAGTCACGCGTTGCGGGGCCCCGTCTGCTGATATCCTCAGCTGCATTTACTATATTTTGGCTTGTTTCACTTGGCTTCACTTCTCTTTCACGTAAAATGTCTATTAACAAGGGAGCTCGGAGTCGTGCGAATAGATAGAATTCGACCGTTGCCGTTTAAGTGCAGTGACAGTAACCGAATGACGTCGAGTGCAACTGTCATTGGGATGAGGCTTGTGTTGCCTATTATTCCCCTGATCGAATGGTAGAAATTTCGAATAAATGGAAGTACTAAACAGTTATTTATTTGTAAAACCGCTAGCCGACTGAGTATAATAGATCACCCTCATTCCTTACAGAGGTGTCGTAAAAGGCGACTAAGGTAAATCGAGCTGCTGTGAGTTGCCGGCTGAGTAGAATAGACCACCATCATTTCTTACCGAGGTGTCGTAAAAGGGAAAGATAAGTTGACATCAGACAGGCGGCCGGTCGTAAAATAACTACCCAAAATTATTACAGTATGTTTAAAACATGTGCCGACCCCACTTAAAGTGGGATAAGGGCAGGAGAACACACATTTTGAACTTCCTTTTGAATGTTATTTTATGAAGATTATTTAGAAGATAAGAATGTGTGAATATCGCTCTCTTTGAACCTGTACAAGACAGTAACGACTGAATGTAAATAGTATTAAGAATTATATTTTAAAAAGAGCAACCGCCGAGTTTCTTGCTGGCTCTTCTCGGTAGGAACAGCTTTCCGAACCAGCAGTAGAGTTGACGATTCAAAAGCACTTGTTGACAAGTTTATTTGAATTAAGAATATTTTGAATTTGAATTTCCCTATTCTATATTATTCAAAATTAAATTTTAGTATTAACATTGTTACACGTACACGTTGTTTGTAACACGTACAAGATGCGAGGCGTTTATCTGTCGCAAGCCATTTAAGGAAAATAGAGATCGAATAGTTTTTTCACTTTATTAGTATTTTCTGATTATAATAAAACGGTGCACTGCTAAGCTCACTGTGATTGTCGAAATAATAAAAACCACGCATATAATGAATAATATGTTACATGTTAAAAAGGGCCTGCATAATTTGATCACTAGTACAACAAAATCATGGATGGATGGATGGAGTAGTTGCTTAAAAAAAAGATCTGCACCTTTTCAATGAATGACTAAATCATAGGTAAATAAACACGTTGAAGTAATAGAAAGTAATATTATTGAGTAATATTATCCTAAAAATTATTGAGCCACGAAACTGATCCACCTGCCCTTATCCCACTCTAAGTGGGGCCGGCACTACATGTTGTAAACATGTTCTCAGATGATTTGGCTACGAATTGTACGACCGGACGGCTGAATGATGTCAACTTACCTTAGTCCTATTATATGATACCTAAGAAACAGGGTGGTCTATTCTACTCAATCAGATACCACGCGGTAGATCAACTTACCTTTATCGTCTTTTACAACAACTCAGTAAGAATTGAGGGTGGTCTATTCTAAATAAATATAAAGGTCTATATTTTAAGCATTATCTGAATGTGATAAATTACTTGAACTATGATGGTTAAATGACGTTCTTGTACTAATAACAACGAATGCATATTCTGAAGTAATAGCAGCAGACGTTGCGCCACAAAACTGATCAAAAAGGATATCTTATGGTACAAAAATTATATCGCAACTAAAGCTAATAACATATTTAAAACACCGAATAAAGCTGCTTGAAATGAAAGCTTAACAATTCCAAAATCACTACCAAAATTCTACAAGGCTTTTAGGCGTAATCTCATTAATAGGCTAAACCAAAAACCATAGCGATGGCGCGATAAGTCCGTTATGGGAAAGCCAATTAGAGCTAGACGCGTTTTTCACCGGAGCCGCTCCATCCATCAACCGACCACGCCCAGCCTTTCCATTGACTGCCTCCTCGTCCCTCATAATAATACCGAGGTGAATTTCTATAATTAAATTAACAAAACCCTGTTACATTCCAAAAATTTGTTAACTCATTAAACGAAGTTCAATAACGGGCTATACGATAACGTCAGTTTTTATACCAAGTTACCATTTGTCGACATTTGTAATTGACAACTAATTAACTGATAAGTCTTGTTTGATAACTCTAAGTTAGTTGATAGCCAAATTACTACTACACTGCATATATACAATATACAATACACTATGACATTTACCTAATCTTCTTTCTCCTGCCGTTATCCCTCGGTAGAGTTCGAAGTTTTATAAAAACTGTATTTGTTTATTTTTTATATTTATTTTTTTACCTTAAAACACCAGGCTAACGGACTTAACTTTGACTGAATTAATTATTTCTACACTTCATATGCAATACTAATAATGATATAAAAGTAAAGTAAAGTAACGGCATGTTATTATCCCACTGCTGGGCATAGGCCTCTTCTCTCCGTTTTTTTTTTTTTTGGAGACAAGGATTGGAGCTACGACCTACCACGCTGCTCCAATGCGGATTGGTAGGTTACACATATCCCCAGAATTCTCTAGAGATATGCAGGTTTCCTCACGATGTTTTCCTTCACCGAAAAGCGTGTGATAAATTGCAATTATCAATTAGACACATAAGTTTTACTAGAAAACTCATTGGTGCCTGCCCGGGGTTTGACCCTAGACCCTAGACCCTAGACCTCCTCGAAAAAGGCGCACGGTGTTACCGCTGGGCTACCACAGCTAGTGATATAATGATATATTTTTCATGATCAATAATGATATATTTTTCAATAATTACGAGACATAGAACATGGTATACTTTCGTCATGAAATCAATGTAGAAAATATCTATCATAATAAACGGTATACACTGATTAAAGATATTGAATCAATCAACAATCAATAAACGGTTTTACTGTTAAATTGTTTTAATCATAACTATTATGATTTCGGAAGTTACTATACCGCATCATACCAAAATTGAGTCTTAAAGAGTATTATCTGAGAGTTCAAAATGTATTGGTCATGACATTTCGCACCTGCGACGCCACCAGTAGCCGTGAGCCGGCTGTCGCTCAGCGACATGTGCAACTAATTTGTACCCAACAACGCTCTCATTACAGTGTCCCCGCCGCCCGAGGTGTCGCCGGCATCGGCAATTTCGTAATTCTATAAAATTGCCACACGCATGAGGAAGTCAACCACTAGTCATCTCGAAGAACGTGTCGCCGTTTAAAATTAAAAAAAAAATGTAGTGTGAACTTTTTATTACACTAGTGACGAGCGTCGTAGAAAAAAACATATCATCATCCTCCTGTCCTTATCCCACTCTGAGTGTGGTCTAATATTATAAACATAGTGTAACGTGATTTGGCTATGTATTTCACAACCGGCCGCTTGCTAGACGTCAAGATACTTTAGTCATATTTAGACACCTCGGTAAGAAAGAGGGTGGTCGATTCTACTCAACTTTATACCACACGGTGGATCAACTTACCTTAGTCGCCTTTTACGACACCTCGGTAAGAAACGTGGGTGGTCTATTCTACTCAACAGGATACCGCACGGTGCGTCAACTTAACTTAGTCGCCTTTTAAGATACCTCGGTAAGAAATGAGGGTGGTCTATACTTTTTAGCCGGATGCAGTGGAATAAAACATAAAATGATACATTTTTATGCCTTCAAAAACTTTTACAATTTTGGACGATGGTATATGGTAAAAGAATGAAACGTAGTAATATACTCTCGTATCAATGCCAATAAATAGTTCAGAGAAACAAAAGTTACTTTGAGAAACATTTACGCATTAGGTTAGTAATGAGCGCCGAGAAATTAAAAAAAAGGAGTGACTATAGACTATCTACGAGTAAAAAACGCAGTAATTTGGGATAGTGGTCTGGTAAGAGAGTGCTAAGTATATATGTACACTTTTTCAGAGCAAGTTTCAGTAAATACATAGTTTGTAGAAACAAAGCTTTTGTTTCTATAAACTATGTATTTACTTAATGTATTTACTTTGAGAAACTATAGTCTCGATAATAGTTTCAAATCATGGAATTCTAATAATTATTTTTCTATAATCATGGATAATGGTAATTGATTTTGTACCTTTCCTTGTTGATAATCAAATTGTATAATTATACAAAAATTCAATTATCTATTGCACGCTATTATACTGACAACTGACATAAAATGAAATACTGGAATATTTAAATGGGCTTCATACTCTATCTAAGAAAATATATTACTAAGTCTTCCAAGTTCTACAAAATAACGCTTTAGTAGAATAATATTGCTGATTCAATCTCGCCATCGGTTATTTAAAATCATAGAACGTGTAACAATAATATCTAAACTAAAATAATACGAAACGAATAAGACTAAAGTAAAATAATCTATACTTATAGTATAAAGAGGAAAAATTTGTATGTATGTTTGTAATGTTTTCATACAAAAACTACTGGAGCCATTTCAAAAATTCTTTCACCATTGAGCACAAGCATCTTTACTGAGCAACATAGGCTATATTGCATAAAAAAATAAATGTGGATCCTTAATAAAAATATAATAAGGTGTAATAAATTAGTCATAAAAATCTGTCGTCACATGCGCTGCGGAAACTATTGATGATATATTTAATAGAAATAAATCAATTGTCCGACGCGGGTGAAACCGCGGGATATTACTAGTATGTAATATGAAGGTAACTGACCTGCCCATTCTTGTCCATCTCGTTGTTAGTTAGCTTGACTTTCTCGAAGGACACAACCTGCTTCCGTAGCTGATCTCCGGAGAATGGGGAGTCAGGGTGCGGGTAGAGGCGCGCCGGAGCCGGAGGGTCCGCCTTGCCTGCCACCAACCACGACGAGCGGTGGTAGGCATAACGGTACCGCTTGCCGTCCACTGGCACTACATCCAACAACACTGCGTACCGCGCTTCCGTTCGACACCCCGTGAACGAGACACGAACCGTTGGAAACATGCGCCTGGAGACAAAAGAAATACTCAAAATTAGTAATAGTTGCGACCTGTTACTATCCCACGACGGACATAAGACACCTCTCTCCGTTTTAGGAGAGAAGGGCTGGAGCTAAGACATATCACGCTGTTCCAATGCGGATTTGTATATACCCATAATTCTCTAAAGATATGCAAGTTTCCTTACGATGTTTTCCTTCACTACAAATTAGTAGCGATTTAATATTTCCCGAATCCAAAGAATACATATCTCTTTAAACTTACATGTAGTATTTCTTACCATCACGAATGACTAAGTGCTTATTGAGGAGGTTGTTTATTTGTTAGTTGTATATATCATTATGAACAAACCATCAATAAAAAAATAAATCTCTGCCTTTCTTTATTAAGTTGCCTCTATGTTTACTGTCATAGCTATTATAGTAAGGTTTAACGCTTTGCTAGAATTTATTTAACCGCAACTGCAGTTTTTTCTCTATCCCAAAATAACATCGAATCTCCTATAAGGAATATGACACAATTGGAAGTTATGATAGTTATGGTTATATTTTATAAATAGTGTTTCTCTTTAATTAACTTTACTAAAACCTAGATTATGTACGAATTAGTTAAGAAACTTGCAAAGTCGAAGCCAAATGAGTTATTTTTTTCATGGGAACATAAAACTTGAAATTATGATAGTATAAATATGTAGCTTTTAACAATACATAATTCCATCTGATGACGTAATCGATCTAAATCGTTAATGACCTCAGGAGGACGAACGAAAACTAAATTAGACATTAAGATACAAAAAACCTAATCCACGAAAGTGTTTTACGAGACCAAAACACATGCTCGCAATAAAAAAAGATGATTAATGTGTATTACCAAAAACCTGCCAGAGATCCGGCCACGGACGGTGACTTGTATAATTACAGGGTGAAACGCGACCTAGGAAATCAAACAAATATGATGTATTCGATTTTAATGCACCCCTAAATGGGCCGAAGCGCTTCCTGCCGGTCGCCGGCGATAACATCTCGAAGCTACTTATTTATAACGTAACCTTTCTTAATATACTTTTTTTCATCGAGTATAAACGGCGCTTTTATAATTTCGAAGGCTAAACAAGTGGTCATAGATAAGATAACATCCAACAATTTGTTCGTCCCTAACGCGTTCTGACGTCCGTCGCGCTAGACTTGCTTCTATTAACTCAAACATTTTAAATGATCGATCCCATCGATATCGCTTGTATTCACGACAAAAATTCCAACTGCGTGTAATATAATTTGTACAAGTTAGAGAGAGAAATATTAGCGGTCATAAAACACGGGTGCGGTGTCAACCTCCCAATAAGTATTATAAATGCAGGAGACCTATAAAAGTCCCGGAGTCGGAAGGCTAGCGATAAAGCGTTGACTCAGTCTCGGTTGTGTTAAGCACTGGCCATAAATAAATCGTATTAAGGCCTAAGGTGCTCTGGAGTGTTCATTCTGTATCAACGGTGCGGGATCTCTCACCGTGGACAGTGAGTCGATGTCAGGCGTTTATGAGTATGTCGTTAAGCCGGTATTGCGATGCCGAGGCGCCCGGCCTGCCACCCAACGTGCCCCTGTAACGAGCTATATCCATCATCGGTTACTATCTTGGATTGTGCATTCATAATCGCCTGATATTTACATCCTTAAAACGTTTAAGTTATTTATTTAAGAATCCTGATTTTTGTTTTTAAACACAAAATAGTTCAATATGGTGTAGGCGTGTAAATGGATGACATTGAGTAATCTCGGAGCGTTTGTAACGTAAGCACGTTTAAAACAATGTGTAACTTCAATTTAATTCATTCATTGAGTTTTTGCATCTCATTCATATTTCTATTTGTTAGGTGTTATTTTATTATCGTTAAATAAATTTTGTTAAGGATTTATTTTATTGCTACATATGTATTACATAAAGAGACATTTTAGATTTTGTATCTTTATAACCGACTAAATCATTCTAAGTAGACTCCAGGTTTAGTGCCATGAGACATAAAATAACATTAAGTATATTGTATCGCCATACAATATACCTAATGTTATTTTATGTCTCATGACATGATAACTTAAATAACAAGACATTACTATGGTTAGGAATCCAAATCACCTTCAGACTATTTAGACCAACCCGTAGTTTTGCGAGTTGCGAGCTCTTACATTTTTCATTTACATTTTTTAACCCATTGCATATTTTATACATATAAGCTTATTGCTTCTTATTAGTGTAGATGGTTTTAAAATAAACTAATAGCCCAATAGAGTTGTACATGTGTAAAAAAAGAAAAAGATATAGAAGATTATTGAGAAATAATTACATAATAGACATTCACGAAAGATCCAAAATTAGGTATATGGATCAATAACAATCTACATTAGTTTTGGAGAAGACGCAAAAAGTTCTAAAAAATATTTCATCTTTATTACCTGATTTAATTTTTCTGGTTTTATTATCGTCGAAAAAATGAAAATTCGTTTCGTTAAGAGAAAAAAAAATTTAAACATTTGTGTTAAGTGTGAAATGTTAAATATATTTATTAATCTTATCGATTACAGCACAGTGAAATGAAATGATATTCATATCAAATCTAAGAATTATATCTGAAAATAACCATCGTTAATAAAGTTCACGAGCACTAACGGGCATGTAGATGTTATAAAAAAGAAAAATGACTTACAATTACAATAACAAATATTACATCTAGAATTGATATAGTCTATGCACATTATATTTATTTGCTGTCTGCTAAAGGTCGTAGGGACAAGTCACATTAATCTTACTGCGGTCCGCTGGTAGCGTAAAATGTACGTAATTACTTCGCATCTTAATACGGCACTGTTGACTGCAATTATTGCTTTATAATGCCACCTAGTCCTTTACATAAATGGAATATGTTTTTGTATGAAAAACTAATTTACGAAACAGCAAATGCTAACTCTATCGTAATTGTTATCGTAACGGCTACAGAAAACATAATTGTTTAGGTGTAAAATATTTGAGCATAAAAACTAGTGACTTATAATTACGTCTTATAGAAAAATGTTTAGTCAATAGGCTAAGTCTAACTATCACACGCTTTTCAGTGAATGAAAACATCGTGGACAAACCTGCATATCTCTAGAGTATTATGAAGCATATTTCCCCAGATCTGACCATAGGTTATGTCTAAATTGCGTTACAACTAACCAGGATTAATTACATTTTATGAAATTTTATTTGTCCCAAAATATAAAATTTTTTGCATCTTACATTTTTACAATAAAGTTGCATCCTACTATCCTACTAATATTTTATAACTCTTTCACGGCGAATCCGCTGAACCAATATGGATGAAATTTGGCACAATTATTCCTTATACAGCGGGTTAACATATAGATTACAGAAATCCTGTTAATACAGTAATAGGATGACATTGAAAAACGCCGTGTGGTATCCGGCTCAATAGAATAGTACCACCCTCATTTGTTACCGAGGTGTCGTAAAAGGCGACTAAGGTAAGTTGACCCACCGTGTGGTATCCGGTTTAGTAGAATAGACCACCCTCTTTCTTACCGACGTGTCGAAAATACGACAGAGGTAAGTTGCCGCCGGCGGCCGGTCGTAAAAACGCAGCCAAATCATGTGACAGCATGTTTATAACATGTTGTACCGACCCCACTTACAGTGGGATAAGGGCAGGATGATGATGAGGCTGACATTGAAAAACGCCATTTATTATCAACCTATCACGCGACAATAGTCCACGCGAACTTTAGCGAGTTTACTATATTTATACATAGAACATCTTACTTTAATCTTCGGATGGGTTGATATGTTAACTGGCATATGACTTGTAAGGAAAACTGTGAAAAGTTGTTAAATGGACACATTTATCAATTTATCGTCATTTCATTTTAGAAGAACGTAGTAATGAATTCTGCCAAGTTTGTCTATATAATTACTGGCCGTTTAACATTCTAATCCAAATTGGAGCTTTGTGGTAGGTGTATTTATAAGGTGTTACTAAGCATTTTTATTATGTGGCAATAACGGGTAATTATTACTGGACATCGCTATGTCTGTTACACAGACACCTGTCAATAATGGGAATAAAGGATGCAGCGTGCCCAGAGTGTTGAGAGGAAGAAGCGAATCTTTACCATATCGCTGAGTGCATCATGTACTCGCTGATAAAATAGGAGACACTAGGTAAGGATCAAATTGAAATTGAGGACCTAACATTCAGGGATATTATCAGGTTTGCTATAGCTGGAGGCAGGTGACACTGTTAGAACATCAGTGAAACCCATGTCTCTACATAAGTTAATATAATATAATAGGCCCATAATAGGAGCTGACCACCCCTCTGTACCGATATTTTTATATTAATCATCATCGTCCTGCCCTCATCCCACTCTTAAGAAGGGTCGACAACATATTATAAGCATGTTGTCATATGATTAGACTATGAGTTTTACGACACCAAAATTAGAAGGAGGGTGGTCTATTCTACTCAATCGGATGCCACACGGTGGGTCAACTTAACTTAATCGCTCGTACGACACCTCGGCAAGAAATGAGGGTGGTCTATTCTACTCTGCCGGATACCACACGGCACTGATATTTTTATATAAATCTCAAAAACAAAAAACTCCTCTTTCTTTTAATTGTCCCATTTTTCGAAAATTAAATAGATTGCGATAACGTTAAATTATTTTATTTTACTGTCAAACATTGCAACCCTAAATGCAAACAGCGATCGGCCATTTACATCGATTGATCGGAAATTTCGCGCGTCTTCACGGAAGTGGTAACCCATAATTGGTTCCTGGGTACGATGAATTGCATTCGTCGTGTACCTTGTCACAATATTGCGGTTACCTGCCACAAAACACTTCCTTACGTTAAATATACATTCTTAATGTTCTCCATATAGAAACATACACCCGCACCCACACTGTAAATTAAAGTAAAGTAACGGCCTAATACTATCCCACTTCTGAGCATAGGCCTCCTCTCTCCATTTTAGGACAGAAAGGTTGGAGCTAAAATCTATCACGCTGCACCAATACGAAATGGTAGGTTACACATATCCCCAGAATTCTCTAGAGATATTCGGGTTTCCTCACGATGTTTCCTTTACCCAAAAGAATTCAATTTTATTCAATCAATTAGGGACATAAGGTTTAATAGAAAAACTTATTGGTGTCTGCCCAGTGCCCACTGTTTGAACTCTAGACCCCCTCGAAAGAGTTCTCACAGCTTTATCACAGCTTATACCACCCACACCAGCTTTAAGAAATCCATAAAAAATTATACAATTTATATTAATAAGGGTAAAAAATTTAGGAACGAATTGCTGTGACTTATAGGTTGCCAGCTAGTATCTTAACGTAAAGCCCGCTTTCTAGGAAAGGAGGGTAGGGGGTAGGAAATGCATTTTGAAGACCAATCGGATATAATTTTCACATCTTCTCTCCGCTTAGTTTGATTGACGCTATTTGATTGGTATTCTAAAAACCAATTCCTCTCCTGTCCATCTTGGTGGATATCTGGCCTTACTCGAGCGACTATTCGATATTCCGATATCTAGATCGTGTGCTAAGTTAATATGTGGTATAATAATGGGATGTACCGAATCAAATAGATGATTGGGATTAAAATTTAATTTATTAACGATTTGAATTTACATTTCTGTACTTTTTTTTTGTGTACGAGTTAATTCAAAATTCTGTCTGGCTCTTTTCGGTTTGAGTTCCTTTTCAAACCATCGCTAGGTTTCTTTTTAATTTGCCACTAAAAAGTGTTTTTTTAAAATTATTTATTAATAATTAGTATTGCGTCTTCAATTAAAACTCAGGTCGATGGTTTGCGTATTTGGCGTTATGGTTTGCGTACACGTTTATTTGTACACGAATTTTATGATTTTACAAAACGAATAAGTTGCGCGCGTACAAGAGTTACTTAACGTATATATTCGATACTTTTTTACTACGATTGACGGCTAATGTGAAGTGGCGATAGGATCTGGATTTCGGCGTAATAATTCTCTACGAACGTGGAGTGATGTAGAGAATTACAAGAACAAGTTAATGAACAAAATTCACAATGGAAATGAAAAGAATTATATATAGACAATAAAATTTCATGTGAGTTAGTAATTAATTTATCATAACATGTTACCGCTTAAAGCCTTAAGTCCAGCATGCAATTAACTTTAATAGAACATTATAATTTTTATTAGCTGGTTTTCTGTCCGCACAACTCGTTTCGCTCGTTTGAATTGAGACAATAAGATTTTTGGTTCAGAACAGTATATGGGTTCATTTGAGTTCAACGACAATATCTGCTTTTGGATGTGTCTATTTCTTTAATACGTTAACTTAAATTATCACATGAAATAATAAGACTATGTTACCCATAGAGTTATTATACTAGAGTAGAAGCTAGCCTCAAATGTGACATATTATAAAATATAGAGAAAGAAAGATAAATCTTTCAAATAAAGAAAGGATTTTATCGATGTATTATAGAGTTATTATAGAGTAGAGAAGAAAAAGAAAGTAAATGAGGGTGTATCTATCTGGCTCTCTTTCTTATCTGTGACTAGTTTTTACGCGCGACTTCGTTCGCGTGATTTCTTGTTGTGTGATAGATTAATTATAGATAGCGCTTTTTAGTATCATCCTATTCCTGTAAAGTTAACAGGATTTCTATACCCTGTATGTTACCTCGGTGTAAAAGGAATATTTGTGCCAAATTTCATCGACATTGGTTCAGCAAATTCGCCTAGAAAATTAAAAACCAGCCAATGAGAGCGTAATTGCTTGGGCTAAAGACCTTTGTCATAGATTACTTAAACACCAAGTCATGGAATTTCTTAATTTCATCAAAAACTTCCGATCTAAATTCACATTCTAACTTAACCAAATTGCATTAAATTAATTTTGAAAAAAAATGTGAACACCAAGTCATGGAATTTCTTAATTTCATCAAAAACTTCCGATCTAAATTCACATTCTAACTTAACCAAATTGCATTAAATTAATTTTGAAAAAAAATGTGAAAACGTAATATCACATTAAAATTTCAAACGTATCCATAAGCTTTGTCCCTAATTAAAATGTTGTTCACTTAGAATAGTAAATTCATTTGCGCGCGTGTCAATAGTGAGTACAAAAGAAAAAAACCAAGTCGCAGATATCAACGGCCACCGCTAAAATAAATTAGAATAATAGACTTATAATTACACTGCACTTTAAATTTAAATGAGCTCTTACCGGAACAATAAATTGTTTGGCGGTACTTTGACGCTAGGTCGGTATCCACGGACCTCAGCAAGATTA
This sequence comes from Morpho helenor, assembly GCA_029227775.1. Lineage (NCBI taxonomy): Eukaryota > Metazoa > Arthropoda > Insecta > Lepidoptera > Nymphalidae > Morpho > Morpho helenor. The sequence continues at coordinate 12,896,126 of JARGCU010000025.1, forward strand.
GATTACAAACGACAATTTCGAAAATATACTTCGTTTCTTAGATCCTTTCGTTGAATGAACCTTTCGTGATAAGGCAGTACACAAATCACTATGTGCCAAGGCCACTTGATGCCCTGGTCTCACTGGAGGAATCCTTACAACGACGTTCCCCGACGCTAGTAAAGCTTCTGTACTTTACTCTCCGGATTTTACAACCTCGATGATGCTGGTAATACTATAAAAGCCGTTATGGCTAACAGCGAGAGAAATACTTCAATTTTTTTATTACAATATCATACCAATATAAAATATGTACTTTAAGCAAATACGAAATAAGAATTCACCTCACTGCATCATAAAGGGCAAACATTTCAATTTCAATTTAGGGATGCATGGTAGGCAATTTATATGTCATTTCTTGATAATGAAATCTACGACAGTACATTTCAACATTTTAGGAATATTATTTATTAAGCTTTTAAACTTTCTATATGTAGTTTACCGTTAGTATTGACCATCAGATAAACAAAGGGAAAATTTTAACATATATTATTGATGTATTATTTTCAAACTGATAAATTATGATATATGAAATTTGGAATAACATAGACATTTTTACATCCATTATAATAGGAACGAAGACAAAATTAAGTGATTTCAGTGTCTAACACAACGTGACGGAAGCGAAACTGTCTTAGAATATTGTTCTAAATAAAAAGAAATCACTCAATCTCAATTTGTAGGGAGTCATAAGAACAATAGTAATTTGTGAGAATACGAAGAGCCAGACTGGAACGCAAAAACAGGCATACGATAGAAAACGTTCCCCTACAACAAAAGGCTCCTGCATTTTCATCTCATTCTACACTCGCATGTCCTCCTATAGTAACACTTCTATAGCCATTAACCCATTGCTCCCAAATAGTTCCAATCTGACATGTATCAATGAATATAGTCATTTCTTCTAAAGAGACGAATGAATGTCAAACAAAAGCATAGAGATAATATAGACCGATTTAAGGTCAATTTTCTTTATAGATCGCGAAACCAAAGAGAATCTAAATTTGAAAAGTTATTCTAATTTTAAAGTTGAGTGTCGAAGAACATAGGTATAAAATAAAACCGGTTATGTCGATTCAATTTAGTGCAATAACAACATTCTCATTGGCTGGCGCATTCTCCGCTATTGGCTATTCGAAATTTTATCAAAATTTAAATGAATGCAGATAAGAGAAACCTGTGCGTTTGAAATAATTTAATTATAGCTCTTATTTGTTTACTTAGCCGAAATATAAATATAGTATCATGCAATATCCAAATATATTTTTATAACTTCGTTTTCTAAGCTTATTGTTTAAAAATATAATTTACTAGCAATCGGCTCCGCCCGCGTGTAAAGATTAAAACCGTATCATAGTATTTTGATAATCATAAAAATGATTTAATTGGGTTATCCTTTAAAGCAGACATACGCTGTCGCGGACTTTTATTTAAAACTCTTAGTGGGGAACAATTTTGTAGTACATGATTTTTGAATAACTTTTACCGTTTACTCAGCGCACATAAGCAAAAGTTTAAATTTTGCCGTTTTTATAATATTTTGTATTTCTCTTCTCCTTTTTATCTTAGCGGGATGTATATAGCCTATAGCCTTCTTCGACAAATAGACTATCTTACACTCAAAGAATTTTTCAAATCGGCCCAATAGTTCCTGAGATTAGCACGGTCAAACAAACAAAGAAACAAACAAACAAATTCGTCAGCTTTATTGATTTAAGCCTCATACATAAAACGTTTTGTTCAAGCGGTATGACGGAAAACGGTCGTTTAACGGTGCTACTTCTACAATATTATATAATAAAATATCACTATGTTTAATGTTGAGATAGCCCATCGATAGAGATAGAAATATGAGATATACGTACAATATAATTAATTCACTGCGCATTGATGTTACAGTGCATTGTATGCTAAATAGAGATACTAAAAATTCTTTAAAAAAAATAATAATTGAGCAAAAAACTTGTTACCAAAAAAATTATAATTGACGTTCTAAAACCGTATCTGTACATAAACTTAACACTAAAATAACGTTAACTTAAAATTGTATTGGAAAATTTTGAACGAATTAATGTATGTGTCTATTAAATGCAATTACACGTCTTAAAACAAGGTAAAGAATGATTTCGCATTTGGAATTACGCATTAACAAATGCAAAAAATCTTATGATACAAAAAAAGTGTTTTTAGTTTGGAAGAAAAATTTAAATTGTTATCGCGTGTTTACAGCAATAAGAACGGCGCTTAGAACAACATCTATTTTTAAATGACGAAACCTACAAATTAATGAACACCGTTGTAGATTCGAGCCGTCACAATTTAAATATTAATTTGTAGTTGTTTTCTGCGTCCAAGGTTTAAGTTTACATGTCTCCTATTCATTTGTAACTCGCATTTGCATTTACGCAAGACAATTATTAAAGACCTCCATTATTTAGCACTTGTTGATTTAACAGGCAAACTATAAATTTTTATTATTAATAGCGGAATTAAGTATTGGTTGTTTTACTGTAATATGTTTGGAAGGAACACTAGTTCAGGTCGACTTCGATAATGACTATAGAATGACTATTCTCTATAAACTATCGTGAGTATTATTCATAATTAATGTATAGAAACCGGATATACTCTCGTCTTATTTTATCTAATGAACCCGACTAGTTTCAAATCCATACAGGGCTCTTATTCATGGCGGCTAAGTCGCGGCGTTATCGCGACGGGAACTGATGTCGGAAACTAGTCGGGCTCATCCGATAAAATAAGACGTGAGTATAGCCGGTTTCTATACATTAATTACCTATTGTCTAGTTTTAAAAATATATATTTGCTGGACTGCCGATCACAACGCTGAGCAAGCATCGTGTGTTGTTTCTTCAAACTTGTGCCTAAATGATATTTAAAAATTTTATATGCGCATGCGAACAAAAAACCACACTGCGGACATCCGCAATTCTGCCTTAAAAGGGCGAGGTGGGCCTTAAACCCTTATCTGTAAAGAAGAAACAAGCCTTTAACTCAGCAGTGGGATATATTTAGTCAGTTACTAGTTAGTAATATAGTATTTTGATAACCATAAAAATGGTTAATGTGGGTTTACCTTAAAAGCTAGACATATGCTGTCGCAGACTTTTATTTGGAACTTTTAGAGGGGAACAATTTTGTAGTACATGATTTTTTAATAACTTTCACCGTTTACTTAGCACACGCAAGGAAAGCTTTAAAGTTTACCGTTTTCGTAATATTTTATTGCTGGTACTTTCCTTTTATTTTATTTTTATTTTTATTCATTTTATCGTGACGTTATATAGCCTTCCTCTATAAATGGACTATCTTACACTTCAAGAATTTCTCAAATCGATCCAGTAGTTCCTGAGATTAGCGCGTTCAAACAATCGAACAAACTCTTCAGCTTTTTATATTAGTATAGATTTATTTAAGCTGTGGTAGCCCAGCGGTAACACCGTGCGACTCTTTCGAGGAGATCACGGGTTCAAACCCGGGCAGACACCAATGATTTTTTCTGTTAAAAACTTGTGTCTAATTGCTAATTGCAATTTATCACACGCTTTTCGGTGAAGGAAAACATCGCGAGGAAACCTGCATATCTCTAGAGAATTCTGGAGATATGTGTAACCTACCAATCCGCATTGGAGCAGCGTGGTAGGTCTAAGCTCCAATCCTTCTCTCCATAAACGGAAAGAAGAGGCCTATCAGCAATGGGATAGTAACAGGCCGCTACTTTATAAATTTATTTAAAATTTTTGTCGCGTGACGGAATCTTATAACTATTCTGTCTACACGACTCTTTTTAAACCGCAAAATAAAACCTAAGGCTAAGTTAACACGCGATGTGGTCACATCGGGGCACGGCAGTCACTATCGCTAATTTTAGTCACTCTCACCTTCTCTGGTTACATTGGCTGTCCATCTTTTTTACACTGGTTGTCGCATCAAATGGTACCTTTACTAGCTCGACTGGTTTCCATGAAATGTCATCAGTTTGATTCGCACGCAACTTGATCCCTCGTTAACTTTACGTGTTCTCAATTTACAAGCAATCATGTGCCACCTTTTTATTGTTATAATTCTTTTTAATCATCCTCCTGCCCTTATCCCACCCTAAGTGGGGTCGGAATAACATGTTATAAACATGCTGTCACATGAATTGGCTGCGTTTTTACGACAGACCGCCTGCCTGACGTCAACTTACCGTAGTCGTTTTTTACGTCACCTCGGTAAGAAAGAGGGTGGTCTATTTTACTAAACCGGATACCACACGGTGGGTCAACTTACCTTAGTCGCCTTTTACGACACCTCGGTAAGAAATGAGGTTGGTCAATTCTACTCAGCCGGATACCACACGGCGATGTGTTATAATTCTTTTTAATATAATATTGATATAAAACACTATATGTGCCAGCAGCTTCACCTCAGGAAATCAGTGTGTCACAAATTTATTCCCGAATTTAAATTTTGAACATAATTGTAGTTATCGTGAGTTAATTATAAGAGATTTTTGAATAACTTTCACCGTTTACTTAGCGCTCGCAAGGAAAGCTTTAAATTTTGCCGTTTTTGCAATATTTTTTTATTGCTGCTCCCCTCCTATTCACCTTAGCGTAATGTTATATACTCTATAGCATTCTTTGATAAATAGAGGATGGATATATTGGTATAGATTGAAAAGATAGAAACAAATAACTGCAAATAATGTCATTTTCCTTCTACTTCCCACTAAGTTGTTCAGCAATCAAAATAATAAATTACACTTTACGGTGAATTTTACAATATATAAAAACCCCTAATTTCTAATTTAGATCTAAAGTATGTTTCCCTCCAAAACCTTATAGATTTACAGTTGTTAAAGGGGCAGGTATATAAAGACAACTGATCTAAAATAAAAGATTTAATGAAAAAATTGGATAGGATCTGAAGTACTAAAGTAAGCCTGGTTCAACAACACTTTCGTAATAATTATTAAAAAGTATATATGTGTAAAATAACTAATAAATGTATGCATTTAACTAATTTACTACTTAAAGCCTGCCCATATGAGAATAGGAATCAATGATAGGACACGTGGCTGTCAGCCAAATGTCACTCACGCGTCTTGTTACGTCGCGACGACACGCGTCCAGCCCGCCGCTTGAGACATATATAGTTACCAATATGTTGTGAAACGATTGGACACTTGGTTAATGGTTAAATATAGAAATTGATATAAAGCTGATATCTGACAAATTTCAAACCATCTAGGGTTTGATAGAGCGTTAGAGACGTTAAAGCGTCAGAATATAATTCAATCAGAATATATCAAAAATATTATTATTATTTATTTATACGCATCTCCAACAGCATAACATAATATATTATAACACAAATAATATCCAAATAGTCTTAAATTAATTATATAGTACCAATTACAGGAAATCACATCATTCTTAGTAATAATTTTACCATTGCAAACCTAAAAATATACAGAAAGACAAAAAAAACAAGAGAATAATGAAAACAAAAAAAATTTACAACATTAAGGTTTAAACTCTGACATTATATTTGCTAGGACTTCAATTTCATCTTTACCTAGTATCTCCCATCGTATCTTTACATGGGACGCAAAAGGAATAAATAAATATTTATTTCTTTCTTTATTGCAGATACATATTGTTAGAAAAGAGAAGAAAAAAAATAGCACATGTACAAAGCCGAACTTATCCCTAAAAGGGATTTCTTCCAGCCTACCTTTGGCATTTATTAAGATTCTAAAACAACCTTAAGAAATAGATCGTCAATCATAGCAAATGGGCCTATTATTGATGTAAATTATGTTAAAGTATTATCAACACTGATGTGTCCAGATGTAAACTGTCCTGTCTACTTTGTAATGTAAAAATACCTATATTCTTTATTTTATGAATTTTAAATGTCAAAACATCTTTTAATTCATAAATCAAACTACATTTTAACGCCAACTTGTTTAACTGTTAATTAATAACCGAGATATATGCGCAGACGACAAGCCAAGAGCAGCTCTCATCAGCGAAATTTAAAGTTTACGATGTCGTTACTACATGAAAAATAATGGAGACATAAATATTGTGAAAAGTGACGTTTTGTTAATGACCCCAATGTGAATGTGAGCAAAGTATCGACGCCGCGGGGCGCCCGAACTTGCTTACGAATTACCGCAGACTACCAACAGTACAGACAGTGTATAACAGGAATGATCAACATTTTTCCAAGTAGGCCAATATTTAGTAAAATAATTATGGCCAATATTGTGGAATTTTTAATGTAATCTTTTCCATTTTTAAATTAAGTCACAGAAATGCTACTAATAATTTCCATCATTATGATTTTTTATAATTGCTTCCGATATATGATTCCGGTCAAGAAATAGAACAAATCACACGCTTAATATTAAAGTGACCTAATTCAATGCTAATTTCAATGCAATAAACTATAAACAAGCTACTTTTTTCTTGCTATTTCAAGATATGGGTCACTTTAACACTCACTAGTTTTGTACGCAATTTGCCACAAACAACTTTTTTGAATTAGGTCACTTTAAAACTAAACGTGCGAAATGTATAACGAAACTATTGCCGATCCAGTTTAATTTCGAAATTTGATTATTTAATTTTTTTAATATGAATTCATCGATTTTAAATTATTTACATTACGAAGAAATGAAATACAGGATCTCTTATTTGAAAATACGAAAATGTAAGAGTATGGCATAATATACAAAAGTTTTTTTTAATATTTAATGCGATACTTATGTTATTAAGCTAATTCAGTCATTGGTATGCAAATAAATTTCACCAACGTAGCAGTTTTTTGCTCGGTACGGTAAGACACTATGACTAATTAAAATAATTTTTGCCCTTCCATTCGACTTCGCAAGTGGGATACGTGTGATTATTTAACGTTGCTCGTGTACAAGCAAGTAATGGTACATTAAACCTTAACCGGAAGCCTTCAACACATTATTTATTAAACAGCTGTGTTATTATTCATTACTAACCTAGAAATAAACGCAACAATAAATCTGTGGATTATACCGAAATTAACATTTATATTCAACTTAGAAAGGAAATTTTGGCAAACACGAATAGAAATCATTCTTATTATAGTATCTCTGTGGTGATCTAATTAAAATTAAAAAAAGCGGAATGATATGATTTATAGAAGCAGGCGTTACTTTGCAGAAATCCATAGTACAAAATTTACAACAGAATTATCCGCTAAAATCCGCGTTTGTTACTAGAATCTATTCAATGCTAAGTGTACGAAGCAGGCAACGTTTTCATACCTTATACATGCAAGGACAAGTCACCACACGTATCACAACATCGCTATCAGCAACACTCCACACATTCATTACTACAATCTCTACTATCGTTTCGCCCAAAAACCGAAGCATCATTAGGAGGATAGGCTCCACGACAAAATCGTAATGTATCTTTTAAGGACATAATGTACTTGTCCGTTTTAAAATAAACTCTTTTAGTACCGCGAAGATCTTTGGAACTGGTTAAATTAGGTATGGAATTGCATGTTAAGCATTTGAGCTCTCATGTAAATGCAAATATCGCGTTGCTTCTTCAGTTACGAACAACGCCTTTTTTCTATAATAGAAACAAACAATTCAGTAGACTGTAATTTATTGCACCTTGTCAAAAGCGCATTATTTATCACAGTTGTTGTTTTAACTATCGGACGTCCACTGACATAGAATTTTTCAAGAGTTTTTGCACGTGTACATGCTCACCTACATGAAGGCACGCACGAACTCTTACATAATAATTTATATTATAGAATTAGGCGTTACTTTTCGTAGATCCATAATAACAAAATTATTTTACTATAATCTGCGACAAAATAAATTGAAAATATATAATGCTATATGTAGAGCGGACTATCCGTTTTCATACCTAATACATCTAGGATTCGTAAAAAAACATGCACAAACCTCCACCACAGGCACCACAATACACAATCACTACACATTCACTATCACAAACTCAACAATCTTTTCGCCCCGCAACCTTACAAAGCGAAGGATCGAACAAGCAAGCATAGTTATTTACAAATTAGTTCAACCCCCACCATTTATTTTGCTTCCGAACACGTGTAACAAGCTTGAACTAGAAACATTTATTTGATCGTTAATGAGGTATCGTCGTGTCCTACATAATGCCTCCTCATAATCAGCTATTATAAACAATTACGCGTGAGCACGATGTAGAGAGCATAGTCAGCTGTACTCGCCAATCATCGTCTATGATCGCCTACCATTACCGACAATCCAGGAATTGTCGCTTTTTGAACACGCGTCAATTAGAATCGCTGGAGGATAAGTACGATTATGATCGTATGTATCATATGATAGCACGAACGAACATGTGGACTCTTGCACGACGATCGTGCCGATCATAGACGATCACGCCAATTGTGAAGAGCACGCATAAAACGTATGTATGCAATAGAGCAAACACGTTACATTTAGCCGTATCTGCAAATGCTAATGTTTCTTAATTAACAGATTTCGCTACACTTTACTGTAATAGGAGTTAAGCTGTGAAATGGCCGTTCCAAAACACTGCCCGTTTTGATTGTCTGTACGTAACATTTCTGTCAGAAACTTTCTTCAAATAAGAATTTAGGATTTATTAATGAATCTGATTTTGTGGTCTTTATTTTCATTAGTTGACATGCGCTTGAAAAGTAGAAATGCATACATTAAATTTCATTCGGTCATTTTTAAAACATTTTATTTAACTTTGTATGTATGTGAAAGTGGAATCATGCAAATTAAATTTAGTCCCTTTCCCGGTGTCCGATTGAGCTAAAATTTTTCATACTGGTCCAATGCATATTTATGATAATGCGGGCGACGAGAGCTTGTAGCGTATATAAAGGAGGTGACTGCCCGCACCTCAGTCCCCGTTACGACCTACCTCCGCGCCCTTTTACCCGCAGGCGAGGTCTGAGTTAAACGGTTAGCCTATAATAAACATTATGGCGCTCCATTCATTGTATAGTCTAATAAATATTTCTAAAACTGACTAACAAACAATTACTTATAACAATTACAATTCAATACTTACCTACAATTATTGCAGTATGATATGCGGAAGAAAGATGTTTCAAACATAAAATACTTTCTACATAAACTTACTTACTTACTTTTCTTTTTTTAATCTAATTTAAAGTATATTTATTATTATTATTATTATTATTATTTTTCCTTTTAGAAATTTTGACTAATTGTATTACTAACAAAGTGGACCCTGGTTGTCTGAAATAAAGATTTATTATAAACGTAATTTTCAATGTTTTAAATTAACATTACACTAACCAAATACTATGTTTCGTGGTGCTAATAACTGCCACATAATTTTAGAACTAATATAAAACGACTTTATTAGTTTTCTTGAGTTCCGTATCGCAGAGCTCTATCATAGTGGTTTTAATAATCTACCTAGATATCAGAAATGTGAAGATATTGCGGGTAATTACGTTGATTAAATGTTTATTTACTAAGAAAAAAAAACTTTAATAGTATATATATCATATACAAACCCGTCATATTACTTAAAAATCTTCAAACTTATCTCTATATTTAAGCCTATCTAAGACATTTGTAATAAAAACAATGAAAAAACACTACCGTTGATTTAAACCAGGGGTCGTCAACTTTTTAAGATTAAAGACCTATAAATAATTCTTTATACGAATTTCCGGAATTAATAGAGTCACTAAAAGTATTGTGTTCATGATCATGTATCGGAAAGAATCAAACCCGCGACCCCCGAGCTGAAAGCGGGGTCACTGCCAACTACGTAATAAACCTATCGACGTTAAGACAAAAATGTTATCTTATCTATTAAATTCTCGTGTTCAATATTCATTTAATGTTTGTGACCATACTCCTCCGAAACCGAAACCGAAACATTTTTATGAAATATTATATTCCTAATCAGTAGGTAGCTCTGAGAATCGGCTACTATCTATTTTAACCCCAAGTAATAGGGGTTGTCGACCCTTAACTTTTATTTTTTGGTTTGGTTTTAATTATTTATAATGTACATTAGAAATTTTTTTTATAATATGGCATATTTAAATGGCAAAACAACGTTTGCCGAGACAGCAACGTAATAGCTAGTAATATATATATATTTTTTAAGCGTATAAAACTGGGACTTTACCTTGATATACTCGTACCTTTAGGTTGCTGATTACTTACTCGTAAGTAAACCATAATAATATGTAAATGCTAATTCCTTATATCAAACTCATTAGAACGCAAATCTAATTTGTGACGACACGCTCATAGAATTTTCGTTTATTACACCGTCAAGAATATATTCTTTCTAAAACTTAATTACATAATGAAATATACGTAGATGGACGTTTATTACTTGTTATGTTTTAATTTTGATATTTTAGTTACGCATTTTACTCTGTGATCGTCTATACATGTACTATACAATAATTTGGACATATTCAAACCACATATCCATATGATTCTTTGACATTTATTTTTGGTAATTAACAGGTTATCTATACTAATATATAAAGCTGAAGAGTTTCTTTATTTGTTTGATTGCTCGAACGTGCTAATTTCAGGAACTATTGGACCGATTTGAAAAAAATTTCAGTGTAAGATATTCCATTTATCGAGGAAGGCCAAAGGCTATATAACATCACGCTAAAATGAGGAAGAGAGGAGCAGCAATAAAAAATAATATGAAAACGACAAAATTTAAGGCTTTCCTTGCGTGCGCTGAGTAAACGGTGATAGTTATTCAAAAATCATGTATTACAAAATTGTTCCCCTCTAAAAGTTCTAAATAAAAGTCCGCGACAGCATATGTCTAGCTTTTAAGGTTAACCCACTATAACCATTTTTATGGTTATCAAAAGACTATAAGGCTTATAGCCTTCTTCAATAAATGGACTATCTTACGCTGAAAGAATTTTTTAAATCGGTCCAGTAGTTCCTGAGATAAGTGCGTTCAAACAAACTCTTCAGCTTTATATATACATATAAGTTGAGATTACACGTACATACTTACATAAATATATAAGATATACATACATATACACTCATTACAATACACACTAATCAACAATCGTACAGTATATTCTCGCTTGCCATTTCATACTGAATTATTACTAATAATTTCCTACTGCCACCTTATCATATCCTATTATTAAAAGAAAATTTAATACCTTCGATTACCTTAATTGACACATGCGTCATTATTCGTCATAAATTGAAGATTTTTAATAGAAACATTGATGTGAAAATATTAAAGAGCCATAATAAAACAGTTAAAATTAACAAGGTGCCGTTTTTATCAGTGGAATCTGGCCGGCTTGGTTTATGAGGTTTCCGGCCCCGTTCGTAAAGCCTAACGCTATTGTTATTATTCAACGTTCGGCTTAAAATATAGCGGTTATGTCAAAATATGACGGCGTGCCTCTAAACAAAACCGTCGGTGTCAGATAATAATCAAAACTCAAAATTAATAGCGCAGTTACGGAGATATTAACTTTCTATGCAGTTAAAAAAATTATTTCAAAAAAACTTTATTGTGGAAATAAAAGTTTACTAATGAACAGATATCAAATTTATAGTGTGATTTCATGGATTAATAATTTTATGTCTGAGCGTATTTACATATTGGAGCAGGCACAGAGGCTTGAAATAGAATTTCTACCATTTCTACTTTTTCTACCATTAAATCAAATTACTTTTACGTAAATTATTAGCATTTATAACATAGCTGTGGACTTTTTTAAGAAAAGTTGATTGTTATCAAAAATCTAGGCCCAAAAACATATCAAAACATATAATGAAAAAAAAAAAAATTCTATAATATTATATATATAATATATCGCGGATTATAGGAAATAATTTCATTGTCACTTTTGTATTATGGATATCCGCAAAGTAACGTCTAATTCTATAAATTACTTAAACTAATATTCAAATTAGCTTAATAAAATTAAATAATTAATATAAAACGTATGTGGAGACGGATAGATAAAAAAGGAACAAATAAAGAAGACGACGTCAGTTAAAAATGGTGTAAAAATATATTAACAGTGAACAGATATTTTACAAAACAAAATATTTAAACTTTATAGCGGATTATTACATAGTAAGACAGTACTGGAGCGTATATTTATACAAATGTTAATGATTGCAAAAAAACCAGTTAAACCATTTCCACTGCTGATTAGAGATCCGTTCGTAACAAAAAGCGGAATAAATAGAATCTTGGCACACTGTATCATGCAGAAAAAGCTGATACTATCGCAATCAACTTTACCCTACATGCGCACCCAACAAGCGAATAAAACGGTTTCACTGCAATAAGAAATTTCAACACGCGAGATAAACAATCGACAATGAAAAAGATAATTAACTATAGAACTTCGTGTTTATGATCGATTCATATACGCAATTAGGCCAGCGAATAAATACTTACTTTGTATTATTGCTAGTGGATTAATAGCAATTAGAAAACCATTAGTATTCTACTGAAACAGACAATAACTAATACATCGTTGGGATGTAATAAATCTTTCCTTGCGTGCGGTGAAAATTATTTAAAAATCATATATAACAAAATTGTTCCCCTCTAAAAGTTTGAAATAAAAGTCCGCGATAGCATATATCTAGCTTTTAATGTTAACTCACTATAATCATTTTTATGGTTACAAAAAACTATATTAGGGTTTTAGTCTTTCCAAGCGGTTTTTACTAGTTGTTATTTTGATGGTTGATATTTGATTCAGATCGTAGTAATGTAGATACTGAGATCTGACTTAAACAATTCAAATCAAGCTAACAAAGTTAATGTTAACTGCCATCATCGAAGGCTCTTCTCATGGAATTCAATACACTGAATGAAGCACATATTTTCGTTTTTGGCCATGAAAGTCTTTGCCAGTAATAGCTACGCTTTTGAGATTTATAGTTGTACCAACATTGATTATACGTACGACATAAACGTATACGTGCGTATTTTCTAATGAGAAACATCGTTGAACCCTATAAACAAAGGTGATAACAAATTTGCAAATAATTTTTAACCACTGTACTGTTGCATATATTCCATTGTAACTCTAAAAGCTTTTAGCATTTAAGCTTTTATTTATAATGAAATATAAGGAATGAGGCACACGGCATAACTTTTAAATCATCACATCCCAAACTGATGCGGTGTATCAAAAGACCAAGTCGGTCCTTTTATCTGTGTCTAACATGAAAACAAAGCGCGGCTTATGATCCAATAAATATTAAGAAAGATGTTACGCCTGACACGGATCGGAGTGTTCGATGATTTAATTACTCGTGTCGAATGCACAACTGCCGGAAGCGATTTCGACGGTACCAAATGCTCAGCGCTATTATAAACACTCGTTTAAATAATAAACGAGAGTCGAACACGCTCTTTCTTAATCATATTTCTTAAAGAATATCAAAATATTATTCCCTTATCTATACATCTGCACGTTAATTACGTTCACGATAAAAAATTTGTGTAGTTTATAATATGTAAAATTTGTTTTTGATTGAAATGTTGAAAAATACAATCGCGACGCCGTGTGGTATCCGGTAATAGAATAGTACCACCCTCATTTCTTACCGAGGTGTCGTAAAAGGCGACTAAGGTAAGTCGACCCGCCGTGTGGTATCCGGCTGAGTAGAATAGACCAACCTCATTTCTTACCGAGATGTCGTAAAAGGCGTCTTAGGTAAGTTGACCCACCGAGTGGTATCCGGTTTAGTAGAATAGACCACCCTATTTCTTACCGAGGTGTCGTAAATACGACAGAGGTACGTTGACGTCAGGCAGGCGGCCGGTCGTAAAAACGCAGCCAAATCATGTGGCAGCATGTTTATAACATGTTGTGCCGACCCCACTTAGAGTGTGATAAGGGATAAAAATCTGTAAATTTACTAAATAAATACGATATATAAAAATATGTAACACAATGTTTTAGGTAAATTGAATTACAGAATGAATATTTTATCAAAATGCTTTGATTTTTTTACATTTTTAGAAATGTTGTTAATATCCTAAATCCTGATATACCAAGCCCCTTTAGCTTTATTCAGTGATCATTTTTGCCGCCTGGTGACTTAATACCTATTAGGAATAATAACTATTAGGAAAATATTGGATCAGTTCATACTGAAGTAAAGAATCTTTTCTACATACTTAAAATTACGAGTAGGCGTAACTCTTTTATATGCAAAGTTATACGAAAAATTTAATATTGCCGATTATATACAGGTACCTAAATTTATTCATCATTAGTCTCCAGCCCTCATCCTACTCTAATTGGGGTTGGCACAACATGTTCTAAACATGTTCACGTGATTTGGCTACGTATTTTACGACCGGCCGCCTGCCTGACGTCAACTTACCCTTGTCGTATTTTACGACGCCTCAGTAAGAAATGAGGGCGATCTATTCTACTTTCGGATACTACTTAAATCAAAAATAATTAGAATAACTTTATATGAAAGGAAAATGTACAGAGATTGCTTGTTTATATATTTTATAGGCAGATACATTATAACAAAGTAGGTATAGCATGTGCGGTGGGATTACAAAGTCATTTTCTAACTGTCTTACACGCTCCTAATACCTTCATACAAGAAATAACTGCCTCAATCTTTCTTTATATAATATTTCATAACCATTTGAGTAATTATTTATTAGAAGTTTATACATTTCATTATGTCAAAGTGCGGAAAGAAACGACTTAGATTTGTTAATGAGATCATATTTAACTTAATTCTCTGCTCATCTCTTTAAGTTTTAGATTTAACTCTTAAATAATAATTGCAAGAACATTAAATTGCTTTTAAAATTAAAGATAAACGCAATCAAGATACGATTCCTCGATTACTAAGTTTAATTGAACGGATATAACGAGTTTAGGTGTTGTTATAATCAGCTGTACAGTAACGCGTGACGCAGGTGCTTCTGTTCGATAAACTGTCTCGTAATCGATAAAGCGTAAATAAGATTATTACAATTATTTTCAATTGTTGTATTTATAGGTTCAAAGACCTACAAACACCTTTTACCTAATAATACCTTTAATTTTACCTAATAACGACTTCTACCGTTAAATTTGCTTCGTTTTTTAATGGCATTTTTAAATTTGAAACAAAACAATAAAGTCCGCAGACATTTTGGCACTATTCAACGCTGACTGACTTGTATATACTCGTAAATGATTATACATAGTTGAATTCGCAGTAATATCCGGCTGAGTAGAATAGACCACACTCATTTCTTACAGATGTGTTGTAAAAGGCGGCTAAGGTAAATTGACCCGACGCGCCGTGTGGTTTCCGGTTGAGTAGAATAGACCACCCTCTAACTTACCAAGGTGTTGTAAAAGACGTCTAAGGTAAGTTGACGCAAGGCAGGCGGCCGGTCGTACAATACGTAGCCAAATCATGTGAAATGTTTATAACATGTTGTGCCGACCCCCACTTACAGTGGGATAGGTGCAGGAAGATAATGATTATAGATAGTTGAATTTTTAAAATTTGCGATTTTGCGATGTACTAGTTACGAGAGTTGCTAATGATAATAAAATTTGTGTGTTTGTAATAAGGAACTTTTTCATTCTTGCTCCAAAAAAAAATTTGGATTCGGAATAATACGAAAATGTCACACAAATCCTAAGTATGAAATCAGAACTTGGGCAAATACCCGGAGAGAGCATTGAGTCTTTCTTTGATTTGTGAAAGGAGTTGCACCAGTACTTCATAGAGATTGTCAAAAGGAACTGAATACAGACAAAATATCAAGTGTTAGCAATTTTAACATTTGTATAATAAGATAATAATAATTGTATTAAGTTTAGTGTATAAGGAAGTATAAATATTGACATTAGTCTCAATATTGTAGTCTCAACTTAAGAGGATTTTAAAAAGAGGGAGAATTCATTTTGGCGTCATTCAGTTCTCACGAAAAATAATTGTTATTAAAGTAATTAAGAGTAATAAAGTGTTTAAGAATTGTTTTGTTATGTATTGGAATTCTTTTCTAAGTATTTTATTATAATACAAGTTATACAATTTATAAATTCCCACTCTCGAATATCCACGCGAAACCAACTTGTTTTTATATCAAATCGTATAATTTGTCTTCCGAAACTCATCAACCGGATAATTGAATGGGTCTTTTTGCCGTCATCGACGCCATACACGCAATTATATTTACTTTTGCAAATAAATTATACATTTGCAGGTCCTTATCTTAATAACTTTCTTTAATGTTTAAACGTTTTTATATGATTTAACTAGATAATGATTTTAAGCGCATTTTGGCGTTATATTTCAAATAGTTTTTCGAATTTCGACTTCAAAATACACCTGAAGTGATGATTTCTATCATTGAATATATAAAAGCAATTTTCAATGCAATACTTATAGTACATGAACACAGCGTTTTGTCCCGCGAAGATGAGATCCATTTTTGAGAAATATTGACGTCTGTTTTGCTACAATACATCACTACTACATTAAACTAAAGATGAAGACCCGTCCTTATACGAAGAAAACTTAAATAAAAACTCGAAGAAGCTTCTGCTCTTAATTTTTTTCGAATTGGCTAATACTGTTAGCCCTTACGGCTTTAGCAGCTTCACTAAAGAGACGGGGCGAGCGCAGAAGCTTCGCTTTAACTCCTAGTAGCGTCGCCGTAAGGGTATCTCCTGTGAAATCGAACCTAGGCTTAAAGCGGCATGTATTGGACGGCTGAATCTATAATTTAGCTTTGAAGAAGTCTGCATCATGACACGATGGCCGCGGCAGAGCGCCTGCGTCTTGTACAACAATGCCTTTGTACCTTTTCAAATACTCTTAATAGATCAGCAAAAACTTTTATGGAATTGGAAGAGTTAAAATATTGTTAAAACTGAATTAAATAGATTTTTTTTAATAATTATATTGAAGCGATTTATTATTTTCATAATAATCTTTAGTCTCAGTATAATCTTTATTGCGCTTTAGATAAAAAATAGGCCTTGAAAATTGAATATACCTATTTTAACGATTTTTAAATGTACGTCGTTTACGAGATTATTATTAATTAGATTTAAATTGTTTTATAATAGTTATATTTTCAGGTTATTAAGACAAGAGGCTATAACTGGGTACACGCTGAATTTATAATTGAATTATATTTAATTCAATATGAAGTAATTGCGTGACTTGCAGACTAAATGTTAACAGATTACAAAAATCTAATTCAATTCAAATTCTTAATTTATTTGGAGGATTTTTCGTAATTACTGTATTTACTGTAGTAGACTGTTATTCCATATAAAACATTCAGTTATTCCATGACTAAGGGCATGGTATTAATAAAATCATCTATCTATTTTTTTAATACCATAGCTTTAGTCATGATTTAACTGATTGAACGTAAATATTTAATTCATATATTCATTGAAACTAACGAGACCACTATATTTTCATCCACATTTTTTGATAATATACACTTAAAATCCTTACCATTATCGCTAACAATCGATCAATATGTTTAAGATACTCAGGAATTCGTCATAATCTTTCTAGTTTTGTCAAAGGTTAAGTCACACACGACGGGAATGGTTGTCAACGAGTGATAAATCGTAAAATATAACCAGTTTTCTCAGGTTTCCTTGGATAGTCCTAAGAGTATACATTTATTTATATATTTATTTATTTTCTACTTCATTCTGTTTTTTCGTTTTTATCGTGTACAAGAAACGAAACATAAACATCTCGTTATAAATTACAAAAAAAACAAAAAGTTTTTTCACAAAGAAATAAGGATGAACACAAGACAAGACAAGAAGACCTTCTAAGACAAACACAAGACAAGAGCTCACCTTCATATAAATGATGGGATTGTGAGTTGCTGAGTGAATTAACGATAAATTCATGTTCTGATACCTGCTCACTTTCACAATGATCGGTTATCGTTAATAGTGATAAATTTGTAAATATTTTTATCAATATATTCACAGTTATTTATAATTAAATGTGCTATCATTTATCTATTCTTATTAAGAAACAAAGTTCCCAGAAGATGTCCATATGTGGGCGATTTTCGCAATTTCTACAGTAAAGTATTGTAATTTTTCGGAAAGTTTACATTATAAGTAACGTTTTATGTAAGTTGTGCAGTTGTAGAAAATTCGCTTGCTTGGGAGCTTGGGCAGTCACCTGGGCCGCCTAAACCAAGAGAGATACACTAAAGTAATGTAGTAGAGAATTGTACACCCTCAAAAATACTACAAAAAAGTCCACGACAGCATGTCTCTATCTCTTGTGGTTAACTCACAATAACTAAATTTGTTTAATTTTTTCCACTACCAACACTGATTTCCACGCAGGCGAAGCCAACAGACACAGCATAAGATAATAATTGGGGCTTGTTAACTTTGTCGTATATTGTGCTACACACAGTGAATTCAAATTTTTTTTTCATCATAAAAGATGCTTATTGGTACGTTGATATATAAACTTTAACTTTATTAAATGGTAAGTTAGAGTACGAGTTATCCAAATAATATCAGTTCGCGTGGAGATCCTACAGCTTTGTAAGGCGATCGCGAGCTTGTCAGACGGAAAGGTCGTTAGTGTGGCCGCACCATTACCAATGATCGATCACCGCGGCCGGCGCCGAACCGACACTCGACAAATTTAATTTAGACCACTAATGCCTCACTTCGCCTTAAAGATAAAGTGATTATGCGATGCCGTGCGCCGTAATGCGCTTTGCGCTTTTATATGAATTCGTTGCCATCATTTATTGCCCTCGAAAAAATGCAGAATGCAGCATAATTCTAACGTTCTGGTTTCTATTACAACACTATAGATAAATAATTAAACAACAACAATCATATAAAAGATATTTAATAGTTCAACACCTATAACTTAGCGAACTGCTGGGAATAGGCTTCTTCTCTCCGTTTTTGGAGAGAAGGATTGGAGCTAAGACCTACCACGCTGCTCCAATGCGGATTGGTAGGTTACACATATCTCCAGAAATCTCTGGAGATATGCAGGTGTCCTCACGATATTTTTCTTCACCGAAAAGCGTGTGATAAATTGCAATTATCAATTAGACAAAGTTTTTACAGAAAGACTCATTGGTGTCTGCCCGGATTTGAACCCGTGACCTCCTCGAAAGAGTCGCACGGTGTTACCGCTGGGCTACCACAGCTTGTTATATATACACCTATAACGTAAGACGGGCATATAATTGAATTTGTGTAGCAAAATTATTACTATTATACTGTTGGGCAAAGACCGCCTTTCCTTTGAAGCCACCGTTTTTGCTCCCAATTAAAAAAAAACTCATTTGTAATTTGTTTTTGTGTCACAATAGCGGTATAAATATTCGTTAAATAAAGAAACTTTACAATTGTAATACTGTATATATAACATTTTTTAAATAAAATGTTTGTAATTTAGTATCTAAAATAATTCATTAATTAATTCTTACTAACTAACTAATCTAACTATCTAATTAATTCAGTATGAGATTACGGTAATTTGTTTTTTTTTCGGCATTTAGACCTAGTTACATGGATCGTAGTTACGACTCGGTCACGCAGTGCAGGTTATATTATTAATCTTATAGAACTCAAGCTATAGAACTTGACAAGTTTTACAACTTGGTACAGCACAACTTGTAGAACCTAGGTGACTACAGGATTTTAAGGAAGTATTCTAATTTCGAAACCAAATTAATAACACCAAATAATTTTTCAAAGAACAAAATTAATTTTGCACGAATTCATTAAGAGTCTGTGAAAGTTCCGTTTAACGTACTTACATCACAGACCCACGTGGTTACTGTCTGTCTGTATGTCACCGATTTTCTCAAAATCTAATAAACGGATTTTTAAACGGTTTTTATTAAAACATTTCGATCCCTCCGAAAGGTTTGGATTAATAGT
Organism: Morpho helenor; assembly: GCA_029227775.1. Lineage (NCBI taxonomy): Eukaryota > Metazoa > Arthropoda > Insecta > Lepidoptera > Nymphalidae > Morpho > Morpho helenor. The sequence goes on from JARGCU010000025.1 coordinate 12,916,172, forward strand.
AGTTGTAAAAAAACTCGCATGCTGAGGACTTTAGTCTCGTGTGCAGCGTAAACCTACAGATTTACACTTAATATATTAATCTAATACATTACATTAGAGAATTGTAGATCTACAAAAGTAAATACAAAAAATCATGTAACAGCATGTCTCTATCTCTAATGCTTAACTCGCAAAAGCTACTTATGTTTATGACTAAAATTTCGATTTGGGAGAAATTTTGTGATACACTGATTTCCACGCGGGCGATACTGCTAGCACAGCTAGTATAGTATATAACTCACGAAACGCTACGTTTAACGCACAAACTTTCATAGAGTTAAGTATGCGTTAAATATTCAAATTTTTCTAATTTCCCTTCCCGCAAAACGTTATCTTAACTGCCAATTATACACTCCGTTTTATACCTTGTATAACGCATTCCAGTATAAACGCAATACAATGTTTCGGCAATTCCTTAAGAGCATTAACGTGGCAACGTACGCACATAAAATTTATAACGTAATTTGCTTTTAATGAGCACAAATAACATTTACAGGTCGCTCGCGAAGTGATGTAAACAGCTTTAATTACACCGTTGGAATTAAGCACCGAGCGGCTACCGTCGAATCAACACCTCCACGAATAAACCTGATACGATACTCGTAAACTCGATTTTGATGTATCGAATCTGGACAATAACGACACGTGACCTCGCACGAGTTGTCTTTCAAAAAAAGGATTAATGTATAATACGTACATATATGCGTATATAAAATGCGTACGTTCCTTTCTTCTTCGTCAACCGTTGGACGTTCACTTCTGGACATAGACGTCTTCTCGGGATATCAAGATCATACGATCTGGTGCCGCCCGGATCCAACGGCTCCACGCGACCTTTTTGAGGTCGTTTGTCCACTTTGTAGGAGGACCACCGATGCATTTTCGGGTGTGGGGTCGCCAATCCAAAATCTAGAGACCCCAACGCCCATATGTTCTCCGCACTGTGTGCCCCGCTTATGGCCACTTCACATCATACGCTGAGCTATATCAATGACTCTGGTTCTTCTACGGATCGCCTAATTTCTGATTTGATCACATAGAAATACTCCGAGCATAACTTCTTATAGTTTAATCCAATAGTTTACAGTTTCTTACAATCACTTGATATTTTTTAAAAGTCGTGTAATCGAGTAGTGAAATTACATCTACCTAATTTGTTTTAATTGTTTTTTATAGTTTTAGTGCTTGTGTATGTGGTGGAGGATCGTAGTGCATGCGTTTTACGAATCCTGTATATATCAGATATGAAAATTTCGAAATGATAGTCCACTTAAAATTATATTTTATATTTTTTCTATTTGGTTTATTGCGAATTATAGCAAAATAATATTAAAAAAGTAATATTAAAATCTTTTGCTATAATCCGCGATGAATCGCGGATTTGATATTATGGATCTTCGCTAAGTAACGCCTAATTCTATATATTATTCAAAATAATATTATTATTACTTTTGTATTATAAAGCTCCACAAAGTAATGCCTAATTACATAAATCACCCTATCCAAGAACAAAGTGACGTAGTGGGTATACGAAATTATTATTTATGTAGGTATATGGAAAACGCTGCCAAATAGTAAATGCTGTCAACATTCCTATTAAAACTATTAAGCAAATTTGTTATTTTAATCAAACATGCATATATCAAATAACATAAATCAATTTTATAGTAATGTATTTAAGAATTAGGCATTTGTAATTAATTTTACGACCTTCATAGTATTAGGTATTTGAATAACATGGGTAAAGTTAATCGAATTATTTAGAATCGTTACAATTACGCTAAGTAAGGTTAGCAATAAGCTGTTATAGCCTATGTTATAGCTTGTGATACCCAGCTACTCTTTCGAGCGGTCACGGGTTCAAATCCCGCGCAGGCACCAATGAGTTTTTCTGTAAAAACTTATGTATCTAATTGATAATTACAATTTATAACAATGTTCGGTAAAGGAAAACATCGTGAGGAAACCTGCATACCACTAGAATATTCAAGGGATATGCGTAACCTAGCAACCCGAATTGGAGCAGCGTGGTAGGTCTTAGCTCTAAACCTTCTCTCCAAAAACGGAGAGGGGACCTATGTCCAGCAGTGGGATAGTAAAAAGCCGACAACAACAAAAACCATTAATTTTTGTGTAAGTCAAATTTATTGATTTATATTGTTGTTTTATGGATTTCGTTTTACTCGTATTGTATTAAAAATACTTCTAAAACATATTGAGAAGTTTTTTGTGCTGTTTCTAGACTACTAAGTTCTAAACACTTCGTAGTGGAAACGACTATAATCTACGTTTCTCCCGTTAACATGCCGTATTAAATTATATCCAGAGCGTACTGAATACCTGATTTAACCACCCTATAAATCGTCAGGTAAATTTACAGAACGGAATACAAACATCTCTATTACATGCACTTTATTACACGCGGTCAACATCGTTTCATTTGAGAGACCTCCACTAGGTTTAGGTTTCACATACTTATAGGTTTTTGTAGTAATTTGATCAGTATAAAGGATAATATCAAGGAGTTTGTTTGTTTGGAATGTCATTATTGCGCAAATTTAGACGGTTATATTTAAATTTAACTTATGAGTTATATATCGCATACGTACAAATTAACTTCAATACTTTTTCTTTATTTATTATTTTCTAGATTTATGGGAATATCCTAGTATATAAATAATTAAAGAATGATTTCTATAGCTACATTCAAATAATTTAATAGTTTAGAATATTCAGCCTCTTTATCTAAACTAGAAGTACTAAGTTCTATTTTACAAAACTTCTTTAGGATTCTATAACGGATATTAAATTATCCATTCTAATATGTTTTTAGACTTACGTCATCATCCTTCTACCCTTATCCCATTCTAAGTGGGGTAAGGGCAGAAGGATTGATTTGGTTTCGTATTGTACGACAGGCCGCCTGCCTGACGTCAAATTACCTTAGTCGTATTTTACGACATCTCAGTAAGAAATGAGGGTGGTCTATTCTATTTAGCCGGATATCCGGAGTGGACATCGGTTATCATACCTGATACATGCAGGATTCGTAAAAACACATCCAAACAACACCAAAATCGCAAAGCGATGCTTTGCGATTTTGGTCGTGGAGTCTATCTCCTGATGATGCTTCGGTTGCGGTGCGAAACGATTGTTGAGTTTGTGATAGTGAACGTATGTAGTGCTTGTGTATTGTGGTGGCGGTGGTGGAGGTTTGTGCATGTGTTTTTACGAATCCTGCATGTATCAGGTATGATAACCGATTGTCCACTCTACATTTAGCATTATATATTTTTTCTATATTACTTCATCGCGGATTATAGCAAAATAATTTTATTATTACTTTTGTATTATAGATCTCCGCAAACTAACGCCTAATTCTATAGATTCCTATATAGTGAGCCTTCATATTTAAAGTTGGTATTTCAAATAGATGGTAGACAGGTATACAATGTTGAGTCCGTGTATGAAGAGGGTGGTGGCCGTGGGTGGTGGATGCAGTCGGTCGGGGCGCTAACGTGCGCGGGGAGGGCGCGGAGAGGACGCGGGGCGCTGGGTACAGACGTCGTCGAGAAGCGTCGGATGCTGCGATCGATGAAGCGCGGACACGCCTCGCGCACCAAAGTCGCCTGCCACGAGTGCTCCCATTGTTGATTCTGCTTATCCGAAACGATTATGACCAATTCTTACTGACAAGCAGTCTCTTGAGCACGACTATTACATATATCGAGTTATGATATAATCTTAGTTAAATATAATAATAGTAGATTATGATACTGATGCATAATAATGGTTCTTAGAATACAAGTGTGTTTTAAAAAAACGAGCCGCAGGCGAGTTTTCTTTAGTATCACACGAGTGTTATAAGACTACGCCGTGTGGTATCCGACTGAATAGAATAGTACCACCCTCATTTCTTACCGAGGTGTGGTAAAAGGCGACTAAGGTAAGTCGACCCGCCGTGTGGTATTCGGCTGAGTAGAATAGACCAACCTCATTTTTTACCGAGGTGTCGTATAAGGCGACTAAGGTAAGTTGACCCACCGTGTTGTATCCAGTTTAGTAGAATAGACCACCCTCTTTCTTACCGAGGTGTCGTAAAATACGACTAAGATAAGTTGACGTCAGGCAGGCGACCGGTCGTAAAATACATAGCCGAATCATGTAATTACATGTTAGTAACATGTTGTGCCGACCCCACTTAGAGTGGGATAAGGGCAGGAAGATGATGATATGACAAATATAATAATAGCCGAATTAGTTTTTGTCCACTCTACATTTAGCATTATATATATTTTCTATTCTACTTCATCGCGGATTAGAGCAAAATAATTTTATTATTACTTTTGTATTATAGATCTCCGCAAAGTAACGCCTAATTCTAATAACTAATTTGAAGTAACTAAACTTAAAATATCATATACATATTTTGTATCTCGTGAACTAGTTATACATCTTGTATAACTAGTTCACACGATAACAGACAGGAGTTGGGTTCGTGAAGCATACGAGCTGTCAAGAGATCGTCCGAATACGGTGAGCGTGTTAAACGAATGTATTGTGTTAAGCTGTCACTGCCGGGGCGGTGTCTTTGACTCCGCGTCGATTGTATCACGCCTCACGGACTAGGAAGCTTCGGCAAGGATCATGGTAAAAGTAAATCTGACGTCCACGCAACGGCAAACTTAATAATCCCCGTAACTAATTGCCAAGGATTCTGTTTAAGGTAAGGGCACTAGTAATTGACCATGTACTAGTAGTTGACTTTTTTTGTATGAACTCTATTATTTGTATGAACTCTATACTAATAAATAAAGCTGATGAGTTTGTTTGTTTGTTTGATTGATTGATGTTCGAACGCGCTAATCTCAGGAACTACGGGACCGATTAGTACGATTTGACCGAACTACGGGAAAAATTCTTTCAGTGTTAGATAGTCCATTTATCGAGGAAGGCTATAGGCTATATAATCACGCTAAGATGAATAGGAGGGGAGCAGCAATAAAAAATAGAACCGAAAAGGCAAAATTTAAAGCTTTCCTTGTGTGAGCTGCATATACGTTAATAGTTATTAAAAAATACTACAAATATATTACATATTAATATATTACAAAATATTAATATGTTACAAAATTGTCCCCTCTAAAATTCCTGAATAAAAGTCCGCGACAGCATATGTCTTGCTTTTAAGGTTAACCCACTCTAACCATTTTTATGGTTATCAAAATACTATATTACGGTTTTAATCTTTATATTGCTAGCTTACACAGCGATTGCTAGTTTTAATAATAATAACAAGCGTTTTGTTTGTTGTCGCTGATAAAAAATAAATTTGTAATTACCTGTTGCTATTAACAACTGCCCAAAACCTCAGATCTGTCCATTGTTTAATATTTGATATTTAATATTATTAATTAATATTTTTTATCAGCTACAACAAAAAAAAACGCTTATTATTTAAAATTTCATACAAAAATAGTGTGCCCATACCTTATACTATTATTTTTCTCTTTTAAAAGCTATTATTTTATAGAATTAGGCCTTACTTAGCGTAGATCCATAATACAAAAGTAATAATTAAACTATTTCACAGATATCGCTTGAGATTTGACAAATTGTTCATACTAAATCAATCAGATTATATGTAGATTATTTAAATCAAAAGCTGTGATAGACCAGCGATGAGACCGTGCGTCTCTATAGAGGAAGTCACGGGTTCAAATCCCGAGCCGACACCAATGAGTTTTTCTGTTAAAACTTATAAGTCTATATTGTTAATACAGGTAGGTACATGAAAATATTTTGAGAAAACCTGCATATCTCTGGAAAATTCTAGGGATATCTGTAAACTACCAATCCGTATTGGAGCGGCGTGGTAGGTCTTAGCTCCAATCCTTCTTTCCAAAAGACGGAGTGAAGAGGCCTACGTCCAGATTTTAGATAATAACTGGGCGTTATTTTACTTTTAACTATTATTAAAATCAAACATTTCTTAAAAAAAAATAACGACTATATAAGGTTAAAAAAATACACAAGTTAACAAGCAAGGATGCCATTCTTTTTGTGTTTAACTAAGCGTTAGATGCTTTAAACATCAGGCAAGAGTTTTATACGATACGATACAAAAAGGACAAAAATATACACTTATCGCTACATCTAAAATCTTGTCAAAACGGTTAGCTAAGAGCGGGATTAGACGACAGCAACAAAACGAACAACGCGTCTCGTCGCCCAAACATAACTGGCTAAGAAACTGGCTTTAACCGTCATATGCACCTTAGGGTGGACCAAATAAGTTTTGATTTCACATATCCTAACCAATTACTATGACATTTCGTAGCTGACATCCGATTGGAATTCCATATGATTTTATGGGATAGTGATCTGTCACCGATAACGCACTAGCAGCGTTTTGGTGACAAGTGAATTGCTCACTTGTAATCCGTCGGATTTCATCTTCTTCATTATAGCTCTTTTATCCGCATTTTTTTAACTTTTGTATTCGAAGTTGATTTCTTTAATTCTTAAAAGTTGAAGAAACTTCGAAATATTTTAAAGAAACACATTTAATTTATTAATAATTAAGAAACTAAAATTTTTTGATTATCAAGCTAAAAGTAAACAGAAGTTATAATAGTTGCCTGCTACACTTCTCTACATTTAGAATTACATAGATTCTGTTAACAACAGCGGATTATAGCAAAATAATTCTACCATAGATCATCTAAGATGTTTTAAGTAAGTGCGTATCGATTTTATATAATGTCTTGATATCAAACCAGGTAATAATAAGCAATCTGACGTAATTTTTACGTCCCCACTTCTAATCGTATAATGCTATTTAGCGCAGTTACTCTGCCCTAAATAGCGCAGAGTAACTGCGCTAATATATATAATTTCTTAAAATATTTTGTTAGTCCTAACTTTGGCTGGAAACAAAACTCCTTAGGGGCGAATAAAAACCAGTTAAATAAAAAAATACAAAAATTAAAAACATCAAGAAATTATCATCAAATTAACAGAAAACTACTAATTGTTGCGAAAAGTAGAGGAATGAATTTCTTTGGGATTTTGCGAATGTTTGACATTTTAGGTATTTTCAACCAACAGCCTTTGATTACTTACATTTATTTCATCTTACGTCTCTATCATAACCTCCTGGATGCAAAATTCGAACAAAAGGGCTGGCTCGTATTTCGCATAAAATATCAGTTTACATATGCAATATGGACACCCAGCCAACATTTTTGGTCCGTTCGTGGAAATTTGAAAGTAAAATCGTAATCGAAATTTGCAACACTTTGTACCACCAGAAGTGAAATAAATAACATTTTAATAATAATTATTTCTTTTGTTATCTGTATAAAGTAATTCTCATAAATTATTTAACAACCCCATACTTAGTAATCCATTTACTTGTCGATTTATGTATTTTTTATTTTATCTTTGAATTTTTCCTTTACTCACATTTACTTTAGCGACCTAACTTTGCTCGGTAATTTTTGTAAAGATATAAAAATAATGCAATTTTATGCAATAAAAAAAGAAAGAAGGGATCGGTAACATGTGGGTATTTAAACTTTTTTAGTCCGCCCGTTCATCATTGAGCTGTCACAACTTTACGTATGACAGCAAATTGAAGCTTCTATTTCTATTTTTGCAGTTTTAAAGTGGTCAAAAACAGGGATAAAATGTAATTTTTTTATGAAACCTCGCTAGATCGACCGAAGACCTCTACATACTAAATCCGAATTTCGAAATTCAGAAAATATACAAACATATTATACATAACATATAAACATACAGTATAGAAGATTAACTCATTTAAATAAATTTAAATAATAAAGGTTCTCTGCCAAGAATAACGTAAACATAATCCACCCTTGATTTAATTTTCGCGTTAGTTTTTATTTTCAGATATAACTAAGTAAGATATTTAAATAATTATATTGTTTATAGAATTAAATTGTTCATAGTATTAGGCAATATTTAAGTACCTAAAATTTCTCTATACGAACCTATAGTAACGTCAAATTATGGGTCCGCACGCAATGTCAAAGCATAAAGTCTTATCACGTCAGAGACTTATTAACGGTTGTACTAATTGTTGTTTATAACGATAATAAGTACAATATAACTGTTCTTAAGTCGATTGCAAAGAAAAATAGCAATCGTATAGTTATTTTCATTAGATAAAAAAGTTACTTTTCTAACGGAAAGAGGGAAAAGACACATATAACATAACTGGCGGTAGTTAACGCTTATGTTGATGTGAACAAAGTAGCAGATACAGATTGAAAATTACAATGAAGGTATAACTATAAATAAGTCACTGTTTAGCCGCTTTCGCAATATTTTTTTATTACTCCTTCTCCATTATCATAGTTGATAAATGGACTATCATACACTCAAAGAATTTTTCTAATCGGTCCAGTAGTTCCTGAGATTAGCGCGTTCAAACAAACTCTCCAGCTTTATATATCAGTAGATAAATTACCGGCTTCACAAATGATATTTTTTGCATATATAAAGACAGTATTTTTTGTACATTTTTTCGGTGGTTTTGGTCAACACACGTTACGTCAATATACGTCATGTTATCTTCTATTCGCTAAACATATACTTTATACGACTTATTCACGTATCAATAACTTGTTACTAACAAGCTGTGTAGAATTCCAATAAAAGTGTAGTGTAGGTAAATGTAATCTTTTATATTTAAAAGTTTTAAAAGGATTATGTTCGTATATTTTTACATTTTCATATTATAAAGTTTTGAAGATTTCCATTATCTCAACACTAATTTGTACGTTATGACAGTCAGTTTTTTTATTCTACTTTAAAACAAAAGTGTTTAGTTCGAAAATTAAATGTAAATTTATATTTTGAAACGAATTATATTCTTTAAATATCTAAATATTTCCTGTTCTAAAATGAGTTTTATCACAGCTTTTCTAGATAAAGATAAAGATCACTCAGCACACAATCTTAGGTTTTGAATAATGACCATAAATAACATAGTACAATTTAATTATATTAAACATCTTAGTAAGTTTTATATTATAATTTTATTTAAACACAACAACTGCGAGTTTGGGTTCTTATCTTGACTTACATAACTAGAACATTAATTTTAAGTAATATACCTCCGTAGTTGAACACGGTACTTTTTTAAGCTTGTCTGTTTTTTGGCAACGACATCAGCGTATCGCGAAGCTGAAATGGCAATAGACTAGGCACATAGTGCAGAGATCCGATGGGCCTTAAGGTTGGGCTCTTAAGGTGTTAGAATGGCGACCCCGCTCCGGAAAACGCAGCGTTGGTAGACACCCTACGAGGTGGACTAATTACCTATTGACCTCATCAGTGCCGCTGGCGCATCATACAAGCGGCGCAGACTAAATTTTATTTCTGACTAGACTTGATTGACAAATGGACCTAAACCTCGCATAGACAACAGTGTGCTTAGTGTGCGTTTTTTTAACTAACTCGATCGCGTTAGCGTAACACCAAATTGTATGGCGTTGAAACAGCGGTCACCAGATATCACTGTGGCTGCGCCATACAAATGCTAACGCAATCGAGTAGGTTAAAAAAACGCGCACTGAGAGCACTGGTCGTTATATTATAGATTAGTGGAATTTTGAAGCCACTCGGTTAGGTCTTCTTTGGTCAGTTATCTGAATTGTTGATTAGAAACAGAACTAACAATCTTCCCTCTTTAACATTGAGATACGAACTTGGAGTGAAAAAAATCGACTTTTCTAAGTAATCAATTTTTCCCACTTTAAAATAAATCGGTTCGCAAAAAATCTATAACCTCGAATCGAATAAATCGATTAATAATCATTGATTTTCATTACTATTTAAAAGTTACTTTTTTCAATAATACTTAATTAGAATAAAGAGTATTTAAACTAAAACTAGTAAGAATAAAAAATAATGAAGGTAGATGCGCTGTTTGCAAAATTCGATAAAAATGTGTAGTTTGTCTATATTGATTGCATCCAACAATGTATATGTTATCTTAAAAGACAAAAAAAAGAGAGTAAAGACAAAGAAAATATTTGGTATAATCGATTTTTTTTTATCGATTTACAAAATCTCTTAAATTAATTTAAGAAAAAATCTCTATCACCAATCGGCCAGCACGGTATACATGCTACTAAATTAAACTTAAAACAAATCATCATACTAATAAATTTAAATTTAATTATTAATAATTAGCCACTTCTGAAGAGACAAACCCAATGAAGTCCTAATTATAATATGTCCATTAGCATTTTTACTCGACGACACACTTGTCAAGATATTTTATTTGATATGACAAAATTTTTCAGTTATAATATAAGCAATACAAGTAGCAATTTTGTTAAATATTTTATACATTTATTAGCCCTTTATTGAGTAGATTATTACTAGCTTCCTGCGTAATTGTCTAGATTTCTTGAAATATAAAAAAAATGTCTCACTTCGCAAAATTTGCCCAAGGATTACTGATAGCCCATATCATTAAGTTGGGCAAGTCAAGTTCATATATTTACATAGAAAATATATAAAAATTTTCACAGTTTTGCTTATTAAAGTTTAGGAATGTACTGACACAAAAAATATGAATATTAATTATTAAGTAAACTTATAGTTCACGATTAGTAGTTAAAACTTAAGTCCTTCAAATTAAAAAAGACACAATTCTAAAAGTCAATAAATAGAGACTGCTTGAATTGATATTATGCTAACAAGTTGCTTTTATATTAAGTGTTAGTTGAGAAAAATAATCTCTAGGCTGGTAATATCTCGGTCCGGTGTAAATTATGAACTGTCATAGGTTACGCGTAACATAATATGGGGATCGAAGCGATAGCGTCGAAATGTTCATAATCCCTGTAGGGCTGCGTAAATAAAAATTATTTCGTTTAAGACAGGTGGAGAGTCAGGTTACGCGGCTCATTAGCATTCGGTAGAATTAGATCGTCCGACGGTCAGCTATCCCTCGGTTGCAACTTGCACCTGTCTTGTCAAATGACTTACAAATATCTTGACACTATCGCGACGTGTAATCCTAATGCTAAGTAGCCGCAAAAATACAAAATTATTTTCGGGACGGAATATATTAATAGATAGAATATGCTGATAGATGGCTATCGTATCGTTAGAAGACCAATGGGGAATCGTATAAATATATTAATCATGTTTTAGAATAGGTACATGAGTAGATATAACCTTGCAGAATTTCGTGCCACGCGAGTAATGAGTAAGAAATATTGGGCTATGTTTCTATTCAATCCATGGTCAAAATAAAATGTTAATCATGACACTATCGAAACATGTAATTTAAAGATAAGCTGCAAAATATATCTAATATAGTTTTAGAACAGAATATATTTATAGTTAATAGAGTATATAAGAGTTATACGTTCGCTAGTACTGTCATAAATATAAGTGTATATGTTAACAGGTTATTAGGGTAACATTGAATTTATATACTCATTACAAAAATTTACTTTACTAAGTACCTTTTTAATAATAATAAAAGAAAAAACTTAAAAAACTTAAAAGACTAAAGTTATCTAAGCAAATTAAAATCAAGTGTCTTAGATGCCTTCGAAAGAGAATTTGTGACCATGTATAGATGTCTATAGAGAATAAGAAGTTAACCCTTTGTACTGTGAACACTTTTAAACACGACGTTTCAACAACCCCGGGGTATTTTGACCGTTACGAAATCCAGGTGATTTTAACCATGACTATCAGCTACCCGAAAGTTTTTACATTATTGCCACCGCTGTAGATACTGACAATGGGGCGCTATGAGGAACAATACGTGTCGCCGCAGCGGGGACAACGGAGTGCTATGAGGAATAATACGTGTCGCCGCAGCGGCGACGATGGAGTGATATGAGGAATAATACGTGTCGCTGCAGCGGCGACAACGGAGTGCTATGAGGAATAATACGTGTCGCTGCAGCGGCGACAACGGAGTGCTATGAGGAATAATACGTGTCGTTGCAGCGGCGATAGAGGAGTGCATAATGTTTCAAAGTTGTATACACTTCAAAAACATTTTGACAGATTGTAATAGATTATATAAATATCATGTATCGATATATTCAAAAGTAAACATTTTGTTTTAAATTTAAAACTGACATCTCTTGTTTTTAATACTTAGGATATTGTTCAAGAGCAATATAAGGACAAATTCCGCTTTGTCATAATAAAAAGAAACATTCTTTGTAACACTTAATATAATTACTATATTACTTGTACGTTACTAGTTTTTCTTGATAGCAGAATATACAGGTACAAGATTACACATAGAACAGCAAAGTAAACATAATACGGAAATTATACAGAACTTTAACCTCGCAATTACCACTGTAAAAATACGTATATAATTAATTTTAATGGAATAAAATGTAATTTACAATATTTTATAATTTTTTACTCCACGTAAAGCGTTATCTACTATATAAAAATAAGTCGGGTTTTCCTTCCTGACGATATAACTCCAGAACGCACGAACCGATTTCCACGGTTTTGCATTCGTTGGAAAGGTCTCGGGCTCCGTGAGGTTTATAGCAACGAAAATCTAGGAAAAATTTCAATAGAAAAGCGGGAAAATAGGGAAAATCATTTTTTAAATACAGCGCCATATCAAAACTACTGGATCAATTTTAATCATTTTTTTACACTGACTGACATGGGATACATATTTTATACCCGTGCGAAGCAGGGGCAGGCCGCTAGTATAAATATGAAATTTAATATCTAACAATATCGTTGTCAGTATTCAATCTAAGAACAATGTACATTTAGCATCCCATCATAGCTCAAGGAACTGAAAAATATTTTGTAACTACATATTTGAAATTTCTTCCAAAAAAAGTTGGCCCTCGGCGGTTTTAACTCATTATACTTATTACACAAATTAAGTTATTGTCATTTCTATACTAATAAATTCTAAAATTATTGTTATAGTTCTGAAATACTAAAAAACTACAATGTAAGTAACTACATATTTGAAATTTCTTCCAAAAAAAATTTGCCCTTGGTGGTTTTAACTCATTATACTTATTACACAAATTAGGTTATTCTCATTTCTATAATAATAAATGCTAAAATTATTGTAATAATTATGAAATACTAAAAAACTACAATGTAAGTAACTACATATTTGAAATTTCTTCCAGAAAAAATTTGCCCTCGGCGGTGTTAACTTATTAGATTATTGTCATTTCTATAATAATAAATTATAATTTTTTTGTAATAATTGCGATATACTAAAAAACTACAATGTAAGTAAATTATTTACATATAACCATGACTAAAATACTTCATAGATGCAAAGTCTCATAAAGATTTTATAAAGGAATAAATAACTTCACTGTCATAATTGACTAAACATACATGCATAACAATTTTATGATCCATAAACTATTTATTACTAAAATAAGCAAGTTGGCCATAAGAAACGTTTAAACGAAGGTCCGTTACAATCGAAGTAAGATCAATACGTGAATGCATTCAAAGAGTAGATTATTTATATCGAAGTTATAAATGCTTTACCAGTTAAATTAAGTTCGATAGAAAAAAAATTTTTAATTCGGACAGCTTCTAATAAGAAATTAAATTACAAGGACATACTTATATTAATTTCTTCTTTAAAAAGCATAGATTTATCAAATACTTTAAAAATTAATTTCAGGCATTTTCCAGAATAGTAAGTGAGTAAGTAGTAATCCATAATAATATTATACTCGTAAATATGAAAGTCTGTCTGTTACACTTTCACAGCTAATCCGGAGCAAAATATAAGTTCAAAAAAATCAATTTTTTTCGAGAATAGGAAAAAACATTATTGAGGTTACTTAAATAAATATATTTTTAGTTATACTATACTGTAGCAATAATAAATAAATTATAATAATTTGTATTTGTATTTAAGTATGTTCTTATCATTATATAATATGTATATAGTAGTTACGAGTTGTCTGTCACCCAACACAAGTATTAAGTTACTTGCTTCGGTGACGGACAGCCGTGTGAGAAAATGTCCCATATATTTATTAATGTAGCTCAGATCATCATTTTATGATAATAAGTATTTTAAGAAAAAAGTGACATAGCTCGAACGCGCTGAACTACACATTGCAATATCCAAAACGTCTATTCCTTTCTTTTTTTTGACTGGCCCGTTGGCGCAGTGGGTAGTGATCCTGCCTTCAGCTCCGCGGGTCGCGGGTTCGATTCACGCCGTGGGCCAACATTTTCTATAAAAAAGAATTTGTTGGCCTTTGAGCCTGGGTGTATATTTGTATTTAAGTATGTATTTAAAAAATATATATAAGTATATATTCACCAGTTTTCTGTCTACCATAACACAAGTATTAAGTTACTTACTTTGGGGACGGACGACCGTGTCTGTAAGTGTCCCATATATTTATTTATTATTTATTTATTTCTAGATATAATCATATTCAAATGTGACAAAAATTTCGGTAGCCACAATCTAGAAATATCTATCGTCTATTATCTACGTTTAAAAGCCTAAGAATCTCGCAAGTCAAAGTCTTCAAAATAGTGTATATCCTGTTTTTGTAGGTAAGTTAATGGCAATGCATTCGCATATCACGCGGTGTGTTCCTCAGGCAGGCCATCAATCATGGCTCCCGGGCCGACTCGCGACGCCCCGTGACGAATGCCAACCCAAACACTATTGTGGCAGAAACGTGCCACCCACACCGCACAGCTCGCAAATATACAGGTGACAGCTTACTGGGTTCTTTATAATATAAAGTATTACTTTTTTAGTTTATTTTAACGTCTTATTCACTCCTATAGTTTACATTATAAAATAAAATACGAATACAGTAAGTTGACGTCAGGCAGGCGGCCGATCGTAAAATACGTTGCCAAATCATATGACAACATGTTTGTAACATGTTGTGCCGACCCCACTTAGAGTGGGATAAGAGGATGATGATTCACTCCTATAGTTTACATTATAACATACCTTTTTTATATGATCCTTTAAACATATTTCCCGCCGTGTGGCCGCCGTATTCGGCTGAGTAGAATAGACCATCCTCATTTCTTACCGAGGTGTCGTAAAAGGCGACTAAGGTAAGTTGACCCACCGTGCGGTATCCGGTTGAGTAAAATAGACCACCCTCTGTCTTACCTAGGAGTCGTAAAATACGACGGTAAGTTGACGTCAGGCAGGCGGCTGGTCGTTAAATACGTAGCCAAATCAACAACATGTTTGCAACATGTCGTGTCGACCCCACTAAGAGTGGGCTAAGGACAGGAGGATGATCCCTTAAAACATATTTCATTAGGTAATCAAAACAATATCTTTACTAAAATGTTTATCTTGATAAATACTTGTTTTTGCATGTTATTTGAGATAGATGATAAACGAAAAATAATCGTTTTAGTTATTTTTTTCTAAGTTTATTCAAGTAGATTTAGAATCTAATGGAAATAAAATAATATTAAAATAATATCATTTTTCTTTAATTAACATAATTTTGCTACGAAATCTTATGAATATTGTGTACAATTGAAATAAGAAACTTTAATTAAATATTATATCTTAATATTACATGTTTTCCACATTTCGGAATAAAAATAAATATGTTATAAACACTTATGATCTCATATCTTGTATATACGGACACTGTAAGTATATGTAATAATAATCTAATGATTAGATAGACGCTACCTTTATTTTGTCATTAATTTTTTTATGTAATTACATAAAAATATGTCGCAATCGTTTTAAACTCATACTCCATATTTCCACTCTTGTAAAGTATTTGTCATATTTCATATCAAATAATTGAAAATACGTAGTACATAAAATGCACACAAAAACATTAAACACACTAATTGTATGCAATTAATAAGACATTTAATGCATTGAGTTGGCAAAGCTGCATAAGTGATATTTAGGTCCAATTAAAAATTCCTTTTTCATATAATTAGTTGATTGTCGGCGAATAGATATGCTAAAGTAATTTTAAATATGTTTTAATTACTCATAACACAATATAATATAAACATTAACGTAACTATATAAATATTTATATCTATAGTAATATATAAAGCTGAAGTTTGTTTGATTGTTTTAACGCGCTAATCTCAGGAATACTGGATACTGGACGGATTTGAAAAATTCTTTGAGTGTAAGATAGTCCATTTATCGAGTAAGGCTATAGACAATATAACACCATGCAAATATGAGGAGAGGAGCAGCAATAAAAAATATTGCGAAAACGGCAATATTTGAAACCAATTGTAAAATACGCCCTGTTTTTAGCATCATAATTTCTATAGCGTTATATTCATGATATATTTTAGAATATTCACATACTTTTCATGAAAAATAATAATAGTCATTGTTGTCGTGAATGTGAATTGTAAATGTGATTGAAACCGACTTACTTTGATTAATTTCGAGTCCAAAGCAAAAACGACTGCCAAGAAACATGGCATCCTTAACAAAGTCAAGCAGTACTTCACACCGAAACAACTTGTTACACTGTACCAAACTCAGGTACGGTCGTGTATGGAGTACTGCTGTCATTTGTGGGACGGATCTGCCAAATATCAGTTGAATGCTTTGGACTCGGTGGATCGACGTGCCAGAAGACTCATTGGCGATGAAAGCCTAACCAATGTCAAATTGCACAGCTTGCAACATCGGCGCAGGGTAGCCTGTCTATCGGTATTCTACAGGATATATTTCGGAGAGTGTGCTCAGGTACTTCATGATCTTATTCCACCATCGCCTTTTTATCGTACCGCTAGGTGCCAGGAGAGGTTCCACCCTTACGTTATCGACATACCACGAAGGCGCACAGAGCGATTCGCTTCGTCATTTTTGATGCGCACAGCACGGGATTGGAATTCTCTTCCGGCATCTATCTTTCCCGATACTTATGATATGGGCACCTTCAAAGCAAGGGTGAATAGGCATCTTATAGGCATGTGCGTTCCACCTTAGACTGTGTCACTGCTTACCATCAGGCATGATTGCAGTCAAGCGCTCGCCTATTAATCAATAAAAAAATCGACAAGTCTATATTTATAGAACTTAATATAAGACAAGTTTTCTCAAATAAAATGCGGAATTCCAAATCACGTGCAAAATGTCAAAGACATTGTAAGTTCTCTTTTCAACGACCACAACACCTTTGTCATGTAATTAATGGCCACGCCACCTTCACACAAAACGACAGTAATACCAAGGAAATCTCCAGCTGAGATACACTATCAGGTGGAAATTTAAAAGCTGTAAAACTTATTCATTACTGTGGTGCTAAACATCGCTGCTTACTACGACACACACGACCCTTCGGATTTAATAACTTTCTCCCTATGAGAAAACCTATAAATGTATATAAAATTCTTTATGACACCTTGAACAATGTAATAAGGAGAAAAATAAATATTGGCGCTACAAAATAAAAATAACACCTGCATTCGTATTCGATAGATATCATCCTCCTGCCCTTATCCCACTCTAAGTGGGGTAGGTACAACATGTTATAAACATGCTGTCACATGATTTGGCTGCGTTTTACGTCCTTCCGCTTGCCTGACGTCAACATACTGTATTTGTATTTTACGACACCTCGGTGAGAAAGAGGGTGGTCTATTCTACTTAACCGGATACCCCACGGTGGGTCAACTTACCTTAGTCTCCTTTTACGACACCTCAGTAAGAAATGAGGTTGGTCTATTCTACTCAGCCGGACACCACACGGCTAATATTATATTATTATATATGCATATTTAATCGATAGACCTCTTCTGCTAAACATAGACCTTACTTTTCATCGCAGTATTAGGTCTGTGCAAGAGATTTCTCGGCAACATTATCTTGTTCTGCTTGGACCCAGCGGGCATAATACGCCTTTTTTTAAATGTTTCGTTGTGAAAAGCTGAAGAGTTTGTTTGTTTGATAACGCGCTAATCTCAAGTACTACTGGACCGATTTGAAAAATTCCTTGAGTGTAAGATAGTCCATTTATCGAGGAAGGCTAAAGGGTATCTAACATCACGCTAAGATGAATAGGAGAGGAGCAGCAACAAAAATATAACGGAAACGGAAAAATTTATAGCTTTCCTTGCGTGCGTTATGAAACGGTGAAAGTTATTTCAAAATCTCTTATAATTATAACTCACGACAACTACTTTTATATTCAAAATTTCAATAAAATAGATAAAGCCCTCTCCCCAAATGAATTATTGTAACTTTACACAATTTAGAATGTAAAAGTCAGAAACAATTTTTACTATAGAGCGCAGTATAAACATTCAGCATAACTAATTTTCTTAGATACGGCCACAGAGTTATGAATCAATCATGTACGGAGCTAGGAGCTGAGCAATTAATTGGCTTATCGTATGGCAATATTGATTTGGTAACGCGATCCGTTTTAATTACCGCCGTCGTATATATGCTACTGATTGGTTCAATCGCCCTATACGTATATCCGATCCGATATGCTGTGACGATGTTGGAACTAATAAAGCCATTTCTAACAGTATCCGTGTGATAATTGATTTTAATCTTTAATGTACTGTATGGCTGTATGGCTTATTGATGAGTTCTTTTTATAGTACCTGGGTAACCGTATCGCGGTAATTTTTTTTAAATAAAAAAAAATTGCAATAGAACAACAAAAAAGGGATGGTAGCAACCAGGACCTTAATCCCAGATATTTTCACCCACTGAGCTATCACAACTTTACAATTGACAGTTAAATATCATTTACATTTATTCAACATTTTAACATGAAACCTAGCTTGTCGTAAAATACGACTGAGGTAAGTTGACGTCAGGCAGGCGGCCGGTCGTAAAAACGCAGCCAAATCATTTGACAGCATGTTTATAACATGTTGTGCCGACCCCACTTAGAGTAGGATAAGGGCAGGAAGATGATGATGAACATGAAACCTAGCTAGATCGATGTTTCTCCATCAAAACCATCTACATGCAATTCGGAAAATGTATATGTACAAGAGTAACTCATTTAAATATTAGAGAATTACCTGATATACAATTTCAATATACAGGTTTCCTCACGATGTTTTCCTTGTCAAATGTAACTAGTATTTAGTGTTTTTCACAAACTTTCGCATTTAGAATATTACTGGCTTTTACCCGCAACTTCGTTCGCATTAACTGTAGTCTTGTAATTACCAGTAGCTTCTGTCACTCTCCAACTCTGCAAATATCTCCATCACAAAAATCTGATCGTTCCGTTAATAATCAGAAGGATTTATAGTGTTATCAAGAGCATAATTTTATAATTTTAGTAAATAACCCGTACTTATATAAAACATATATTAAATTAAATGATAGAATAGTATAGGACAGGATTAAAAAAAGCGTAGTAAACCAACCACAAGATGTAAAAGAGGCTCGTTCGACATATGTCGCGCTGCCATTACGGCTAATTGACACGCAGCGCACGAGTTTTGTCCCTGCATTTGTCACTATCCACTAATGACATATTACACGTCGATACTGGTGTCCCTTTCAAAATAAACAAAGTCCTCGGTCACAGAGAGTGAATAAAAACGCGTTTCAGTTAAGTGCGAGTTTGAAGTTGCTAAGAAAAGTTCCGTACAGCAAGGTACAAGTATTACTTCTTAGGACTATATAAAAGAGGTATGTGTGCTGAACACAATTTCTAATACGTAATTTAAGCTGTCTGTCTATATGTGATCGATTTTCTCAAAATCTACTGAACGGTTTTTGTACGGTTCTTACTATTAGGTTGTGCGATTCTTCCGGAAGGTTAAGCTTAACAATATATACCAGTTTTATGTAAATTGTGTTAAATAGGTAACGTGGTTATAAAAAAACTCGCCTGCTGAGAGCTTTAGTCACGTGTGCCGTGTAAACCAACAGATATACAGTAATATAATGTAGTAAAGAATTGTAGATCCAAAAAAATACTACAAAAAAATCTGCAATAGCACGTCTCTATCTGTAAAAAATTTCAATTAAATACATTGATTTCTACGCGGGCGAAGCCGCAAGCAAATAACTAATTTTTTATTTGTTGCAGCTACTTTAACTTGCACTTTCGATTTGCTTATATATGTAACTATATAATGAACAAGAATTACTACTTTACGCTTAAATGAAATAAAAAGCTAATTCCCACCCAAAATTAAGTTGAGTATCGTGAAAATCAGTAATAGGTAAGTTAAGGCAGTATTGTAAAATAACTGAGTTGCAGTAAATGCGAACATTGCTTAATAAACTTATCAATAATCGAGATCGTGTTAATCGCCAAGGGCGAGCAAATTTGAGCAGTATCATAATAAAGATATAATATCACCCGAAGCCATCCCGAGGGTGACGAATCGCTCGACCGATTAACTCTTAAACGACAAATAGAGGAACTCCCTTCCCGCAGTCCTCTCGTTCGGGGGAAAACTAAGCCACGACTTCCGCTAATTATGCCGGGAAGCGGTTCCGCAAATATCGCCGTCCCCCTCGCACGCCGCGATCCGATGCACATCTCCGCAAAAACTCTGAAAACCAAAATTTTCCCTCCCGACGGGCGGTCATATTTCTTCCCGCTCGCTCCCATTAAACACACCGTAAACGCTTTCCTTTTTTCACGCCCTCACTCTAATAGAAAGGCAAATTACGAGCTTACGGGCGCGGACGGGTGGCGATGTACTAAACCGCCGCGGCCGTGCCTCCTGCGTCCCGCTTTCGCCCGCCACCCGCCATACTGCCGTGCCGTTTGCCCAAAGAGGGGTTGACTACGTGAAAATTCAAGTCATATGTTCCTACCTACATTGTAGCTACGTTGAATAACGTACACTTGGGTGAGAATTTTGTTAAGATAGCGGTAACTATTTAGCAAACTCATATAATAAATCCAATCCAGGCAAAGTGTTTATTAAAGACCTTGGAATGGTCTCATATTAGCAATTTTATTACCAATAATATGTAAAGGAGATAAATTCAGTACATTTTAATTGCATGTCAAAGGATATACTCGTAATCATTAGCAATAACACGCAGTCTTCAAGGTAAATACTGTATTAAAACGTTTAAGTATTTAATGTTTAAATTTAATGTATTTTAATTACAATCTGGAGATGGATAAACCAATTTTTAGCAGAATCTCAAAACTTCAAGATAGTTTATAAGTCATACCGTTATTTTAACATAATCTGAAACAAAATGTGCAGTAAAAAGCTTATGCAGTATATTAATGTATGCTAACTTAAACTAAAGCTTTTGAGAAGCTCACAGTAGGTATACAAGTTATTTAGACAGGCGAATTCAAATTCGAATTCAAGATGAATTTTTCCGAAGAATTTTTCAAATCGGTCCAGTAGTTCCTTCGAACTCATTACGCGTTTATGCTGCAACGGTCGGTACATTATTTAAGGTTTAATGTTAATGTATCTTTGATGTTAACTAATCTATATCTAGTATATGATCTATATCCATTGATGTTACTGTATCTACAGCAATTTCTACCACCCTTGTGCAGCGTATATTAAGACATCATGTAAATATATAAACAACATATCTATTATAAGCACCATCGCCGGTCCCAGAGTGAGTTATAAAGTAACAAAGGAGTACTACCGTCAACGCAATATAGCTGATGAGCGGTTCGCGTGACGTCACATACCCAACCGCTTTCATAACGTACAACAATTCCGTAAGGGCATTATAAAGATGTCATGACATTTTCACATTATATCACCGTTAGTGGATATAATAAATAGTGGTAAGGTTTCATTAATCAATTCGGTTTTTCGTATTTAAAACAGGTTTGTTAATACTAATGTAACATGATAATGTGTGTGGAGGTCAGGTTGAATGACAATAGGAATAAATATTGTCTATGCATAATTAAAGCATCGATTACAAAATATCTTGAACACATGGTGAGACGTCATTTTTATTGGCAATGACACGAGCGCTCGTCCGGAATTAAAGTTGTCAGCATAAGTAAAAGTTTAACGCTTCAAAGTATTGCAGCTTACTTACTAACATATTTATTTCTTGAACTTCCATCCAATGGAGCAGAATTTTGGCATACTTATATAGCTTCGTTTTAAGCGCAACGATATGATTATTTCCGGAAGTTAGAAACTTTATTGTTTAAGGGTTTTCAATATATCTCGGCAAATACTTGAGCCCTAATTGACCAAATGTAATAACTAAATTATTATTTTAATGTAATAGTAATAATCCACCGTTAAAGTTCGTGTAGTCTTCTAGGGTTACTAAGGGTCTATTTCACAAGTTACCGATAAGGTGTCGGATAGTTAACCGACAAATAAAATAAAGTAGCATATAAATGTATCTAAAAAGACTCTATAAGTGAAAAAAAGTACATCGCATTTTGAAATATGTATTTGCTATCCAGCCGATAAACAAAATATCAGCCACATGATCTATCTGTTAACTTATTGGGGACTTTAAGTGCTGAATAAGGCTATGAGAAACCTGAGAAACGTAAAATTCCGAGATATGTGTCAGATATGTTCCGAATAATATAACTGACAGTTTATTGGTAACTTGTGAAACAGGCTCTAAATTTTATGTCGGTTACATCCGATGCCTCTTTGTGTCAGGCATTGAAAAAATATAAATAGAATACAAAGCTTAATTTAACCCGCCGTGTGGTATCCGGCTGAGTAGAATAGACCAACCTCATTTCTTACCGAGGTGTCGAAAAAGGCGATTAAGGTAAGTTGACCCACCGTGTGGTATCCGGTTTAGTAGAATAGACCACCCTCTTTCTTACCGAGGTGTCGTAAAATACGACTAAGGTAAGTTGACGTCAGGCAGGCGGCCGGTAGTAAAAACGCAGCCAAATCATGTAACAACATGTTTATAACATGATGTGCCGACCCCACTTAGAGTGGGATAAGAGCAAGAGGATGACAAAGCTTAATTTAACTGTCATTTGTAAAGTTGTTATAACTCAGTTGGGAACGGGCGGATTAAAGAAGAGAAAATACCTGAGATCAAGTCCCAGATATTACCAGCCCTTTCTTTGTGTGATATATAAATACCAAAGTGAGACGTCATAATTCCAATACTAATACTATCCTCGTACTACCTTTTTCATTTTAGCTTCACTTTTCTTAACGATACCTTAATTTTACGGATCTACTTGATTCTGATTTGATCGCTTAGACACTAACGACCATCGCGTGGTCTAAATCACTAGGAGAAGCGGAAAAGGATTTTCGTCATGATTCGATAATGAGGTAGTACTAGCACGGAAATGGAAAATAATGACTTCATCGCTGGGTGGTGCCGGCAACGAATACAATTTGGTCAAATTAGACGTCGTTTGTTGGAAAGTTTATTTGTCACGCGTATATAATTCCATCTTTTTATTTCGACTGTCGAATACTTATTTCAGTTTAAAAAAAGCGCACTTGAATCTAATCCTATCTAACTAATTCTATCCTTTCCTACTAATATTATAAATGCGAAAGTTTTTAAGTATGGATGTATGTTTGTTACTCTTTGACGGCGAACACGCTGACCCAATATCGATGAAATTTGTCAAAATTAGTCGTTATACACCGATATAACATATACGCTACATATAACTATTATTATTTTTATTTTTATTAATTTTTTATACTTATATTTTTGACATATAGGATAATTTATAGTTTTAAAAATTTTTGTGATATGTATTTTCAAATAATTTATAGAATTAGGCGTTACTTTGCGGAGGTCCATAATACAAAAGTAATGAGAATATTATTTTGCTATAATCCGCGATAAAAGAAAATATATGTAATGCTAAATGTAGAGTGTACTATTCGTTCTCATACTTGATACATGCAGAATTTGTAAAAACTCATGCACTACCCGACACCGATGGCACAACAATACACAAGCACTGCACACATTCACCACCACAATCTTAACAATTGTTTCGCCCCGTAACCGAAGCATCGTCAGGAGATAGACTCCACGACAAAATCGCAAAGCTTTGCGATCGCGGATTATAGCAAAATAATATTCTCATTACTTTTGTATATGTATTTTCAGAAAGAACTAACAAAAAATAAAAACAATGCTGAATACCCCTGTAAATGATAATTATATTGGAACTAGAATTAATATAAGGTTTTTAGTGTTAATGTATCTATAATATATCGTTGGTGTATCAAATAAATAAATAGCTATATATAGTATATAGCAGAAGGCTATAACATACTGACTACTACTTTCAGCATAATATAGACTTACTTTGACCGTTGCAAATTTTTTAATTACTTTTATCGGCAAAGGTTTTTTCCGGACTTACGTGTACAGACAATATAAAAATTAACGCCCTTACATAACGACATCGGGTATTTCAGCTCCCTTAACATCTGCTGATAATTCATTAACTCTTAAGCACGGCTTAAACAACCCTTACGTCCCTACTTCCGCGGCAGCAGAACGATCACGTTTTTGTAACACAACCGCGGCCACCCGGAATCGACCATAATTTATTTCGACTGAGGGGTGACTTTGGAAATTGAACGCTAGAAAAAAACTTGAACACACGACAAAATTAGTCCGTTCCTCTTTCTTTGTCTTCCGCTAATTGAAAGAGTGCGACGGAGTATTATTTTTTGTAGTATATCATTTTAACGCCTCAAGCAATAGTTACAATTAACAAGGTTCACGCTACATCTGGTCCAGTAAAGTGAGGCATAGAAGTGTAAAGCGACGGAACTTGGATCTAATTAGTAGGCGACAGATGAAATGCTTCAGGCGATATAACTTTCGATTTTAGCGTATCAAATTTCTGTATAGATATTAATAACTCGAACGCGAAAACATAAACAAGTTATTTCACAGTCCATCTGACTCTAAGCTTTATCACACTCTACTACACTACGAGATTTTAAGTTTATATTTTTTTTATGTTTTTTATTTTATCAACAGAGTAACAAACGTTAAAGTAAGGTTGTTATGTAGATTATATATTCTATATTTTATCAATTATAAATATATTAAAATTTTATTCAGTTGTGATTTGTTAGACCGTTATGGTCGACATTTATATACCCCTGATGACGGCTTTCAAAGGCCTATTTAACAGACAACAAATTTACAAAACATTAGACATTACTGTCTCGAAAAGCCTAAGTGAAGATAAATATATGAATATTTTTATATATGGGACAATTGCATACACGGTCAATCGTCCCCAAAGTACGTAATTTACTGTTATGGGTGACATACAACTAGTAAATACATGCATATATAATTTTAAATACATTCTTTAACGGCCTATTACTGCTCCAGTGATCTAGCGGATTAGCTGTGAAAGCAAAATACACAGACAAACAGACAGACTTTCAAGATTTATTATATTAGAATGAATTGAAAAAAGTATTCGCCGAAAGTACCATTTGCTCGCAACCTACAAACCAGTTCTTTAACAACATTCGACAATACTAAGGTATTTATAAAAGTAACTAGCTTTTACCCGCGACGTCGTTCGCGTGGACTGTTGTCATGTGATAGATAGGTCGACAATAGATGGCACTTTTCAATGTCATTCTTTTCCTATAAAAATAACAGGATTTCTATTCCCTTTAGTTCAGTTGTTCAGCGAATTCGCCGTAAAAGAGTAACATACTTACATCCATACTCACAAACTTTCGCATTTACCTATAATATGAGTAGGAAGGATCATGAAAGCAAGTTTTGTATAAATAAAATAAAACTGTGACTAAATACATAATTTCCGTTTCTACTGTTGGTTTTTTTTTACGTAAAGAAGTTGTTATTGGCTCAGATTCGAAGTAGCATAACGCTAACAAGCCGAAGTTCCGGAGTCCGAGGTCGCGCGATAACGAGCAGGTCGAGGGTCGTAGTAGGCTCACAATAGCTCGTTTGAGCTCAATACCGCCCCCTCGCGTCCACTTCATTACGCGCTTATTGTGCCACGCGCTGCCAGACTTCTGACCCATCGCTGGTGGTCACCAAACATTCCGCATTAGTTCCTTTTGTCTCCAAAGCCAACAGTCGCCAGTCCATAGTAATATCGTAAATGCGAAAATCTGTCTGTCCATTACGATTGAAAATATTAAAGCTTGTAATAACACCGGAGAAACAAATCATTTCCCTGCCCTTACTACTCTAAGTGTTACATGTTTTGGTTAGTTATTTTACTACCTGACGTAAACTTACCTTATACTGCGTCCATCATATTATCAGTCTTTTGACAGCTCACGCTCATTAAGTTTTGTATTGCTTACGTACAAATATCATACAAATAATATTTGTACTTTATGGATGGGTACCGCCCACTTAGTGATGTCACACATAATGGGTTACTACGATTATGCCACAGATTAAAAATAATCGGTAGAAATCGCTGTTACGAGTATTAAAAGACATTTAATAACATTATATAAAGTTTTACTTTCTTCTTAGTTAATACATGAATACAAATAAAACAATCAGGATATTTTAATTTATTTTATTAGCACGAGTCGTCGGAATGATAATCAACACTAGACTCCTCCGATGAGGAGTCTTCAGTAGCAGTTATTATTAGCTCTTGTGTAGATAATATATTATCAAACGCAATATCACGTTCCCAATCAGAGAATATTACTCTTTTAGTTCTTTCCACCACACTTGCCCAGTTCTCGGCCGTTACGTGGGTGCAAGCATTTTTTAGCAATTGCAACATTTTATTCGCTGTGAATGGGGGGCTTGTATTGCATCTCGCAGCATGCCCTTTTACTTGTGCCCATATAAGTTCTATTGCGTTGTACTGGCAGTGGTATGGAGGAATCCGAAGAACAGTATGGCCATATTCTGCTGCCATTTCATTGATTACATAGCGTTTTGCTCTCTTTTTGGTTTTTAATATTTTTATTAATTCAACTTTTAACATTGAGTCGTCCACATTTTCTCCATTGTCCCGAAGCCAATTAATTATTTCATGCTTTTTATTAGCCTGTGTTGGCATTTTGTCAATTTGACGGGAGTGGTAGGGCGCATTATCAATAAAAATTATTGATGGTTCTTCCAATGAAATGAGCATTTTTTTGAACCACTCTTCATACACATTTGCATTCATCTCTTCGTGGTAGTCATTTGATTTCTTCGATTTAAATGCCAACAGTGCGTCTTGTACAAATCCTTTTGCTGTACCTGCATGGCAAATGATTAGGCGCTCACCTTTTCCCATTGGTACTGAGGAAGTGGAATCAGCAGTATCATCAGTCCAGAAACGAGATAGTGTGTGGTTAGCGTTGAGCCATGTTTCATCCGTGAAAACAATATTTGCCCAATCTTGTATTTTCTTTGCCTCTCTTAAAAAATCACAACGTGCTATAGCTATATCTGTGCGTTCCATTAATAATTTTCTTTTATTTAACTTTTTATATGAAAAGCCAATTGTGTTCAAAACTTTGACCAAAGAAGATTTTTCACCATGAAATAGACCACTTCTTTTCAAAGAAACAATAAGTTTTCTCAAAGTTGGAATTTCTTTTCTCAAGTAGTAATCTAGTTTACGTAGGTTATCATTAATCGAATTACTTAGGTACGTAATTCGATTAATGATAGTAGGTACTATAATCGGAATGGTATCGCATACGAGAATCTTTAGGACATCACTATCGTCAATCTGTCAAAAGATGGTTAATATAATGGACAGTGTATAATCGACTTTTACGGCACCTCAGTGAGAAATAAGGTGTATTTTGCTAAGTCAGATACCATCCGACGGGTCAGCTAACCTTAGTTGTCTTTTACACCTCCGTTGGCGCCGCTGTGGCGACACGTATTACAGACCGTAGTACTCCGTTGTCGCCACAGCAGTGACACGTATTATGGACCAAAGCACTCCGTTGTCGCCGCTGTGACGGCACATAATTATAGCTCATTGCACTCCATTGTCGTAGCTGCGGCGATACATATTAGAGACAGTAGCACTCCGTTGTCTCCGCAGCAGTGACACGTATTATGGACCATAGCACTCCGTTGTCACCGCTACGGCGATACGTATTATAGACCGTAGCACTCCGTTGTCGCCGCAGCAGTGACATGTATTATGGACCATAGCACTCCGTTGTCGCCGCTGTGACGACATATAATTATAGCTCATTGCACTCCATTTTCGCAGCTGCGGCGATACATATTATAGAGCGTAGCACTCCGTTGTCACCGCAACAGTGACACGTATTATGGACCATAGCAGTCCGTTGACGCTGCTGTGGCGACATGTATTTATAGCTCATTGCACTCCTTTGTCGCCGCTGCGGCGACACGCCTTATAGCCCATCATAGTACTCCGTTGTCGCTACTGCGCCGACTTGGCACGCGTGTATTCAGTATTCACAGCGGTGGCAATACTGCAAAAAGTTTGAGGTAGCTGATAGTCATGTTTAAATTCACGCGGAGTTTTACAACATTGTAAATTCTTTAAGAGCAGTTATATATAATGGTCAAAATGTCTCGGAGTTGCTGAAACGTCGTTTTAAAAAGTGCTAGGAGTGCATGTGCTAATAATAAATTTAAACTAAAAAGACTATCATAGCAAGCATATCTTTTAAAATATACTTGTTTTTTTGTGTCGAGGTCTTTTAGTGGCAGATTATATGATAATTGTCTTAAGTATACTGTATTCAAATTAGTAAGACACGCGATCAAGCTAATAATATATCAATTAGCTTATGTCCATGACTTGGCGTGCTTAGATATGGAAAACTCACATTAGCAATATTTGAATAGATGCCGATTTTTCGTATTAAATAAGAAGTTAAATACACAAACTTCTCAATACTATAACACTGCTCTTTATAGCTTTATAAAAGTTTGAGATAAAGAAAATAGAAATGATATATGATTATACTGCCTTTATAAACAGAACTTCATCGACAAACTTTACTGCCGAGAGACCCAAAGAGAGGTGTGACCCAAAATAAGAAAGACAAGATGTGATTTGTGCGACGAGTTTTATGCCATGTGTATTTTCACTTTTATTGTCTTTGAATATGATTAAATAAGAACCTCACTAGCTGTCAATTTTCTTTATTTCTGATCTCTATCTCTTTCCCTCTGCGTGCGTGTGGGCGTATAAGTCCGCGATAGCGAATGTGTGTGTGTCTATGTGAGAGTGTGTGTGCGTGTGTGTGTGTGTGTGATAGTGCGTGTGTGTGTTTTAATGTTTCTATAAAAGCTCGAGTGTGTCTCTTTTCTTACATATAATTTATATTGTAGTAATGTAATATCCTATTCATATAACACGATGCTTTCAATAAAATGCTTTCCGAGCAATGTGGCTAAGTAGATATTTCAATTATATTACTTTATTAATATTCTAAAGATATAGAGTTTGTATTGTTAGATCTTTTTGGTGTACATTAAAGAATATTAATTAAAAAAATAAAATACTTTCACACCCAATGCCTCATACAGTCATGTTTTATTAAAAAAATAAAGACGCTGCTATATCCTCAACACAAAGACATATGATTTGTTTTTCCTTATATGTTTTAAAAATATTAACCATGAGTTACAACATGTACCAGAGAGAAAAAAAGATTTCGAATGAAAGATTAAGAATTAAAGAAAAACAGCAATTGATTCATAAATTGTTATATCATCAAAGCCTATTATCAAAATCTCAAGGTCATTTTTTGCTACGCAACCGCCTCACATTTGACCTAACGCCGGTGGCCATCAAATATTACACGTTAGTTTTTTAATTTTTATTTTTGACTTAATTGTTAAATGTTTTATATATTTTTTGTTTAATAGTTCAATGTAATGAAATAAGTGCCATTGGCTTACTGAAGTATCGTAAAAGACGACTAAGGTAAGTCGACATCAGGACGATGTAAAATAACTAGCCAAAACATGTAATAACATATTTAAAACATGTCGTGCCCACCCCACAGTAAGTAGGATAAGAGCAGGCAAATGATTATGATTGATATTTCCAATTCAATTCAGTTTGAACAACTTTTTTATTTATATACCTTTATGGAAATAACCATAATTACTTATTGTTGAACGAACGAATAACGAATATTAAAATAAGACAAAGTTTAGAGAAAGAAATCATTCTCTATATATTTTCGCATCATTTTTATAAAATCAAACTAAGAAAACTAAGTTTTTTTTTAATCTGTATTAATACCTCATTCAAAAAACTTATTATACAAGCTACACTATTCGAATATTTTTTTGTAATACACCATTGTCAAACTACCAATATTTTTTTAAATAATAATAAATAAAAATAATTTCAAGGCTAAGTAATAAATCATTTTTCACTTAACGTTTTCAATTAATTCAGTAGTTAATTAATTAAGCGATAAATTGCTAATATATCATCCATAGCTACCGGCTATATTACAGTCTAATCGATCATTATTACCAAAACACATACAGTCCAACAAAAAAACATCCGAAACATCGAAAGTAAAGCTAATAATGGTGTAGATCAGTGATTCTCAACCACTGTGCCACGGCACTTTTGTGTGCCGCCAAATTTCAAAAGTGTGCCGCCAAGTTTTGCAAATATATAATAATGTTAATATTATTAAATTATATCATTTAAAAAGAAAACTATTTTTATTATTAGCTTGTAATTAATCCCTTAATAAACGTTTAGTTATTATTGTAGTATATATTAGTTTATTTCGTATATTTAAAAATTTTGACATAAACTATTTAAGCAGTCTGTTGTAGTTAGTAAATAATTTTTATCTTTTTCTTTGTGTGCCGCCAAATTTTGAAATCGTTAAATATGTGCCGCAAAAACAAAAAGGTTGAGAATCACTGATGTTGATAATATCTTGTTGAGTGGTATTCATATAATGCTTTCGATTGAGAAGCCCACTGTGGGCGTAGGAGTATAACCAACAGTGAACGGCGCGCGCGCTCGCCGCACAATTGCAAGGTGTTCAATGCCCCACACACAATGGAGAGCTAATTGTGCGCCGACTTGCCTTTGTTGCCACTAACTAGGCTTCAATATCCTTATTGAATTAAGGCGAAAGTGCTTCCGACGTGTTCAGTGGTCCGCAAAATGTACTCGAAATCAGTTTCCGCCATCTGGGTCGAACTGTCATAATTAAGTTTGTTTTGAATTATTTTTTTTTGATAATATTCATTGTGGTCGTTTTGTTGAATGTTAATGTAAAGTAAGATATAACAAACTTGTTGAGTTCATCAGCGAACAGAACCTAAATTTCTCTCCTCACTTGAGTCTTGATTAATATTTTAAATATACACGTATATATTTTTCTTAATATGGAAAATCACAATACTGTATTATGAAAATGTATGCAAACGAAGGAGAACGTTATAATTGCCGTGTGGTATCCGGCTGAGTACAATAGACCACCCTCTTTCTTACTGAGGTGTCGTAAAGGCGACTAACGTAAGTTGACCCGCCGTGTGGTATCGTTGAGTAGATAGACCACTCTCTTTCTTACCGAAGTGTAGTAAAATACGACTTAGGTAAGTTGACGTCAGGCACATGGTCGGTCGTACAATACCTAACCATGTGACAACATAACATGTAGTGCTAACCCCACTTAGAGTGGCATAGGGGAGGACGATGATGATGAAACGTTATAAAAGCATAAACCAAAATAATAACACTGTCTATTCTATTCCACATAATCGTGGGAATTGAAGCTCATATCTATAGAATATCTTAAATGATATAGAAATTATCATCATCCAACGAGACATCCAATATATGACCACTGGAAGATCTCTAGTTTATATTACACGACTCCTATCTAACAAATGACATAGAGCTACTAAAACTCTCAAACTTACACGTTCAACGAAAACGGCTTTCGAAATTGGACCCAGCCAGGCGTTCGGATCGCTCACTGGCGTATAAAATCACTGTCAAATTCCTGATTAAATTCGATTACGTGTACAGTTAAACGCCCGCTCGCTCAATATGTCGTCAACGAGCCGTGAGACGTATGATGATTTCTTTCTATGAGCACCCAGAGATCACCCGATCTCCATGATTGCGTAATCAATCTCCGTCGGTCCACGCTGTCAGTCTTTCATCGCGGGCGCAACGCTCGGAGCTAATGATCTTTTACACCCTTTTTTTTCAATAATTTTAAGTCCTGACACTAATAACTATTAAATAGTGGCCCCAGTTATTGTTGGCTTGATTTGAAATTGGCTGAGTAAAAAAAAATTCCATAGGTAACAAATAATTAAGTATAACTTAAATAAGTATGTGTCATAATATATCAAAAATCCCAATTCTCAATGCTTTGACATTCCGGCGTTACTTATTATATCATCATCCTGCCTCTATCCCACTCTTAAGATGAGTCGGTGCAACATGCTATAAACATGTTGCCACATGATTTGGCTGCGTATTTTACGACGCGCCGCCTTCCCGACATCAACTTACCTTTGTCGTATTTTACAACGCCTCAGTAAGAAAAAGGGGCATTGCTGATTTTATAATTGCAATTATTTAGCTTTAATATCTAGAATTGATAAAATATTTCGTATTTCGATAACGATAAAACATTTGTTTATATTTTAAAATGTAATAATGTGTTAAGTGACTTTGTTTCTAAGTGTCCTTTTGGTATCGCCACATTTCTTTGGGCTGGATAGAGAGATTTTGACAACAAAACCAATTACATTGCAGGTGGAAACTAATTCTATAAATGGTAAAAGATCATATTTCTTTTTGACCGAAGTATTTAAAGCGAGCTGCACTCAGTTTCCTCAGCCATAGCGCCGCATAAAGAGCTCATGAGTAAGGGACCTTAGTGGCTTGAAGCTAATCGGGCTCATCCGATAAAAATAAACGTGAATATAGCCGGTTTCTATACAATAATACTAACTATGTTAAGCCATTTATATTTGCCGTTTTATCCGCCGTGTGGTATCCGGTTGAGTAGAACACCCTCTTTCTTACCGAGGTGTCCTAAAAGACGACTGTGACTGAATAAAATATATAGCCTAATCATGTGGCAACTTGTTTATGACAGTGGGATAAGGGCAGGAGAATTATGATGATGATATTTGCCGTTTAATATTTTAATTACTTAGAATATTTAGTGCTTTATCAACTTAACTAACTTGACAATAACTTGTAAAAAGAGTTAACACCAGCCGTGTTGAAGGTATTTAACCTTTTAAAGATAGAAATAAGATAACGTGGATTGGCAAAGCAGAACGGAACAGTAGCTGACAGTATGCGCCGCTGCGAATCGCGAGACGCGTGGGCGGCATTGTGTGCGAGTATCTCAGCCACTTCACGTAATCTTGAATTAAAGGCAGTAGCAGCTTTTACATTAATCATCGCCCTTTAAATGATCATTGTCAGACGATCATATCTAATTGAATTGAAGACGCATTATTCATTTCAATCATACCTACGCATCACTTGTATTTATCATACCATCATCATATTTTACGCAATACAAGACGCTTGTTGAAGTTATTGCTTCATCATATTTCAGTATCAAGTACTAGGGTAACCGAGCCATGCTCGATATTTATTTTTATAAGATATTAAAAAAAAACAATAAAAAAAATTAAAAAAAGGGTGATTGATATTTGGGGTTTGATCCCGTATGTTTTACTTCTTTAGTCCGCCCATACGGGATAAAGCAAAAGTAACTATAGAATTATTATTAATTAGGTAATATTAGGTATAAATTAATTATACCTAATAATTCTAAACAGTCTACATTTAGTGTTACATATATTTTCCTTTATCGCCGGAACATAGTAAAATAATATTTTCATTACTTTTGTAAGATTTTAAGACCCTTATTCATTATCCTCCTGCCGTCCTCCTCTAAGTGGGATCGGCACAATATGCTACAAACATGTTGTCACATGACTTATCTACGTATTTTACGACCGGCCGCTTGCCTGACAAGTTACCTTAATCGTATTTTACGGCACCTCTGTAAGTCTATTTCTGAGTTTTGTCTATTCTACTCAACCGGATACCACACGGTGGGTCAACTTACCTTAGTCGCCTTTTACGACACCTCGGTAAGATTTGAGGGTGGTCTATTCAACTCAGCCGGATACCACACGCCTTAGCTTTAAATTTCGAGTAGGTATTTATTTTTAAGTAAACATTTAGGGCGTAATTGAACACGTTTTTACCATCGATCTGACCGATAAACCATTAAATTTCCCATTTCGCAATCATCCCGATCCATCGCATCGGAAATATTTATTTTAGTATTAATACGGTTGTGGTTCATTTCGTGTACGTGCGCCGACGGAACCGCCAATTAAGGTGAAATTACAATATAACCGGCGATCGTTATAATATCGATTGGCCAAATTAAATGTGGCGATTACATGACCTTTAACGTGCTATCAAAATTATGGGATAATCTCGAATATTTATGCGGCTATTCAGCATTTTATAATTGCTTAACTGTGCTTGCTTGAAATTTGGAACATAAAAGTAGTTATTGTGAGTTACCATAAGAGATAGAAACATGCTGTCGCGGACTTTATGTAGCATTTTTGTAGATCTACAATTCTTTAGTACATTACTTAAGTATATATCTGTTGGTTTACCCGGCGCACGCGCTTTAAGCTCCCAGCAGACGAGTGTTTTTGCAACTGCGCCACCTCTTTAATACAATTTACGTAAAACCGTAACGCACTATTAACTTAAACCTACCGGAAGAATTGCACTACCTTTCAGTAAAAACTTTACTTATATCCATTCAGTAGATTTTGAGAAAATCGATAACATACAGACTTTTGAAGATAGATATTGAAGATAGATAGATAGATTATTAGTTACTTTATCTCGTTCATTGGATAATATCAAAAGTGACTCGTACTTTTTGAATGACAAAGTTTTAAACATTTTGACGATTATTTATTAAATCTCAATTGTTAACTGTTGATATACTGTACCTAATATAAAAAAACCTAATTATTTTTTTTTATTAAAATAGAGAAAGGCGCGAGTCAAGATAGAGCCGCCTTCATTGTCACCAGTCTTGTATCCGAAATACCTCAGCAAATAGTTGGTAGTAGGGTAGTAACTAGGTAACTCCGAAACTGAAAATCGAGGTATCCAGATTCTGTGGTACTATTGCGCCAAGGCAAGTGTATGCACGCGTCAAGACACACGCACACTGACGCACACTTGCACATACACCCATTGTCAGACACACATAAATAAAGACGCCACCCTCTAAATCTTGTCGGGCTACCCGATAAATAAATAACCAATGCAGCATATAAAACAACAAAGGCCCGCGGCGATCGTTGACCTCTTCATCGCAGCCCGTAGTGCGAAACACTCGTCAGGTTGAAAGGTGCATTAGCGCGAAATAACTCGTAGCCACGAAAATTTCAATTAAGTTTAATGCATACGCTCCCGCCCCCCACCTCAGCTCTACCAGTCTCCCCATACCCCCCGCACTGGATTTATTAAAACAGATTACACGAGAACTGGCCATGTTCCCCAATGCGTGGTTGTAGGCCGAAATGCATGTACGCCGTGATAATGCATTTTCTCAAATCAAAGTAATTAAGGATAAGAATTAAAATTTGAAATCTTTCTTTATAAGAATTTATTTCAGATCTATAAATACATATTGAATGAGAGAATATACAAAGAAGAGCGAAGGAGAGGTCCCCGCTTGCTTGTATCAAGCGCCGCAGCCGTGAGAATACTACTTCACAGTCAATGGTATACAGTTCTCCATAACGCACCGCTTTAAACCGAGGTTTGGTTTCGCAGAAGTCACCCTTAAGACCACGCTCCCAGGGAGTTGAGAGTGCGTCAATGCCGAGTGCATTGAACTCTTACCAAATTTACCCAGCGAAGCTTCTGCGCTCGCCCGTCATTCCCGTGACGCTATCAAAGCCCTTAGGGCATACAGCATAAGTCAATTCAAATAAAAAGGTGCATACACTTCACTGTTGACTTTAATTTCAGCAAAAAGACCCGATATATATAGGTAAGTAGTATATGTATGAATAAATATCCTTTATTATAAAAAATAAATATAATATTCTACTTAAATATGAGATCGTGCAATTTCAGCCTTGCTAAGCGATTTGAACTTTAGTGCTACTTTTTATATGAACATCAATGGCGTTCTAAAGCCAGTTTTAACTCGGTTCTGAAGTTGGAGGCAAACACTAGTATAAAAGATTTAATTTATAATATACATTTCGTATTTATCAAAAGCTGGTCAAACGTTCAAAGCGAATACGATTTATGTTCATTTTACTCTATTTAGTTCATTTTACACAATTTTCGTGTTTAACTTTGTTATAATTTTTATGTCCATAATAAAAGATAGTACTTCCATATAAAACATTTTAATGCTCCCGTTTCAATTATTTCCTCAATAAAAGCTGTTTTTGCAACAATTAAGCAAAATATTTAGTCGAATATGTCCGCGCAATTATAATGAATGTATATGAATGCATTAAAAAGCAATCAGCCGTCATTTGGCGATATGTTTATTATAACAATTAACATTTCCAGCTAAAGGATTACACTTCCAAACGGTCGCAAGCTGGCAATAGCGATGTGAAAAAATAATCGATTATTTTTGTAAAATAATCGATTTTTAATAATCGATTATATTTTCATCAAAAATCTTATTTTAGGTATTTATTATTATTTTAGGTACCCCTTTTTCTTTTTTACACTTTTTCTTTTTTTTTAAGATTGGATATGCATTGTTAGATGAAACCAATTTAGCCAAACTACACATTTTAATCCAAATTCACAAACAGCGCATCTAATATTATTTCGTGGTAGTTGTCCACTTTAATTAGCCTTTATTGTAATTAATTGTTATTATTAAAAAGACAACATTTGAAATAGTCAGAAAAAAACGATTTTTAAAAAATCGATTATTTTTAAAGGGATAAAAATCGATTATTAATTAATCGTTTTTTTCTACTCCAAGTAACATCCTTAGCTGGCACCTGTTTGCAGACTCTATTGGGAAAAAACTTATAATTGCAGCTCACCGTCGTAATCATTGACTACAATAACTGTCAGGGTTGCACTAAATATTGTTTGTTAAATGTTACAACCTTTTACATTTTTTATGCCGATCAACACCTTAAAATAGGGCTGTCAAAATGATTCAATTCTAAAATAAACTACGGGTATTAAGTCTTTGGAAAAGCGGTGACTATATAAATCGCAACGCTTGGCTACTTAACTTTATTATTAGAAATATACATATATTCTTAATTATTATACTATGACTAGTATATTAGGTTAGGATTAGTCAATTATGGTGAAGAATACCATATCACAAAAGTAGCGTCAGAATTATAAGCAATATTATTTCTTTTAAAAAACCAATACTTTTGAATAGGATTAGTATATTCTATTTATTTATATGAACGCTTAGAGTTTTACGCCGTGTGGTATTCGGCTGAGTAGAATCGACCACCCTCATTTCTTACCGAGGTGTCGTTAAAGGCGACTAAGATAAGTTAACCCACCGTGTGGTATTCGGTTGAGTAAAATAGACCACTCTCTTTATTAAAGAGGTGTCGTAAAACACGACTGAGGTAAGTTGACGTCAGGCAAGCGGCCGGTCATAAAATACGCGCCCTAATCATGTGACAACATGTTTATAACATGTTTTGCCGAGTCCACTTAGAGTGGGATAAGGGCAGGAGGAATGAATGAGGGCTTAGAAATAGATAGATAAAATTATTTTTATGTTTTTACAATAATTCCTATAAAATATACTGAGGTAATATATAATAATGTGACGTCCCTAAGTTGTCCTTAAAGGGTATGTATTGAAACGGCAGGCCAGGTGTCGAATCATAAATCGTATATTTTAAACTTCTTGATTTAATATTCAGTCAAATAAAGAAAACGAAAGTATAAATTTAGAAATATGTTTAGTTTTGTAAATTAAATATTCGAATGTGACTTCGTATATTAATGGTCGGATGTTATCTATAATTTAATTATAATTACAATGGACAATGAAATTTTGGTATGGATATATTCGAAGGCTAGAGAGTTATAGACTATTTGATGCATAGAGTTATTATACTAGAGTAGGGGAGCCATAGGTATGCCTATAAGTAAGAGTGTCATAATAAATAATGAGAGGGAAGGTGAACTCGTATACTTATCTTTATCTAATCACATATAAAAGAGAGAAACAAATATATATAGCTTCGTTTGCTTTCTCTTTATTGTTATAGGGCACATTTTAGGCGGGCTTCCCTACTCTATTTTTCTCTATTTTATATTTACAAAATTGTGCGTAAAACTACTTATTTTAATTTAAATACAAACCTATTAATTGTTTCTAAAATGGATAATATATTCTTTCAAAGAAAAGAGAAATAAAAAGTTAAGACGAATTACTCTGCTCAATTAAGAACTGGTACGTTTGCTCTGTCATCGTAAACACTTTAAAGTGTTTTTAAATCAAAGAATTATGGCACTCTAACCACCAGGCGATCATACTAACTTGTACCTTTTTAACATTACTTTTATAGGCGTGTACCGTCTAAAGAAGAGAGCTTTATATAACCACGCGAACATTAAAGCACGAAAACCCCGTTTGGTGTATATTAATAACGCGTACATAAATCGTAACCTTCCACATTGCACGCTCATATGAGACATAAACGCTACTTTGTTAGAGGTTCTAATTGAAGTTGTATTCCCATAGCTATAACATTAACTACTACGAAATCATTATTCATAACTTCCTTGTACATTCAGCTGCAAAGCTTTTATGCCTGTAAATTTTATTTTACGATACAAAAACTCTATTAAGTGACCACCTTAAGCTGTGGTCCACAGTACGGTGACTCAGTTGATAGTTTTACGCCAAAGTAAACTTTATATAAAATGATAAAGGATCTGTATTGCTAATACTTTGTCTTATAGAGGTGCGTGAATACATCTCTCAAATTATCGCTCTTATGCAATTTGTAATAAAGGTTATAGGTGCAGGTGCGCGTTTAGCAGGTTTACAGGAATTTATTAGCATGACACGTCCAACGACATCAGTCGGTAATTGTCAAGTATTAAAATGCGATAAAACGCTTAATGTCGCGGCCGATCGCTCAAACTGCGGACGTGGACAATTAGCGGTGACGTAAGTACCAAGATATCGATTTCGAATGCTTTGGAAAAAATGGATCGTTACGAAACAATTGGTCTTCTCAGGGACTATTAAAAATTTATCCAGTTTTCGCCAGCGTCTGAGAATTTTCGCTCGGATTAACATCATACGATGATAGTCGTGTATTCTTTATGTTTATCCGTCGAATTGTCTATAATAACGTTAAATGTTATGTATTTAACAAGCCTTTTTTTGCATGTCTGTACACTGGTATTAACTTACAAAAAATATCGATGTTAGGATAAGACATTAGATTTACCACATAAACAAAATAACATATTCATCAAATGTGGAGTAGGGTAAGGGCGGGCAAGATGGAAGTAGTAGGCAAGATGGAAACTATCTACCATAACCTAACCTCGCAACGTAGGACCCCAGACCACACATAAACGGGTGCAGAGGACCATCTTACATTTACGAACGGGAACCCAATTCGTCCCGTGCCACCAAACGAGTTATATCGTGCTTCTTGTTTTCACAGCAAAATATTACGAATTTTGTAGATTTTTGTGATAGGATTATATAAACGAGGTGAGTAATATTACTATTATGCATTTATATAAAGAATCTCTTAGCAATATATTGTGAGAATTGATATTGAAATAAGAGAAATTATAAAGCGTTTTAAAAATATTAATATTATTACTGGAAAGGGGCATATGGGCAAGATGGAAAACTGCACTTTAGGGCAAGATGTAAGAGTTTCCAAATTGCCCGCGCAGCTTATTTGATTTATGATTGCAGTTTTCGTTAATAATATTGTTGCTTTTTATTATTTTTAGTGGTGAATAAGTATAGAAGGAAAAGTAATAGACGTTCTGTAGTAATAACGCTGCGGTCATAGAATGTGAAAAAAATACTACTGTGACAGATGAAAAAGAGAAAATAAAGATCTTTAAGTTACTGAAGACTTGCTTTAAATAATGATAATGATCCAGTAATTGAGAATCCATGTGATGCTATCAATGATTCTGTTGAACTTAGCAATACTAACGAACTAACCGGTGTCGATGATTAAAAGCAGAATCAAGAAACGCCAATCAATTTTCACGATAAATAGAAAGAAATGACTGAAGAAAGTATGTTTTAAACTTGTTCCAGTGTTGTTCGTCGAAGCGGGATCAACCATCTATTTCGTACGTTATTTCTCAAACTAAAATTCTTTAGTCACCAAAATCAACTAAAAATAAATAAATAATTAAACAAATTTTCATAAAAAAAATGCTACTGAAATGAAAAATGAGATGAAAGCGAAATCAATGTTACCTAATAGTTAATCGAACCATTAAAAAACAGGAAAGAAGAGAATATTGTATAAAATTAACAACATTCTTGACAAAATTATGTGTTCTGTATATAATGTGAAGAACTTTATGGGGAACCACCCTCAGAAGTCTGGGTGCAATGTGAAATATATACCTATTGGTTGGGCACATGAATAATCTAGCGATACAGAAGCTACAGAAAAGAGTTTTATGTGCGTTAATTGTTAAATGTAGTTTTTTCCTGAACATTCCATCTTGCCCGAACAAGCTTTCCATCATGCCCTCAGGGTAAGGGCAAGATGGAATTTTTGAAGTTATTTTTTATGACTCATTAAAAAAAATCTACTTATTATTAACAATTTTTAATTTCTCAATTGGTTAACTGGATAGTATCACTTTCAAGACTGAACAAAATTAAAGTTGTATATTTCGTTGTTTTATTTTTTTATACATCATAAAGTTAAGTCTTCCATCCTGCCCTCCCTTCCCCTACTTCATTTCATTCCGATGTTTTGTTACGGTTTTGTACGCTCTATTAACAATTAATCACAATTTTTTCTTATTTGTTTAGAATTCATATGTATATACATAGAACATGTAACTATTCCTTGGGTGGGGCGATATGATCTTAAGTTTTATTACAAAACTTTGTGTAAAAATTAGCAAATAAAAATGACAACATATATTTTAATTTACAAGGTGTATGAGAAATTGAATAATGAATAATGAGTGAAGGAAGATAAAGCGTAACTCACCTTTATTATTCCAGAATTATCTTCCTCGGGGATCCCCTTTTTTATATGTATATTTCCATAGGCTTTTAGTGATTTTAAGCTTTGTGCTGAATTATCGAATATTGCTTTATGTAAAATGCGTGCGCGTCCGCCTGGTAGCACTTCCCTCTGAGAGATCGGAGGCAACTGGTGTTGCGCGCTAGATGGCGCTTGGTGATCGTAGGGAGCTACGCTTTATATATCATATTATATTATATTGAAAATGACAAGAAAAGTAGTTTGTGCTAATTCTACGGAACATGCCGCCGACCTTAAAATAACTGGCTTATTTTAACGTATTGAAAATAATACAAGATATAAAACTATAGTAATGATAAATGTATAAAGTAAGAATATTAATAAAGAAAAATAGAATAATAAAAAAATAAAAAAAATAAACTTAATCCGTGGGTAAGGGACAGACCTTTACAACAGGTCTTTTGGTGTACGTGTTGCCAATGCGCACAGTGACAACACGAGTTATACCGTCAGCACCTGGGTGTAACTTGTGCACACGAGCCAGACGCCATTGCAGTGGTGGTAGCATGTTGTCCATGATCACCACTACAGAACCCTCTGTTAGAGGCGAGTGTTTTGAGTCCCGAAACCACTTACTTCTCTGCTGTTGCTGGTGCAAGTATTCAATACTCCAGCGTTTCCAAAAGTGCTGAACTGCCTGTTGTAACAATTGCCACCTAGTAAGGCGGTTGCTCTGACATGAAGAGATGTCAATTTCAGGCAAAGAAGTCAATGGTCCCCCAATGAGAAAATGTGCAGGTGTTAGTGGTAATGGATCTGTAGGATCATTACTTTGAATACAAAGAGGTCTCGAATTGAGTATTGCCTCAATTTGTGTTAAAAGTGTATTGAACTCGTCGTGTGTTAACGTATGAGAACCGATGACTCTGTAAAGATGAGTCTTCATGCTTTTAACAGCGGCTTCGAATATACCGCCAAAATGACTAGCATACGGAGGCTGAAAATGCCAAGTTATGGAAAGGTCTGTGAGTTTATTTTGAATATATTGTTGATTTGAATCGCTTTGAAAAAACCTGTATAGTTCCTTCAAATATCTATCACATCCGACAAAGTTACGTCCGCAGTCCGAATAGATATCCGAGCATAGACCGCGTCGAGAAATGAATCGGCGCAATGCGTTAAGGAATGAATCGGTCGAAAGATCAGGAACAACTTCCAAATGTGTTGCCTTAGTGGACATACACACAAAGACTGACACATACGATTTATAAACTTTCGCTTTACGAAATGGACTCGATTTTAAATAAAAAGGTCCTGCAAAATCTACAGCTACATGTAGAAAAGGCCGAAGAGCGGAAACTCTTGCGGCTGGAAGCTGACCCATGATTGGCTGAGAAGCGGTCGGTCGAGTACGAAAGCAACGAACGCAACGACGTGTACGCATACGGATAGCGTCTCTGGCTGATAAAATCCAGTAAATCTGAGAAATTATATATTGTAATGTCTGTGGTCCGACATGTAAATTAGTTTTATGGTAATAATCGATAAGTAAATCTGTAAAGAAATGTTTTTTGGGTAATAATATTT
Organism: Morpho helenor; assembly: GCA_029227775.1. Taxonomy (NCBI): domain Eukaryota; kingdom Metazoa; phylum Arthropoda; class Insecta; order Lepidoptera; family Nymphalidae; genus Morpho; species Morpho helenor. Next base: position 12,958,995 of record JARGCU010000025.1, read on the forward strand.
GATGTTTAGCATCGTAAGATATTTTAGCATTTTGTATACGCCCGCCGACCCTGACAAGTCCAATGGGATCAAGAAAAGGTTTAAGTTTTTGTAAACGAATAGAGAAGTTTTGATTATTCTTGATACGTAGAATATCTGTATTAAAGTTTTCATTTTGAATGAGAATAATAATTCGATTAAGAACGAATTTAGTTTCATGAATAGTAATTTGATTTGACGAATATGATTTTGCTTTACGACATTTATGATAAAACCGAAACATTAATGAAATTACGCGAAGTAAACGTGGTAACGATGAAAACCGTTGTAAGAATTTTAAATCTACAGGTTCTTCTTGACTTCTTGTAAACAAAGTATGTTTTCGCCGTTCCTCATTCGTCCGTGCATCTATACTAGAAATAGGCCACTCATGCTGTGGAGTTTTAAGCCACAATGGACCAGTGAACCATTGTTCTTGATTAAGCTGTGAAGGTAAAAAACCGCGAGAAACTAAATCCGCAGGATTATCTGCTGAGCGAACATGATGCGAATGTGAAGCTGGTAAGGCAAGGAAAGGTGCTGAGGAAACACCAAAAGTAACGGTGCGCAAGCGGTAAACTTGCACAGGATCGTTAGGAGAAAATCTCCAAAGAATACATTGAAAATCCCGATCTTCGGTACGAATTTCACTGTAGTTGTAGATCAAGTTGATAGGTACTAAGGTTGACGCAAACTTGTGAAGGAAAATTAGTTATTTTGCCGTTTAGTAAATATCCAAAAATACTGTTTATAGCAACAGGTGTGCCTAATGGGCCCTTGATATTGTTGTAAAGAAGAATACGATCGGTGTAGTCCGAGCCTAACAATAATTCAATAGGTCGGGAAGAACGCAGGTCAGGATCTGCTAGCGGTAGGTTTTGTAAATGAGAAATGTTATCGAAAGAACTAGGAATAGTAGGAATGTAACTGGTGATTTTCGGTAAAATAAGTGCTTCGATATAAAGTTTAGGTTCCGACTTATTATACGGAGTGACCACGCAAGTTACGTAGCCTCGAGGCTGATTATCCTTGTCACCTACGCCGGTGATCGTGGTGCTGAGAGAAGTATGGAGTCGTTGAAGGCCGAGTCGCTGAACACAAGACTCTGTTATAAGTGTAGCTTGCGATCCTTGATCGACTAAAGCGCGAATAATGTTTTGAGAACAATGAGAATTCGAATTTGTTGAATTAATATTCAAGAGCGCCGTGGTGAGTAAAACCGTAGAATTGTTATACGTATTTTCAGAGCACTGAGGTATTTCCGCAACTAAGTTATGCGTAGAAGGTTTATTTTCCGATGAAGAAGAATCTTCATGCATAGAAGTATGATGACGCTGAGAACAGATACGACAACTGTATCGCGATTGACAAGCTTTAAATTCATGCCCGATAAATAAACAATTGGAACAAATATTATTTTCTAATATGAAACTTTTACGCTGAGATATGTTTAATTTATTAAATAAATCACATCTGTTTAATAAGTGTGTATGTTCATTACAATAACAACATGTATATTTAGGTTTATTATTTGTAGAACTATGAAAGGTAACCTTACGCGCGGGACGCATAGAAATTGTATTGTAGTTTGCTTTAAATTGCGAGTTATTAAAGTCAGAATGCGCGCGGGACACCGCTGCATTCTGTCGAGTCGATGATTCATCGCGAGCGGCAAGCGCCGCGCGGGCCGAGCCGGCTGGCGCGCTTGCTGCGGCGGCGGGCTGCCGCGCTAGCGCGTGCTGCGTCCGCTCCGACGCGGACGACATCACTTCTAAAGCGGATAGTTCCTTGTCAAGGAATTCTAATAACTCATTGACATCGGGAATGTCGCTGGAAGATTTTAATGATAGTTCGAACCGTCTTCGAATATTGGGAGTAATTTTACGTAATAAAATGTTTAAAAGTACAAAACTCCAACGTGACACCGGTAAACCTAACGACCGCAGGGCGGTTAAGTTTTCGTGACAAATATTTAGAATATTTCTTAAACCATGTTCTAAGTTTTTATCACATAATGGTTGAACATCGAAAATTTTATCAAAGTGTTTGGTTGCAATAATTCTCTTATTATCATATCGACTAGTTAAAAGCTGTAAAGCATTTTGATAATTTAAATCGGTAATTGGAAAAGATTTAATGAGATTATAAGGTTCGTTACGTAACGATAATAACAAGTAACGAAAACGCTCGACATCGGTTAACTGTTCATTATCATGAACTAAAGATTTGTATAAATCATAAAATGCATTCCACTCGGTAACATTGCCGCTGAATAAAGGTAAAGAAATTGTAGGTAAGTTGATTCTCGAAGTCGTCGCCGGCTGATTATGACCTAATGCTTGCGACACACTAGCCGAGCTATTTCTTCTAATAGTTGTTTTTAAATTATCTAACGCAACTTGAACAACATAGTATAAGCAATCAAATTTATCTCGAATAGCTAACTGCTCATCTTTATTAAATTCATCTGTTTTTGCCAAAAGTTTTTCTATTTTACCTTGAACTGTATAAAACTGTTTTTTAATAATATTTATGTCCCTAGATCGAATACGAAATTCTGATTCGTTTTCAGTACAATCAGCCATACGCTGTAATTTACTTAAGGCAATATCTCTTTCGAACGTTAATTGTTCTAACTCCATTTTAAGAATAAGAATAGAAAACAAAAGTAAACAAAATAATGATCTGAGAACACGATATTGTAATAATATTTAGCACGAAAATGCGTAAATATTTTTTATTTGTACGAAAATACAAATGTAGTAGAATAATATGAATAATATGTATGAATATATGAATAATATGTATGAATATGTGTGAATATGAATGTGAGATGTGTGTAGTACGTATTACAGTACGAAAATACTGCTTGCTTTGTTCGGAAAAACAAAAACAAAACGTAAGTAAGCACGAAAATGCTATGTTTATTACCCTGTTCGAAAAAACAAAGTAAAGTGTGGAATACGGATTATAGCACGGAAATGCTACTTGTCTCGTTCGAAAAAACAAAGACAAACCGCGAATAGAATAACCAATATTTAACACGAATATGCGTAAATAGTTGGTTATATGTGTAAGAATAAAAATGTAGTGAAGATGTATGTATGTGAATAGAATAGTTTATTATTCGTGTGGTCTGAACCTAGCACACTGCACTGGCGGAGACGCGTTTGCAAAAGTTAATGTAATTTATAAATATAATATGTTATATTTATATCGAATCGTGTTTTAATTGAATAATATACGAAAAGTAAACACTGTACGTACAATTATTACGAAAATTAATACGTATTTATAAAAATATGACAAGTGTGTAGGTAGATTGAACAAACTTTTAACAACTTGAGAACAAAGAAAAGTTATTGAATACGATTTAAAATGATGATAGTGAATAAATATTAATATGTGGACTGTATAATAAATAGATTTTAGCACAAAATACTTAAAAACCGTGGTAAAAATGATCCGGTTCGCAGAAAAAAGCGATCCGGCTCGAAGAAAAAGGATTATGTATGAGAAATTGAATAATGAATAATGAGTGAAGGAAGATAAAGCGTAACTCACCTTTATTATTCCAGAATTATCTTCCTCGGGGATCCCCTTTTTTATATGTATATTTCCATAGGCTTTTAGTGATTTTAAGCTTTGTGCTGAATTATCGAATATTGCTTTATGTAAAATGCGTGCGCGTCCGCCTGGTAGCACTTCCCTCTGAGAGATCGGAGGCAACTGGTGTTGCGCGCTAGATGGCGCTTGGTGATCGTAGGGAGCTACGCTTTATATATCATATTATATTATATTGAAAATGACAAGAAAAGTAGTTTGTGCTAATTCTACGGAACACAAGGTTTTTCGTGTTTCATTAATAATAGGCTGCAAACCAAATCTTTTATGTAGCTACTGGATAGATAAATATAAATATATTTGTGTGTAAGTGTCCCATATAAATATATGGGACGGTCGTCCGTCCTTATTAACTTAATACTTGTGTTACAGACAAGTGGTGAATATATACTTATATATTTTGAAATACATACTTAAATACAAGTATACACCCGGACTCGAAGACCAACAATTTCATTTATAGAAAATGTTGGCCCTCGGCGGGAATCGAACCCGCGACCCGCGGAGCTGAAGGCTCACTACTCACTGCGCCAACAGGTCAGTCAGATCTCGAGTAAGCATCACTGAAGATGCAATGTACACATTTGGGGCACCCATGAGGGTTTTTAAAAGATTATTCTGATACCCTTATGTATATTTGAGGTATTTTACTGTAGCGTACCGTTTACCCCTAATCTATTTTAAAATTAGGGGTAAACGGTTTGTTCAAATTATAATAAATCTAAACATATGGTATCTAATTCAAATTCAAATAATACTTTATTCAAATTGGCTTTTTTACAAGCACAATCGAATCGTCAAATTACAATGAAGCTACGACTGGTTCGGAAAGGTGCTCTTACAGAGAAAAATCAGCAAGAAACTCAATCAATGTTTTCAAAATTAAGTATCACAATAATGTATTTTTAATTAATAACAAATTAAAAAATTTACAATATAATCTAGTGCTCTAGAGCTTTTCGCAATTTAAATCCAAGATTTCTTATCACCATCAATATTTCAACATTGTCCGATTCAAAATAACATCATTACCATAAAGTCACTCACTGTTACAGTATCCAAATATTTGAGTCCCTTTTGGGTCCCACTTATTGTCCGACGTGGTACAACACATAAATCGTCGCGAGTTAGGCCCTAACAAAGTCAGCAGTAAAGGAGCTTGTAAATCAAGACGGATCGAAAAATGAAGTACTAAATAAAATAAGTTGAACTGACATTTTATTTTCATGGGCCACTTTAGTGATGTGACGAAAAGTTATTTGTTGTCGATAAAGAAATATCTAAAAATCTATCTATAATATATTAAGTATATGATAAATTTCCAGACAGTACGGAAAATGAAAGTAAGTTAACTTCATATCACTATACTTCATAGACTAGAGCTTAAAGCCATGACGTTTTTCAAATTCGGATTAACACGGATTTAAGCTACACATAATCTTAACATTAATTGACAATTACTTTCCTGTGAAGTTTTTCTTTACCCAACACGCGTAAGTAAAAAAAATAAGTAACGGTCAGCTACTATCTCGCTACGCTATTCATAGGCCTCCTTTTTCCTCTTATGGAGAGCTGTTAAGCTTGACCTTTAACGCTGCTCCATTACAGATACTCGATGAATAGAATAGATCACCCTCTTTCTTACTGAGGTGTCGTAAAATACCACTAAGGTAAGTTGACGTCAAGCAGGTGGCCGGTGGTAAAATACGGAGCTAAATCATGTGACAACATGTTAATAAGATGTTGTGCGACCCCACTTAGAGTGGGATAAGGGCTGGAGGATATTAGTTCAGTTGACTATTTCACTAGAGACAATTGAAAGGATAGACGTACAGACAACGGGTTTTGCATTATTTAACAAATGAATTCTACATTTTAAATCGACAATTTAAGCAATTTTGAGTATCGTTTTGTGCAACCCTAAAATGGAAAGAAGATTGTAAGCAATAAAAAAGTTGAAGCGTATTACGGGATGTCCGAAGAGACCGAAGATAAGGACCACTTTACGTATTCATATTATTCTGTCATAAAAATGAGCGCAATAATACTTCATAAAGTCCATTCCATGAGAGATGATAATATCATCGCATCTTAACTGCTACTTAACTTATTTGATGACTAGCGGCCTACCCTGCTTCGCACGGGTATAAAATATATAGCCTATGTCACTCAGTGAAAAAAATGATTAAAATCGATCCAGTAGTTTTGATTTATTCATTACTGCCCGTGGCCCGCAAGCGTTAATTTTGGATAAAAACAATTTCCTCTCCCTATACCGAGAAGATTTCCTGCTATCTTTGGAATGTCTAAATTCATATACTACATATTTACATTTTACATTTTTCCCTATATATTTTATGTTTAAAATTAATTACAGAATATCATCGCATCTTAACTGCTACTTAACTTATTTGATGATTATATACTAGAACCAACATAAAATCTAAATTAAATAAGTTGCAAAACAATTCTTGTCGCAATACTACATCATACAATTATTTATAAATCTGTATGAGCTCGATTTTCTCTAAATCTACTAAACGGATTTTTGCACGGTTTTTAATAGAATAGTGTAATTCTTCCGGAAGGTTTAAATTGATAGTACATTATGGTTTTATATAAAACTAGCGGCCTGCCCATGCTTCGCACGGGTATAAAATATATATCCCATGTCACTCAGTGTAAAAAAATGATTAAAATCGATCCAGTAGTTTTGATTTATTCATTACTGCCCGTGGCCCGCAAGCGTTAAATTTGGAGAAAAACAATTTCCTTTCCCTATACCAAGACGATTTCCTGCTATCTTTGGAATATCTAAACTCATATAGTACATTTTTACTTATTTACTTTTACATTTTACCTATGTATTTTATTTTTACAATTAATTACAGAAGAATGTCTTTAAATAAAACTCTTAAAAGATTCGAAGTGCTATAGGGTGAAGCGCGGCGTCCTCACGGCATTTTAAATCTGTAATATCTCGGAAAATGTTCACTTAAATTACATACTGTAAACGGCCATATTGACCAATATTAAATCAACAATTTATTTAAGGTACTTAATTGCATAAGGATTAATGTTGTATTGTATAAAAATTGCTTTGAACGTAAGGCATTATTTTTCGTAAAAAGTAAATGAAAAAAACTGCTATTGTGGGTTATCCATAAGAGATAGACATATACCATCGCGGACTTTTCTGTAGACCTTTTCAAGGCGTACAAATACTTACTACATCATTTTGATAAATCTCGTAGGGTTTAGCCTGCGTTTGCAATGTAAGCGGACAAAAATGTAATTATTTACAGAAACCTCAAAAATTACAGTATTTCTCTACTCCGTATTGAATGTTATTATACGTACAAACCTTCCTTTTGAATCACTCTATCTATTAAAAAAAACCGCATCAAAATCGGTTGCGTAGTTTTAAAGTTTTATGCGTACATACGCAAATATGGACTTTGTTTTATAATATGTAGTGATATGGTTGTCACGCTGTTATAAAAAAACTCGTCTAATATGAACTTTAGTCATGTGCGTCGCGTAAACCAACTAATATACACTGAAGTGATACTAGAGAATTGAAGATCTTCTAAAATACTATATAAAAGGCCGCGACAATATGCCTCTATCTTATCGTTAATTCACAATAACTACTTTTACGTTTAAAATTGTAATTAAAAATATTACCTTATTTACGCGGCAAAAACTTGGTGATACACTGATTCAACGCGAGCAAAGCTGTAGCGACAGCTAGTAATATTATAAGTAAAAGCATTTCCTTCGCTTACACAAATTGACTATAGAAAAAGCTATTTCCAATGTTTTTTTTTAATTTTTAAACTAAATATTTTTTTATTTTGAGAATCTTTACAGACAGCGTTTCTTTCAGCTTAAATTGAAGGCAGTCTGTGGCAGCATTAAGTCTGCTAAACCCCAGTCTTTTTGTATTAACAGATGTCCTGAAATATACTTTAATAATAAAGAGACAAAATTATTTATATGCATATTGCTACATAGGCAAGATAACTTTATTATAAATTTGTGAATTTAAATATTTTAAACGATAGGAGTATGTTTTTTCAATAATTATATTAAGCTTTGAAATGCGATCCTAACTCTTAACGTTTTCTATTAACGGATTATGTTGTTTGTATTAGATGACGTAATATTTAAACGACTTGTGGTCGTAAAGTCTTCAATAATGCCCTAGGGCTACTTGATTTCTTAATTTGAGCATCACTAGCTCAACTTACATATAATGTCTGAACAATCTGGCTTATCTAAGACAAAGTGATACAAAATCAAAGCTTGAATACAACAACATAATTTATAGAAGCACGCGCTATTTTGCAGAATCCCATGGTAAAGAAGTTATGATAGAATTATTTTGCTATAATCCACGTTTGACCAACACACCACACAAGCACTACCCACACTCATTACGACAATATCTCTCGTTTTAAAGCATCATCAGAAGAATAGGCTTCACGACAAAATAAATATGGCATAACGATTTTTACTGGTCCTGCATTTGTAAGATATGTGAACGTTGCCCGCTTTCTACACTAAGCAATACATAGATTCTCTTAACAAACGCGGATTATAGCAAAATAATTCTATCATAACTCCTACAATAACATTTTTACTGCATTTTACATACAGGATCAAAACAAGCTATGTGCTTGTTGAACATCAATATTCATTAATTCAGTTTTAAAATTCAAAATTATACATACACTGTAGAGATACACTATCTCAAATACATTTGGAAATTAATAGACAAAGCATTGTAAAGCAATTTAAAAACACGCTCCGCCACCCTCCCTGATAAAATTTGTCACTGATATCCCATTTTGATTGGACGGGTTGATTTATCCCTTGTTTAGCTATTAATACTGCGACTATATAGTCTTGAGATAAAAAAATCTATACAGTAATAGTAAATGTGTAAAATCATTTTGGATAGTATTAAAATAAGATAATTATGTCAACTAGGGACGATGAAAAGATAGCTATAATAATGAGCTTACTCTCTTGACCTACTCAAGTAATCATTTTTTTTTTAGTAAATTGATTTTAATTTTGATCAGCTAAGTCTTTATAGCGCGGTCGATCTGATACTATTTACAGTCTAACCAAAACTAACTTTATATGCACGTATTTGAATAAATGCACGTAACTCTCAAAAGGTGGCAACATCAACAATTTAAGACCAACAACCATTTATTTGAAGTAAGTGCTTCAACACGAAATCTCAATACGTTGTTGAAATTAGATTCCGTTTAAGACAGCAATTTCAGTTTCATTTCAGTTTCAGATCCAAAGGTCGAAGGATTGTTCGTAACCGCGACATTATACACAGTTAATTATATCGACAAATTAAGTAGATAATTTCAAAAGTAAATCATAATATTATTTTGTACAAACAGATAAAATCTATATAATGACAGATGTACTTGTAGAGGGTACTGTCGTGGAATTTATCTCCTGATGATACTTCGGTTACGGAGCGAAACATTGTTGAGATTGTGGTAATGAATTTGTACATTGATAGTAGCAGTAGTATAGTGCGGTAAAATACTTTAGCTTTGAAGGTGCATGAGGATTACGAATCCTGCATGTATAAGGTATGAACAGGAATAGAGTACAGTCTACATTTAGCACTCCATATATTTTCTTTGTAACAAAATGGAATTATTTACTAATGTTGCATCTGTTGCATTGAGTATAATTTCAAGTATCAAAGTTGTCCGGTCGCAATACACGCATAACATAATAGAGACATTGCCCTCGAGATTGAATCCTCCCCGGGCCACTGGCTACTGTGATTTAGCCTAACTGCACTTGTTGCGAGGGGCGGTAACATATGACACGAGACTAATACGGAGATTACAGGCATTGCACGCATTTATTTTGGCCAATACAAATTGATAGCGGATTTGGTATTTATCATAAAATTAGTAAAAGCAAATTAGCAGTCTATTTCTACGCGATGCTTCAATCGTGTTGTGGTAAAATATTTTGAAAAAAAAACAGGGACTAGAGCTCGGCTTAAAAAAATTGCCTACTAATCTGTCACTAATTAAAAATCTCTGAAAAATATAACCAATATGGCGTAACCAAGCTATAAATCTATGTATTTCAAATAAAAAAGATTTATATTTGTGTGTATTTGAGAATTTGCCACGTTACTGTAACAGTGGTTCAAATGCCAATATCATTTATCATTATCATGTATATCTAATAATTATTATTATACACATAACCTTATTACCGTAGATTTCAACTAACAAACATAAGTCGTTCTTCTCTGTATGTCCCATGGTTGAAGCGACGAAAACACGAAAAAGAGATCAGAGGTGAAGGTGATCACATAAAAAGAGCTCCCGAATCCATTGGAGTCGATTTTAGCTTTAATTTTTAAATATAAAGAGGGAAACATTTAGACATAGTATACGTATAAAATTCGTGACGGCCTCTTTATCAAAAGTCAATTATGTCGTTGTACCCTCGCCGTAGAGACTTGTTCACGTCAAAATGCAACGCGGGCGCCCCGGGTGTACACAATGCCAATTTTCCGCTCACCGCCACCGACTACGCAATTATTTAGATAAACCTCTCGGTGTGACTATAAAAACATCTTCCCCTCCCCCATCGTGCTTGTCTTTGGGGCTTTCTTAATTTATAGCCCGGCATTACGGCCGTTAGGATAAAAATATACTTTTAATTTATCTCGTTAAAGGGTTGAAGGACGAGCGGGTTCGCGAAGTAATTATTCCGGAATTGGCCACTTTATCTGATGAATTCTGAGCCCTTTGTTGGGGCGATTATGGAGTGAAGTCATGCGGTGATAATTTTAGGCAAAATGAAAAGTTGTAATACATTTTTAATCTCTAACATACATTTTTCAAATCTTTAATATTTAAATAAGTTAATCTCATATATATTTCTGAATATTGGAAACGGCTCCAACGATTTTCATGAAATTCAGTATGTGGCCCAGGTAATAAATTAATTATTTTGATAAGAGGTTCCGAACTCAAAATGATAAGTAAACCTAATATAGTGTACGTGGTAAGTCAACGAATCCTTATTGTTAATATCAATAATCGACATGACGATAATCACATTAAAGTCGATAAAATAAGTATATAATTAGCTCTTATTCGTAGATTAACGCCTTGTGTATCGTTCCTATTATGTTTCGGTTAGCGATCTAATTGAGAAGATACTCGAATAACATCTTAAGAGGCATCCGATTGTTTGCTGAATTGTGGGTAGAATACAAAAGGCAGTATTGCTTTGAAAGCTACATACAATTAGAATGCTCCTCGCTATGTAAGTCATAACCTAGCTAAGTCCTAACCGCCAATTTGGGTTTCTTGATCAGTTTGTTATTTTTGTAATATTTATAACGTATTTTTTTTAAACAAAATATTAAAATAAAAATTAAAGGTAATTTGGAAGTAAAAAATGTGTTTATTATATACGAACGTTGAAATTATAAAGAGGATCATTATTAGGTCAAAGAACCTGAGCTAAGTCGAATTACTTTATATAAAAATAACACTTTTTTAGTACTATTTACATTAATTATAAATCATATCTATTAAGATATTCCTCCTCATCCTATTTACTAAAGATATATGAAATGTCCACGAATAATCTAAAAAGCCATCAATTATACGTTTTGAACAAACAATTACAACAAAAACACTAAACACTAGGTGCTTATAAAATAAAACGACTCCTAATTGTATTAAAGCGACAGTACTGTTGTATTATAATAAATCCTTTTTTTATATTTTGTCCGTTTTAGAATAGGTATGCTTTATAACAAAATTTCCAGATAGATATACATCCATTAATAGCAATTTATTCAAATGATTAAATTTAACGTTTCCTTACAAGAAGATTAGGCAATTTATAAATTGTCTACTGTTCTCACGTTTAACTTATTTTTTAACCTCTTTAATGACTTGGCCCCTTTACCAATTATCGGCAGAGAATTATATTACTTGGTGACTTGAATGTTAGAAGTATTCGTAAGATATTAATTTACTTACCTTCCAGTCTTTGTGATGATCATCTCCGTTCCTAAATCGTGAAACTTGTCCCATAGTTCTTTTGTTTCCAATTGGCAATCAACAGATAACAGCTCCTCACAATTACAAGAAGTCACAGGGGGTGGCAGGGGCCGGGCAGGGGAGGGGGTGTCCCTTTCGCCTAATTCTGTGAAATAATTTAATAATGTGTAAAATGGAATTTGAATTGGAGGAATTAAAATCAAACAAATTTTTGGTTGTATCTTCACAACACATTTCTCAAGCTGTGATAGCCAAACAGTGAGACGTCGTGACTTGTTCCATATGGTCACAGGTTTTAATTCTAATTCAAATTCAAAATACTCTTTATTCAAATAAACTTGTAAACGACTACTGCTCTACTGCTGGTTCGGTAAGCTGTTCCTAGCAAGAAGAGTCAGCAAGAAACTCGGCGGTTGCACTTTTAAAAATATAATTATTAATACTAGTTACATTCAGTCGTTACTGTCTTGTACAGGTTCGAAGAGAGCTATATCCACACATTCTTATCATCTAAGTAATCCTCAAGAGTGTACTAGGCTTCCTGTATCAGCCTTTATTTAACAGTGTTCCGAAATCCCGAGCATCTTCCAACGAGTTTTACTATTAAAATTTTTGTGTCTTCTTGATATTTCATATTTATCACACGCTTTCCAGTGAAGAAAAACATCATGAGGAAACTGACATATTTCCGTAGAAATACAAGATGTGTGAAGTACCAATCCGCATTGCAGCAGCATTTTCAGTGTAAGCTCCAACTCTTATCTCCAAAAGGAAAGAGAAGGCCTATGTCATTTCAATATATCTGTCACTCAGATATCAGATATGACAGAACTCTACCACTGAACTTTCATCAAAAAACAAACAATTATAATAAAGTTTCATATTCGCTAAACCCAATAACTTCGTATAAGATCTCAAGATATGAAACGCACGTAAAAAGAGGTAATAAAATACAAATTACATAATCGTAAAGACTAGTTACCTGCTGTTCACATTCATAACTGTAATTTACTTTCCTGTGACAGACTAACAGACGTATTTATCATATCACTGGCTTCATCAATTCTCATAGCTCACTCAATCATGTCAATAATTAAAGTAAAGAAACGAAACAATGTAAGCACCCAGTGAACAAGCGGTGAAACGACTGGTATTTTATTTATGTGACAATATCATCTATAATATGAGAGACGGTGGTTATTTGTTTTTACTATTCAATACTACATATGTTACAGGGATTTGCACATTCTACACCTATAATTTATTAAAACTTTAGTAATATTCAAAGAAAAACAACTTATAGTTACTAAACAAAAAAGCTTCTTGTGTTGCTCTTAATATAACTTAAGTTATTATTAATGACTGCAAGAATTATGAGTTTTATTTTTACCATAAAATGGATTATTATATAGAAAACATGTAATTATTTTTGTAGATAAATAACACATATCCTATAGTACCAATATTATAAATGCGAAAGTTTATGAGTATGGATGTATGTTTGTTAGTATTTCACGGATAATTCGCTGAACCAGTATAGATGAAATTTAGAAAAATAAAAAGAAAGAAAAAAAAAAAAAAAATAGAAAAATTCAGTTAATTCAGAATAGAATGACATTGATAAGCGTCATATATTATCGACCTATTACACGACAACAATCCACGCGAACGAATTTGCGGGTAAAAACTATAATAGTAATACCTATAATCGCTTTACTTCATTATATGTACTTTGACAGAAGGTATTTTAAAATATCAAAATATAACTACAAATGAGTCAAGTTATTATTAAAGGCTGTAAGAATTTTTGAAATTTGTTTTGAGAAAATAAAATAGTATTTAGAAACGACATATTGATAATTACAGTAGAATCTTTTCTATATTCACGTAGTACATTATACTTTTAAATGATGCTATGAGCAATCTTAACACAGGAAAACTAACGATGATCTCTGTGACTAGTATTTTCTATAGGCATTCAATCACAGAAGAACGCGGTGTGAACCACACAGTTGTATGGGAAATTCTTATTTATTATGATAATAATGCTGTAATCAGAACTTTAATTTAGTTTTTGCGTTACAATGAGTGAGTTCGAAAGTATTTTATGTCAAAATTATAATTACCTTCGCAAGTTTTTATGTTTCGAATTATAATTTGTACCCTTTTAAGAACGGAAGGCAAGTTTTTTTAATACAGTATTTAGATTGTAATTAGGAGATAAAGTTTTATAGCATTAAAGTTTTACATGCCATTAATGTGGTTAACAGATTCCTTAGGATAGTTAACGACGGTAGCTTGATCATAAATCTTACTCATAAATTTTAAGCCATACAGTTTCTTATTTTTGAAACAGTTGTATACGATTATTTTTTTTGATAGTACATGAAATATAATAAAATAAGTCTCATAGGGATAGACGTACCAAAAAACGTTGTTATTATGTTAACCACATACTGAAATCCACGTTCATATAGGTTTTTGTTATGTTTTTTTAAAATAAATTTGAAGTGCGATTCTAGCAATTTTATAAAATAGCATTTTATCATTTGTGGATCTTTCATTTAATGAAGAATCGCTTCGCAGATATCAGTGTTGAAAGTATTACAAATATATGATATAAGAGGCTAAAAAATGTTTTATGATGAATTAGTGATAACGACGAAATTAGCGGCCTGCTACCAGATGAGCTGTGATAACCGAGCGGTGAGATCGTGCGACTCTTTGAGGGGTCAGGGGTTCAAACCCCGGGAAGGCACCAATGAGTTTTTCTGTTAAAATGTATGTGTCTAATAATTGATAATTGTAATTTATCTCACACTTTTTGGTGAAGGAAAAAACCGTGAGGAAACCTGCATATTTCTTGAGAATTCTAGGGATATGTGCAACCTACCAGGAGCAGCCTGGTAGGTCTTAGCTCCAAGCCTTCTCTCCAAAAACGTAAAGAGGAGGCCTATGCCCAGCAGTGGGATAGTAACTCGTTACATTACTTTATACTTTACCTGATGAAGGGGCAGGCGAAGGTGCAGCAGTATCTGAGGCATCCCTCTCCCCATCAGAGCACTGCTCTACATCAACTTCAACGTCCTCGTCAGGAATGGGAGATCGGCAACTTGACGCCGGAGAACTAAGGGAGGCTGGTGAACTTTGTCTTGATGAAGGACCTGGCAAGAAAAACATATCAAAGTTTTTAAATTAAAAAAAAATATTTTTAAATTATTATTTTTAAATTAAAAAAATATTTTTAAATTAAAAAAAAATCAAAATTTGACTTAAAATAAATTATAATAAAGTCTTACAAATCGGCTAAGGTTATTACCCTAAATATAAATATTTCAGTAACAAACGCGTGAGTGGAATCACAACTACATTCACACAGTCTTATTATTCTACTATAAGAGAATATATTCATAAGAGATCTAATATTTACAACTAAACTTATTCATATCTGTACAAATACTAATAATAATACATTTTATATATTTTTAGTAGTAAAGTACTTGAATTATGCATATATTATGACACTAATATATGTGTAAAAACGATAATTTGGCCGATTTTATATACTGATATCATAAATTTATGATGACGTAATATTTGTGTACCGTTGGAGCTTTCAAGAAGTACTTAACGCGTTGAGAACTGAAGTTTCATTTACGACATTAGCTTTACACGTAAATATAGTAGAGACGAGCGTTAAAAAATTTATACATCATGTTGGCAACACCAACTTCAGCATGGCAACACAAACGTTAACATGACAACTTGAGGAGTAACTTTCTTTTCCTTACAAGAGAAGCAACTATATTCCTGTCTTCCGTAAAGTTAAAATGGCCGTCCGCTACTAAAAAGGTTGTCTTTGCAAATTCAAAGTACGGTGATCCTTTTGATTCGTAAAATAAAGTAGAGCTTAAATGTGTTTTAATTTTATCATATATTTACAAGGTATTGTGTTTGTAAGGGCGAATAAGGTACGTTGCCCCATCGTATGATATCCGGTTGAGTAGAATAGACCACCCTCTTTCTTACCGAGGTGTAGTAAAATACAACTAACGTAATTTGACATAAGGCGGGCAGCCGATCGCAAAATACGAAGCCAAAACATGTGACATGTTTACAACATGTTGTGCCGTCCCCACTTAGAGCGGGATAAGGGCAGGAGAATGATGACATATTTATAGAATATTATTACTGACAGTTCTAAATAACTATTTCAGTAATAAAAATATATTCGTAGGCAGTTTTTACAGTTGGCGGGGTCACTGTCTGAATAATAGTTTCATGACAATATATTTTTTGCACGTATTTGAATTATATCATTTTTATCATTTAATCTTAATATTTAATGTTTTGGCGAAAAGATTATACCAGAATAGCTTTTAATTTCTTAAGCCTACGTAGGTTGTTACTCGTTTAAATGTTAATTATAAATAACACCGAGATTAAGAAGCACATTAAAACTGATATTTAACATATAAATGTAATATATGTATCTAAAAATAAATGATAATTTGCTAATGAACATACATATTTAATTCGAATAAAATCTCTAATTACCGTCATATAATTATCTGCTAATTATTTTGTGCAAATCTTTTATTGGATAATAAAATTTTTTTTAGGCTTTAAACCTTTAGTTTTATTATGCTTTTTAATATAGATATAGCCTGGAGAGGATGGATCAGTGTGCTTAGTGCGAGTTTTTTTAATTACTCGGTTTTGATTCGATCGCTTGATCGATTAAGTTAATCGAGTAGTTTAAAAAAAACTCACACTAAGCACAGTGATGTCTTGTAAACGATTCTGACACAAAGAAAGCTATGATGTAACAAATAATTCAAAACGTAAAAATTCAAAGCATGAAAAAAGCAACGAATTTTTAGCGCCGCGGGAAATTTTTCTGTACCAATATTAGAGTTGATGATACAAAACAACTCGTGAAATTCTTATTTGAAGTAAATTTGAAATTGGAATTTAACTCTTGAACACACAATAATAGAACGAAAGGTTCATTTTACCGTCCTGATTTTTATATTCCCATGCGGCAAAACTTGCTTATCACCTATTAATTATTTTCTACCTACTCATTGCCATTTTTACCACAATTTCTATAGATAACGGTTTAGTACATTATTTAAAGCACTAAATCTTAACAATGGATTACTGACTCAAACCCGGGGCAAGCACCAAGTGACATGAGTATCAGTGTGACATAAGTTTTATGGTCAGAGAAATATTTAAAACGCATAAAACTCGGGAATCCTGTATGAGCGTTGAGGACCTTACCTCAAATTAATCTCTCGAAGAGAGGGGATATTTTTTCGGACTATCTATATTCAGCCCTAACGGTTTTTACAGCGTCATTGGATGGGGTAACTGGCTGAGTAGAATAGACCACCCTCTTTCTTAGCAAGGTGTCATAAACTACGACTGGTAAGTTGACGTCAGGCAGGCAGCCGGTCGTAAAATACGTATTCAAATCATTGGAAAACATGTTCATAACATGTTTTGCCCACTCCACTTAGAGTGGGATAAGGGCAGGAGGATATTGATTGGATGGAGAGAGAGGTAACGTTTAGTAAGCCAATAGTTTAGCAATTTATTTAGATACGGTTCAGTTGACCTAAATTTGAGTTATTCGAATCAAAACTAACTTTTAGCTGACCTTCAACTTAGCTTTTAATATTAATAAGTTTGGTTTGAAATGATTTTTCTCGTTGCACCTTTAGTTCAAAATATTTTGTAATTCGTTTAACTACTAAATCTCTTAGTAATGTTATTTCAGAATTAGTGAAAATGTATAAAATTCATCAGGCAAGTGTTTCTTCATTACTCTTACTTATATACCACACAATGAATTGATTTATGAAACTTATTGTTTTATAGGTAAAAAAGCTCAATGAAGATGAAAGTTCACGCTCCTCATTTGAATATAGTGCGTTATTGGGTAATGAAGTCACAATTGAAGATGTTGAAGTATGGGTAGGAACTCATGTTGTAGAGTTTTTAATTAAACTCCATTTTTGTTTTTTTTTAGGAGTTAGTAGTATTTTGTATGTTTCGTTTATGTAATAATTAAGTTATTTTCTTTGCTTTCTAAATTTACTTTTTTAAGCACTGTTTTTAATTTTTTATAATAATATGATGAGTTAGCCTATATTCAAATTCAAATTCAAAATATTCTTTATTCAAATAAACTTGTAAACAAGTGCTTTTGAATCGTCAACTCTACTGCTGGTTCGGAAAGCTGTTCCTACCGAGAAGAGCCAGCAAGAAACTCGGCGGTTGCTCTTTTAAAAATATAATTCTTAATACTATTTACATTATGTCGTTACTGTCTTGTACAGGCTCAAAGAGAGCTATATCCACACATTCTTATCTTCTAAATAATCCTGAAGAGTATAGTAGGCTTTCTGTATCAGCCTCTTTTTAACAGTGTTTTTAAACTGCTATAAGTGTGATGTACGAGGTAGCAATACTAAGATTGAAGAAATGTTAAAAATTTAAATGTTATATTGTATACCCCGTACATCGTTGGCTTCCTATTTTAATAAATAAAATAAATAAAAACTTCAAGTTTGGTTTAAAATGTTTTTCCCCGTTTCACCTTTGGTTCGAAATATAAAAAATATTTTGTAATTCGTTTGTAAGTAGCGTGTCCCACCGGGCGGGCGGTGTCGACCGCGTTCGGTTCCGCGCAATTAATCGGGAATAACGAACGGCAACACGACGCCTGCGCCCGCGTCGGCTGCCTCCACGCACACTCCAATTAGTGCGCTCTTGGATTTAACGTCGGGGCACAGTTTAATAGCTTTCGGAGAAAGGTAAACTAAGCACTAAATCGGCTGAACACTTTTATTTGCACGGTGAACTCTGGTTCAATTGGATGGATGGATCCTGTTACCGCAAAGTTAATATTGCTTTATATATTTCTGATTTATAGAAGAGCTTTAAAATTCTTCATATCTGCGATAAGGGCCACCGACTCAATATTTTGGAGCATCTTGATACAATAAAGTATAGCAAATTTGCTAGACGTGTTTGAAGGGAAATCAATGGGTTGGGACTGCTTGAGTGAGCAGTGCGACGCATCAAGATTTTGTCGTGGAGCCTATCCTCCTGATGATGTTTCCGTTTCGGGGCGAAACGATCGTAGAGATTGTGGTAGTGAGTGTTGTAGCGCTTGTGTGAAGTGTATGTATAAGGTATGTGAGTGTTGCCTACTTCATACACTTAGCATTACATAGATTCTCTGAACAAACGCGGATTATAGTAAAATAATTATATTGTAGCTTCTGTGCATATATTTCTCTAAAGATATTTTACACCAGCTTCAAAAGTCGTTGAGAAAATAGATTCAATGAAAATAACATTATTTAGCATTTTTGGGCAAGTAAATGAGTTCGTGGATTTAAAATCGGGACAAAGATCCTTCGAAGGAGTTTAAATTAAGCACTAAATTGGCTCTACAGTTCTATTTTCGGGTTCACAATGAACCTGGATTTAATTGGATGGATAGATGGATCCTGTTACCGAAAATATTGCTTTACGTATATTTCTCTAAAGATATCTATGCTTAAAATCAAAGTAATTAATTGTTATTTATGTATGAGGAATTTGATGAAACGAAAATTAAATTATACAGGGAGCAAAGTATATAAAATAGTAAAAGTATATAAAAATAAATAGCCTTTGGAAAAGGGTAAACTGAGCACTAAATCATTCTTAACTTTTAACTTAACTTTAAATTAACTTAACATTGTGAGTCTACAAAGAAGAAGAAGATGAATGGATGGATCCTTTTACTGAAAAGATTATTGCGTTTATTTCATCATCGCTCTACCCTTATACTTTGCTAAGTTGCAACAAAATGTATTTTTCTTATATCTAATATAATTTTTTTTATCTTTTGTGCATTACTAGCAATCACCAGCGGCTCCGCCCGCGTGAAAAGATTAATACCGCAATATTATAGTCTTTTGATAACCATAAAAATCGTTAAAGACGGTTAACCTTAAAAGCTAGACATATGCTGTCGCGGACTTTTATTTAGAACTTTTAGAGGGAAACAAATTTGTAATACATAATTTTTGAGTAACGATCATCGTTTACTCAGCGCAGGGAAAGCTTTAAATTTTGTCGTTTTCGTACTATTTTTATTGCTGCTCCTCTCCTATTCAGCTTAACGTGATGTAATATAACCTATAGTCTTTCTCAATAAATGGACTATCTTACACTGAAAGACTTTTTCAAATCGGTCTAGTAGTTCCTGAGATCAGCGCGTTCAATCAAACAAACAAACTCTTCAGTTTTATATATTAGTCTAGATTTGTAATGATTATTTATTACAATTTGAACCATGTTCAATTTGCCCACTTGTGGGTCGTGGGCCCCACGTTGGTAAACACTGGACTAGACAAAGATAGGTATGGGTCTCTTATCTTTCCTCTAATTTGTTGAACTCTGGCACTAACAGGCCTATCTATGGCTCCCCTACTCTATGTTCAACTCTATGATTTCCTCCAAGATATTATCATCCTCCTGCCCTTATCCCACTCTAAGTGGGTACAACATGTTATAAACATGTTGTAACATGATTTGGCTGCGTATTTTACAACCGGCCGCCTATCTGACGTCAAGTTACCTTTGTCATATTTTACGACACCTCGGTAAGAAAGAAGGTGGTCTATTCTACTCAACTGGATACCACACTGTGGTTCAACTTACCTTGGTCACCTTTTACGATACCCTCGGTAAGAAAGAAGGTGGTCTATTCTACTCAGCCGGATACCACACGGCGGGTCAACTTACTTACCTTTTACGATACCTTGGTACGAAATGAGGGTGGTCTATTCTACTCAACCGGATACCACACGGCTAGATTTCTTCCAAGACAGTAAAAAGAAAAAAACTATAAAGTCAACAAATAAAGATGTCAGTTATTCTTATTATTCCTAAATGTGAATGCGGATTTAGTTTACCGACGGCGGCTTTACACAATATATTGGTTTAACTTCTAAAAAGCCTACTATACTCTTGAGGATTATTTGGAAGATAAGACTGTGTGGATATAGCTCTCTTTGAACCTGTACAAGACAGTAACGACTTAATGTAAATAGTATTAAGAATTATATTTTTAAAAGAGCAACCGCCGAGTTTCTTGCTGGCTCTTCTCGGTAGGAACAGCTTTCCGAACCAGCAGTAGAGTTGACGATTCAAAAGCACTTGTTTACAAGTTTATTTGAATAAAGAATATTTTGAATTTGAATTTGAATTTGAAAAACAATTTTTATACCTCTACATATAGTTATAGGCATTCCGTTATATCAAATACGATGATATTGTTAGTATTCCATATACATACAGGATGTATATATTTACTAACGAAATTTACGATTTATTGAAAATGCTAATTATCTATGTAATGTAATTATCTATGGTATCCGGCTGAGTAGAATACAGGCTAGAGTTTGGGAATATGTCTGTGTGTTTGTTTGTGCAGCTTTTACAGTTAATTGCGTGTAGGCCTTAACTTAGGTAAATAGGTTTCAACTTGGAATAAAAAAGCTGTTTATTAAATTGGAAAATCCATGACCTCAAAGAAATCCAAAAAAATAAATGTATAGGTACCTGCAGAGTATAAATACTTATTTTACTCCCTTAATCTTACGCCGCGGAGAAAACCGTAAGGCACAGTTAGCAAACAATTTATTGCTTATTCATAAAATTGGCATTTAGTTAAATTCATAATATTCTTTATTCAAATAAACTTGTAAACAAGTGCTTTTAAATCGTCAACTCTACTTATATTGTTTATTTTATATTATATTGATTTCCATAGTAGCTAAAAAAAATTTATGCATTAAAAAAATTATGTAGGTAGGTATAATTAATTTTTTTGGTCTCAGTTAATTACGAACAAATTATTACACTAAAAAAGGATTGATTTAATTTATTTCATTTTATTTAGTATTTACACAGACGTAAGTTTATAATTTTTAATATGTAATTAGATATTCACTTATTCTTGTATATTCTTTACATATAAATAGATGTGATTGAAATGTAATATATGTATAGGAGATGAAAATAAAGCTCCATATTGAAAATATTCATTAAATGTAAATAATGCATACCTAATATAAAATTGTATGTACTTAACATGTTTTTATTTTAATTCCGCATTATTTATATGGAACATAATAAGCTAATCTAATAAAAAAGTAATTTAGGTTTATGGGTTATCACTACGAGTATAAGAGCCATTAAAATCATATAAGAATGAGAAAAGCGAGTCAAGAACTTTACTTTTTTATACATATGTTAGAAGTCGATTTTCTTCGTGGTATACTTAATAGCACTGAAATTGAAATTTTTTATTTCAATTGGAAAATCCTTTAGGCAAAAATTGACAATCTAAAACTTACGCTGTATTACCGTGAAATTCATTAGGATCGTAGCTTGTGATCGAAATTCCATCTTTTAGAGGAAAATAATTTTAGTGAGAAAACAAGCAGAATTTCTAGAAACGGGCGTTACTTTGCGGAATTCTATAGTATAGAACAAATATGTTGTTAAACAACTAGTTTGTTAAAAAGCGCGGATTACAGCAAAAATAATTTTATTGTAACTTCTATAAGCATTATTCCAGTATTTAGGCCTATCTTACCGAGGAATGGCGGTGAGCTCGCGACGGGGCTGCGCCTCTGCTCCGCGCTACGAGCCATGATGGCCGCGATGGAAAAGTCCGTGGCCCGCGTCTTACCCTCCTCCGCCACCATCCTGGAGCCCCACCCTTCCACATCCATCAACACTCTGTACCCCAGTTCCAATTACACTATATCATTCCGTCCGACACATCATTCATAATTTTTCCGATTATAATTACGCACAATTTAGCTCATATTTGCGCTTGTGTTCGTATGAGCGCACGGGTACGTCGAGCGAGCGCACGGCACGGTGGTACGTCGAGCGAGCGCGACGGCACGCTGTCGTAAGCGGAAACGGCACGACGACGGTTGAGCGCGGACTGAGCGCGCGTGCGAGCGAGGCGCGGGGGCAGCCCCAGTCGAGGCGGGGCCTCCCCATCCGCCAGTCGCCGCGCTCCCCGCTGTCGCCGACACCCCTACTCATAACAATATCGCATTATTATTTAATTTGTATTCCATATCACTTGCTCACTCCACTCATAATTCATTGTTAGCATTCAATAATTTGTGCATTCCGTTACGGATGTTTTTCAAGTCGAAATGTTTCCGCTCGTTTTGTATTCTTATAATTGTGTTTACAGAGTCGGTGGTCGAATCCGAACAAATTATTTAGTATTAGGTTTAATGTATTACCTATAATTATTTCGACCATTTTTTAGTATCCGTCCTAATTCTTAATGCCAAAGTCTGTATGTTTTTTTCTAGCTTTCTCTATCAATATGAGTTGAGGCTTACAATTTAGGCTTATATATCGGGTTAATATATGAGCCAAAATAGCCCGTTTTTTCTTCGGGAATAGTAATAAATACAAAATAGTTCATAATTGAGAATACTTTAACACTAAACGTAATCACTAGTTACTAATATAATTTGAAATATACACTTAAGATGCTCCTGAGATCAGAAGCATCATTGACATTTCTTTGAAATAAGCACTGCTAAAGCATGATATGTTGTTTAATTAAGACTTAAGTACTGAGAAAAGAAATATTATACCGCATTAAACCTTTATATACGCCGAAGGAAGGTAATAATTACCTACTTCAAATAGATGTTTAATTTAGATTGATCATAATTTATTTAATCGATCTATTAACGGAATTGTACGTTATAAATTCTAATATTATTACAGTTTTAAGGAGAGTTCTGTGTTGCTGTAAACAAAAATAGATGCTAAGTGAATACAGTTTTGTAGCCAAAGTATATATACCACTAAAAGGCGTGTGATTGAAATAAAATATTTACTTAATTTAAATATTGCTGTTTTAAAATGTATTTTTAGAAATTTAAGAATATGGAATTAATGTGAAAACGCGCGCGCATTCACCGCGTCCGCGCCGCCCATTAATTCTGATTACTACATTAGAGTGAGATAGCGATAGTTAATGGTATCTAATAAACGGTTGTTAGAGTGAGATAACTTAATATTTGTCGGTTCGGTGTTAAATGATGAGTAAAGAACTGGGGAGACTTTGTTAGTATCTAAACAAACAGTATGAAAGGGCTTTCACTTAGTAAGACACATTTTTAATATAAACTGTACCTACGATTTTAACTGCGTCAACTTAAATGTAAAAAAACTTTCAATATTGTGTTGTTTCCTATCCATAAAGAATATTTTTATTCTATACGTTAGACCGGTATATCAGTATTTTGTTATAAATTTCAAGGATAATAAAATTCTAACTGCAGCGGATTAGACATGAAATCGTAACAAATATACAGACAACCGGACAGAAAGACAGATACAGAAAGACAGCTGGACAGAAAGACAGATAGACTCTCGCATTTATAATATTTATATAGATAATATTTCTCGGGTTCAAACCGTGGGTAGTTACCAATTAGTTTTTCTGTTAAAACTTATGCACATTATGCTCCAGCGGACAGCGAATTTAAAACAATTAATTCTTATATATATATATATATATATATATATATATTACGGAATAGGGCTCGCCGCGAGTATTTCCAAAAAGTGTGACGTCAGTATTGCCGACGTCACGAGCAGGGTTATCCGCCATAATTGGTGATCAATATAAACAGCGAAGATAATTTTGACAAACTTTTTATTTCCAATAGTTCCGTACGCTACGGCGGTCCGAGACAGAATAATCTCACGAGCTGGCGCGCGCTCGGCTTTTATAGAAAAACTGGGTGTGTCATTCGATTGAACAAACTACCCACCTTTACAACTAAAACTATTCTTTACATACAAAGAAATGTTCTTAATTTTAAAATGAAATGTTTAAATTTATTACAATGTAACTTGTAAATATTAATTCTGAAGTCTGAACACGTGGTAAAAATATTAACCACGTGTTTTTATTTTAGTAATGAAGGTATTTATCGACAAATTAAACATCATAGTAACAATCTAAATCAAATGGCGTGATGTTGATATTCAAAGTACGGCTACCCGCCGACACGGCCATTCTGACAGGCGGCGCGTGCTCTGCGCCTGCCTGCATTGTGATGTGTGATGTCTGAAACAGGTAACAATTTCTTCTAAGATTGGTATCTGTAAGCAACTCATGTTGCTTATTTTAAAAGGATTATTGTTGTATGGACAGTACACAAAGACATCTCCAATGTACTGACTTATTTATTTAAGAATCTGTGGTGTATACGTGTCCAAATCATGGGCTCCACAAGGCGTCCCTACGGTATCTCATGGTTCACTTGTGGATGCATCAAGGATCCGAGGTTAGCTCAAGGGTAACTCATGATTTGGCTCAGAGGTAACACTCTCCAGATATTTTATTCTCACAGGTACTTATCAAAGAGATGTATTTGTGAACTTTGGGAAAATAATAAAGAAATAAATAAAGAGGTTATTATTGTATGGACAGTACACAAAGACATCTCCAATGTACTGACTTATTTATTTAAGAATCTGTGGTGTATACGTGTCCAAATCATGGGCTCCACAAGGCGTCCCTACGGTATCTCATGGTTCACTTGTGGATGCATCAAGGATCCGAGGTTAGCTCAAGGGTAACTCATGATTTGGCTCAGAGGTAACACTCTCCAGATATTTTATTCGTACAGGTAATTATCAAAGAGATGTATTTGTGAAATTTGGGAAAATAATAAACAAATAAATTAAAGTTAACTTGCCGGATTTTAGTCAGTTGATGTGTGCTCATCATTATGAGCCAACTGGACTGGTTGGTGAGCCCGGGCTGTGGATGGCCCTGGCTCGGAAGCAGTGGTGATGTCGTCTGGATCTTCTACCGCCGACACTGGATCTTGATCTTGATCTCCCGGTTGTGGTGCACGGCGAAGTTGATCATGGGCTACTTTTTTAGGGCGCCCTTTGCCGACGACTTTTTTAATCAAATAGCGATCATTTTCAAGGACCCGAATGATTTCGTAAGGCTCGCTGAATTTGAGATCTAGTGATGTTTGATTGCGTGGGTTATTTTTTACCAACACGTAATCTCCACGCTGAAAATGACGAATTTGAGCTTTGCGTGCGTTGAAGCGTTGTCTGTCGTACTCAGCACTTTGAGTCATCCGTTGCTGCGCTTGTCTGGTGAGTGCTTCTATGTCGACAGTTTGATTGTCAATGTCGACCAGGTTTAGCAGACCTGGTGGCACGCAGTGTCTTCGTTGTGTGATGAGTGTGAGTGGTGCTACTCCTGTTACGCGATGTGCGGTGCAATTCATTGCTAGCTGTAACTCTTCGAGTGTGGTGTGCCACTGTTCAGCTTCATAGTTTTTAATCATCACTAAGGCATTCTTCAGTGTGGCTACCACCCTCTCCACTTGGCCATTCGCTCGGCTAACACCTGGTGCTATTGCATGAATGCTTATGCCGAACCGTTCACAGAAGTGTGCGAACTCGCCCAAAAATTCTCTTCCTCCATCTACAATTATTTGGACTGGTGTTCCAAATAAGTGCACTGTACGTTTCAATGCAGCAAGCGTACTGTGTGGGCTTTTATCAGTTGCATGATATAGCAATACGTATTTTGTAAAAGCATCCACTGTGACAATAACGTACTGTTGGTGATCTTGAGTGCCCAATTTCCCCGTGATGTCCATATGGATAACTTGAAATGCACATGTTGGTTTTTCGATCGGATGTAACTGTGCTTGTACAGCACCTGATGTCCCTTTAGACGTTCTACACACCACGCAGTTATCAACGTGTCTTCGGATCGTGGAACTCATTTTGTCGAACCAGTAGGTCTCTTTTATCTTTTGCAGGGTCTTTTCCCAACCCGGATGTTTAAGTGTAGTGTGGAAGGAGTTAATCAAACTCCATTGAAACGACTTTGGTACTACTGTTCGCAGCTGCTGGCCAAACATCGGATCCGTGACATACTTCTTTAGTACTCCATCTTCCAAGGCAAAACCTTCCACTGGATTGTTGTCAGTTAGGTCATTCAATATCGGCCGCAGTTCATCATCTCGTCGTTGTTCGACCTTTAACCATTCTAAATCCTTTTCAATTATATTCACCGTAAGTTCGCTGTGATTTCTGCTGAAGAAATCAGCATGTTGAAGCCGGTTTCCTTTGCGATATTCCAGCTCAAAATCATAGTTTTGAAGGAAAGACCACCAGCGGTGAATCCTCGGCAGCAAGTCCTTCTTATGTTTCGACGCCTTAAGTGAATTACAGTCTGTTATTACCGTAAACTTTCTTCCATACAGGTACTGTCGGAAATGCTTTATAGCTCTGACCACCGCTAACGTTTCCAGCTCGTATGAATGATATCGGCTTTCGGTGTCAGTTGTTCTCATGCTCATGAAAGCAACCGCATGCTGTCGTCCGTCGAAAATTTGCACGAGAACTGCTCCAAATCCGAGACTGCTCGCGTCTGTATATAGTTGTATCGGTGCTCCTTCTTGAAAAAGGGTTAGCGCTGGAGCAGAGGTCAGGCATTGAATTATCGTAGCCCTCGCTTTCTCGTGTCGATCTTCCCATTCCCATTTTGCTCCTTGTTTGGTCAATTCGTACAGAGGTACCATGATCCGCGAGAAATCAGGTATGTACTTCCTGAAGTAGCTTGCGAGCCCATTGAACTGTCTGATCTGTTTGACAGTTTTCGGTACTGGAGCCTTAACAAGTGCTTCCACCTTCCTTGGGCTAGGTCGTATTTGGCCGTCAGACACCACGTTGCCCAAATATTCAATGGAGCGTTTAAAGAAGCTGCATTTATCAGCGTTGATAGAAAAGCCCGCTTCTTGTAAGGCTATTAAGATGCGTTCAATGTTAGATAGCCCTTCGCTAAAATTCGTACTTTTGCTTAGTACGTCATCTACGTAGACTTGCGCAACTGTACCCAATAGTGGGTTTAATGCTCTGTTGATACACCTCTGGTACACAGAAACGGCATTGCTCAATCCAAACGGCATGGTAAGATATTCATATAAACCATCCGGCGTAACAAATGCAGTCTTTTCGATAGATGTCTCTGCAATAGGAATTTGGTGAAACCCTGCTGCCATGTCAAAGCTGGTGAAGTAATACCCATTGGCTAATTGATCAATTTGATCAGCGATTAGTGGCAGCGGGTAATGATCGCGCAACGTGTTTGCGTTGAGCTCCCTGTAGTCCACACACAGTCGATCGTCGCCATTTTTCTTTTTCACCAATATAATGGGACTTGAGTAAGGAGACTTGCTTTCTCGTATAATGTTATGGTCAAGCAAATCTTTGACGATATCCCGAACCTTTTCGCGTTCCACAGGACTAAGGCGATAAGGTCTTCGCTCGACATATTTATCAGCGTTCTTCAGTCTAATCTCCAGCTCTCCAGTTTTAACGCGCGTGTTTGGAAATCCTCGGATAAAGAGGTGTTCATATTTGGTCAGTAACGAGCGTAACTGGTTCAGTTCTTCAGGATCTTTGAGGTCACAGTCCAATTTCTCAAAGATGTTGCTTTTTGCTGTCACCTGGTGAACCGTATGCTGGTGCATCAGTCTGGTACCACTAGATGTTATCACCATGCTTAAATTGGTACCATGAATCAAATTCATACCAATCAACACATCGGATGACATCTCATGATCAGGAACCACGAAGAATAAAATTTCTATCCTTATGGAGTCAATGATGCAAATAGCCTTCATCTCCACTAATGAAATTACCGGAAATTGGCCAATCCCTTTGAGGTAGTTAACCGCATAGCGTCGCTGACCCGGTAATTTTGCAGCAGTCGATTCTCGAATCAACGAGCACTCTGCACCGCTGTCAAAGATGGCACGCATTGTTATGGCACCAACCGTGACGATGATGGGTGCTTGATTCGGCCCAGATACACAGTTCACATTTGATGCTAATGCGTTCTGACGTCTGTAACAGGTTTCGAATGTGTGTCCTGGTTTTTTGCAAAATGAACATGTAATCACGTTCCTAGTGTCACGTGACACAGTTGCTGGATTATTTGCTTTCTGGAGATTTGATGTAGTTTCTGATGGTTTGAATCTACACTCTTCAGTGCTATGGTTTGTCCTTTTGCATATTCGACAACGTGCTGTAATCTGAGAATTGTCCTGGTAGCGCGAACGTTTTGGCAACGAAGTGATAGGATTTTGGTGAGGGCGCTTCCTCCTCAATGTAGATGCCACAGAGATGAGTTCCGGAACTGTTTTTGCCTTCGCATTTAACAGTTCTATACGCAAGCGCTCATCGTTTATACATCCTATCACTGCTTCTACAGAAAATTCATCACCTAGTTGGTCCTTTGTGATTCTTTTCCACAGAACCCAGGCGCGAGATAAAAACTCAGATATATCCTTGCTGGAGTCGTATACATGCTCCCGGAATTGAAGTACATCACGGGAGTATCTGTTCTCAGGCTCAAATGTGGTAATAAGCTTCTCACGAAACTCTTCCCAGGAGGAGGTAGTCACCAGCCATTCATCGATCCACATTTTAGCACGTCCTTTCAATAATCCACACACCTTGGTGCGTAAGTCCAAATCATTCAACTTGTAGTTACAAGCTGCTTTGTCGATATGTTGGCACCATTCCCGGACTCCAACATGACTGTCAGGATCAAATGAGGGTAGATAGATGTCTTTGACACTGATCCGAGGTTCTGGTGGGGCGTATAGCCGTTCGGACATCTTCTGCATCATCTCCATCATTTGAATCATAAACTGCGGAGGATATCCAACTAATGAAATAGTTGGATGCACGTTCATCATGTTGGATGATGTAGTGGCGATGGGTACCCCTTGGTGGTACGATTCTTGATTGCCTGAAGCGTTTACACCTGATTGAAATGGCACATCAGGATAGGCAGGTACCGCATGGCTTACTGGAACTTCGTACGTCGTGCCTGCGGATATTCCCGTCATGACTGGTCTTGTAGTGATGAAGTTATTCGTTGGTACGTCCGGCAGCATGGGTGATGGTGAAACGTCCACCATCATAGCGCTGCTCCGGGCTATACCAGGTGTCGCAGGTGGCACCAAAGCCGTAGAGGCCGTGGTTGGGATCGGAGCTTGTTCCGAATCCCACTTCTGATTACGGAATAGGGCTCGCCGCGAGTATTTCCAAAAAGTGTGACGTCAGTATTGCCGACGTCACGAGCAGGGTTATCCGCCATAATTGGTGATCAATATAAACAGCGAAGATAATTTTGACAAACTTTTTATTTCCAATAGTTCCGTACGCTACGGCGGTCCGAGACAGAATAATCTCACGAGCTGGCGCGCGCTCGGCTTTTATAGAAAAACTGGGTGTGTCATTCGATTGAACAAACTACCCACCTTTACAACTAAAACTATTCTTTACATACAAAGAAATGTTCTTAATTTTAAAATGAAATGTTTAAATTTATTACAATGTAACTTGTAAATATTAATTCTGAAGTCTGAACACGTGGTAAAAATATTAACCACGTGTTTTTATTTTAGTAATGAAGGTATTTATCGACAAATTAAACATCATAGTAACAATCTAAATCAAATGGCGTGATGTTGATATTCAAAGTACGGCTACCCGCCGACATATATATATATATATATATATATATATATATATATATATATATATATATATATATATATACACACACCTATATATATTTCAATGAGTTAATCTTGTTTGTATATATAAATAAATATGATCTCAATCTCGGAAAAAGCTTCAACGATTTTTCTAAAATTTTTATTTAAAATTTTAATTAATTCCTAAAGTTTTGGCTGAGAAAAATTGATCTAGCTAGGTTTTATTAAAAATATTAAAGATACCGATCTTAAAGTTGAAAAAAAAGTGAAACTGAAGGTATATAAATATTAAACGCGGACAAACTCACGGGTTAAACTAGTATAAATCATATAAGCAGAGAATTACGTATAAATAAAGTCAGTTGTAGCTAGAGAGTTGGCAGTCGTCATAATGTGGGTCGGTAAAGGCAATATTTCACGGTTGGTAGCGAATATACTGAGAGGCATGGAGAGACGTTCTGTTCTCATTTTGCTTAAAAGGGGGTGAATTATTAAGAGCCTGTTATAGACGTCGGGTATCTCGGGATATGATAGGATTAGATACAGTTATAATACAGTATAGTATTTAGTTGTTAGAGCGTAAGCCCATATCTCTACTAGTTTTTCTTAAACATACGTATATTACTTATTTAAATGAGCAAATCCTATATAAATACTAGAAATCTACAGCGTGGTAAGATTAAAACCGTAATACCTATAGTATTTAGATAACCATAAAAATGGTTGAAGTGGGTTAACCTCAAACGCTAGATATATGCTGACGCGAACTTTTATTTAGTGGGGAACAATTTCGTGATACCTAATTTTTTAATAACTTTCACCGTTTACTTAGTGCACGCAAGGAAACCTTTATATTTTGTTGTTTTTGTTATATTTTTTTTATTGCTGCTCCTCTCCTATTCATCTTAGCGTGATGTTATATAGCCTGATATATGACCTTACTCGATAAATACACTGTCTTATACTCAAAGAATTTTCCAAATCGATTGAGATTAGCCCGTTCAAACAAACAAACTCTTCAGCTTTATATATTAGTATAGATAGAGTATAGATAATCGGAATTTCCATTCATTTACAATATCTATTTCGGTGTTCAAAAAAAGGCACAGCTAGTACCTAATTAATAAATATTTTTTTTTTTTTTTTTTTTTTTTATGGTATAGGATGGCAAACGAGCATGCGGTCTACCCTAAAGTAATCACCGCCGCCCACGACCTCTCGCAGAGCGAGTGCGTTGCCGTCCTTTTAAAAAATGGAAAACACGTTTTTTGAAGGTACTTATGTCATACCGATCCGGAAACACTGCCAAAGGGAGATCGTTCCACAAAATGGTGGTACGCGGAATGAAATTATTTGAAAACCGCACTGTACTGGATCGCCAAGCATCCAGATGGTTTGGATGGTATTTTAACCTGTGACGTACAGTGCGGTTATGGAATTTAGCGGCAGGAATCAAGTCATGAAGTTCAATGGAACACTCTCCGTGAAAGATGCGGTAGAAAACGCACAGTGATGATACGTCTCTACGCATCGCCAATGAGTCCAGTTGTCTGCTAATCACCTTATCCCCAATAATACGAACTGCTCTGCGCTGTATGCGATCGAATGGCTTAAGTTGGTATTGGGGTGCACCAGCCCAGAGATGAGAACAGTACTCCATATGAGGCCGGACTTGTGCTTTATACAGCGCTAGTCTATGGACCGGCTTGAAGTACTGTCTGGCTCTATTGATAACACCCAATTTTTTGGAGGCCAACTTAGCCTTCCTTTCCAAGTGATCGCGATACTTGCAGCTATTGGAGATGTCGAGACCCAGTATTTCGATACTACTCGAATCACTTAAGAGGGTATTCTCGAAAGACGGTGACGCGACAAATGGTGCTGTTTTTGCGGTTAACGCGCAAACTTGCGTCTTCATGGGGTTGAATTGTACCAAATATATGAAATAAAATGCAGCTGTTCTGATATGAAATAAAAATAATATGAAGTATTTTATACATCTTACAAAAAATGTATTCAATCAAAAAAAAATCTTGTACAAACCGGTCAAAACAACCCAACAAGCCGGAACTCATAATTCAATCGAAAAATCAACAACGTTAGCTTGTAATCGGTGCATAGGAAATAGTGCCTTTGTGTGGCGTAAACCTCCATTGTGCTTTGCGTTGTACAAAATTCAAAGCCCGTTAAATCTCACAAAAGTGCAAAAGCCGGCGCCCGCTTTTTTTAAACGAGTATCAATGTTGGTATGAAATGTACAAATATTTGTTCGGAAGCGTTCACACGTGGCGGGCCACACAGGACGCCATCTTGCATATTTGTAATATTAACTTCGGAGTTGGTACTTAAGCTACTTCCGAATTGAATTCAACTGCTTCAAATTCCTCGGTATAAAAATGTTACATTTAAAGATTATGAAATTAAAGATCTTTTTTTTAGGAATACCATTTTAGCTTAATTTAATTATCTGTTTAAAACGTTCGATATTTGAAAGTCGGTCTGATATACTGATTCTCTGATATATATTTGACATATCGTTATAATATTTGGGTCATATATATATATATATATATATATATATATATATATATATATATATATATATATATATATATATATATATATATATATATATATATATATTTCTAGTTTAACAAGAATCGCATTGATATTATTTGAAATATATTTTAATTAATACAAGTTCAGAAATCGTAAGACAATTTTTTTTTTTTTTTTTAATAAACGATATATTGTTTAATGACCATCGTACGGAATGTTACTCTTAGGTAAGTGTGGGACATCAGATTGTAAGTATGTTTTGAAAATATGTACGGCTTTTATTTTAAATAACCTATTAGATAATTTAATATAATTTATCAGCAGGTAGACTGTATTTAAAGTAATATGCCCATCTTATACAAAGTAATTCTCCATAGTTCTAAATTCAAAATTTGGAAATGTCACCTTTATTTTATACCCGATATATACATAAGTGTATTTAATTGTTTTTTTTTTCAAATTTTAATTAACTTCTCGACACGATTATAATCAAATTAGCGACAGTCGCAAAACATATCACGCGTGAAATGAAATAATACGTTTGGAATTACCTTAAAATCAGTGCCGCTAAGACTGTTGGAAATTATTTGCAACTTTTCCTAATTTTTTAACTTTTTCTTATATTGTATGTATTTATGCATTCTGCATATGTCAATTAGTTTAATATTACGAAAAATAAAGTTTGTCTGTCAATAAAAAAGTGACTTCCTAGATGCCAAGCAGCAAAACATATTACATTTTATCATATTTGATTGATTATTACTATTTTCCTGACCACTCGTAAGTGAGTCGGCATAACATGTTATGGCTAGTTATTTTACGATCGCCCGCCTGCCTTACCTCAACTTACCTTAGTCGCCTTTTACGACACCTTGGTAAGAATTGAGAAAATTCTACTCAGCCGGATACCACAAGGTGGTTTATCTGTTTGATATAATAAAAAAATATTTTCCAATTTCTATATTCGATGGTACATTGGACAATGCAAATCATCATTTAAGTGTCTTCGAATACACTGGCCGTTTAACGGTTGCCATAATTTAAAAGAATTATTGCTCAAATATTTGAATAAAGAATAAGTAAAACATAAAAAGGCGAGAGAAGCAGCAACAAATCGCGCGCATTATACATGACAAATGTAATGCCCGGTGTCGGGTTGCGCCCACCCGTGCGACGGATTAGTTTCTGATCCGAAGCCCCATACACAAACGAGACGGCTTTTTTCCTAACATAGTGAACTCTCCGATATTTTTATCGGGATACGTCTAAAAAAAACAAGTTCTTTATTTGAATTTTAAATTTGACAACGATCATATTCCTAATTTATAGAAATAGGCGTTACTTTGCGGAGATCCATAATACAAAAGTAATAATAAAATAATCCACGATGAAGTAAAATAGAAAATATATATAATGCTAAATGTTGAGTGGACAATCCGTTTTCATACCTGATAAATACAGGATTCGTAAAAACACATGCACAAAATTCCACCACCGCTTCCACAATACACAATCACTACATACGTTCACTATCACAAACTCAACAATCGTTTCGCCCCGCAACGACGACGACGTTTCACGACAAAATCGAAAAGCAATCATATTTCTATATAAATATGAAAGCAAAACAGGAGTTTGATTTATTGTTCTCTCTCATCAAAATTGAGGA
Source organism: Morpho helenor (assembly GCA_029227775.1). Lineage (NCBI taxonomy): Eukaryota > Metazoa > Arthropoda > Insecta > Lepidoptera > Nymphalidae > Morpho > Morpho helenor. The sequence continues at coordinate 12,993,632 of JARGCU010000025.1, forward strand.
CCGAATGGTGTCTAGTTTCTCTGTCTTCATGATTTATGGAGATTGAAGAGCTGGAGTGATATAGGGTAGTTTCTTCATCCACTTTAAATGTATGTTAGAAAATATGATACATAAAAAAGTCGGTAAAGCGATATTGATCAAATTTTGTTCGTTTTTAGCCTAAATATAAACATATACTATAAGAAATTTTCCGTTATTCCTTCGGGAATAACAAAAAACATATACTATATAATTAGAGGGTATTTTCAAACTTCACGCGAACAAAGTTGCCTGTACAACTAAAATTAGAATTATAAGGAAGCCTTGGTTAAATACTAAAATCCAAAATAAGGTACCGAGTAGATAGGAATTGAATAGTTATAGTTGAGTTATTTCCAAAATTGTAACATATTTACATATATTCACTATTATTATAACATCAAACATAAATACACGTAAACTTTAAGTTTCATGCAATATCAATATAATAATTAAATAACACGGATCTCTGCGTATAATGGAAACAATTCAACAGCTTACTTTCCGCTGCTCCCCAAATAGAGCGCCCTCTGCCCTTGACGTTTGCCACGCCATCTATACGACTCCTTAAAATAATTTAGTCGAAACGCATTCTATTTATGAAAACACCAAAATAGGTCTTTAGAAAATAATTAGACATCTATTAATAGTTAACTAAGCGTAGTAGAGAGATGTTTTTGTTTGTTAATTCGTTCAAAAAAAGAATAAAAATTGTTGGCCTGGCTATGCTCTGCTTTCCATTTACAAAACTATAATAAATTAAATGGCCAAATGAAGATGTTAGTTTGTTTTTAGATTAAAAATAGTATTTATTGTTTGATGTTACATGTCGCTGCGTCGTTAATTGTCGTTAAATTGGCCCACCGTGTGGTATCCACTATAGTACCACCCTCTTTTCTTACCGAGGTGTCATAAAAGGCGACTAAGGTAAGTCGACCCGCCGTGTGGTATCCGGCTGAGTGTAATAGACCACCCTCATTTCTTACCGAGGTGTCGTAAAAGACGACTAAGGTAAGTTGACTCACCGTGGTGGTATCCGGTTGAGTAGAATAGACCACCCTCTTTCTTATCGAGGTGTCGTAAAATACGACTAAGGTAAGTTGACGTCAGGCAGGCGGCCGTTAAATGCGAAGCCAAGTCATATGACAACATGTTTATAACATGTTGTGCCGACCCCAGTTAGAGCGGGATAGAGGCAGGAAAATGATAAATTCCTATGTATTTAAAAAATATTTTAATAAGCTCTTCTTCAGCGACTTCATCTAGCGAGTTTCTTCCATACAGTCGCATGCTGACTATCACTGTACGTTAGAAAGAAGCTGGTATTAAAACGTGTCAAAATTAAAAAATAAAATTGAATATTATTAAAATGAGAAACATAAATTCAAAATGATATAACTCATAATAATACAGTTTATGAGCTGATCCTTCTCATGTTTTATGGTATAGGCAATAAAATTATTTAAATAACGACAAAACGAAATGCAAATGTTCATAACTAATGAAATTCCAAAACACATTTTAATTAAACTGTTTTGGAATACTATACCGGCACTAAAAAATATATCTAGGTACTCTACATTTATTTTTTAAATATTGCATTGCAAGTGCTCGCAAAATTTAATTTGAATAAAGATTTTATATATATGAATTAAAAATAGACTTCATATTTTTATATATACAACAAGTTTTCTATTATATCTAATTAAAATTAAAATTAAAATTAAAAAAAATAGTTTAGCTAAACACGTATGTACAAAAAGGCTTTTGAATCGTCTATGATTCGAAAAAATCCAACAGGAAAGTCGGTGGTTGATATCTAATCAAATCAAATCAAATCGAAATAATCTTTATTCAAATAAGCTCTTTCAAGCACTTTCGAATCGTCAAGGATCAATATGATTAATGAAGCTACAACTGGTTCGGAATGTTGATCTTACCGAGGAGAACCAGCAAGAAACTCTTCGGCCATTTACATAACTTAACCTCACTCTCTCATCGAGGTGTCGTAAAATACGACTAAGGTAAGTTGACGTCAGGCAGGCGGCCGGTCATAAAATACGTACCCATATCATATGACAACATGTTTGTAACATGTTGTGCCGACCCCACTTAGAGTGGGATAAGGGCAGGAGGATGATGATGATGAACTGGTTCGGAATGTTGCTCTTACCGAGAAAAACCAGAAAAAAACTCTACTCATGATTTTCTTACAACCAGTTATAGGTACGTTCGTCATAGCTAATTTGCAAGGTCCGCCAACGTAAAGCTTTTCACAAAATCCCCTTGGACTAATATAAAGTTTTCGCAAAACACTAAATTTCTTTCGTAAAAGAAATGTTCATCTGACAAGGTGTACAGTTCCCTACCTATCTAGTTATTTCATTATTATGCATCAATTTTGAACGCATCTACACTTTTTCACCGTAAACTATATTTACGCTAATATTACCTGTCATATTATAGAAATAATAGCAGCTGAAGTCAGCAGCTGGAAGAAATGTATAATGAAGTTCAAATTTTCTTATGCCGCAGTAGCGGAACGCTTTACTACACTATGATTACAATCCACCATGGATATCGATTTCCCACATGATACCCACTTTTTTCTTACTAAGAAAACGCAAGCTAAGTATTTCAGATCATTCTAAATAGAGTTTTCAATTCCTAAAACTCCTTATAGAGTGAAGGTAAAAAAGCTTTTAACAAAATTTAATTTCCCTGCTGTTAACCGTTGAGGAGTTCCTTCGTATGGAGCCAATCCAGACGGTCTCATGCTTTTTATAAGCACTGTTATCGGGACTGACCCAGTATGTAACAATTCAGCTCCGTCGGGCATTAGGAAGTGGGTCAAATTCAATTTGTAAGATTCCACTTTCACATACATTTATTGCAAGTTGAATAAAAGCTTTTAAAAATACACTTTTTTAAAGCAAGCTGGTTGCCAGAAGAACAAATTTTTAAAAGATATTTATATTGTTTTGTTTTATCGATATAACACAAATAGAAAAACACTTATCCTTCAGGCTTATTTTGCCGAAATCAACCGAACCAGCAGTAGAGTTGACGATTCATAAGCACTTTTTTCAAGTTGACTTATAAAAATATAAAAGAATACAGAATATTTTGAATGTGACGTAACGTGAAATTAAATATACTCGTAAATTCCTATAGCTACGTAAAGATTCTTAAATTCAATCAATCTCCGAAATAGTTATGTAAAACAAACATTCTTCCACAGATCGTTTATAATATTAAATACACAAATGCTTACGCTTTCAAATTTATACAAGATTCAATCGATAACAACCCAAGCTCAATCAACATGAGAAATGGCCGATAATACCTCATTACTGGTAGCTAGAGCCATGGCCTCCACGGCAGCCATTGTTGCGTGGATAAGCTCATTATTTATGTACTATTAGGCACAATCTATACTTAAGTTTAACCATTTACATGTAGGTAAAACCGCCCACACCACACCACCATGAATTTCTAAATAGCCTACGCTACCTTGGTTTATTAATCCTAAACTTCGTTTAGTGAAAAAGTGTAAATATGTATTTGTGTGTTTCATATGAATTCTGTACCTATATAATTCCTATATATTCTGTAATTTATAAAGCAGTCATAAGACCTGTCGTATTGTATGGATCAGAATGTTGTGCAATGAAAAAGACGGATGAAAGAAGAGTACATGCAAATGAGATGAGAATGTTAAGGTGGATGTGTGGTGTGACAAAACTGGATAAAATACGAAACGAGTATATAAGGGGAAGTCTGAAAGTTGCGCCCATTATAGAAAAGTCGAGAAGTGCAAGATTGAGATGGTATGGACATGTAATGAGGAGGGATGAAAATCATGTGACCAAAAGTGTGTTAAATTTGAATGTGGATGGATATGTGCCTAGAGGGAGGCCTAAAAAGAGATGGTTGGATTGTGTGAAGTATGATATGCATATAAAAGGAGTGGCGCCAGGGTTGACGAAAGATAGGACAGAATGGAAGAGAAAAACATGTTGTGCCGACCCCACTTAGAGTGGGATAAGGACAGGATGATATATATATGAATTCTGTAGCTAATCAAGTATATTTGTAATAGGTAATCCAATTTGGAATGTATCTAAAATCATACTAATATATAAAGCTGAGAGTTTATTTGTTTGTTTGATAGTTTGAACGCGCTAATCTCAGGAACTACTAGACCGATTTGAAAAATTATTTTAGTGTCCATTTATCGATATTACATCACGCTAAGAAGAATAGGAAAGGAGCAGCAATAATAAATATTGCGAAAACGGCAAAATTTTTAAGCTTTAAGTGAACGAGTGCGCTAAGTAAACGGTGAAAGTTATTCAAAAATTATGTATCACAAAAAATTTTCACCTTTAAATGTTCCAAATAAAAAAGTCCAAGACAGCATATGTCTAGCTTTTAAAGTTAACCCACATTAACCATTTTCATGGTTGTCAAATTACTTACTGTATTACGGTTTTAATCTTTCCACGCGGGCGGAACCGCTGGCGATTGCTACACTTACACTGAAATAATTTTTTAATTCGGTGCAGAAGTCAGGAACTACTGAGGATTAGCGCGTTCAAACAAACAAACTCTTCATCTTTATATATTAGTATACTTAGAGTTTATTTACTTAGCTTTAACACTAATACATAGTATATTAATGGAAGCATTTAAACAAATTAAATCGCATAGCTATACTTATTATAAAACAAATTCTTGTTTTCTTTTACTGCAAATTTACTGAACGGATTTTTGTACGATTTTTACTAAAAGTGCAATTCCTTTGGAAGGTTTAGGTTAATAGAACTTTACCGTTTTATGTAATCGTGTTGAAGAGGTCGCGTGTTCATAAAAAAAACTCGCCTGCGTTTTTTGTGACACTTTTGTGATAAAAATTTTATGACACTGATTTTCAAGCTGCTGGCCAAGCTAGTACTAATATAAAAATGCATCATCCCTACATTACATACATTTTTCAGCTATCTATGGTTGAACCTGAAATAGCCATGAATGTATGAATGAGGTAGGTATATATCATTACATCACACAGTGTTAGTCGAAATGTCGATATGTATATTTTTTAACTTTTGGTGAAAAGGATATTAAAGATTATTCCATACATAGTAGACGCCGTCGTGACAGTATTAAGCCTTACACTTGCGGTTATCCCACTCGAATGCATTCACACCGGCCCATTCAATAGCATGCAGTTGCGTGTATTTAAGCTTTTATCGGGGCCCGGCCATAAATCGCTGCGCAGGCGCAAGTAATCCATGCCCCTCGCCCCGCCGGCTATAAACAGAAGTCAACGTGTTGGACTTATAAATCCTGCTCTTAACTATTGTATCTTACGCCACAATAATGAAGTTAGCTCGTTCGTGGAGAATTATGCCACCACGTGGGTGGGCGACGCGGTCGGAATGAATCCTCGAAGATTATGTGCTTTGGAGGCGTTGCGATTTTTTGTTGTTCAGCGTTGACACTAGAGGTTACGCAGCCGGTATGAGGTCGTCTGAAAAAACAAAAGACACGGGTGCAGAACGAATTTCTATTGCATTCGCTATTTATAGCGAATATTCTCGTTTGTATTTAGGTAACTATATTAATTTTACGATATCAGTATCGAGGAAGAAAGTCTATGTTACACTTTTGCTCTTCATCTACATCGATAGATAAAATCACATTGAACTGTTACTCCGTTTAGACGTCAACGAAGGAATAACGAACACGCTTTAATGTCTTAGGGTCATCGTCCTGCCCTTATCCCACTCTAAGTGGGGTCGGCACAACATGTTATAAACATGGTGTCACATGATTCGGCTAGGTATTTTTCGACCGGCCGCCTGCCTGACTTACCTTATTCGTCTTTTACGAGGAAAGAGGATGGAGGGATTATTAAAAAGGAAACTGAAATTTTTATACTTACTAATATAATAAACTAGCGGCCTGCCCCTGCTTCGCACGGGTGTAAAATATATATCCCATGTCAGTCAGTGTAAAAAAAATGATTAAAATCGATCCAGTAGTTTTGATTTATTCTTTACTGCCCGTGGCCCGCAAGCGTTAAATTTGGAGAAAAACAATTTCCTTTCCCTATACCAAGAAGATTTCCTGCTATCTTTGGAATATCTAAATTCATATAGTACATTTTTACTTATTTACTTTTACATTTTCCCTATGTATTTTATTTTTACAATTAATTACAGAATGTCTTTATATACAACATTCACAGCTTCCTTGTCGTTAAACAAACTTTGAAAGAGCGACATATAGCTGCAAGATTCGAAGTTCTCACGGCATTTTAAATCTGTAATATCTCCGAAAATGTTCACTTAAATTACATGCCATAAACGGCCATATTGATCTATATTAAATCAACAATTTATTTAAGGTACTTAATTGGATAAGGATTAATGCTGTATTGTATAAAAATTGCTTTAAAAATAAGGCATTATTTTTCGTAAAAAGTAAATGACAAAAAATGCTATTGTGGGTTATCCATAAGAGATAGACATATACCATCGCGGACTTTTCTCAGGTGTACAAATACTTAGTACATCATTTTGATAAATCTCGTAGGGTTTAGCCTGCGTTTGCAATGTAAGCGGAAAAAAATGTAATTATTTACGACATCACATTAGAAATCTCAACCTCTTACAGTATTTCTCTACTCCATATTGAATGTTATTAGACATGTAAACCTTCCTCTAAAATCACTCTATATATTAAAAAAAAACCGCAACAAAATCTGTTGCATAGTTTTAAAGATTGAAGCATACATAGGGATATACGGACATAGGGACAGACAGAGAATGCGGCTTTGTTTTATACTATGTAGTGATATTATTTATTTTTACAATTGATTAGACAATGTCTTTACATACAACATTCATAGCTTTCTTATCATTAGACAATATAAACTTGAAAGAAGGAGATTTAGTTGCGCCTCCGGTCGCTGCTAAATTCGAAGTGCCTATAGGTCGAAGCGCGGCCTCCTTGCGGGATTTTAAATCTGTAATATCTCCGAAAATGTTCACTTAAATTACATGCTGTAAACGGCAATATTGATCTATATTAGATCAACAATTTATTTAAGGTACTCAATTGGATAAGGATTAATTCTGTATTGTATAAAAATTGCTTTGAACATAAGGCATCATTTTTCGTAAAAAGTAAATGAAAAAAACTGCTATTGTGGGTTATCCATAAGAGATAGACATATACCATCGCGGACTTTTCTGCAGACCTTTTTAAGGTGTACAAATACTTAGTACATCATTTTGATAAATCTCGTAGGGTTTAGCCTGCGTTTGCAATGTAAGCGTAAAAAAATGTAATTATTTACAGAAACCTCAAAAATTACAGTATTTCTCTACTTCGTATTGAATGTTATTATACGTACAAACCTTCCTTTTGAATCACTCTATCTATTAAAAAAAACCGCATCAAAATCGGTTGCGTAGTTTTAAAGTTTTATGCGTACATACGGAAATATGGACTTTGTTTTATAATATGTAGTGATGTGAAAGCTTATCTTTCGGTCTTTCTGTTACCATTTCACAACTTATCGCTGAAGATATGCACATTAAATTGTGTACAATTAAAGCTTATATACCAACATATAGCATATAAAAAGTAATTTTCCTCATTTGTAAGGAATTTTCCGGATTTTAATTAATGTTTATATAATAAATATAATGAATAATAACTAAATATGATTTGTAACGCATTTAGTCATAAAAACGTTAATTGACATGTATTAAAAGGTGTAAAATATCGTTAATGTACACTTAAATTTATATTCATAATCATTAAATATAGATTTACTATTACTATTAATTTGTGCGCTTAATAAGGAAATACCAGGTGGTATTTTCTTATTAAGCGCACAAATTCCATTAACTTATTTAACATTTTTATTAGTAATTCTAAAGTACATTTTTTAACCAACTTATATAAATTATTCACAACATTTTTATGAATAAAGATTTAAACGCTTAAATATCTTTAAAGCTATTTAAAATATTACTTTATTATACTAAGGAATTAAAACATTTTCACTATTCTTAAATTCAAAAATATTTTCGTTAAATTATTTTACAAAATCTTGGTAGTCAATATTTGAAAATGACGTCTGCTTAAAATAAAATTATTTAAAATTAATTATTCTTAAAAGTGGTTACATATTCACGATCAAAAGCTAACATTACCGTATATAATAATTTTCGAATTATGGAATTACTATATAGCTTTTACTCGAATCTTTGTTTGAGTGGACTGTTGTCGCCGAAGTTGATAAAAGATGGCGCTTTAATGTCATCCATACTCACAAACTTTCGCATTTATAATATTACTGGGATTTATTTATTCTTCGAATATCGAATTACACACCCCATAAAAGCTTTATGCCTTAATGGCTATTTAGTAACTGCAGTTTTACCTTGGACTAACGATATGAAGAATTAATTCTGCTTCAAATACCTATAGCTAGAGAACCCGTATTTTATTCCCGGTAAGAAGAATTGATTTTTTTTAATGAGTAGGTACGCTTTTGTATACATTATAGTCACATACTCGTATCGTTTTTAATTAAATTAAGTAATCACTCAATAAATGAGGAAATGAATATGGAACTTAGACCCACAACACCGCTTAAATGCGAGTATATAGATATCTCACAAATAAAACTAACGAACAAAGCAACTAAGAAGTTCCTAATGAGTATTTAATAGTTATGTTTATATTTTATAGAAAATTACATAAAATATATTACTTAAATTTTCAACCATTGAATTGGTCTGGAATAATAAATAATTTATTTATTTATTTGGACATCCAGATGGTGTTACATATATAACTTACGCATAATTAAAATGGAAAGTTAAGAAAAATAATTTGACATTTACGACTTCTAAAGGTGTCACAGCATGCACTAAATAATTATAATATAAATGAGAAATTTAAGTAAGTTGATAAATAAAACAATAATATTAATGAAAGCAAAAACGACAACTTAAAAAAAAATCCTAGATAATACGGTGGCATCTAATTAATCTCATCTTAACAATCATAATGTCTTTTATTAATATTTTAAATCAGCTGTGCTTTCGGTTTTGCCCGCATGGAAATCAGTATCACAAAAGTATTTATTGTGAGTTAACCATAAGAGATAGAGGCATGCTCTCGCGGACTTTTTTGTAGTATTTTTGTAGATCTACAATTTACTAGTACATTACTTCAGGGTATCTCTGCTGGTTTACGCGGCGCACGCGACTTAATCAACCAGCAGGCGAGATTTTTTATCAACACGCGACCTCTACAAGACAATTTATGTAAAACCGTAATGTTAACATAGAACTTCCGGAAGAATTGCACTATCTTTAAGTGCCAAGCGTACAAAAACCGTTCAGTAAATTTTGAGAAAAAAGATCACATACAGACAGACAGTTTTTAGGGACTTTGTTTTATAATAAGTATATATTTAAAGTAGTAGAAGCGTTCGAACGTTTTAAAAATCATTGTAATAATATATAGTCCCAGGTAACACGAGGTAGGCACGGGTAAACGCGTGACGAACGAGTGTGAACCGAGCACCGAAGAGGCGTGCGTAATCGCTCCTATTCGTAACCGTATAAACAAACACTCGTACGCGACACTAAAAAACCGATATATTTCACCAAACTTTTATATCCGTTCGCTCCAACTTAAAATATATTACGTTTTCTTTAGCACCTTTTGTATCTTTTAGTGCGTTGTCCCCACTTTTATGGGTGCAAGGCGGTTGTAAATCATTGTAGTAGAAGTGGTGTACAATCGTAAACAATATGCGTCCCGCAGAGCTCTGGGGGACTGTGGCCGGTCGATTGCGGGCGCAAGCTGCTCGGCCGTTTGAAAACGACCCATAGACAAAACGAGAACCTTAGCCTATCTATGTCGCTACGACTACTTTCAACTGACATTTCGCTATCGTAGAAACGCCGTGTGGTTTCCGGATGAATGGAATAGTGACCTCATTTCTTATTGGTGTTGTAAAAGGCGACTAAGGTAAGTCGACCCGTCGTATGGTATCCAGCTGAGTAGAATAGACTACCCTCATTTCTTACCGAGGTATCGTAAAAGGCGACTAAGGTAAGTCGTCCCGCCGTGTGGTATCCGGCTGAGTAGAATAGATCACCCTCATTTCTTACCGAAGTGTCGTAAAAGGTGACTAAGGCAAGTTGACCCACCGTGTGGTATCCGGCTGAGTAGAATAGACCACCCTGTTTCTTACCGCGGTGTCGTGAAATACGACTAAGTTAAGTTGGTGTCAAGCAGGCGGCTGGTTGTAGAATACGAAGCCAAATCATGTGACAATATGTTTATAACACGTTGTGCCGACATCACTTAAAATGGGCTTAGGGCAGGAGAATAATTGTATTATTGACAAAACGAAGCACAGCGAATGTAACTGAAGGAATATTAAGTAATAAAAAAGCTTGTTATTAACAACAAAGGAAACAATTTCCACGTCGGCGCTGAATGTGGACATTACATTACCGATAACAGTTAATCCGAGACGCGCCAGCTGTAAATTAAACTTTATATCATTTTTAACGACCACTTCGAATGGTGTTTTGATTGCGGTCGGCTGGAGGCGTCGACAACTCGACACGTCGATAAGGCGACAGTTATCGCGCGACACAAAAAACGCGCGTTTTATAGCCAAAAAAGCGACTCGCGCGCACCACCGATGTCCTAACCCCCCGTCAACGGGCTTAGACTTAAAAATTTTATGTGGATTCCTACACCGCAACACACTTCAATTTTACGAGCGTCGATATAGGCCTCACTTGACGTTATGGGACGTCATCAATAATTTTTTAGTATCTACCTAATAGCTGTTTTGTAACGTCTTATAGAGTTTCACGTGGTTTCACGTGCGTTTCTACATAAAACGTCTAATTTATACGTGTGTTAAATTATTCATTTTTTGTAAAGGTTAACTCCCTGCAAACAGATCCGTATAAAATCCAAATTTCTTTTTATTTATGATTTTACCCTAACTATGTCGTGTGGAATCCGGCTGAGTAGAATAGACCACACTCTTTCTTACCGAGGTGTCGTCAAATACGACTTACCTAAGTTGATGTCAAGTAGGCTGCAAGTCGTAAAATACGTAGCCAAATCAAGTTACAACATGTTTATAACATGTTGTGCCGACCCCATTTAGAGTGGGATAAGGGCAGGAGGATGATGATTTACTCTCACTAGCAGCTATCCGTTGCGCTCGACAATCCGTTATATTTTTTTCATATCTTGCATCTTATTAATTTATTGTGGCTATATAGTTTTACTTAAATCCTTTTACCTATTCGTGAGTACTAAAAAGCTAAATTATAATTTTCAAAAGACCTTTATCAAACGACTAGAAAAATTGCTTCGATTGTGAAATATTCATGGAGCATGAAAAAGACTGAAAATTACAATAGCTCTATATATCTTTTTTGTGATATAAAAATTCTTGTCTAAAAATTTTGACTGGTTATATAAATTTAATTTTCAAAGTGATATTTTGTTTATCTGTACTATGCAATAATACTCTTCGACGCTGCACAGGATAGTAATTATAGAAATTATATTTTAAAAGAGCAACCCGAGTTTCTTGCTGGCTCTTCTCGGTAGGAACAGCATTCCGAACCAGCAGTAGAGTTCACGATTCAAAAGCACTTGTTTACAAGTTTACTTGAATAAAGAATATTTTGAATTTACATTTGTGATTGATATGCATATTTAAAAATTACATCAAATCATAAACTATATAACATTAACATTAAGTTGAATTTAAGACAATCATCGAAAGCGATTATTTCGCGAAACATCCTTCAAAATTTAACAAACCTAAACATTTGTTTATAATTGACTCGGTTTATTTATGGCAGTGCTAAATTACTGATTTTAACAAAGCATTTTCCTCGTTCTAAACAAGGTGTGATTTAACGCTCAATGATATATTTAACGCGGCAAATAAACCGTGAAATGAGACCACAAAACACGTAAAGAGCATCAAGTGATAACAAAGAACCACCCATTAATCTCTCATTGTGCGACGTCGTCGAACGTCCCGTTTTGTTTGGGTTCGTACCGATATATTTCAGACGCTCGTTTGCACTGTTCTATTGTCCTAAACGATCGGGTGTGATCGCATACAAAGAAATTTACAAATGGGGCGAAAATCACAGACTATACATCATATTTGTGTACACAAACCATAAATTCGGTCCAACGGTGAGACGAATTTCAACTAAAACTATATTAACAGTCGCACAAAGCTAAATATAAAAGGCGGCAATAGCTATAGATTATTTTGCTGTAATCCGCGTTTGCTAAGAAAATATTCGTAATGGTAAGTGTAGGAAGTAGGAACCGTTCTCATACCTTATACATGCAGGATTAGTTACCGCCCTTTTCAAAAAACACCGCCACCAACTACACTACACGCATTCACTACGACAATCTGTACGATCGTTCCGCCCCGTAACCGAAGCATCATCAGAAGATAGGTCCAATGTACATCCACACTAATATTATAAATGCGAAAGTCTGTCTGTCTGTTACGCATTCATGGACTTGAAGAACAAGATGAAAATACAAAGTAAATAATTGAGGGTATTTTAATAAGTAATTTAATGCACAATTTGATTTGAAGTCGTGGGAAAATTAACATATTACTTGAATAAGATCAATTTTAAGTAAGTAACGTCCAGTTAATATCCTACTGCTGGGCACTGTACTCTCCTTATTTGGTGAGAAGAGTTGGAGCTTAGCCCTAGCACGCTGCTCCAATGTGGATTGGTGGGTTACACATATCTCCAGAATTCTCTAGACATATACAGGTTTCCTCACAATGTTTTTCTTCACCGAAAAGCGTGTGATAAATTATCAATAAGACAAATTAGTTTTAATAGAAAACTCATTGGTGCCTGCCTAGGGTTTGAACCCATGACCCTTCCAGAGAGGCACACGGTCTCACCGTTCGGCTATTAGAGTTTAGAAAATAGCCATAGTTCACTTTTATTTTATATTCCACTTGTACTTCCAAGACATCATAGTATCAGAAGACGTATATTTTAAGTAAGAACTATATACTTACTTCCTTACTTCAAAATGAATTTCGACGATGAAGTTAATCACATTCTCTGTGATTAACTTCAAACAAGATATTACTTCAAACAACATAACAAGATTTAATTTATTTTCAAAGTTTGTTATTAATTTGAAACATCAATGTTATTTCATTTTTATTACAGACTTTATTTACAACATAAGATATATAATTTTATTGATTTTTGCTTAATTATATCATTTTAACACAGTGTTTAAATGGTCACCATATTAAATAAATACCAACATATAAGCCGATAAATAACAGTAGATCATAAATCATTCTGATTTAGTATCTACTGTTTGATTAAAAAAAGCCCTGATAATACAGGGAATGGCTGTGAGTGGATGCATGTCAATAATACGTAGAATAATACCATCATTCTCCTACCCTTATCCCACTCTAAGAGGGGTTGGCACATTTGGCTAAATCATGTTGTCGACCGGCCGCCTGCCTGAACTTACCTTAGTCGTCTTTAGCAACACCTCGGTAAGAAATTAGAGTGGTCTATTCTACTGAACCGGATACCACACGGTGTATCAACTTACCTTAGTTGCCTTTTATGTTAAAAATGAGGATGGTCTATTCTACTCAGCCGGATACCACACGGCGGGTTGACTTATCTTAATCGCATTTTACGACACCTCGGTAAGAAATGAGGGTAGTCTATTCTACTCAGCTTGATACCATACTGCGTTCTAAAAAATACCAACATATAAGCGATAAAATCATAATTCATTTTGATTTAGTTCTGCTCAATAAAAAATGCCCTGACCAATACACGAACCGGTGTGAGTGGATGTCAATACATTCAGCATTTACGTAGAAAAATACCAAATTGTTAAAATAAAACTAGTAGCGGTAAGTTATAAAGCAAGTAATTTCAATAGGTCCAATACACTTGCGAGTTACGGGTAACGTGCGCCTGGGGGCCGATCGCTCATCAGCTAAACGTTAGGAATTTGTTAAATTTAAAGTTCCTTTTGTCGAACCGTCATCCTCGGGAATGAGAGGATCACGAATACGAACTCCATATCTATTAAACTTGTAAGACTTTCCAAAAACACTATAAATAATTTTATTATATTATTTTCCAATGTGTTTGTTATTATTTAGTAAATTCTATTCGAATATTTATATTTTTTTATCTCACAACTTTTATTTAGAAAATATTGAAAAACATATTTTGAAAGATATTCGCGACAAATAAACTGACCATTACTATTATTTTTTGTTAAAGATAATATTATTAAAAAAAAATACTTTAACCGGTTATGTGTGTATATATATAGGGATAGTTTGTTTGAATCGTTGCTTCTTAATAACACTTCTTGAAATACTTACTTCTTTAATTTTTAATACGTGTTTCTAGTACATCTTACACCTTCCTCTTTCGTCTCTTCCTTTACAACTTTTTTGATATAATAATAAACTTTAAATATTTTTCACCTATATGTATATATATATATATATGTAGACTCATCAGTATCTTGGGCATTATTCTTAGACATAAGTGGGCGTAATTAGGGTATCGTGCATATGGAAAAGTACAACGCTTATCTTCAACTTTATATTCTTCTTAACAATTTTCACAACTGCGCCATGACAAGCATCTGTCTTCATCTCTCACATGCGCCGTCTGCATTCCGTCACCGCTGCGCCTTCTATTTTCAATGTATTTTCAATATATTTTTAATGATGGAACGTTGGTTGCCAGGATGCGACACGGCCATCCTGCGAGACACACGTCCCCGTGTGTTGATCTGTAACAAACAAACGAACCCAGAAATTCCGTTCGACCTATCCTACAACATCTGGGTCATTGAGGTCTAGATCTTTTTAATAAACGAACAAAACAAGGAAAATCATATCTCGTCATAAGTTGATCATTTTCAAATTCAAATTCAAATTCAAAATATTCTTTATTCAAATAAACTTGTAAACAAGTGCTTTTGAATCGTAAACTCTACTGCTGGTTCGGAAAGCTGTTCCTACCGAGAAGAGCCAGCAAGAAACTCGGCGGTTGCTCTTTTAAAAATATAATTCTTAATATTATTTACATTAAGTCGTTACTGTCTTGTACAGGTTCAAAGAGAGCTATATCCACACATTCATATCTTCCAAATAATCTTCAAGAGTATAGTAGGCTTTCTGTATCAGCCTCTTTTTAACAGTGTTTTTAAACTGCTGTAATGGCAGTGCTGAAATTGATTGCGGAATTTTATTATAGAATCTTATACCATACATTGAACTATGAAACCCTACAAATAAAATATAAGGCCATGCCAAACCCATAATGCATACAAAAAGTACTGAGGCAGAGTACCATTGAGTGACACTCACCATGACATTACAATAATACACATAAAACCTATCAGAATTTACTTCAAAACAACCCAGGTATCTTGTTCGTGGTCTACCGCTTCTGTCTCAGCAGAAGGGTCTTCCCTCAGGGATAACGAGTCCACATGACTCACGGCCATCGCTACACAGCTAGACCCGACTATACCACCCAGAGCTATCGCTCCCTGCGTACCCACGGACTACTCAGAGCAGATACCGATTTCTACCGGGCTACAGACGATACCCTGGTGTCATCGACCCCCAGAGCTATCGCTCACTGCGTACCCACGGACCACCCTGAGCAGATGCCGATTTCTACTGGGCTACAGACGATACTCTGGTACAGTCACCGACCCACCGAACCAAGAACCCGTCTGTATAAACATCAACACAAATTACGTTATCACAAATCTTGTCATTATCAATAGGTACTGGACTCTCAGGTATTTTTGTAAGACAATAAGACACATTATGTTTTTGACTAAAAGAGCTGAATTGGCAAAAGGTTAAAAGTTCACCCCCTTCTTATAATTTCAGTTGTAAAACCGTTTACTTTATTTGACAATCATTTGCAAGGTACTATAAACATTCTTGTTAGCCATCCCTATTAATGACAACATTATTAATTATTACCCAACTAAATTTATAAGCTATATATAGTCTCTTTTATGAGAGAACATCCAGGCCCAGAAACAAATCAAAGTAATAACACCTACCAAATGATGTGAAAGCTCCTGATGGGGGTTTGACCAGACTTTGGTCTACAGTCTACTCGTCGGTGTACTGGTACCTCAAAGAGCAGGTCCATTGGTCATGCAGCGACTCGCGACGTGAACCAGCCTGCTACACCTGTAGCACACAAATAATTTGTAATCTGCTTGTCATCGTTGTCCAGAGCTTACCACAGTACCACAGACAATAGTCTTTTGGTTCCAAAATCCGTTTGCGACACTCCATTTTTCTGTGCACTGCTGATCGCAACTAAGACCCTTGAATTGGGATCGCGTTGAATCTGCGATCCTCTATAAACATCTTTCGTTTCAAATAGGAGTATACTTGTAGTTCCTGGTGCAGCTTTTGACGCGAAGATATCTCCGTTATGAATGCAAGCCATTGCAGTCATATATCAATTTTGTACCAAATGCGTAATCACCGTTCAAGATGCAATTTGCACTATATTTAAATTCTTCCAACAATTCATCAAATACGTAACACGAAAACAGGCATATACAGAATGATTTTTAATTATCCATTGATCTATCATTGTTGAAATTAATAAGTGCAGCCGCAGAAATTTCCAGAAAACGTATCTTCTTTTGTTTTTCCGTCCAAGTATAACGCTGTAGTACACCACAATTTTACGTAAAATCATCATTTATCGGGTTTAAACTTCGGCCGATTGATATTATTCGTCTCACTTGGATTTTTTTTTTCTTTTTGTTTTTGGTGTTTGAATTGTTTTATTTCGTAACTCTTATAGTATCTGCCATTGTGAGTCATCATAGTCCCTTCATACTATCCATCCATTTGCACGATTGAATCCCACGACTGATGTAGACTCATCAGTATCTTGGGCATTATTCTTAGACATAAGTGGGCGTAATTAGGGTATCGTGCATATGGAAAAGTACAACGCTTATCTTCAACTTTATATTCTTCTTAACAATTTTCACAACTGCGCCATGACAAGCATCTGTCTTCATCTCTCACATGCGCCGTCTGCATTCCGTCACCGCTGCGCCTTCTATTTTCAATGTATTTTCAATATATTTTTAATGATGGAACGTTGGTTGCCAGGATGCGACATATATATATATATAATATATATATATATATATATATATATATATATATATATATATATATATATATACATATATATTAAAGAGAAAGTGTGTTTATTCCTTATAGACTTCAAACGCCTTGACCGATTTTAATGAAATTTTTTCATACCATCTTTAGATAGATGCAGCGGCCAATCCTATTAAGTTTGGTGGCGATCGATGTATTAATTAAACTGTCAATTATATTTTTGTCTTGACTCGAAACCAGACTGAGCCACAACAACTTGTGGCCGGACCGCTAATTATAATTATAATTTCACTTCTCCGCTCTTTGTAGCCTTTATTTTTTAAGAACAAGTTAAGTAAAAATGACACGTCCCGTAAAAAGTTATCATAAAAATAGTGCCTCTTGTCCCACGAGACTACCCGCTTCTCATGCTCTCAATTGACAGACTGACGTGTGACGGCCATTGTCATGCTGACATGTTGACACTGTCAAACTTGACTTCTGTCGGATTCCGCATGTAAATACGGAAATATTACCCTCTGCATAGCACAATGCACGGACAAATTAAATAATAGAAAAATAAACCAACTCACGTATAAAAACAGCTGCCGCTATTTTCTTATAACGTATATTTTTATCGCAATAATATTTCCAAATTCGTTTTTTTATTAATAGTAAAAGCCGTATGCTTTATCGCAATGTCAACAATTTTTTTTCTTCCTATCATCTACATGTTACTCGGACAATTATTTTGTCCAATATTTTCCTCATGAACGCAAAGAATCATACATATTATAAAACAAAGTCCTCAAAGGCTGTCTGTATGTATGTATATCGATTTTCTCATAGTCTACAAAGCGGATATTTCTACGGTTTTACTAAAAGTTCAATTATTGAGGAAGATCTAGGTTAATAGTATATTCTCTGGAGCGGATTTACCGATTTTGATGGGACTTTCACTGTAAGATAGAGGAGGTTGTAGAACAACATAGAAGCTAACTTATTATCCTAGAATTTCCGCAGGATCGAGATATACACGGGAAAACTTTAAGCCACCTGGCGCTGAAAAACATTGTGGCGAAGGCATGCACGGATAGTATAATTTTATTGCGCACCAGCTTAAGAAAGTATGGTATGTATGGTGCAGGAAAAATACTTAATATTACCTATGTAAAATAAATACGAAAGTAAATGAATACTATAAGTTTTGTAGGTATCAATTATATAACAATTCGAATTTGCCAACGTACGATCAAAAAATTATTTTAAAATTAATATTACTTTTTGAAGAAAAAGCTTTGAAAATTTGAGAGCTTATCTTCATACTTTCACAATCGTCTAACAACTATTTTACATATAAGGACTATGATAAGTAGCCGAAACTTTCAAGTAGAAATGATACTATGAAACTATGTGAGTCGTTCTTTAAAGACGTAAATATTTAAGTCACGATAGCGTTTCAACGTCCGGAAATGAAACAGCTTAAAAATAATTTAAGGCGAGACCATTGTGGGCGACAACACGGCCATAAATAAAGCGAATTGTTGTCCCGTTGAATATTTCTAAACAACATTAGAGTTGAATGTTTGAATTGTCACTTTGTCACCATTTTGGTTAGAAAGAGGCTCTGCTGGATACGGGGTGGGTGAGCGCGGGGGGCGCTCTCCAGGGGTCGTACTGACCTGTGCCTGTTTCTCTATGTTTTTTTTTTGTTTCTGCATTGTAAAGAAGTGTTGACATTTTTTATTGGAATGCGTTTAATGAAGCGTGCTGCTACACTGATATATCTTGAGTTCGACTGAATCGTATTAGCTAAATGTTGCCAGGCGAAAAAAAATTTGAGATTCACAATTCTCTCACTAGATAGATAATTATTGTCTGATCTAAAAACCTTTGATACAATACACGGATGTAAAGAAATGAATTATTTTAAGTATCAAATACTAAGTCGGCTTTCTCTATAGAAATACTCGTACAAAAATCGCACTAACTCGTAACACGCAAAACTAAGTCATCTTAACAATGATTATTCGAGATTATAGTTCAACACATAAAGTTTATTATTCCCAGTCTTCTTATTTAAATTAAGCTATTTTTGATGTTCAAGTTTAAAAACTTTGAATTATAAAACGATACGAGTAGGTGATGTATATTATAGACAAAAAAGGAACCGACATAAGCTTGCGGCTCCTGCTTTGCGCCTTGCAAAGGTAATTAAGTCATTTGTGGATTTGGGTATACGATTCTATAATAAAATTCCGCATTCAATTTTAATGCCATTACAGCAGTTGATACAAAAAGCCTACTATACTGTTGAGGATAATTTATATGATAAGAATGCGTGGATATAGCTATTATTCGACCCTGTACATGATAGTAAAGCCTTAATGTAATTAGTTATTTTAAAAAAGCAACCGCCAAGTTTTTAGCTGACTCTTCTCGGTAAAAACAGCTTTCTTAACCAGCCTTAGAGTTGACGATTCAAAAGCACAATTTGTTTACAAGTTAACTTGAATAAAGAAAATATTGAATTTAAATTTGAATTTAATTTGTATCATGTAAGTAGTGCAGAGAAGTTGGTCATTATGGTATTTTAAAACTTGACCTTCGTGAAATTATGTCATATCTATAGTCTATCTTAGACAGAAAAATAAAACTGCCATTAATTTTTATTAGCTGCTTTATTAATATATATATTATTTATTTATAGGTTGACACAAAACGATGTCGCGGACAGTAATATTAAATATACACATTAACATGCTAATGTAGATAACTATAAATAAAGTTTTAAAATTTATCCATATACACTGATTAAGAATTAGAATATCAAATTATTATGTAAATATGGAACGTTAAGATACACTCGGTGAAAACGTCTATACTATTAAAAGCGACATTATTAATTCATAACACGATGTTACTGCCATCATCGTCTCAAAAAAGAATGTCCACTGCGTATTGGCATTAAGAGAGACAGAGTGGGACTAGATTCTCCCTTACACTTTCAAAATTTTAGTAATGTATTTTTATCAAATTATTGTATATTTTATACCTTGTTTATACAATTATAAATTTAACATTATAAAACGTTTATTTATAACATAATATATTTATAATGTAAGAAACAACAAAATAGTCTTATAATTAAAAAATTCGTTATCAATAATATGTTATTTACTATAACTATAACTATTATTATCTTGGTTTATGGCCTGTACAGCGCAAATTCGGCGCAAATCATTCTGCCTATGTCACGTAAAATAAAGAATATATAAACAAACGAAACCTAAATCATCACTCCATTTTTATTTCCTAAACTGTTGCCCTTACTATAGCTAAATTATATAATTGTTAAAAATTTAAAACAAAATAAACCTCATAATATATTTAGTCTGTGTTACAAATTTAAATGGGGAAACTTTTCTGTCATGATTATCTGTGTAACTCCATAGAGTAGGCAAAACTTCCCCTGACACGTGTCTATGGAGTGAACTCACGGGAGGGCAAACAGTTTGGAAACAAGATCATTATTTAGAATTTAACAACTATATAGGAATATATAATTTAGAATATAGATTTCTATACGTTTAATTTATTATTAAGGACGTCAGTGGCCTCAAATTGTAATTATTTTTTGTTGAAAAGATTATAATCCGACTTTCTTGCTGGTTCTTCTTGGTAGGAGCAAACTACGGAATCACTGGTAACTTCTTAAAAAAAATAGAACGATTCAGAAATACTAAAAACAGTCCACTTGGCTGGCCGGTTGGCGCAGTGGGTGGTTCCTGCCTTCAGCTCCGCGGGTCGCGGGTTCGATTCCCGCCGTGAGCCAACATTTTCTATAAAATAACTTGTCGGTTCTTCTAGCTTGTGTGTATATTTGTATTTAAGTATGTATTTAAAAATTATACATTCACCAGTTGTCTGTCTACCATAACGCATTAAGTTACTTTAAGGACGGACGACCGTGTGTGTAAGTGTCCCATATATTTATTTATTTATTTATTTACTTGAATTAACTTGAAGAATATTTTGAAGTTGAATTTAAATGTTTCATGAAACATTTAAATTCAACTTAACAGCAGAGACATCTCATGAGATGTCTCTGCTGTTAAAGATAAGTGTTAAGTGCTAAAGATCTGACGTCATCATTCAATTCTGATTGTCATAGACAACCAGACAAGAATGAACTATTGACATCAAATCCCTATGTAATATGATAACATTGTGATGTTTGCCCATCACAATGTAACAAGTAAGTTTCCCGTCACGATAAAGAACACTATGTCATTTAGCAAATACATTTGTTAAAAATAAACCATAGATACTTGGTCACTTGATTGAATTTGCTCTTTGTAAGAGATTTACACTCTTATCGTTCTTCTATCACAAATATTAGACAGAAAGAGAGAAAAAAGAAGTTCTTCTTCTTAATACATAAAGCTTAAGTTAATACTAACAGAGCCACTAAAATGATACACTAATATAAAACACGAAGTGAAATCACGTGACAACATGTTATAAACATGTTGTGCCGACCCCACTTAGAGCGGGATAAGAGCAGGAGAATAAATTAACTTACTTTCTTCCTTCAAGACGCTTAGTAGTAAGTTATAATTTAGATACGGTTATCTATTTTCTAGGTTCGCTTAAAGACTATACGTCTATTCGACCTGACATTGACATTTTTCTTTCCTGCTGAGACCTTCACATGTTTTAACCGCAACGCTCGGTCGGGCTAACCCGATAGAATAAGACGTGAGTATAGCCGGTTCTATACATTAACTATGAATACTACTCACGAGAATAATCTCGTTAGTGCCTGCCCGGGGTTTAACTCGTGACATCAAATACAAATTTAAATTCAAAATATTCTTTATTCAAGTGCACTGTTTACAGTACTTTTGAATCGTCAATTATTTAAAAGAAGCTACCACTGATTCGGAAGTGTGCTCCTACCGAGAAGAACCACCAAGGAACTCGGCGGATAATCTTTAAAAAAAAAATAATTACAATTTGATGGTTTTAAGTTAACTGCAGTTAAGATATGCTACTATCACTCAGATAATCCTCGATTTTATCGTTTTAAAATATTTTCTAAACTTGTGTAAGGCAAGTCTAGACAATGTTGCGGAATTTTGTTATAAAAACGTGCACTGAGACCGACAAATGATTTTCAGACCTTTTGTAGGCACAACCTAGGCTTAACCTACCCCTCGAAAGAGTCACACGGCCTCACCGCTGGACTATTCACAACTCAGCGAGATTGTAGTTACACATATCCTAAGGATTTATCAGAGAAGAAGATTTCCTCGTACACCTCACTATTTTACCTCACTCAAAACCGTATGATAAATTGCAAAAAATAACTTGGTATCAAAATCTCTATGGAAAATCCACTAGTAACTGCCCCCGTTAAGGGTCACACAGTCTCATCGTTCAGATACCAGGGTTAGTAATTGGTTACGCCTCTCTTATTAGCAATAAATAATGAGACACAATCTTCTAAGTCGTACAATTATAGATAGTGTAAGGGGACCGAGATCCACCCCAACTATTAGCTTCGTTTATCTTCCCTCTGTCCGCTAATCCGGCGGGGAAGTGGCTAAATATCTTGTACAAATAAACAATACGATTGTTGTATTGTTGTTAGTAGGGGGAGTGAGTAGCTGTTGCGAATCGGATTAAGCGGCGTGTGGTGTGCCTAATTAAAAGAAAGATTTATTGTACGATCTGGAACAAAAGTACTTATAATATCATGTGCCGATTGTATAAATTTAATATTTTTTATATTTATTTATATATTTATTTATATATACATATATGCTACATTTGCAAGGATGGCATTGCGTTAGTATAAAACTGTGTGCATATGCCATCCTTACAGTATAAATTACAGTATATTGTATATTTTATGCGTAATATTATAAAGAGGAACAATTTGTATGTATGTTTGTAATGTTTTCACAGAAAAACTACTGGACTGATTTCAAAAACTTACTGAGCAACATAGGCCATATTAAATTCAAAAAAATAGGGATCCGTTATAAAAATGAAATATAGTAAAAAAAAAAAAAATACGCGGGTGAAACCGCGGGATATTACTAGATTAATATATGTTAGCATAATCGTTTAGCATTTAAATCGTTTTGAAGAATAGATAAAGTTTTTGTAAGACACGATTTCGGATTTAAATCTACTGCAATGAAAAATCTTAAAGAATATAACTTTTATGTACAAGAAAACATACTTAACAAAAACAAGTTTTTATCTAAACTTATAATGATAAAAACTATATACTGTGCAAACTTGAGCTTTTCACGTTTTTTCACTGCAAAGCATTTTGCGCAATAATTTTTTCCTTACCAGTCCTTACCTAATCTTTTTCTAAGGTAATAATAAAATTATTTTGCTATTTTCATCGCGGATTATAGGTTATATTACTTTTGTATTATGGATCTCCGCAAAGTAGGTAACGATTAATTCTATAAATTATTTAATCATTTTCTAATTAACCTTATTTACCCTTTTTTATATATAAAAAAGGATAAATTTTACGTAATCGATTTTTTAACAAATCGATTTAAATTTAAGAGTCGAAAGTAAATCGATTTGTTAGTACTTAATCGATTTTCTCCAAGTCACATACCTATAACGTACCAGCTAGCCTATTGTAAGTTCGACTGGGCGGAGTCGAGCTCACAATAGAAAGGCAGCATTGTTGGTTCATGTAAATTGAATCCGACCTCACTAACTGCTGTTTGTTTTCGGTAGTGGAATGTGACAGCTCTTATACATGCGTAAATAGAGAACCTCCATTTATATGTATACGCATGTAGGAGATGTACTATCTACAGACGTTCTGTTCTCATTTTGCTTAAAGGGTTTAATTATTAAGAGCCTGTTATAGATGTCGGTTATCTCGGGATATGATAGGATTAGAAGTAAGCTCATATTTCTACGAGTTACCAGGTTCTTTTTAAACATAGGAATATCTGTACTAAAATATAAAGCTGAAAGAGTTTGTTTGTTTGAACGCGCTAATCTCAGGAACTACTGGGCCGATTTGAAAAATTATTTGAGTGTAAGATAGTCCATTTATCAAGAAAGGCTATATAACATCACGAACAACAACCAAGATAAATAGGAGAGGAGCAGCAATAAAAAATATTACGAAAACGGCAAAATTTATAGCTTTCCTTGCGTGCGCTAAGTAAACGGTGTAAGTTATTCAAAAATCATGTATCGCAAAATTGTTCCCCTTTAAAAGTTCTAAATAAAAGTCCGCGATATCATATGTCTAGCTTTTAAGGTTAGCCCATATTAACCATTTTTACGGTTATCAAATTCAATACAATTACTATATTACGGTTTTAATCTTGGCACGCGGGCGGAGCCGCTGGTGATTGCTAGTGTATAAATAAAGAGCCGTCTCCATTTATACATACGCATGTAGGCGATGTATTTTTATCTTTAATATTTAAATGAGTTAATCTTGTATGTATATATGACGATGATTTGGCTAGTTATTTTACGACCGGCTGCCTGCCTGACGTCAACTTACCTTAGTCGTCTTTTACGACACTTCGGTAAGAAAGGGGGTGGTCTATTCTACTCGGCCGGATATCACACGGCGGGTCAACTTACCTTAATCGTCTTTTACGACACCTCGGTGAGAGAGGGTGGTCTATTCTTCTCAACCGGATACTACACGTCGGGTCAACTTACCTTAGTCGCCTTTTACGACACCTCGGTAAGAGATAGGCTGGTCTATTCTATGCAGCCGGATACTACACGGCGGGTCAACTTACCATAGTCGCATTACACAACACCTCAGTAAGACTGAAGAGAGACTGGTCTATTCTATTCAGCAAATTGAACAACGCGATCGATAATTGTCTATCTATAATCACTAAAGCGCTATCCCACCACTAAAATAGTAATTAAACGCAACATATGCAAGAGACGCACAAGCTGACTTTAGACGAATCAGTGCACATATAAAGGGGGTCTAACCGTGAAATGACTATTCATGAACAGAACAACTGCTGCGCTCCCTTGTCTACCACATTTAAATAAATACAATTAACTTGTTTGTTTTGCTTGCCATGTAACGCCCAGAAGACTCACGACACTTATAACATACCAATACTCTGTTTTTCTACATGAGTCATGGGAACAAACCACGGGCAACCACCACTGAGTTTTTTTTACTAAAACTTACTTACCTAACTTATCACACGCTTTTGGTGACGCGAAGGAAAACTAGTGAGGAAACTTCCATATCTCATCAAAAACTATGGGGATATGTGTAAATTAGCAATCCGCATTGAAGCAGCATTGTAGGTATAAGCTCCAACCCTTCTCTCCAAAAAGGGAGCGATGATCTAGGTATAGTAAGAGGCCGTTATTTCTTTTTTACTTACATATATAATAAATGCGAAAGTTTGTCTGTCTTTCACAAATAGACATAAATAAAAAAAAAGAGAGAAATAGATAAGATAAACTTTTTTAGGCTTTTTCTAAAATCGACAGAAGTTCCTCAATATATCAGACCACAGTGAGGTATTGTAGCTCTTGGTTTCGTAAAAAGCGACTAAGGTAATTTGACCGTCATGTGGTATCTGGCTGAGTAGAATAGACCACCCTCATCTCTTGCCAAAGTGTCGCAAAAGCCGATTAAGTTAAGTTGACGTCAGGTAGGCGGCCGGTAGTAAAATACCTAGGTAAATCATGTATATGGCATGTAGTGCCGTCCACACTTAGTATGAGATCTAGCTAAATGATGTGACAACATATTTATGGCATATTGTGCCAGACCCTTCTTATAGTGGAATAAGGGTAGGGATGATGATAATGATTAGTAAAGTATCGTAACTAAAATATAAATAAATAAATAAAATAAATATATGGGACACTTACACACACGGTCGTCCGTCCCCAAAGTAAGTAACTTAATACTTGTGTGGGTGACAGATAACTGGTGAATATATACTTATATATTTTTAAATACATACTTAAATACAAATATACACCCAAGTATAAGTTAACATAGCTTATAATATGACATATATGTTGTTTTGGCAATCTAAATACTCCTTTTTTCGATAAGACATCAAGAAATTAAGTAAGAAACTGCGACTAATAGTAACATGGCAAGTCTCAAAGGCACCGATCGACGAACACTGTTATTATCTCAACACCATCACACCATAACCCAATCCTTTTTTAGCAGACACCTCCGTCTCCTTCGTTCCCTCTTGAACGAAACGGGACCCCGGGTCATTTATACTAAGCCCGACTCGAGGGCGTTCCCTCGACGATTTATCATTTAGCGTTGCCTACAGACATTATTTGAAACGCATTAAAATCGCGCTCGTGGAAAATTTGTCGGCATCGAAATTACTACTTCTCTCAGAGTGCATAATTTATAGCTTACAAGTTCAACCGCATCCGGTACGCGATTTGGTGATTCTAATTAGAATTTCATGACGCTGATGATCGACTTCTGGTTAATTATCACTATAATATAATTTAGTAGTCATAAAGGTATATTAGCTTTTCGTCTATTCGAAACTTAATTGTTATGTTGAGTATTTACAAAGCGCTCGTTATTGCTTGTCTATTCTCCTATTCATGAATGTATATTAATTTTACATTTCCAATTTTATGTACAAAGACTAAGACTACTGTAATGTAATGTAAGACTTACATTACAGTACATTTCAAAGTTACGTCTAACGTTGCTAAAGGAAGGATTATGAGGTAAAATTAAATATAATATATTTATGAACCGAGATTTAATGGGATAACATGAACAATAGCCAGAGCAGTAAAACGTTACAGTCCAAGAAAAGGTAAAGACAACAAGAGCTAACATAGATATAAGTAGCAGAGACAAGTACAAACATAGACAACAAATTGATTGCGTTTATAAACTTCAACACTATATAAACATAATTTTTTGATGTTTGTTTAAACAATATCTTATTTAACCAACTTAACAAAATTGCTCATATTTTAAGAATATAAATTGTAATTAGTTGTCCGCCTTGTGGTATCCGGATGAGTAGAATAGACCAACCTCATTTCTTACCGAAGTGTCGTAAAAGGTGACTAAGGTATGTTGACCCATCGTGTGGTATCCGGTTTAGTAGAATAAACCATCCTCTTTCTTACCGAGGTATCGTAAAATACGACTAAGGTAAGTTAACGTCAGGCAGGCGGCCGGTCGTAAAAATGCAGAAATCATGTGACAACATGTTTATAAGATGTTGTGCCGACCCCACTTAAGAGTGGGAAAAGGACAGGAGGATCTCACTTTTAAACTATTCTACTTTTGTTTTTTTTTAATTTGGTTAAATTTTTTTTAATTAAGTTACTTACGGGGCGGACGACCGTGTGCGTAAGTCTCCCATATATTTATATAAAAAATAACGGAGAGAAGAGGCCTATTCTCAGCAGTGGGATAGTAACAGAGTAACAGGCCGCTACTTACTTTTATAGAAGTATAGATAGAACATTCATCGAGAAGCCATTTGTCCAACAAAACCCTAAAGTGCCTGAGGAAGCAGTCACGCGCGGCGTTAACACGTGATGAATATGTATCGGCACAGGCAGGCCGCGGCGTCTTGTAATTTGAGACTCGCCGATAATTATTTACGTGAGAATGGCCGCAGGTATACCGCCCGCGCCCCGGCGGCTGCGAGACGAATCGTTGATTGCGCGTGAGATGTGCCAGAAAAGCAGATTGCTTCTCACACGATGACCGTATTATGGCAGTTTACTGCTTCTTTAAGCAAGTGATAAGCTTGTCATATTCAGTTGAAGTTTTACTAAAATAAATAAATATATGGGACACTTACGCGATCGTCCGTCCCCAAAGTAACTTAAACTTGTGCTATGGGTGAGAAACTGGTGAATACATATGTATATATGTAATTTTAAGTACATATACACATACTTAAATACATAGTACCTAGGTGAGCGATATTTTAAAAAACATATAAAAAAATGTAATCAAAAGAAAATTAAAAAAAATCAATCTCAGGTTATAAACTTTTTTCGTCCGCCCGTTACCATTAGGCTATCACAGCTTTGCATTTGACACCTCAAATATCATTTTCTTTCCATTCAATATTTTAGCATTTTTTCCCTTATTTCTTACCGAGGTGTCAAATGTCAAAGGTGAAATACAAATATACACCTAGGCTCAAAGAACCAACAAGTTTATAGAAAATGTTGGCCCTTGGTGGGAATTGAACCCGCGACCCGCGGAGCTGAAGCCAGCATCACTAAAGAATGCGCAAACGGGCCCGTCCAAAAAATGCGAGAAGCATGAGATTTTCATCCCATCGTAAAGTTTGACAAAGAAAGGAAACTTCATCCTTCGTTTGACATATTTTAAGGAGAAAATATTAGCTATATTTTTTTTATAAAAGTAAAGTAACGGTCTATTACTATCCCACTGCTGGGCATAGGCCTCTATTTTGGAGAGAACGATTGAAGCTTAGACCACGCTGCTCTAACGCGGATTGGTAGGTTACACATATCCCCAGAATTCACCTTTTTCACAATTCACAAAACATTTTTTGTTCATTATTAATATGTATATCAGTAAATTATTCCTGTTTTGATTATTCTAAAATGACATCAAATATATTAAGCTATAAGTCGACATAGACTTTAAATATATATTTTTATTTCACTCATTTTAGATTTTCCATAATACCTACATCGTCTATATTCGCTTTTTTCTTAACAGATCAAATCAAATCAAAATAATCTTTATGCAAACTAACTTTTTCAAGCACTTGAATCGTCTAATCCGTATGGGAATGAGACTTAAAAGACACATTAATAAATAAAGCAATAATGCTTAGCCTATAATATTTAAAAAATATAATATCACAAAGATATTTATTCGAACAATTTTGCAAGATTAAAACCGTTTGGTACATAAATCATATCTTATTAACACGGCAATTTAACAATCTGTAATAAGTAGAACGTAGCAACGAAATAAAAAGAAAATCTAGGGGTCCGTGCTAGTTCAGATTAAAGATTTCTAGAAATATTTAGAACCTAGCTATTACCCGCAACTTCGTTTACGTGGACTATTGTCGCGTGATAGGTTGTGTTCGATATTTGTAATTGCCATACTGGTTTATAGTTGGCAGCAATGCTTTGGTGGAAGTGTCGAGTTGACGTTTTACGGTTTGGCTGCGGGTGCGCATGTTGTTGTCGCGAAGTTTGTTCTAAATAGCTTAGATAAAGTTGTGAAATTAGTTTTGGGATATTGTATATTTGGGACATTATACACTCACACACACCACACACTAGTGCAGTGATTGTGAAGTGCCAAAAGAAGATCCGGCACTAACTGACAGGTACAAAACGTTTTATTAAAACTATTATATATAATATACCATTGGTAGTACGTTTGCAACAAATTAAGTAATTTCGTACTTAATAACGCAATATGTATTTTTTCTGTTCACGAAAGAAAAAAGGGAGTTTTCTATCCTCTCTATTATGCCCCAGGGAATAAGCTTTAAATGTGCAAAATTTCATCAATAATGGTCCAGCCGTTGATTAGTCGCGACAGCGTAACAGATAAACATACAGACAAACTTACATTTATATTTAAATAAATAAATATATATGTAAATAAATATATTATATATGTAAATAAATAAATAAAAATAAAATAATATTAATATGGATATCGTAGGTACATGTATTTTTTATCTTTGCACATATACAAATTTGCCTACAGAACCCTGTGTATAAATGCCGGCTATCACTTTTTTTTATCTCAACACAGACGTGGTAGAGTGATGACGGTTGTTTTGACTAATACTGACATTTGCGTGTAAACCACTCCGCTGGGCCCTACCAAGATTGGGTCAGACGGGTTTCGCAAAAAATTAATATTGAAGCTACTGCAGATTATGTCCGCTACATTATCAAACAAAAATAAACAATCTTAATCTCACAAGTTTTTTAAATAAACACAAATTAAACAGATTAGAACTAATGTAGATTCTTAACGCTTTATTGTTGTAAAAACATCATATTAGTAATAAATAAGGTCAGGTTAATTCCGTCAATTGTGCCAAAAGTTATATTGGTTAAACGTTTGTTTGTGACATCAACCCAGAATTTTGTTGCCATAATGAAAAAGGTAGATTTTCTTGAAATAATGATTAATTTATTCCAACGAGATGTTATTTATTGCTTCATTAAATTGTCACTTATATGTTTCCTCGCAAAGTTCAAAATATGGCGAGCCTATAGAAAATCTTAGTAGAAATCTATTGTTCTAAATTGTGTTACCATTTACCAATCGAAATTATTAATGAAGTTAATGCATATAACAAAAATGTCATTTCAAAACATTACTAATTTTATGTAAACAAGATGTCGCTAAATTTATGTAATATATTAGGTCCCGTAACTAGTATTTTTTCTTCTGTAATCTTATAACTCTCCTGATAAGCATTAAACCAGCAGATGTTAGGTTACCATTTAATAGTAACTACAGAAAAAGACAAATGAAAACGCTTTTGGCTGAGCCGTGGCTTAATCCATTGCATAAGTTTTTCAAACTGAAACGAGTAACGCCATCTCTCAACGAACAGTAGAACTGATCACTAAAATAGTAGTGTTTATTTTATTCAATTATGATTACACGTTTTCTACAGAATATTTGGAATACGATATTGATTCAACGCCATAAATTACTTTCTTAATTTCAATATTTCCTAGGGAGCAACTGGGTGTTTGTTTAAACAACAAAATGTTAAATTGACTGCTTTCAATAAGTGGGAACGTCGTGCACGTACTGTACAAAACATCTGTCTTTTACTCGTAATTAATTTAAACGAACTATAACAAACCTTAAGTGGAGGAAACAAAGACCATATTTGTAAATAAACATCAGCAGAATATTATGGAAATAAGAGTGATATTGTATATGTTGGGTCGCTAAGCGTCGAAGCGCCCCGCTGGGTCAGGCCCCTAAAAACACACAGACCGCGGGGCGCCGCACTCTACCAGCGCCTTTTACTAATAACACCGTCTTTCCCTCTGTCATGCCTTATTTCATCCGAACGTCTCTCGTTTTTTCAACGTCTTCGTTTTTTTCGTCCTAACCTCAAACAATAACAATAAAACGATTCTCTGATGATAGTAATCCTTCATCCTCATTGTCTTTTGGCAGTTTCGTGGAATAAAATATGTTCTGCTCTCGCGACTTGATATCTGAACGCCATATTATAAATGGCGTCGTTTAAAATATTTTAATACCCTCTACATCAAGGCGATATTAATTTAGTACGCTTGAGTAGATCGGGCCGGGTGCCACCGGTGGAATGTTAAATGACGGATTACCCGCTGCCGAGATGAAAAGATAACAATTTCATATCTCGCTGAATCTATCGTTGCCCTTCCTTCGCTACTTTCCTATACTTAAATTGTTATTTCTATTTATACTTTAAGTAATCTCAGAAATCTATATTAGTGAAAAATATGTATGTTTATTAATTAAATATGACAAAAGCAAAATAAATTTTAGCATATTAGCTTACTTGTTTTCGTTCATAACCTATATGCATGGATGTTTGGATCAATCCCTGTGCCATAGATAATACACTATATAGGCCCTGTGCCCTCTAAAATTGCTTAGCAACAGTCGTCATGTAAATAATGATAACAATATTCAGGGGGGTGAAACTCTCTAAGAAGCACTCTTTAGGTCGCCGAGAGCGTCATCTCATTGCAAGCATTGGACAACAAAAATTAGTTTTATATCATTATTCACTAGATGTCGCAAATGATACACTGTAATATATATAAGTATCTGTCATAAATTTTCAAATTTTTCTGCCAAAAACGTATCACTGCTTATTTAAAGGTCTTTATTGGAAATTATGCCGTCCAAAAATTATTTTATGTGTTATTTTGGATGTGAAAACGTTGGTAAGTAACTACTATAATGTTTTTGAAACCATTTAGTACCTTTTCCTAACAATAGAAATTTTTACTGCAGAAATTTAATTTTTAACCCTTTTAGTGCCGAGCGAAAAGGAAATGCCTACACGAGAATAACCAGCCGAATTTTTTAAATTTTATTTATGTACATTCTTATGCAATTAAAACCAAACGAGAAATAATATTTACACGATTCAAAAAGTAATATACTAAGAATAAAATAGGAACAAGTTTGCTCCTCCTTAACCCATTCTAAGTAGGGTTTTAAACAATTTGTTGCATGTTAGTTATTTTACGAGCACCCGCCTGCCTGACGTCAACTTACCTTAGTCGCCCTTAACGACACCTTGATAAGACATAAGATTGGTCTATTCTATACCACACGGTGAATAATAAGACATACAGCATATCGGAGTAAAAATTCACGACAAATAATACAAACAATATTAAAAAATGAGTTTGCAACAAGATAAATAATACCTATTACCTAATACCTACATAACAAAAAAAAGAGATTACTCGAAGGTAACACACAGGTAAAGGTATTACACAGTAAGCGCCGTGTGGATTTTTGAAAACCTGTTTATATTTGTTTGTATTTTTTTTATTTCTGACTGTATGCAATTTTTATGAGCAATTTTAGAAGCAACTTATCGGCTTTCGGCACAAAAGGGTTAAAGCAGCCATTTCGCTGAAATGTACTAAATAAAATTATTATAAGTGCCACAATACCTTTAACTTTGTTTTTTAGAAAAAAATATGTGGTTATTCGTAATAAATATTATATTTTAACACTTTCGGTTACATTATTTTGGTATACATTTGAAATATTTGGTCTGATTTAGACTATAGCTACAAAAATTCAAATGTGTGATTTCAGGTTTACAGCAAATGAAGATTATGATTATGAAAACTAATTACAGAGTGTAGTACGTATGCAAAGTTAGTTGTTTCAACAAATAAACGTGTAAACTGATGAACATTTGTTATTTGTATACGCTTGATATTTTTTTTAATGTTTTAAAAGTATTTTTTAAGTGTTTCCTGAATTGACATACTATTTAAAAAGATGTAAAAAATAAAAATTATTAAATATTACATAGCTTTAATCTTTTATTCATTACCCTTATTTAGAATAATAGTTTGGTGCTACTCTTTGATTTGAACTGGAATTTGGAGATGCCAAGTCCGTTCAAATTGAAGTGGTATAGCGCCAAACTATTTTTTTGTAAATGTTATTTTTATATAAGGGTCACTATATGAATCCAGTACAGCGCCATCTAGTGGATTATTATGATAACGTTACAGCGACATCTCTGCCAGATCAGCCAATACAGTCCCTTATCATTACTTCAATAAAATGACAGAGTTGCACATCTATATCCTATATAGTGTATTATCTATGACAATATTTTCAATGGTTGCCATGATTCTTGATTGTTGGTTTTGTGTTTCTGACTTTATTTTTAGTTGTCATTTCCCATAAACTATATATTAATTAATTATAACTCAAATGGTTAAAATAACGGTGGATATGGTACGTAAAAAAGCAGAACACCACGATCGTTTATTAGCACCGTTAGAAGAAATTGCATTACATCAAGAAAATATTGAAAGAATTGAATACCTACAAGATTGGTGCCCTAAGCTCAAGATTCTTTTAATGCAAAGTAATTTGATTGCCAAAATAGAAAACCTGAATAAATTAAAACAATTAACATATCTTAATTTAGCACTTAACAACATAGAAGTTATTGAAAATTTGGAAAGATGTGAATCTTTAAAAAAATTGGATCTCACCCTTAATTTTATTGGAGATATATTAAGTGTAGAAAGTCTTACCGGTAATTATAATTTGGAAAACTTATATTTAACCGGAAACCCGTGCACTGATTATGAAAACTATCGAGACTTCATCATTGGAACATTGCCACAACTTAACTCGCTTGACGGTAAAGATATTGAACGATCTGATCGCATCAAAGCTTTACAAAATCTCTCTAATATCAGAAGTGATATTATATTTGAGCAACATAATTACAAAGGTCAACGAAATGCGCAAAAAGCGCGACTTGAAAAAGATATCAATGACAAATGGGAGAACACCTATAAAGGCATGGATCCAGAAGAACGAAATAAGAAATTCTGGGCAGAAAAAACTGAACATGCCCCTGAAGTTAGGTATGAAATTGAACGCATGAGGCAACTAAAGCTGAAAAGTTATGAAACTGACATAAAAGAAGAAGAAAAAGTGGTATATAAGCTTTTTAATGCAGATGGCAGACCCTTTAACATAAATCAGCCCAAGATAAAGTTTAGATTTAGCGACGTAGAACCTGATAAATATATTCTAGACTTGGCTGTATATAAACACTTAGATACAAGTTTACTAGATGTTGATATACATCCAAATTATGTAAGAGTTTTGATCAAAGGAAAAATATTTCAACTTCATCTGCCTGAAGATGTCGATACAACTATTTCGGTAGCCAAAAGGTCACAAATCACGGGTCATTTAGTTCTCACGATGCCGAAAGCAAATGTTATTATTAAGGAAAGTCCAATGTCAAATAAAATTAGTGCCATACAGACACAGTTGTACTCTGAACACGGACCAAAAGATTGCCAATTAGCGATGCAACAATCGAAGAGGGAATTTTTGGAAATAGGACCTTCGGGCAACGAATTGGATTTTACAAAAATAGTGCAATCAATATCAAAACCTGATTATGCAGACCCAAAATTGAAACTCATTGGAAAACAGCCTTCGCCAAATTTTGTTGACAATCCAGAAGTTCCTGATCTTATTTAATTATTTAAAAACTCGTATTAGCGTAGCATAATATTTTGCCATTAGCTGGCAAAACAAGTTCTTATTGTTTCATAGCATGTTTTGTACCTATAGGATGGCTGGACTAACGATATAATTTTGGTAAAATAACTAATTTGACATTAGTAATACGTTTATTCGTCAAGTCATTTATGCGCATTTTAGTGAGCCTAGATATAATGTTAGCTTATGTTGATTGTAATAAAAACAAAACTCTCGTTATAATAAAAATATATTACTATTCACATATCATCTTCATTTTTCATTAAAGCTATATTTATCGCCCAACAGTAAAATTAAGCATCTTAAGAATACTTGTGTTTTTAGTTTGTAATAATTAGTTATTCTATTTTTGAGAATTTCAATTAGAGAATATCATTACAGGTTTACAAAAATAATTTTTATTATCTTGTACGCCATCAACTAATTATAACATTTGTCCAAACCTGAAGTATTTGCAAAAAAAATATTATGAAGTTTTAACGTTCAAATACTTTATACAAATTTAATATTCCACAGATTTCGTGTGAGAAAGTATAAACATTAGAGCACAATTAAAAAAAAAAACAATTGTTAAATTATGTTATAAACCTAAAATAATAACTTTATAATAAAACTAATAAAGCTCTTTGTCATACATCTGGCAAAACAGCACAAAAGTACATAATAGACATATAAACTAAATAACTTAGTAAATATTTATAATTACGTAACTTAAAGACTAATAACCTCAACAATAATAATATTTTCCTTAATCGAAATACAAGCGAGAGAAATTTTAATGCGTGGGCTATATCCGAAATTGTGGACTATATATGATGTACATAAAAGAGCTAGTACGATTGTAAACATATTGTAATAAATACTGACGGGATATAGGACCTAAAAAAATATTGAGACAATCCAATTGTGTCTAAATTTAATTAAAAATAAAGCTTTTTATATTAAGTAGAATACAAACAATTTTATTGTACTAGAGATACGTAAACAGTTATGTGAGTTACAGTAATATAAAAAATTAAAAGAGTTAAAGTTGATTAAATATCCATATTAATATTATAAATGCGAAAGTCTGTCTGTTACGCTTTTAAACTTCGGCTGTGATTAGCTTTGGCTGAAGCAATATTGATGAAAATTGATACAAATGAAGTTTATGAAGGCTAGCTCAAAGGTTAAAAATTCCAGTTTTTCGTTCGGGAATTGGCAAAATATACGTAAAACATAATTAGCACCGAGTTTAGCACGAGGTTTTACAATTTTTGTTATACGCCACTAAATTTTCTCTTTTTATATATAAAAATGAATTTTCGTCTGTATGACCGAAACAGCTGCATCGATTTTAGTGAAAATTTCAGATCCTGTATTTTGGTGGTGATCGAAGCATTTTTTCATTCGACGTGTTTCGACGTGTAGTATCATTGCTCCGCCTAAAGTACTAACTGTATTTAAACACGTATTTCTTTTGTTACTTTAAATTTTTATTTACAATCAAGACATTCACTAGTACTACTAAACTACTACTTCTATTTGCACGAGAAAGAATATGTATGTAAAATGTGTATAAATAAAAATATGTATGTTTAAGAAAATATGTAATGTAATAATAAAATGTGTAATGTAAAATATGTATATATCTTAGAATTTTGTGTTACGTTTTTTGGATTTACATAAATACATACATCTATTAACATTTTTTTCCTGTCGTGACTTATAATAATTTTATATTTGGCGTGTTTCGTTAGCATCAATTAATGGTATTCCGTTAGTAGTGCTGTCCATCGGGGTGACCATAAAGGTAAGGAAGCCATCCACGTCGTGCATTTCTTTAGAGGTGAATTTGGCAGATATTTGGAAGCGACCAGCCCACGGTGGTGTCAGTTTGAACTGAGCTTCGGCAATAGCACCTGGAGCTACATTCTGTAATACAAAATAATATTAATTTCAATAACTTATAGAGATAGGTGTTACTTTCTGGACGAAAAGAATCCACGATTAGAGAAAATATATGTATTGCTAAAAGTAGAGTGTATCTATCGGTTTGCATATATTAAGCACGCAGGATTCGTAAACAACATGCACTAAAACCCAAAACCACCATACACTACACAAGCACCGCAGACATTCATTACCACAATCTCAACAATCGTTTCTCCCTAATCGAAACATTATAAGGAGGTATCATCAGATATGAAAACGAATAGTACACTCAACAATTAGCTTTACATATATTTTTATTTGATTTTATCGCGGATTATAGCCAAATAATCATCATTACTTTTGGATTTAAAAGTACTCGAATAAAGAGTATTTTGAATTTGAATAAAGTAAATTGAGTTAAGTAAAAAGTATTGACTGGCTCATTCGCTTGAGTGGCAGTGAATGCAACTTCAGCGCCGAAAGTCGCTGTTTCGATTCCTACCAAGGGCCAACATTTTCTAATTAAAATTTGCTGTTTCTTCTATTCTCGGTGTATTTATGTATTTAAGTATTTCAAATTATATATGTATATCTACCAGATGTCTGTCACCCATCATAGCATAAGTATTAAGTTACTTTGGCATCATATATTTAAAAATATATATTTAATATTTATTGCCATCAAAATTATCTTACATCATCGAGTTCAATCTTCAACTGTTTTTCCAGTCCAGTCCCTTGAATATAGAACTTTCCATTCCTCAGCGGTATTGGTAGAGGATTCTCCACTTTCACTGTGATCGTGCTTTCTAGACGTGACACCGGCTTGCCATCAATAGAGATCTTGATATCAGGGTTGCGGACTCTGAAGTCGTCTTGTGCGAAATAGTCGTAGTTTTTCTCCACAATCGTTGCCAAGCATGCTATGTTGAAAGAGGCCTGTGTACAAAAAAGAAATACATTTAAGAATAATTTATTATTTTTAAAAAAATGTAATTTAGCCTATGTTGCTCAGTAAAGATGCA
This sequence comes from Morpho helenor, assembly GCA_029227775.1. Classification (NCBI taxonomy): domain Eukaryota; kingdom Metazoa; phylum Arthropoda; class Insecta; order Lepidoptera; family Nymphalidae; genus Morpho; species Morpho helenor. The sequence goes on from JARGCU010000025.1 coordinate 13,031,715, forward strand.
GCTTTCCGATGGTGAAAGATATTGAAGTCCAGTAGTTTTTGTGTGAAAACATTAGAAACATACATACAAATTTTTCCGCTTTATAATCTGCAACGACAGAAGTCGGCCTAATTTTGCAATAATTGAACTACGCGTGTAATTGAAATATTACACATGTTCCTTTTGGAATTAAATAAAGAGTTGATTGATAATGCTATTTATTATATTAAGTATTTTCCCAAGAATCACAAAGGCAAAACTATTGATGGCTCGACATATGGCTAGTATATAATCAATTATAGCTCATTTCATCAATTTTGTTCCAGCGGATTAGCCTTAAAAGTTTAACAGACAGACAAACTTTCACTTTATTGATATAAGTATTGAGATTTAAAGATTGAGATTTATCACAATATTATTTTGAAACATGTTAATAGCTCTGTTTCTTAGATGATTATGCGCATGTTTAATCAAAATTAATTATGAAAACTATTAGTTACTGACCACGACTACTTTAGGGTGGACCCGTACTGAGATAAAAAGCAGATTAAGTCAATCTCGTGCAAACTGCAATTTATTTGGACGGGGAAGAAGGACATAACAACATTCGCATTTTATATATTAATACAGTCATCGTTTTCTTATATATGCCTATGTATGCCTATGTAAGTGATGTTTTTATTTCTACTTACTTGGTCAACCAATTTTTTGTAATATTCATTAAATGTGACATTCAAGGTGATGGTCTCCTTTTCCGCGGGTGCCATGATCTTGTCAAATTCGTGCCTTTTGACACCATCGCCTGTTACTCCTGTATATGTCACGGTATCTACTCGCAGTATACCCTTGACGTGATGCTGGTCTATTGTAGACGTATTTTTTATGTGCAAAACCTGTAAAATATAACATTCTTACACATTTTTTATTATATAACTAGCGGCTCCGCTCGCGTGGAAAGATTAAAACCGTAATATATTATTATGATAACCCAAACAATGGTTAAACTGGATTATCCTTAAAAGCTAGACATATGCTGTCGCGAACTTTTATTTAGAAGTCTTAGAGAGTAACAATTTTGTGATACATGATTTTTTAATAACTACTACCGTTTACTGCTATTACCGTGTTTTATACTACTCACCACATTGAAGTCCTGACCTATTTTAATATCGTCTCGCAGTTCAAAATCAAAAACAACATCATTAAAGATATCATTGAGATAATATCTCGCAAAGATGCTCTCGGATTTACGAAGTGCTTTTTCCATAGTGTCACGCTCTTCTCGCGTTTGTTCGGGATACTTGTAGAGGTCAGTGATATCCTACAGAATAAACAGATAACATATTAATAAAAATTATACCATAATAAATAAATAAATATTTAATCATCATCCTCCTGACCTTATCTCACTCTAAGTGGGGTCGGCACAACATGTTATAAACATGCTGTCACATGATTTAGCTGCGTTTTTACGACCGACCGCCTGCCTGACGTCAACTTACCTTAGCCGTATTTTACGACACCTCGGTAAGAAAGAGGGTAATCTATTCTACTAAACCGGATACCATACGGTGGGTCAACTTACCTTAGTCGCCTTTTACGACACCTCGGTAAGAAATAAGGTTGGTCTATTCTACTTAGCCGGATACCACACGGTGGGTGGACTTACCTTAGTCGCCTTTTACGACACCTCGGTAAGAAATGAGGGTGGTCTATTCCACTTAGTCGGATACCATACGACTACTATTTTTTTCTTTTTCTTTGATGTATTTGTGTGCAATAAAGAATATTTCTGTTCTGTACGTATTTATATATGTATTATAATACATTATGTAGTCTGTGTGTAGTCGTTTTATACTAATATTTTGCTATAACACTCATATTTGCGAATTACAATATTAATTATCATTTAAATAGTATTAATTTTATCCAGTCTCGTAAACATTTAGTAACTCAGAGAAAGCCTAAACATTTTATTATAGCAATATGAGTTTAAATTGTATTTGCTATTAAAATTTACAGGCGTCGATTTAAAAATAACGTTGATCCCGTCAATTGTTTAAAAGCACTTCAAAATGGCATCGTTTAAAAATAATAGATTAAAAACGTACCTCCCGCTCCATACGGCCAATTGCTTTTGTGGATATATTTTGTCCAATTGACGTTGTATCACGTGCTAAAAGTTTTAACGGTTGGATTTCACCGGAATATTTCCACAGCACCTAAAAAAGGGTTAATTCTATTTATATTGCTTTTCTATAAATATTGTGTACTGAATAAACTAAAATAACCTAACAATTTAATTATTTTCCTCGAAAATAAGTGAATATATGGGTAATAAAGCGTAGATCAGGATTTGATTCGAAACTTAAAATTTTGGTAATTTAAATAAGAAAATGCCCCGGTTGAAAAGTTTAAATTTGAATTTCAAATTTCAGAAAAAATCGTTTTACCCTATTTAAAATAAGTTAATTAATTCTTATATTATATTATTACTAAATATAGGTAACAAATAACAAATAAAGAAGAATCGACTTATACACATTTTTACATTATACGTAACAATTTTGTTATTTGATACCTTTACGTCTTTTTTTATATGGCGCAAAGATAAAATTGTCAAACAAAAATATCAAGCTACCATACCTTATCAGCGTTCACTTGTGCGAAAACATAAGAAGCATCATATGGCTTTTGCAGATCGCCGTCCCGTATAGCTCGCAATGAAGCCGGACCACAGCGGAACATGTCTTCAGAAGTTTCTTGCGGCGTAGAATCGATTACTTGCCAGCCACTATAGTCAGCACCTAAATCGGGTCGGTCCATCCAAACCTGAAGTACAAGTAAAGTAATAAATTTTTAGTATCTAGGCATAGATCTCTTCACAATACTTCTCAACTCGTTGATGTAAGTAGTTTTGTTTGTACTAGGTAAATGTATTGTCTGTAAAAAAAGTAACTGCTCTTAACTATCAAACCAAAAACTATCCCACGGCTGAGCATAATCCTTCTTTTTGGAGAGAAAGGTTGATGCTTGTCCCACCATGCTGCGGATTGATAGGATACACATATCCCAGGATGTGATTTACTTCACCGAAAAGGGTGTGATAAATTGCAAATATCAATTATGTGCATAATTGATATCTGCAATTTATCACACTCTTTTAACAGAAATAAGTAAGTGAGTATAACATAAGTTTTACGCGGTCTTACAGTTTAGCTTTAGTTTTATTCTGTGACCTGAAGTAATATCCTACCTACTAATATTGCGAAAATTTGTAAATCTGAATGTATGTGTGTTACTCTTTTCAAATTCCAATTCAAATTCAAAATATTCTTTATTCAAATAAACTTGTAAACAAGTGCTTTTGAATCGTCAACTGTACTGTTGATCAGAAAGCTGTTCCTAACGAGAAGAGCCAGCAAGAAACTCGGCGACTTTCACGGCGAATCCGCTGAGCCAACATCGATAAATTTTACACAATTATTCCTTATACACCGGGGTAACATAAAAGCTTTAGAAATCCTTATAATTCTACACGAATAAGTTGACATTGAAAAGCGCCATCTATTATCAGTCCACATGAACAAAGTTATGGGTAAAAGCTAGTTATATATAAGTTCATGGAAATCCGCATTATGGAAGAGTTATCGTAGAAACGAATGAAGCTAATTTTAGACCATACCTTTAATATTTCGAATCGCGTAAGTCTGTAAAATTGTTCGCCCACGATTATTAATAGTTCACTACTTTATCGGTTGCGATGCATCTGTTTCTTATAAACCTATTCTTAGTAACAGCCGTGGATATGTGGTAAGAGGAATAACTGACTTTCGTTTGTATTCACTTGAATTCTTTATACGCGTAAGTGGCGTATTCCAGGGCTCACCCGTTCAAAATCATGGCATATATATATATATATATATATATATATATATATATATATGTGTGTGTGTGTGTGTGTGTGTGTGTTTCCGGAATCTCGGAAAAGATGTCACGATTTCTCGAAACGGCTCCAACGATTTTACTGAAATTCAGCATTTAGGGGTTTTGGGGGAGGAAATTCGATCTAGCTAGGTTTTATGTAAAAAAAATCGTATTATCCCTGTTTTTGGGCATTAAAAAATACTAAAGTTTATATAGAAATGAATTTTTGCCACTAACTGTCAAGTCAGCGGAGCTTATTCGGGGAACGGGCAGTCTCGAGAAATATAAATACCTAGGGTCGATCCTTACTACATTTTTATTTTATTTTTTTTGGAAAAAATTACCGCGCAAGGCTTAGTCAATCAGATACTAATGAATCAAACTCCTAATGAAAATGACTTCTTTGTATAGTCGCCAGTGGCTAACATAACCACTGGAAAGCTTCACAACTATATTTCTCAGACTTCATGTAATGAGTCTCAAAAAATTCAATAAGATATTAAAACTTACCTCATTCCAGACGTGGTAGTTCCATACAGAGTCCCTTGTGAAGTCTTCCAGAGTGTTTCCTTTATCGTCCTTTATTATGTCAATAGTGAGGCTACCTTGGCTGTCGTGTGCGGCGTCGAAACCCGTTACAGGCCTACATGGAATACCTAACGCTCTGCAGACTAAAACAAAATGTATAATATAATATTTGATTGATTATATTACCAAAATATATAAAAAAATGTGTGCAGTGCTTGTATATTTTTGTTATTGGTGGATAGTGCATGAGTTTTCACAAATTCTGCACGTAACAGATATGAGAATGGGTAGTACACTCAACATTTAGTATAATTTATATTTTCTTTTATCGCGAAATACAGCAAAATAATATTTTCATTACTTTTTGTATTAAGGACCTCCACAAAGTAAAGCAATTGTCTACAAATTACCAAAATTTATGTTTATTTTCGATTTCAAGACGTTTTAGAGGGAAAAATCGATCAAGCTAGGTTTCATTTAAAAAAAATGTTTTATCCCTATTTTAGAGCACTGAAAAATGTTCTAAAATGTTGAATAGAAAGTAAATGAAATTTTAGCTATCAAACGTAATGCTGTGATAGCCAAATGGGTAACAGGCGGACCGAAAAATTTCAACACCCGGGATCGACCGGCGCTTTCTTTCGTTCGTTTTTTTTATTGCATTTTAAAAATTACCGACAAAGCTCGTCCACCCAGGTACTTTATACTTAATCTGTAATAACCCAGTAGCTATCACAACCTATATAACATATTTATAGCATAACTGTATCTCTAACCGAATAAAACTCAATTAATATGACCAAATATATACCTGTGGTCAGAACGCCAGCATACACCCAACACTGTGCATATTTAACGGGTTTCTTTTTCTCGTAATATTTCTGTAATATGGAAAGTGATCCAACCCATTTCAAAGGATGTGTACCACCATTGTAATCGCTCAGCTCCGAGCCCCAGTTTCCAAACAAGACCCCATTGTCATCCTGAACGTTGATTGCGGCAGACAACGCTCGCACTGTTCTGATGGGATCTCCTCTCGCTCGACCCTTGACCTGTAATTAATTTTGCAATGATATCATCTCTACGCTTACGTTGCTAAGTATAGTAATGAATTCATCACACAACATTTTAATAAAATTCAATTAGTACATTTTCCATCTAAAACGCCGTGGGGTATCCGTCTAAATAGAATAGTACCATCCTCATTTCTAACCGAGGTGTCGTAAAAGGCGACTAAGGTAAGTCGACGCGCCGTGTGGTATCCGTCTGAGTAGAATAGACCACACTCTTTCTTACTGAAGGGTCGAAAAATACGACTAAGGTAAGATGTCAAGCAGGCGACCGGTCGTAAAATACGTATCCAAATCGTGCGACAACACCTCCTGCCCTTATCCCACTCTTTTTTTTTTTTTTTTTTTTTTTTCACAGGAAAAAACCCCTTATGGGTACCGCCGCCTGACGGGGACAGGCGACGGTTATGTCGGACTCGCACCGACTAAAATAACCTGTGTGCTCCACGCTGCTGGTGGCGGGTATAGGGTACCCATGAAGACATTGCCCCCCATCCCCGCCAGCAGCAACTCTGTAGCCCAGAGTGCGCCACCTCTGGGTCGGGGCCTCTCTGAAAGTGGCCCCTCCCTCCGCTGGACGATGCATCGGGAGCACCAGATGCATCGAACGCCTCGGGGACCTTATAGGGTGGGCGTCCGATTAAACCCCGTTCGGAACGCCCACAAAGGTCCCCGTTAGGGTGGCACGCGACGGTCTTGAGCGAGTCGCCTGCGCCCAGCTCGCCTGCGGCGGATCGGATCCAAGGACTCGACTTCCCGGATCCGCCCCGCCGCCTCCTTCCGCGAGATAACGTCCTCGCAGAAGGAGGCCATCGCTGCCCACGATCGCTCCCTGTCCACCATGGCGCGAACCACAGTGGGCAGGGAGAGATCGTGCCCCACCTGTGCCACGAGTTCCGCCCGCTGAACCGCCCAAGCTGGACAGTCTGCGAGCGTATGCAGCGCCGTGTCAAAGTCAGCGCCGCACTCGTGGCACTCACCAGTCGCTTCGCGCTGGGCCACCTTCCACAGATACCACCCGAAACAACCATGTCCGGAAAGCACCTGTGTCAGGCGGAAGGTGAGGACCCCATGCCTCCTGGCGACCCAGCCCTGGAGAATGGGCTGGATGGCCGAAATCGTCCAGGCTCCTGCACTGGGCGATTCAAGCCGCCGCCTCCATTGGCGGAGGAGCTCTTCCTGAGCTGCCCTCCGCCAATCCACCTCTACCGCCGCTGAATCTCCCCCCGGTGAACGGGCTTCGACTCTACGGCGGTAGGCCTGAGCTAGCACCTCGGCCTCTAGGTCCCATGGAGGGGACCCGGCCAAGGCGCAGGCCGCCTCGCCGGAGATGGTCCGGTAGCCCCGCACAAGTCTGATCGCCATGACCCTCTGCGCCCTGCGCAGCAGGGGCAAGGATCTGGCGGTCAGCCGCCCCGCCCATACGGGAGCGCCGTACAGGGCCATCGACCGAACCACCCCGGCGTATAGGCGCCGGCAGCCTGCATTAGGCCCTCCCAAATTCGGGAGGAGCCTGCTCAGGGCTCCGGCGGTCGCCGTTAACTTAGGGGCGAGCCGCCGGAAGTGGGCCTCGAACGTCCATCGGCTGTCGAGAAGTAATCCCAGGTACTTTAATGTACCCGAGATTTCGATGGACGTCCCGCCCACCACCAACCGGGAGCCCACTGGGGGTGCCATCCGAGGCCTGTGGAAGCAAATGGCCTCGGATTTCTCCAAGGCCACCCCTAGTCCCAGCCGGCGAATCCGGGCCACAACGTGAGCCGTGGCCGCGGTCGCCAGCACTCGGGCTTCCCGGTGGGTGCTTGCGCGGGCAGTCACGAGGGTGTCGTCTGCATAGCAGAACAGTCGCACCCCCGGAAGCATTTGCCCACGCAACACCCAGTCGTAGCCGATGTTCCACAGGAGGGGGCCAAGAACCGACCCCTGCGGAACACCGCACGACATCCTCCGCTCCTTCCACCCACCCCCAGCCGTCGGGTACCTAACAGCGCGGTCAGCCAGATAGTTACTGACCACACGCTGCAGGTACATGGGGATGCGGTGGAAGCGTAAGGCCTCCTTAATCACTCCCCAGGGCAAGGTGTTGAATGCGTTAGCAATGTCCAACGACACCGCCAACACCACCTCGCGCCGGGTTGTTGCCTCCTCCGCCAGAAGTCTCACACCCTCGATACAGTCGAGGGTAGACTTGCCCTGGCGGAATCCGCACTGGAGGCAACTGAGGTCAGGCCCTACCTCCCGGAGGTGCTGGACTATGCGGGAAGCTATTACGCGTTCGAGCAGCTTCCCCGCTTCGTCCAGCAAGACAATGGGCCGATACGCAGAGGGTGTATCGGCCGGTCTTCCCTCCTTCCTGAGCAGGACTAGTCTCCCCGTTTTCCACCTACGGGGAAAGAGGCCCTGCTCGAGGCAGGCACTGAATCTTATCCCACTCTAAGTGGGGTCGGCACAACATGTTATAAACATGCTGTCACATGATTTGGCTGCGTTTTTACGACCGGCCGCCTGCCTGACGTCAACTTACCTCAGTCGTATTTTACGACACCTCGGTAAGGAAGAGGGTGGTCCATTCTACTAAACCGGGTACCACAAGGTGGGCCCACTTACCTTAGACGCTTTTTACGACACCTCGGTAAGAAATGAGACTGGTCTATTAAACTCAGCCGGATACCGCACGGTGGATCGACTTACCTTAGTCGCCTTTTACGACACCTCGGTAAGAAATGAGGGTGGTACTATTCTATTCAGCCGGATACCACGCGGCGGTTATGCGCATCTATTATTGGCATGCAATGTCTTAATATACGACCCCAAGACAAGCATTTGCAAAATTACCCATATCATAATTAAAATGATTTTATTTATCACCTCCAATATAATACAAATGCTATTTATGAATGTAGGATATTCAACTGCGATCAAAGTTTATTATAAATAGCACAAATGTCAATGAATTGCACGAGAAAATTGATAACCTGTCACTAACAATAATAATATTTAAGTCATTATTAAATTCTATTATCGCTATTAAATACCTATATGTATTGTATTTCTGCAAAATCAAATTAATGAGTCAATCGATGCATTCAAAAAATATTTATCTTCAAATACAATTTATCTTTTCTAATTGCTTATTAAAAAGTAAAACTAAAGCGTGCTAGCTTCAATTTTCCCATAAAGAAGATCATGCAATCTTTCCTATGTCATCAATTTCTTTTTACTCTATAAACTAACAATATTAAAATATTTCTATGTATAAGTAATAAAATTCAAGAACGCCGTGTGGTATTGTAAAAGGCGACTAAGGTAAGTCAACCCGTCGTGTGGTATCCGGCTGAGTAGAATAGACCACCCTCTTTTCTTACCGAGGTGTCGTAAAAGGCGACTAAGGTAAGTTGACCTACCGTGTGGTATCCGGTTTAGTACAATAGGCCAACCTCTTTCTTACCGAGGTGTCGTAAAATACGACTCAGGTAAGTTGACGTCAGGCAGGCGGCCGGTCGTAAAAACGCAGCCAAATCATGTGACAGCATGTTTATAACATGTTGTGCCGACCCCACTTAGAGTGGGATAAGGGCAGGAGGATAATGAAGTAATAAAATTGAAGACTTTAAACATTGACGTGTTCGGTTTTGTTTTATTCATTGAATAAATAAAACTAGTAATGTCGCTTTAATGAATGAATATACGCAAGATTCAGTAGGAATTTATGAGCAAGTGTAACCATTTCTATAGATACATAATATAAAACTAACCTTGCCGATCTCTCTAACTAGATACAGAGCGCATTCCAATATATCCTTTTCATACTGCGCATAATTCCATGGCGTGGGCTTGATTCGATTGTAGACTCCTCTGTACATGAGCCCACCGTCGTCTTGCACATATTCCTCGCGATGACTATAGCCTACATAGAATATATTTATAGGAATCAAAAAACAAAATTATAGAAAAATCACGCTTTAATTCGGTCTCAACGATACTAATATTATAAATGCAAATGTATGTCTATCTGTCTCTCTGTTACGATTTCATGGTTAATACTATTTACTAATATTTATGGAATTTGGCACAGTTAAAGCTTATATACAGGGGTAACATTTAGGATATAAATCCTTTTTTTTTCGCGAACAAGGAAAACACATAATGTGGTTATGCATTATTGAGGGTATCAAAACTAACTTGCTAAGAAATCGTAAAGCCCAAATAATAATTTTGTTCAAGTTCGAAATTTGAAATTCTTTTTCTGAATTTTGAATTTGAAAATTTGAATATTAAAAACTTCAAATTCCGCTCAAAATTATTGTAAGTAAAGTTAATTATCTTTAAACCTTCTAGCGAAGTAGTTTGTTTAATATACACTCAGTGAAAATTAGTATATACTCACCACCCATGTAAACACTATCATTTTTACTCCACGGGTTGAACAGTATATAAATTGGTAACGGATGCGTGTAACTGAGAGATCCACCCCCGTTTAATTTAGTATCAATGTCCATACGCCAAGCTGCAACAATACAATCAGCGGTGGGAGTCACGGCCACCATAAGATGTGAATCCATTTGACCTTCGTACACAGCATTCCATGCACCAAATGTTTCTGATCTTTTCTCTAACATAGGCACTGCCGCCGACGTTTCATCGGACGGCCCACGTTTTTCCACATCTGTAAGGAAGCATTTACATTATTCTTTTATCTCACAATACTTAAATACATCTTTACATAAATATTATTTGGATACATAATCTTGCATAACTTTTTTTAGGCATCTTTATTGCAAGGTTTGATTATAGTGTAGTGTAGTGATTGTAGTGTCTGACGTTCCAAGTATTTTTTTTATAAATAACGTGATTTAGAAAACGTTATTGCTTTAGATCTTTTATAACCAACGTGATTTAAAGCATCGTATTACTTTAGATCACCTTTGGAGGTGTTTCGGATCCTATTTTAAAATATTGTAAGTAAAATAACCTATATGTTCTTCGTAGAATTAAGAACGTTTGAAATAAATTATTTATCCATTCACTTTCTTTTATCTAAGTGAAGTGATTCGATGAATATACATATATACAGTCAAAGATCATAGTTTTAAGACTTAGCATTCAAAAATCTAATATTATAAATCCATTTCAAGTGGTGCAAGAGCGAAACATATAGAAAAATCTATTTTTATCATACCTGAGACGTAAAAGATGAACGAAATAGCATCTCTATTAGCATCATATGGCCTATTCAGCAGAATATCCAATTTGAATGCCTGTCCTCGTCTCACAACGAGACACTTGTCAACATCTCTTGTCATGAGATTAAATTTATTCGTATGATGATTTTCCCCGTTAGCATCGATGCAAAAGTCGATACCTTGAACTGCAAGGACACCTTGTCTCGTTCCGTCGATGACATCTGAATAAACAATTAAAAATGAGTTTACTAAACGAACAGTTTATAAAAATAAAATCTAATATTATGTTTTTTTACTTAGTAATATTTTATTTATATTAACGATATTTAAACATTTCATTGCATAGCATTGGTCACCGCTATCAATTTTCGCGCCACGAATTGGGTATGAGCCAATTCAATTAACCAGAAACATTTAGTAAACTTCGATAAGTTATAATTCAAAATCATATTTCTGTGCACAAACACTTTAGCATCGAAATCATTGATGGACTTTGGGAAAACAAATTCAAAACCTCTTATCTTTGTTTATTATTTATCAGTGGCTAATATTTCTTCAATATTCACGAGCTTTTAATTTCCTACTATACCTGGTTGAAATGGAATAATGATATACTTCTGTCGTCTTCCAAACCAATTTCTCCACAAATTTTTAATATATTCCATTTTAACAACACGTTTTTAACACTTTATCATATTAGGTACAAGGCAAACACTGAATTATTCATCTGTATAGATTCTCACTCTATTTACAATTCGGTCCAAGTGTACGGGATGCTAATTGGTAAAATAAACGACCAGTTCCTCATGAATGCCGTCATGGACTGTTAGATCCCGCTCGAGGCTGCAACTATAATACTCCTACAGCCGTTTCTCGGTGATGTCACGGAGTAAACATGGCTCAAATGCTACAATACAATAATCTTGAACCTATTCATTGACGGAATCTAGGCATTACTCATATCTCTAAATGAAAATCAAACCCAAAAAGGTAAACTAAGTGGCCCTGAGTCACAAGAATAAACAAATCGTACTACGTAGATGGATTACCCGTGCAAAATTAAAATATTTCTTCGAAACTTGGAATCATCATTGATCTTCTACTGCTAAAGTTATTAATTCAAAGTACAATCTTCAAATACTTCATACAAGTTCATTTGAAATTTTAATAACAGAATGATAGCTGGTAATGCAATTATCAATGTTCACTATTTTTCTGATAGAATGATTAGTCTGTTAATATAACAGATATTTTAATAGTACATTAATTCAAAGTTCTCAATAAGTTTTGTTTGTTTCATAATTAAGGTCAGTTATAATTGTCCTATAATGAATCTGCGAATAAAATAGAAAATAGAAAAAAGAAAACAGAAAAGTGCAAGCAAAAAATTTATAGGAATTTCGTATAATACCGACTCGATAACGTAAAGGCATGGATAACGAAAAAAAACTCAGATTTTCGCATTTTTATCAAAAATAGGCAAGATGTTGGAAAAAGGAATAAACTCTCAAAGTCCGTGTTCAATCCAAACACCAATAGATGACGCTCTCTGTCAAGAATACCCAACTAGAAAGAAGAATTATTAAAGGAACGATCTTCCAGAATGATATCAAATCATTAAAAACGAGCCTTTTTTGGAATATAACCGATGGCAAAAATTTCATAAAAACATAAGCTAAATCTATATCTATACTTAGTATAAAACAAAGTCCCCGAAAGCTGTCTGTGTGTATGTGATTGATTTTCTCGAAATCTAGCAAACAAATTTGTGAGCATTTTGTACTAAAATGTAGTGTAATTCTTCCGAAAGGTTTAGGTCACTCATACATTATGTTTTTATGTAAATTGCGTTGAAGAGATCGCGCAGTTTTAAAAATTCGCTTGTTGGGAGCTTATATTTTGTACACCGCGTAAATCAACAGAGATACGCTAAAATAATGTACTATAGAATTGTAGGTCACAAAAATACTACAAAAGTGTCAACGACTGCATGTCTCTATCTCTTATGGTCTACTCACAATAACTAATTTTATGTTCAAATTTTCAATTAAATACACCGATTTCTACACAGGCGAACTCACAGGCGCTGCTAGTCAGTAATATTTTTGTAAATTGTGATGTATTAAGGTTAAAAATAAGAGATTTGTTATTAATATTGAGGCTTATTGTTCCTAACCTTATCGTCATGAACATAAAATGTATTCCACTACTTGTCTACAAAGTAGTAGATGTTGAGATCACTAATTTGTGCATTTTGCTGTCACACTTTAAACTATGAATCAATATTGTCCTAGAAACGTTAGCGAAGCTGACCCTTATATGACTATAGGTCAAATAATTTCATTCCTCCGGAATTTGACCTAATAATTTGATATGCCTTGTTAAAACTTTAAAATAATTTACATCGTAATCTTTCATATGAAAAGAAACATATTAGGGGATATGTGTAACCAATTCGCATTGAAGCATCGTGGATCTGTTTTATGAATTTACAAATATAGCAGATTGCTTTGCTGTAAATCTGTATATGTCAAAGTTCACCAAATATAAAATTTGGTTAGATATTAAAAATCTTAACATGGTATTAATTATAGGAGTGGGTGATAAGATAATCTAGATGGCTATACTCTGCAGTCAAGGCTTGTGTTGGTTTTCCCACGCACTCGTTGGTTTTTGGCATAAGCTATATATTCAGCAGTCTTAACAATAACAGATCTTAAAATAAAATATCTTTGGTTTCATGTCCAGTTGTTGAATTTTAAAGAGTACTTCCAACACAAGTCTCTCTAATGTGGTTTCTTTTGAAGTTACAAAAATTTTAAGCGTAGTTTATACGTTTAAATTTTTCTTTATTTATCTTCACTTCAATTAATTTCAATTAATATATTTTCTCTATGTATTCCATTTTTTGTTCTAATTAACGATAACATAAAATTAGTTAATCGTATCTCTTAGTTGTCATAACTTAATTTGGAAGTTGTTATAACCTTTAATAAAAATACTACTTATTTTAAGTTGTTCAATATATAATTTCAATTCTAATGTCAAGTGTGTATTTTGTTTCTTCATCTATAAGTAAATAAATAAAAAAGAAAAACATTTCATTTTAAAGGTTCAACTATGACAAACATATTTACTGAACTAATTTTATTAAGTGTACGTATGCTGCTAACACTCCATACATTAAACACTGCAATTATGAATGACGTCCTTTATATTATACGACTACAGACAAAAAAGATTGTATATCCCTGTAATAGTATCATTACACATATATTTAAATATCTCAATGTCTAAGATTTACAATTTACGATTTAATTGCCACTTAATGCGTTGTTATGGTCTAAAGAATTGTATATGTATGTCGTTTCGCTGCTAGTGTTTTTTGTCGTGTAATGTAAACGTATTTATTTGTGATTAGCATGGCCATCTGAAAATATTCATATTTATGAGCATTTTATGAGGATGTAATTGAGTTTTAATTTGTTTACTTAATTACTGTGACATAAATGTAAATTATGACTGTAATTGTTAATAATTTAGGATAAAGTCAAGCGCCCTCGTAGCTTACATCTAAGATCTTAATCCGTTTGAGAAATAAAAAACAATGTATGGAGTAGATTTTTCCCTTTTATAGGGATTCAAAAAAGTCATCAATAGCATAATGTAGCTTTTAACGATAGCTTATTGTACATTTACTAAGTTCTAAGGAAACGATTATATCGAAAAAAGGTGAAACTTATAATTTTGTACAGCGCTACTTTAACGCTACTTGAAAAACGGGAATTTTTTATTCCTATAAGTTAATCCATTATAAGAGCTGAGATAGCTAGCCCATCGGTGAAACCGTGCGACTCTTTCGAAGAGGCCAGGGGTCCAAACCCCGGGCATGTACGTATGACTTTTTCTATTAAAACTTATGTGTGTAATTGATAATTGAAATTTATTACACATGAACCTTCATATCTAGAGAATTCTAGGGATATGAGTAGGTAACCAATCCGCATTGGAGAAACGTGGTTGGTCTTAGCTCCAATCCTTCTCTCCAAAAACAGAGAAAGTGGGATAGCAACAAGACGTTACTTTATTTAGGACTTATTTAAGGTTCAATTCTGATAGTCAAACTGTCGCAATTAAAATATTAGTATGAATATAATTTATATTTTTGCGGAATGTTGATATAATTAATAAAATAAGAAATATTGCTAACTTAATATAAATGCAGTCTTAAGAGACAGTTATGAATCGGTAAAATAATCTGTCACCAGCCTGTTCGCATGAGTTATGGTGAAGTCTAGAAATCAATATCAGATGTAGCTACTATATCAACCTTATGTCGATAGTCATAAAGTTGTAAGTTACTCTACATAATATTGTATGTAGGTTTAGCGCGTGCACCAGTTCACCTTGAACGACATGCGCCCGACCAAGTATTTTACTTGTCAAGTTGCTGGACCAAAGTTACACTTCCCGCTGGAATTCGTCTCTTTTTTTCAATTTACAAAATGGTGGAAATCAAGTTAACTGGAACGTGTCTTATGTATTTTAATTTTAAAAGCCAGCTGGTCTGGCTTTTCTATATTAATTCGCAAACCAAATCGCAGGGGAAGCTTGTTATATTATAAAAATAAAGTAGATATATAAATTATAGTCATATTCCATTGTATTTAGTGTGGTGATAGCCAGACACATCGTATAAGTAAACTATATAATCATAATAAAGAAAAAAAATTAAGATTTTATATATATAGTATTTTTCTTGATAAAACTTTTATTTCATTCTATAGTAAGGTGCAAATTTTATAAAGAATTCAGGTGTACCCTGAATACCCACTTTAGTCCACCGTATACACTTTCGTCCAACTAAACAGATTATAAAGTCATTAATAGAGATATAAATAATTGCAACAGATGCCCTAAGCAACGCAACAGAAAACAAAACAAAAAGTATTAAGACAAAATACTTTGTGTAAGAAAATATATTCCTTTGCACGAGAGAAATAGTGATAATAATAATAACATAACTGGACGTTAGTATTTAAAGACTCGTTTTATGATAACAAAAGGTACTGAATAAGTATTCTAGCCCCAGCATTTGCAGCACGCATATTTCTAGGACCGTGCGTAATGAATTCTAAATATAGATATAGCTCATAAATTTACCAGAACTTATATGGTAAATATAACTTCCTAAAAGTAGCGGCCTGTTACTATCTCACTGCTGGGAATAGGCCTCTTCTCTTCGTTTTTGGAGAGTAGGATTGGAGCTAAGACCTACCACGCTGCTCCAGTGCGGATTGGTAGGTTACACATATCTCTAGAGATTCTGTAGAGATATGCAGGTTTCCTCACGATGTTTTCCTTCACCGAAAAACGTGTGATAAATTGCAATTATCAATAAGAGACATAGGTAAGTTTTACCGAAAATCTCATTGGTGTCTGCCCAGGGTTTGAACCCGTCACCTCCTCGAAAGAGTCGCACGGTGTTACCTCTGGGCTATAACAGCTTGTTGTTTTAACTTAACTTCACACAATCAAGAGGAATTCGAATTCACGGAATTCCCATAACTGCGTAAAAATCATGTTGACTTTTGACATCGTTTATCATCTTCCTGCCCTTATCCCACTCTAAGTGGGGTCGGCACAACATGTTATAAACATGCTGTCACATGATTTGGCTGTGTTTTTACGACCGACCGCCTGCCTTTAACTTACCTTAGTCGTATTTTACGACTCATCGGTAAGGAAGAGGGTGGTCTATTTTACTCAACCGGATATCAAACGGTGGGTCAACTTACCTTAGTCGCCTTTTACGACACCTCGGTAAGAAATGAAGTTGGTCTATTCTACTCAGCCGGATACCACACGGCGGGTCCACTTACCTTAGTCACCTTTTACGACATCTCGGTAAGAAGTGAGGGTGGTACTATTCTATTCAGCCGGTCATAAGCATCGATGACAGTATAATTTAAACAATATGTAAGGTTAGAAAAATCATTCTCAAGGGACTTTACATCTATGAATATGTGAATTGACTGAAATTACGTCAGACATACATTTTAGTTCAATGTTAAGAAATAAAGCAAACTGTTAATGTCAAAACCAATGAGATATATACGGAAACGTCTGAACATCGAATACTTTATTTTTGACAACTTCAAACGCCGTTCGTAAATTTCATTGTATTTTTAATTTTGTTTGTCTAATAATATCTTTTAGTTTATTGAGTTTTTTACGACGTCATATCTCTCGTTTGTCTCAACCGACGAACGTTCGCAGGTGGACATAAGCCTTGTCAAAGTATATCTACTCTTCGAGTCATCAGGGTCTTTTCACTTCAAATCCATCGACCTTAGGTTGGCTAGTCATAGATGAATAAAATCACCAAGCCATCAAGAACACCATAATCCAACTTTCCAGCAATATTCAATCATTCGATATTGCTATTTCAGCTTCAGAACTCTCAGAGTTATATCACAAACATATACCTACTCAATATTATATATATAAAAGTCATCAACTCAAGTTTATATATATAAAACATTTTCTATTTTTAAATTAAACATCGTGAGTAGTATCCACAGTTAATGTATAGAAACCGGCTATACTCACGTCCTATTCTATCAGGTTAGCCCAACTAGTTTCGACGCTTTTCTTTACAAAGGTAAAGGATAACGTCGTCTAAAGAGCTCATGGCGTGGCCCGGATGGGTTCAAAACTAGTCGGGCTAACCCGATATAGTATAGTATAGACTAATATAATGTTGTATAGTATGGTATATATATTATATATACCCGATATAGTATAGTCGGTTTCTATACATTAACTATAACATACATTTTCGTTATTTCAGTTTGAAAGTTTCATTTGAATCTGTCAGCTGATCTACACTCATAACTCGTTAAGATAAATCAGACGCACAGGAATTCAGTACGTTCATCTTAGATTAAAGAATATCTGCTAGTTATAAAAAAGATACGATCAGCTTATCGAATGATGAATGATGAAATAGAACCTCGATATATCGGTCACCCATTCGGTCATCGACTTGAGTTAATGTTGATGCAACGGTCATGACTTTACAGGTTATTATATTGTAAGCCGTTGATTTAAACAAAATATTCGAAGCACTCAATACTAAATATTACCAAGCGCGGACTGATATTTTAAATATTTATGTTAAAAAGTATTTTTACTTTGCATTTTTTAAGCATGACGAGATGCCTCAGACGGTATGTTTTGTCGGTTTTACAATGGAACGGATGGAATGGAACGGATACAAATGGAAATAAGATAGCTACGAACAACTGCAACCTCTATTTGAATCAACTGAAAAATGACCATAGAATCGCTGACTTGTAAAATAGTAATCAAACCAGTACGCAACTTACAGCGTAACGAACACATCAAAAAACTTTATAATCACTTAAATATTCGATATACTCTACTTAACGCAATCGATATACTTCCAAATTATAGCCAACAATTATGTACAAACTGTCACTCGCGATGCTTAAAACTGTAAAATTATCTTACATTGCAATGTATGTCTGCTGTATTTACTTCGC
The DNA here is from genome assembly GCA_029227775.1 of Morpho helenor. Lineage (NCBI taxonomy): Eukaryota > Metazoa > Arthropoda > Insecta > Lepidoptera > Nymphalidae > Morpho > Morpho helenor. Next base: position 13,049,970 of record JARGCU010000025.1, read on the forward strand.
CTAAACATCTTATTTTACTTATTCAAACTTTTTTTATCTGAACGCAATTACTAGCTAGAAATAAAGACGTCTGATTCTACCAGTTAAATTGTGTAAAGTAAAGAGTACCAAAACTATTTATGTCTACCATATGCAGTTTTGATGAAAAACATAGCGGCCGCCGGAGTTTTTGTATACATTGTTTGTGTTAACTCGTGCTTAGTTTATAGAATCAACATTGTTGCCGAATTTCTTAAATCGCAGGAATAACTGTTTAATATATCTTGTACTTTTTTACGAATGACAGGTAATTTAGCCTGTGTTTTCACTTGGTGAAGTAGCGTTAAATAATGGACTTTATTGCTAATCCATCCGCTCTACCTACGGAGACAATTCCTCCTTAGAAAAGCACATACTGTTCTCACTGCAATGTCTCATTCGCTCAAGCTGCTTCAAATATATTAAATAGGGATGCTTAGCGCCCTAAAACATTCAGCACCACATGTCAAGAGAATTCTAAACCAATGGCTGTAGTTTTCAGGACAACTTTTATTCACAAAGTAGTTTAAGCCCTTCGATTCAATTTGAAGCACATATAGTATGTGCTGAGTATAACTGATTATATTGACTAACTGAACCCCAACGGAATCCTCACTGGAGAAGATGATTATGTAGCACATGAAGCATAACGGATTAGGACAGAGAGTATCAAATAATTTCATTATTGCTACATTACGCGAGTCGTCAACCAGATGGGTGTATTTAAATATCCTATCCAATAACATTACGTCTTCAGAGAACAAGTAAAGATGTCGATCCTGGCTATTATCATAACTTAGTAAATCCGTTGTATTTAAGGTAAACATAACCTCTGATGCTAACGGCTCTATGTCAAAAGAGATCCGAAATCCGAGTAAAAACTGGTTGCATATAACATATCAAGTAACTTCGGGTTGAATCGGGAATAAACTAATACGAAGAGGAAGTAATCGTCACGTTACGCAGTAAATATAAAATAGCAATTAATCCTACAAAACAACACATACCAAATTACAAAATAAACTAAAAGTTTTCCTTGTCTTTGTTAATTGCCGATCGAAGTAATAACTTGTCGATATCTTGCATGTAATTAAGGCTAAAACGGTCTGACATTTTGTATGATGCACTGACACGCGCAGTAATAATTTATCAATCAATCATAATAGTTTTTGTACTCTGTCTGATTTAAACTATTTGTTTTTGACGGAACTGAATACAATTCATATGTAGTTTGTACTATGAAATAAATATGGGATAAGGGCAGAAGGATGAAGACCTTAATAATGGAGAATATTATTAAGGTAAAAGTATGTCTGTCTATCACGACGGACAGTCCACTGGATCAACATTGATGAAATTTGATAGAATTGAAGCTTTAAATAATTTATAGAATTAGGCGTTACTTTGCGGAGATCCATAATACAAAAGTAATAATATTTATTACTTTTGTATTATGGATTTATTATTACTTTAGAATTGAAGCTTTTATACTGGGTTAACATAGAGCACAAAAAACACTTTTCCTTCGGAAAAAATGAAAAACAGTACATAATGGAGGATGTATTTTAACTCTAGAAGTGATGCAAACGACTTTTATTTCAACATAGATAAAAACACATATTTCATTTAAGTCTTATATAACTTTAATTTTAAATTAATTACATATTGATGGCGTGATATTTACGATACGATACGATTTTACGAAGTAAAATTTATTTATACTCTACCAAAGTTTCGTTCAGAGCAATAATGATTATTTGCCGTTAAAGTGTAATTATTATTGTTTAAAAGGACTTACTAGTGGATGTATCAAGTCGCGGAGGTCGTGGGAGATCTTTTAGGTCATAGGAATCTGACCTCCGAAAGCCGCAGCATCCACACCGAGGCGAGCAACTGTTCGCCAAAGTACTCTTCACTGCACCCATCTTACAAATTCAACTAGTCATAAATCCCAGTGTATACTTCTTATCTTAAGAAAATCACTTTCACACTAATTATTCTTCCACATCAAACGCTTAGTTCACCGCGGGAACCACGAAAATTCGCGAAAATGTTTAAACAGGCGGCCGCTGTATAAACAAAGCCTAAATTAGAGGTCGTCTCAACAACGTGCCCCACTTGAAATGTTATTAATATCCAATTAAAAATATATTTTGTATACACAATCGACGCGTGCGTTCGACTCGCGATATTATGTACATCTGCGTCGAACGCTATCCTTGGTGCCAATAAAATTATTCATACGTGACCTCTTATCAATGGTTATGGGGAATTCGGGATTAGGGGATGCCTCAGCAAATTGTGATGCAGTATTGCGTCACAAATATACTACTAATATTAGTCATTGTAAGTGGTATTTAATAAGTTCATTTGTACCCAAGTCAAGGTGCGAGTCCTTAAGTTCTTAGGTGTTCAGATCATCTTGCTTATCTCATACGTTCCTTTAAAGGTTAAGAGAACAATTACACTGTGACACATTATTAAGGCATAGTTCAGATATGATTTTACTTTATAAATTTTAATTATCTAATAAGCTTCCTGTTCTACTAACAAAAGTACTTAGAACATTCCTCCAAAAAATCCTATTCGGAACGCCACATTTTAATTATATTATTTTTGGTAAAAAAATATTTAATAATTGAATCGATATTTATACGAACTGTTTTCCCATTTTATAATTTTAATAAATATTTTCAATATTATTTACTATAACATGATTAACAACCTTACTATTTACAAGCTTAATTCCATATAATTTTTTTTTTATCTTTCTGGGAATTTCTTGATAATGCTTTAGGCTTATGCTTTCTCTTGTAACTTGATCAAAGGCTATTTATTCCGCGGTCCTCCGGTAGTTTTGATATAACCATATATGAAATGAATGTATTACTCTTTTAATCCAAAATTACTTGAGACATCAAAAAAAAATTATATATTTTCCAGTAGTATTAGTAGTTTTGGATTAAAGCAGGGACAAGTACCTGAAACAATTTCTTACAATGACATATGCACTCATACAAACTCATACGGTATTCTAAAATATCACCACATATCCCAAAAGTTGTTAGAGACTAAAGAATCTTGGTATCAGGTAATAAATTAGATAACATATTACAATATTTGACGACGTGATACAACATACACATGATTATGTTAATTTACTATGAATGATATCACCTTATATGGAGGACCGTGCGACAAATATGATGTCAATGGCAAATCGTCACATTCCTAAGGTGCTTATAGGTTTTTACTTAAACATGAATGAAATACCTTAGATGTGAACTGTTAGTAATTTTCCTGTATACGGACACGTCGTAAACCTTGTCCCAATTTTCAAACTAAGATTCATTTTCTTTGAATTGACATAACGAGACTTGTATTCGTAGTTTTTTGCGGTATAATTAATCAGTAAGTTGACCACAAATACGTCAGACAAAATACCCTTTTAACGCACAGACGTGTCTCAGAGTTTTATGTGATTTGTAGTGTAAATACAAGTAAGTAAACTTAGGTTACAAATATAAAAGTAGAAAAATGCTGGTAAATTACACAGATGTCTAGAATTTTCTATATATATGCAGGATCTAGATATATCTCCTCAGGATGTGGAATCTATGTTGATATCTTAGGGATCCTAGCGCCGTTATTTAAGATTGGGATGTAAGGAGTAGGAGTGTAAGGGAGAGACTCGTTCTAATCAGTCTCTTTAATCGTCAACCTCACCTGGTCGTGGTGCACCCTGCAAATAAACTAACGAGGTTCTGGCGACCGACTAATAGCGGTATAACCATTCTTTAGCTGACCTAAATACTACCAGACCGACAGTGGGCAGCAGCACTGTCGGTGCGACATGGTCAGCACTGCGATCACCAACCCGCATGCCAAGCGTGGTGATTATTGGCAAAACCTTCATGGTCACACACAACCTTCATTATTAAATACTTAACTTAAAGAAATATAATAAACATAATACATAATTTTTATCCGTTTTAACACTCCGGTTAATTGCCTCTTCAGGTGACAAGAGGGCTGGCTTCTAGTTTCGCACAAAGAATCAGCTTAGCGATTCAGCGCGGAAACGCTGCCAGCATTTTTGGGACCATTCCACGTGGGCATGATTTGTATAATCCTAGCGTGTAAGTAATTTAAGATAGATATAACTTTTTTTGGTTGTAAATAACAAAAAAACTCAAGAAATTAAGGTTGCTTCTTAAAAGTTCACAAGCACTGTCTTATCTACCTTTGCTTAAAACTTTTAGTTATACATACGTGTGGCATGATTCGGTATGTTTAAGTATTTTTATGAAACCCGAATTCATGCTTGCTATAAACTGTTTATTATTAAACGCGTACTTCTGGATAACCTTAGCGGAAGCACGTTTCTCGAGTTATTTCAGAACACAATACAGAACTGGGTAGCCAGTCGATATTTAAGATCTAAACAAAGGGTATATTTTTTAAACAACGGTTTTCTAGTAATTAGTGGATAAGAATATCTATACAGCATTTAGCGTTACTTTGCGGAGATCCATAATAAAAGTAACAATGAAATTTTTTTACTATATGTAATAGGTACGCGATTAAATAAATAAAAAATATATATAATGCTACCTGTAAAGGGGATACATGGAGGATTCGTAAAAAACATGCACAAACCTCCACTACCGCCACCGCAATACACAAGCACTACATACGTTCACTATCACAAACTCAAAAATCCTTTCGCCCCGCAACCGAAGCATCATCAGGGCGGAGACTTGTGCATGTGTTTTTACGAATCCTGCATTTGCCTGAGTTTAGAATTATATAAATTTTCTATTGACGTAATTGCGGATTAATGATGACGATGTAGAATAATTTGTCTATTTACGTAATTGCAAATTATAGCAAAATAATTTCATTATTACTTTTGTAACTATACAGCAATTTATATTTTTATTTCTATTACAATAAGCAAATACTTATATTTTTTATTATATTTTTTTAATTTATTGTGATTTATATTAAAGTACTGAGAATGAATCAGTTTTTGATTAACTTATATAACTTATTATCCTTTATGAGATTATACTAAGTAATTGTTATATGAATATAAAATTAATTTTTATGCGAATAATGTATTGATAATAAATACATTTGCATTGTTTACTTAAATACTTTACGATGTATTTCTTCAGACAAAAAATGCCTTAAATCACCTTAGATAGAAGGCCTAGACATCTTTATATGTGTTATTGTTAAAAACAACTGATGCAAAAATTATTAGTACAAGCTTATGACTAATTGATATGAGAATAATACTAAGGGACTTTTATTCAATGTACAGATAGTCGGTCAATGCCATTACTTGTAAATTCCCAATGAGTAATGATTTATCAGTGACAATTTTTTAAAATCATCTTATTTAATTAAAAAGTGACCAACGCTGTTATACGTTTATTTAACGAATTAAGCGTTCATTTGATTATATAATTATAACTAGTGGCCCACTCCGGCTTCGCACAGGTATAAAATATATAGCCTATGTCACTTAGTGAAAAAAATGATTAAATCTATCCAGTAGTTTGGTTTTATTCATTACTGCCCGTGACCAGCACTCGATAAATTTGGAGTTAAGCAATTGCCCTTTAATTATACCATGAAGATGTCCTGTTGTCTTTGGAATATCTACATTTATATACTACATTTATACTTATTTACTTTTACATTTTTCCCTATGTATTTTATTTTTACAATTAATTACAGAATGTCTTTATACACAACATTTGCGTTTTGTTATTCTAAGTCATAGTCGTTTTTGTTATACCACATTTTAAAGTGGAATGGGATAAAAAATCTTATGTCCGTCTCCTGGTTCTAAGCAACCTCTCCACCAATTTTCAGCCAAATTGGTTCATTCGTTCTTGAGTTATAAATAGTGTAACTAACACCACTTTCTTTTGTATATATAGATAACAATATTATTTTAATATAATCTGCGATAAAAGAAGACATGTACATATATTAAATATCAAATGAGGAGAAATATACAGCTCTTATATATTTGCTAGAGTATATGGACTATCGGATAGAGCTATGCCACGAAAATCGTGGCCAGCACTTAACTGATATTGTTTCTGATGACTGACTGATGATTGTTTCACACATAATTGTCATAGATCCTTCTATATCAATCAAAAATTTTTACATGTAGTAGATCATTTTAGATCATTCTCTTTAAACTTTTTGTTTAATTTACAACTAGCTGTGCCAGCGGTTATTGTGAGTTAACCATAAGAGATAAAGACGTGCTGACCCGGACTTTTTTGTAGACTTTTTAGTACATTAATTTTGTGTATCTATGGTGGTTCACGGCGCATGCGTTTAAAGCTCCTATTAGCTGAGTTTTTTTTTACAACTGCGCGACCTTTTTAACACAATTTACATAAAACCTTAATGTACTATCATCCTAAACCATTAAGTAAAAATTGTACAAAGATTCGCTAAGTAGATTTTGAGAAAATCCATCACACACAGACAGACAGGTTGCCGGGACTTTGTTTTATAATAAGTATAGATTCACAACGTACCTTTTAGTTGGAACACCCATTATTAGAACAAAAAACGGAATACCTAAATTTAGCAAATAAAAATATTTGCAGAAAAAATTAACATTTGCTGAATTTTTCAAATTATAAATCTCTTACAATACGAACATGATCATGAATAGATTTTTTAAAGAAATCATCATCTTCCTGCCCTTATCCCACTCTACATGTTGTAACATGATTTGGCTGCGTTTTTACGACCGGCCGCCTGCCTGACGTCAACTTGCCTCCGTTGTATTTTACGACACCGCGGTAAGAAAGAAGGAGGTCTATTCTACTAAACCGGATACCACACGGTGGGTCAACTTTCCTTAGTCGCCTTTTACGAAACCTCTGTAAGAAATGAGGGTGGTACTATTTATTCTATTCAGTCGGATATCACACGGCGTAGATTTTTTAAAGAAATGTTATGGACAAAAACTTTCTATAGTGGTCACCGTGAAAATGTTTGACTTGATATAATACTATTAAGTGCTAAAAAGATATCATTAATTACATTTGTTTAATGATACCTGTGAGAAACATCATCAACCATCAATAGGCTAGTTTTTATGAATATGACATCACATTTCGCTATCCGTCATTGTATCTATTGCAAAATATCTTCTATGATTACTAAGTTATAATTATGAAATGGTTGAATAAAAGACAATATTTTCAGTGACTGTTTTATTATTTTTGAGATCCCAAAAACACGCTAACACAGTGCATATATATTTTTGTTTATTTTTCTTAATTATCGACAAAAATAAAATAATAAAAATTACAAAAAAGCTAAAAATGTATAAGATATTAAATTAATTAACAATGAGTATATTCTTATATAAGACTTACATAATAATTATATTATTAATAGGAATATCAAAATGGCACTCGAAGCATCGGTTTCATTAGTTAATTATAATTAATTACATATAAAAAATCAACCCGTGCATCATGTCTTGCTTATTTTTTTTGTTTTTTATTTTAAGTGTGCTGGTGCGTAAAACTCCTCTTGAACCTGTTATCGAAGCCATGTCGTTAAAGTCTATATACTAAGTTAATTTGCACGTTGCAAATAAACCATATAAAACACCAAAGGATGTTTAGCGTTCTACATGGATGTCAATATGACCACTTCCTCCTCTTGCACAAACAAATGCTCCGGCGCTAAGTAAGGTAGGTAGCAGCGGTCAAGTTGAAGGGCCTCGCGTGAAGGCGGCCCCGAAGTACGCAATGACTCTCGGGGCTGGGGTACTAGCTAGCCGCGCACGTTCACTGTAGCGCAACCGAAGACCTCGTCGATTTGCCGAGATGAGAAAGTTACGACCACATTACAGTCTCCGACACGGGACGGCAAAAACTTGTCTTGGTAGTTTACTAACTCACCAGGCTTTACATCACGGAACCTTATCTGCAAAAGTTGCCTAATTAAATACCCATAGCAGTTTATTACTTAAACGTTGAAGCGCTTTTAACTTTAACGCACTCATTTAGGGAGCTAATTATTTCTTATGGATGAATACTTCAAAGCAAAACCCTTTTTTGGTTAGGGAAGTCTAAGAAAAACCCTAGATTTTAAATATTAATATATTTGTATGTAACGGAACGTACTGTGAACGATTTCTATTAATACGATACCTGCCGCGGTCTTTGTATCCCAGGACCTTCGAAAGTAAAGTAGCAGTCAGTCAAATGAACGTTCAATGGATTTTGAAAGCTGAACGTTATTCCACACTCCTGCCCAACTGATGGCTGATTTCTTGTCTGGATAAAAATTTATCATGAGTTGTTTTATTGATATTCAACATCTGCTAATCAAATTAAATTAAATCAAATTACAACCTTTTATTTACAATCACCACACATAACTACATACAAAAGTAACAATGATGGAGACAAATGTGACCATCAAAAACAAGAGCACTACTCAGCAGTTTGAAGCAATGCCTCAAGGCTGGTTTTCAGTTTCGACTAGTGGTCGACTAAAACTAACATTAAAACATCAGTCACTTTATTAAATGTTAAAAACGTTTTAAATGTCCAATTTAATGCCATAAAAAAACATACAATTAGGTTACTACACGTTGAATTCTTTCCCTTGGAAAATAGTTTATGGTAAATTGTTAACCTGTACTTGTAGTCTCGGCTTTTGCAATGGGAAGTCATCTTCATCAGACCATGCCTGTCGTGTTTGCTTCACAAAAGCCATTGCATGCACCTTGACCATAGCATGGTCGACCAACTTGTCCATGTATTCTTGAGGAGTTACGTGTAATTTAAGTACTTCACGTTGGCCTGCCCGCACTATAAATTCACCTTGAGACCTTCGTACTCGGGCTGCAACCGCGCCGGTATAATAACATGAAGATGCCGTCAATACACACCAAATCGTTCGGTCTTCGTGGGATTTGTTCTGTTAAAAAAGAAAATGTAGAGAATTACTTAACGTTGTGAATAAAAATCCAATACATGCCCGAGTAACTATATATGCGAGTGTATATAAAATTACACATGACACGTTTGTGGTTGGACCCAATTCAATCATTTTTAATCTATTAATTATGAATTGACCATTCTTCTTTATACCTCAGAATAAACGTTAAGCTATATTTTGGTTGCTTTTATTTATATCATTCTAGTTCATGTCATTTCATGTGTAATATAACTTGGGGATGAGGCAGAAATCTCTAATATCACATATACGTATCTCAAGTATCGAGAAGATGATATTGTAGAAACTATTCAGTAATTTTACCTGAATATTCATTGTACAATCAAAAGGCTGGCCGTAAGGTACAATTTCAATATCCATTAAATCAAAAACGACGTCTTCTATATTACGATCTGGATTTTCATAATACTGTTGCAAACGTTGAAATCCTCGACAAGAAGCAATAACACCCAGGCGTTCGGGAGCACTAATTTCTGGATTTTTGTACTCCTGGGTAATTTCTAGCAAATCATTATCACCCTCGTCGTCTTCGCGGCTGGGACTCTTTGTTACTATCTTACGTCCAACCCTATAAACAGTTATTATAATTAATAAGCTAAATCGTGTAATATATTTACGATATTTGTTAAATACTTACTGATATTGATTCGATGCCATTTTAATGAAGCCCCAATCTGAGGATTCTTCCTCTTGAAAGTGGCATAATTCAGCATTTAGCTGGGAGTACATAAAGGGGGTATCGTATTGGAACCCAACTTCCCCACGTCGAACAGCCTCCACACTAGCTGGGCCACACTGGTATACAGATTCTGCTCCCTCTTGTGGAGTAGCATCAATAATCTGCCAGCCACCATAACCTACAGAATAATATAATAACTATGTGACGGCAATCAACGAATATATTATTTAATAAAATTAAAATGTATGTACCCTGTGGCAAGTCCGGCCTTTGCATCCAAACATCGTTCCAGACGTGGAAGTTCCAACATGAATCGTAACAATCTTCATCCGGTCCGTTTGGAACTTCATTTCCATCTTTATCAAAGAATTTGTCAATAGTGAATGTTCCATTTGTGTCATGGGCTGAGACGAAATTTGTCACAGATCGGCAAGGAATACCTAAACAAAAATTATCATAATTATTTGTATACATTGCTTAATGTAATTATTACATTATGGTATGTACGACTAAGATTAACTATTTCTATTTACCTAAAGCTCGACAAATAGTGACAACTAAACCCGAGAATACCCAGCATTGGCCATATTCAACAGGTCGACCCCCGTCTGTTAAGTATCGTTCGAGAATCGCAACAGAACCAGTCCATGCATGTGGTGACACTCCATCTTTGTATTCACCATCATATCGGCCAACCATTAAGCCGTCATCGTCGCCATTTGCATTTATCTGAAGTAAGAACATAGATTCAATAATTTCATTAGACCATTCAATTAAATTCAATATTGAAAAGACGTACCATTGCAGATATTGCTCTAGTAATTCGAACTGGATTTCCACGTTCTGAGTGTTCAAGTCCACTACGCTCTAATAAATAAATGCAAGCTGGAAGCACTACGTCGTCGAACTGGCCGAATATCCATTTGCGACCCTTAGGCTGGCGCCAGGTCCCGCTCCATATTTTTCCTTGCTCGTTTAGAACATATTCGTTTCGTGATGCTTCATTGTCCATGTGGACTGAATCCTCGCGACACCAAGGATTGAATAAAATATAAATGTCCTCATCACATTTATAATCAAGGCGGTTATCCCGCTGCCCCAACCTATGGGTCTGAATCCAACAGTTCCATAGCCCCACAGGCGTAGAAGCTGGCACATGGACTTGAAAAGTAATAGTATTCCCATCCTGACGTTGGACACTTAAATCCCACTTTTCCGTCTCATGCGCAACGGCCACGAGATTTTGCGTTGATCCATGTCGAGAATCGAATGTGCGTCCAAATGAAGGATGCTGAGGAGGCCCGCTATATCTTTCAACTACTGCTCTTTCACCCGGCCCGTGCGGGCTAAGGGGGCTATTTTGTAAAGGTGAAGGATCGCTGCTAAAGGAACCGCGACGAACACCGTAAGTCGAAGTTTCTCTAATACCGGTCACAGTCCCAACAGTGCTAGTTGCAGTGATTGTTCCGACTGCAGCTACGGTGGTATTAGTATCTTGTATGCGGGACATGCCCATGCCCATGCCAATGACGTCCCGAGAATGTGGAAACACACTTTGTTGAGTGTTCCAATTAACAGGTAAAACAACTCGGGTTCCTTTTGTAACACACGGTTTTGGACCTGTAAATGATATAACAAAATATTTTAGTTCAAGACTATGATTAAATAGAGATCAAGCTATTAATGTTTATGAAATTGATATTATATTATTCTATTTAAATTCGAAAATACATATATAAACGAAACATAACAGTATATATTTATGTATAATACGTACCTAAACAAAAAACAACTTTCATTACATCTTGTTGTTTATCGTAAGTTCTGTCTAACCGAACAGCAAAGAAAAAATTTTGACCTCTTCGTAGTACAGGATTAGGAAGAATTGTATCATTAACCAATTCATATTGGTCCGTATGGTGTTCCTTAGCATTATCTCGCGAATAAAATTCAGTCAATTCCACCTTAAGTGGTTGCTGCGAGTAGAAACTTTGAGGGATTAATTCCAAAGTTTCTTGGTGACGGCGACGTTCGTTTTGATCAGCCAACTTGCAAATGAGATTATGAGCATACTGTGTATTTGGACTGTTGCGCGACGAGTGCTTAAGGCGATGTAAGGCACCAGCACTGTGAGAACGCCCGGGTACGTGCTGAGCAGTTGGTCCTGCTCTTGCAGTTGGCCAACGACGAGTTTGCCCTGGGCGTTGACAAAAACTTGAAATGTTGAAGTTGCCCGACAGTCCTGGGACATAGTTCGAAGCCATCCCTCCAACTGTTATCTGTGGCTCCCTCGTACAACTGAGGGTACTTATTGCAGTAGTTAATCCAGTAATACCACCAAGACCCATGCCTGTTATACTGGAGGTCATACTTGATGACATTTTCTCCATACTAGACGAAACGACGAACTTTGTCTAAAATTGTTCTGCGCCCTGGCTCAAAACCAGAGCAACTGTTGTTCCTAGTCCCGTTTCCAACCTTTATATACGAAATAGTTTCTAAGGCATCTTTCGCCGCTCAGGTGTCAGTTTTCAGGCGCCTTCCATTGTTCACGACTATTGTCTGCATTCACTGAGTTGTATCAAACCGAAAGAAAGATTTGAAATACAAAAACATACATAGTGGTTATACATCGTTTCAGATCAGTTTTTCGTGACACAAGTCCGAATTTAGTTGTTAATATATAAGTACTTGTGGTATCCGTGACTTTGTTACTTTGTGCGCAAACAGTAGTAGTTAGCAGACTTAGTGTCAAATGAGATGTATCGTTTTTTCCTATTTATTTATTTATATTTATTCTCTCTAGTTATGTGCTAATTATTTATGCTACATTATATTTTTTGTTTCGTTATCGATATATGTGTATTAAAACGAGTACAATGACTAACACTCATAATATCTCCTCGGATGTGATTGTGATGACGAATTGATGATTTATTATAAATAGAATGTGTTAATATGAAAATATTATAAATTTAGAACAACGTTATTAACATATTTTTAGCCGTGTGGTATCCGGCTAAGTAGAATAGTACCAACCTCATTTCTTACCGAGGTGTCGTAAAAGAAGACTAAGGTAAGTCGACCCGCCGTGTGGTATCCGGCTGAGTAGAATAGACCACCCTCATTTCTTACCGAGGTGTCGTAAAAGGCGACTAAGGTAAGTTGACCCACCGTGTGGTATCCGGTTTAGTAGAATAGACCACCCTCCTTCTTACCGAGGTGTCGTAAAATACGACTTAGGTAAGTTGACGTCAGGCAGGCGGCCGGTCGTAAAAACGCAGCCAAATCATATTACAGCATGTTTATAACATGTTGTGCCGACCCCACTTAGAGTAGGATAAGGGCAGGAGGATATATATATGTTATTAACATATTTTATCCCAGGATGTGCGTATTTAGTATATACGGAGCGATCTAGAAGATAAATAGTTGATCCTTTTAGAGCGATTTAGAAATTACTTCAAATCATATTACTAAGAAGACTAGATTACTAGGGAAGTTTTATAAAGGGACAGACTTAATAAACCACTGGACAGTGGCATAATTAGGAAACCAAAGACCCAGGGCCCAAAATAATCACCTTCAAATCGTTTGTTCTGTATTGTATTGTCGTTATCGTAATTTAGTAGACTCAATATAATAATATTATTAAAAACGCATTATAATTTATTAACCAACATCAAAAAAGGAGGTGGTCCCTCGATTTAACCGTAGGTTTTTTTTATGCGTGTTCCCCACAAATTTCAAACAAAGATGTTCTTGGAGACTTGGTGGGAAATACCCTGTATTTATTCAAATAAATTGCTATTATTAAAGTAGTATTGAAGTTGCAAACTAAAAATTCTTGAGATAATTGGCGTAGTATGGAGTCTTAACTGAAATCCTTCTTAATGAAGAAAAGTGGAGGCCTTTTTTAATATGTTATAAACAGGCAATGATTTCATGAAACCCAATTATTATTACTGTTTTAATTGATCTTTTATCCCTTGATCATTATAAATCGTAGTTTGTTGGGAAAGTGAAGTTATGATGGTATAGGTAAGATAACGATATTTCTCAAAGGTTTCTATATCACAATGTACTAACGCTAATTCATTTATAAGACTGTTTTTCCACTAAAACCAGACTTATGTGAGAAATCATGTGTACTTATATAAACTGCTTAAATCTCATGGTTGTCCTTACAGAAGTTATAGAATTCTATTTTAACTTCTGTACTATGGAATTGCGCAAAGTTACGCCTGCTTGTATAAATCGTTGTCCACCTTGATGCCGTCAAAAGAATACTGAACGCATCCTATCTGCAGACCTAGATTAATAATTTAGTAATGAAAATATCATGATTGGGAATCTAAGGATATTATAAAACGGCTTATAGCACCCATAACACTATTATACATAACGCGTCGATATACGAGTTGTATACCTGCGTTAATTTTACGTTTATTTTTTGTTCACGCTCCAATCTTTTAGACAAACGAAGTAACCACACAGTAACTGACACCGGGATGGTTAGTAGGTATTGTGTAAAATGTAGTATAAAATGTTTCTTTTGTTACAATGATGGATTCGCTAACCGATGTTCTCCGGGTCAAAAAACTGCTTTATCCTGTCTGTGGTTAAGTTGTTTAACAATACTTGTTAGCGACTAAGGACGATAAGGACTGTAAGCGGTTATACATAAACAAAATACAGATGTATTTTTCCGAAAAATAAATGGCAAAACATTTCAGAATCTAGACTTTATATAACATTAATGTTACACATTTTTTAAAAGCTCAATTTAGATAAGAGTATAAGAGATAATTTTTTCTTATTTTTTTAAATTTTCTTATTCCAATGAATGAACCTTCGATAAAAGAAGGAAGATCGAATGCAGGCCCGTCAGGCGCCGGGATGCAAGCTATGTTCTGGTGCGCTAAAGATCCCCCTCCTCCATTTTCATAAAGGTTTTGAAAATATTTTTTATACAAATATTATTAAATGAAAATAGGCTTTTGGGCGCCTCACCTAATGTACTCCTATTTACCGGAATGTGTTTTATGCTATTCCTGAATGATATTATGGCTTGTATTTTAGCCAAATACATATATAAGCTTCAGTATTACCAAATTTCAATGTTGAAATTAAGTTGCTCCAGCGGATTACGCATAAAAGCGTAACTGAAAGACTTTACCATTTATAAAATCAGTAAGTATGGATTTACGGGTTGCTAAGCAACCTACGTCATAATATTTGTAAACATGTCAATGTCAACAAATAGCTTGTAGTATAGAGAAAGGAGAAAAATAATATAAATTAAATATCTTTAAATAGTATGCATTGTTATTAGGTTACAAATGGCAATATACAACATTTTTAGTTGTAACGCAAAAATCCAATACAAAAGTTATTTATTAACAAAAGCTACATTGTTTACATTATTAACAGGAATACTCACTTTTCTCTTACCTTTTTTTGTGGTCTACAGGAGCAGAGGTGAGTCATAACTTACATTTTTTCAAATTTGTGGCTTATTAATTATTTGAACTACTATTATCAATATTTTGTTATTATTAGCAATTTTCACGTTATAAGCAATTACTATTATCTCCGCAATATTTAACGAAGTCTTGTTCTTTTTTTATTTCAGGATTTTGGTTAAAATCCGCTTATTTTTATGAACAGCCGCTAGTTCATGCGACATATGATTATTTACTCATAGCAGAGACTGACGATCCTAGTTCTCAAATTATATGTGGTGGAACAGCCTTTCTATATACCGAAGATGCACTAGAAGAGAATTGTGTGCAAATGCAAGTAAGATTGTGTACAATTCAATTCTTAATTAATGTATAGAAACCGGCTATACCCACGTCTTATTTTATCGGATGACCCCGCCTCATAAATTTAAAAATTCAAATTCTTGTTTACATTTCTCGTACTGTATATCTATTAATTCAGAGGTAACAACTTAATTAACAATACAATAAAAACTATATTTTAAAATAGCAACCGCCGTATTTCTTGCTGGCTCTTCTGAACTACAGGCAGAAGCAATTTTCAGAACCGGCAGTAAAGTTGATGACTCAAAAGCACTTGTTTACAAGTTAAGTTAAATAAATTATATTTCTAATTCGAATTTGAATACTTATTGAGTCTGTAAATTAAGTTTTGTTTATAACAATCTTTTATACCATTTTGTCCTACTAATATTATAAATGCGAAAGTTCGAACCAGTATCGTAGAAATTTGGCACAATTATTCTTTGTATCACCGGGTGTATCACCGGGGTAACAACATGTAGTCTATAGAAATCCTGTTAATTCTACGGGAATAGGATGATATTAAAAAGCGCCATCTATTACCAATCTGTCACGCGACATCAGTCCACGCAAACGAAGTTGAGGGTAAAAGTTAGTAATCATATAAATCAGTGCTAACATAATGGTAATATATATTTTATCTATCTTTGTTAATTCCAGATACATGAAAATTCCATTAATATAGATGGAAAGAACAATATTATAAAATTCGAATCTCACCTTCTTATTCCAAAGGGCAGGAAAATATCATCTCTTATTTTTATTATGGGCATTGATTTTCAAATTCGGGTAGGTATTTAGTTTTAATACTTATAAAATTTAGATTTAAAATTTATTTATCTCAGTATCTAAGTTATAAAATAAATATGGGTAGGCAATTTAAATACTTACAGTATATAAAGCTGTTCTTCACAAAACAATAATTTACTACTATTTTTTTTTTATAAGTAAATTGACATCAAAGGAGATAATAAGCAGATATAACATACATACTTACTTTTACGCCGTGTGGTATTCGGCTGAATACAATATTATCACCCTCATTTCTTACCGAGGTGTCGTAAAAGGCGACTAAAGTAAGTCGATCCGCCGTGTGGTATCCGGTTGAGTAGACTAGACCACCCTCATTTCTTACCGAGGTGTCGTAAAAGGCGACTAAGGTAAGTTGACCCACCGTGTGGTATCCGGTCGAATAGAATAGACCACCCTCTGTCTTACCGAGGTGTCGTAAAATACGACGTAAGTTGACGTCAGGCAGGCGGCCGGTCGTAAAAACGCAGCCAAAACATGAAACAGAATGTTTATAACGTGATGTGCCGACCTCACTTAAAGTGGGATAAGGGCAGGAGGATGATGAAACATACATTCTTACTTTTGTTTTTTTTTTTCAGAATACATGCCCCCTTCAAATGCAAACTCTATTAATTTTAACCAAAGAATTCTGTGGTCAGCCAAATTTTTACAAATACCATGGGGATTTACAGATACATCAAAAAACACATTTACCATGCTTACGAAATTCCTTAGATACAACATATAACACATCTCTATTTAAACATGAAAATATTAATAACAAAAATGGTATTGATTTTATTTTAGAGGAATATTTAAGTAGAGAAGGTAAATGTATTAGTAATATAATCTTATAGATAAAATTCTTATCATCATCCTCCTGCCGTTATCCCACTCTAAGTGGGGTCGCCACAACATGTTACAACCATGTTGTCACATGATTTGGCTACGTATTTTACGGCCGACCGCCTGACGTCAACTTACCTTAGTCGTATTTTACGACACCTCGATAAGAAAGAGGGTGGTCTATCCTACTTAGCCGGATACTACCCGGCGGGTCGACTTACCTTAGTCGCCTCTTACGACACCTCGGTAAGAAATGAGGGTGGTACTATACTATTCAGCCGGATACCATACGGCGTAATAGATAAAATTCATACTCCTACCGAAAAGGCGCTTGACTAATTTTGATAAAATTTGTATATGAATATTCAGTGGGTCCGAATATTGGCTATTTTTCATAGCCCTAAGTGATAAGGGTTATTCACCTTTAAGATTTTTTTTATTTTTTGAACCAATTTTTTTCATTCTTTTATAAAGTACTAGAAATTCCCTAAAAATAATTAATATGGCAAAACAAAATTTGCCCAGTCAGCTAGTTCCATTGCATAAATAATTTTAATCCCAATTTTACAAATTGTAAATTATTTTCAGTTATTACTACACTCAAGCCAATTCATTCAAGAACTCAAAATGGCCACACTGGTGCCTTCGAACTCAATGTCAATCTACGAGTCCCAGAAATAAAATTTGTATATAATCCTAGTCTAATGCAAGAGCTAAAATGGGTCTGGCCACAATATTTGTCACTGCTTCTCATATTTTATATTATATTTGAAAGAATAAGGAAATTTGTGTTCAGCAATCGTCTACTGATGGTTTGGGAGGTAGTTCCCTGGAGGAATAAGGATTATTAACTAATACTGATGACTATTTTTGTATTATGATTGTTACCTAGCTCTTAACATAAGGGGTCCACTTCCTAGCATCACTAATAATAATTTATACTATCCTATTTTTCAGTGAGTTGTTATAAGCGACAACTACTCCTGTACTGCCAAAAATATATCAAATATGAGCTATAGTGTATTCTGTAGTTGTTCATACCTCAAAAAAATGTAATTACAAGCATTATTATATAAAAACTGAACTTCTTTATATGATTCAATATCTATTGAATTTGATTTATCATGATCCAATTTAATACATCCAATTTTAACCTAAGCAACCTACTTGGCTTTTGCATTACAAAACCATTATTTATTTGCAAGGCTATTTTGTATAACTTTAAGGACTTCATTACAGGGTGTTAATAAAACTAATAAAAAAAATACTCTTATCTATCTTCTTAGATTTTTTTTTTGTATAACTAAGTGATAAAAAAACAATGTATAATAAAATAATAAATATGTAATGACAACATTTTATTTACATCATATCTAAGACTTATCTAAATAATTTACATTTAACTACAATTTGGACTTTTTAGTTCGTTTATTGGGTGAGTGTCAGTGTAGGTAACTGACTACTAAAGTCAGTTTTTGCATGATCTAGCATGGCACGGTTGTCTTCAATGATAAAAGTTTTACCACTGTAGTCATCAAGTTGAACTAATAAGTATCTGCAGTCGTAGTTCCCATATTCATTCTGTAAAAATATAAAATTAAATTAAAAACAAGTTTTTCGGTTTAACACTTCATTAAACATATAACTTGCTATTTGCATTGTAATCAGAATGATACAAAGATATTTCAATTTTGTTGTAGTGGAATTATTTTATTTATTTAAATATTGGAGTTTGTATACATAGTTATTTAAAACATCATGAAGATGCTTATATGACAATATATATTGTAATATAATTATCTGAAGCATAATAAATATATGTATAGACAAATAATATTGCAGAATTTAAAGAAAAAATGGCTTGGCATGTGCATATATTGTTGCATTTATTTGCTTAAATTAATAGTAATAATTTCTTGGAAATAACTTCTTTGGTATTTTGGTGCATTTAAAATAGCAGTTTTATTTACACAACAGTTAAAAATGTTAGTGTAACTCTGTCATATCTGTAATACAGTATACTTCATATAGTATGTATATTAAATACTTTAGATATAATATTAAAACTTAATAAATTACCACACCTGCTTCATATCCAATTCAGCAACACCTTTATTTCTAACACCTTTGATATAAAACCTCATTCTCATGTGTTTCACTCCCTCTTTTTCATAAACCGCATGACTGACACGAGTTCGTCGTCTTCGGGTAGTTTCTTCGCCATAACCCTTAATAGGAGAACCGAGAGCATCTTCTATTCTGGGATCCTGTAAAAAGGTCAATTGCAAATAACTAACAATATTGACATTAATTTGTCTGAATTGAAAATGAATGAAAATATTCTCACTAAATTAAGTATACTCACATTTTTGCATTTTTCCAATGCTACTGAATATATGCTGTTAGGGCTATTGCTAGAAAATAATTCTCGAAATACGTAATAAAATATAATACCGGTTACACCCAATCCAGCTAGTATAATGCCAGTATACGAGACTGTTTTACTTGTCTCCTTGATTTTTTCACCAAGAGGTCGAACATCTGTTGATACATCGGCTCTTTCTTGACTTTGTGTTAACCCCTTTTCTTTTTCAGTAGCATAGCACCGAACATATCTAAGCCTAGAAAGTCCCACGCTGACAGGTATTATATCGAACGATTTATTTGTACGTAGAACAGGCAGCAATTTGGAAATTAAAGTCATAATTAAAATAAAAACTAAGATAAATATAAGCGAAGGAAAATTCCCCGGTTTGTTGGATTTTGTGAATGTCAATTGTCAATGTTATAAAACACGAATTAAAATCGATAGCATAATCGATTTACAAATAAAACGATTGCGGATTAGGGATGAAAATTTAATAATTTTTGTATTAATAGATAATTTTATCACAATAATCGATTATACAAACATTATCGATTTATCGATCGAATCGATTAAAAAAAAATAGATTTTATTAATTATTGTCCTTATATACTTTTTTTTCTTGTATTAGAAGATAATAGATATGCATTTTGAATGAACCCAATGCAGTAGTAGTGACGCAAACAGTGCGTCGTTTTTTTATGTAGCTGTCTACTGTAATTAGTATTTTTAGTAATGAAGTATTGAAAAAATCAAATTTTTAATGGTAAAAAAATCTCTTTCAAGGTATTAGGATAATGGTTTTTTTTTCAAATCGATTAATAATCGATTATTTATAAATCGATTTTTCCACTCAAATGACATCCCTAAAGACAATCCCAATTGCGGATAATCTTTAAAAGATTTTTAAAATAATTTTATTTACGACATAGAATCAAGTAGAGATTCAAATAAAAGATCAGAGACCCTATGTAAAGTAACGAAAATATTTTTTGCAAACATCTAAAAATTCTAGTGATGATTAGAAATGTTATAAAATATTCGATGTTTAAATTAGTCAATTATTTTATTATTATAATCGATTTTTAATATACGATTTTCTAAACATTTAATACCGACTTTTAAAAATTACCGTGTTCTCTGATTTATTGTTTCTTAAGATAAGGTATACCTTGTTGGATAAAACTAATGTAGCCAAACTACATAATTTAATCTAATTTTGCAAATAGTCCATTTATTATTTTTAATTGTACTTGTCCAACATGATTAGTTTTTATTCTAATTACATAATAATAAATATAAAACAGGCAACTTATCAAATGTCATAAATAGTAGATTAATTTTGAAGGGAGAAAAATCGATTAATTCCACACCAAGTACATCCCTAGTAGTGACATAAAAACACGAAGTGTCACTGTCAAATTAAAATTCATTTCTGGCAGTTTTGAGTTTGGTTAATACTTAATAGCAGGGCGGTTTTACTACAGGCGCCAACACATGTTATCTCGCATCCCTCTTGCACATGTACGTATTTATGAATGAATCGTATGAAAATAGTCTCAGCTGCATCTCGCTCCACTCCTACATACATATTTTTACGCACTCATTCTCATTTTGACTGTCTATCATATAACAAGACAACAAGTTGATTTTATTAATGAATGGGCGGTGTATTAAATTTTTAAATTTCCCGTTGTAAAGTTCTAGTACTTTAATTTTTACTAAAATGTATAATTTTGTTTTAATTTAGTTAGCAAAATTCTTGAAACAAATATCACTAGAAGCAAATTAAATGTATCAAGTCTTATTTCACCAGTAGCTGCTGAGATATTTCTTAAAATGAGAAATATAACAACGAAGAAACGTGCAGTTATAAAACAATAAGAAGAGGATTTACTTAATCATTATATAAATGTAAGTGTTGAGTTTTAATGAATTTTGTGCATCTCAATAATAGTAAGAGCTTTCTTAAAATTTACATTCTCACATCTAAATATAATAACCTAACCTTGCATGGATAGCCTAAAACCTTTAACATGCAGTATAATTTTTATTTCATATTTGACTTAGTTATCGTTATATAAAAATTATGATATGTACATTAATTTCGATTGATGAATTAGCTATATTCATTATTATATTAAGGATATGTCTTGCGATTTTATATAGCTTCTAGTGTCTTGTAGTGCAATAAATGATTAATAATGGAACATTAAAGTGAAAGTTTTTTAGAAGTTGTTCTAATTGATCATAAGTGTGTATCTATCTTAGTTATGAATAATTTGGACATAACTTAAATGGTCTACTTAATATTTTTTTTTAGAAGTATTTTTTAATTGAAGTTGTATACTTCATTGTATTATATTAGAACTTTAAAAATGATTGTCAAGTTTTTTATAATGAGACTCCGATGAAAAGGGAGTAAATAGCAAAAGAGAGCAAGTTTATTCTGTATAAAGCAATATAGGGTATATTGCTTTATATAACAATATTGTTGATTTTTAATTAAAAAGCAAAAGCAAAATTTAAATTTACGATTGATTAAACGATTGATTGATTAATTGCAGATTCAAGAATCCTCAGATCCAAGATTAAGAGTAATTTTTTATTTTAATATGATTGTCACTTGTGATTGTTATTTATAGTTATGATTTGAGATATCTTTACATTTACAGTGCTAATAAAAGATATAATAGTATGTGTAATGAATGAAAGAATAACAGCAATATTAAAAGACTGTTCTATAAAACTGAAAGTAAATATTTATGTAATTTATAAATCACTTAAAATGTGCAACTGTTTATATCTAACAGATATTAAATAACAAACAATATTTCTCCTTCATACTTATGCAATAATAAAAAGCAATTTTTCTAAAAGTGAACCCATTTACTCTTTCTTAACAAATCAATGCATAATGACACAGACAACATTTTTTTTATATTATAGAACAACTATTCATATAGATTCAAATACAACCTTGTTCATAAGAGGTTCTATTTGAAAAGTAACAATTTTTAATTTTTTTAATTTTTTAAAATTATTTTCAGAGATGGAATAGCACTAGACTAAGTGCAACTAAAGGAAGGTAACTAATACTCAAGTGAAGTCTGAATTTATGAAGCTAAGTTAGATTCCCGTAATTTCAGCCACAGATGTAAGCGTGCACTCAAACATCAGTAGCCAAAAGCGACTGGGAAAAGAATTAAGGTTTTACATGTATTGCAGGTGCCAAATACCGGCTCTTTGCCAACCGCAACACATTACCATTGCAAAAAAAAATGTAAAAATTAATGGATTGAATGAAATTAATGGATTAATTTTGCAGGAGGGCAGTCCGACAGCTGGCCTCGTGACTCCACGAGCTACGCTGGTCTGGCCTCGCTGCTGCCAATGGAGACGTGCCGCCGCCCCTCACCCCAGGCCGGCCCGTCCGGCTATGCCGCAGCTGCTGTCGCTCCGCCGTCGCCTCGAGCGCTCGAACAGCGCCAGGCCGAACAGTAGCGTCAACCACCAGGACCTCTGTAATTTGAGAAAATGCATTTGAGGTAACTAATACTCAAGTGAAGTCTGAATTTATGAAGCTAAGTTAGATTCCCGTAATTTCAGCCACAGATGTAAGCGTGCACTCAAACATCAGTAGCCAAAAGCGACTGGGAAAAGAATTAAGGTTTTACATGTATTGCAGGTGCCAAATACCGGCTCTTTGCCAACCGCAACACATTACCATTACAAAAAAAAATGTAAAAATTAATGGATTGAATGAAATTAATGGATTAATTTTACAGGAGGGCAGTCCGACAGCTGGCCTCGTGACTCCACGAGCTACGCTGGCCTGGCCTCGCTGCTGCCAATGGAGACGTGCCGCCGCCCCTCACCCCAGGCCGGCCCGTCCGGCTATGCCGCAGCTGCTGTCGCTCCGCCGTCGCCTCGAGCGCTCGAACAGCGCCAGGCCGAACAGTAGCGTCAACCACCAGGACCTCTGTAATTTGAGAAAATGCATTTGAGGTAACTAATACTCAAGTGAAGTCTGAATAAATAAATAAATAAATAAATAAACATATGGGACACTTACACACACGGTCGTCCGTCCCCAAAGTAAGTAACTTAATACTTGTGTTATGGGTGACAGACAACTGGTGAATATATTATACTTATATATTTTTTAAATACATACTTAAATACAAATATACACCCAGGCTCAAAGACCAACAAATTCATTTATAGAAAATGTTGGCCCTCGGCGGGAATCGAACCCGCGACCCGCGGAGCTGAAGGCAGGATCACTACCCACTACGCCAACGGGCCAGTCACGCTGGTCTGGCCTCGCTGCTGCCAATGGAGACGTGCCGCCGCCCCTCACCCCAGGCCGGCCCGTCCGGCTATGCCGCAGCTGCTGTCGCTCCGCCGTCGCCTCGAGCGCTCGAACAGCGCCAGGCCGAACAGTAGCGTCAACCACCAGGACCTCTGTAATTTGAGAAAATGCATTTGAGGTAACTAATACTCAAGTGAAGTCTGAATTTATGAAGCTAAGTTAGATTCCCGTAATTTCAGCCACAGATGTAAGCGTGCACTCAAACATCAGTAGCCAAAAGCGACTGGGAAAAGAATTAAGGTTTTACATGTATTGCAGGTGCCAAATACCGGCTCTTTGCCAACCGCAACACATTACCATTACAAAAAAAAATGTAAAAATTAATGGATTGAATGAAATTAATGGATTAATTTTACAGGAGGGCAGTCCGACAGCTGGCCTCGTGACTCCACGAGCTACGCTGGTCTGGCCTCGCTGCTGCCAATGGAGACGTGCCGCCGTCCCTCACCCCAGGCCGGCCCGTCCGGCTATGCCGCAGCTGCTGTCGCTCCGCCGTCGCCTCGAGCGCTCGAACAGCGCCAGGCCGAACAGTAGCGTCAACCACCAGGACCTCTGTAATTTGAGAAAATGCATTTGAGGTAACTAATACTCAAGTGAAGTCTGAATTTATGAAGCTAAGTTAGATTCCCGTAATTTCAGCCACAGATGTAAGCGTGCACTCAAACATCAGTAGCCAAAAGCGACTGGGAAAAGAATTAAGGTTTTACATGTATTGCAGGTGCCAAATACCGGCTCTTTGCCAACCGCAACACATTACCATTACAAAAAAAAAATGTAAAAATTAATGGATTGAATGAAATTAATGGATTAATTTTACAGGAGGGCAGTCCGACAGCTGGCCTCGTGACTCCACGAGCTACGCTGGTCTGGCCTCGCTGCTGCCAATGGAGACGTGCCGCCGCCCCTCACCCCAGGCCGGCCCGTCCGGCTATGCCGCAGCTGCTGTCGCTCCGCCGTCGCCTCGAGCGCTCGAACAGCGCCAGGCCGAACAGTAGCGTCAACCACCAGGACCTCTGTAATTTGAGAAAATGCATTTGAGGTAACTAATACTCAAGTGAAGTCTGAATTTATGAAGCTAAGTTAGATTCCCGTAATTTCAGCCACAGATGTAAGCGTGCACTCAAACATCAGTAGCCAAAAGCGACTGGGAAAAGAATTAAGGTTTTACATGTATTGCAGGTGCCAAATACCGGCTCTTTGCCAACCGCAACACATTACCATTACAAAAAAAAAATGTAAAAATTAATGGATTGAATGAAATTAATGGATTAATTTTACAGGAGGGCAGTCCGACAGCTGGCCTCGTGACTCCACGAGCTACGCTGGTCTGGCCTCGCTGCTGCCAATGGAGACGTGCCGCCGCCCCTCACCCCAGGCCGGCCCGTCCGGCTATGCCGCAGCTGCTGTCGCTCCGCCGTCGCCTCGAGCGCTCGAACAGCGCCAGGCCGAACAGTAGCGTCAACCACCAGGACCTCTGTAATTTGAGAAAATGCATTTGAGGTAACTAATACTCAAGTGAAGTCTGAATTTATGAAGCTAAGTTAGATTCCCGTAATTTCAGCCACAGATGTAAGCGTGCACTCAAACATCAGTAGCCAAAAGCGACTGGGAAAAGAATTAAGGTTTTACATGTATTGCAGGTGCCAAATACCGGCTCTTTGCCAACCGCAACACATTACCATTACAAAAAAAAAATGTAAAAATTAATGGATTGAATGAAATTAATGGATTAATTTTACAGGAGGGCAGTCCGACAGCTGGCCTCGTGACTCCACGAGCTACGCTGGTCTGGCCTCGCTGCTGCCAATGGAGACGTGCCGCCGCCCCTCACCCCAGGCCGGCCCGTCCGGCTATGCCGCAGCTGCTGTCGCTCCGCCGTCGCCTCGAGCGCTCGAACAGCGCCAGGCCGAACAGTAGCGTCAACCACCAGGACCTCTGTAATTTGAGAAAATGCATTTGAGGTAACTAATACTCAAGTGAAGTCTGAATTTATGAAGCTAAGTTAGATTCCCGTAATTTCAGCCACAGATGTAAGCGTGCACTCAAACATCAGTAGCCAAAAGCGACTGGGAAAAGAATTAAGGTTTTACATGTATTGCAGGTGCCAAATACCGGCTCTTTGCCAACCGCAACACATTACCATTACAAAAAAAAAATGTAAAAATTAATGGATTGAATGAAATTAATGGATTAATTTTACAGGAGGGCAGTCCGACAGCTGGCCTCGTGACTCCACGAGCTACGCTGGTCTGGCCTCGCTGCTGCCAATGGAGACGTGCCGCCGCCCCTCACCCCAGGCCGGCCCGTCCGGCTATGCCGCAGCTGCTGTCGCTCCGCCGTCGCCTCGAGCGCTCGAACAGCGCCAGGCCGAACAGTAGCGTCAACCACCAGGACCTCTGTAATTTGAGAAAATGCATTTGAGGTAACTAATACTCAAGTGAAGTCTGAATTTATGAAGCTAAGTTAGATTCCCGTAATTTCAGCCACAGATGTAAGCGTGCACTCAAACATCAGTAGCCAAAAGCGACTGGGAAAAGAATTAAGGTTTTACATGTATTGCAGGTGCCAAATACCGGCTCTTTGCCAACCGCAACACATTACCATTACAAAAAAAAATGTAAAAATTAATGGATTGAATGAAATTAATGGATTAATTTTACAGGAGGGCAGTCCGACAGCTGGCCTCGTGACTCCACGAGCTACGCTGGTCTGGCCTCGCTGCTGCCAATGGAGACGTGCCGCCGCCCCTCACCCCAGGCCGGCCCGTCCGGCTATGCCGCAGCTGCTGTCGCTCCGCCGTCGCCTCGAGCGCTCGAACAGCGCCAGGCCGAACAGTAGCGTCAACCACCACGACCTCTGTAATTTGAGAAAATGCATTTGAGGTAACTAATACTCAAGTGAAGTCTGAATTTATGAAGCTAAGTTAGATTCCCGTAATTTCAGCCACAGATGTAAGCGTGCACTCAAACATCAGTAGCCAAAAGCGACTGGGAAAAGAATTAAGGTTTTACATGTATTGCAGGTGCCAAATACCGGCTCTTTGCCAACCGCAACACATTACCATTACAAAAAAAAATGTAAAAATTAATGGATTGAATGAAATTAATGGATTAATTTTACAGGAGGGCAGTCCGACAGCTGGCCTCGTGACTCCACGAGCTACGCTGGCCTGGCCTCGCTGCTGCCAATGGAGACGTGCCGCCGCCCCTCACCCCAGGCCGGCCCGTCCGGCTATGCCGCAGCTGCTGTCGCTCCGCCGTCGCCTCGAGCGCTCGAACAGCGCCAGGCCGAACAGTAGCGTCAACCACCAGGACCTCTGTAATTTGAGAAAATGCATTTGAGGTAACTAATACTCAAGTGAAGTCTGAATAAATAAATAAATAAATAAATAAACATATGGGACACTTACACACACGGTCGTCCGTCCCCAAAGTAAGTAACTTAATACTTGTGTTATGGGTGACAGACAACTGGTGAATATATTATACTTATATATTTTTTAAATACATACTTAAATACAAATATACACCCAGGCTCAAAGACCAACAAATTCATTTATAGAAAATGTTGGCCCTCGGCGGGAATCGAACCCGCGACCCGCGGAGCTGAAGGCAGGATCACTACCCACTACGCCAACGGGCCAGTCACGCTGGTCTGGCCTCGCTGCTGCCAATGGAGACGTGCCGCCGCCCCTCACCCCAGGCCGGCCCGTCCGGCTATGCCGCAGCTGCTGTCGCTCCGCCGTCGCCTCGAGCGCTCGAACAGCGCCAGGCCGAACAGTAGCGTCAACCACCAGGACCTCTGTAATTTGAGAAAATGCATTTGAGGTAACTAATACTCAAGTGAAGTCTGAATTTATGAAGCTAAGTTAGATTCCCGTAATTTCAGCCACAGATGTAAGCGTGCACTCAAACATCAGTAGCCAAAAGCGACTGGGAAAAGAATTAAGGTTTTACATGTATTGCAGGTGCCAAATACCGGCTCTTTGCCAACCGCAACACATTACCATTACAAAAAAAAATGTAAAAATTAATGGATTGAATGAAATTAATGGATTAATTTTACAGGAGGGCAGTCCGACAGCTGGCCTCGTGACTCCACGAGCTACGCTGGTCTGGCCTCGCTGCTGCCAATGGAGACGTGCCGCCGTCCCTCACCCCAGGCCGGCCCGTCCGGCTATGCCGCAGCTGCTGTCGCTCCGCCGTCGCCTCGAGCGCTCGAACAGCGCCAGGCCGAACAGTAGCGTCAACCACCAGGACCTCTGTAATTTGAGAAAATGCATTTGAGGTAACTAATACTCAAGTGAAGTCTGAATTTATGAAGCTAAGTTAGATTCCCGTAATTTCAGCCACAGATGTAAGCGTGCACTCAAACATCAGTAGCCAAAAGCGACTGGGAAAAGAATTAAGGTTTTACATGTATTGCAGGTGCCAAATACCGGCTCTTTGCCAACCGCAACACATTACCATTACAATAAAAAAATTGTAAAAATTAATGGATTGAATGAAATTAATGGATTAATTTTACAGGAGGGCAGTCCGACAGCTGGCCTCGTGACTCCACGAGCTACGCTGGTCTGGCCTCGCTGCTGCCAATGGAGACGTGCCGCCGCCCCTCACCCCAGGCCGGCCCGTCCGGCTATGCCGCAGCTGCTGTCGCTCCGCCGTCGCCTCGAGCGCTCGAACAGCGCCAGGCCGAACAGTAGCGTCAACCACCAGGACCTCTGTAATTTGAGAAAATGCATTTGAGGTAACTAATACTCAAGTGAAGTCTGAATTTATGAAGCTAAGTTAGATTCCCGTAATTTCAGCCACAGATGTAAGCGTGCACTCAAACATCAGTAGCCAAAAGCGACTGGGAAAAGAATTAAGGTTTTACATGTATTGCAGGTGCCAAATACCGGCTCTTTGCCAACCGCAACACATTACCATTACAAAAAAAAAATGTAAAAATTAATGGATTGAATGAAATTAATGGATTAATTTTACAGGAGGGCAGTCCGACAGCTGGCCTCGTGACTCCACGAGCTACGCTGGTCTGGCCTCGCTGCTGCCAATGGAGACGTGCCGCCGCCCCTCACCCCAGGCCGGCCCGTCCGGCTATGCCGCAGCTGCTGTCGCTCCGCCGTCGCCTCGAGCGCTCGAACAGCGCCAGGCCGAACAGTAGCGTCAACCACCAGGACCTCTGTAATTTGAGAAAATGCATTCGAGGTAACTAATACTCAAGTGAAGTCTGAATTTATGAAGCTAAGTTAGATTCCCGTAATTTTAGCCACAGATGTAAGCGTGCACTCAAACATCAGTAGCCAAAAGCGACTGGGAAAAGAATTAAGGTTTTACATGTATTGCAGGTGCCAAATACCGGCTCTTTGCCAACCGCAACACATAACCATTACAAAAAAAAATGTAAAAATTAATGACGTACGAATTACCAAAACTGCGCAATTTCAGAAATCAGTACGACACCTTTATAATGGCTAGCCCGTTAATAAAACGTCTTACAAAGTAGCGCGCTTTTGAAGCTAATGTTCGACGATACAGAAAACAAACATTACCAACAAAACGCCTACACAGTATGGGAAGAAAGAACACTGCAGTGTCCACCTCAACCATACAGTTAAATGAGAAGAAAAAGCCCTGCAGCTTTTACAGGAGGGCAGTCAGACGCTGCTAGTCATTAAATATTAAAGATTACAATGTCTATATTTACCTAAGCTATGATTTAAACAGAGTAATTATGCAAAAGTAATAATAAAATTATTTTGCTATAATCGGCGATGAAGTAAAATAGAAAATGTATATAATGCTAAATGTAGAGTGGACAATTGGTTATCATACCTGATACATGCAGGATTCGTAAAAAACACATGCACAAACCTCCACCAACGCCACCACCATATACAAGCACTATATACATTCACTATCACAAACTCAACAACTCAAATGTTTGAATTTCAACAAACATTCTCGGATAAAATGTGAGTAGTTATCCAAAACTTAATAACAAATAAACTATACTTTTGCACTATTTAATACGAAGAAAATTGAAACGTACTGACTCACCTGAAACGTTCGTTATACGTAATATATAACTGTAATCACTTTTTACTTACGCAAAAATATATAAACCAACAAATGATTTTTAATTAAAATTAGACAATTCCATAAACTTCTTGTTAACGCACACTATATACAATAACACGATATAATAGGAATACCACAATTCCCGTTCCGAGATGCACTTCTCTTGAATGACGAACAAGGACTGAATGTCACTGAAACGTTTTATCAAATGGAAGACTCCCCACTCCAGTCCCCACCGAAAACAATAACGGCACAGTGTTGCCCCTATTTAATCAAAAAGGGCGCGATTAGGGTTGCCACCTTTTTTTTGAAGAAAAATACTATTTTTCTTTTTAAATCAAAAAAATATAGTACTTTTAGGAAATTCAGGAAAAAAAATAGGACACATCTATTTTCAATCATTATTTATTTTTCCATGATTATTTTTTATTACTTTTCGCTGGATAATGACACGGAGTTAGAGCTACTAACTAACTAAGCCCCGTAAATACATGAATGAGTTTCGTTCCTACATTCCCTATGCAGGGCTGCGGGTGCGTTCCATTCACAGTTAATTAAAAAAAGCACGACAATTGCAATTAGCGATAAAAATATAGTATTTTTCGTGCTATATTCTTTTTCTATAATATATAGTACAATTTAAGCTAGTGTTTTTCAATTTATATATACATTTATTAAAGCAGGGACCTCGAAGCATATAGCATTATAGTATATCCTTAGTGTTTTTATTGAACTGTGATAATATAGGGAAGTTTTATTTTTTAATTTTAAATATAAGTAAAAATAAAACTAAAATAATAAAAATAAAACTTTTCCTTCTATAGTAATATTTATTGTGTATGCTTTATTGAAGTGTTGTATATCATATGTCATACCCAATATCAGTTATATTCTATGTTTTAGGTGGTTATTTCTGAATAGTTTTTATTCTTT
This sequence comes from Morpho helenor, assembly GCA_029227775.1. Taxonomy (NCBI): domain Eukaryota; kingdom Metazoa; phylum Arthropoda; class Insecta; order Lepidoptera; family Nymphalidae; genus Morpho; species Morpho helenor. The sequence continues at coordinate 13,080,892 of JARGCU010000025.1, forward strand.
CTGCAACAGACAATATGGATTACAGACATACTTTAATTATTTAACAGAAAGTTATTTGTTCAAGATACTTTAACATACTATCCCATTTAGTTATGCACATTTCAACTAGATTTTTTGTCTGAGTAACTGTGTCTGGTCAAGGCACTGCTACTGTTGTTGCAATGAATTCATTAATATCTGATACAATGGCTGATATTCTTCAAGTGAGTTAAAATGTTTCAAATATAAATCATTTTTGTTTGTAAACACAAAAATTGGCATGTGTATGTTTAAAGTAACGGCCTGTTATCCACCCCAGCAGTGGGAACCATAAGCTTCCTCTATCCGTTTTTTGGAGAGAAGTATTGTAGCAAAGACCTACCATCGCGTTGCTCCAATGCGGATTGGTAGGTTACGCATATCCCTAGAATTCGCTAGAAGTATGCGGATTTCCTTACCATATTTTCCTTCACCGAAAAGCGTGTCATAAATTGCAATTGTCAATTAGACATGTGCCTGCGCGGGGTATAAACCCATGATCGTCTTTACAGAGTCGAACGGCCTCACCGCTGAGCTATCCATAGCTTGTTCCATATTTATTAAAATGTATTTGCAATAATTTTCAGATGAACCTGGTCATAGCCAAAGAGAGTACTCATTGGGATGACGTCTAAGGGCTATATGCTGTTGATGCTTTATGGGATGAAGCACATGATTAGGTTACAGATTAGATAACATGTTTTAAACATGTTATCACATGATTTGGTATCTTACGACCGGTCGCCTGCCCGACGTCAACTTACCTTAATCGGTTTTCGCGACACCTCGGTAAGAAATGAGGGTGGTCTATTCTACTCAGGGGATATCAATGCCAAGATTGTCTGTAAGACTACCTTTGCAAACTAATGTTCTATCTATACATTATTAAAGAATAACTTATTTATTACAGGTTAAATATGCTGCGAACTCTTCCGCCGGGAAGTGTCCACGAGCCCGATGATGCAGATGAACATATATGAAGAGCTTCAGTCGAATCATAATTATTTAGCCTCATTTATTGACATTAGTAATAACATTTTCACAGCGCGAATGCTTTTATTCACTAACAATTTATTTTGCCGCCTGAACCATTCGGAATTTTGGAATAAGGCTGTAAAAGTCCGCTTCAATGCTAGAGGACTCAAGAGAAGGTTGTGTCTTCAAAATAGTATTCATATTAGTATAATTGACAAACATTATGAAGTTTGAAACTTCTTAACTAGGACCCAATGGATTTTTTCTCAAATCCGTGGATAAGGGGGCTCTAGCACACTAGAACGGATCATAATTTGGTTTCATTGTTTAAAACATGATTGGTTAATATTATTGTTTGATAGTTATAGTACCTTGTATTCCATCAGAAATATTTTCCAGACCCAAGCCATATCATATTACCGGTTCAGTATATTGATATATCGGTCATGTACAGCAATAGCGGTACAACTCAAAAACTTATATTTTGAGATGAATGGGTTTAAAATTTTCATTACTCAGGAAAATGAATAACAATTGCTTAGTTGCTAGTTTAATTGTTAGTTTGCTTAAACGACGGGCTTATAATGAAATATGAGTTCTGCCTGTATTGCTGCTAAAAATTGTGTATTTTAACATTAACACCATTTATTCCTATTCAAAACACGTGTTTTTACTTGTGTAGCAAAATTAAAAACCTGAGCAATCCTGGGAGTAATATATTTTCAAAACAGGATTATTTAAATTGTGAAATTTTTATAATTACGCTATTGTCTAATAAAACTGAAAGATTTGATCTAGTTAAAATTATATTATCCATCACAAAAACTTATATCTTTGGAATGGCATTATATGGCATGTAAAGTGTTAGTTAGTCAAAAATGTGTATAACTTAAAAAACTATAATTCCTGGTTAACTTGCATTAATCATAAATATGATTTGTTAAAAGTTTTTTGCATAATCGTAATCATAATGCGAGTTAGACAATGGTGTATCAATTAAGGAGAATTCACAGTACTGCAGATACTTGGAAAACGATAATGGAAATGGAAAATTTTATCGCAAGTAAAGTTATAGAACTATGATACATGAGGCAAAAGTAACTAACTAATATTACTATTATTAACATATAAAAATTGATTCAAAATTTTTATTATTTTACTATATATACTCCATAAGTATAGAAACATAACAAGATGTAAACAAACAAAACCATGTGATTCAGGAGTGACAAATATGTCATAACAATAATATTATTAACAAATGAAAAAATTGGGATTCAACTGCAGTTGTCAAAAGAATATCTCTAATATTTATAAATGTAATTTTCATAAATTGATTGGTATTTTCTAAAATTAAATATTTATACCTTTAGTATAGCAAAACAGCAATATATAATTTAATAAAATTCAGCAGATACAAATTAGCCAAGTAAACTACCTAAAATGGTAATTGGATTAACCAACGCAACATAATATCAATATTCTACGAGCTTCACTCTGTGATACTTAAATGTGTAGTAATTTAGTGTATTTAATATTATCCATCGTTTTCTTTAAAAATTTTATAATTCTTATTTATTGTTTCAAAGTTTGTAAAAATTATTGATAGCAATCACGCCATAATAAAGTGGTGCGAATACTATCAATAATTTTAAATTCTTTAAAATAATTAAAAATTATATTAAATGTTAGTATAATGTGTTGTAATAAAAAAGGTACTTTATAGTAGGCAGATAATGCCTACTATAAACTACCTGTTTTGACATGTTTACATTTAGTTAAATACTTAACCCATGGAGTATAGTTCCTCATGATGTTTTCTTTCATCGAAAAGCTTGGTATCAATTGGCACATTAATTATGGCAAAATTTCACAATTTAATTCTTACTTTATATGTATAAATCCGAAGTGTTAACTGGTTTGATGGAAAATATTATACTTAGAGATAAAAACCACTAAAAAAGACTAATATTTATAATTTACCATCAAGTATACTCCTTTTAAGTATAATGTTTTTTCCTAAATACTAAAACGGTAAAAACGAAAGCATCTATTGTTTCAAATACTAATCTTGTAAATTTGTTTTCGAGTGAATACTTATTGTTGCATTCGTATTAGTATAAAGTAATGTTCTTGTATATCATTAAACCAGTCGCTATTAAACTCTCAAGCAAGTGACACCTCGTTTCATTATTTAAAGATCGCAGAAATTCAGTGAACCTTATATCAAGCAACATATGGTCCTTCGAGCCGGATAATATTTTTTACCTGCGATAGTTAAACAAAAGAGTGGCCGCCGCGAAAACAAAAGGATCGTCGCGTCCGATCAGATAAGAAGTTGTTTACGCGATACTCGAGCGTTTTACTTATTACGAAGTAATATTTAAACGATTTGTTGAAACATGGCGAATACTCAAGACCAAATTATCGGTGTTTTGGAAGAAACAGCGAAGTTTTTTCAAAAGGCTAACAATAATTTAAAGAAATGTCCGAAAGAGAGACTAACTAAAGGTTATATTGAGGCTAGAATAAAAAATATCGACGAATATTGGACAACATATAAGCAAGCGCATCAAGACCTTGTTAAGTGCACGACGCGGGAACAACGCAATGTTTTACCGTACTTTGTGAAAGAAGAATTCTTTATTCAGGAAGATATTTATTTAAATTTATTAGCTACACTTAAAGATATGTTGACTTCAAAAACACAGTGTGAAAATAAAGATAATTCCGGGAGTCAGAGTTCGAGTTCGAGTAGTGATTATCACGTTAATTTAATGGCTAAGCTACCGCGGATACAGCTACCTACCTTCTCCGGTGTGTATGAAGAGTGGCCGACCTACCAAGATCTTTTTATATCATTGGTGCACCAAGACTCGTCGCTCAGTTCCGTGCAGAAGCTACACTACTTGAAGACTAGTATCACTGGCGAGGCATCCGCGTTATTAAAACATATTCAGATTACAGAAAGCAACTACTCGCTCGCATGGGATACATTAAAAAACCGTTTTGGAAATAAAAGACTCATTATAAACTCTTTATTAAAAAGACTTTTCGCCCAACGTAAAATAAATATACAGTCCGCTCAAAATATAAAAATGCTCTTAGACTCAAGTACTGAAATTTTAAACAGTTTACAAAATATGGAAATTTCAACCGACTCTTGGGATCCGATCATCATTTTCCTGTTAGTTCAAAAATTGGATCAGGAAACCCAACAACAATGGGAAGAGTTTTCCTATAAAGAGAAACCGGAGCAACTGCCTACCTGGGAAGACTTAAGGAAATTTCTCGAAACAAAATTTCGCACTTTAGAATTATCTAGTACACCAGTTACAACAAGAGAAAGGACAAAGGATAAAGTTTTTCATATAGCTACCAACTCTAAACAATGTTTGAAATGTGATGGTAACCACACGTTAAGCCACTGCAAAGACTTCGTAAAACTTTTACATAATGAAAGGAGTTTATTCGTCACTGACAAGAATTTATGCTTTAACTGCCTTACACCGGGACATGCAGCGAAAAAATGTCGAGCTCCACATACTTGCCGTATATGCCGAAAACGACATCACTCTCTACTTCATCAGTCAAGCACGACAAGCGCGTCGGGTCAACATGAACCTAAGCAACCGACGGTATCCAATCAAAGCAATGAAGAAGAAGTACAAGTCCACACGGGAATCGATTCGCGAGACTTCGACGAACATCCAGGTACATCGTTACTGGCAACTGCATTGGTAAAGATAATGGATGATTATGGAAACACTACAACAGTTAAAGCACTAGTAGATAATGGATCGCAAGCATCTTTTTTAAGTGAAAGAGCGGCACAAATATTACGCCTGAAGAGGACAGGAATAAATGGAACGATTACTGGTGTCGGTTCTATAAGAACCACAGTGAAACATGCAACAGAAGTACATATATTATCACAACACGATACAACATTCAAACTTAAGATCAAGACTTATATCATGCCAACGCGACTCACATCACAACTACCTGCAAGATTCATCTCAACAAGCACCTGGCCCCACCTGGAAGGACTCGTTCTGGCAGATCCTAATTTCAACCAACCAGGACGAGTTGACATGCTGCTCGGTGTTGACGTATGTGCCCAAATAATGAAGGGTGAATTAATCAAGGGTCCCCCAGGAACTCCAAGCGCACAAAATACAAACCTGGGTTGGATTCTATTTGGAAACGTACAAGAGAAGATAGTAAGAGATGAAATGATAACAATGCACCTGAATCTGGATCTAGATAATATGCTAAAACAAATGTGGGAGCAAAACATAGACGAAAAAAGGCTACCTACAGCTGAAGAAAGAAAATGCGAAGAAATATACAAAACCACTACAACCAGATCAGAAGATGGAAGATATATTGTGAAGTTACCAACAAAAACAGACAATTTATTGTCGATAGAAGGAAATACAAGAGATATAGCACTAAAAAGATTATATCAATTAGAAAAAAGATTCGACAGAGATTCAAGTTTAAAGAAAGAGTACGTCAAGGTTATGGAAGAATACAAAGAGATGTCTCACATGGAAGAAGTACCACAAGAGGAGATTAATAAACCAGCGATATATTTACCTCATCATGCTATTATTAAAGAAGAAAAAGAAACATCTAAGGTGAGAACTGTATTTAATGCTTCACAGAAGGGTAATAACGGCATTTCACTTAATGAAGAATTATTAGTAGGCCCTCAATTACAAGACGACATGAGAAGTCTTATCCTAAGATGGCGGATGAAAAGAATATGCTTTGTAGCCGACATACAAAAAATGTATCGTCAGATTCATGTGACGAAAGAAGACAGCGATTTGCAAAGAGTTCTGTGGCGAAAAGACACAGATGAACCGGTGAAAGATTATAGACTCCTCAGAGTAACCTTTGGAACAGCATCTGCACCATTCTTAGCAGTCCGCACTTTGCATCAACTCGCAGAAGACGAAGGCTACAATCATCCGGATGCTGCTAAAATAATCAAGCAAGACTTTTACATGGACGATCTTATGTCTGGAAAGGATACTCTTCAAGAAGCAATAACTACCGCTAAAGAAATTGATTCCATACTAAGAAAGGGAGGTTTTATATTGCAAAAGTGGTGCTCTAACAACGCTGAGTTTCTTAAGCAGTTCGAACCGTCTAAAAGAAGTTCCAGTGTAAAACTCGATATAACATTAGATGGTAGTACTCGAGCACTCGGCTTGTACTGGAATATGGGTGCAGACAAATTTAAATATAGCTTCAACTTACCTTCTAAATTAGATAAAATCACGAAGAGAACGATATTAGCTGAAGTACAACGTTTGTTCGATCCACTTGGGTGGTTGGCACCGTCAATTTTACCTGCAAAATTACTAATACAGAAACTGTGGGTACAGGGCATCTCGTGGGATGAAGAAATCGATCAAGCAACTGCAGAAGAATGGCTTGATATACGAAACAGCTTCCAATACTTACCTGAAATTGAAGTTGATCGATGGCTTCAGACAACTGAACATCTAATGAGCTGTGTTTCTGTCCACGGATTCTGCGATGCATCAACCCAAGCATACGGTGCTGTTGCTTATTTGAGAGTGCAAACTACAGAAGGAAAAGTAAAAACCACAATAATTGGAGCTAAAACACGGGTGGCTTCAATAAAATCCAAATCCTTACCTCGTCTCGAGCTTTGTGGAGCCGTTCTACTCGCTGGTCTTCTGAAACAAATAAAGGAAGCAATGAGAATACCCTCTTGTCAGATATATGCCTGGACGGATTCCACTATAGTCCTGTCCTGGTTATTGGGAGACCCTGCAAGATGGAATGTATATGTAAGAAATAGAGTTGTCGAAATACTGGAAGAAATTGGAAATCATAATTGGTACCATGTGCAATCACAAGAAAACCCCGCAGACATAGCATCCCGAGGAATACCGTTGCAAGACCTGAAACATAAGAAAATGTGGTGGAAGGGCCCAGAATGGCTTCAGAATGGAGAAATTAAATTCAATAGACCAAATAATATAACAACAAACCTGCAAAGAAAAGAAGTCATACATGCAAACCTGAAAATAAAAGTTAATATAGAAAGTTTAGTAAGAAAGTTTGAAAATTTTGACAATTTGAAAGAACTACTTAATGTTATAATTTACTGCAAAAGATTTTTAAAAGGTAATAAATTAAAGGATAAAGAAACAGCTATCACTACTACAGAGTTAGATGAAGCATTAAAAACATGCATTAAGTTAGTACAGAAAGAAAGCTTTGATGAAGATATAAAATACTTAAGAAATAATAAAAGAGTAAAGGAAAATAGCAAACTAAAGTTTTTAAATCCTTACCTTGATGAAGAAGATATCGTCAGGGTGGGCGGCAGGTTACGTCACGCTGAAATAAATGAAGAAAGTAAACATCCTATAATACTTGACCACGATACTTACCTGTCCACGCTGCTTGTTGCCGATGCTCATATAAAAACGTTGCACGGTGGGCCGCAACTTATGCTGGGATACTTGCGCGCGAAGTACTGGATCCTGAAAGCAAAGAACTTAGTTAAATTAAAATTTAGGAAATGTCTTGTCTGTGCAAAACAAACTGCTGTCGTGAAATCACAGCTAATGGGAGACTTACCTCGTGAAAGAGTAACTCCAAACAGGCCATTTTTGCACAGTGGTGTTGATTTTGCTGGTCCATATCAAATACTGATGTCGAAGGGTAGAGGAGTTAGAACAACCAAGGAAATAGGACAAATTGTGCATATTAAAAATGATAATCTCCCTACTGGCAAATGGATGTTAGGTCGCATCGTAAACAAACATCCCGGTCCTGATGGTGTGATCAGGGTTTACAGACGTCAAGGGAGGTGATAATGTAGTGCAATGATCAGTCTCAAAACTGTGCCCATTACCCATTGATATAGATTAATGTTAACTAAGCAATTTTGTGTTATTATCCTATGTCTATTTTGCAATGTATAATTTAAAAGAGTAACATGCCCATTAGATTTACGATATTTGTAAAGATAATTCAGATGTTTATATTTTGCCTTTTTTATGTTAAAGTTCAAGTCATGTATCATTTAATTCATGTATTTTGATAAAGGACACTAATAGGGTCCTTTGGTGGGCGGCATGTTGCATTCGTATTAGTATAAAGTAATGTTCTTGTATATCATTAAACCAGTCGCTATTAAACTCTCAAGCAAGTGACACCTCGTTTCATTATTTAAAGATCGCAGAAATTCAGTGAACCTTATATCAAGCAACACTTATAATTAATTATATTTAATAATAATATATAATAATTTAAATTACAATTCCTATATTTTCAAGATACATGATCGCCGATTCTGTTTCCTATTTAAAAATAGTAATCATTTTTGAAGTTTCACTTTTAGCGTGTTTAGGAAAAAACTTTTTTTTTTAAGAAGCATGCACATAGAAATGTAAAACGGCTGTTGAATATAAATTTTTTTATTACAGTAAAAGTCTATTAAAGAATTTCCTTAAATATTTTGTTTTATTAAAATCTAAAAATCATTATTAATATGTTACAGGAAAACCGGTTATCCAAATAATCGGTAAGAGTAAAATGCGAATCGATAAAACTTTGACATCACTAGTTACGGTTTTAGCGCACCAAGTACATCACTAATTTTACTACGATTTTACGTCATACGTTATATATATTACTACTCCATATGTGAGAAAGAGTCAGAGCTGAGACTAAATCCGTTTTTATGAATGAAACGGGTGAGAAGCAGATAGTTTTTTATGAATGAGAATGTAAGTAGCTATAGTGCTACTCTGCACCCCCCATACCACCGAAAATAGGCTTGCGCCAATGTATGAATCTCAACCATCTATTTTATAGTTAATAATCTATGCTTATAATAGTATATGCTGTCAGTCATTGTTTAAATTATGTTCAAATCCAATTTAATGCAGATTTTGAGTCTTATCGTGAAAATTAAATATTTAGGAATGCAGGTGTAAGTTGGTTAAAGGGCGTGAATTAATAAAATGTTAACATGAACTTGAAACTCAATTCTTACGAGTGTATAATCACAAGAGGCTGGAATATTTTAAAGTCAGCACTTTAAATTAACCTGAATAAATATTTGATTATAATGGATTGGATTATATCTGACGAGTTGGGGTTGACTGTGGGGCATCTAGTAGGTTGGGGCGCAGCTACAGCAATGATTGTAGGAGGAGTGGCTCCGTACATACCTCAATACAGACAAATTAAAAGAACTCAAGACGCTGAAGGTTTCTCCCTTTATGTTTGTTTAACGCTATTAATAGCAAATACATTACGCATATTGTTTTGGTAAGTATTCATTCACTTGCACATTATTTTTATAACTTACAAGTAAAATATTAGAGATTTTTCTATTGACGAAACCTCATCAAATTTTTGCTGCTGTGTCAATAATATTTGAAATAGCTGGTATCCTAAGCATAATAAAAGGATTTGAACCATGAACTAAACCTCTACTCACCAAAGCAGTAAAGCTGGGATTTAGTGCTCCTCAATTAAATAATATAGAATCTTCATTAGATTATAAATTTAGATATATTTTAAATACTACCTTAAAGTTAAATTAAATAACAGAAGTACTGTTCATACATAAAACCTAAATTAAAACCTTTCATCAAAAGATATATGTTATAATGATCATTTTTAATTTATATCAAAAACATTAACATCTTATAAACATGTTATTCGGATAGATATTTTAAGACAGGCCGCCTGCCTGACATTGATTTATCTGAGTCGCCTTGTACAACACCTCAATAAGAATGAGAGTGGTCTATTCTACTCAGCCGAATACCACACGACGGGCAAACTTAAATTAATCGCCTTATACAACACCTCAGTAAGACAGAGGGTGGTCTATTCTACGCAGCCATATACCACATGGTGGGTCAACCAACCTTAGTGGTCTTTTACAACACCTTGGTAACAAAGAGAGTTTTCTATTCTATTCAGCCGGATACCCCATTGGCAGTTAACATTTTCAGAGTGTACATTTTTATTCCATACTTAAGCGACAATAGAAAACATGCTTTCCTATAACCATAAAAAAACTTTAGTAAAAATAATGCTATTAAAATCTGTTCAATTTGCCAATAATTATTAATGAAAGAAGAATTAATAGCAAAACTATATTTAAAACTGAACACAGCACTATAGCTATACTTGAAAAATCATCTATTGAATGATTTTATTTTTAGGTTTGGCAAACGTTATGAGATACCATTATTAATTCAGAGTATAGTGATGAATGCAACAATGTTTGCAATGATCCATCTTTGTGTGACTGTGAGGAAAAAAAATCAAATTATAAGAGCAAGAGAGCGAATTTTCACAGGTTTGTTAGGTGTCTAAGCACTTTTAAATTATTAACTGCTTGGATCTTAAATTTCATTTATTTCATATTATACATGTATTATATTTCTATTTTACTTTTAAATCTTAGTTCTTTAAATAACATATGAGTATGGTGCATAAATATATCAATTTGTAATTAAATTTGTAATAAAAACCTATTCCATAAATAACTGTAGATTTACCTATATCTATATATTATTGTACATAGACTATTACAATAATGACTAATCATATCTTAATTATATATAATTATTTTATTGTTTAAATATTTCTATTTATTTTATTTCTTTGTTATTTGTTAACATTTTTTGTTCTATTTGGTGGTTGGTGTGATTGGTGCCATTAGGTGCAATATTCATGTTATATATACTGTTATGTTGTGTGAACGGATCAGCTCAGCCTGACGAAACTGCGCAGTGGTTGGGACAGCGCAGCGGCATCGTTGGTGGCGAGAAACCCCACCGCTTTTATGGTGAGTGTCATAAATGTCCTCACCGTGTTATAAAATCAATGTCATGATGTCAGTTCATCTGCCTGTGTTGATTCATTACTCATTATTTCTTTTTGTTGCAGTTACAAAAGACATTTTCATTTCAAGACGTGTTAGTCGGTTTTAGTGGTGCTTTTTATTTTGTTTTTGTCATAATATATTTAAAAGTTGTACAATGATTTTTGTATCATGTTGGTGTGTAAATGATATTATTATATGGGTGTTTGACATAACTTATGTTGGTGAAATTAGAAGTGATTTTTTTATGAAAGAAACATTTGGACTTGAATTGGAAATGTGCATGTCTTATTTATTTCATATGTAACATTGGTGCTGTTACAATTTGATACAAATAAAAAAATTAATCTTCATTTTTTTTTTATTTATTCGCCTAAGTTTAACTTGCAATGTCATCTAAATAACTATTAACACTATATTTATTAACTATAATTCGACACTGCACCGTTGACCAGGTCAATTGCTTGCTTGTGTTCTTTAGATATCTCAACTATATTACCTATATTAGTGGTACCCTCGACTTTGTTCGCACCAAATTATGTACCCTCAATAATGCAATATGTGTTTTTCCCAGTTCCTAAAAGATTAATAGATTTTTTAAATTCTATATGCTACCCCGGCATATAAGATTTCATTGTGCTAAATGTCATGAATATTGGTCCAGCAGATTGGTCGTGAAAATGTAGCAGATAGACTTTCATCTGTATAACATTAGTAAAGATTATGTATATCATCATTATCACCCTACTTTAGTCCACTGCTGGACATAGGCCTCTATAATTATTCGCCACTTAGACCGATCCTGGGCTTCTGCTTCCAACCACTGCCCGCAGTCCTACCGCCACTCCATCGAGTCTCGAGTCAGGTCGATTATGTATATATATAAATGTATTTATTTCAGATATGGACAGAAAATACTTTTGGGCGTGGACAGACTTCCAAAGCTACGTAGACTGCATGTTAGTCTTCTCTGTTCTCGGGGCAGCTATCACTTACCTTCTAATAGAATTCTCGCCGTTCGTCGAACTGATCGGATTTCTCGCAGTGTTCACTGAAGCTATGTTAGGAGCGCCACAAATAGCCAAAAATCTTACGAACAAGAGTACGGAAGGAATGAGGTAACATACCCTATTATATTTATTTGTTGTTAACTCGTATTTGACCTTAGTACTTTTATCTTTATCATTTTTACGTAATGACACCCGAAAATATAGTCGACCAAAAAGTGTCCTATATGACCATAACAATCGCAAATACAGAAATTCTTACGGAATACACATCGTCCAAGACAAGATCCTAGTTTATTTCGGTTGGTCGTGGCTTATCGCCACTTTTTCGAAGGCGTAATGACAAATAACAGTCATACTATTAGCCCTTCACTACACGTCGCCCTAAGCCGTGATCCGACATCGCAGGAGGCCTATAGGACGACGTTCCTCCCGACACCCGGATAAAAAATCTTTACGTACCTATTATGTTCTTTTTTACTTTTTTATTCTTAAAACTTCTTGATATTAGTTTTTGCTGTAGCTTCTCAGATTGTATTTTGTCACATTTGATACGATGTCCACTAATTTGGTGGCTAAATAACTTTAAAAAAGTCATTACAGTAAAAAAGACTGTAACTTGAGTGTTAGTAGATCCCACGATACTCAGAAGACTTGAAAAAGGTGGCGAAAAACCGCTGCATTCCACAAATTGTATGACGTAAAAAGCTTCTAATCTGTAAAAAGACGGAATAGAGAGATGACTAAATAAAGATGTCGAAACTTAGAATGAAATAATACATGATAAAGCAACGGAATTAATTTTTTTTTTACTGTTGCAATCGATTTCTAAATTTAAGCAAACATATCGTTTGTTTTGTTTCGTTTACCGAGGTGTCGTAAAATACGACTAAGGTAAATTGACGTCAGGCAGGCGGCCGGTCGTAAAAACGCAGCCAAATCATGTGACAGCATGTTTATAACATGTTTTACCGACCCCACTTAGAGTGGGATAAGGGCAGGAGGATGATGATATCGTTAGTTTTGAATAATATACCTACTAGTTTATTTTAAACTAGTGCTCCCTATTTTTTGAGATTTTTGAATTAATGTTAAAATATTAATGTCTTTAATAACTTTAGACCGGTGAAATAACAAAGCTGAAATTTAGCACTGTCTCGGTAATTTTAATAGGTACCGACAATCCGGTGTTAACAAACACTGATATTAACTCTTTGTATGTTTGCTGATAATTTAAACTTTATCAATAAATATCTGATGCCAATCACAGCCTAGATATGACTTATACAAAAAACGAACGTATGACGAACCCAGCTTGATAATAATAGTGATTTGTGAAATGTTTTTCTGATGTCACTTTGCCACGACAATCGTAACTACCCTATGCCAGTGGTTCTCAAACTTTTTTGGTGACGGAACCTTTTTGGGAAGCTAAATACTTGATGGAACTCTACAAGAAAACAATAGTTTTTAAAAGTGTATTCTATATTTTTAAGCATAATAAAAGTACAATGTAACAGTTACTAATTATTACTTACTTTACCAATGGCAAGTACAATAACAATAATTATTGTAGGGGTATGGGTAGTAAGTATTGAATAATAGAAGATATTAAAAAAGAAATAATCTAATACAACAGCTGTTTTAACGCATGTTTATACAAATACAAATAAATAAATAAATATACATACGCGCGGCCGCGGAGTCAAAACGAGAGAGAGGTAATTTGATTTTTTTTTCTAAATTCTTGTGGAACCCCTACAGAGTTATCGCGGAACCCTAGGGTTCCGCGGAACAAACTTTGAGTAAAGCTGCTCTATGCTTTCCTAACCATGATAGCTACGATCATGCTCGATTCTTTCACTATAGCCCGGCATCATAAGAGGGGCCAGAACTATAAAACCGTAATTGTCAACATATTGAACTTGTCAATCCCCTTTTATACTACTAATTCTGATATAGCCAAGTTCTAGTATGTAGATTTTGTATACTCGCGGATACTTCTGTGCTCACAGATGCTTAAAAATAATGTTAAAATGCGTTTTTTTAAACGCTTATTAATGTTTATTAAAAAAAATTAAATAACTTGACAACTTTCCCACCCTAAAAAAAGGTTTCGGCTTTTAAAGCAGGTGGGCACCTGTGAGACCGTGTGTTTCTCTTTAGGGGCTTCATGGGTTCAAACCCCGGAACACAGCAATGAGTTTTTCTGTTAAAGCTCAAGTGCCTTCTAATCTCTAATTTCGGTGACGCCTGTCGGCGCAGGGCGAGTGGTCAGCTCCTATTCCGGACTATTCCACCCATTAAACAATCTCATGTGCCTTATTGATATTTGCAATGTATCACACGCTTTTCGATAAAATAAACAATTGTGAGGAAAGGTGCATATCTCTGGGGAATTCCTGGCACCTTTCCGAGCCAGTCGTAGTTTCATTGTAATTTGACGATTCAAAAGTGCGTTTAAAATCTAATTTGAATAACGAATTATTTGAATTTGGAATAGCGTGGTAGGTCTTGGCTTAATCCTTCTCTCAAAAAGAGAGGAAGCCTATGCCCAGTTGCATAGTAACAGACAGTTACATTTATCTCTAGCCTTATAAGATCAACCAATAGATTTATTTGGTTTTACGAGTAAATCGTGAAAATCAACCATTAATTTTACTATATTTCACTTTAATAACTACTTCCGTAAGTCAAATGTTTCATTAAAATTATCGTTGTTATATGTACTTTCGTTTAAAATGATAGCATTGTTATTGTACTATTAGCTGATAACCCTTTACAATGAATATAGTTCAGCCTTTGATAAAAGACTTTTTTGACAAAAAAATCGGGTTAAAGACTTATTGAACTTTATAGATAACGAAACGGTCGTTTTATTCGCCGTTGATCTTCATAGTCAAAAATATAACAGAATTAAAATACATTTACAACACAGATTACCTACACCGTGTGGTATCCGGCTGAATGGAATAGTACCATGCTCATTTCTTACCGAGGTGTCGTAAAAGGCGACTGAGGTAAGTCGACCCGCCGTGTGGTATCCGCCTGAGTAGAATAGACCAACCTCATTTTTTACCGAGGTGTCGTAAAAGGCGACTAAGGTAAGTTGACCCACCGTGTGGTATCCGGTTGAGTAAAACAGACCACCCTCTTTCTTACCGAGGAGTCGTAAAATACGACTAAGGGAAGTTGACGTCAGGCAGGCGGCCGGTCGTAAAATACGTAGCCATATCATATTACAACATGTTTGTAACATGTTGACTAAAACCCATAACGTTGCTCCAATGCGGATTGGTAGGTTACACATATTCCCAGAATTCTCAAGTTATATGCAGGTTTCCTCGCAGTAATTTCTTTTACCTCAAAGCGTGTCATAAATCGCAATTATCAATTAGACACATAAACAGAAAATCTCATTGGTGCCTGCCCGGGATTTGAACTTGTGACGGCCCTTAAAAAAGAGACAAGGTGACACCGCTGGACTATCACAGCTTACTACTTAGATAACCTGTTATATAAATAAAAAGTTGTTTCTTATGTGGCATAGTGGTTAGTTTACGGGCTTAACATTGAAGGTGCTGGGTTCAATACCCAGTATGAGATGTAATTTATATTCACAAGGTTGTTATTGCTAGTCCGGTTTTATATCTTATTATACCTAGTTATCATCCTACAGGTAAAGCCAAACAATTTAATTTTCTGGTACGATGCTTTTATTTAGAAACTGTAAAGGAGTATATCTCACCAAGTGTGCGTGCTTTCATGTAAGACTATGCAATTTGTGTACTTAGTGCGAGTGTTTGTAATTTACTCGATCGCGTTAGCATAACGCCAATTTGTATGGCGCTGGAACAGCGGTCACTAGATGTCGCTTTTGCAGCGTCATACAAATAAAAACTTGCATTAAGAAAACAGGTAAATTCGAGTGATACTCGTATAACGAAGCATGTGAACCTATAAACAACTAATAATTTCCCGCGGTTTCACCCGCATGTATACCGATCTGATGGCAGTCGAAAGTCTACTAAGTTGAACTATAAATTTGTTTTTGTTAAATATATCATCAATAATTTCCGCAGCGCATGCGATGACAGATTTTTATGGCTAATTTTTACACCGTATTACCTTTATGTAATATAGCCTATGTTGCTACAAAACATTACAAACATACATACAAATTTTTCCTCTTCATAATATTAGTATAGATTAGACTGTTTATGTATTTATATATAATTTGATTTCTTCCAGCCTCAGTATGGTGATAATGTGGACGTTTGGTGATTTATTCAAGACTGCCTATTTCGTTCTAAGAGACGCGCCGACACAGTTCTGGGTGTGCGGCGGACTGCAAGTACTGTTAGACATTATTATTCTCTTCCAAGTAAGTAAGCTTATTTCTATAGAAAAATATAATTATCATCTTCCTGCCCTTATCCTACTCTAAGTGGGGTCGGCATAACATGTTATAAACATGTTGTCATATGATTTGGCTACGTATTTTACGACCGGCCGCCTGCCTGACGTCAACTTATCTTAGTCGTATTTTAAAACACCTCGATAAGAAAGAGGGTGGTCTATTCTACTTAACCGGATACCACACGGTGAGTCAACTTACCTTAGTCGCCTTTTACGACACCTCGGTAAGAAAAGAGGGTGGTACTCTTCTATTCAGCCGGATACCACACGGCGTTATAGAAAAATATAATAATAATAAATCTTTATCGACTCCAAAAATGTAACTTACAACAAACTAAAACTCGATCGCGGTAAGAACATGAATTCGCTTTATTATTGATAAGAATCATGTTTTTGATAAACAAAAAACTGACTATATATATAAGCCTGCGTTCCAACTTTACAAACTCTGTAAAGAGGCGGGTTAACAAATTTTATATAAATTGTAAATAATATTTTTTGGATTACCTGCATAGACATCACCCTTTTTAAAATTTTAGAGCAATACCCCGCAATTTGCAGCGTAGTATCCGGCAGAGTAGAATAGACCACCCTCATTTCGTACTAAGGTGTCGTAAAAGGCGACTAAGGTAAGTTGGCCCGCCGTGTGGTATCTGGTTAATTAGAATAGACCACCCTCTTTTTATCGAGGTGTCGTAAAAATACGACTAAGGTAAGTTGACGTCAGGCAGGCGGCCGGTCGTAAAATACGTAGCCAAATCATGTGACAACATGTTTATAAAATGTTGTGCTGACTCCACTTTCGAAAAATACGTAGCTAAATCATGTGACATCATGTTTATGAAATGTTGTATCGACCCCACTTATAGTGGGATAAGGGCAGGAGCAAGATCTGTAATGTTAGCTTTACAGTACATTGTTAGTAACATAAAATGTTTACCACACTGCAATCTGCAATCTGATCTG
Organism: Morpho helenor; assembly: GCA_029227775.1. Classification (NCBI taxonomy): domain Eukaryota; kingdom Metazoa; phylum Arthropoda; class Insecta; order Lepidoptera; family Nymphalidae; genus Morpho; species Morpho helenor. The sequence goes on from JARGCU010000025.1 coordinate 13,098,181, forward strand.
CATCACATGCAAGTTTAATTCGATATAACAAAAACGCTCCTAATATTGCAATAACTAAAAGACCACCCAAAAATATAGATTATGTTTATGTTTATAACACAAATAACCTTTTACGATAGTGTTAGAAACTGTTTTAACAATATTATAAAATAATAATATTAATTACATGAATACTAAATATAAACTTGTCTATTAGCAAATTGCTAAGTAAACATTAATAGATTTATCAGGTTCATTAACAGCAATGTAATTATTATATCTAATATAATACAGCAATGTTCTTTGTATTAGAGATAACATAACGGTAATCTAAATTAAATGTTAAAATGTTTTATCAGACTTGCATGTTTGTATATTAACAAATATTAATTTACTAGTTTCGCCTTTAGGGCTATTAATTTTTGCATTAACAATAAGAGAAAAATGTAGATATAGATAAATGTAGAGAAAATCGAGTTTTCATTTATTTTTTCTTATATTCCGCTAAATTTATAATTATTTTGTTCTTCTGAAACTAATTGACATAATGAATGAATAAGCGAAAATGTTTCATCTGTTCATGAGAGATGCAATGACCAAGGGAATAAATGAGATTTATTCATACGTATTTCTTATTATATGTTTTGAATAAATGTGTAAAAACTGAAAACTGCAAGAGTTTGCTTCGATACTGCGAACGTATTGAACTCTACTTAATAGTAATAGTGCCTGGACCTCAATACCTTGCAATACAATACAAATAAATAGTTTCAAAAAACTAAAAAAACACGCTGTGGTAGCCCAGCGGTAGCACCGTGCGACTCTTTCCAGGAGGTCACTGGTTTAAATCCGGGCAGACACCAAGAGTTTTTCTGTTAAAACTTATATGTCTAATTGATAATTTCAATTTATCACGCGCTTTACGGGGAAGGAAACATTATTAGGAAACCTGCATATCTCTTGAGAATTCTGGCGATATGTGTAACCTACCAATCCGCACTGGAGCAGCGTGGTAGGTCTTAGCACCAAAACCTTCTCTTCAAAAATGGAAGAGGCCTATTCTCAGCACTGGGGTAGTAATAGGCCGCTACTTACCTACTTAAAAAAACACGCTTTCGAATTAAAAATTCGAATAAATTCTATTCGAAAATATCAGCGAATTTGCTTTTTTCGTTAAATTTGTCACCGAAAGCTAGCATTGCATTTAAGACCAGCCCCGATTTTGCCCAGAGCGGAATGATTAAACTCGTGTCGAGTCTTTCTTACAATTGCCTCCCTGTGGTATTACGTTAACACTGGTGTAGTGAGTGTTATAAATTTTATTATGTGTATCGACGTGTATAAGGCTATATGCTTGTCCCTAGGTATGGTTGTATCGGCACAACACAGCCGCCGCACGACGTCTTCGTCGCGGCGACTAGCAGTGGACTGAGACTGACTTATAGCGCTCATTTGGCGCCTTCCGCGCTTTGCCGGTGTTGCCCCGCTATCTGCTCGCATTATGACGAACATTTTACTATAGAACCTCTTGTGTATCCCGTTATATTTGTAATATAATATTTTTACACAATTTTGAGTAGTTCGCGTCGAAATTAGGCTCATGCGTACAAATGTGGAGTTTAAAAAGGAATATGAACATTTTCATATTTGTGCAGAGCTCTAAGCAAGCCCGTTTATAATAAACATATTGTAAACGTTCAATAATTTTCTCTATCTTTCGTCTATTTCCTAATAGAAGCATAGACACAACAAAATGTTGATGTATTAACATTATAGACTTATTATACTAGAATAGGGGAATAAAAGGCAGGCAGAGTAAGTGAGAGTGTCGCAACAAATGAGAGGGAAAATGAAAATCATATACTTATCTCTGTCTAATCGCACATAAATAAAAGATAATAAGCCTCATTTTCTTTCTCTGTATTGTCGATGGACACATTTTATAATGGTTCCCCTGCTCTAGTCTAATAAGTCTATGCTTAAGTTAATTCGATTATTATCTGTTCATGTAGCACGGACAAATAATTTAGAATTAAAATTGAAAACTTTGAGTTTATTGCTATTTTTTATATTTCAAATTGTTCAGTCAAATTGTTATTCTTGTTACTGAACAGAGTTTTTATTTTTTTGTTTGTCGAAAATAGAGCACGTACCTACAATAGCTAAAACTTTCTCCGGTGTTTGAAACGACCTTCAAAATATAGTACATTAGTTTTTAAGAAAGGTCTATATGACCAAAAATCGAGTCATTATAAAGGTGCTGGCAACGACCATGAATTGATATCAAATGATATCCGATTTTTTATAATATATAGTAGCTATCGATTTTGGAATTAATTCGTATGTTTTTAATAAGTTGTTTAAAATTTTAACTTAACTTAATCAAAAAATAAAAATTAAACTAAAACAGACTAATAATTTCCAAACTATGACTGGCGAAATTTAAACGTCATACGTACTTTATATCCATTTCACGTGCACTCGAGGACGTCGTTGTCCTTTTGTTTCATATTTCTACAAATATGTGTAAAAGCATTAATATTGGCTGTTTTAGCCTTTATATAACATCGTTTATATAAATATTATTATTTAATATTTTTATAGTTGGGCGCTATTAATTCAATATGACTCGATAATCTCGTGAAATGAATTTTTCAATATTATTACTCTATAAGCACTAATACCAAAATATAAATGAAATGCACGTTTTTTAAAACATTAAAGGACCTTATCCTAAATCTCCTGTTATACTAGAGTATAAGTGAATTGAGCATAGAGTTATTCTAGAGTAGGCCAAGAATAGGAACAGCTGTAAGTAAGAGTGTCATAATAAATAATAAGAGGGAAAATGAAATCTATATGTTTATCTTTGTCTAATCACACATAAAAAAGAGAGACAGATAGTCTCATTTGCTTTGTCTTTATTATAATATGGCACATTTTAGACTGGCTTATACTATAGTATAACTCTATGGAAATAAGTCGCTGTGAAACGCATTATATTATTGTGATATAAGATGTATTTCAAATAGGTACAATGAATTAGTACATTTTTAAAATGGTATATAATATAAAATGATTAATAATTGACGTAAAACAAAGGTATCGTACTTTTTTATAATTATAAACAAATTAATTTAATTACGACTTTATTGATGAAATTTAAATGAAAGGGCAACAACTAGAATAACGTATTTCCAGCATACATATTACTGTTGTATATAAGAATTTACAGCTATAGTGATATCAATATTTGTTAGGGTTTTGATAAATGGCAGCATAAAAGTAATAGAAAAAGTCCTGAATATTTTAGTAATTTTCGGCAGGGATCTGACGCTCATAATTTTAACGATGGTCAAAATTGGGCCCGATTATTTTCCGATTGCGAGTTTTATAATATTGAGATGTGATTACATAAAAGAATTTGCTATATATATTTTATAAGTATGAATTATCGCCAAATCTTACTTTATAAAAGAAAGTACTTATATATGAATTTTATAAATCATATCGTCCTATATATCAGATAGGGCGATTATATGTCTGGATAAAGAAAACTCATTTTTCAAAAAAAAAATTAGTGTTCATTGAGTACTTTCAAGAAAGGTATGCTTTTAAAAACGTTTTCAAATTAACGCATAATTCAACGGTTGTCTATGACAAAACTGTTTACTTAGAGATCGCCTTAATATCTCAATTCAAAATGTATTGTAATCTTACGTTACCGTCTTTATTACATTTACTCGTCAGAAAGATATTTTGAAACTTTTTTGCAATACCATTTTGAACTTTAGAAATTTTAGACATTACAAGAAATAGTGCTGGAATGAGTTAATGAAACAGGATGTGAAAATTTGTGAAGCGTAAATCTGTGATCATGTAAAATCTAAAAATGTATTCGTAAAAACAAAAGTTTCATAAAATGCTTTTATATTTGCAAGAAACACCTCTCATACAACTCAGTATTATATATACATACAAAATATTTTATGTGTTCCATAATAAAAAGATATAAAAGGGTTATAAATAACATTGTATTCACAGAACATAATTTACATGTGAATGAAAAATAGTTGACAAATGCGGTTGCGTCATTTACAAACAAAGCTACAGCAGATTTTGATTTGTATCGAGGAACTTTATTCTTTGGGCACATACATTTTTAATCCATTGAGGTTTTTCAAATATTTTACGACCTCGTAGCGAAAATATTTCAACAGATATAACTTAAAAAAAATATATACAACTTATTGAATTATTGTTATAGTTTTTAAGTCAATATAATGCATCCATTTTTTTATTTATATCTTACTCCATTCAGACTACGGCTTTGTCATCGTCTTCACCAAATATAATTATTTAATAATGAGTGTTTTTTGTCCTGGACAAAAACACTTTCCGACATATTCTACGTATGTATAGGTGTTTCATGTAAGTTTTTTTAGTTGAGGTTGTACAAGTTAATTAAGTTCAAAATGAAATATATTTTTTACCATTTTTAAGTATTATTTGTGATAATTTAGTCAAATTTATGTTCCACCTTTGTGTACAAATACATTTAATTTAATAAGTATTCCATTACAATTACATCCTAATATGGTATTTGTGATTATAAAAAACTAGATTAATACAAAACATAAGAATGTGATACATATTTAATCTAGATTTTTGTGTTAAATTTAGAGAGTGCGAATAAAAGAAATTAAAACCTAAATTTAAAACTTCCAAATTTGTTTTTTTCTTAAATTTAAAAGAAGAAAATTTTTAAATTCTGTTAACTATAAAAAATTAATAAAATTGCATATCGCGTTACAATTTACGTAAATATATAATTATTAAGTTTGGATTTTTCAACAGATTATCAACCTAATAGGCCACTAAGTAGTCATTGGAAAAAACATAAACAACATTGACAGTATTTTCCATTAATGCAAATTGTCTAAGATTTTTTAATATCATATTTACACTTATTAGGCATTTTGTATGCATCTCATAACATTTTGCATGTTTTTCTATAAAGAGTAATTACATATTTTTTCATTTTTAATTATCAAATATACTATTTCGCTTCTTAATCTGTAACATTTTGAACTAGATAATGTTTTAAAGGTAATCGAACTGCACTAGGATAATTAATATTTATCTTTGACATAAAATAATGAAAAAAAGAGAGCTTAGAAAACATATTAAAGTCATTAAATATTTAAATACTTAATACGGTGCGTTGATATAATGGTAAATTCATTCGGTATCAATAATTCATTAAATTTTACGTATTAATGCGTGATTTTATATAGGCGAATGCATATGTTCTAGACTAAAAATATGTATATGACATTTTTGATAGGAATTGTCTTGTATGATTTATACAAAAACATTATTACACTCTGTAAATATATAATATTATACAATTTTATAGGATAGTACAATTTAGTACATTGATTTTATATAGACTATTTTTATTTTTAGTCCGTTTGTATTATCGCATCATCGAGTTAAGGTTGTGTGCCACACTCGATGGTTACCATATATTTAAATCTATAATAAAAGTAAAATATAAAGGTGCAAATTTTTCGTAAATTATACATTTTATATAGCACTTAAACATTAAAGATTTTTCGCGTCATTACAATGCATGTAGCTTAATTTTATTCACATTATGTGAAGCAATTACTTCGATTTTTATCGATTTTTGTAGGATTTTTTTGTATATTTCGTTATCTATATTTTCTGTATAAAGTTCTTTGAAAACATGTTTGTATTAATGGAGTTAGTATAAATGTAAGTTATTGTTTATAAAATATAAAAAATGAAATTTTGTTATTAATATAATATACTATTTCATTTATATAATGTATAATTGCATAATACGTCTTCCTCTGCATTTTACTTTCTTTTTAATTATTATTCTGTGTTCAACGAATACTGTATTGTATAAACCTTACAAATTAAGTTTTATAAATTGATTCTGTATTGAGGTAATAATATGTATGTGATGGAACATATCATATTTATTTATGATATATATATATATGTCGGGGATTTAGATGGGTTTTTATTGTAAGCGACTTCGGCGTTCTCTATATTTCAAGTCGTAAAATCAGTGCGCACACCCGGCGCCATCGAGTCTCAGATGTCCAATCTGTCATGTCGCTTTGTTATCAGCGCCACCTCACCATGCATTTTACATATGCGTCAAATATCACAATCACAAGCGACAGCTATTAGACAACCTTGACTACTGACTCCATGATTCGGCTAAAGTATCCCAAATGATAACAGATGTAACGCCATCTGTCCGGCAGTTAAACAAGTCTATTATTATCTTCACTTCTCCGACACGGCCATACTGACAGAGAGCGCGTTCTCGCGCGGTCTCATGCATGACGTGGTCACAGACGTCATCAGCCATGGGTCTAAACCTTAGAGTTTCCCCAGCGAACAATCCCTTACCGTTAAGCGAGTGTAGCTCAGTACAGCGTCACAAGCCAAAAGCACGGAGCTTGTAATGCTCAAGCGTTGGAAGCAAAAAGCGCAGAGCTTTCGATGCTCCAGTGTTGATAGCACAAAGCGCGGAGCTTTTTCGATGCTCAAGCGTTGGAAGCACAAAGCGCGGAGCTTTCAATGCTCAAGTGTCGCAAGCATAAAACGCAGAGCTTTCAATGCTCAAGTGTCGGACGCACAAAGCTCGGAGCTTTCAATTCTCGTGTCGCAAGCATAAAGCGCGGAGCTTTAAATGCTCAGGTATCGGCAGCACAAAGCGCGGAGCTTTCAATTCTCGTGTCGCAAGCATAAAGCACGGAGCTTTCAATGCTCAGGTATCGGCAGCACAAAGCGCGGAGCTTTCAATTCTCGTGTCGCAAGCATAAAGCGCGGAGCTTTCAATGCTCAGGTATCGACAGCACAAAGCGCGGAGCTTACAATGCTCAGGTTTCGGCAGCACAAAGCGCGGAGCTTTCAATGCTCAGGTATCGCCAGCACAAAGCGCGGAGCTTACAATGCTCAGGTATCGGCAGCACAAAGCGCGGAGCTTTCAATGCTCAGGCATCGCCAGCACAAAGCGCGGAGCTTTCAATGCTCAGGTATCGCCAGCACAAAGCGCGGAGCTTTCAATGCTCAGGTATCGCCAGCACAAAGCGCGGAGCTTACAATGCTCAGGTATCGGCAGCACAAAGCGCGGAGCTTTCAATGCTCAGGCATCGCCATAACTTTCAACACGAGGTGTAGCTGAACCTCGAAAATATTTACTTTGTGTAGCCACAGGAGGGTTGGTAAGCACATTAGGTAAATGCTGTTCCGATCCCACCGCTGCTGTCGGGGATTTAGATGGGTTTTTATTGTAAGCGACTTCGGCGTTCTCTATATTTCAAGTCGTAGAATCAGTGCGCACACCCGGCGCCATCGAGTCTCAGATGTCCAATCTGTCATGTCGCTTTGTTATCAGCGCCACCTCACCATGCATTTTACATATGCGTCAAATATCACAATCACAAGCGACAGCTATTAGACAACCTTGACTACTGACTCCATGATTCGGCTAAAGTATCCCAAATGATAACAGATGTAACGCCATCTGTCCGGCAGTTAAACAAGTCTATTATTATCTTCACTTCTCCGACATATATATATATATTTATAGAAAATGCTTATCGGACCCGAGTGGAAGTTAACCTATTAATGTTTTTCATATGTTTAATATCAATTGTATAAAATTTATAGAATTTATAGTACACATTTATATTGAAAATTATACTAATTTTAAACGATTGTATTGGGCGATAGTCGTCTTTCGAAAATAGTAGATTATAAATAGCACGCTTAATATTATAGTGACTGAATTCAAAAAAGTTGTTTTGAAAAATTTTGCAATTTATAAAGCGACATTTGTAAAGCGTAGAGTAACACCTACAAAATTCCTGGGTGTTAAAGTGATCCCATAACTTGGAAGAGCAAAAAACACAAGCTTTTTTTAATAGGTCGTAACGGGATCGTAGCTAGATCGTAGCGTTCGTAGCTAATTTTGAATTCGGTCACTTTAATACTAAGCGTGTGAAATTAGCAATAATGATTTTTTTTACAATATTCTGGATATTTTAACAGTAATATAGTAGCACAGTAAATATCATATACCCACCCACGATTTAGTACTTCCAAAAAAAATGTTTTCCTTGCTTTCCTTCCTACAGGCCTTAGTTTTAAATAATAGCACACAAAATTTTACAACACATAACACAAAATTTTGATCGATGAAATTTTTTTTTTTTTTTTTTTATAAATTTTATTTGCGAAATTGTGGGTACATACAGATATAACTTATTACTAAATTCCCTAACACAATCTACTGTCACTAACAGTGTGCAAATATTTAAAACTAAAAATGCCTAACATTTCTAGTATAGTATTATAATTACATTTATTTACATATTAAAATTACAATTAATTAATAATGAAATTACAATTAATATTAATTAATTTAATTTAGTTTCTATTATATTAAATTATTTTATGGTTTACTTTTATTGTTAACTTCGACTTGGTACCCGCTTTAGACGTGTATGTAAGGTGACGTGTACGTAAGTTATATAGAAACGTTGTACTACAAAATAATGATTGTAGTCTTGTTGTGATTAAAAAGTTATCAATTCTTGTAAGAAATAAAGTTATGTTATTTGTTATATATCTTTTTTATTAATATCCTATCTATTATATAAAAATAAAATGAAATATTACTTGAGGAGTAAATATGATACATGTCTTAACACCATCGAGTGCGATATTCTGTGACAAAGGTTTTCCAGATCTATTAGTCTGTTGTTTTATTGTAATAAAGAGTTACTTAGGACTAGATTCCGGGCCGTTAATAAACCAATAAAAAAGAGCTACTTTTAATTTAACTTATTATCGCTAAGATTTAAATTTGCATCGGCAATTGTAACATTTTTATACAAAAAATATTCCTGATATTTTGTAAAATATATAACAGTAGAAAATAATTAACCAAAGAAAAAATATACAGGAGAATAATAACGTTGCCTATAAAAACAAAGCTCACTTACTAAGCTCAATGCGTTTTACGTCAGCAAGGATCGCTTGGGAATAGTTAAGAGGCTGCGAATAAGGAAAATGTGTTCTACGTCCTCGGTAATAAGGGTGTAGTGGTTATCGGGGTTGGGGTGAAGAAGGGTGGATCGATGGTCTGGGGTTTGCGAGGCGCCCTCTAGCGACTCGGAGTGACGTCGTCAGTGTGCGGGAACCGCCGCCGTCGTCTGCCCGTGTGTGTGACCTCTATCCTCTCCTGACCTCCGGTAATACGAGGTAAGTAAATATTTTCGACAATTACATGTAATAAACAATTAGATATAATTAATATAGAACGATGTTTATTGATCGAGAAATGTTAAACATTTTGTTTGCAACAGTAAATTAGGATTAAAATAAAATTGCGAGGAGAGATGAGATATAGACTGTGGCAGGTACTTATTAGTAAATTTCGTCGTAAATTACGTGATGGTATTAACAATTATTTCAAACACGTTTTACTGTTACTATTATCTTAGTAAGTTATTTATTTGTATTGTTATAAATTTCACCTTTTCATCAATTAAATCCTCTTTTCTATTCGTCTATGTTTCCATAAAGATACCTAATTTGTGTAATGATTCTATTGAAACGAAAAAAAATATTCGATTTTAATTTAGCATGTAACTTTGATAGAGATTTCATTGTCATATATTTTTTAGCAACAATAAGAACAGGAAGTTAAGTAATTTATGTCGTCTTTTATTTCGATATATAACATTTATTTATTCTAGAGTATGTTTGGCTGCTACAATAAAATTCTAATGTAAAATAATAAATCTTTCATATAATGTGTACAGTAGTTATCAAATTAAGCGAGGTCATGGTAACGAAGATCTGCAGAGAGGCATGTAGTAGTTTCAAGGTAACGATATTATAAATTAAGGCGTCCACTGTTATCAATATTGCAGGACAGATTTAGGAGTCTTGTGTTCATAACTTTGATGATTGGTAAATAAATCAATTATTCGTCAAAAGTGGGAATGCTTACAAACTGAAAAATACATAATACTTACTTCTTATCTTGTTGTGTGGTACCCGACTGAGTAGTATAGACCACCCTCATTTCTTACCGAAGTGTCGGAAGAGGCGGCTAAGGTAAGTCGACCTGTCGTATGGTATCCGGCTGAGAAGAATAGACCTCCCTCTTTCTTACCGAGGCGTCGTAAAATACGACTAAGGTAAGTTGACGTCAGGCAGGCGGCCGGTCGTAAAATACGATGCCAAATCATGTGACAACATAAATAAATTCATATATATGGGAAACTTATTACATATTGAGTCCGGCTTGTTACATATGCTATTTTTTTAAACCATTTTTTGTGTACAATAAAAAGAGAATAAATAAATACATAGGAGTGTATTTATTCAATATTCTTTTTGTTTTATTTATAAAAAAAGTAAAATATTGCGTTATAAGATGTATAGAACTTATATATGTAATTTATACTATTTTTACCAACGAAAGTTACTTAAGTTAAGTTTTATGCGATGTATATTTTGCACATATATACATTGGTGTTTTATTCATTTTATTTTAAAATCCAGGGTGATCGGACCCTGCCAATGCGTGACCTTTTTTCAATCGGTAACTATAATGGCATAATTTTCCCGCCTAACCTTTTCCCGAAACATACCTTACCCTTTGTCAATTACTTTCTATAAATGGAAAATGTTCTCCTCTAAACAATCATCAGATCTTTAAAAATCTCTCATCTCAAAACAATCATCAAAACGTCAAAATCATCTCTAAACAAATAAGATAGATTCATTTATGAGAATTTTAGTTTGTTACCGTAATATCCGATATTGTAGAGCTGTGATGGCCTAGCGGTGTGACCGTGTGAATCTCTAGAGACGATCATGGGTTCAAACCCGGGCAGACACCAATGAGTTTTTCTATTAAAACTTATGTGTCTAATTGATAATTGCAATTTATCACACGCTTTTCGGTGAAGGAAAACATCGTGAGGAAACCTGCATATCTCTAGAGAATTCCGGGGATATGTGTAACCTACCAATCCGCATTGGAGCAGCGTGGTAGGTCTTAGCTCCAACCCTTCTCTCCAAAAATGGAGAGAGGAGGCCTATGCCCAGCAGTGGGATAGTAACAGGCCGTTACTTACTACCGTAATATCATGATCTTTTATATAAATATATATGGGACACTAACACACACGGTCGTCCGTCCCCAAAGTAAGTAACTTAATACTTGTGTTATGGTAGACAGACAACTGGTGAATATATACTTATATATTTTTTAAATACATACTTAAATACAAATATACACCCAGGCTCAAGGACCAACAAATACATTTAAAGAAAATGTTGGCCCTCGGCGGGAATCGAACCCGCGACCCGTGGAGCTGAAGGCAGGGTCACTACCCACTGCTCCAACGAGCCAGTCAATTCTTTTGCTAAATAATTTACATATAATAATTTCGTGTCCGGCGTTGCTTCTGTGAAATGGACACTATAGTTTAATGTGCCCTTGTTTCCTTAACTTTAATACGTTCGACATGATTGCATTCCAATAAACTAGTTTAGGCACTTATACATGCATATGCCAACGTGATGTTTAAAAAATTCTTTGGAGCAATCCGGTACGTGATAATTTTGTATAAGTACTGTCATTTTACTGTAGCTGAGTTACAATTAAATATACTGAATTATAGTTCTATAGCAGTCTTCTTCTTCTTCTTCTCGATGGACCTTCACTGCTGACATAGGCCTCTTCAAGGGATCTCCACATCTCAAGATTTTGTGCCGCTTGAATCCAGCGGCTTCCCGCGACTGATATATCAGTCAGTCTACACCAGTGTTTTTCAACGTGGGACCCACGGCGCACAGGGGGGCAATTTGATGGATAAGGGGGGGGGGGGGGAACTCGACGAGTTTAAGCCTTCCTTTCGCTCTGGGCCATTTATGTGCAATGCTAGATTCCGGTGTCAAAAATAAAAAAAAAATGCAACTTTCTTAAAATTTATGTATGTTACAACTATTATTTATGTTCTTTAAGTCGACAATTCAATTTTTGATATTAAAATTTATGTATGTTACTTAGGAGGGAAAAATAATTTTTAACGTGGGGCATGGACCAAAAAAGGTCGGAAAACACTGGTCTATACTAAAATTTGCAATATGTAAACGTAAACGCACTCGACCCTGATCACACCTGACAGTAAGCGGTAATATGCTCTAAATTCGAAAATGGACATGTCTTTAGATAAGACGGTTTTTACATAGCTGAAATCATGAAAATCTGAATAAGAAAATTAGTGATTATTATATAAACATACGGGTCACATCGCGTTATAATCGATTACCTTTGTATAAGGTTCAACGTTTCGGCAGAGTTGCATCCACCGTGGTCACGAACTGACTCACGGTGACTCTGACGGTGGATGCAACTCTGCCGAAACGTTGAACCTTATACAAAGGTAATCGATTATAACGCGATGTGACCCGTATGTTTATATAATAATCAGTATGAATCGCGAAAGTTTAAAATCTACTAAGAAAATTAGTGTCAACCTGTCACATCGTCACATGGTGTAATTCACGATGTTTTAATTTTACGATATAACTCAATATATTCAAATCATATAGTTTAAGAGATCATTATGCTTAGCGTAAAGTCCCAGAAGTAACTCAGGTATTTAATTTGATAATGATAATAATCTTGAAAAGATGTCTGATATGATATCGCGAACCTCTTCGTTACTTATAAAGTCCTAGTTCCTTGCTGGCTCTTCTCAGTAGGAACTGCTTACCGAACCAACGGCAAAGTTGATGATTCAAAAGCACTTGTTTACAAGTTTATTTGTGTAAAGAATATTTTGATTTAAATTAAATTGTCTAAATTCAAATATAAATATATAAATATTCAAATATAAATATATAAATTGTTTTGTTATATATCAAAACCATGATGAAGCGGACTCGCACTTTCAAAAGAATTAAAAGAAGAGCTCCACAGGATCGAATCTCTAAGGAGAGAAAATTTTAAATGGATATGCCCCTGAGTGTATACAATGCACGCCAATACACAATACTTGACTACTACCAAATTATACATCTAAAGCTGCCTTATGTATCACCATGTCTATTGGTGAATTTCACTTGAAAATACGTAGTTTTTCTGTCTTTAGCGATACTTCTGAACAACAGACAGAAAGATCCGATCTATCTATCTATCTAATTATCGGGGACGCCTGTCGGTGCAGGGCGGGTGGTCAGCTCCCATTCCGAACTATTCCACCAATTTCCCCAAAGATCCGATAGTGGATTGTTGTTTTGATGATTTATCATATATAGTTTTGTTTTAGGGTTAAAATGGCTTAACTAACATTACTATATGCACAGATATTTCATAGTAAGCAGTTTGAAATGCTTTTTTATCGAAGCTTTACGTATAAATAGCAGAATCCCCGATCGTTTTATTTCACAAGCTAAAAACCAATTGTTTTTTTGTTATTGCTTCTTTGCGTGACTCGCTTTACATTTTATCCGTGTACCCTTGCCATTATTATATAAGTATATGTTCTGTGAATAGCCTTTTACAAAAATCTACGATATTTTTATTTTGTTGTAATCTATTGTATTGAATTGTGTTGTTATTATGTTGAATTCTTTTTAGATAAATAAATATATGGGACACTGGGAAAATATGTGATTTTTGTAAAAAATGTGTAGAATAGGAGAGTTATAAACAGGTCTGTAAAATATGATAGTGTCGCAATAAATAATGAGAGGGAAGATGGAACTCGCATACTTGTCTTTGTTATAAAAAGGAGATAGACACAGTCTCATTTGCTTTCTCTTTCTTTCTCTAAATGTAAAAGGGCACATTTTAGGCTTGCTTTCTACTCTAGTATAATAATTATGATTATGTAGTACAAAATATATTAAGATGACGAAATGTTTGTATATGTTACAACTACTAGGAAACAGTATTTATTGACAAGTCGCATTCTTTCTAAAATATTGGACGACTGGTATTTTTTAACCATAATAATCAATGCGGAAGATAAAATAATACTTCCAAATATCTCATTCATTTATTAATTTTATCTTTCTATTTACAGATTTCGAATTGTCCATAATTTTAAACAACGATAATCCATAGAATTATTAGATATAAATGCAAAAGTTTTTTTACGATTTCTCAGCTTATCAGCTGGAGCAATATGAAATTTGGTGCAATTAATTAACTTTTAGGTAAAGAAAAATACAGATTCTTTCGGAAACGTCGTAAAAACGGATGAACTAAGCCGGGGCTACAACTTGTCTTTCTTAAAAGCTAAAAAATTATTTTAGTTTATGATATTGAAACCAAGATCTCTACTTGTTAGACGATACAACTTTTTAACGAAGCGTCAAAAATACATCTTATTTATAAAATTCTTCATGTTAAAAAAACTAATATAATAATATGATGAAACAGTGATAGATGAAAAATAATTACTTGTTTATAAATTTTCGGAATAGATTCTTAAAGTACTTATATTTGTACAAGAATTCGTATTACTGCGCTGCGGAGTGAAACTAAAAAGCTATCTAAACTTACCCGCAACGCACTATTAGAACGTTTTAGGCCATTTCAGTAGATTTAAAGAACATTTAAAAAAATTATAAGCACAAAAGATAAGATATTCCTAACGACGCTTACAATTATGATAATTTTATTGCAGTTTTATAAAAACGCCTACTGTCGAAACAGTAGAGAAAAGGGCATTGTCTCGCTTTTATAGAGGTCTAAGTTCTAACGACATACCAGCAATAATCGTCAACAGGCGCCACACTATATAGCCGTAATAAACGTCGTTGGCCTTAACGAGGCTGCGCAGTCTCAACCTCTCATTTTAATGATAGGATCAAATAAATCACGTCTACCTAACTGAACGCAATTAGACGGCGATTTGGTTTAACTAATGACTAATTAATTCTACAGTACATAGAAAATTTGTTTACATTTTGTTTATATAAGCTATGTATTTATATTTTATAAATGCGAAAGTGGATTTGTTTGTTTCTCTTTCTTTAATATTACCAGTTACCACAGAACGACTGATCAATTTGATTTTCTGTGTGACGATAATTTGAAAAGGGTATATGCTAATATTTATATCAATATTTGCCTTCTTACTATTTACTCATCATTCTCCTGTTCTTATGCTACTTTAAGTGGGATCGGCAAAACATGTTTTAAACATGTTGTTACTTGATTTAGCTATTTTTTTACGACTGTCTAACATCAACTTATCTTAGTCGCCTTATACGATACCTTGGTTATAAATAAGGATGATATATTCTACTTAGCCGGATACCATGGATACCATGGATGATACCCTACTATATACTGTTACTACTATAACTGCTACCCTTACTTTTCAATCGACCAATGAAGGATAAGAATGACAGAACTATATATTATTTTACTTTTAGACCTATATATATTTTTTATAGACAGAAAATATGTCTGAGAATCTACCGCAAACAAATCATCGATAAAGGAGCACAAACTTTTTGTTATTACATCATTGTCCTTCGGATCAGTATATATTATGTATGTGTGACATTAAAACTCAAGTGTGGCAAGCGACAAAAGGGCAGTTTCTATTTCGGACACGTCTCCTTGTCGAGCAAAGTTCACAATCGAGTGGTTACACGATATAATATCATTTGGTCACTCAGAGTTCTTTTATTACGTACCCATTTTAGGCGTGTTTAACAAATCTGTGTTTTAACCATAGATAATGTTTACCTATAAACGCACAAGTGATTTTTTTATTTTTTATAAGGTAAAGCCAACAGCCAACAGCATGTACATAATAAATACTTAGCAAAATAATACTAGTGTTATTTCTAATACGGTATGTCACACTACTTACAGGCCTACACACCATTAAATGCCCGTGACTTCGTTTGCATTTCTTTTAAGTGAACTAATAACTATTTGTATATATCAATAAAATGATCATTATCTTTTCAGAGAAGACCGAGCAAGAAACTCTGCAGTCAATGCATTTTCTATTTATATTAATAAACCGCAATTTTGTATCAAGCTGAAAGAATTTTCTAATCCAATATTTTTTTCATTTAACTACATAAGTATCTACTAATTCAAATATCCGTCTCTGCATTAAATTTTAATTGCTACACTGTATAATAGTGTCAAAGCCTTGGACCGCAAAAGGCCGGAAATCAAATAATATTTGATAAAATCATCCACCTATTTTTCATTGCGGGCAACCTTGACTGAAGTAATGGTTTGACTTTACTCGTAGCTCGGTCCAATGAGAGTGAGGTAAATGGGGTGGAAAATAAAAAACACACATGGAAGATTTTCTTAATGGGAAGTTTATTAGACCGTATGCACATTATCAAATAAGAAGGGTGCATTTCCTTACTAGCTGAAAACATATTTTTTGTTGACTAGTCTATCTTCCTATTTTTGCCAAAGGAAGCTCCTCCTCATGCCCTAGCCAACTTCGTCCGATAATTTTGTGAATGCAATACTTAAATTCGAAACCTTTCAGAACGACATCAGCTGTGTTATTTATTACATCCTTTTTTTCTATCAGGAAAACTCCTTAGGATCCGTGAGGTTTAGAATAGAATAGAATAGAATATTTATTTATTTACTCACATAAAGGTAACATTAAGTTAACAAAAAATAAGTTTCTATTTTAATCATACTTAAAACACCGATTATATCTACTTTGTTGATGATTCATAAGTTATTAGGTACATTAGAGTTACTATGGAAGGAGACTGACGCCTGAACTAGGATTCCCTGTATTTCAGGTCGCCAGATCCGCGGGGTTATATCAGTTATATCGGTTATATTCCCGTGATTAAAAAGTTGATAGTGCTCTACCACGACGCTGGTATCAGGGACATCAAGGGTACCAGATCCATCTACCAACCCGGGGACCTTTTCTAACGGAATACGACTGACTTCGTCGTAGAATCTACGCCCGACTCGCCTCAATCAAAGATTTTTATGGATATTAAAACATTATTAGACATTTCTGATATTCAAAAACTTATCTTTTGGTTTTCATTATTATTTTTCTTTTGACGATCAACAAATGTTGCACGTGTATTAAATGTGGATACTTAAAAAGACTTGTCGCTTAAGGAGAAACCTTTGGCCTTTCGATTTAAGGTAGCCCTCTTTAGAGAGATCGATGCTTCAAGGGTCTAACCATTAATTAATACCTATTAGGAGGGTTTGGATGAACTCAAATTTGTTATATATATAAGGTTATATTGAATCGATTCGTTTGAGTTAATTGTCCCCTGTTTTGTTTATAATTAGTCAGAGTAATGATTACAACCCGGAAAGCTCTATTATCAATTGCCACAGTCCAAGCCCTACTCGCGTATTTAAACCTCTATTATAATTAAACAGAAATAGAAACGAACAATTACCTATAAATATAAACAATACAACAAGGAAAGTAACGTTTCCTCAGTATTTATTTTTTTATTTTCAGTACACATACGTATCTAACGAGTTATATGGTCTTATTGAGCATGGCATATCATTGAATCCATTAGGTAAGTTACTAACTTAAGTCGTCTACTTAAATAAATTTAATTCTTTAAATAAATAAGAAAAATGTTTAATAACCAAAAGGTTACTTAACGTCCTTCCGTACCCCAATGAACATCATAAGCTGTTGGTTTCTAAACAAAATATCAATGAAAATGGATGCTTAACCAAATTCATTCTACGCCAGGTTAGTATATGACAGATATAACAGCTGTACACAAAGGTTAAAAAAAACTATACTTACATACAGTTTCTACGCCGTGTGGTATCCGACTGAATAGAATAGTACCACCCTCATTTCTTACCGAAGTGTCGTAAAAGGCGACTAAGGTAAGTCGACCGCCGTGTGGTATCCGGCTGAATAGAATAGACCAACCTCATTTCTTACCGAGGTGTCGTAAAAGACGACTAAGGTAAGTTGACCCACCGTGTGGTATCGGGTTTAATAAAATAGACCATCCTCTTTCTTACCGAGGTGTAAAATACGACAAAGGTAAGTTGACGTCAGGCAGGCGGCCGGTCGTAAAAAAGCAGCCAAATCATGTGACAACATGTTTATAACATGTTTATATATAAGGGCAGGAAGATGACGATGACTTACATACAGTTTCTGCCGCGATAACGCCTTATAAAGAACTCATGAATAAGGACCTCTGATGGCCTCGCAACTAATCAGGCTAACCTGTTAAAATAAGACGTAAATATATCCGTGTTCTATAAATAAACTTTACTTACATGTACATCAAAAACAGTTACTTATTTTTAGGACTTAGTGATTCACTATCTAAGCCATCTAGAGCTATAAAAATGAAAGCACTCCGGATTTACGTGGCTTAAAAAGGAAATAAAACTTTTATAGTAGTACATCTTCTCATGCATTTTAAAACCTTACGTTATCTCTAGGATAACATAAGGTGGTATATACAACTATATATTACAGATTCGAGTCATGTCGCATTCTATATACGCTGGTAGAATAAGAAATACTCAATCGTCCCTGACGTATAAGTCTTATAGATGTAACTGCACGTGTAAATAAATAATTAGAATGACTCATGTGCGATTTTGTTACAAATGTACACACAAATTTTATTCTGATAATATACCTATAGAATATGAAGTAACAGCAAAGAGATGAATTTAAAATAAAACGTTTTATTTTTGCTTACCTATGAGTAGTTCCAGACTCCAGTACTAAGTACTTATAAGTATATTAGTATAAATATAAATTTACGTACTTTTCTTTCTACTTTTCACATATTACATACTAATTTTTCAGCATAAAAAGTTTTTGCTTGTCTGCATTTAAAAGGATTTATAAATACAGATGCTTTATTTCTTTAGCTAATCAGTCTCATTGATACTTCATATCATTGTAATTACGTTCCAAATTAAATTGTTTGCTTCTATTAATAGATTAAACTATCGTGAAAAGTTTTGCTGGTAAAATGAGGTATTTATAACACGTTTTATTTGAACAGACTTTTAATTTAACGGTGTAAGTTTTACTACAGATAAGAATGAACTGAATTAGTTATGAAAAAAGAAATAGTAATAAAAGAAGAGCGAAAAAAAGACAAACGATATTGTGATCTGTTACTCGTAGTGTTAAATGGTGATCTTGCACTGGAAGTAGATTTGGTCCTCAGAAAAAAAAACAAATATCGAAACGTGTATATTAAGGCAACGAAATAATACTTCATTAAATGCTTAGAAAAACCAATATACGTTTTTTTTGTAATGTCACGTAAATCCATCGTGACGTACTTAGCTACGGAAATTGTGTAGCAAACCTTTTTAATTCCGCATTTCCTTCTGATTTTAAGATGATATTACGTTGGTTTTCTTAGTTAATGTTGCTAATGATTGCGTTCATTTCAAGAATTTTTCGTTTGATTTTAAAGTTTTAGTATACCTCCTAATTTGTGGAAAAATTGTACTTTACGGTTAACTTTGTTATTCGTTCACTTATTGGAGCGACAGTTACATAACAAAGCAATAAAGATAGATAAATGTTGCCAATCAAGACAACCGTAGTTCATACATAAGATCCTGTCGTGTCGTGTCCTTAATCACAGCAACTATCATCATATTGTACCTACTTGAGACTTATAAGCTATTACTTGCTGACAACTAATAGAATATACGCCTTTATTGCTATGTCAATAAGAGTTACATTGTAGAAGCAAAGGATTTTTTTGTTATGTAACACTTCTTCAATGTAATATGTATACATATATGTACTGAAAAGCATCCCGTCTCACAGTTAGATGCACGTCTATAAGAGATGCAAATTCTTTTATCTTTAGAATGTGATACATTATCATTTTATTGCGATAATTATTATGTGATCAATCCAAAATGATTATTTCTGATGAGTGGCCGTTACTCTGCCTTATGCTTCAGTGGTCGCGGGATCGATTCCCGGTAGGGCGCAACATTTTCTAAAAAATATTTGTTGGTTCTTCTAATGTATTTATATATTTGTTTTAAATTATATATATTAAGGTACTTGCTTTCGGGGCGGACGATCTTGTTTAATCATTCAATATATTTATTTTAAGCTACAGGTGTGTTTATTAAAATTATATAGCAACGTTATCAAAGCATAACATAAATGAACACCAGCTTTTACACTAGAATTAATCTTCTTACTAAGAAAAATGCGTTCTGAAAATATGTTTTTTAAAAGAAAAACATAAGCAATAAGGAAAAACGAATATTACATAACGTGGAATAAACATTTCCGGCGAGGAAATTCTGCGGCGAAAAGGGTGTGGAACAGAAATAAAAAATAAGCGGAGCAAACCATACACGAGTTTTAGGGTTGTCAACTTTCTGAATGTATTAATTAAAACGTTTGAAAGAAAAGACAAATAATGTTAAGGCTGCATTTAATTGAATTTCGCGATTCTTTGTTCGGTTATGCTACGCAAATCTATATCTTATGTCGTAGACATAAAGCTAATTAGTTTCATTGTTTCACGTATCGATAATGACTAATAAAATTAGGTATAATCCTCATGACCGTCAATCCGCATTGTGGCAATATGCACGACTAATTGAGGCTTAAAAGTTACGGGATCCATTCCAAGAATATTCTATACGATCACAAATTTTGTAAATAATTGATTTCATTATTTATTCAATGTTAACCCAAGAGTTAATATCCCGTATTTTGTTTTGTTTACCCTTGAAATTACCTTTAAAAACAAGTTTAGGTATTGGATTAATCTCACTATCACCTGAGGGATAACCCTAGCTTGATTTTTTTGTCCCCCTGTAACTTGTTCTCTACTAATGAAGAAGACAATAGTCATTCCGTGTACGCAGTAACGTGTTACATGTCTATACATAACACTTTTTTTCGCGTAGACAACATGCTGTTTATCCTTGTCTCGAGGCAAGAAATAACACATAAGTAACACGTTCTTCCCTGCTAGATTAAAGACAAAGAAGCAATCATATAATACCAATTATAGTTGCGAAAGCCCTCTCTATCTGTCTGTTACGCTTTCACGGCTAATGTGCTACAATAAAGAATTAAAAATCCGGTTATCCTTTCAGGAACACGGAAAAAAGACATATTTCATTCTACAAAAGTAATAATAAAATAAAATAAAATTTTATTATTACTTTTGTATTATGGATCTCCGCAAAGTAACGCCTAATTCTATGAATAACATATTTCATTATCTAGGGTACTTAAACACTTAAATAGGCGCAAACGAAATCGGTACCACTAGTCTAAAATATTATTTGCCGTTCCAAGTATATACATATAATGATATAGCCGTTCCTAAAATAAAAGCTTTCGGAAAATGTAATGTAAGCTTAAGACGTAATAAAATCGCAGGGAGCGATCTTGTTAACAATCTAGGTGTCGTGTACCCCTACTGAGAAAATCGTTATTCGGTCCTGCAGGGATTTAGAGCTTTAGTCACCTTGCGAATATAGAAATAAAATCTGCTTATAACATCAATTTTATTTTATTTGTCCGCGACCAACTAATATTATTTGATTAAACTTCTCGAAAGAAAATAAAAATTATTTATGAATAAAACAGAAATATAAAAAAGACTCTATTTATATGTGAGACGTGTATTTTTCTTTTATAATAGGTGTGGTTATGCCATAAAGTCATACTTAAAGAAGGGAAGTCAGCCTAAAAAAAGCAAATAAGGATTTTTCTATCGGTCTCTCTTTTTTATGTGTAATTAGTCAAAGATGAAGTACACTGAATACTAGTTTCATCTTCCCTTTCATTATTTATTGTGAGACTCTCACTTACAGGCCTATAGCCATCCTACTGTAGTTATCATTATCGAATAATACACAATATTTAAATTTTTACCACACATTATTTTACAAAAAAGAACAAACGAAGTCAGGATTTTTTATCCCTACTTGTTATATCACGGACTAAAATCTAGTCTAAGCACTTCCTTCTTAAATATTTAACAGCAGGGTGCTTGTAATAGAATTAGAACCGCTTAGTATAAATATTGATACATTGCAATGTTAACTTGGTCATTTTAAGTAAGTCGTGATAACTGTAACTAACAGATCTCGCTGAATTAACTTAATGTGAAATGTGGTAGAATAATAGGCAAACGTTTCTTTTGATAAGATAACGGTATGGTAGTACGAAAGTAATTTAAGCAAAGAGGGACGGGTCACTTGACGTAATAAATTGGACAAATGTCTCAAGTGATTAATACGAGGATTCCTTTTTGGAAAATAAGGCTAATACGCTGAATGTTTTGTTGTATTGTGGTTATATAAGTGTATATGTTTGTATAAGTATTCCTGCGTATACTAATATATTAACTATTTCCTATTTTTGATTATTAACATTTAAATATTCAAATACTTATCTTATTTATTATCCTATAAAAAAAAATATTCCAGACATCGATTTAGTATAAATATATATTATACAAATTGTAAATAGTCTTATTTGGGCTATTTTCATAAATGTATAAACGTTCAGTAGACTCAAAAGGATAGAATAAGCACGATAGCATACATAAAAACTATAATTTGATTTTCGTAAGAGTTAGGATAAATTAGGTGATAAATGGCATAATTTGACACTACAATACCTACCTCGTATTGATAAGAAAAAAAATGTATTTGGAATACGAGCGGATAACATAATTCGGCAATCTGTTCATAAAATCTGGGATAAAAACCTTTTTTATTACTATTTATGTTAGTTTATTAGATTTACTTATGACATGTATGTTTTTAAAACAATCTAAATATATATAAATAGTTTTGGTGCATAATAATATCTTTAAAAGAAATGAGGGCGTCGTAAAAGGCGACTAAAGTAAGTTGACTCATCGTGTGGTATCCGGTTGAGTAGAATAGACCACCCTCTTTCTTACCGACGTAAAATACGACTAAGGTAAGTTGGCCTCAGGCAGGCCAAAACATAGCCAAATCATGTAACAACATGTTATAACATGTTGTGCCGACCCTTCTTAGAATGCGACAAGGGCAGCAGGATGACGAAAATCATTAAAAAATCATTTCAAATTCGTGTACATTAATTACCCTCTGACCGTCAAGAAGGGGGAAACGAATTTTTGACATAAATTGTTAGATCATGTTCTCATGCATGTGATCTATATAATAATTATCATTTTATAATAATACGTTACATTTATTTCGATTTTTCAAAATTTAATTTGTGTACATGGAGGTCACTAGACGTGTAGAGTCAAGTTTAGAGTCAAGACAGTCAAGAGTGGTTAATAACAACTTTTTATATTAAATATTTTTTATCTTAGAAGAACGTTATTTGTATACCAACTTACAGGTGCACTCTGTTAAATATGACCCTGGTAACAATTTAAACTCGTTCACAAACCAGAGGGCGGATGTATTGACGTTTATCGAATACTTCCTTTGACCAGCATCACATTGTTTCGTGTACGTAACCCGACCGTCTGAATTCCTCAGGCTCTACTTTTGCGTAAAGAATTCTGAACTCTTATATATGAAACTATTTTTTACTCGCGACTTCGTTCTCGTGAACTGTTGTCGCTTGACAGGTTGATAGTAGATGGTGCTTTTTAGTTAATCCTATTCCTGTAGAATTAACAGGATTTCTATAGCCTAGATGTTATTCCGGTGTATAAGGAAAAATTATGTTAAATTTCATCGATATTACTTTCGCTTTTATAATATTAGTAGGATAGGATTTGAGCAATATTAACTAATAGCGGTCAAATGTCACGACAAAACTGAAATCATTTTGATATAATTTTGTTATATGCAATACATAAAAAAGTATTTAACTTGAAAAACTAAAATGTGTAAAATAAACGATACCTAACAATCGTTTGAAGTTTGAACTTGTGTTTGTGCTTGTAATTCTTTTCTCAAACCAATAAGTTCATATAAATCGACACATAACATTTCGGCGCGATATTATATGTAGATAATATTTACTTTTTCTCGGGTTGAATGTAAGCCAGGTATTTGTATAAATTACATTTCAAGCTCTTAGATGATATCAAATTAAGAATCAGTACGAATAGAAAAATTTTCGATTAAGAAAATAACGAAAAGGTATAAATAAATTGTTGTTGAATTAAACTCGGAATCTTAAATGCGGAAGTACTTTGCTTGTATACTGCGTGCATTTAGTATACTGCGTTGTAATTAATACATATTTTACTGTGCTCAATAGGTCAAGAGTATGTAAAATGGGATACGTGATATAATATGAGTGATAGTTTCTGCCTATGTCTTTGTCTACGTGGACTTTTACACCTTTAACACAGTGATATATTACTCCGGTCGGCCTTATGAGAAAGGATGAATAGTATACACCATCACGAAGTTTATCATTAATTATATTGAAAGCTACGAAGTACTTGTAAACGTTTACGTTAGTATGATGCGCAGAGGGGTGACATCCCAAACAGGGTGCGGCTGACCCGTCTACTCTTTGAGTACCCTCGACAAAATTGGAAAACGTATCTCCAAATTAATTCGCTTTAAATTGAAAATCAATCAAAGATAGTTGTTAATAGAAATCCTATCCTATAATCCGCGACATAGTAAATAGAAAATATATATAGGTAATGCTTAAATAAAGTTTTGCTTTGCGATTTTGTCGTGGAGTCCAATGATTCGGTTGCGGGGCGAAACGATTGTTGATTTGTGATAGTGAACTTCTGTAGTTATTTCATAAGATTTAAAGTAGAATGTCTCAACCAAAAAATAAAAGTAAGTTAGTTCCAAGTACTTAATTATTACTATAGTATCTGCAAAAGTCAAATATGAATTCGAAGATACGACAAATTCACTTATAATAATGCTGTCAAATAAAATCAAGTTTTTCTACGTATGTCTTGGCTGTGTAGTGAAAAAAAAGAATGTTATACTAATGGTACTTGTGACTTCATTCGTATAAACTATAGCGTACCCTCAATAATGCAATATTTGCCTCGAAAGAAAAGCGGGAATGTTTTTCCTCTGCGTGTTGTCGATTGATCCACGTGGGCGACGCTGCGGGCACAGCTTTTGAAAATACAATCTAATGCACGTATCGCCCTATCTAAAGAATAAAGTTACATATCCCATGTATCAGGATAGAAAATGTGACTTTTTCTTCGGCTAAGTCGATATACTAATATGGCTAAAGCGCGCGTGTGGTCCGTCAATCAATACCGGAAATCCTTTGTTTCATTAGGAAGAAAGCCCTCAGTATATACTTGGCGCTTCACTACACTTCATGTCATAATGCCAATGTTACCAGAAGCAGACTTTGGTACACAAAATGAAGCAGATCACAGATAATGCACGTTATTGCAATATCTATGCTTTATGAATGCAGTTATGAGTCTATTGTTTATTAGTGAACCATTATTACAATGAACCATTGTGTTTACGAAGCTTAAAGTCTCAAAGGACATTGAATAATGTTACAATGTCATGTCCACGATCATTGTATGATAAATGAACAAAGTTAAATCAGAATACCTCTAAATCCTTGACTACTTATTTGATAGGAGCAAAAGTTTATTATTACATATTATCTAATTCATGCTATAGTTTATGGTTTTGATTTAAAGAATTTATGTGTGGAATGTTACTTTGTGTCGATTTATACATAACAAGATACAAGGGCGAATATAAACCGACAGAGTTAAGTTACGGTCTTAGTTAATTGTCAATGAGATTGCCAGAAGACCTAGAAGTCATTGAGGCATAATAAATTAAGAAAGATTTGTCAGAACGATTATTTCACTAGTTCTGTATGTTGTCTTCTTTTTCTCGGTCTACTTAGAAGAATTGTCAAAAAATTCAACAGTTTCATTTCGGAAATAGTAATTAAATAATAACAACGAGAACTTATTATTAAAAGTCGTTGATCTCGTTGGGCCAATATTTTAAATCCAATGAAACTGTACTATAGCACAAATCAAGTCACAATTAACGATCATGTCATCATATTTAATAGTCGATTCTATTCCGCTTTCGGAAGGGGATTGTCACCTTACTAAAATTCTACTTACAAATAAACCACATTTAAGTTGATAACACTTAATTCAAGGCAGACTATTGTATAAATACTACAACGAGCCTTGTTCGGTATTATTTTTTTTAATATAAAAAAATGCAATAAAAAAGTTAAAAAATAAAGAAAGCGCCAATGATATCTGGGTCTTAATCCCGGGTAGTATATCTTCTTTAGTCCGCCCGTTCCCCACTAAGCTATTCAAACTTTACAAATGATAGCAAAATTAACTTTTGTGTCCAATTTATATTTTAGCAGTTTTTCAATGCCTGAAAACAGGCATTAACTAATTTAAATATTAAAGATTAAAATATTAATCGAAAAATGTTTATATCATGGTCTTATTTAATTAGCTTGCTCTTTACCGTACAAAACTAATAACAATGACTAAGGAAGGAGTGCTGACTCCTGCTACACAATCCCTTAGAGGGGCGTAATAGTATCGGGCAATTTGCCAATATGCGTGGGCTTCAATGGTTGTCCTTCAGACACGGTCACCATATTTTTAAGGTTCTCGGGATATTTCTCGAATCTATCAATATAACCAGATGTAGGATAGAATGATGGGTGCCAAAAAATTATATAACCAATGTTTAAAAGATATATATTTTCTACATCCAAAGTTTAACTTAATATAATAATATTTTATTATGTAAATTCGACCTTTATTCACCTCGACCTTTTTACGAAAATTAAACCGTCGGAGGTGTATTAAATTTAGCATAAATGAATTGTGAAATACCTGAAATCAATAAATACACACTATAGAATTTATTTCTAATTAATTAAAGATTATTTATGTAAATATCAATTAAGCAGATAAGTTTATACAGAAAACTTATGGGTTATTCTACCCGGTAATTCGGAGTTGGGACCCCCTTTTAAAGGTCAGATATTCTCACCGTTCGACAATCACGAATTTGATACCTCTTAAACGTACATATAAGTTATTCTTGTACGACTTATAGAAAGGAAGTTGTTTAAATATCATAGATACTTCATCTTTAACGTGTGAATCAAAAATATAGACTAAAAAACCTTGTATTTTGATATATTTAGAGATTCGAGTTTGCCTTCATAATTAGTGTACTTGATCATTCGATATAAAATAATACTGAAAAAAAAACACTCATAAATGACGTTTTCTGGTACATAATGGATATACTGTTATTAGATATTTTCGTTACTTTACAAATTATATGAATACCACATTTGGTATATAAGCATCAGAAAATGGCGTCCGTATAATGAAGATTCTTTGCTATGTAACCCTCGTGGGCGACCTCCATCGGCAAATAGGACGAGCCAAGGTCGTCTTGGGACGTAAATAAAAAGGTGCTCGGAAAGCTATGTTTGTTTATCAAAGTATTATCTTGTGTAACATTCTCATTCAATCTGCTAAATTACTCTCCTATGCGTATCATTTCTTTTTACAAAAACAAGATAGTTTTATGTGCGACCTTATTAATAGTTTGAAGAAGTCACACACAGGCACAGTAGAAGTATTCTAGCAGAAAATGCTCGTTATATTAGGAAGTTGTACATAAGTTTTTCTCAAATCATTAACCTTTTATTTTGTCATAACTATAATATAAAACTTTACTACAATTATCAAAGCACACATCCTGTATTTTGTAACCTCATGGTGTTTCGCCTATTTTCCTAATAACAAGACACAGAAATACGGAAGACATATTCTCTGCAAGGCAGTAGAAATTTAGAACACCTCCAGGTGGAATCTGCAAACAAAAGACACCTTCCGTGATAAATAACGCTTTGACGAAATATTCCCTGTTTTCCCTTGCAAAGGAAGTCTTTTCTGCGACCATAGACACAAAGATATTTGTACTTTTTTAGTATTTAATGACCTACAAAGTGTAGAAATTCACAATCATCGGGTATAGAACCCTTTTTTACACGACTTTATAAGTCTTGATTCATATTATTTTTTTGGAAAGATAATTTTAAAGGACAGAGTATTTTTTTAAATGAATTCCATTAAACTATTATAAACATTTATTTGAATTTTAAAGTCTTAAAATTTAACGCCTTCACATGGAGTTTTCGAATTGAGTATACGGCTAACGGCTTTTACGGCGTCTCCGGGTATTTTTTTAAATAACAATAGACTACCGCGAAATTTTTTTTTTACATAAAATTAAATCCATTAATGTAAATTTACGGCACTACATATAAATGTTCTCTCTCGAATAGACATAGAAAGCCCCAGTTTGAAAATTCCTAGGATCGAGCGCCACCTACTTTATTATTATTTTCTTATTTTTTTAAGTCTCTTTTTTATTTTGTAAAAAATTATCGAGCAAGGCTCGGTCAACTAGGTTCTAAAACTAATGTGATCTCTAAAAATAATAACAATTGAACACCTTGATATAACTTTCACATTTATTTATTTTTATGTCAGGAAAACCCATTATGGGTCATCACCGCCCGACTGGGTTGACCGGTGGGTATATCGGACTCGCACCTTAACTTTCACATCACCTATCGCACATAAAGTTAACTTTAACATATTTCTTCAACACCTGTTCACCGTAATGTATTAATCGTGTCGTAAACGATAGGTTTACGTAACATAACATGAAATAAGCTCTTATCACGACCTTTATGTAATGAAGAATGATGTAAACGTGCGAACTAGGTACGAAAAAATTTACATAATTCTTTATGTTGGTTATAACTTAATTTTAGTACTTTCAATAACCTTAGCAATGTATTGTTACAGGGTATCTAAAAATCGTTAAGGTCTATAAAGAAAAATACTGTTATTGGTATACACATGCAAAAGTATTTATCATTTTTTAAATTTAATATTTAAGAAAAGAGAGAAGAGAAGTCTTATTACTAGATATACAAAAAATGGAAATTAAACTAAAATATTGACTTTAAACCATGCAGAATGCATAAAGAATGAACCATGCAGAAGATGAACCATGCATGCATGCATGCTAGAGTAGATGGAGCCAGAATTAAATGTGTCCATCAAATAAAGAAAAAGCAAATGAGGCTACGTATCTATTTAACTTGTCGTGTATGTATGTGAAGGTGGAATCTTGCAAGTTAAATTTTACCCACTTTCCGGTGTCCGATTGAGCTGAAATTTTACGTACTGGTGCAGTCCCTATGAAAATGCATGTTTATGATAAGCATAATAACACAATGAAAATTTTTATAACAATTATATATTGTTTATTATAAATAGTATACTGTAAATAACATACAAAGTATTTTGGGAAGCCATTCGTCCAAAAAAAAATTATATACACAAAAAGATTAGATATACTTATAAATTTATTAGCATTTTCTTGCTACCGTATCAACTTCGCTATTCGAATAGTATTTTTTTACACTGCAAGCAATACATGTAATAAAACAGGCAAAAAAAAAAACTAAATCATCGCGGTCAAAATTAATCGCTTTTAATATTGACCCAAATAATAAAATAATCTACTTGTATTTTAAAACGGTTTCCTTTGTTTCAGGGCTAATAAATTGAAGAAGTTCACGCAAACCACAAAAAGAGATATAAATTTTAATTCATTAACAACACAGCGCCGTGTGGTGTTCATAGTCCGATATGCGCAGACGCTTTGTGTTATGTATGTGATAAAACGTCCGCTGTGCGATACATGAACGGTCACCGGCCACTTCCATTCAACGTGCCAAGATACGATTTCATCGCCACTCACACTTTGCCAGTAGTCGCACGTGCGTGCGTGCACGCAGCGAGACTGCAAGCGTAGAGTCTACAAGTTGCAATTAATGTAAACTAAACACTGGCTGATTTTAAATTGAACTGGTTCGAAAATCAAATCGCAATCAATTTTGAAAGACTGTGAATTGTAAACAAATTGTTCAAAAGTAAATAAACAAGTTCAGTTGTGTGATAAATAAATAGTGAAAGATGACATCGCGGTCCAAGGAGAAGGTGGCTGCTGCGTTTCGGAAGCTATTCCGGTCTCCTGAGAAGCTTGATAAGGATGGAGCGGGTCCCAGTGGCTCACCAGCTCGGCGCGGCATTTTTCGACGGCATAGGTAATGATTTAATGAGATAGAAACAGCTGTTTAATAGATACGGCTTATTTAAACATGATATAAAATCAATACATAGCCCGAAGGAACATAAAACGTTTTTATTTTCCTCGGCCAACTCTTTCTAAATTTTAAACTTCAAATTTGCAACCGAATAAAATTATCTTCAAACAAATTTGTTTCTGAGTAAAATATAAGTAAAGAATTCCTTATTATTACATTTTTTAACACATTTTGAGTTCGCTATGTATATAATCATCCATTATAGAAATGTACTTTGTTATATTTATTGTTAGCACTGTAAATGCAACGAACTAGTACATCAAGACAAATTACTGTATAAATAATCTATAATAAGTATCTCCTCTTCTAGCCGTGTGGTATCCGGCTAAGTAGAATAGTACCACCCTCATTTCTTACCGAGGTGTCGTAAAAGGCGACTAAGGTAAGTCGACCCGCCGTGTGGTATCCGGCTGAGTAGAATAGACCAACCTCATTTCTTACCGAGGTGTCGTAAAAGGCGACTAAGGTAAGTTGACCCACCGTGTGGTATCCGGTTTAGTAGAATAGACCACCCTCCTTATCGAGGTGTCGTAAAAACGACTTAGGTAAGTTGACGTCAGGCAGGCGGCCGGTCGTAAAAACGCAGCCAAATCATGATACAGCATGTTTATAACATGTTGTGCCGACCCCACTTAGAGTGGGATCAGGGCAGGAGGATATATATAAGTATCTCCTCTTCGTAAATAATAAATATTTGTTTATGTCCTAATCAAATAAAACTATCGTCGCTCCGAGAAACTTTTAGTCAAGCCTTACTTACTAACATTTGTTGACCATATTGAAACTGCATGTGGTATGATCCATAAAGAAACACGATGTGTCAGTATTATTTTTAATCAATACTCGTAGTAATTTGGTTGCAAACAATTTTCTAAATTTAATCATTCACTACGGGAGGCAAAAAATGTGATGTGTGCCGCAAAATGGCCCGTTGACTGACCCGTTGACTGGCCCGTTGGCGCAGTGGGTAGTGACCCTGCCTTCCTTGGGTCGCGGGTTCGATTCCTGCCGAGGGCCGACTTTTTTATAAATGAATTTGGTCGTCTTTGAGCCTGGTTGCATATTTGTATTTAAGTATGTATTTAAAAAATATATAAGTTATATAATATATATATATATATATATATATATATATATATATATATATATATATATATATATATATATATATATATATATATATATTCACCAGTTGTCTCTCACCTATAACACAAGTATTAAGTTACTTACTTTGGGGACGGACGACCGTGTGTGTAAGTGTCCAATATATTTATTTATATTAAAAAAAGAACAAATAAATAAAATCTTTATCATATATATCTATACTATTGCGGTAAGCACTGTTATACTACTTTTCAATTACATATTTATTATGCCTTATCTCGTTACTTGAAAATCTAATAATGTTTGGACGTATTGCTGATTATCCATATATATGACCAATGCATCACAACTAACTTGCCTTGCCTTATATCTACTGATCACTTTTTATACTTTAGTAAAATAAATTATTTATTTTTGAGATATTTCTTCTTAAATCAACGCAAGGTGCGATATAACTTTAAATGTATGCAGTAACTTACGTAATCAATCCGCATTCTTAACTCTTGTTTATCACACAGCCTTTAGTAGGCATTTTTGTGATTGACAAAATGAATATGAATTGAAAATTGTCATTTAGATTAGTGAGACATCTTAGATATTAGCTGGAACCTCGAATAATATTTTTTCGAGTTATTTTAGTAGTAGATAAATATTAAAATAAATATAACCCGAATAGGTCGTATAAATACGAACGTTATACGTTAAAAATACACAATTATATACTATGTATATCTTTTTGTTTTTGAATGTTAAGTCTTATAAATTAGCTTAGTACGCAAGCTACTATTTTACCAAATTTCATCAATATTGATACAGCAGATTAGACGTAAAAGAGTGACAGTGAAACAATGTAATAAACGTCTGCATTTATTATATTATGTAGTATGAATACTGGCACTACACAAAACAGACAGACATTTAACGACTACTACTAACTATTTGTCAATTTCGTTATAACTTGGGATGCACCGAGCCAATTACATCTAATAGATCCTAGATACGAGTAGATAATGTTTAATTTAGTTTTTCTTCATATGGAGCAATCGCAATTAATTAGTTAAACTGAAAAGAAAATTCTTGTCTTCATATTATTAGAGATTAACCGGCATTGCTTTATAAATTCCTTTTTTGTGGATCATATAAGTAAAAGACATAAATTTACTTAAGTGTACGTACAACAAATAATTTTAAAATAGTTTTTTAATATTTTTAAAATTTGGATTCAATTAAAATACATTAGAGATCCTAGACAGTTTAATGGACACTTCACTCTGAAATATGGATTGATTAAAATAATCCAAGTAGCCGAGACGAGAAAAATAGTGTTTTTTTTTAGAAAACGTACCAACAAAAACAAAACATAAGGTGTAAACATAAGGTCTATGATAAGGAAGTGCTGCTTGCAAATATTATTATAAAATAATCCAATGACTAACAAGCATTAAACACCTTAAAGAAACAAGGAACTAAGCGTTGTTTATGTATTTACGCAAAAACCAGGTATGTTAACAATGAATTATAGCCGTACATATGTCGAGCCTATACTATTCGATGTCATATACGAGTATAATGTTTCCTGGTTTTAATTAAAGATATAGAAATGTCTACATCAAATAACGTTATTTTGTATTCATAATTTTAAGAAATATGAATTCCATAGCATAAAATAATAACCATATCTAATAAAAATAAAATTACTCATTACCTCCTAAATTGTGCGCTACAACAAACAAAATAGGTATCTTACTTGCATTTTTAAAAAAAATTGTATGTCCACAAAATTAACAATAAATCAAATTAATAGATTTTTGATCAATTTAGATTAGATTATCTATATAATAAAAATGAATCAAAGAAATGTTTGAACACGCATAAGTTCCAAACGAATCCACTAAATTCGATAAATCTTTCTTTAAGTGTTCGGTATCGTCAGGTTTGTACATAAAAAAGGAATAATATGGCGAATATAAGGAAATAATATCAGCTACTTTTAATAATTATCATCAAAAAAGACATCTGATAAAAATTAAAAACAATATATCCTAAACATAAAAGATGTTATATATCTAAAATAATTTAAATTATGTGTCGCGAGAGATTGATAAATAAATAAAGTATCCAGTAATAGACGCGAAACTGATAACTTATAATTAACGTTCGTATTGCGACAGACGAGTGGCTTGAAGCCACTCGTCTGTCGCAATACGAAGTGAAATATGCACAAATCGCACTGGCGACTTTGTTTTGCGAAACTGTAGGAGACAAAGACGTTGTTTACTTTAGACGTATGAGGCCACCAGCGATGTTTTGTACGACGAGGGTTGCCACCTTTTTTGCAATTAATATATCGGTTATTATAATTAAGAAAGTACAAGGTATCAAAATTAAAATTCAATTTATTTTCGAAAATAAATTCGCAAGGGCGAGTGGCAACATCGATTCAGCACCAATCAATAAATTAAATTTAACAAAAAAAATTGACGAAATTTTTCAAAATCACAAATAACCTACTTAAAAGACCTATTCTTGTATACAGATCCGTAACTTACGGTTTATCTGTAAGAGATCGCTGTAGGCGATAAGACCGCCCTTACACGTTCTTCAGCTTAAATTGTTTTTTGTACATATAATACTCGTATATATGTATTTTTTTTGTTTTTCTGTATGCAAAAATAATTATTAAAGTAATAAATAAAGAAATCAAATCATGCCAAAATAAAGTTTTTTCTGCTACTTTATTCTTCTCATAAAGTATAGAGTACAAATACCTGATATAACAAACAATACTATATTATAAAGTAAAGGTGGCAACCCTACATACGACTGCTACACTGCGACCTGCGTCACACAAATGCGGAAGCAAGAAATATGTATAAATCTAACTATCAATTCCAATTCAATTAAATACTACAAGTTCTTTTGAGTCGAAGATTACTTGTCTTTGGGTGTATACAATAGGTATTCCCCAAGGAATTTCCTGATTTCACTTCGCGTTTTTAAAATTGCTTTCCATTGCGACGATCTAATTATAATTTCACCACTGATGAGATGATGTTATATGTTAATGATTGACGGAGATAGACACTTCATCTCTACACAGTACTTAACTGTGAGGTCGGTACGTATAAAATAATAAAAAGTTGAAAAAATTATAACGACAAGTATACACCTAATATTTTTATACATTGTTCAAAAATTGAATATATTAGTTGAAACTTATAACATAATTTGTAATAAAAATTTACTTTATAATATGTCTACTAATACGTTCCTTATTTTTTTTAAATATATTTAAATATATTTTGTATAAATTTTCTTTATCTATAGAGGTGTGTCGCTTATATTCTATAGTTTATTCTTTGTAAACGATTACATCTAAAACATACATGATTACATGGATTCGTATCTCAGAGAAAGTTGTCTCTACACGTTTACGGAGATAAGTTATCAGTGTTGTAGCTATTAGTGGAGCGACATGCCGGCTGCTATATAATTAGGGTTGTCGGTTTTGATCGATAATCGATATACGTCAATGTAGTTAAAACTAGCCGTTGCTTGCAACGTAAAAAGTTCAGCATACTAAACTTTTTTTATTTATTTTATTTATTTATTTTTCTTTTTTTACACATATTTAGATAAGTGAAAGAAAATTTTTTAAAAATCCCATGTATAAAGGCGGACTTATCCCTAAAAGGGATCTCTTCCAGTCAACCTTTGAGTAATAGAAGGAAAAGGACAAGAATTGAAGAAGAAAGAGTGTTCGGGTCATATAGAGAAAAATTGGATTATTATTATATATTATTAATATATAGGAGTAATCTATTCAGTGGCGTAGCTGCCGAAGGGCTAGACGGGGCAATGCCTCGGGCCCCCCAAGATCAAGGTGCCACCTCGGATTCACAAACTATCAATGCAACTGGTGAAAACTTCTCCCATTCGGAAATAAAAGAACCAGATTTATTTAAAAAATGTATTCTAATTTAAAAATTCCTAATTCAAATACATTTTAACAAATACTTTTTTATTTGCTAATATAACCAATATTGGTTTGAAAGTTGTTTCTATCGAGAACGATAGGAGTTTTAAAAAATATATAAATTATCATTCAAGTTATCAAATACGAATCTTAACGCCTTATATCGACAATGAAGTAAAAAGAGATTCATTCCATTTCTTTTATTTAAATCTTTTATTATTTATCTTTAGCCTTTAATATATTTTATGTAATATTATTAATCTTTATTTTATATAATGTTATTAATCTTTTATTTTTAGCCCTCTAAGCCGAGGTCTATCTTCAAAAGAGGCATCGTTCAGGGCGTCCCACCTATTAATCTTGAACATCATTACGGGGGTTTGTAAGATTGCCCACGTTGTCTAACTTATATAATGGTTCAGAGCATATAGAAAAAATATATGATAATCCGAGACTATCGTACCAAGGCCGAAAAATAACCAAATCTAACAATTAAAAAAAAATTGGTAAGAGGGTTGCCATACAATGTTGTCCAAAAAGTATTATAGAATAAAGTTCGTGTGTAAGTCCATTACAGGCATAAATATAAATCACAAACATTTTCAAGACTAACTTAATTTAAAAATAGTGACACAGCACCAGACAATGAGAAAAAAAAATAATAAGATAATTAACCAAAAACGTACCTAATAAATGAAATTACAATTACTAATCAACTATAATAAAATGTATTATTAAATTTTCTATTTAGTGGTCTACATAGCACTATAAATAATTAATAATTGTCAAATAACAGTAATATTTGCGATTGTAGCAATGCACGCGTCAATGTTTTGTAATAAGGTCACAGAACTGACCCTGTCCGTTTATACGTAATCTGTTACTCGTTTTTTTTATTGCGTATACGGATTTAATGAGAAAGGCTGACAGACTTTCCTTTTCTTAAGACGACACTATGCGATACACACACTTCGCTTAATATAAAATTTTGATGCTCTTTACTGTTTAATTAAAAGAAAAATTGTAAATAAAATACGATAATAAATCTATCTACATATATTTGGTAACAAATATGGGGGTTTATTATAACCCTGATTGTTTTATAATTTGAATGAATTAATGATATACCTATAGATTCTTTATCAAGCTATATAAAGAGCTAAATTCCAATAAAAGAAATGAGTAACAATTATAAGTGCATATGTACTGTACTGTACTTCATGAATAGGAACACAAACAGTAGAAAAAATATTGGAAACCGCGGTGACCGCAATTTTAAATGTAATTATAAAGAAGACGAGAGGGAAAACTGCTATAGATAAAATGTTAATAAACAGCGCTCTACTTTTATAAGTCTTCGTCCTCAAAACCATAACATGACTAATGAGGGTTAAAAAATAAAGCCAACTTAGCCTACTTGTTTTATTTTTTACTTGTTTTTTTTTTTATTTCATATTGTTTTAATTAATAGCTTTTACTAGCAACTTCTTTCGCGTGATAGGTTAACAATAGAAGGCGCTTTTCAATGCCATCCTATTCCTGTTGAATTAACAGGATTTCTATAACCTATATGTTATTCCGGTGTATAAGGAATAATTGTGCCAAATTTCATCGATATTGGTTCAGCGGATTCGCCGTGAAAGATTAACAAATATACATACTCACAAACTTTCGCATTTATAATATTAGTAGGATAAGATAGGATAGGATTAGTAGGGTAATTACTAACACAGAGACTGGCTCGTTGGCGCAGGCCTAAAGCTCCACGAGTCGCGGATTCGATTCCCGAAAAACCGTATTAACTAACCTATTTATGTCATTAAATATTTGAGTATTCATTTAACTTTTTTTTAAGTACGTATATACAAGAGCTGTGATGGCCTAGCGGTGCGACCGTGTGAATCTCTAGAGACGATCATGAATTCAAACCCGGGTAGACACCAATGAGTTTTTCTATTAAAACTTATGTGTCTAATTGATAATTGCAATTTATCACACGCTTTTCGGTGAAGGAAAACATCGTGAGGAAACCTGCATATCTCTAGAGAATTCTGGAGATATGTGTAACCTACCAATCCGCATTGGAGCAGCGTGGTAGGTCTTAGCTCCAATCCTTCTCTCTTATAACGGAAAGAAGAGGCCTATTCCCAGCAGTGGGATAATAACAGGTCGCAACTTTACTTTTACGTATATACATACATATTTCACTACCAGTTATATGTCTCCTATCACAAATAATAATTAATATTTCAACCCAGTTATATGAATCGTGATCACATCGGACAATTTAATATTACAGTCTATTATTATCAACTGCAGTAATTGTTATTACATCGTACAATGATATCTACACTGTATTGTTTAATACAATGCAAACATAATATCCTGTATATATAGAGATTTTCGTTAAAAAGTTTTATTATTGTTGCAGAAGTTTATTAAGATTACTACTGGACTACACTATTATGTTTAATAATAATAAAAATTAGTATAAAATATTTTTATAAGCAAATTTTCACGTAGAGTTTTGTAATAATTTGTAAACGCGCGCAATTTTGTGGTCACGCAGCAAAGTACTTTGGCTTGGCAAGACTCACACCATCACCACACATTAAGCCCAGCACACGACACGCTGGCTTAGCTCATAACCTAGATATATCTAGATATATATCAGCAGCTAATAGTCGCTCGAGTATAAGCAATAGACTGGCTCTTTGACAACCCACTGAAAAGTGTATAGGGTACAAATAAATAAAAAGTCAGTTGATGCAACTGATGCAATTTGTTAACCTAGAATAATCGAGAAACCCCAAAAACGTACAAATGTCATATTGACAGTGACAATGCTCTTTTTATCTTATTGACCTTATTATTTAAAACATGGTGTATCAAATTACAATGGTTTATAGAATTAGGCGTTACTTTGCGGAGGTCCATAATGCAAAAGTAATGAGCCGATAAATCCGCGATAAAAGAAAATATATGTAATGCTAAATGTAGAGCGGTTTGCGATTTTGTCGTGGACTCCTGACGATGCTTCGGTTACGGGGCGAAACAATTGTTGAGATTGTGGTGGTGAATGTGTATTGTTGTGTCATCGGTGTCGGGTAGTGCATGAGTTCTTACAAATTCTGGATGTATCAGGTATGAGAACGAATAGTACACTACTCATTATATATATTTTCTTTTATCGCGGATTATAGCAAAATAATATTCTCATTACTTTTGGTTTTTTTTAAATTACAATGGATTAATTTTATTATTACAGAGACGGAGTGAGCCCAGCGGAGGCGGCTGTAAGTCTGCCAACTAGCCCCTCATCCTCCAGTCTCGCTAAAAAGAAAGCAGGCGGAGCCAGTGAAATCCGAGAAAGGGCTGCGGCCGTGCGCACGCGCAGGCTCATGAAGGAACTGAAAGAAATACAACGGTTGCAGGAACACAGGCCGGATCCTGTATTTACAGTGAGCATTCTAATCCCATTATGTATGTACCCACTAGTTTGTTAGTGTGCTAGTCATTTAATATAAGTACATCACAAAGACAACTAATAAATTATTTACGACCCTTAATATCCCGGAGAAGGGAGAAGGCCTCCTTCGACCCACGACGCTGTCACAATGAATTGATAGGTTACACATATCCCCAGAATTCTTAAGAGGCATCCGGGTTTTCTCACCATGTTTTCCTTCACCAAAAGCGTGTGATAGCAAATATCAATTAAGCACATAAGTGATCTCTTCCAGGCAACCCTTCATACAAGATTATCAAAAAATAGCATGACGGGTGTGCAAAAGCACGTCATGCTATTTTATTTATAATAATATACATATATTTAGATAAAACTATTTATCATAATATACATACGTATATATTTCATTCGTTCTGAAGCTATGGCCTCTAATCAGATAAGATTATTAAAATTCAAAACTTTAAGGATAAAAACTATGTTATATTAATATTTAAGAATCTAATGGAAACCTTGGAATTCAGTATTTATAGTTTATTCAAACTATCTTATAGAAACAGCCTTCGAAACATTTTATTGCATTAAGTAATAAATAATAAATAAAAAAAGACGCCGTGGTCGTGGTTTATGAGATTGTGCATATCCTCCCAACCCTTTTTGGCACACACTGTGCCTAAGCCTCAGTCCTTTCCTCGAAGGAATATGGATTAGCAGTTTAGTTGTCAGTAAACGAAAGTCCAGACGTGTACGCTTGAAAGTATCCTGCAATTGAACCCTTGCCTTTTATAAGTAGCTTACAAAAAAAAATCTACCTGCGTTTCTCAAATGTTTTGCCTTCAAAACTTGGCAACAATCAGATACATACGGCTTTAACTCTAATAGTCAATTGGGTAAACAATTGAAGTTATAAAATGTCTTCCAAACTTTTTTCAATGTAATACAAAAACAGTCACGTCTATTTGTTGTAGCCGTGTAGTATTCGGCTGAGTAGAATAGACCATCCTCATTTCTTACCGAGGTTTTGTAAAAGGCGACTAAGGTAAGTCAACCCGCCGTGTGGTATCCGGCTGAGTAGAATAAACCAATCTCATTTCTTACCGAGGTCTCGTAAAAGGCGACTAAGGTAAGTTGACCCATCGTATTTTATCCGGTTTAGTAGAATAGACCATTCTCTTTCTTACCAAGGTGTCATAAAATACGACTAAGGTAAATCGATGTTAGGGCGGCGGTCGGTCGTAAAAACACAGCCAAATCATGTGACAGCATGTTTCTAACATGTTGTGCCGACCCCACTTAGAGTGGGATAAGGGCAAGAGGATGATGAGTACCTACTATTTGTTATGTATGAATACTACAATGTTTTGGCAAGTCATAAAAATGCGGAGTTTGTAAAGCATTCAATGTACCAAAGAATTGTAGGAATTAAAACTCTCTTAAGTTGATCTTCGAATGTGCTTATTTTTAGGTGGAGTTAGTCAACGACAACTTGTTCGAGTGGCACGTGCGGTTGCACCAGATTGATCCTGAGAGTGATCTGGCCGCCGATCTGCGGGAGCTCAACATTGCCAATATCCTGCTACACCTGATCTTCCCGGAAAACTTTCCTTTCGCACCACCCTTCATGCGGGTTATCGAACCGCGAATAGAGAAAGGTTTTGTTATGGAAGGTAGATATTGATTTTTAAATTTTAAACTATCGTGAGTAGTATTCATAGTTAATGTATAGAACCGGCTATACTCACGTCTTATTTTATCGGGTTAGCCCGACTAGTTGCGAACCCATCCGGGGCACTTATTCATGAGCTCTTTACACGACGTTATCGCGGTGGGAACTGTACCATACTCTATCACTTTACAATATCACACGTTCCACTTTAAAACACTTGTTTGATTATTTAATACTAGCGGCCTGCCCATGCTTCGCACGGGTATAACATATATATCCCGTGTCACTCAGTGTAAAAAAATGATTAAAATCGATCCAGTAGTTTTGATTTATTCATTACTGCCCGTGGCCCGCAAGCGTTAAATTTGGAGAAAAACAATTTCCTCTCCCTATACCAAGACGATTGCCTGCTATCTTTGGAATATCTAAACTCATATAGTACATTTTTACTTATTTACTTTTACATTTTACCTATGTATTTTATTTTTACAATTAATTACAGAATGTCTTTAAACAAACTCTTAAAAGATTCGAAGTGCTATAGGGTGAAGCGCGGCGTCCTCACGGCATTTTAAATCTGTAATATCTCGGAAAATGTTCACTTAAATTACATACTGTAAACGGCCATATTGACCTATATTAAATCAACAATTTATTTAAGGTACTTAATTGCATAAGGATTAATGTTGTATTGTATAAAAAATGCTTTGAACATAAGGCATTATTTTTCGTAAAAAGTATATGACAAAAAATGCTTTTGTGGGTTATCCATAAGAGATAGACATATACCATCGCGGACTTTTCTGTAGACCTTTTCAAGGCGTACAAATACTTAGTACATCGTTTTGATAAATCTCGTAGGGTTTAGCCTGCGTTTGCAATGTAAGCGGACAAAAATGTAATTATTTACAGAAACCTCAAAAATTATAGTATTTCTCTACTCCGTATTGAATTTTATTATACGTACAAACCTTCCTTTTGAATCACTCTATCTATTAAAAAAAACCGCATCAAAATCGGTTGCGTAGTTTTAAAGTTTTATGCGTACATACGGAAATATGGACTTTGTTTTATAATATGTTTAATATGTAAATTGACTAATTTCGAGTCGGATACGTATGGTGAAAATATTCTATCGCAGAAAATGGAAATGATTTTAAACGCCACTTTTTCGTCTTAGATATTCCTCCTTCCTTATTTTTAGTCGTTTCGTCCTTATTTTTAGTCGTTTCGTCCTTATTTTTAGTAAGCCTAAATATTTATGTTATTATCTCCTTCTACTTATTATTGTATCTGCATTTCGATTTTCTCAATTTGAATTGTATGTATAAAAGCAAAAAAAAAAGGTCGTATGGTATCCGGTTGAATAGATTAGATCACCCTCATGTCTTACCGAGGTATCGTAAAAGGCGACTAAGGTAAGTTGAACCACCGTGTGGTATCCGGTTAAGTAAAATAGACCACACTCTTTCTTACCGAGGTGTCGTAAAATACGACTAAAGTAAGTTGATGTCAGGCAGGCGGCCGGTCGCAAAATACGTAGCGAAATCATATGGCAACATTTTTATGACATGTTGTGCCGACCCCACTTAGAGTGAGATAAGGGCAGGAAGATGATGTATAAAGAGCCACAAGTAAAGTTATTTACTTGTTATGTTACAAGGCGGAGCAATATGTATGGAGCTACTTACTCCCCGCGGTTGGGCATCTGCGTATACTGTGGAAGCAGTGGTGATGCAGTTCGCAGCTTCGGTGGTGAAAGGGCAAGGACGTGTCGCACGGGCGCCGCAGCGGTCTTCCCGTGAGTTCTCCAGACGCCGCGCTGAGGAAGCTTTTCGATCACTCGTCAAAACCCACGACAAATATGGCTGGGTCACACCGTCTCTTTCCGACGGTTGAATAAAAGGTACTAATAAGGATTGTTTTTGGATATGTTTTTTAATAAAAACCGTAATAAAAATTTATGAATCCGTGTGCTTAGTGCGAGTTTTTTTAACCTACTCGATCGCGTTGACGTAACGCAAATTTGTATGACGCTTCAATAACGACATCTAGTGATCGCTATTCCAGCGCTATACAAATTGGCGTGTCGCTAACGCGATCGACTAGCTTAAAAAACTTGCACTAAGCACACGGATCATTAAGTACGTTAAAAAAACGCCCACTAAGGACACTTTTAAATTAATAGGAAATATAGACAAATATTTTAAAGAGAAAAAATTATTAACGTTCTTAGTTTTGTGATATCACTAATTATTTCATCGATTTTGACTTTAATAACTATAGGCATTTTAATAAATTGCTTTAAGAAACTACATATTAATAGTAGAGTTTATACATATAACTCTCGTACTATTCTGTGAAGGCAACTCTCCCTCCTCCTTCTTCCATTTAGGAGAAAGCTCTTGACTCAGGACTCGACTACAATGCAAGATGATGAGTTTCTACCGGAAATTTGCCCTCTATGTGCAGATATTTTTTAAGCAAATAAGCGCATGTTCAGTTTTATAATATTTTGTTTGTTTTTTCAGATAATCGTCTACCCTAATGCAAAAATGGATCTCTTATAGTAATATAACTCAATTTTAATGTAATAATTTTAGTTTTAAATTAGAAAAACACTTTGTAAGACCTTCTATGTAATTTGATGTTATCAAAATCTGGAGCATAGTGCAATATTGAAATATTAATATTTCATTTGCACTTGTTTAGCAAATTTCAATTAATGATGCAATTACGATAAGATGCAATTTCGCTAAAATTGAAATACAAATTTTCTAAAACTCCATTTTACTATGTAGTCTTAATCTGTATGTATTGTGCCAAATACCTAAATGTATTATGGTCGTAATGATACGCAAAATTTTACATTTTTATTTCTACGAAACTAATCTTGTACAGTGCTTTAATTTATGATATTGCCCTATACTAAAAAGCGACCTCACAAAATCTTTTTTACCTTAAATGATCGATTGTCTATGCAACCGGACATTTCGACGATATATGATAACAGAAGAGAGGCTCTTTAAAATTTTTGAAAAATAGTTTTTATATTATAAAAACAATTTATATTGTCTATAAAATCAAATAAAGAAATTTTATACTACATCTTTCATATGTATATGAAACTATTACTATATCTTTATACATATGAAAAATATAGTATAGGAGATAGCATTTCAGGTGGCATTTTTTCTGTAAAACCACGACATTAAAAGTATCACTTTTTTGTTTGATGATTCAAAGTATAAGATGTTCGGGCAAGACATTCCTTTGGTATATGTAATATAATAACACATTTTAGGCGTAATGTTATGCACTTTTCAATACTAAATGTTTCCGTCCCAACGTCATTTAATAGTTTTTGATATATCATATATACTAACAAAAACTTTTAAAGACATTGAAGTATATGTAATTTGGTATAGTTCAAAGACCTAGAGTGGGATTCGATTAATTTTTGTAAACAATCGACACACACCTACATACAAGGTTTACAGAACTAAGTCTAATTGGCTAAGATTGCTTGTGTACAATCTCGTAAAAGGGCTACAGTTGTCCCATGTAAAGAATAACGTATCAGTCACAATCAAATCTCTAGACGCAGTGATGTCACTACTCGCATCATCTTACTTTGGAACGTTGTCGCGCGTGCGCACCGATGGTCGCGATGCAAACGCGACACTATTGCCCTTCTATCAGTAACGATTCCGTAAGGTTGTGTATTTCCATAATAAATGTTTTAGTGCCGAAAGACCTATTTGGCGCATGACACGGACAAGAGCTCTCTCGCTATGTCCATATTCCACTGATGCCCCGACGTCTTTTGACAATATCGCGCGTTTGCATTGATTCAGTCGCGATGCAGTAGCTACTGTAGCGTGTTGCAAATGCAACTAACACGCGTTAGCAGCGAGGTCAACTTGTTTACCCTTGAAGGGTAGGCGGGGTACGGGCTTCAAGGCGAAACTCTTTGCCCAACCCGGACCTCGCTGACTGGGCAACTGGAAGTGTCCAGGCCTTTTCTAAGCCTTCACCTAGGTGACGTAAGGGTTGTCTGGTTCTAGTGGTGGGTCTGGAAATGGTAGCTCCCAGACTATTTACTTTGACACGTTAGTAGCAATACTGTCATCACAAAATCCCTGTGGGC
The DNA here is from genome assembly GCA_029227775.1 of Morpho helenor. NCBI lineage: Eukaryota > Metazoa > Arthropoda > Insecta > Lepidoptera > Nymphalidae > Morpho > Morpho helenor. Next base: position 13,142,815 of record JARGCU010000025.1, read on the forward strand.
GAGGGCCTATACTACTTTCCAACACTTCGGCTCCCTTCGTTCAGACATGATTCTTTCACATAAAACACACTTTGCATTTATAATTATTAATATGGATTCAGATATAGTGGCGAAAATGTCTAGTAATGCATCAATAGTACTCACAGTGCTCAAAATATTGTGTATCTTTGAATTTATATATGAAATGGATGTCACATAGTGTTGTAATTTAATAAAATTGTAAATTGATGTTGTTGTTTTGTTTAGTGAGCCAAAGATGTTTATTTTTTATGTAAAATACTTTAGTGCATGTATAGCTAGATTATATGTACAATGTTATGAGTGTAATAAATTACTTGCTCAATTAAACAACTTTTTTATTTTTTTAAATTCCTATCAACATTTTTGTTTCAATAAAACATTATGTAATAAAATGATGACTGAAGCATTTCTGCAATTTAAATGTTTCTTATATTTTAAATCTTACAAATAATCTTTATCATTTACTTTCTTATCTGTTACTGTATGGGAAGATGAAAAATAAAATTTAATTTTGTTTTGTATATACAACATGCTATGGAATATTGAAATCCTACTCTATAAAAAAATAATCAGATTTTGATTTCATATTGACATGACCCTACTTTCAACTATACAGGTCACAGGGTTGATTTCGGCCAAGGACCAACATTTTCAAAATACAATATTTTTGCTCTGGGTGGCTATCATACAGTCATTCACAAATAAGTAATTACAAATTAAAGTAGTTTATTTTATAATATAAAAATAATAGTGTAACAACATTTTATTCATGTATTACTTTTCAAGAGAAATAAAAATATTAAATAAGTATTACAAAACTGAGATGGATACATCACAAGAGATCACTGACCCCCTCTTAAAGCCAACACCAAATGCAGCACTGAACCTCCTTGCACTTTATAATCCTGGGCTGTTTTTTCATCATTCCTAAAAATAATTAATTATTAGATCTTGAGGAATAGAGTTAACATGTAAATAGAATGAACATACATAAAAATCTTTCACTGCATGCGCTGCGGAAATTATTGATGATATTAACAAAAATAAATCTATAGTCTAACAGTAGATTTTCTATTGCCATGAGATTGGTATGTACGTTAGTGAATATTACTAGTCATTCATATATATCTACCTCTGTCTGTAATTGTAGTTTTTACAGTCTTTACACAAAGATTAAGAATTAAGTAACCATGGTCGCCATTGGAAACAAGCGTTGAGGTACACCTCAACAGCTGAATGTGGTTCCCGTTTGTAACATCACATTTCTGTATTTTTCCTAATTATTTTTAACTCTTATATATACTTTACTATGACGTTATTAATAAAAGGATTTGATTTAATGCAAAAAAATTTCACTGTTTTGATATATAATTGAAATCTGCTATATAAATCCAAAATAGATCACATTTTTAATTAGATGAAATAAATGTTAATATCTATGTTATAACAAATTTATATCTGCGCTAATAGATACATAGTTTATATGCCTCAATATTATAAAACATTGCTTACATTTGTTTTCCGGAAAATATAAGTCGCTGTTGTTGCGGAGGAATGCCTTCTTTCTCTTCAACTCGCTCTTTGATTCGTTCTACTTTATCAGTAGGTTCTATATCTATTTCGATTTCTTTGCCTGTGAGAGTCTGAAAAACATTATGGTTAAATAAATATCAATTCTGTAATTAAACATATCCGTATTTGTCTTACCTTAACCTTAATCAACATCGTAAGTGTTTTACCACTGAATCTAGTAAAAAACCGAATTTAAAAAAGGACAATAGCTATCGTAATATTAAAATCAATTTCCTCTGAAATACCGAGCTTATTTCTTTGTTATACAAATTTGAAATTATTATTAATGATTAAAAAATTGCTAAACGTTATTTCTATAACGGCCGGTCCCAATAATCTACCGACAGATAAAGACAGACTCCTATCGTCGCCGAAAACGATCAAGTTATCCGTCTACCTATCACGTCCCAATAATTCGGATTAGTGAATCATTACTCGAGTTCGCTGTAGATAGACAGGATATCTGAGCCCTCCCATACGTTCCAGCTTACGTTATATTACTATGGGCATCAAACTAGTCACTTCACTGTTTAATACATGTTTTCGACACCATACTAATTATATTAGCCCATAAAAAACGTAAAATTATCTGTTTCATCTAAGATTTAATATAATTTTATTAACTTTCAGTAAATAATATTTTTTTACAAATATTAGAAATATAACAGACATGATGATAACGGAATCTTTTTTAATGACGTTTTTATCGTATTTGGCGCGCTGTCAATATTTGCTGTAAAACAATAGTCAACTATTATGTACTAAAGTTAAATTACTAAAAACAAGCCGCTTACAACAAGCGAAGTGCTCCACCTAATAGAATTTATTATCTGACATCGTGGTCTTTAGCAAGGCCTCGGATGTGGCCAACAATCAATCAAAAGAAAGCGCTCTATGGGATATCATATATGTTTTCAATGCATCGATTATTAACATACAGCAGTAATAATAACCTTAAGGTATGTATTCTTTTTACCGTCTTATGCTGAGATAATACTATGATGCGTTGACATCTGAAGGCTGTATTATAATAGAGATTTAGTACTACATATTTAAGTAACCCCTACTTACTTCAAAACAAATCAAAATAATCTTCATTCAAATAAGCTCTTTCAAGTACTTTCGAATCATCAAGGATCAATATGATTATTGAAGCTACAACTGGCTCGGAATGTTGCTCTTACCAAGAAGAACCAGAAAGAAACTCGGATATCAATCTTTTTTACATTATCAAACCGCAATCTTGTGTGAAGCTGAAAGGATTTTCAAATCGTGGCATTTTTATTATCCAAATAATCTTCAATTTCTAACATAATATGTATATGTAAAAGCATATCTGTTATACCTAATTTAAATTTTTCTGTAGACTGGTCTAGTATAGATTTGATACTTATATAATATATTCCTGCTTTGACTTTGTAATTTTAACCATAACATAAAATTAGTTAAATTGTATCTCTCAGTTGTTGTAACTTAATTTGAAAGTTATTATCACCTAAAATTAAATACTACTTATTTTAAGTTGTTCAATGCATAATTTTAATGTCAAGTGTGAATTTGGTTAATCTATAAATAAATAAAAAGTACACATTATATAAAAAGTATCATAACAATGTGGGTAGTATATTACAAAGCTAAGTTAGTTTATAATTAATATTTTTTCAGACTGAAGGTGAGAAACAAGAGTACATTCCTTGAGAAACAAGATGATGCTTTGGATAGAGTAGCAGTCATATTAGGTCTGACTTGTGCTGGATTTACAGCACTCTATGGTGATGATGCTGTGGTAGAAGAGTTTGCAGTAGAGGAACAACTTTGGTGAAAATGAAGTTCCCATGCACCTTTTTGCTAGGCCTGTTTAAACACACCTGTTCTGAAACTGCATGCTTTATCATTACCTACTTAATACACCCCAGGCAGATTTATCCCAGAAAATTATTTTTGCAATAAGCAAAGGTGTACATAAGTTTACATTTTATTACTTTTGTATAACACAATCTTACAACAATATAACTGCCAACAACAACAAACAAATTTTAAATTACTTTTTATCAGGTAAAGGTTGTTTTTTTAAATTTATTATTAATTTTGACTTCAAATAATCAATATTTTTTGTTGAAATAAAATATTTATTAAAAAGTAATGAGATACTTGAAATAATGCACTATACAATAGACAAAATTTCATTTTAATTCTGAAAATCTTAAATAGTTAAGAAGTTTGGTTCTCTATGAACAATACAACATAAAAAATATTTTTATTATGTGATCAAGTCAATGTCAAGGCATAATACAAGCCAATATGTAGAGATTATATAAAAATCTAAGTAATTTAAAGTCTATTTTACATTTATTTATTTAAGTACAGTTAATGTTACAATTAATATTGGTAAAGGTGGAATATGGTATTATTGAATGAGGAAGTGCAGGACTATTTCAGGATTATATCAGCATTTCTTTTTGAGTAAAGATAAATTTGAAGTATGAATTTTTAATAGAAACCATCTGATTCGCCTTTACAGAGTGAATTATGATACTTAAGTACAAATAAACAAGTTATGAACTTTAAATTTTTTTATTTTTAGGAAAGCTAAAAGGTCACATTCCTGCTGATATGTCATCCCAGAAAAGAAAAAACGAAGACAGCAGAATATTATAGCAAGATTATGAAATATTATTTTAATGTTTGTAATATTAAGTTTTAGAATTAAAGAAAAGAAAATTAGAATTATAAATAGAAAAGAAATACAAGAAATTTAAAATCAATTTTGATCCATACTTATTTCCCTTTTTCCATCCATTATACAAAGTCTCAGTGCCCGAGAACAGGCATAAGACGACATTTTTCAAAATGAAACCTAGGCTTCACAATTTTCCCCCCTAAATCATGCTGAATTTCATGAAAATCAATGGAGCATTTTCCGAGATTAAAAAAAAAGATTATACGTACATACAAGATTAACTCATTTAAATATTAAAAGTAGTACTTGGATGACAGCCTTGCTCTGTAATTTTATTAAAAAAAAATGCAATTAAAAAATAGACCGGTACAGGTGGGACTTGAACCCGGGTATTTTCATATATCCGCATATAGTCCGCCCATATACCATTACGCTATAACAAATTTACAAATAATAGGAAATAGAAGCTTTGAAATCTATTTTTATTTTAGAAGTTTTTACAATGCCTGAAAACAGGAATAAAATGTCATTTTTCTAAATAAAATATAGCTAGATCGTTTTTTTCCCACATGTCATAAAATTCAAGTTTGTTCAAGCGTTGCTGTGGCTTAGTCTGGTTTCGAATTCCCTTTGAAACAGAAAAAGGTTCATCTGTTGAGTCTTTCTAAAGGTTGTCTGAAAATTTCATTAGAATTGCTGCAGCCGTTTCAGAGTCAATAAAGGACATACAGACAAACATTCATTTTTATACGTAAGACTTACTGTGCATGCGGCTTCGCCCGTGTCGAAATCAGTGTATTTAATTGAAGTTTTAAACATATAAAAAGTACATATTGAGAACCATAAGAGATAGAGACATGCTGTTGCGGATTTTTTGCAGTATTTTTGAAGATCTATAAATCGGTTGTTTCTCAGTTGCTTTACGCGGTTCATGCAAATGCGATGTCTTCAATATACCTACATAAAATTGTAATGCACTACTATAACTTCCGGAAGAATTGCACTACCTTTAAATAAAAACACTACAAAAATCCTTTAATTAGATTTAGGGAAGTCGATCACATACAAACAGACAGATTTTGTGGACTTTGTTATAAAATAACTTAGTAAAGATTTGAGATTAAACATGCAGCCCTAATATAACTTTATAACAATACGCAATTTTATTGATTGCTATGCTCATTTTTAAGGCGTTATTCCAGAATATTCTTTTATTTATGCAGGAGACTGTAAGCTATGCTGGCAGACTATATCTTTAATATCTGATTTATTGTTAATTTTACGAGAATAATAAAAAATATCACACGCTTAGTATTAAAGTGACGTAATTAAAAAGTTTAGTACACTACATATATGTTATTTATCGCGTATTATAGCAAAATAAAAGTATTTTCATTACTTATGTTCAAATTATATATATATTAACTTCATGTTTACATGTCTGTAGCTACAAATAACTGTTTAATGGCGCAGCCTCCTTTAAATTGAATTTTTGTCTCCTCTCCTTTTGATTTTTTTGGTTTTTCAGAAGTTAATACAATAGAATTATTTTGCTGTAATCCGCGTTTGTTAAAGAGAATATATGTTATGCTAAGTGTATAAAGCAGGCAATATATTATGGATTTCAGAGTAACGCCTGCTTCTAAAAATCATTTATAGTTTTTTAACTTCTGTAAAAATAGCACAGCTAAACTTAATTAGGGATAATGATTTTATTATATAATATATTTATATATAATGATTTTATTATATAATATTAATCTTATAATATTAAAGTAGTCTAAACATTGAACTGTTTAATCTATATATAAAAGGTTATAGAAATAAAATATTTTTTATTTCAATACATATTTTTATTTATTACATAAAAACCGCCATCCAGGAAAACCTGACTTACCAGAGGCTCATCGGTTTACATCCAAGGTTGATTCACACAATGAGTTTATTACAAAAAACAGTATTTATCTATTACCTAAGTTTAAAATTTATCAAACATTTTGGTGGAAGAAAACATAGTTAACCTGATTTTTTTTCTATCCCCATCTAGTGAAGTCACTCAGATCTTTTATAAAGATTAAATGATAATAATGAAAAAGTTATGTTAAAAAAATATTTTAAATCAGGTAAAGAATAACATTATTAATGAAATATTGTCACAATAAATGTCAATAATATTATTAAATATTTTATACCATTAAATATATTAGTAATCAATAAAAAAGATGTCATCATTCTTGTTTAATCTATGATGTTATCTGCTTCATCATTAGGTTCATAATTACACTTCTGTTTGTACATCTATGCATACAACCTGTATAGACTGTAAATTAAGTCTAATTTTTAGTAAAATAACTGGAAATATATGCTTCTTAGCTCCAAAGCACCTGTAACAAGTAAAGCAATTAATAATGAATAAATTCTTTGTATTTGAATGTTCATGTTCTTAGGGAACAAAACAGAAAAATAATAAGGTTCTCCATTTTAACATAATTTTATTTACTGTAAAACTATCATTAGTAATGATGGTGTACATAGTCCATAAATCTGTATTATACATAAGCAGGTGTTATATATACATAAGTTAGGTACATGATTATTTTAATTTAACTGAGCCTTGAGATAATGGATTTTGAGGTCTCTTAACATTGGAGAAAAACTTTGACTTAGATTCAGCAGTCTTATGTCTATGCTATATCTGTTACAGTAAAGTATAATTATCATTGTATTTTCACTGACTTTATGAAATTGGATCCAACACTGGAGACAGTTAATAGGGCTTGCATGGGGATATGCACTGTCTCACTTTCATATTCAGCAGGAAATTTGTTAAATTTAAATAAAAATAAATATGGAACAATTAATGATTAACATTTTTTTATTATAACATAAATAGCTCATGGCTAATGATTGTAAATATAGGGGACAATAAGCAACAACAAAAACTTACACTATACATATAAAAATGCCTTTAATTATGCATGAAGAGATTTACTTCTCAATGTTGAATTAATAAAAATGGTTAGTTAGTCAATCCAGGCCAACGTGCTACAACATTCATGAATCACTATTGTGCATCACAACCAGATTGAATATGAACAGAAAAATAGCTCTATTCTGAAGTCTTCACCAATATTTGAATCAATTAATTAATAATTACAAATTTTAATTACGATTTACCTTTTCTACTACTTAGCTCATTTATATATTACATCTTGCTTGGGTATTGCATTAGAATATGTGTAGCATCAATTGCTTCTTAAACGCGGGCAAATTGACAAATGTTATAGAAATCTTGCAGTGTATTACTACACACATATACGTGCGCAGGATATACTTGCATTGCTATTCCAACCAAAAAAATAAGCTATTTTTCGGCTAGCTGATGATTTGGAGACCCCCATGTAGTCAGTTACTGACACTGGCATTGTGCTCAAAACATAAAATCTCAATGTTAGTAAATCCTGACGCAGGTTATACCAGTGTTTCTGAAAAAAAACCATGCCTTATTAATTATATTTTATTTAATTTACGTACAAAAACCATAGAATTTCATATAGTTAAGTAGCTACGTACCGTGTGGAGGTCACTTTTGATATTTTTTAATTTTGAATTCATTTATTTGATGATTCAGCCTTTTGGGGTAATTCATCGGAAATACTGTCTCTATCGGTCCGGAAGTGTCTTTTCGGTAGGTAGGTGGTATTTATAATTATAATTTTAAATCAAAAACATCGAAAAGAAAAAGAAAACTTGTGCTATCTACACTTTTATCGCTGCTAAATGACCGATAGACGATATACCTTATCTTTACTAATGTCATTTGACACAGACAGCGTTCAAAACGTTATTGGGACGCGATATGTCGCTATTTTCATAGAGAGGGCGATCCGCGGTCCTCCCGTCGACAGACAGCATCGGACGATAGGATTCTCTGATCGTTGATAGAATATTGGGACGCGATACCTTGACTTTTCTTACTCCGGTAAGCCAAAATTGGCGATAGATCGAATATTGGGACCGGCCGTAATTCTTTACGGATATGCCAAAGACAATAGACATAAGACATTAGCGACGTTGAAAAAGTTATAGATTTTTATATTAAACGATTTTTCTACATTAAAAATCGTAGTTTAAAAAATCGATTATTTTAATTATCCTCTTTATCTTTGTTTACTCTTTTTACTTGTTTTTTAAGATAAAATGTAAATAATTGGATGAAATCAATGTATGAATTTCACTTCATTTCATTTTTATTATTTATTGGTAGCCCTGATTCTAAATAATTATTAATATTAAACTTTTCAGTCAGAAAAAATCGATTGTTTTTCTAAGTTCAACCCTAATTGACATAGAGTTCATAGACTACTAAGTAGGGATGTCAAAAATAATCGAGTAATATGTCAATAATCGGATTTGTAAGAATCGTTTCTATTTTAACCTCTTTTTATTTTTTTTGTTTACCCTTTTTTTCCTGACTTTTAACATGAGATATGCGCTGTTAGATAAAAGCAATGTCATACTAAACAACACATTTTTATAGAATTTTGTGATCGGCGCAAAAAGAAAATATTAAAAAGGCAACTTTTAAAATCGTTAAATAAAAACCGAAAAAAAATTTCTCTCTCATCTATGTTACTAATAGATACATTTTTAAATATTTTGTAAAAAAAAATTAAAAACAATCGGGATCCACGGGAGCGGTGAAAGAACCCACGCTCTCGATAGTTACTTAGGTAGACAGTGAGAAACTTTCTCACATTGCGTGCTTTCTCAATCAATGCTGCTTTTTATATCCTGCGCTTGATCCAGCAAGGCGAGGGCGAAATGTATCCCTGACAAGAAAAGAGTGATACATATCTTTTCGAGCTGAAAGAGTTAAAGATATGAAAGAGTGATATATATATATATATATATATATATATATATATATCTCTCTCTCTCGAAGAGAGTAAAAGACAACTAAGATTAAAAATATATCCTTTATATCTTCGGCTCTTTTAACTCTCTGACTTAGAACTCAGTAAGACGGTATTATACTTTTTTATTTATTATATAAATTATGCTACATATTTTCTTTCTTTTTTATTTTTTTCTATTTATTATTTACCTACACTATTATTTTCACTTTTCTGATATGTACAGATAAGGATCACTTCTTCCAACTTAGAATGGAATGTTAATAAACAAATAATCGTTCGCGAATTAGTGATTTTTTTTGTACATTTTGCATCCAATTAAGCATTTTATGTCTTTGATATAAAGCACAAAAAAGCTGAACGCCGGCGCGTGTTGTTGTTCCGAAAATCCGTGGTATACTTTTTTAATAAAATATGCAATAGCCTTTTCTCTCTTTGACGTGTAAACTGCTATATAAGTCCATCTCTTTCTCTCTAACTCTGAACGAGCCGTAACTCATCACGAAAATTGACTTTTAAGATTGAAGATATGGGGATATAATTAAAATACACGTGAGCTAGCCAGTGATTATATCTTCTGGAGAGATATACATCTTTCTTGTCCTTAGCTCGCGAGCTACTCAACTCTATCCAGCAACTAAGCAAAAGCCAAGAGCCTCTTGAGATTTTGGTCGAGGCTCTCGGCGATATTATTTTATTATTATATAATAAAATAATCGATTAATATAATCGATAATTTTTTCACATCCCTAAGATTATTATGTTTTAATAAGTTTATAATTTATATTTTATGTCTAAATATCAATATTTATAATTTTAAAGTACTGATATTCCAACAATCAAAACTCTTTAATTTAAAGTTTAAGTAAAATAACGTTTTATTCTGCAAATCTAAAAATGTCGACAAATAAAAATGTTGTCCTAATGTTTGAGCGTATAGAAAAATTGGTTAAATTTGGTAAGTATTTTCGGAAAGATGTCTAGGAAAACGAAAGTCGTTAACACGTTAATGTGTCCTAAAAGCTGTGATTGATAAAACATTATATGTAGATTTTTATTGATATAACCAAAGCCATTTTAATTCCACCATCGAATTACTAACATTATTTATTGCCTATTTAGTGTTAAACGCACATTTTTATTACGTTATTATTACAAACAGGTTATTAAACCTGTGTCTCTAGTACTTTAAATATCATCACACTAGTCTCAAGCCTGACAGGCATTTAATAGTATAAGAAAAGATTTATTATTCCAGTAAATATTATTTTACTGAAAACAGAGATTATTTTTGTTTGCTAAATAGTTGTCTGTATTGCTGATATACATTACATTATCATACACTCTAGTGGGCTTATTTTGAATTGATAATAATTTTGTGAATTTATTATTTTCAGAAAGTCATAATGAATTTATAAAAACTATTGTCAAAAATGACACATCAACAGATATAAAAAACAAAGATGAAATAAACTCCTATGAACAATTAAACAAATTTATAGGGGACTGTGTTCAAGAAATTGATAAATTAGCAGAGGAAATTAAAAGTGACCATGGTATTTTAATAAGTGTCAAAAATCAAAAACTTCTGAGGACATGTTTTCATATAATTTCATTGTTTGGCATTTCACCATGTTTGGTACCTGGTTTAGGTGTAAATCCATCTAAAAGATTTACATCAATGGAATTGCCACACATAATATTAACTGATGAACAGAAATATGACATGTTAGTGACATGTACTGACTTCTTGCATAGGAGTTATGATGTACCTGTCTTCAAGAATATTATAATAACATTTCATTTAAGCGACTACTTAGCTGCACTAATTCAATTATCATTTGCTCCTTTGAAAAAACCTGGAGTTTATCCTCACTTTACAATGACTCAAGAAATGTATGATAAGTTTGTTATTGATAGACAAAAATATATTCAAATATATGAATATTTGACCAGTAACTGTTTCCAGCCAATACTTATGAAAGAAATGATAGTTTTGCAAAATGTTCAAGACCAAAAATGTCCATTATTTGTTAAAAAAGTTATAGCAAAAGAGATGAGTAGACGTCTTACAGTATCAGGGGGTTTGCTGAGTCTTATAAGATGTTTTATGGACAGTCAAGATTTAGATACTGGACTTGAATGGAAAAAAATTGAAATGATTAGAAAAATTGTCTTAACTAAACATGGAAATATGGATGAGTGTGAATATCTACAAAACATTACCTCCCAACTGAAACACATATTTACAATAAATAATGAAAAATATATGACAACTGCTGTTTCATGCCTTATCACATTATATGAAAAATATCAAAATTCTGAACATGTTAAAAATTTAGTCAATATGATGTTTCGATCACTTGATTTTGATAGATTATTGGCAGATTCAAATTTACCTGGAACAATTATTTTGACACCCCAAGAAATAGAATATAGTATACAAATCTTAAATTGTTGCACATGTTTAAAACAAGTTACATCTGAATTTATATTACCTAATGTGTACTTGCTTTTTCTACTGAGAATCAAATGCACAAATGGAAAAATGAAATCAAAAATAAGTAATATAATACTTAAAGTATTTGATTTAATTAATGAAACTGAAATGTACAGTCTTATAAAGCAATTCATATTTGGAAAAATTAAACCTGATGAAACAGATATTGTAATTGAAGAATATACTGCAGGGTTGACTGTTAAATATGTTAATTCTACTATGGAGTATCCAAAACATCAAGCTGTTGCCAATTTCTTAGAACTATTTTATGCAACTGAAAATAATTCAATTATAAGTAAATTATTTGAATCCTGTCTACAAATATTTGTTGATATAAATGCACACAGACACAATAATTCTAACTTGAATACTTTATTGGATTTAGATGATGAATCATTACTATTAAATTCAGATAATGAAAAATATGCTCACATGGTGACTATATTGTCTGAAATATCAACATCAGAAAAGATAAGACATGTATTCACAGACAATCCTGAAATAGTGATTAATTTTGTGGACATGATACTTTTAAAAAATACACAGTCCACTAATGAGGAATGTAAAACTATAGCTTTGGTATTGTTAAATACCATACTATCTAATACTAGTAAAATATGTAATTTAAAAGAAAAATTAAACAGTTTCCTTCCAAATTTAGAAAAATTAACTTTAATTGACTCTGAATACATAAAACTTTTGGCTGAAGAATCAATATCCTTAATACAATCCGAATATCCTAAAACTAACAACAGTCAATTTGACAAGGCTCTTTCAAATATTTCGGACAGTCTTCTACCTGTCAGAGCGCATGGCATCTTAGAGCTTAAGAAACTTATAGATATAAGAGACCCAGAAACTATTAGTAAAAGACACTACATATTCTGCCTGCTTCAGGTATGTAATATTTGACTTATTTTTGTATTAATTAAATAATAATGAAATAAATAAATATATGGGACAATTGCACATATGGCTTGTATTACGGGTGACAGGCACTTCGTAAATATATGCATATATAATTTTAAGTACATACATATATACACCTAGGTTTGATGAACCAACAAAATGTTTATACAATATTTTCGCCCTCTGTGGGAATCAAACCTGCGACCCATAGAGCTGAAGAGAGAGAAGAAGAAGCTGGAAAAGAGCTTGGTACGGGTGGCAGTGTCACTCATATAATAAATATGGCAACATTTGTTATAAATACAATTTATGTTGGATGTATTAACATTTTATTTTTCATGTAACTTTAACAGTCATTTTTTGCAGGAACAACTCACAGATTCAGATTCTTATATTTATTTATCAACAATAAATTGTATGGCAGCACTTGCTTCGCATTGCACTAGTGAAGTGCTAAATGTGTTATGTAAAGAATATTTGGATGGCACAACTGAGATTGGCAAAATTGACACTAAACACAACCTAACTAAAGCAACTGAATTGAGAATGAAAATTGGTGATGTCATTGTCAAGATTACTAAAGGATTAGGTAAATTTAATTATTATTAATTTTGAAAAACATTTATTTTTTACATTATGTATTTTATATTATTATACAAGAAGCATTATTTAAAAAACCTTTGTATTTACACATGTAGCAGAAGTTGCATACTTAAAATGATCTTTAGCAACACTTTCAGAAATTTCAAAATGATTGGACCTTAGAATACTATATTGGAATGTTGATCTCAGAATGATAAACATATATAAAAAAAGCGACGATATTTTACTTTATTTTGATTCAATAAATAAAAAGCAATTTTCCCAAAGTCAACCCATTTACTCAAACAAAAATCTCAAAAAATCTCTTACAAATCTCAAAAACTCAATGACACATATATATGACAGCCACAATGCTTTTTCATATTAATGACCAACTCTATGATGGAGGGTGTATTAGAAACATGTTGTAACACATAATTGAGCTTAAATTCGAGTGAAAAAAGATTTTGCTGCAGTTAATCTCACTGAGTGAATGGAGATATAAATTAATAAATTATAAAAAGTTTTAATATTAAAAGGAGGATAAGAGTGTTCTTGGCAAATAAAATTACTTTAGTTATTGTTAATGCCATATTTTGTAAAACATATATTCTGAAAACAGTGGCCACAGATTATCTAATTTTTTTAATTAAAAATATAATTACAAAGCAATGGTCCCAAATCAGTTTTAAATCTGAGAAACTTACAAATTTATTATGTTTGTTAAAAATAGGCATATTTTTATTATTTAGACTTAATATGAAGACTATTAAATTTTCAGGAGACATTGCTGCTGTTCACAAGACTGTTTTGCTTAACACAGTGCTGTGTAATTGCAGAGATAATGACCCTTTAATAAGAGCATCAGCCTTATCTAATTTAGCAGAAATTGCATTAGTCCTGAATTACAAAATGGGGACAATTATATATGAGGTAACTTTTTGATATAAAAATATGGAAAATTTTGGTAAATTCAAAATATAAGAAAGGATCTTGTTTTATAACCATAATATATTGTAAAAAAAAATTTACTTTTGCTCTTTAGTACTAATAGTAAAGAAAAGGTGGTCTATTACCATACTTCTGATGAAAAATGACTTTTTCCTTTATGAAGACAGAGGTTGGAGCTTACACCCACTACGCTGCTTTAATATGCAGATTTCCTTACCTTTGCCAAAAATCGTGATAAATTGTAATTAAAAAATTCTGGTGCTTAAGAAGGATTTTAAATCCCCAGTAAAAGTAATATGGTCATTATCATGGCTCAGTAAACATTATTGAATGTTTGCCATAAAAAAAATTTCATACCAACTTGCAGTTATTCAATATATTTTGTTTCTAGGTTCTGCTTTGTATTTGGAACATAATCGAAACTGATAAAGCACCAGAATGCCGAAGAGCAGCAGTAATGGTCATTTCGAGCTTGCTCAAGGGATTGGGCAAGGACATGTTAATAGAATTAAAGGATAATTTACTGCCAATCTATAGGACGCTAAATAAGCTGTACAAAGATTCAAATGAAGATACCATAGTAAGACTCCACGCACAGTTGGCTCTTGATGAACTCAATGACACTGTTAAAGAATACATATTTGCCGAGTTACCTGTTGAAAAAGAGTTCACTATGTTAAGGGAACAAAAAGATATAATATTTAAATAAAAACAAGTTAAATAGATTTAAGTCTTTTATTAATAGTCGATAGTCAGTGGACATACAAATCCGCGTATCATAAGTTTCAAAATATATACAGAAATTTAACTCATTGAATACAATTTTCACAGTGTTGCTATATTCTATGGTGAATGTGCAAGAACTATGAATAATACCAAGTCACTTAATATTAATTTTGTCTATTAATAATATCCACGTCCATAAAAAATCATACATCATGTAATTAAAACTTATCTATCTCCGTACGCATCAAAAGGAGTAATGCAAGTTAGATAATTAAGATAAAAGTGATGACAAATGACAATATAAGGCTTGCTTTGCAGGAACAAAATCAAACACTATCCAATAAATTGGAAAATTATTTGATATCTGCAGCATTACAAACAATTTTTTGTTGTTTGACTCATAGATAATACACATATAGGATAAGGTTTGACTTAAAAAAACATCAAAATACGTTTCAGTTAATTAAAAAAAAAATTCTTGTTAACTTGTCAACCATAAACTTAACATAAATTTTAAGAGGCATCTTATTATATCATATGTAATGATGCTTATGGCAATATCTTAGCATAGTAGGGAGTTATTAATACTGGCCAGATGTTAGAACATCCGTTTATAAGGGATTTCCTTCCGTTAAAATGATACGTAATTATAGTATGAAGTAAAAGGAAATTATATGTATTCATATGCTGAACTAATGGATTTTTGTAACTACGAAAATCCATTATTACTATTATTCGTCCCAAATAATAAATGGACGATCAATATAAGTCTATATTATTATATGGAAACTTGTTTTGTTCTGGCATCTTCACGGAAACCCCTTAACATATATTTTAATCTTAACTTATTTTAAAGTAATACATATTAAAGATATTTACAAATTTCATAATATGAATATAAAAAATATCTCCAGGTCAATTACGCTTCTAGCATAATGAAACTTTATATGACGTTGATTAAAATACGCGATAGATGGCATTACTAGTAATCAAAGTGTAAAACAAAACTTTTAGAAACAGCTTTGCTAGCAAAACGAGGAATCCTCAAAAATGATTATATAATAATTACAATAACTTTGTTATTCTTGCCATTGTAGATTTAAAAATTCTCAATTCAGACATTAGTATATAGTGGTACCCGCCACTACGTTCGTTTCGACTTTAGTCTTAAAATATCAAGTAATTTTAATTTTGTTCCTATTCCCGAAAAAAGAATGATTTTTTATTTTATTAAATTGTACCAATATTCCTATATTGGTCAAGCGATTAGGTATGAAAGCGTAACAGACAGACATAAAGACAGACTTTTGCATTTATAATTTTGCATATATAATAATAATGAAGTATGGATAAATCATACGAGTCTTATCGCGTTATTGCAGAGGTAGTGTACTGCCGTGGTCGCGTCGTTATCATTTTCTTTTCTACCCTCACTTGAACCGCATCCAAGTTAGGTTTTTTAAACACTACACCTAATATAAACATAACTTGATTTTGTTGCAATGTGACTTGTATGTTTATAATATATATTTTTTAATTATATAATTATTTCATTACCTGAAGACTTACAACTACATAAAAATCTTATCAAAAAAGGATCATAATCACAATTTGTGCCACTTACAATTATTTAATTAATACAAGCTATTTTGTTACTTAGGTATTTTTCTCGATACTCAATAGTAAAATTATGCTTCCGATGTATTATCACCTTGATTGGGCTTCTTAACGTCTTCATCTTTTTCCGAAAGCGATATAGAATAGACGGAACTTCGATCAGAAAATCTATCTATATTGCGTCTGTTAAAGAATCCACCTCGAGAGAGCCTTGATACTGTGGATCCGGAAATATCACTGCTTCTGCCGACTTGCGGCACCATCTTCCATATCAAAAGCGCAACCCCACCAAAACCAGCAACAACTAAGAACATAACAAGAGTGATTTCTCCATACATACCTGAAAAACAAACAATGAATTAATAATTATGAATATGTTAAGAAAAAATTATAATTGAAAACCTTTGTAACATATACGAGTAAATAATTATACAGGGTGTTTGGAAGGTCGATGCAAAGCTGCAAACAGAAGCTAGTATAGACTATTTAGAACCATTTAAACTGAACTTATGTTAGGCGAAGTGCGACTATTTTTTTTTTATAAAATTTTAAAGATTTTTGAAGAAAAATCCGAAGTTATGTCATTATTTGCTAATAATCGGCCATTTTGAAGCCAAAGTCAATTATTTTTTATTTTATTTTATTAAACTAATGTGTAAACAGTGTAATAAAACATGATTAAGGTATCTGTGTTAAGAGATATTTTTTTTACAGATATTTGAAGTCAATCATTTCTTTTAAGATCAGAGAAAGCTGATTTTTGATGGCATTTAAAAAAAAAATAGATTGTGCTTTTTTAGTTCAAACATTTTATTAAATATGCCTGGTCATTGTTCTTTATTTTGAGGTATCAACTATGCGGATAGCCCGCAAATTATTGAAATTAAGATCTACAAACTAAATTGCGAGAGAAAATTAAAATTTATAGGCGAAGTAACTAAAACAAAATTTTAATGAAAGTCATTTATTTTTCGTGTTCAAAATGTCCGCCGCGGTTTCTAACACAAGCACGGGCCCGACGTCTCACTTCTGTTGTCGTTATCTTTAACTTCATTTCCACTTTCATCGTCGCGAACGCTGAATTAATTCTGTCAATTAATTCTTCTTTTGTGTTTATTTCCACATTTGTGTATACTAGCTCCTTAGCCCGACCCCACACGTAAAAGTCAAGCGGAGTCAGGTCAGGTGAACGGGCGGGCCAAGGGATGGGCCCATCTCTGCCGATCCAGCTATTGGGGAAACAATTGTTTAAGTGCTCCCGTACATTTAATGTCCAATGCGCCGGACAACCATCTTGTTGAAAAATGAGCTCTCGGTCGCTAACGAATATCAAGGCCCCAGACTCCTCTACAAGCTCTGGAAGATCATTTTGCAGGAATTCTAAATAATTATTTCCATTTAAATTATCTGGTAAGAAATGAGGCCCAATCAAAATTTTGCCAATAACTCCGGCCCACACATTGACCGAGAATTTCTTTTGGAATGATTTTTGCGTTTTCCAATGTGGATTATTATGTTTTTCAGCCCATAGATGAAGGTTATGGAAATTAATAATGCCTTCCCTTGAAAATTTACTTTCATCTGTCCACAAGATTGACTTCAGGAACCATGCATCTTCAATGTCTGAGTTGAGAAGAAAACGACAAAACTGAATCCTACTCTGAGGATCTCGCTCTTCAAGGCCTTGAACACCCGTACCATGAAACGGGTACTTGTTGTTTTTGTGCATTGTATTCCACACCTTCCAATGACAAATGTTTAAATTTCGTGCTACTTTCCTCGTGCTAGTATGTGGATCAGCTTGAAACGCCGCCAAAATATCATCCTCAATATCAGTACTATGTCTACCTGCATTGACTCCAGGTTCCACACGGTGTATCCCATCTTCAGCAAGCCGACGAAATGTGTTGTAAAATACTCTCACATTCGGTACTCTGCGATTAGGATAGCGTTCTTGGTACATCCTTCGTGCTAAAGAACCATTGCCATTGTTGAAAATAACAACAACAGAAATAATAAGACGGGCCGGACCTGTGTTAGACACCGCGGCGGACATTTTGAACACGAAAAATAAATGATTTTCATTAAAATTTTGTTTTAATTACTTCGCCTATAAATTTTAATTTTCTCTCGCAATTTAGTTTGTAGATCTTAATTTCAATAATTTGCGGGCTATTCGCATAGTTGATACCTCAAAATAAAAAACAATGACCAGGCATATTTAATAAAATGTTTGAACTAAAAAAGCACAATCTATTTTTTTTTTAAATGACATCAAAAATCAGCTTTCTCTGATCTTAAAAGAAATGATTGACTTCAAATATCTGTAAAAAAAATATCTCTTAACACAGATACCTTAATCATGTTTTATTACACTGTTTACACATTAGTTTAATAAAATAAAATAAAAAATAATTGACTTTGGCTTCAAAATGGCCGATTATTAGCAAATAATGACATAACTTCGGATTTTTCTTCAAAAATCTTTAAAATTTTATAAAAAAAAAATAGTCGCACTTCGCCTAACATAAGTTCAGTTTAAATGGTTCTAAATAGTCTATACTAGCTCCTGTTTGCAGCTTTGCATCGACCTTCCAAACACCCTGTATATTTTTGAATCTATCTTAACTTAAATATCTCGCTAGACCATAGATAAGATTTACTAAAAAAATATTTTTCTTTGAATTAATAAATTCTTTATACTTGTTTCTTTTTTGGGCCAAACTTATTAAAAATTTGTATACCTGTTTGTCCGCTACTACACGCAAAACAAAAGAACTTCATATGTACATCTGTAAAAATATATTTGTTTTTCCAGCGGTTTATTGTGGAATAAATAAAATTTCGAAATAAACTTGGTCTTATCGGATAAACGCTTCACCGTAGCTTAACGGTAGCTTAAGACGAATTTTAAGAAGAAAATGGTGGTTAGATACCTAAGAGCTAGGAGACATTTTAAGCATTCGTTGTAATAAAATAATGCGGTATGATGTTAATAAAAAAATAAGGCTTACTAATAAAAAACATATTATGAAGTAGCTTAGTACTAGAAAATTATAATTTTTAAGGATCCGAGTAAATTATCGATTTTTTTTTAAAGTTCCATATATAAGTAATACATTTTTTATACTATCAAGGTTCATACCACTGAACTATTAGACCTATGATGATAGAATGTGTATA
This sequence comes from Morpho helenor, assembly GCA_029227775.1. Classification (NCBI taxonomy): domain Eukaryota; kingdom Metazoa; phylum Arthropoda; class Insecta; order Lepidoptera; family Nymphalidae; genus Morpho; species Morpho helenor. Next base: position 13,162,472 of record JARGCU010000025.1, read on the forward strand.
CAATCATTTCATATGTGCTATAAACACCCGAGACACCCTGTACATCCATTAATATCAAAATGGATGGAATTGTAAACACATTCATGATACTACTAATTATTCTCTAGTAACTAATGACATTAACGTACTTTGTTGGGTCTCTTCCTTTCTGGCCTCAAGTCGAGCCGGTTGAAGACTGTTGTCATTCAACTCCTGATCATCATAAGGTTCCACGATCCCGTGAGACTTGGTCTCAACCAGAACGTCACTAGGACTAGCTTTTGGTAAGTTGATACCAGCTCGGACTGTCAGAGTTTCGGGTTTGTATGTACAAAGAACTAAGAACCTGAAATAATTTATATTACACTTTACCCTTTGAACATATCAAAATCAGCGCCGGATTCGTTATCTAAAAATAACAATCAGATTGTTTCAGACTTGGCCATAATATTATTGTGCCTATCGAAGATTATCAATGACGACTGTCCGATAAAGATGGTTTAAATTCTTTGAAAATATTCCTTCGATTCCTTCCACTCTACGCCCTTGTAGTTATCCAAAATCGACATAAACAACTCTGGGCGTGGAATTTAAAGGTCTATCAATATCAAAAATCTAAATACATCGATAATCGGTTGCCTACACCTAAGAAAGCAAATCAATATTGTGGTGTCTCACAGTTAAAATCTATATTATCCCTAGGGGTTTCATAGTGGCTTAGCATAAGTTTTATATAATAGTGATAGTATTTTACCAATAAAATAATTACCAATAAAAAAAATTAACCCTTTTTTTGACACACACACGGCCGTAAGTCCCCAAAGTCAATAACTTAATATTTGTGTTATGGGAGACAGACAATAAATACAAATATACACCCAGGCTCAAAGACCAACTAATTCATTTATAGAAAAAGTTGGCCCTCGGCGGGAATCGAACCCGCGACCCGCGGAGCCGAGGCAGGGTCACTACCCACTGCGCCTACGAGCCAGTCAATAGAAAAATGAATACCAATAAAAAAATTAATCCGTTAAAGAAAGATTACAAAAAAGAAATTTAGTGCAAATTAAAACAATTTTTATTGTCGAAAATGCTTACACTATAATAATTACTACAGACATCTTTAAAATGAGAGGCCTTGACCAGTATGTCAGCCGCTATTCGATCTTGAAAGTGAAACTTAGTGACATGCGACTCACCGGCGAGTGCTGTGAGTAAGAATTGGCAAATTCTCTTGAACGATCACATAAGTGGCTACCGTAGTTTCATTGACCTCTGAACCACATTCGTCATGATGTATCCGCAAAATATACGCGTCTTGAGCGCTGTTTGGGTTCCCTTGGATTGAACATCTCTCCGGACCTCCATCTGCAGCTTCAACTGCTATACGACCGCCGAAATAGGGACCCGTCGATACTTCTACTTCACTAGCATGAGGCAAGCACTGCGTAGCTCTTGCGGAAACTAAAATTATATTATTATTTAAAAACGATTACGTATTAAATAATATTTTACCATAATATTTCAAATTGTGTATGTAAATAATATAAATTCATCCGGATCATCACAAAAATAGGTGTACTTTAAGGCTCTATTTGGGTCCCTCCTTGTTTCTAATATATAAATAATTTGCTAATCTACATAAAAAAATGTTTGTGAATCAACTACACTGATATCATATTTAATTATGTCGCCAATGCCCTCGATAAGGTTTGACATACGAGCTTGACCCATAAGTTACTCCGATTAAATATGTATATACAATTAATCAATGCAGTGCTGTTAGTGTAAAAAATTAATAATATATCGAGATAATAGAATATAAAATTCGTCTGTAATGTATATAATATAAAGTCATCCGGACTAATCACAAAAATGGGCGTGCTTCAGGGCTCTATTTTAGATCGCTTCTTGTTTCATATATATAAATAATTTGCCCATTTGCATAAACAATGTTTGTGACATAATACTTTTCGCATGTGAATATAGCATGGAATATAACATGTACTGCTACGATGATGTCATATTCTATGATGAAGCCACTGCCTTTGATAAGGTTTGACATACGGGCCTAATCGATAAGTTACTCCAATCAAATATATACTTAATTACTTAATGCGGTCCTGTTTGTGTATTAAATTATGAAACACCTGGACAAATAAAAAATATGAATTTACCCAGAATTATACTCTGTAAATTTTATTTCGTTGATGTATCATCAATAAAAATTGGATAACTCCAATAAATATAATCGAATGTGATTTTAGTGAATTTACATTTTGTCAACTTACATCCTTTCGTGGGTACTATTATAATCTTCGAGCCAATTGAATGTGGATCTGCGAGATCTCTGGCGTCTCTTTTAACTGGCCGCACTTCAAAAGAATAAGTAGTAGCCATGCGTAGACCAGTTATATACGAAGTGTAAATACGACCACGCTTTACACCGGGTATAGGAGACTTAGTTGTGGTAGTTTCAGCCATTTTACGGATTGGTGATTCTTCCTCGAGATTGTCGACTACCTGAGAATTAAAAATCTTTTAAATATAAGACTAAAACCCTTAAGAAACTCTCAGTGGTTATGTAGATGAATAGGTCGTTATTGTCGTTTATCGTTTTAAAAATTGTAAAATAAACGACAAGGTCAAAATAATTTCATCATCCTCTTGTCCTTATTCCACTCTAAGCGGGGTCGGCATTACATGCTATAAACATTGTGTCATATGATTTGGATAGGTATTTTACGACCGGACGCCTGCCTGACGTCAACTTGCCTTAGACGTATTTTACGACACCTCGGTAAGAAATGAGGGTGGTCTATTCTTCTCTGTCGGATACCCCACATCAAAAAGTCAAAATAATTTACATTTTATTAATCATCTTGCACATGTTAAGTAGATGAATATATTTATTAAGAACAAGTGGACATTTAGAAACTTCAGTTAGAAACTATACGTGTTTGGAGGCAAAATCAATGGAGGGGGTTGAACTATTTGTATATAACTATAACTCTGCTTGCTTGGGTAATGCGATTTTGTTGTGGAGCCTATCTTCTGACGATGCTTCGGTTACGGGGCCAAAACGATCCTTAAGATTGTCGTAGTGAATGTGTATAATGCTTTAGTTGTGTGCCGTGGTAGTAGTGGCGTGTTGTGAAATGTGTGGTAACTATCTTGCACGTATAAAGTATGAGAACAGTTTTATTTCCTACACTTAGCATTACATAGATTTTTTTAAGAAACGCGGATTACAGCAAATTAATCATAACTTCTGTACCACCGTATAGATAAACACATTGACTGGCCCGTTGGCGCAGTGGGTAGTGACCCTGCCTTCGGCTCCGCGTGTCGCCGGTTCGATTACCGCCAAGGGCCAACATTTTCTACTAATGAATTTGTTGGTCGTTGAGCCTGGGTGTATATTTGTATTTAAGTATGTATTTCAAAAATTTATAAATATATTATATTCATCAGTTGTCTGTCTACCATAACACAAGTATTAAGTTACTTACTTTGGGGACGGACGACCGTGTATGTAAATGTCCCATATATTTATTGTTTTATAAACATAAACATGGGTAGCAGTTATATGAACTACCAGTTCATTTATGTCGTATCTAAATATGTAATCTATATTTCATGTCATGGTAGGTATATAAATACAAAAGGCCGGATTGTTGGGAATGCTCTGGTAATCTCACCACTGTCGAACGGGGGATAATAGCTCGACGTGCGCGCTACACCATGACCGTAACATGTGACCTACCAGTCGTCGCGCGTCGGAACCACATTTATGTTATGTTTTAAATAATTTTGGTGACTACAACTTGCTTTAGTCCAATAAATATGACGTGCTTTATTTACTTCTTTATTGTGCATACATATTGTTAGAAAACAGTAAAAATATCACTGTACAAAGGCGAACTTATCCATTAAAGGGAACTCTTCCAGTAACTTTGAGTAACAGTAGGAAAAGAGAAGAAGTAAAACAGGATTACCTGTATTTCACTTTCTATTAATATAGAAAGAAAGAAAAAGAAAAACAACGAAAAAATATGTACCTAGATTAATATTTGCACTCGAGACAATACAAAAGGAAAAAGTAAACAAAAATGATGCAATATAAGTAATAGTAAATGTAACTATTTTAATTATTTAGTATTTATTTGTATTTTTATACAAATCCAACCATAAATAAATATATGGGACAATTACACACGCCAAAGTAAGTAACTTCATTGTATTATGGTATAGTTTTAAATATCCCTCCACCTTCGAGAGAAGTTTAAGGAAATAGGTATTCTTACATTTGCTTCACAGTATATTTTAAGTAATTTAATTGTTGTACATAAAAATATAAAGAATTATAGAACTATGATGTATATAGGTAATAGACAAAGTAGGAACCGACCTTGTACAAGATAGTAATGACTTAATGTAACTAGTTATAAGTATTATGTTGAAAAGAGCAACCGCCTAGTTTCTTGCTGGATCTTCTCGATAGGAACAGCTTTCCGAACCAGCAGTAGAATTGACGATCAAAAGCACTTGTTACCAAGTTTATTTGAATAAAAAATTTTGAACTTTAAAGAATTATTTTTAATTTAACACTTATATACACCCAGTCTCCAGAATCCACAAATAGTTATAGAAAATGTTGGCGGAACCAAACCCGCGATCCGCGGAGCTGAAGACAGGGTCAATACCATCTACGCCCACGGGCCAGTCAATTATCACACTTACCAATTAATAGGCACTGAAGACGATTAGATTCAGGTGAAGGTTGTTATATTTTTTAAACTACAACTTGTTAAGGTCGTTAACGTTTTTACATTGATTCTATTAAATGGAACGTAAGAAAATTGATAAAAAATCACTCTTCACGGTTGATTTACCTAAAAAACGATTTCGTACCTTAGTTCTACATCGATATTGGCCCCATGCTTGTAATTCGCAATAATGGATTTGAAAAGCTAATAACTTTCTGGGATCGGATTCTTCGCTTTTCCCGTACTCCCACCGCAGACGTACATCTCGAAAATCTGGCTCTCCTATTAAGTGTAACACCTCTGTAAAGAAAAAATATACTTGTAAGAATGGAAAGCAAAAAAATTTGTTTAGCACACTGTTATAACTGGTAGACCAAAGCTCTGTACATACTTCAACAAAAAATCCAATTTTGCGGGTACTTTTCATAAGTAACATAGAACAAATAACGAAAAGTAACATTTCTCTATTTAATTGTAACGATTTCACGAAGTTCCTATATAAATGAAATATAAAAATTAATAAATTTGAAAGTACTTTCGGCCCACCCGTTACCTATCGGCTATCGCAACATTAGTGACTGTGGTATTCTTGTTGATTGTACAGACAAAGAGGGATAGAAAGATAGACAGAGAGAACAGACAGAATCTTTATTTTTCTATTTTATTCTAATCTAATAATGATACGTCGTGTGGTATCCGGCCGAATAAAACTCTATAATTTCTTACCGAGGTGTCGTAAAAGGCGACTAAGGTAAGTGGACCCGCCGTGTGGTATCCGGCTAAATAGAATAAACCACCCTCATTTCTTACCGCGGTGTCGTAAAAGGCGACTAAGGTAAGTAGACCAATCTTGTAGTATCCGGCTAAGTAGAATTGACCACCCTCATTTCTCACCGATGTGTCGTAAAAGACGACAAAGGTAAGTTGACGTCAAGCAGGCGGCCAGTAGTAAAATACCTAGCCAAATCATGTGACAATATGTTTATTAGGTGCATGTTATACCGACCACACTTAAGAGTGGGATAAGTGTAGGAGAATGATGATTTAATGTGAAAGTATAAATTAAAATTAACTTATATCACACCTCGATGATAACTGACATAATTACTCAATAATTAATGAGCATATATATTTAATTAATTAAAATATGAAACAGTTACATACTATAAGTATAAAATAATCGATGAATATAAAGAGTTTTTGAGTGATAAATTTTTTTTGTAGTTGTTTACTTATGTCACATATTCGATTCGGTTGGATGTATTAATGACTAATCTATTTAAAATTAAAATGTTGCAAACAATGTTTTACAAAGGAAACAACATTTGTTAAATGGTTCAACATCGAAAAAAGGAAAGAAAATACGTTAGGCACTTTCTGTCTACATTTTCCACGTATCTGTTTATTCTTAAGTGAAAAATCTTGTCATCTACAAACACCGTTACGCTATTAGTACTTTATTTTCTAAGTCAATTTCTGTAATTGGTTTCGTTAGCCGCCGAGACGCTTGGATGCCTCAGCGAGCTAGCGATCCGCGTACTCCATTAACCCAATGACTTGCTCACTGGATTGTCCATCAAGAAGTAACATGACCGACGTAATGAGATATCTCTTGAACTCGATTACAAAAAGTAGATATAAGTGGTCAAGTATGGGAAGGGGATGAGAAATCGATTATAGCAATGACAGTATGTATACGGCCGTTGCATTATCTCTTATGTTCCAGAGATATCTAAATAACAGGTTTGATATAATACTTTATTAATTGCATCGAATAACCCACTGTAGCTTGTCTCTTTAAGTGACTCTTGAAGTTGTAATTATACTGCTTTCGAAATTTACTCAATTCAAAAATCTCTTTGCGATTTTGTCGTGGAGTCTATCTCCTGACAATGCTTCGGTTACGGGGCGAAAAAATTGTTGAGATTGTGGTGGTGAATGTGTGCAGTGCTTGTGTATTGTTGTGTCATCGGTGTCGGGTAGTGCATGAATTCTTACAAATTCTGCATGTATCAGGTATGAGAACGAATAGTACACTCTACATTTAGCATTACATATATTTTCTTTTATCGCTGATTATAGCAAAATAATATTCTCATTACTTTTGTATTATAGACGTCCGCTAAGTAACGGCTAATTCTATAAATTATCAATTCAAAAAGTTGCAATCACAAAAATAAACCAACCTATAAGCATTAATGTTATCGTATCATTCTTTAAGTGTAATATTTCTGCTAGATACACAATATCATATGCCGTATTAATGCCACTCTAGCGAGAAATTTGTTTCAATAAAGTGTCACGTACGTACGGTATTTAATATACCATATAAAAATAAACAATAGATTATCAGAAAACCACATCTGGAGTGCTAAAAACCTTACGAGTGAGAATCATGAGAATATCTTTAGCTGCAAATATTATCTACTTCATCGCGTATCGTGTTAAGATGCAAACTGTGTTCTAAATGAGCTCTGATTTCTATTTTTATAAACAAAGGCTAGCACCTGGTTACGATCACGCCTGATGGAAAGCGAACGATGCAACCTAAGGTGGACTGCGCCTTACCACTATAGTGTAGTTTTCACTCTATTTTTTTTAATTTAGCAAATCGTAGGAGTCCGGGATAGATGCGGTAAGGGAATTCCACATTTTGGCCACGATGAGCCAAAGAATTTTGTGCGTAATTTTGGGGATATTAATTGTATATCAATGGAGACAGTCGCGGCTTACATACTCGTCTATTAAGTTTGACTTAAGATTAGATGTTTCGGTTGTTTCATATCGTTGATTAGTTACGCGAGATTAGATCTAATGTACGGTTATAAACTCGTTCAATATGGTAAATTAAAGGTAACCAAAATTACTGATATCTCACCGAAATGCTAGATTTAGAACATTGGGAGGTAATTCTAATCTCTATTTACATTCTAAAGAGTCTTTTAAAACAATTGATTGGTTTTACTATAAATCTGCAATATTAAATATTTCGCGTTTTAGTAAAAACGTGTTAAATAATTTGAATATGGTTGACAACTGTGTTGTTTATAACCGGAAGTGACCTCACGCATCACAAGAGGAAGTATGGTTGATACAATTTGTTGATACCAGTGTTTTGTCCAAAATATACTCATCATTATAGCGACTATTCATATTATAATGTACAATGAGGATTATTTTTGTTTATGTACCTAATAACATAAAACCTATTTGAGTCAGTAAGCATTGTTCAAATGGAAGAAACTTTTAATAAGACATTTTGAAATAAAACACAAAACAGGGCTATATTAAATATGGTTTAAATGAACTGTTATTGCTAAAGAAAAAAAAATAACTAACGCAGATTTACAATAGTTTTTAACAAAATTAATAAGAATATTATCTTGCTATAAATAAGGTATGAGAACAAATAGTACACTCTACATTTAGCATTACATATATTTTCTTTTATCGCGGATTATAGCAAAATAATATTCTCATTTGTTTTGTGTTATGGACCTCCGCAAAGTAACGCCAAATTCTATAAAATCTAAAATAGTTTTTAGTTTAGATTTCAAGACAAATTTTATAACGCACAATTTTTATTTCTTCTCAATACTTTAAACATTACTAAATAAATTCAAATAATAGTCCTGGATATTTTCCATAATAAAATTGACATCACACAATCCAAATCAGTCAGTCACACTGCACGGTATACATATTATAATGACGGATGCAATTAACTGATGGTGATGACTGGACCGTAAAGAACTATTGTGTTTTGACATTAAACAAAATGACCGGCAACGATCCAAGCTTGTATATTCCAACATGTAATGTTTTCTCAATAAAAATTATCTGTACGCAATAACAGTAAAATAATTTAAAATGTTAATAGACAACGTATATAAAGTGAAAGAAAAAGTGCGTGATGAATAGATGTTTTGAATTGTTTAAGTCACAAAAAGAGTTACTATCCATCATTAAGCGTCTCTATGCGTTTCTGCGTGCATCCATACGTCGGGCGTGCGTGTTTACATGCGTGCGTGCGGGCATGTATGCATGCATAATTCCTTGCGCACGTGCAAGTGAGTGGGTGTGCGTGTTTACGTGCGTGCGTGCTAGCGGGAGGGAGTGCATGTGTAATTGCGTGCAGGCGTCAAAAAATCAGAGGAGTCATAAAATGGAATAAAACAGCAAACTTTTTCTACTCAATTTTTAAATGCTATACACATGTAACTCTCAGTAAATGATATATATTTGAGTATCTAAAAGAATATAGCCACATCGCAGCTCTTAACCGTTTCTCGTCCTGCATTAAAGCCCGGCCTCGTTACCAAAACACTATATCAAAGAATTTCATTTTAAAAATATATCAATATATATTAGGTTAATCTTGTAACTGAACCAGTACTGGATATTTTAATGTCGTTGTAACAGTAAACTAAATTGTTTAACCAACCAATGTAACTACTCTGGTTTGAAGGTATGCGTTGCTCACATACAAATTTCTCATATCGACAATAGTAGTAATAGCTCGCATGTAGTAACAGTACAGTTTATACTTAAGTACACAGCTTCAATTCCAAACAAGTAATAAGTTTAGTTTTATTTTTTTTCAAACGCTTTTCCTTTAAATTACATATATATTTACTAGCTTTTACCGCAATTTCGTTTGCGTGGACTGTTGTTGCGTAATAGATTGATAATAGATGGCACTTTTCTATGTCGTCCTAGTCCTGTAGAATACATAAATAGAATATATAACATATAGGCTATAGAAATAGGATTTCTATAGCCTATATGTTATCATGGTATATAAGGAATAATTGTGCCAAATTTAATCGATATTGGTTCATGTGGATTCTTTCGGTTGAGTAACAAACATACATCCATACTAACAAACTTTCGCATTTATAATATTAGTAGGATGATTTATTTGCCGATTGGCGACGTACAATCTATATAAACCGACTAGAGGGAAGATCTAAAAGTTATATTACGTCTCAAGTGGTCTCAAAAGTTTTGTCTCGTTCCGTGAATCTCCGTTAAAATTTTAACACTTTTCAATGGCAGAGAAACCATGTAAATCTAAATTCTTTTTGTTATGTTCGCCGTGCGTGTATAATCATCGTTTTTGCAGTGTCCAATTAAAAATTGACCCACTCACAGAACCGCCAGAACAAAACAGACTTGGGCCGTAACACTAAGAACCCGTGAAATACTTTACCGCCGTTTTACTTGTGGTGATGAAATTTAGGACGCTCGAAATAGAATCACGCTTCAACAGATTAATTTTGAGATGGCAATTTACTTAATGTAATTGGATTAAATGTGTTATCTATGCCACACTTACTTTCTATGTGGAGCAGATTATTGTTAGAAGTCACAACGAGATTCGACGCACATTCGCTTTTGTTAAATTCGCTATTACATTTAATACTAAATACCTTTAGAGGTTTGCTACTTACTACCTTCCAATTAGTTGGATTGGCCCACTTTCCATTTACCACTATTATAAGAACTTACGAGAATATCATCTTTGTGAATCTTCAATGTGAGTTGTTAAGCTTTAGCATTTATAGCAGTTTTTTATCTATAGATAAAAGTAAGGATACACGACAGACTAATAATAAAAGAAAGATGATTTTTCAAACTTGATTTTTGGTATCAGAATGCTAGTATACGATAAAATGTGGTAATCATATATGAATGTATAAAAGTAAAGCAGCGATCTAAAAAAAAATTGTTGTAGAGGTCGCGGCGTCGAGGATGTTCATTACATTTAAATAATAATAAAATTGTAACACTTACTCCGAATAAATAAAACCAAATTATATTCAAGAACGAATCAGAACATATGCGAATTGAATACGATTCAACGTGGGCAAGCACCGTAAACGCAAATGGCAAATTCAAATATTAACGACAAAGGTTAAACCGCCGTTAGTAATCATGTATCGCGGTAGCATATAGCGATAGTTTTAGGATATATATAAACAAAGTTATACTGCTTTACCTAAAATACGCCATGTGGTATCCGGCTGAATAGAATAGTACAACCCTCATTTCTTACCGAGGTTTCGTAAAGGGCGACTAAGGTAAGTCGACCCGCCGTGTGGTGTCCGGCTGAGTAGAATAGACTAACCTCATTTCTTACCGAGGTGTCGTAAAAGGCGACTAAGGTAAGTTGACCCACCGTGTGGTATCCGGTTGAGTAAAATAGACCACCCTCTTTCTTACCGAGGAGTCATAAAATACGACTTAGGTAAGTTGACGTCAGGCAGGCGGCCGGTCGAAAAATACGTAGTCAATTCATAAGATAACATGTTTGTAACATGTTGTGCCGACCCCACTTAGAGTGGGATAAGGGAAGGAGGATGATGATGACTGCTTTACCTAAAATGGTATTACATAAGGTCTGGTCAATGACCGCGCAAAATAGTAAGGACATACAAGTATTTCTAAGTTCCACCGGTCGGCCTACATCTACCGCATACCTCGTTACCATACAGCATACTTATCTCTTTAAGGTAAAATACGTGGTGCTTAACGGACTAAACAATGTCTTTATGTAAGATACCTTACGTGTCGAGTATAAACGGTGTCTCAAAGGCAAATAATACAAGTAAGAAAATTTGCATGTCTAGTAATCACATCTACATAGTTTGCTGCCAGATAGCAAACTTAGTTACCTAGGTCAGTTTATTTAATGAATATTTTTATTTGATTTGTTTACTTATATACTTGAATTATTTTATATTTCTATATGTACTGTTTGTTATTTATGCCGTGTGGTATTCGGCTGAATAGAGTAGTACCACCCTCATTTTTTATCGAGGTGTCGTAAGAGGCGACTAAGGTAAGTCGATTCGAGGTATCCGGTTGATTAAGAGAGACCATCCTCATTCTTTACCGAGATGTCGTAAAAGTCGACTAAGGTAAGTCAACCCGCCGTGTGGTATCCGGCTAAGTAGAATAGACAACCTTCTTTCTTACCGAGGTGTCATAAAAAACAAGTAAGGCAAGTTAACATCAGGCAGGCGGCCGGTGGTAAAACACGAAGCCAAATCATGTGACAACATGCTTATAACATGTTGTGACCGACCCCACCTAAAGTGGGATAAGGGGAGGGGTAAGATGAATTGTCTACCAAAAATAATTCAATTAAACAATTTTATTTTTTCAAATTGATCAAAAGAATAAGTAGTCCATCATAAAAATAAAAGATAATTTAATACTTTTTTTTATTAGGTGCACAACACTAAATACCAGTAAGTAGCGGCCTGTGACTATCCCACTGCTGAGAACAGGCCTCTTCTCTCCGTTTTTGAAGAGAAGGTTGGAGCTAAGACCTACCACGCTGCTCCAATGCGAATTGGTAGGTTACACATATCTCCAGAATTCTTTAGAGATATGCAGGTTTCCTCACGATGTTTTCCATCACCGAAAAGCGTGTGATAAATTGCAATTATTAATTAGACACATAAGTTTTAACAGAAAACCTCATTGGTGTCTGCCCGGGTTCGAACCCGTGACCTCCTCGAAAGTGTCGCACTGTATTATCGCTGGGCTACCACAGCTAAATATAAACTTAATATTAATTCCATAGACAAAAAATAGTTCAAACTTTCTATGTGATAAGAAAAACCAGTCAATAATATTCATGTCGCATACCCGTAAATCACTAAGTAGTTTCTGACAAGTGATTAAAGATCTTAATAAGTTGTTTTACGCCCTGTCCATAACAATAATTAGCTAATTAAAACAGCAGCTAACCAAACGCGTTTAGTGAAAGTCACGCTCGGCTCTTCCTGGTAATAAGAGTGATGTTTAGTGGTACATTTTTCAAGTCGACCGATACGCGTTTTAATCTGACATGGGGTCAAAGACAAGTGAAGTGTGTCGTGGAAAAGAATGCATGTGACCTTTGTTTTTGGGTTAAAAACTGTGATTATAGTGCGTCATTTATGTTAGAATATTTTATACATTCAAGCCGTATAAAATATGTAAGTAAGTAAAGTAAGTAGCGGTCTGTTACTATCCCACTGCTTAGAATAGGTCTCTTCTCTCAGTTTTTGGAGAGAAGGTTTGGAGCTAACACCAACCACGCTCCAGTGCGGATTGGTAGGTTACACATATCTCCAGAGTTCTCTAGAGATATGCAGGTTTCCTCACTATGTTTTCCTTCACCGAAAAGCGTGTGATAAATTGCAATTATCAATTAGACACATAAGTTTTAACAGAAAAACTCATTGGTGTCTGCCCGGGTTTGAACCCGTGACCTCCTCGAAAGAGTTGCACGGTGTTACCGCTGGGCTACCACAGCTTCTTACTCTATTAAATGTTTATTTTCCTTATTCATCATTCTCCCGTATCACACTCTAAGCGGGGTTGGCACAACATGTTATAAACATGTTGTCACATGATTGGGCTACGTTTTTTACGACCGGTCGCCTGCCTGACGTCAACTTACTTTAGTCGTATTTTACCACACCTCGGTAAGAAAGGGGGTGACCTATTCTTCTTAGCTGGTTACCACACGGTGTGTCGACTTACCTTAGTCGCCTTTTACGACACCTCGGTAAGAAAGAGGATGATCTATTCTACTCAACCGGATACCACACGGTGGGCCAACTTACCTTAGTCGCCTTTTACGACACTTCGGTAAGAAATGTCGGGTGGTCTATTTTATTCAAGCGTAAACCACACGGCATGTTTATTTTACTATCATATCATTCTCAAACTCTATTTAACAATAAATTATAATATTATATAGAGTATTTATATAAAATATAAAGTATAATAAATTTAACACATCCTTACTTAGTTCTGGCAAGAGTTACTCAACGGATACTTCAGAATCTGTCTTGTTCATTCGCAGATAACAGCGGGTCAGATTTATGCTCCTAACGTCTCTTTACTTTACTAGTCAACAGGAAATGTTCGCCTTGTAAAATTCCCATTAGCTTTTACGTTTATTAAAATACATGAAAAAGTTATTACAAAATTAACCATAAAACCTTTTACATGTGTCACATGTCTCGTAATTAAACATTATAGCTACTTATGCCTTACTGTCAAAACACCATAAAAAAAGAACTCGATACTGCTTCCATTCGCTACAAGTTATACATTTTTCTATTACAGAGTGTATGAACTTGGAAGCTATAATATTTTTGTATTTTTTTTTAATGCTGTAAATACAAAATTTAAATATCTCAATTATTAATAAGACACTTCAATAATAATGTCTTTGTATATAGTTACATAACGTAATTATCGCTTAATTTTCATGAATTCTATTGACATATTGACAACTCTCTAAAAAAATTTAATAATAATAATTGACTCAAAATTTGGTGACTAATCAATATTTTCTAGGAAATAAGTGCTATGATGAAGAATAGGATAATCATAATTGTAAATCGACGATAGCAGAATGGTTAAGGTAACGGAATTGTGATCGAAAGGTCGTGGGTTCGAATCCCAACCATTATACTAGCGACGTGAACCCACTCCTAACACAAGCATTAAGCTTAGCTGGAGGGGTTAACAAGTTCAAGTTAAAGCTATATGCCATCCATTGATTGAAAGATCAATGTATTACTTTCATTATTATGTATCATATGTATTACTTTGTCATTAAATCCTAGTATATCCATTATTTTTACAGTGAAGAAAAACATCGTGATGAAACCTTGAGGATGGCTAGAGAATCAATAAATATGTGCATACTACTAACATCGGCGCAGGGCAATGAATCAAGCTCAAATCTGTTCGGGGAAAGTCTTTGTCCAACAATGGAAGATGGTCCAGGCCCTTACTGTACTTTACTCTATATAAAGCAATACTATTAGTATTTTGGATGATACATTTTCATATTTACGACGATTGCACTGGTTTAATAAAACGCGAATGGTCAGCGCCTGTGCTCGGCTAGCAAAAACTCACAAACAAATAAACTGGGTCGATTATACGATAAACACTTAAAGCGGTAAACATTTTCAGTCAGGGCAATTTATGCAGTGCGAGATAGGTTAGTTCATAATATTTGATACGGATTTATTCAGACCAATCAAAATAATTGTCTTACATTCCTCTATTAAAAGTAATGGGAATTTGGACCTCCGCAAAGTAACGCCTACTGCTATGAATTATTTCTCTATCAACGTGTACCGTTAGGAACTGAAAATACCAAGAAAAGACTAAGCCTGTAATAATTTAATAATAATTAATCCAAGGATTTAACTATACATAGTATTTAATATTTTAATTAAAGGAAAACATAAAATACAAATATACAATAAAGGAAGTGCTATTAACTAATCATAGATTGTTTCCTAAAGATTATTTATTTATTCATTTATTTCTTTTTTAAGCCTTAATTACCTTCTTTAATAAAGAACAAAATGTATAAAGATTATCACCACTTATAAAGTAGGATTGCATAAAAGACTTCAACTTTGAATAACCATATTAATAACCCCTGATTATAATCCCACTCAGGTATATGAAACTTTTTGCAGTAAAGGATTGGTGCTTAGACCTATCACAAAGTTCCATTGCGGATTCGTAGGCTTTTTTTTTTTTATGGAATAGGATGGCAAACGAGCATGCGGTGCACCTCAAGTAATCACCGCCGCCCACGACCTCTCGCAGAGCGAGGGTGTGAGAGTGAGGCTACAAATATCCTAAAAAATCTTCGTCCTCATTTATCTATTATTTTTAAATTATTTGTTAGGACAGTTTGTTGCATTATTAATAATTTTATCAAGACACGATAATCATTAGGTATTATTAAATTAATAAGTTAGCACTCTAACGATGCCTGATAATAAATTAAGGCATATTTTTTCTCATGATGTTTAGCAATGGCGGAGCTATCAAAGTATGTCAAAAAATAGGCAGGCTTCCTTGTTTCAAATGAAATTATGAAAGATACTTTTGCTATTGTTCGTATTTATATATTCAATAGCGACCTAGTATTCACCACCCAGCTTCGCAGGGTAGTAGAGCGTGTTGTCTATGTTTTTAAGTATTAATATCAGCTTAGTATTTTTCGAATGACATTTTCTAGAATAGCAATACTTCGGTGATTTTTCTATAGAATTATAAAAAGTAATCATAACCATACGTTGCTGTATTATGTATAACAGATTTTAAGCAGCGTTTTTGATTTAAACTTCTAAGTGACTTGACTTTTTCTAACATTTTTAAGAATTAGGTATCGAATTTCCAGCATATTAAACTAAATCTTAACAGATTGTATATTTAAACCTTCCTCATAAATTACTATTGATAAAGACTGACCTGAAAATACATTATTAATTTTTGAGTCTATCGCAAACAGACAGACAACACGGAATTAACTTATTATGTAGTATGTTAGTAATAATGACCTAACATCACTTTAAATTTATGAAACAAAATGTTGAACACTAAGTACTAAAATGTTTGCATTATTAAAGTAGTTTAAGTTTTCCACTTCTGGTAGAAAGCTTTAGTACTTGACACGTGATCAGACGTGAAGATCCTCAATATTTCTGCAAACATTTTAGAAGAAAGTGACCTATTCGAATATCTAATACATTATCCCCGATAATCTATTGTGCATGAATACATTATTTGAGCTCCTGTTTCAACTAATGTGGTTTCAAAAGAGAACAAGTTAGTGTAAAGTTATTAATAACAGTTAAAATCGGAATAAATTTAAAGTATTTATACTTGGGTACATCAGTGACTTACAATTAAGTGTGATGTCCTCAATGTTTGTCCTCCCAAATTCACTTGATACCTATTTTAAAATATGCCCATTTATTTCATCTGTGCATCTTACAAGAATACTCGTAGTACGATCAGACCATAGAGTATAGGCGACTTTTCTATATTTATTGCTACCGTCTTGGCATTGACCTAATCTAGGTCTGGGTTAATATTATTCAAATGACGAACAAGTTTTTGCGCACACGGGTGATCTATCATGGGCAAATAGCAACTGTATCTGATAGCATGACAGTGGTACGGTAAAATAATTTTAAAGTAAAGGGATCATTATATTTAGGTGCTACTTTATCTTCTCCACATATTTACATATTTATCTTTATTTAAAGACTCATATTTTCTGGCGTTAGTAGAATAGTACCACCCTCATTTTTTACCGAGGTGTCGCAAAAGGCGAGTAAGGTAAGTCGACCTGCCGTGTGGTATCCGGCTGAGTAGAATAGATCACCCTCATCGCTTACCGAGGTGTCGTAAAAGGCGACTAAGGTAAGTTGACCCACCGTGTGGTATCCGGTTTAGTATAATAGACCACCCCCCTTCTTACCGAGGTGTCGTAAAATACAACTAAGGCAAGTTGATTTCAGGCAGGCGGCCGGTCCTAAAAAGCAGCCAAATCATGTTAAAGCATATTTATAACATGTAGTGCCGACCCGACTTAGAGTGGGATAAGGGCAAGAGGATATGTTATCTCTGGCGTCTAAAAGCCCTATTTATCATCGTAATTCAGTACTGAGATAAAAAGCAATCCTCCAGCCTTCAATTACAGTTACACATAAAACCACATTAAAGCTCCGTTTAAAAAGAAGGATAAACAAATGGGCTAGCGTACTTATATGTACGTATTAGCATGGATGTTTACGTACTTACGTACTTACAAAAGATAGCAATGCTCTATGCCAGGGCTTCTTAAACTTTTTTAATAGCGACCCCCTGCAAGCTTAGGAAATTTTAAACGACCCCCTCCTCCATATAATGAAATATATATTAACCGTAGATGTAGATGTAATATCGCACTATTTTACAATGTTAATAACAGTTTTGCATTGCCACTTTTTTCAAAAAATAGTTATAATAAAACTACAATAGTATTTTGTATGATTTTTATTTGTATTTATATTTGTACGTAGTGTGTATACTAATTTAAAATTTTTATTTATAGGTAATTGTTGTAAACTAACCAATCATAAATTTAATAAAATCTATTTAATTAAATTTAATGAAAAGGGGTAATGAAGGAACTTAAGAGGAGAAATATCAATAAATCTTTGTTAGAAAAGTTCTTTAAAGGACAGCTGCAACCATGTAGTTGTATCAATAATGATTGAAAAGTATCAGATCTTTGCGAAGCCTTTTGTTTTCAGTAGTCTCGCGACCCCCCTGGGTCGCGACCCACAGTTTAAGAAGCCCTGCTCTATACAACGTAATGCTCAAAATACCACACGAACAAATATTTCAAAAGTGCGATACTGGTACCTATGGTCTACAGTGCATTGTATTTAGGTATAGAAACTGCAACTCGATACCATCATGCCCATTGATCCTGCTGATTATGCTGACCGATAAACACAACAGGGTCTGCTTAAAATCCAGACCACGTCATTCATATAAACAATAACAACAAGATGAAGTGATAATGACGTGAATGGTCCAAAATAATACGCTTTGTACACAGTACAGCTAATGCGGTCAAAGCAATACTTTGTTGATGAGATGCAAGATAAATCTTGAGTTCTCGATGCAATGATTAGAGACAAAGATAATATACGACTAACGTACCTATACCGCCGCCGCTGTTTATAATAGAAACAGGTATGCACATAGTCTGCAGACTCCAGCGTTTATTTAAATCCTACTATTCCAGGTATAAAACGTAATGAAGTTACTACAATCTACAATACTACAATCACTACATATTATAAAACAAAGTCGCATTCTTTCCAAATTTCCCTATGTACGCATAAAACTTTAAAACTACGCAACAGATTTTGATGCGGGTTTTTTTTAATAGATAGAGTGATTCCAGAGGAAGGTTTGTACGTTTAATAACATGCAATACGGGGTAGAGAAATACTATAATTTTTGAGGTTTCTGTAAATAATTACATTTTTTCTGCTTACATTGCAAACACAGGCAACCCTACGAGATTTATCAAAATAATGTACTAAGTATTTGTACACCTTGAAAAGGTCTACAGAAAAGTCCGCGATGGTATATGTCTATCTCTTATGGATAATCCACTATAGCATTTTTTGTCATTTACTTTTTACGAAAAATAATGTCTTATTTTTGAAGCAATTCTTATTTTTAGCATTAATCCTTATCCAATTAAGTACCTTTAATATATTGTTGAGTTAATATAGATCAATATGGCCGTTTACAGCATGTAATTTAAGTGAATATTTTCGGAGATATTACAGATTTAAAATGCCGTGAGGACGCCGCGCTTCGCCCTATAACACTTCGACTTTAGCAGCGATGTCGCTCTTTCAAGAGTTTGTTTAAAGACATTCTGTAATTAATTGTAAAAATAAAATACATAGGGAAAATGTAAAAGTAAATAAGTAAAAATGTACTATATGAATTTAGATATTCCAAAGATAGCAGGAAATCTTCTTGGTATAGGGAAAGGAAATTGTTTTTCTCCAAATTTAACGCTTGCGGGCCACGGGCAGTAATGAATAAATCAAAACTACTGGATCGATTTTAATCATTTTTTTTACACTGACTGACATGGGATATATATTTTATACCCGTGCGAAGCAGGGGCAGGCCGCTAGTTATTGTATAAAACAATATAATTTTCATAGGGAAAAAGATAAAAAAAGTACTTTCTAATTTTTATACAAGATATAATATTAGTGCTACAATAATACATAAAGAAAATTGCTAACGAAACTATATATTTAGCGTCAGTCAATTATTGTTAAATTTATTTCATCATCATCCTATCGGCCGCCTGCCTGACGTGAACTTACCTTAGTCGTATTTTACGACACTTCAGTAAGAAAGAGGGTGGTCTAAACCGGATACCACACGGTGGGTCAACTTACCTTAGTCGCCTTTTACGACACCTCGGTAAGAAATGAGGGTGGTCTATTCTACTCAGCCGGATACCACACGGCGGGTCGACTTACCTTAGTCGCCTTTTACGACACCTCGGTAAGAAATGAGGGTTGTACTATTGTATTCAGCCGGATACCACACGGTGTATGTCATATGAAACAATTAACAATTTTATTTTATACTCGTAAAATATAATCAAAAGCGGATATTATGATCGTGTATCATAAAATAAAAATAAAAATTTATTTTTTATGAGATAGGATTACGAACTAAAAACCGGAGCGCGAGGGTAAGATACGTTATCGCAAACTGTAAGAGAACCGTTACTGAATGATATGTGAAGACTGTGAAAAATTGTTAATTTGCACAAAGTCGTTCTAAACGACCTGCCATTGTTGCTACACTATTATGTCATAACTGTCGTGGGACAAATAATTATGAGCACCGTTGCTGAAATTATATCTTAAGTTGAAACCACACTTTGTATATAGGTACACTTCTTTCAATGTTTTTTTTAAATTTTCATTTAACGAACTGGGTCACTTATTTGACTATGTTAGTCTGGTAGGTCTTCTAAAAATTATACTAACAATAATTATTCTAATTATGTCTACGCTTACCTAAATTAAGACTATTTACTCTCTACAAATATATTGCTAGGTCAGAAGTCAGAGTCGCCAAGCTAATGGTAGACACTCTTAGCGCCCGATACGTTTTGAACACATCCCACTAAAATGTGATGCACCTCTTTGACGGTCAAAATCTGGATAATTGGGTGTAAAGACCTTTTTCAACAAGTGTGCAAACTTGTTCAATGCAATGTGTCCGGAACGTAAACGAAAGACTGGAACAAGACTTGACTCAATATGCTATTAATCAATGACGTATCACAGGGTTGTGGTTAAATACTTTTGTACCAAATATCCTTTTATTTTAGACCTTTCATCAAAATATTCCTTCCAAAATTCTTTAAGACGCTTTTTAAATCTTCCTTAGCATCTTTTTCGTTCACCTTTTCTTCCATTGTTATTCATGATGAAACCGAATTGGATTAGAGTTGAGTTGGAACGAAATGGAATAGGGAAAAGTATCTTTCAACTATTTACCTAAATGTATACTAAACAATTTAAAAAAAGAAGTCAATCTTTCCGAATTTTGAAGTTCTTAACTTACTCTTCTCATAAAAGCAAAGTCATTAAAGAAGTGCCTACATTTTATGTTACAGAAAGTTCCTTGGTGTGCTTTTAACCACTGACGCGTATTTGTATCTTTTTTATAAAATCGTAACTTCCAAAAGGATTTAAAAAAAGGGCAAGGTTATATAAGTGCGGTTTTGCCCGTAGAGATGTTTCATAGCTATGTTTTAAGTAGAGATAAAAGCACTCTTCTCCTAGATAATAAGCTCTCATTAAAATTTAATGACAGGATCCCATTTAATATTGAACCTAATAATTGTGTCGGAGTTTTTGTGTTATGTATTAAATATAATCAAAGTATTTTGTATACAAGCATCCCTATAAATACCTATTATAAAAAAAAAAACCGATAATGTCCTGGAAATAAACCCAAAGATAGATACATTTAGTAAATAGTCTGCCCAAGTTATTTTAGTGGTTTTTTTTTGTTTTTAAAACTTATAATTGAACAAGAACAATATAACATGTCAACTTGCTCGACTTACTTATTTTTGTGTGTATTTTTATGTATACATTTATACAGAGAAATTTTTTGATAATGTTTTAAATTAGCTGGCACACTATAAGCCTCATATAAAACCTCATAAGCGATAAGGCCGATAATTGTGCCACTTTTATTAATAACTTTTGTTTTTCTGTGCTTCTTATTTTAGTACTTTTAATTTCTTAATGTAGAGATCGAAATACCGTTGCATTTACAAACTTTTTTAATAATCCACATTTTGTCACTTGTTTTTCTTAAACATTATTAAATATGACGTAAGCTACTCTTAAATGTATCCATTCTTGTATCTCAGATTTATATTTGGCAATAGAAAGTTCGTATAAAATACTCATTTAGGAGATGTCATATCGCTCTTCCTGGTAGCGGCCCACACAATCGTTGTTATATCGACTTTATAAGACACGATGACGTACCCCTATTTTCTATTCCAGTGGTCGGCAACCTTCTAAGACTAAAGCGTCATTAGTGACAATTTATAAAATAATTTAGAACACACTCTCACATGCCTATGGCTCCCATGTCATATATATATTAACTATATTGCAAAATCTGCCACAAAGATTATAAAGTCTTTAGTAATTTAGGCACCGTTAGTATTAGAACGCATACATGGATACTCGATAATATCAGATACGTATCGAGTAAAATATTTTATTTTATTTATTTTGTAAGACCATCAACGACAAATACATGATACACATTAAATAACCTCATTATTAATATAGACAGTTTTTAGGTAAATGTATCGTCAATTACAGATGGTGACGATATGAGCATTACAGTTGACAAAGTATAAACATAAAAAAAACATAAAGGAAAGACCAAATCATATAAAGCTAAGAAAATTCAATACAAGGACATTCAAAATTAGTTTTCTAATTCTATTGTAGACTATCATAACAATTAAGGTACATTGTGATAAGTTTATATAATATACAAAAATATAATGTGTTTCTATGCATAGCTGTGATCGCATTCGGTGCGACCGTGTGAATCTCTAGAGATGATCATGAGTTTAAACCCGGGCAGACACCAATGAGTTTTTCTATTAAAACTTATGTGTCTAATTGATAATTGCAATTTATCACACGCTTTTCGGTATAAGAAAACATCGCGAGGAAACCTGCATATCTCAAGAGAATCCTAGAAATATGTGAAACCTACCAATCCGGATTGGAGCAGCGTGGCAGGCCTTAGTTCCATTCCTTCTCTCCAAAAACGGAGAGAGGAGGCCTATGCCTAGCAGTGGGATAGTAATAGGCCGTTACTTACTTCTATGCAAAAAGAGACCCAGATCTCATGTGCGCTCACACCAGTAATAATTACGTGAACAAATCTTTTTCAAAGAAATACCTATTGATACATTGGCCGCCGTAAGGTTTCAAAATAGGAAACCCAAATCGATAAAGGTTAACTCAATCACATAACAATTAGTAGGTCACATAGTAGTAAATAATAAGTAGGTCCTAATCAATATTTAAATTCTGACCGAAAATTTACAGATTCAGAATATAATGAGCCAAACTATTAGATAAAGCTTTTATAGCCAGAACCGGTTTATTTATATTACAGATATTGTATACAGATTATACTAATGTGATTTAATCGTATTTATTTTAGATTCTTGTATAAATTAATTAATTAAAATTTTTGAATTTAAACTATCGTGAGTAGTATTCATAGTTAATGTATAGAACCGGCTATACTCACGTCTTATTCTATCGGGTTTACCCGACTAGTTTCGAACCCATCCGGGGCTCTTATTCATGAGCTCTTTACACGACGTTATCGCGGCGGGAACAGTTCCCATAACCCGATAGAATAAGACGTGAGTATAGCCGGTTCTATACATTAACTATAATTAAAATTTATTTTAATGTAGAAACTTTGTGCAACATAAAATAAATGTCTGCCCAAAAACGATAATTCGTTTTCTTCGCTAACTCTACCAAAGTGTTACTAATCTAATTTATTTACCATATTATACACAAGATCTTATTTGAAAACGAATAGCAAACGTGACATATGGTGGCCCAGATTTAAACTGTGCGTAATCTACAACTAAATACAATTTAGCATTAGGTATATTTGTCGCAATAACTAAGAAAGGGATGGCTCATAGTATTTGTAGCAACATATATAATTTGATCCCACCCTCTTAATCTTAATGAACAACTAATTATTCACATTTAATTATGATCGTTGTACCTAAGGTAAAATTTATTAAGAACTGTCATCATCATTCTCCTGCCCTTATCCCACTCTAAGTGGGGTCGGTACACGTTATTAAAGAACTGCCATATAATTCCGCCGATTAGTGTCGTATATAAATTATTAAATAATATAAATTAATAGGAACATCGTGGTAAAATACTAATTCTTACATGACTACTATATAACACTCAAACAAAAACTACGATTTACAAGACTCATTTAAGCAATGTAGTAATTGTTTTTTATAGTTATAATAGAGCCCAAAAAAATTACTAATTTTAACAGACAACACTGATACTAGATTGTAACTCCAAATTTTAGATTATTTTAAACTAGCATAATATGGCAATAATATGCTAATAGTTTTTTTATAAACACTGATTCTTAAATAGATTCTTCGTAACCAAAATCTCTACCGAGAGATTTTGAGCCACACCCTAAGAGACACAACAGACTCTTAAATCTTATTACGTAAGAAATTATACCCAACATTTGTACTGCTACAAATAAAACGACTATTTCTAAAATTGTTTTTTTCCTTTTCAATTAGATGAACTAAAGTAAGAAAAAAGAAAGTAGAATAGCAGACACTTTTTTTCTATTTGAGAATTTTGAGAATATTTATAGATATTTATAATTTGATATTTGAGAATATTTGAGAGAAGAGAAGAAATTTTTTTCTTTTTGATAGTAAAACAGCACGAATCACACGCACCTAAGGATTCAAACTATACATATCCTCTCCCCGATATTAATTGCAGGTTTCGTCGCGATAATTTCTATCTTTTGTATAGAACAAATACTTAAATTTATTCTTCGGATGCGACGAATATTCTTTGATATAAAGTGTATCATAATTTTTTTTTAAATAAACGTGTACGTATTTAAAGAAAACAGAAATATCCAGCAGTAGTTTAAAAATGCGTATCCTTACAAAAGACTAGCAACCCCGACCCGCTATTTATTATACTTACAAAAAAAATCAGCTTCGCCATTTATTTTATTTATTTATGCATCCATTAAAAGTATAATAGCAATTAAAATTTAAATATTATTAGGACCTCACCATCATCGGCTTCAATTTCAGCCATTGGGGACACAAAAGTAATTTGCAATATAAATCCGGATACTAATAAAATCACGGAAGACACCATTATGTCGCGAGTTGATCGGCAAAATTATTTAATAAATCACTAAGTCTTAGAAATAAATCAATTAAGCCAAGCAACACTTTGTCAAAAAACGATCGTAAATTTTTACGTAGCACGACTGCCGGTCACGAGTAACCGAATAAGCGCGCACGCAGCACACTGCCTTCTGAACAACTAAACTTGGAACACTGAAAGGTCTAACGTACGCCTTATGCCTTTGCCTAAGCAATTAAATCTTGGAACAGGGAAAGAAAGGAATAAACGAGATCTTGGAGTCGGTATTTATCTTTCAAAGGTATTCAAAGAAAAGCAAAAGTAAAAGCTATTAATATGCCGCCGCCACAAGTCGCTTTGTATTTGAATCAGCTTGAATAGAAACTCGTTATATTTAGTTAAGTATTCTTTTTTATAATTGAATAAATTAAATTAAAAATGTATTGATGAAAATAATATAACATTTTTGAGCACGTCAATAAATTAATCACTTGAAAATGCGTCCAAAAATTATGTATTAATTAACAATATTTAAATAGCAACTGGTTTTTTTTTGGTATTACAGTCTTCTCCTTTATGCGAATGAATGTATCTATTGAATGTATCGTGAATTACCTGTCTATAAATAGTTTATTTGAGCAATAAAAATGTATCTATTAACATATGAATATATTAAAACAACAAAGGACGTCCTTTATTACAATTCCTCGCTGGAAAAATGAAAGTGTTTTATCTACTATATAAAAATAAGTCGGGTTTTCCTTCCTGACGATATAACTCCAGAACGCACGAACCGATTTCCACGGTTTTGCATTCGTTGGAAAGGTCTCGGGCTCCGTGAGGCTTATAGCAACGAAAATCTAGGAAAAATTTCAATAGAAAAGCGGGAAAATAGGGAAAATCATTTTTTAAATACAGCGCCATATCAAAACTACTGGATCAATTTTAATCATTTTTTTTTACACTGACTGACATGGGATACATATTTTATACCCGTGCGAAGCAGGGGCAGGCCGCTAGTTTGTCATAAAAAAGCCGGGTCTGTTTCACAAGTTACCAACTTGTGAAACAGACCTGACAGATAAACTGTCAGTTAGCTTATTTGGAACATATCTGACACTGGAATTTTGCGTTTCTTAGGTTTCTCATAGGCTTATTCAGCACAAATTTCAAATGTATAAAGTAACGCGGGACTTTATCCCGCGTTACTTTATACATTTATTCGACAAGAAAATAATCAAATTCATGCGAACGAAATTGTAGCTGCTGTAAAATAAAAAGGTTAATAATACTTTTATTACTGCCGTTTTGACGTAGTACGCTCTTTGATATCCATATAGGTAGGTCTTATTAGGATATTTATGTCGTCTCGTCGCAATCATTAGACATGGGAATTTTTGAGTTGTTTCTAGAAAGCACTGTCATATGCTGTGATTAAGCTATGAGCCCCACCCATCGCCACTTTAGCTTCATACCTTATTGAGCTTTATCATCAGCTATGCACCTTCTATAAATCTTTTTATATCTGATTTAACCGCGATATTGAAACCTGCTTGAAAATACAATTATAGTATGCGCGTAAAAAAAATCTAAGGCAAATCTGGCATATGAGTAGCGGTGAGAAGAAAGTGACCGTAATAACTAGTAAGTGTACTGAGTAATAAATACATATATTTAAATATTCATGGGCAACTAACTGGCAATTACTAAAATTTAAATTAAATTATGTAGAAGCCAAGCCGTGCCCGCCGCTTCGCTGGATTGAAAATCAGTACGTCAAAAAGTTTTCCAGTGTAAATCCAGATCCTTTGGCTAAAATGTATATATGTTTCTGCCTATACGTTGCTCTACAACTTCCTCTATCTTCAAGTAAAATTCCCATTAAAAGCGGTTTAGTCGTTCCTGAGAAAGATCTATAAGATAAGATTTTGAGAAATTAGGATCTAGGTTTTATTAAAAAAAAAAGGTTTCAGCCCTGTCTTCGGGCACTGAAAAAAACTGCTCCAATCTTATGAGAAAGAAAAGTATAATACGTTGTCAATTGCAACGTCGTGATAGCTCAATTGGGCGGTCTCGAATTCAGAATAATAGGATCGATTCCAAATAAAATCTTTGTTTTATATTTTTACTTGAATTTTTATTAAAAAAAAATACCAGTCACGCGGGTACTATTTCATAAACAGTATAATATCATAAACCTTATGAATATATTACATATTCTACATATTTTCTAAAGATATATAAATGTATTTCAAACAAGGAGAAGACGCCAATTTATTGACGCATGCGCGTAAATCAGCGCGCGCACTTTTATTCATTCATCTGATAAATTCACTTCGGCCTCCCGAAAGAAACATATTGCTCCCAATAAAACAATATAATAGAATTTTTAAACAATCTCTATCAAGATGGGAAACCAGTTTAAAAACGTGGCGATCATAGCGTGCCTTAAAACTTTTCTTTTCTTTTACAACGTGTTGTTCTGGGTAAGATATTATATACTATAAATCTTAAACAGTTTTTTTTCAGCACTCTTTGCAAAAATTCATAAAATAAGCATTTGAATTTTATATTTAGTTTTAAACTAATTGTGCCTGCGGCTTTGACCGCGTTGAAGTTTTTGTTGTGTAAATCCCAACCCCACCGGAACTCTAAGATAAAAATTAACCTTTGTGTTGCGCTACATCCTCCTTTATCTTTGAAATTTCCATCAAAATCGGTTCGGCCGAGGCGGTACACTATTAACCTAAATCTTCCTTGAAATTTGCACTATATTTAAGTTAAAACCGTTCAAAAATCAGTTCAGTAGATTTTGAGAAAATCGATCACGCGGACTTTATTTTATAATCATAGTAGTACTTGGTTAACCGAGCCTTTTTTTAAAGTTATTTTTATTTTTTTTTAAATAATTTTTTATTTTTATTTTTTTTTAAATAAAAATAACTTTAAAAATAAGAAAAAATTGGGTAATCCTAGGTATTTTCCTTTCTAGAGATCATCCGTTACCCGAATAATATACGCTGACTTGTCAGTTTTCGGCAAAAATAGTGTTTCATATATAAAATCTGAATTTTTGTATTTTTTAATGCCCAAAAACAAAGACAAAACTAATTTTTTTATCAATAAAACCTAGCTAGATCAATTTTTTCCCTCCAAAACCTCCTGCATGTTGAATTTCAGGAAAACCGTTTCCGAAATTCCAAAAAATATACTCGTATATATACATACAGGATTAACTTAAATTTAAATATTATAGATAGATAATGTCATTATATATTGATGTATAGCTCAAATAAAATTAAAGCTAACTTTTATTTCTAACTTTTAACATTTCAATTACAGCGACTTGCGCAAGCAATTTAATTAAAATTTCTGTATACAATTGATACTTTCACAAAGTGTGAAGTTAAAAACGTTTCCGTTTTCTTTAATGTCAAGGCTCTTTGTGTCCATTGTATCGGGTCTCGATTGAATGATGCTAATACAATACTTTCACAGATCTCGGGCCTTTTTATCCTCGTTCTGGGTGTGTGGGCTGAGTTCTACCTTTATAAGTATATGGAACTGTCACCGGAGTTCTCTGGGACTGCGCCACTCGTTATCATTGGTATCGCAAGCTTAACCGTCCTCGTCAGTTCAATTGCTTTCTCTTGCATCATCAAAGGAAAACCAGAACTACTATATGCTGTAAGTTAATTATAATATACTAAATCCCCACCCCCTTCCATTTGGCCTGGTTGTGCAGTGGGTAGTGACCCACCAGTTTAGCTTCAGCTCCGCGAGTCATGGGTTCGTTGCCCGCCGAGGGCCAAAATTTTCTGTAAATTAATTTGTTGGTCTTCGAATCTGGGTGTATATTTGTATTTAAGTATGTATTTAAAAAATATATAAGTTTATATCCACCATTTGTCTGTCTATCATTACACAAGTATTAAGTTATTTACTTTGGAGACGGACGACCGTGTATGTAAGTGTCCCATATATTTATTTATTATTTATATTTGTAACGTCCCAAGATATTTCTTGAGGCAGGACACAGCTACGGTTATTGCCAGCTCCTGCCCTTAATCCAAAATTTATTTGAGTGTCCTTTGAGATACCTGTTGAGACTTGCTCTCAGACCTTTGACTGTTAAAATTACTTAATTATTACATATACATACATATAGACATATAGCAATTGTCTCATGAGCTTTAAAATAAATTATTAGAAAGGCATGAATAATAAAATAATTATTTTCAAAATCAAAATAATCTTTATTGACATAAGCTCTTTCCAGCACTTTTGAATCGTCAAGGATCAATATGATTAATGAAGCTACATCTGGTTCGGAATGTTGCTCTTCGTTGGAATGGTTGGAAGTCTGTGTTTCGGAATGTCCTATATTTTGTACAAAGCAATGATTGAAATAATTTAAGTACGCTTAAATGAGGTGTAAAACGACTGTAAGAGATACAACCTACCTAAAATCTTTATTATAGCATCGAAACATTAGCCTTTAGGCATTAATAATTATATGTACCAACACAACGCGATTTCATAGATATGAATTTACACACAGATACCTATTTTTTCTTAAGCATAGTGGTCCTTCCCCAGCAGTGGTATAATCACAGGATTTCTGAAGACACCATTACACTTAATGTTTTAATTTTTATCTTTTGACATCTTAGTTGAAAAAAGTAATCATTGAAAATCGTTACAATTCTATTTATGTTTAAAGTTAAGAAATCTTTTAACAAAATTTCATGTCCATGTCCATGTTAACCGTTGTGGAGTTCCCCCGTCTGGAGCCAATCCTGGTAGAAGCATCAGGTCATGCTTATCAGAAACATTCATTGACATCAAGTAGATCAAATGTAACTTGCCATATTCCACCATCACATACATACACGGCAAGTTAAAGAAAAGCTTTTAAAAGTCCTCCTGCCCTTATCCCACTCTAAGTGGGGTCGGCACAACATGTTATAAACATGCTGTTACATGATTTGGCTTCGTATTTTAGAACCGGCCGCCTGCCTGACGTCAACTTACCTTAGTCATATACGACACCTTGGTAAGGAGGATGGTCTATTCTACTCAACCGGATACCACACGGTGGGTCAACTTACCTTAGTCGCCTTTTACGACACCTCGGTAAGAAATGAGGGTGGTACTATTGTATTCAGCCGGATACCACACGGCGTTTAAAGAATAGCTTTTAAAAGGGCATTAATTTCACAGTACGGTGGAATATTGGTATGCATCTTCATGATGAACGCGGGAGTCGGTGCCTCGGCGATTTGCTACCGGGACACCTTCGCTAGAGGCCTGCACGATGGACTGACGAAAACTATTATCTCCTACAATCCGCAAAAAGCTAATTTTGACTTCGCCCAATCAACGGTAACAATTCAACTTATTAGAAAGTTCTTACTTTTAATAACATACACTAAACTGCAAAATATACTTGTAATAACGAGATATATAGTTGATTATAGTTAGTAATTTATAATGCTCGTAGATATACATACATCAATTTATCATATCATTTCCACTCATGAAAATTATTCACTTCATATATTTTCGTTGACGTCAAACTTTTATTGCATTATGAGATTCCATAATATTAAATATGAAATTTAAAAAATGCAATAATTAATCAAAACGGTTTCAAGTTTATGATTATCTGTACTCAATTTACTCAATGGACATATACAAGGTTTCTATATAAGTACCTACTCACTTCTGATAATTGGATAGTTGCGGTCGTAAAATCGCAATGGCTATAATACATTTGTATGCAATTTACAAATACAAAAACACTTTTACGAAGACGCGTATCAAATTAACAATTTACCTAAACTTATTTTACCCGGTTTTTAAAACAAGTTTATTAGCGATTACTGAAGTTGATATTATTTATTTCACATATGCCATTGTAATGTTTTACGTTATTAATTATATGTTTGTGATAAGTCGTCAAAACAATATACTCCTGACGATGCTTCAGTTACGGGGTGAAGCAATTGTTGAGATTATGAATGTGTGCAGTGCTTGTGTGTTATTGGTGGCGGACAGTGCATGAGATTTTACCAATTTCTGCATGTATCAGGTATGAGAACGAATAGTACACTCTACATTTAGCATTACATATATTTTCTTTTATTGCGTATTATAGCAAAATAATATTTTTATTACTTTTGTCTTAATTAAGCACTTATATCAACTTATGTTATACCTTACATAATGGAATAAGAGCAGATGGCTATCTTATACTAGCAATCGCCAGCGGCTCCACCCGCGTGGTAAGATTAAAACCGTAATATAGTATTATGATAACCATAAAAATGGTTAAAGTAGATTAACATTAAAAGCTAGACATATGCTGTCCCGGACTTTTATTAAGAACTTTTAGAGGGGAACAATTTTGTAATACATGATTTTTGAATAACTATTACCGTTTACATAGCGCACGCAAGTAAAGCTTTAAATTTTGCCGTTTTCGTAATATATTTTATTGCTGCTCCTCTCCTATTCAACTTAGCGTGATGTTATATAGACTATAGTCTTTTTCAAGATTCCGAGATTAGCGCGTTCAATAAAAAAAACTCTTCAGCTTTATATATTAGTATAGATTAATGGTTTACAATAACAGTTGCATTGCTGCGGCGTCTCTAACTATACGGACTGGATGCGACTGTCTCCGCAACGTGTGATTCCTATCTCGTGCTGTATTGATAAACAGAGATGCGTCACGGCCAACTACAGCGACGTTTTCCAAAAGGCAAGTGGCAGACAATGGTAATTTAAAAAAAGTTTAGACTATTTATGGCGACTTTTTGTGACGCAATGGTATGTTTGTTGGTCTCACATGCATCTAAAATTACTTACCGTATGTCGTCGAAAATAAGACTTCTATAAATATTATTTATAATATCTATATTATTTATAATATATTTGTTTTAACAAAGACTGCAAAAGCTGTTTGTCTATGTGTGATAATCATCATCCTCCTGCCCTTAACCCACTCTAAGTGGGTTCGTACATCATGTTAAACATGTTGTCACATGATGTCACTTATTTTACGACGGGCCGCCTGCCTGACGTCTACTTAACCTAGTCTCTTTTTACGACACCTCGGTAAAGAAGAGGGTGGTCTATTTTACTTAACCAAAAACCACACGGCGGGTCAACTTACCTTAGTCGCCTTTTACGACACCTCGGTAAGAAATGAGGGTAGTACTATTCCACTCAGCCGGATACCACACGGCAGGTCGACTTACCTTAGTCGCCTTTTACGACACCTCGGTAAGAAATGAGGGTAGTACTATTCTATTCAGCCGGATACCACACGGCGTAAATAGCTCTATGCTTGTGTGTCAAATAAGCATGACTATACGTACGTGTAATATTCTATCACTCAATATAATCAAACATCTATTTTTTAGGGTTGCTATGAAGTTATAATGGAGTATCTTACAGACAACTTCAATGTTCTATTTGGATTGGCTATCGAAACCGCACTTTGTCCTTTAATTGGAGCGATGTTGTGTTGCGTTCTCGCAAGATACATAGAAAAATCTAAATACGATATCATCAATTGAATATACTGGCCAAATTAAGGATCTACCATGAATCTCACGACTGAATTTAGGGTATTTAATTGTATTTGTAAATCACTTTTTGTGACAAAAATCAATAAAAAATATATGTCTTCTACGTTCTTCTAGTTTTAAAGTCCATGTATATACAAAATTAAGATGAAAAACATCATTATTTATCTATTTATAATAATAAATTCTTGTATATTTAATATAGTATAACGTTACAGCAAAGACTATACATTACACTATAGAAACAAATTCGAAAATCGAACAAAGTTTAATCCTTTCTCTTCAAGCCGTGTAAATTTCGGTGCCAAATTAAACGAAAATTATTTTAATTAAATCGTAAATTATTACGGTAAATAATTTAAATGTCATTTAAGTTTTGAATATTAAAAGATAGGGGGGGCATAAGAAATTCTAAGGTGGGAGTATGGCACATTAAAGATTGGGAAAAAATGATGTAGTTAGGTATAAATATGTCCGTTATAAAAATGTATTGATTTTCTTCCTTCATAAAACTTTATATCTACAAGTAAATTTAATTTTAAGGCAATTTTCCTTGTAAGAAATGTAATTAGCAAAATAAATTATTATGAATATTATACACTTTGTTTTTGTCCCGTTATTTTATATAAAAATAAAATATTTCAATTTATTTACGCTTAATATTAATTGTTTATTAACTTATATTATGTTTTTACTTTATAAAACCTAAAAATGCTGCAAAATATACCTTAATATTAACACGCAACGCATGCGCAATCGATGTTTGCGCCTTGGCGGTAACATTTGACATCTAAAAAATATTTTCAATATTTAAACAAAACTTTGTTTAAATATTTTGTTTTTAATAATATTGTTTTACGTATTATATATAGTATGAGAGTAGATAAAGTAGTGTATGACACTGTACATAACTTGGTCTCATTATGCAACAGTATCATAATCTACTATTAATAGATGTAAAAAAAGACTTTTAATAATGTAACATTTAATAACTTTATTTACTCCTTAATGCAAGATGGTATATCTACCATTTTTAATTATCTATAAAGTTAACCTAATAAAATGAAGTTAGTCACTATCTGAGCTTGCTTTTTCTTCTTTTTGTTCAACAGGTACTTCTTGCTTATAATGACGATATTCTGGCTTCAACTCCCACATATTTTTATGAGGATTTTTCAAATTATAATTACATACTTCTTTCAATATCTCTTTTAGGTACACAATAGGTTGTCTAGTAATCTGAAAAATTACAATATGTACAGCTTAGAATACTTCTTCCTGCCCTTATCCCACTCTAAGTGGGGTCGGCACAACATGTTATTAACATGTTGCCACATGATTTGGCTACGTATTCTACGACCGGCCGCCTGCCTGACATCAACTTGCCCTAGTCGTATTTTACGACACCTTGGTAAAAAAGAGGGTGGTCTATTATACTCAACCGGATACCACACGGAGGGTCGACCTACCTTAGTCGCCTTTAACGACACCTCGGTAACAAATGAAGGTGGTACTATTCTGTTCAGCCGGATACCACACGGCTAACAGCTTAGAATACATATTTAAAATAAAACCTTTAATTTCTTTAGTTACCAAATAACCCATACTCTAAAATTATTATTATTTAAAAATACATTAAACTTCTCATTGGCCAGGTATAGACTAATTTTCTCATGTAGAATGTCCATTCACAATGTTACCCAGAATATTTAAATAAACAAGAGCAAAAGAATTTTATAGAAACACTTAATATAATTTGCTGTTGTACCTTTTGTAAGTCCTTAATATTGTAATACTGATGCTTTTCAAATGCTGCAAATAGTACATTAAGCACTGCTTCTTTGTCATCACGAGCCTTTTTGCCTTCTGCTTTCTTTCTCTCCTGATATTCAATCTAAAAACAAACAATAGCTAGATGCTAAAAAATACCATGTAATTAAAGTATGCAAAATAAATGATTAAACTGGTATTAAGATTTTAACAATGACAACTCAAAAATAATATTAACTGTTTGATCCAAATACTTAAGAATTAGCATAGGCTAAAGTAACTATACAATATTAGAGATCAAGTTGTTTTAAAAAGTATTGACACATGACTTCGTCATCTACCTGCCCTTATCCCACTCCAAGTGGGGTTGGCACAACATGTTATAAACATGCTGCCATATGATTTGGCTGTGTTTTTACGACCGGCCACCTGCCTGACGTCAACTTACTCCAGTCGTATTTTACGACACCTCGGTAAGGAGGGTGGTATATTCTACTAAACCGGATACTACACCGTGGGTCAAATTACCTTAGTCGCCTTTTACGACACCTCGGTAATAAATGAGGTTAGTCTATTCTACTCAGCCGGAAACCACATGGCGGGTCGACTTACCTTACTCGCCTTTTACAACACCACAGTAAGAAATAAGCGTGGTACTATTCTATTCAGCTGGATACCACAGGGCGTTATTGATATATTACTTATTATTGGGTAAGTTAACTTCAAGTAATAAAAATAACTAAAATATTCAAGGAGTGATACATACATTATGTTTATGGTCAGAAACAGGTTTGAAATTTTGAACTATTCGTTCTAGCTGTTGCACTTGTCTTTGAGGCATAGAAGCTTTTCTAATGGACTCCGACTTAAGCTTGTAATAAGTGGGATCTGCGTATGGTCTACATTCTAATTTTTGAACTATTCTTCCTTCCATATAAAGTTTTTCAGACTCTGGCACAACTGCATCTGTATTGGACGCTGTAAGAGATTTTTAAATTAGTTGTTAAAAGTAATGTTTCAGTCTTAAATTCAACATTATTGAGATGCTTATCATATTTAAATATCATATGCTCAATAAGTATGTCAACTGTCATTCTAGACATATCTTCCCAAACTATTATATGTGAAACCTTACTGTTTGTTGTATACACCTAAGAATTTGCAACTTATATATATATCCTCCTGGTCCTCCTCCTCATTAGTCGCCTTTTATGACACCTCGGTAAGAAATGAGGGTGGTACTATTCTACTAAGCCGGATACCACACAGCTAGGAATTTGCAACTAATAAAATAAAAGAAGTTTTTTTTCACTCCTCATTAACTTATATAAATAAAATTATTGTGATGATAACTGTATGTGACAATGTGTAACATATGCAAATGTGCCTATTTCCAAAGAAGAAGTATGACGAATCTGAATACAAATACTTAAAATTGATCTCCCTGAGGAGACCAAGTATGGTAGATTTTAAACTTTTTATATAAACAAATGGGTCACATTGCAATAACTCGGAGTTACCTTTGTATAAATTTCAACATTTCGGCAAAGTTGCATCCACTGTGGTCACGAACTGACTGCCAGTCATGATGAGACCCGTTTGTTTATATATTAATGAGACCAAGTATGTTAGACACCTTAATTTAGCATTGATTTACAGATTTACACTATCATTTGCTCTATGCAAATCTTCTTTTACAGAGGGTTTTCTTCCCATGACTATAATGAGTTTGCATCAGTGCTTATTTGTATGCAAGAATGTAAGTTCGTGTTTGTCATCAGCAATGTCATACATACGGGCAGCATGAGCGAACACTCCTAACGATTGTCGCGTCACATTAGAGACATCAAGACGGTGTTCTTTGGGTATTGATTGTTCACCAGGCTCTTTTAAACATAAAACACCTTCAGAAAGAGACAGTTGTACTTGTGTTTTTTGGCCAGGAGCACGGGAAATCTTTAGTTTACCGACTTCAATTTCACCAGGAGCTTTATCCCACTTGTTCGCTATGTACTTTGGTACTTTTACAAGCCAAACACCTCGTCCAGTATTTGACAAATCCAATTCGCGGTCAACGTGAGGCATATTGTGATTTATACTCATAATGCAATTCTTAAGATACCACTGGCTTTAGTTACAGAAACAGAACTTATTGTTAGTATTTATTTTAAACTATAATACTTATAACAAGGAAATAAGAAGAATTTAATATATACGACGTAGACAGAAATCAGTTTCAGTAGGTAACTCTTTGACAGAGATCTGTGCTTCTGCCATAGATTATTAACTATAAAATAGATGGTTGAGATTCATACATTGGCGCGAGCCTATTTTCGGTGGTATGGGGGGGTGCAGAGTAGCACTATAGCTACTTACATTCTCATTCGTATAAAACTATCTGCCTCTCACCCGTTTCATTCATAAAAACGGATTTAGTCTCAGCTCTGACTCTTTCTCACATATGGAGTAGTAATATATATAACGTATGACGTAAAATCGTAGTAAAATTAGTGATGTACTTGGTGCGCTAAAACCGTAACTAGTGATGTCAAAGTTTTATCGATTCGCATT
Source organism: Morpho helenor (assembly GCA_029227775.1). NCBI lineage: Eukaryota > Metazoa > Arthropoda > Insecta > Lepidoptera > Nymphalidae > Morpho > Morpho helenor. Next base: position 13,199,045 of record JARGCU010000025.1, read on the forward strand.
TTACTCTTACCGATTATTTGGATAACCGGTTTTCCTGTAACATATTAATAATGATTTTTAGATTTTAATAAAACAAAATATTTAAGGAAATTCTTTAATAGACTTTTACTGTAATAAAAAAATTTCTATTCAACAGCCGTTTTACATTTCTATGTGCATGCTTCTTAAAAAAAAAAGTTTTTCCTAAACACGCTAAAAGTGCAACTTCAAAAATGATTACTATTTTTAAATAGGAAACAGAATCGGCGATCATGTATCTTGAAAATATAGGAATTGTAATTTAAATTATTATATATTATTATTAAATATAATTAATTATAAGTATTCACTCGAAAACAAATTTACAAGATTAGTATTTGAAACAATAGATGCTTTCGTTTTTACCGTTTTAGTATTTAGGAAAAAACATTATACTTAAAAGGAGTATACTTGATGGTAAATTATAAATATTAGTCTTTTTTAGATATATTGGTAGTAGTTTTATAGAATATTAGTGGTTTTTATCTCTAAGTATAATATTTTCCATCAAACCAGTTAACACTTCGGATTTATACATATAAAGTAAGAATTAAATTGTGAAATTTTACCATAATTAATGTGCCAATTGATACCAAGCTTTTCGATGAAAGAAAACATCATGAGGAACTATACTCCATGGGTTAAGTATTTAACTAAATGTAAACATGTCAAAACAGGTAGTTTATAGTAGGCATTATCTGCCTACTATAAAGTACCTTTTTTATTACAACACATTATACTAACATTTCATATAATTTTTAATTCTTTTAAAGAATTTAAAATTATTGATAGTATTCGCACCACTTTATTATGGCGTGATTGCTATCAATAATTTTTACAAACTTTGAAACAATAAATAAGAATTATAAAATTTTTAAAGAAAACGATGGATAATATTAAATACACTAAATTACTACACATTTAAGTATCACAGAGTGAAGCTCGTAGAATATTGATATTATGTTGCGTTGGTTAATCCAATTACCATTTTAGGTAGTTTACTTGGCTAATTTGTATCTGCTGAATTTTATTAAATTATATATTGCTGTTTTGCTATACTAAAGGTATAAATATTTAATTTTAGAAAATACCAATCAATTTATGAAAATTACATTTATAAATATTAGAGATATTCTTTTGACAACTGCAGTTGAATCCCAATTTTTTCATTTGTTAATAATATTATTGTTATGACATATTTGTCACTCCTGAATCACATGGTTTTGTTTGTTTACATCTTGTTATGTTTCTATACTTATGGAGTATATATAGTAAAATAATAAAAATTTTGAATCAATTTTTAAATGTTAATAATAGTAATATTAGTTAGTTACTTTTGCCTCATGTATCATAGTTCTATAACTTTACTTGCGATAAAATTTTCCATTTCCATTATCGTTTTCCAAGTATCTGCAGTACTGTGAATTCTCCTTAATTGATACACCGTTGTCTAACTCGCATTATGATTACGATTATGCAAAAAACTTTTAACAAATCATATTTATGATTAATGCAAGTTAACCAGTAATTATAGTTTTTTTTAAGTTATATACATTTTTGACTAATTAACACTTTACATGCCATATAATGCCATTCCAAAGATATAAGTTTTTGTGATGGATAATATAATTTTAACTAGATCAAATCTTTCAGTTTTATTAGACAATAGCGTAATTATAAAAATTTCACAATTTAAATAATCCTGTTTTGAAAATATATTACTCCCAGGATTGCTCAGGTTTTTAGTTTTGCTACACAAGTAAAAACACGTGTTTTGAATAGGAATAAATGGTGTTAATGTTAAAATACACAATTTTTAGCAGCAATACAGGCAGAACTCATATTTCATTATAAGCCCGTCGTTTAAGCAAACTAACAATTAAACTAGCAACTAAGCAATTGTTATTCATTTTCCTGAGTAATGAAAATTTTAAACCCATTCATCTCAAAATATAAGTTTTTGAGTTGTACCGCTATTGCTGCACATGACCGATATATCAATATACTGAACCGGTAATATGATAATATGGCTTGGGTCTGGAAAATATTTCTGATGGAATACAAGGTACTATAACTATCAAACAATAATATTAACCAATAATGTTTTAAACAATGAAACCAAATTATGATCCGTTCTAGTGTGCTAGAGCCCCCTTATCCACGGATTTGAGAAAAAATCCATTGGGTCCTAGTTAAGAAGTTTCAAACTTCATAATGTTTGTCAATTATACTAATATGAATACTATTTTGAAGACACAACCTTCTCTTGAGTCCTCTAGCATTGAAGCGGACTTTTACAGCCTTATTTCAAAATTCCGAATGGTTCAGGCGGCAAAATAAATTGTTAGTGAATAAAAGCATTCGCGCTGTGAAAATGTTATTACTAATGTCAATAAATGAGGCTAAATAATTATGATTCGACTGAAGCTCTTCATATATGTTCATCTGCATCATCGGGCTCGTGGACACTTCCCGGCGGAAGAGTTCGCAGCATATTTAACCTGTAATAAATAAGTTATTCTTTAATAATGTATAGATAGAACATTAGTTTGCAAAGGTAGTCTTACAGACAATCTTGGCATTGATATCCCCTGAGTAGAATAGACCACCCTCATTTCTTACCGAGGTGTCGCAAAAACCGATTAAGGTAAGTTGGCGTCGGGCAGGCGACCGGTCGTAAGATACCAAATCATGTGATAACATGTTTAAAACATGTTGTGCCTACCCCATTTAGAGTGGGATAAGGGTAGGAGAATGATGCATTGACAAATAACAGAGATTTTAAATTTTAAAAATATATTTTTAGCTTCTACTGGTCTTAAATAGTGTCTGGAAAATATTTTTTTCGTGTCTATAACTTTGTCTACAGTTATATTTTAAGTATAGAATAGAGACTATAATTATAAATTTTGTTTTTTTAATAATAAAATATAAGGGGTATCTGTGACAATCTTTGTGTTATGTTAAATATCTTTGATTTTGTACTGTTAGCAGTACCAGGCTAAAAATATTATGCTTTCCAAATACTGTATTGTATGTGACAAAGTTCCAATGATCATCACTAATATGTCTTTTAAGCTATTCTTATATCACACACTTTTTTGCATCACTATAATAGAGGAAAAATTGTACCAAACATTTTTTGTTATATCTCAAACGGATTAGGCAGTTAGCCCATTAGACATATAAGCTTCAGTTTTAATAGAAAGTGAAATGGACAGACTGACATACTTTACATCAAATATTTACTTGCCTTCATCTAGTCAAATCAATTGACCTAATCATGTGCTTCATCCCATAAAGCATCAACAGCATATAGCCCTTAGACGTCATCCCAATGAGTACTCTCTTTGGCTATGACCAGGTTCATCTGAAAATTATTGCAAATACATTTTAATAAATATGGAACAAGCTATGGATAGCTCAGCGGTGAGGCCGTTCGACTCTGTAAAGACGATCATGGGTTTATACCCCGCGCTGGCACATGTCTAATTGACAATTGCAATTTATGACACGCTTTTCGGTGAAGGAAAATATGGTAAGGAAATCCGCATACTTCTAGCGAATTCTAGGGATATGCGTAACCTACCAATCCGCATTGGAATAACGCGATGGTAGGTCTTTGCTACAATACTTCTCTCCAAAAAACGGATAGAGGAAGCTTATGGTTCCCACTGCTGGGGTGGATAACAGGCCGTTACTTTAAACATACACATGCCAATTTTTGTGTTTACAAACAAAAATGATTTATATTTGAAACATTTTAACTCACTTGAAGAATATCAGCCATTGTATCAGATATTAATGAATTCATTGCAACAACAGTAGCAGTGCCTTGACCAGACACAGTTACTCAGACAAAAAATCTAGTTGAAATGTGCATAACTAAATGGGATAGTATGTTAAAGTATCTTGAACAAATAACTTTCTGTTAAATAATTAAAGTATGTCTGTAATCCATATTGTCTGTCGCAGAAAGAATAAAAACTATTCAGAAATAACCACCTAAAACATAGAATATAACTGATATTGGGTATGACATATGATATACAACACTTCAATAAAGCATACACAATAAATATTACTATAGAAGGAAAAGTTTTATTTTTATTATTTTAGTTTTATTTTTACTTATATTTTAAAATTAAAAAATAAAACTTCCCTATATTATCACAGTTCAATAAAAACACTAAGGATATACTATAATGCTATATGCTTCGAGGTCCCTGCTTTAATAAATGTATATATAAATTGAAAAACACTAGCTTAAATTGTACTATATATTATAGAAAAAGAATATAGCACGAAAAATACTATATTTTTATCGCTAATTGCAATTGTCGTGCTTTTTTTAATTAACTGTGAATGGAACGCACCCGCAGCCCTGCATAGGGAATGTAGGAATGAAACTCATTCATGTATTTACGGGGCTTAGTTAGTTAGTAGCTCTAACTCCGTGTCATTATCCAGCGAAAAGTAATAAAAAATAATCATGGAAAAATAAATAATGATTGAAAATAGATGTGTCCTATTTTTTTTCCTGAATTTCCTAAAAGTACTATATTTTTTTGATTTAAAAAGAAAAATAGTATTTTTCTTCAAAAAAAAGGTGGCAACCCTAATCGCGCCCTTTTTGATTAAATAGGGGCAACACTGTGCCGTTATTGTTTCCGGTTGAGTCTTCTATTTGATAAAACGTTTCAGTGACATTCAGTCCTTGTTCGTCATTCGAGAGAAGTGCATCTCGGAACGGGAATTGTGGTATTCCTATTATATCGTGTTCTTGTATATAGTGTGCGTTAACAAGTTAGTGTTATATGTGTTATAGTGTTGTTGGTAATTGTATATTTTTGCGTAAGTAAAAAGTGATTACAGTTATATATTACGTATAACGAACGTTTCTGGTGAGTCAGTACGTTTCAATTTTCTTCGTATTAAATAGTGCAAAAGTATAGTTTATTTGTTATTAAGTTTTGGATAACTACTCACATTTTATCCGCGAATGTTTGTTGAAATTCAAACATTTGAGTTGTTGAGTTTGTGATAGTGAATGTATATAGTGCTTGTGTATGGTGGTGGCGGTGGTGGAGGTTTGTGCATGTGTTTTTTACGAATCCTGCATGTATCAGGTATGATAACCAATTGTCCACTCTACATTTAGCATTATATACATTTTCTATTTTACTTCATCGCCGATTATAGCAAAATAATTTTATTATTACTTTTGCATAATTACTCTGTTTTAATCATAGCTTAGGTAAATATAGACATTGTAATCTTTAATATTTAATGACTAGCAGCGTCTGACTGCCCTCCTGTAAAAGCTGCAGGGCTTTTTCTTCTCATTTAACAGTATGGTTGAGGTGGACACTGCAGTGTTCTTTCTTCCCATACTGTGTAGGCGTTTTGTTGGTAATGTTTGTTTTCTGTATCGTCGAACATTAGCTTCAAAAGCGCGCTACTTTGTAAGACGTTTTATTAACGGGCTAGCCATTATAAAGGTGTCGTACTGATTTCTGAAATTGCGCAGTTTTGGTAATTCGTACGTCATTAATTTTTACATTTTTTTTTGTAATGGTTATGTGTTGCGGTTGGCAAAGAGCCGGTATTTGGCACCTGCAATACATGTAAAACCTTAATTCTTTTCCCAGTCGCTTTTGGCTACTGATGTTTGAGTGCACGCTTACATCTGTGGCTAAAATTACGGGAATCTAACTTAGCTTCATAAATTCAGACTTCACTTGAGTATTAGTTACCTCGAATGCATTTTCTCAAATTACAGAGGTCCTGGTGGTTGACGCTACTGTTCGGCCTGGCGCTGTTCGAGCGCTCGAGGCGACGGCGGAGCGACAGCAGCTGCGGCATAGCCGGACGGGCCGGCCTGGGGTGAGGGGCGGCGGCACGTCTCCATTGGCAGCAGCGAGGCCAGACCAGCGTAGCTCGTGGAGTCACGAGGCCAGCTGTCGGACTGCCCTCCTGTAAAATTAATCCATTAATTTCATTCAATCCATTAATTTTTACATTTTTTTTTTGTAATGGTAATGTGTTGCGGTTGGCAAAGAGCCGGTATTTGGCACCTGCAATACATGTAAAACCTTAATTCTTTTCCCAGTCGCTTTTGGCTACTGATGTTTGAGTGCACGCTTACATCTGTGGCTGAAATTACGGGAATCTAACTTAGCTTCATAAATTCAGACTTCACTTGAGTATTAGTTACCTCAAATGCATTTTCTCAAATTACAGAGGTCCTGGTGGTTGACGCTACTGTTCGGCCTGGCGCTGTTCGAGCGCTCGAGGCGACGGCGGAGTGACAGCAGCTGCGGCATAGCCGGACGGGCCGGCCTGGGGTGAGGGGCGGCGGCACGTCTCCATTGGCAGCAGCGAGGCCAGACCAGCGTAGCTCGTGGAGTCACGAGGCCAGCTGTCGGACTGCCCTCCTGTAAAATTAATCCATTAATTTCATTCAATCCATTAATTTTTACATTTTTTTTTTGTAATGGTAATGTGTTGCGGTTGGCAAAGAGCCGGTATTTGGCACCTGCAATACATGTAAAACCTTAATTCTTTTCCCAGTCGCTTTTGGCTACTGATGTTTGAGTGCACGCTTACATCTGTGGCTGAAATTACGGGAATCTAACTTAGCTTCATAAATTCAGACTTCACTTGAGTATTAGTTACCTCAAATGCATTTTCTCAAATTACAGAGGTCCTGGTGGTTGACGCTACTGTTCGGCCTGGCGCTGTTCGAGCGCTCGAGGCGACGGCGGAGCGACAGCAGCTGCGGCATAGCCGGACGGGCCGGCCTGGGGTGAGGGGCGGCGGCACGTCTCCATTGGCAGCAGCGAGGCCAGACCAGCGTAGCTCGTAGAGTCACGAGGCCAGCTGTCGGACTGCCCTCCTGTAAAATTAATCCATTAATTTCATTCAATCCATTAATTTTTACATTTTTTTTTGTAATGGTTATGTGTTGCGGTTGGCAAAGAGCCGGTATTTGGCACCTGCAATACATGTAAAACCTTAATTCTTTTCCCAGTCGCTTTTGGCTACTGATGTTTGAGTGCACGCTTACATCTGTGGCTGAAATTACGGGAATCTAACTTAGCTTCATAAATTCAGACTTCACTTGAGTATTGTTACCTCAAATGCATTTTCTCAAATTACAGAGGTCCTGGTGGTTGACGCTACTGTTCGGCCTGGCGCTGTTCGAGCGCTCGAGGCGACGGCGGAGCGACAGCAGCTGCGGCATAGCCGGACGGGCCGGCCTGGGGTGAGGGGCGGCGGCACGTCTCCATTGGCAGCAGCGAGGCCAGACCAGCGTAGCTCGTGGAGTCACGAGGCCAGCTGTTGGACTGCCCTCCTGTAAAATTAATCCATTAATTTCATTCAATCCATTAATTTTTACATTTTTTTTTTGTAATGGTAATGTGTTGCGGGTGGCAAAGAGCCGGTATTTGGCACCTGCAATACATGTAAAACCTTAATTCTTTTCCCAGTCGCTTTTGGCTACTGATGTTTGAGTGCACGCTTACATCTGTGGCTGAAATTACGGGAATCTAACTTAGCTTCATAAATTCAGACTTCACTTTAGTATTAGTTACCTCAAATGCATTTTCTCAAATTACAGAGGTCCTGGTGGTTGACGCTACTGTTCGGCCTGGCGCTGTTCGAGCGCTCGAGGCGACGGCGGAGTGACAGCAGCTGCGGCATAGCCGGACGGGCCGGCCTGGGGTGAGGGGCGGCGGCACGTCTCCATTGGCAGCAGCGAGGCCAGACCAGCGTAGCTCGTGGAGTCACGAGGCCAGCTGTCGGACTGCCCTCCTGTAAAATTAATCCATTAATTTCATTCAATCCATTAATTTTTACATTTTTTTTTTGTAATGGTAATGTGTTGCGGTTGGCAAAGAGCCGGTATTTGGCACCTGCAATACATGTAAAACCTTAATTCTTTTCCCAGTCGCTTTTGGCTACTGATGTTTGAGTGCACGCTTACATCTGTGGCTGAAATTACGGGAATCTAACTTAGCTTCATAAATTCAGACTTCACTTGAGTATTAGTTACCTCAAATGCATTTTCTCAAATTACAGAGGTCCTGGTGGTTGACGCTACTGTTCGGCCTGGCGCTGTTCGAGCGCTCGAGGCGACGGCGGAGCGACAGCAGCTGCGGCATAGCCGGACGGGCCGGCCTGGGGTGAGGGGCGGCGGCACGTCTCCATTGGCAGCAGCGAGGCCAGACCAGCGTAGCTCGTGGAGTCACGAGGCCAGCTGTCGGACTGCCCTCCTGTAAAATTAATCCATTAATTTCATTCAATCCATTAATTTTTACATTTTTTTTTTGTAATGGTAATGTGTTGCGGTTGGCAAAGAGCCGGTATTTGGCACCTGCAATACATGTAAAACCTTAATTCTTTTCCCAGTCGCTTTTGGCTACTGATGTTTGAGTGCACGCTTACATCTGTGGCTGAAATTACGGGAATCTAACTTAGCTTCATAAATTCAGACTTCACTTGAGTATTAGTTACCTCAAATGCATTTTCTCAAATTACAGAGGTCCTGGTGGTTGACGCTACTGTTCGGCCTGGCGCTGTTCGAGCGCTCGAGGCGACGGCGGAGCGACAGCAGTTGCGGCATAGCCGGACGGGCCGGCCTGGGGTGAGGGGCGGCGGCACGTCTCCATTGGCAGCAGCGAGGCCAGACCAGCGTAGCTCGTGGAGTCACGAGGCCAGCTGTCGGACTGCCCTCCTGTAAAATTAATCCATTAATTTCATTCAATCCATTAATTTTTACATTTTTTTTTTGTAATGGTAATGTGTTGCGGTTGGCAAAGAGCCGGTATTTGGCACCTGCAATACATGTAAATCCTTAATTCTTTTCCCAGTCGCTTTTGGCTACTGATGTTTGAGTGCACGCTTACATCTGTGGCTGAAATTACGGGAATCTAACTTAGCTTCATAAATTCAGGCTTCACTTGAGTATTAGTTACCTTCCTTTAGTTGCACTTAGTCTAGTGCTATTCCATCTCTGAAAATAATTTTAAAAAATTAAAAAAATTAAAAATTGTTACTATTCAAATAGAACCTCTTATGAACAAGGTTGTATTTGAATCTATATGAATAGTTGTTCTATAATATAAAAAAAATGTTGTCTGTGTCATTATGCATTGATTTGTTAAGAAAGAGTAAATGGGATCACTTTTAGAAAAATTGCTTTTTATTATTGCATAAGTATGAAGGAGAAATATTGTTTGATATTTAATTTCTGTTAGATATAAACAGTTGCACATTTTAAGTGATTTATAAATTACATAAATATTTACTTTCAGTTTTATAGAACAGTCTTTTAATATTGCTGTTATTCTTTCATTCATTACACATACTATTATATCTTTTATTAGCACTGTAAATGTAAAGATATCTCAAATCATAACTATAAATAACATCATGTGACAATCATATTAAAATAAAAAATTACTCTTAATCTTGGATCTGAGGATTCTTGAATCTGCAATTAATCAATCAATCGTTTAATCAATCGTAAATTTAAATTTTGCTTTTGCTTTTTAATTAAAAATCAACAATAGTGTTATATAAAGCAATACATCGTCTCTGCTACAATGTATTAAGTTCCGTGTCCCTCGCCGCGTGCCGAGACTTCCAATGACTTTACTTTACCAGCCTTTTGCTAAAACCAATCTAAAACAGTTTTCGCCCATGTCTAGGTTGCCTAAATTATTTAATTCAATCTGCGGAGAAGTGGATATTTTTAACGACACTTTACGAAAATTCAAAAAAAAAGACAGTAAGATTGTTAAGAGGCTGTTAATTTGATGCAATCGATAATAATATAATATCTTTATGTGTTTCGTTTACAGAAAATGTAATTGTTTTTTTTTACCTATTAACTTTAAACTGTTTGCTTATATCTTTATGTAATGTTTTTATTTAAATTGCTTAAAAAATTTTTGGTGCATGCCGTGACACCTTCATAAGTTGTACATATTCATTTATTTTTTGTGTCTGTTTTATTATACGTAAGTTTTATATGTAGCAACTACTGGATGTCCTAATAAATAAATAAATAAATACACCCTATATTGCTTTATACAGAATAAACTTGCTCTCTTTTGCAATTTACTCCCTTTTCATCCGAGTCTCATTATAAAAAACTTGACAATCATTTTTAAAGTTCTAATATAATACAATGAAGTATACAACTTCAATTAAAAAATACTTCTAAAAAAAAATATTAAGTAGACCATTTAAGTTATGTCCAAATTATTCATAACTAAGATAGATACACACTTATGATCAATTAGAACAACTTCTAAAAAACTTTCACTTTAATGTTCCATTATTAATCATTTATTGCACTACAAGACACTAGAAGCTATATAAAATCGCAAGACATATCCTTAATATAATAATGAATATAGCTAATTCATCAATCGAAATTAATGTACATATCATAATTTTTATATAACGATAACTAAGTCAAATATGAAATAAAAATTATACTGCATGTTAAAGGTTTTAGGCTATCCATGCAAGGTTAGGTTATTATATTTAGATGTGAGAATGTAAATTTTAAGAAAGCTCTTACTATTATTGAGATGCACAAAATTCATTAAAACTCAACACTTACATTTATATAATGATTAAGTAAATCCTCTTCTTATTGTTTTATAACTGCACGTTTCTTCGTTGTTATATTTCTCATTTTAAGAAATATCTCAACAGCTACTGGTGAAATTAGACTTGATACATTTAATTTGCTTCTAGTGATATTTGTTTCAAGAATTTTGCTAACTAAATTAAAACAAAATTATACATTTTAGTAAAAATTAAAGTACTAGAACTTTACAACGGGAAATTTAAAAATTTAATACACCGCCCATTCATTAATAAAATCAACTTGTTGTCTTGTTATATGATAGACAGTCAAAATGAGAATGAGTGCGTAAAAATATGTATGTAGGAGTGGAGCGAGATGCAGCTGAGACTATTTTCAAACGATTCATTCATAAATACGTACATGTGCAAGAGGGATGCGAGATAACATGTGTTGGCGCCTGTAGTAAAACCGCCCTGGCTTCTGCTTACAAAATACAATCACGATTCACGAAATAATTATGATTTATGAATGGATGTTAATAAATTTTTATATTAATCGATTATTTTATTATTATAATCGATTTGTAATAACCGATTTTGATCGAACAAATAATAGATCGAAAATAACGAAATCGATCGACATCATTTACCCCCTTTTTTTAAAGATAATAATTTATGCGTTGTTAGTTTTAACCAATGAAGCCAAATAACACATTTTAATCAAATTTTTAAAGCGTCTATGTTGTTTTGTAATCGTACTAGATAACTTTATTAGTCTTTAATTAAGTAATAATATAAAAAAGAAAAAAAATTAACAAGTAAAAAAGCGATTATTAATAACCGATACTTTTGATGCGAACTAATCAATTTGTTACAAATCTATTTTTCTAACAAATTTTTGATAATCTATTTTTTCCACTCCAATACACATCCCTAGAAAATAGAAACAATATATGAAATATGAAAATAAGAGACTCATTTATAAATATGTATTTACAATATTCTCTGCGTGCACTACAGATCACAAATTAGATCCAAAGAATACTTGGTTTTTAAGATTTATAATTTTATACGAATAAAACAAAGACAAAAGATTTATGCGGGTATTATTCGAAACTAGCGATCAGCGGACGTGTATTTGTTCTTAGAATAGTAATGTACTGTGATTTAAGGCCCTAAAGCTTTGGAGACTGACATTTTTAAGTATATTTCCTTAAGAATAATAGAATACAACCATTGATATACAAACCATAGATGCACAATCACGAAGAAACTTCGCCCAAAAAATGTCCGAACTTTACTATATGTACCTATAAACATCGTTATATTATTAAAATAAAACTAGTCACACAAATTAAGACGTAACTCTTTAGATATAAAATTGAAAGTCATTTGTATATACACACACTTATTATCAAAAGCAAATCTCGAATTATTTACACGTAGATCAGTTTTCAAGCCGGAACATAGAAAGCAGTGGAGTTGGGACGTGGATATGTAGGAACTAAAGAAAACTTAACTAAACCATTTTTTACAAGTTTATAATTAACTTGACTGGTTTGATAATTTATGTTCACTACAAAAATTAGTACAAGGAAATGATGTTTATAAAAAAATATAAATTATTTATTACTGCCATATAATTACTCTGGAATAATGCGAATTTATTATATAACAGTCTTAAACAGAAATGAGAAAGACAGTAAGTTTTACCAGTCTCTTTTTTGCATGTAATGTGATGAAATCTTAAGTAAAGACGTCTTACGTATTTGTCTACCAAAGGATAATAAACATACAATGTGAGCACACATTTCCATACGCCGTGTGGATATTTAGCTAATGATCATTTTTTCTTTTTATATTTTTAAGATAAAGATAGAAAGAAGTTTCTGTAACTTAGATGGCTCCCTATACGACAGCGCCGTAACCTTCATGTCCTTTCATTACTGTATACGACTCTCTTTCATCCCTTTGCTCCAAGTTACTTAAAAGAACATTTTCGCTACCTTTCAAATTTTTCTTCTCATCTTCATCTTCGCTCCCAAGATGGTTACAAATTAAAAGTCCCGAAACGTAATTCACGCTGTTACGAAAACTCATTTACTGCTACAGCAGTAAGTTTGTGAAATGCTCTTCCGCCTGACCTGCGCCAACCTTCATCAATTGCCATTTTTAAACGCCGTGTCAAGGAATTTTACTTGATGCAGTGAAATGTCACGCTAATACTGTGAGCTTTGATTTCTCTCTATTATTATTATTATTTTTATGTATATATATATATATATATATGTAGACTCATCAGTATCTTGGGCATTATTCTTAGACATTAGTGGGCGTAATAAGGGTATATCGTGCATATGGAAAAGTACAACGCTTATCTTCAACTTTATATTCTTCTTAACAATTTTCACAACTGCGCCATGACAAGCATCTGTCTTTATCTCTCACATGCGCCGTCTGCATTCTGTCACCGCTGCGCCTTCTATTTTCAATGTATTTTCAATATATTTTTAATGATGGAATGATGGTTGCCAGGATGCGACATATATATATATTTTCTCTCCTTTCTCTATTATGGAACACTAACCCACTATACTATGTTTTATTTTTATGTGATTCCTTCGCTCAAAAGGGTTGTCTGGAAGAGATCACTGCTTAGTGATAAGACCGCCCTTTGCACGCTTTACATTATTATTAGATTTAAGGTTTTCTGTTATTTGTTTTTATGTTATTTTATAGTGTAATTTTGTGCAATAAAGATGTTTATCTATCTATCTATCTATTCTATATTGTCGGATAATTCGGTAAATAAGACATATCAATTCCATTCCTTTGAAGAATCAACATTCCTTTTTTCTATGTTTTTTTAAATACCTAAGCCTTTTATTCTCTTTCTGCGTTGTCTATTGATCTGTTTTATTTTTCTGAATCATTTTTTCACATAAGTTTAGCCTTCTTTTCAATACAGTATTTTTGGGTGTGTCTAAAATAGATCCTATATTAAAAGAAGAGGTAGGAGTTTTCTCATTTTTTTCTATCTTATGGTCCTAAAACAAAAAAATATACATAAGGTTTTATTTCTTTCTACAACTTAATTTTCTTCGATAGTAAGCTTATTTTTTAATTATAAATAATTATAATTTTTAATATAAATAATTATATTTTTTAATTATAATTTTACCAATGACATTATTTGATTAACCAGAAACTAATCATTGATATTGACGCCATATTTGTTAATTATCTGGAAGAAAAATTAACTTTAAAAATATTTTCATTATTAATATATTATAATATAAATTACACCCAGTACAAAACTAATAATAAAATGAAAATAAAGCGCTACATTGTCGTAACGTATCGACTCTGTTCTAGGTGAATTTGAAGAGCGTAACCGTAGATAAAACCAGAAACAATGCTTGTACTCTTTCTACTCTACAGCGTTAGGTGCATGAGAAAAAGAGATAGGCGCGTATGGAACACTTCCAAAGCCGTGCTGTTATTTTTTATTTAAATGCTGAAATTAATTAAAAAACCCCTTTAAAGAGACAAGTATTTGTAAAAATTGATATTGAAGAAATTGTACTTAATTAATATACGATATTCCATCCTTTTTTTGTACATTTTGTGTATTTTTTTCGCTTTTTTGCTGCACAGTTTGGGATGTTTCTTCATAGACGAGGAAAACAGTCCTATATAGTGTATTATCTATGAAAACAGTACTAACTTAAAAGTCAACACATTTGATGAAATGTGTTGAGTTTTGCCGTGGACACTTTTTGTGCGTATTTGTGAATCTAGAGAGATTGTATATCAATGAATATAACACTACCATACATACCAACAATATGAACAATTATTGTTGAGTATGGACTTAACAATAATTTTTCGTATTGTTGTTTCGGTCTAATAGTAAAGAGCGTCTAATAGTGAAGAGCCTTGATCGACACCTCAAAAAGCTTACACTAAATTGTTGTATCCAGGGTTGGATGCAGATGGAATAATATTTTTAAGCATATTTTTCATTTTCTCGTATCTGTAATATTGTTTAGTGTCAGACTGTCTTCAGATTTCTGAACTTCCCAAATTGGTATTTCCTAACTAAAAAAATAATAAAATTATACTTTATTCAATCGTTTTATTGCAGTACAATGTAATGAATCAAACGATTGTTATTTGATGGACATCATATCTTAAACTAGTCTGCAGTAACACTGCAGTCTACAACTTTAACACCATACTAGCGATGGAGATAGGAGAGGAAATTAATTTTTACCCTTTCAAATTACCCTTAAAATAACTAACTATTCCAAAAGTTACTTTTTATATATATGTAAATTGCCATATGGGTTTCATCCGACAACACATTTCTTATATATAAAAAAAGAGAAAAAGAGGGTAGTTGTTATAATCGATTATAACGTTAAAATGAGCAATTTATATAATAAAAAATTTACATCCCTATACAGTACACTGTTTGACATTCTGTAATCCGTTTTAGAGATGTGACTTGTAGAGAAAATCGATTCATAAATAATCGATTTTTATCACTTTAAAAATAATCGATTTTTAAGAAAATTTTTTTCTATTCCAAAAGTTGTTTTTAAATATTATTAATTAATTACAATAAAGGCGTCCACTTAATTAAACCACTTTTATTAAGTGGACAACTGCTAAGAAATAATATCAGATGCGCTGTTTGTGAAATTGGATTAAAATGTGTAGTTTGGCTAAATTGGTTTCATCCAACAATGCATATCTTATCTTAAAAATCAAGGAAAAGAGTAAAAAGAAAAAGATGATTCTTTTCATCAAAAATAGATTTTTTTAAATCGATTAATTAAAAATCGATTATTTAAAAAAATAATCGATTATTTTTACATCGCTAATCTGTTTGGCAATTGGCAAATGACAGAAACATGACAGAAACAGAAATTTGTTGACGATGGAGAGAGAGTAATATTTGAGTTTGTTTTTTGTGTGAGCTCTAATATGATACTTGTATCTTATTAATTATATATGATAGAAAATATATATATATGTTACAAAATATGCAGTTAGCTTAGTTGTGATAGCAATGCGAAGACATGTTTGGCTATAGCAAAGAAGCAGTGCGAGTGAAAGTGAAGGTTTGTATTCTTATAAATGTTATTCAAAGAAGCGTATAATGCGCGAAATATGTCCTTGTCTTTCTACACCTTATGTAGAACTTTATATTTAACGCTAAAACTTTATATATAATGTTTTAAAATCACATTATTACTATGGAGCATATGGGTATTATTTTATTAATAACTTAATTAATTTTCTATTCAGAAATGCGAAGGCAAATTGCAACCGGAATTAAGGAAATTTTCAGTGGATCCTCAAATAACTTCACTGGAAGTTTTACAAAGCATTTTAGTTAAAGCATTCGATATAAAATCAGATTTTACTTTATCATACAAAACTGTTGATGACTATGGACAAGAAATTTATTTACCTCTCTTATCTGATTGGGATTTGGATGCTGCTTTTCTCAAGTAAGTTTCAAAGATCAATACTATTTTTGCTAGTATTTGGTTAGTGTCAAGATGAATTTTACCCTCAATGGTTAAGCCAACATTATTTTAGCTTACCTTATATTTACACTTAATGGCCATATCTGTCTAATAATATCTAGAATTGTTAGCACACACTATATACAATAACACGATATAATAGGAATACCACAATTCCCATTCTGAGTACTTGTGTACTTGTACTTCTGTACTTCTCTTGAATGACAAACAAAGACTGAATGTCACTGAATCTTTTTATCAATAGGAAGACTCCACCGGAAACAACAATGTCACAGTGTTGCCACCATTTTAATCAAAAAGAGTGCAAAACTTTTGTTTCATGACTGTGTTGCTATAAAATACAAAGCGGAAGTCATTGGCGGCAACACAATTGTACTTACTTTACTTTGTGTCTACCTTTATTTTTAAAGGGTAGTTTTCTTAACACTACACTCATATAATTAAGAAGCAGGTACTGATGAAACAGCTGTTTGAATATAATAACATAGGTTTTTTTATTCATTTAATAATTTAAAGTCAATAGTCAAAAAATAAATTCAATAATAAACATATGTTGTATCCAAATATATTATGGTACAAGTAACATTAAATTGCAAAATGTGTTCATTCTGTACTAAATTCATATTTTCGACATCCCACCCAACTACAGAACACACTATTGTGTAAAGATGAATGTAATCTGCTTTAAAATTATGTAAAATTTTAATTTCCTACCAGTATGGTAAAATCAATTTAGATTTTTTTTCTTTATTTGTTAGGGCCAGTTGTATTATCTTGATAAAAATATATTGGTGTTTTTATATAATATAGAAAGAGCGAAAAAAAAATGTAATAATTTACAAAATCTCAAAAATTACAGTATTTCTCTACTCCATCTTGAATTTTATTGTACATATAAACCTTCCTCTTGAATCACTCTATCTATTAAAAAACCACATCAAAATCTGTTGCGTAGTTTTCAAGATTTAAGCCTACGTAGAGATAGAGGGACATAAGAACAGACAGAGAAAGAAACTTTGTTTTATACTATGTACTGATTAGTAATAGTAGGAACGTAACAAAATTATGTACATACTTTTAAAATGGGATATTACTTGAATTAGAACTATTGTATTCCCAGGGCTCATAATATAGCATTGAATCAGAGGTCAGAACCATGTGTGCAGTTAAAAGTAGATATGAAACCATTCGCCGAGGCTTCAGAAGACTGGGAGCCTCCCGTTGTCTCTTCAGCGACCATCACCCAAAATAATAAAGAGCAACCAACAGTATATCAAGCTGCACAAATCGAAAAACAAGAAACTCAAACTGGCTTTCAAGGGCTATTTATGAACCAGGTAGAATGAAGTGTATACATCTTTAATATTTAAATTAGTTAATCTTGTATGTATATATATATATATATATTCGGAATCTCAGAAACGGCTCCAACGATTTGTCCTGAAATTCAGCATGTAGAGGGTTTTGGGGGAGAGAAATCGAGCTAGCTAGGTTTGATTTTGAAAAAAATACGTTTTATCCCTGTTTTTCGGGCTCTAAAATCTTTTTGAAAATTATGTTGAATACAATCACAATTTTTCGCTGTCAAACGTAGTCATGGTAGTAGTAAGGGAACGAGCGGTCTAAAGAGGTGATAATACCTAGGATCGACCCCACCTGCCCTATTATTTTTTCATTTTTCTTTTTAATTTTTTTTTTTACATCATTTTATAAATTACCGAGCAAGGCTCGGTCATGCAGATATTTACCATTATATGAGTATAGTTTATTATTAGTTTAGCCTCTTGTGATATGAACAATTGTTGAGTTTGTGATAGTGAATGTGAGAACATTGAATTTTTTATTTTAATTTTGAAGCGGCGGTAGTGAAATTGTTAAAGTAACGGACTTGCGATCGAGAGGTCGTGGGTTCGCATCCCGGCCTATATATACTACCGACGTGAACGCACTCCTAACACAAGCACTTAGCTTAGCTGGAGGGGTTAATTCTAAAGTCTATTAGTAATTTGTAACCTATTATTACCTATTAAAAATTAAAAATTATGAGCATATTTCATTTAAAAATACATCTTTGCTTATACTATACTTAAACATATATGACCTCTAATTTAGAAAGGAAATAAAGATGTTTTAAATGCCTTACAACCTTTAATAGAGGAAATTGCAATATTTTGAAAGTCGTAACACAAAAATTGTATGATTTACTTTTACAGGTTGAAAAAACGTTTAATATGTTTTCAAGAGCACTTAATCTCTACGATGATCCTACAACTCCGCCGCGGCCACCACTTAGTGACATTGAATTTAGAGCATTCTTAGATACAGTTGGACAAATCAATAACATATCTAAATTAAGAGAAGTTATCTACTGTGGTGGCATAGAACCAAGTTTACGGTAATAAATTTTTCCAAAACGGATTGACAAAATTTTAACCCTTTTAGTGCTGGGTGAAAAGGGGTTGCATATGCAAGAATAACCGTCTGAATTGTCTGATGCTCACGAAAACCAAAAGTGAAACAATATTTCATGATTCAAAAAGCAATATTTGTATTTCTCTCGTAATGATATTAGATCATTTATTAAGTAATGGCCTGTTACTAACCCACTTCTGGGCATAGGCCTCCTCTCTCCGTTTTTGGAGAGAAGGATTGGAGCTAAGACCTACCACGCTGCTCCAATGCGGATTGGGAGGTTTCACATATCCCTAGGATTCTCTAGACATGTGCAGGTTTTCTCACGATGTTTTTCTTCACCGAAATGCGTGTGATAAATTGCAATTGTCAATTAGGAACATAAGTTTTAACAGAAAAACTAATTGGTGCCTGCCCGGGGTTTTAACCCATGGTCGTCTCTAAAGAGTCACACAGTCTTACCGCGTCATATTACATCATCGTAGTAGATCATTTTTAACGTATTACAAATTCATTCGGACATAGAGTTTTGGCCTAATGCGATTAGTATAGCGCTAATCCGCGCGGACAGATATATAGGCTCTGGCACTTTTCACAAGTGCAGCAAGAGCTGATATATCGGCTACCGGCACTGAAAGGGTTGACAAATAGGAATTTAAAACACTTGTTCCAGGCACTGAAGTTTAATTATACTTAATTATTAACAATATATTCATAAAATATTGTAGTATATTTTAAAGTTTCAGATAATCTAACCTAAAACCCACCCGTATAATTCTATCTTCCCAGACTCCTAATTTTTTTTAAGTTTAGCTGTATCATTATAAAATTACTTATATCCTTTAAATAAATATACTTAAAAATAGTCAACTTATAGTTAAAAACTATATGTACATATTGAATTATTTCCAGGAAAGTTGTTTGGAAACATATCTTAAACGTTTACCCAGATGGAATGACTGGCAAAGAAAGAATGGATTATATTAAGAGAAAAGCAAATGAGTACTATGCACTGCGATCTCAATGGAAGGACAGCATACAAAAGGGCATGGTAAGTTTAGTTCACTGTTCAAATTGTTTAATGCTTTATAGAAATAAAGGAAAGTTCTAAGCTAAACTCTTTGAGTCCGGACTGTGTATTAATATATTAATAAATATTAAAAATGCCAAAGTCTATCAGTTTGTCTTTTAAGCTTTCATGGCTTTAACTGGCCCGTTGGCATAGCAGGCAGAGACCCTGCCTTCAGTTCTGCGAGTCGCGGATTTGAGTCTCGCCAAGGGCAAATATTTTTCATAAACAATTTGTAGTTCTTTGAGTCTGGGTGTATATTTGTATTTAAGTATATATTTAAGCTGTGGTAGCCCAGCGGTAAGACCGTGCGACTCTTTCGAGTAGGTCATGGGTTCAAACCCGGGCAGAAACCAATGAGTTTTTTCTGTTAAAATTTATGTGTCTAATTGCTAATTGCGATTTATCAGACGCTTTTCGTTGAAGGAAAACATCGTGAGGAAACCTGCATATCTCTAGAGAAATCTGAAGATATATGTAACCTACCAATCCGCATTGGAGTAGCGTGGTAGGTTTTAGCTCCAAACCTTCTCCCCAAAAACGGAGAGAGGAGGTCTATTCTCAGCAGTGGGATAGTAACAGGCCGCTACTTACTTACTATATATTTACCAGTTATCTGTCACCCATAACACAAGTATTAAGTTACTTTGAGTTACTTAATGAGGAAATCAGTATGTATCTAAAAATCTGCTATTAAATATACTATCCATATGGCAGCTATGTGGTAAATTTAGCTCCAAACTCTCCAAAGAGAAAATCAGTTGTTATTATCCTCTGGGATATTTATATTAATACTCTTGTATAAGCTAATCTATAAGTATTTTATTATAGGTCAACCCTGACTTAGCCTACGTGACGAGTATGGTGCGTAAAGATGTTCTGCGAACCGACAGACATCACAACTTCTACGCGGGAAGCGACGATAACCAGAATATTGCATCTCTCTTCAATATTCTTACGACGTAAGCTTAAAAAATTCATCATTCTTTATCCCACTGTAAGTGGGGTCGTCACAATGTTTCTTCTCCCATTCTCCTCTATCATTCGTCAACTCTAGTGCTATTCCTTTAATATGCGTAGCATTTTTCACACAATCCATCCATCTTTTTTTCGGTCTCCCCCTATGTCATACATCCATCCGCATTCATATTTAAAACTCTTTTGGTCACATGATTTTCATCCCTCCTTATTACATGACGTAAGCTTACGTAATTTTTTTTATTAAATCAAAAACTCTATATTGAAATCCTCCTATCCATATCCCATTGTAATAGGGGTTGGCACAATATTATAAACATGTCACATGATTTAGCGTATTATATAGACGTATTTTACGATGTGCCGCCTGCCTGATGTCAACTTACCTTAGTCGTATTTTACGACACCTCGATAAGAAAGTTTATTCTACTGAGCCTGATACCACACGGCTGGTCGACTTACCTTAGTCGCCTTTTACGAGACCTCGGTAAGAAATGAGGGTGGTCTATTCTACTCACCCGGATACCACACGGCGGGTCGACTTACCTTAGTCGCGTTTTAAGACACCTCGATAAGAAATCAGGGCGGTCTATGCTACTAACTTGGATACCACACGGCGGGTCGACTTACCTTAGTCACCTTTTACGACACCTCGGTATGAAATCAGGGTGGTCTATTCTACTAACTTGGATACCACACAGCGGGTCGACTTATCTTAGTCGCGTTTTAAGACACCTCGGTAAGAAATCGGGATGGTCTATTCTACTAACTTGGATACCACACGGCGGGTCGACTTACCTTAGTCACCTTTTACGACACCTCGGTATGAAATCAGGGTGGTCTATTCTACTCACCCGGATACCACACGGCGGGTCGACTTACCTTAGTCGCGTTTTGAGACACCTCAGTAAAAAATCAGGGTGGTCTACTCTACTTACCCGGATACCACACGGTAGGTCGATTTACCTTAGTCGCGTTTTAAGACACCTCGGTAAAAAATCAGGGTGGTCTATTCTACTCAACTGTATACCACACGGCGGAATAATAGATATTTAAATATAACGCTAAGTTATTCTTTGTTCCAGGTATGCCTTATACCATCCGACAGTCAGCTATTGTCAAGGTATGTCAGATTTAGCTTCACCACTACTCGTGACCATGGGTGATGAAGCCCACGCCTACATTTGTCTTTGTGCTCTTATGAGTAGGCTCTATCCCAACTTTCTTTTGGACGGGGAAGCTATGACGCTTAAATTTACACATTTAACCGAATCATTGCAAGTGTACGATCCAGATTTTTATAATTACTTAAAATCTCAACAAGCAGATGACCTACTTTTTTGCTATAGATGGCTGCTTTTAGAAATGAAGCGTGAATTTGCTTTTGATGATGCGCTCAGAATGCTCGAAGTGCTGTGGGCGTCTTTACCGCAAAAAGCGCCAGCGAACGAATTATCTTTAAAGGAGAGAGACTTTGATTCCAACGTAGAAGTTGAAATCGACCCAACTCCTCAAAGTCCGTTAGTAAAAGCGCCGCGAGAAAATGCTTATACTAAAGTTTGTGCAATAAGGCGTCAAAGTTCGAGCTTCAGCTTGGCCAATGTGAAAGTGCCAAAACTCGCTACTACGAAACAAACTAACCATAGTTTAGATGAAAATGCCACGCGGAAAATATTAAACAATTCCTCTTTAAAACATGCTAAAGAATTCCAAAGTTTAGATGATACAATGTTAAAAGCAAAAAAGCTATCCAACGAAAATATAACCGACAAAAGTATAGATATAAATACGAATTCAAACGATTTAAAACCGACTGCCAAGAGAGAAATGAAAAGTGTACCAGAACATGGAAAAGTTTTAGAGGTCCCGGACCCAACGGTGGCATGGTCGAGTACTGGGAACTTGTCGAACGGCACATTACACAACGAAACAAAAGATACCCCGCTAGGAAACCAAATAAGACTACTACGAGATAAAATATCTGTTCATAACAATAGATTTTTTTCTTCCTTAGACACTTTCGACGATTCTGTATGTCCAGATACGAATAAACCGCAAGTTAAAATGATCAAAAATCTAAACGAGTTTCTTAACTTTGCTACTGGAAGTAAATGTAGTATAGTTAAACAAGAAAAACTTCAGAGGACTCATTCGGCTATTGAGCGAACTCGTTCCAAAGACTGTCCTAAAATAACTTTAACCAAAACATCTTATGATGAAATCGATTTGACGTCGTCGAACATTAAAAATCTAAGGATGAACAAAATCAGTAAAATGAGTTTCGAAACTAACGATGGTAGCAGTCCGGATGACTCGCAAGAATATTACCCTATGACGACTTCTATGACAAGAGAATTAAGACTAGAATTGGAACATTTGGATCGCCAAGTGTTCGGCCCGTCGTATGTTAATCGATGTAGTATGATATGTGATTCCCCATCAGATTCTACGAGTACCGAAGAAAAGCCGGCAGCTGTATACATAGAAACTAAAGCAGATTGCATTGCGACTGATGCACTAGAAATACAAAATGAAGTAGCAGAGCCTATAGATATTATGAAAAAGTCACCGTTACTTGATACAATGAAATATAATGCGAGAAGTGCTGAGGATATATACCTTTGGGAAAATCCACTGCACCGAAACACTTCAACGACTAGGACTACAGCTAGTTGTCCACAGACACCTGACGAACAAGCCGAATTAGATTTCGACGGTGATACAGGTGAAATATTTGAAGAGCATTCTGGAAAGAAATCCATAACACCTATACGGTTATTGAGGAAAAATCACTCTTTGGAACGTCAAGAACTCTACACAAACACAAGACATTCCAACACACATTCCAGCGAATCAGATTCCTCCGAAAAGGATCTCGTCGAATCCATTGATACCCCTACTCTTAAAATCAATCCGCAAGAGACTAGTTTGAAGTCCCATAAATTTTTCTCCAATATGTCACAAGAGTTAGAGAATGCGAAAAAGAATTGTGAATCTTTACTCAATGTTAAACAATCGAACTTGCAGAGTGTAGCGTCTACAATAAACAGTTTTCAGAAGAAATATGAGGTTTTCAAACCGCCCGCTCAAAAAAATACGACCGTTCAGCCAACCGGTTCTGAAGGTCCTGTTAAAAACTGCATCAGTAGTCTTCCATCGCCAACAGTTTTTGGCGGTGGGAATCCATTCCTAATGTATTTATGCCTGACAGTATTGTTGCAGCACAGAGATTATATTATGAGACATCGCATGGACTATAACGAGTTAGCGATGCATTTCGATAAAATGGTACGTAAACATAACGTTAACAGGGTATTGAATCAAGCGCGGCAAATGTACGCTCTTTATTTAAAGCAACAAGCACACAAGACTGGTGATGTTACTACTTGAAGTTATTTTTCTTTGGTGACAGTATAGATCTTAAATAAATTCTTTTTATTGCTCACGTTTTATTAAATATAAGCTTATAAGTAAGTTTTAAATTACTGCGTCATATGAATATTATATAGATGAAAGTAATATGCATTTCAAGGGAATATTGATGAGATTATGAAAAGTGTATGTGATGTCCCTTAATATATTGATAACAGAGGCCTTATTTTAAGTCTTTAATTTTAGTGATTAGGAATGAGATGCTTTAAATAATAGAGGCCGGTTTTTAGTACTTGTTTCAATTTCATGTTCGTGAAATCAACAAATAACCTTGCATTTTATAAGATTCGTATCTAGCGATACGATGCCACTTACAATTTACCCAACAGGCTTTAATTTAAGCCAGAATATTTTTATGTATTATTCTTATGTATAATACTTATCTCTGATAATGCATATAATGAAATAGAATAGTAAAATTGATGAATTTTACGGCATATGATTATTGGAAATATCAATAGTTAATGTGGTGATGGAATTCTTAATTTATATTCTTCCTAAACTGCATTTGTATCGCGCAAAATTTTCGAATGTATCAAAGGGTTTTTTGATTCTTATTCCAAAGATTGGGTATGAACGCCTATTGTGATATTATTTTATTTTAGTATTTTATATTTTTTTTTATTATCCTCGATTATAATTTAATATTGTGTGAGTGATAACAAATTGCACAACTCTTCAAAAAAGTAGTACATTTTTGAATATAAGATGTTTATGCATTTGAGGCAGGCTTTTATAAAGAAAACCTAGGTTGATCATTCAGATTCAGTAATGATTTTCCATCGCAATAAAAATAAAGTATTTACTTCCTATATTTAAAATTTGTTCTGGTATCTGTTAGTTTGAATATACAATTTAAACTTTTACTTGTAAGTATAAGATTTGGTATCTTTTTACCTCTGAACAACCTGCATTTATTCCTACTGAATATGCATTACTCACTGATTCATTCCTGTGCTCTTCTCAAATCTAAGCCAAACAAATCGCGTTTTGAATTGTCGATAGTCTATGCTATGACTTGCATGGTATAGCTCAATCTCTATGGTCTATATCATCAATATTTTCTTATTTATCCTTCTTAACCGATTGGTGACTACTAAACAAATTTCAGGCTAAAGATGTTGTAACTCTTGGTGATCCAACTAGCGATTTCTATATATTTTTGAAACCGCACCTTTTAACGGATAGGTAGAATAACACTGCGTTTTACGGTCCTCGGTTGCCATTTACAACACGTTCTGAGACCTAAAAGTCTATGGGGTTATTAAAACGATATAGTCCACATATAACCATTTTTCAATTGTAAAGGACACTAAAACATATTTTATATATAATATCAGCTAGTTGGTTATGCCAAACAAAGGTACAATGTATTATTTAATGTCAAATAAAAGATACGTGGCCCATTGCTGGCTTTTCGTATTGTTCATATAAAAAAATATCCGCTGTGTTCATAAACATTACAAATATATAAGTAGCATCCTTTTATCTATTTATTTTAACAAAATTATTTAATAGATTAAATAGTTCAATTTATATAAACTTTTTTTTTTCTCTATATGACCCGCACTCTCTTTCTTCTTTAATTCTAGCCCTTTTCCTTCTATTACTCAAAGGTTGACTGGAAGAGATCCCTTTTAGGGATAAGTCCGCCTTTATACATGTGTTTTTTTTAATTCTTTTTTCTTTCTCTTTTCTAAATATATGTGTAAAATGAAAAATAAATAAAAATCGCTTATAATTAAATTTGAGAAGCGCCCAATGTTAACGACATTAAGAATGGATATCGAATGCTGTGCTTAATTTATTCCTGTTATAAATTCGAATAAGAATATATAGCCTGTAAATAAAGGATATTATGAAGCAATCATCTGTGTTTTTGTACAAGATATATTGTTTATTTTCTCTATAAAAGAAAATGGCGTAATGTACACCCCTATAGACCTCGCACCGAGAAAGCTACATCTGCTTGTCAAGGAGGGCGACTCCAGTGATCAAGGTAGGAAATGTTTACCAAGTTACTCATTTTTTTTTACACAGAATACAAAATTTTATGACTACCTAAATACAAAAAGAATAAGTTTAATCACACTTAGGTAAACCCTGTGCCTTGGATATTGACAGTTATATAACAATAGTAAAAAAAAACAAAATTTAACACTAAGAATCTTGCTAGTAAGTACGTGTTTAAATGAACGTATGAAAGGTTTTTAATATTATGTAAATAAATCGACTTCTAACTGGCATAGTCTTTAATTATATCATCCTAGTGAGATAGTGCAGTAGTTTATACACATGGTAGTTACAATGTAGTATATAGACATGAAACATACATATACGTCGGTGCGTTCGCGTACGCATGTATGTGTATGTTATCTTTTTGTTTTTTATAGAATGAATATCACTGTTTTCATTATAATAATGTATAGAATAATACGGACACGTCGGCGTGGCCATAAGGCGGGGAAGTACTGGAGCTGACAGGAAGGGCCCTTTTTACCTACGCTGCGCGGGAATCGATGGATATTTTTTTAAATTAAATTTTATTTTATTAGGCCATCAACAATATATACATTAAATATTCAAAAGATACATGATACATCAAAAATAGAAACTAAATGCTATATTAATATTAAAGATGGCTACAGCATTTACAATTTAATTAATTCTGGATAATAGAAATTCTTCAACCATTAATGGCTTCATAAATAACTTAAGCTCGGGAAAATATCTTGTTTAAGTTTATTTGAAAATGATACTCAATTTTTTTTAAATAAAACAACTATAATTATTACTAGTAAATTTATTTTAGCGATTTTCAATATTTATTTACGCATACTTAACGATACCTTACATCTTTACTCTTTACATATACAATATCACAACTGCTTCCAATTTTAAATGTCGAATGAAGCACAAAAATTTACTAAGATAATAGCAGAAAGAAATACTTGCATCCGCTGGATGATTTAAATAAGTTAAAAATAAAAACTACTGTTAAGGGGGTGGTATGGTGTTCACTTCCGCTTGTTGCCTCCACCGCCGGCTAAGATCATGGCAATTCGCATAAAGATATTTAGCACGTCGAGGTACACGGAAATCGCTCTGAAAACCATAAGAAATCAAACCTTGATATTGGTTACCATAGACTTAATAAAACTGTTACTAATATATAGCCCTAACCATAATAAAAGAATAAAGTCACATTTCCTATGCTTATACATGGGACATGTGACTTTATTCGTCTGATAAGGCGATATGTAGTACGAAAATAATAAGAATTACATTCCGTTTGATTAAATGTTTACCAGACAACATAAAATTACAAAATTTTAAAGACTATAGCAGTCTATTGTAGACTTTAAACATTCGCGATTTATACAAATTATAATATAAAATACGAGTCACATCGCTGTAATAATCTTGGACTGGCTCGTTGGAGCAATGGGTAGTGACTCTGCCTTCAGCTCCGCGGGTCGCGGGTTCGATTCCCGCCGAGGGCCAACATTTTCTTTCAATGAATTTGTTGGTATTTGAGCCTGGGTGTATATTTGTATTTAAGTATGTATTTAACAATTATATATGTATATATTCACCAGTTGGCTGTCACCCATAACACAAGTATTAAATTACTTACTTTGGGGACGGACGACCGTGTGTGAGTGTAAAAAAAAAAAATTCCTTTATAAGCCCTTTGTACGTATACATAAGTTTACTTTAAGTCCGTATGTATTTTTATGTGTTTTATATTATGTTTGTACAATAAAGTTTTTATCTATCTATCTATCTAAAGATAACGAGATTATATTGCGATCTGAACAATATTTTATAATGTTTGTAATGTATAGCAGTCAAGTTGTTACTACGCGCCTCAAACATAAATGTTGCTTACAAAAATTGTTTTTTTTTTGTGTGATATATGATGACATTAAGAATACTGTACTAGACTGCTTTCTCTCCAACAAAGAACCATTTTTTTATCAATATAATTTATACATTTAATCAAAGCACAAGGTCGAAGTGCAAATAAATCCACCCATTCAAATCCGTTATATTTTCATTCTACATAATGTAGACTGAACTACATAATATGATAGAACTAACACTACATTATGGTATCACATATAAGCTATACATAAATTAAATTAATTAATTATTATATTACAAAAGAAACGGCGCCAAATTTCTCGCTTGCTCTATTAAGTAGGAGAAATTTTTCTAACTATTAAGAAGAGTTGACTTCAGTATTAAAAATTTATATATATTTAGTACATAAAACTGGCACTTACGAGTTAATTGGGTCGTAAGGCTGGAATCCATACGTAGGATGCATTTCAGCTCGTTTTATAATAGCTTGAGTATCGTATAGTAGGAATCCACCAAAAACTATCAGACCGCCGTACAGACTCAGAGAATATAATCCTGAAATAAACACATCAGCTTTAAATAATTAAATATATGGGACACTTACACACACGGTTGTCCGTCTCCAAAGTAAGTAACTTAATACTTGTGTTATGGTAGACAGACAACTGGTGAATATATACTTATATATTTTTAAATACATACTTAAATACAAATATACACCCAGGCTCAAAGACCAACAAATTCATTTATAGAAAATGTTGGCTCTCGGCGGGAATCGAACCCGCGACCCGCGGAGCTGAAGGAGGGTCAGTATCCATTGCGCCAACGGGCCAGTCAACATCCCAGCCAGGCCAGCTTTACATATTAGTTTACAAATATATTTATGCCTAATACAAAACTAATGAAAATATTATAATTATTTTGCTATAATCCGCGATAATAGAAAATATATGTTATGCTAAATGTAGAGTGTGCTATTCGTTCTCATACCTGATACATGCAGAATTTGTGAGAACTCATTCACTACCCAACACCTATAACACAATACACATGCACTGCACACATTCACCACCACAATCTCAACAATTGTTTCGCCCCGTAACCGAAGGAGATTGAGTCCACGACAAAATCGCAAAATCCCTTTGCCTCCGCAAAGTAAATGAAATGAAAACTTTATCCCACAAAAGTGCTAACAGGACATAAACAAATGTAAGAAATTAAACTAAAGCTAAATAAATATTAATAAATAGATAAATGTCCGTAGCACAATGCAGAATAGACTTTAGACTCAACATAAGCACGACAGGAAGCACACAGAACTGATTTTCGGCTAAAGCCTATTGAGTTACGTCACGGACGACTGACTAAACAGATTACTTAAACATATAAATATTTAGCCGTATAAAATCTATAAATAAGTAATTATGCTATCTTTCATTATATATACATAAGATAAATATTTATAAATTAAAAATTTACATAATACATACACAATACCAACACAAATACTAAAGATAAGAATATTCCGCTACAAAATTCTGAAATTGTAATTGCTTTTCCAATAAAAAGTTCTTTAAAAATTAACGCCTAATTATAATATATATTATAAATAATTTATATGCCTAAGTTAATATTAAAATTGCCTTAGTGAATTTTAATAATTAAGCTGTGGTAGCCCAGCGGTAACACCATGCGACTCTTTCGAAGAGGTCATGGGTTCAAACCCGGGCGGACACCAATGAGTTTTTCTGTTAAAACTTATGTGTCTAATTGATAATTGCAATTTATCACACGCTTTTCGGTGAAGGAAAACATCGTGAGGAAACCTGCATATCTCTAGAGAATTCTGGGGATATGTGTAACCTACCAATCCGCATTGGAGCAGCGTGGTAGGTCTTAGCTCCAATCCTTCTCTCTTATAACGGAGAGAAGAGGCCTATTCCCAGCAGTGGGATACTAACAGGCCGCTACTTCCTTAGTGAATTTACCTGCTCCTAGCGCGGTGGTGGGCGGAAGGAACATGCCAGCGAGTGATGCAGCGAATACTGCTCCCAGGCCCATTGCTAGCGGAGCGCGCATGTTGAGGAATTCTCCAGAAGGAGCGCACACTGCTATTGTGCTCAGACCTCCAACCACACCCGCTGTATACCTGTAACGATAAAACTCGTAACTAGTGATAAGATTAGCTTAAGGCATTATATTAAAATAAAAAAATTAAAAATTAAAAAAAAAAAATAAAAAAAAATTATATATATTAACAACATTAAAAAGATGCTGACATTTGATAATGCAAAAGTAATAATAAAATTGATGAAGTCTTCATCGCGGATTATAGCAAAATAATTTTATTATTACTTTTGTATAATGGATCTCCGCAAAGTAACGCCTAATTCTATAAATTATTTGATAATGCCAAAAAATAACATCATCCTCCTGCCCTTATCCCACTCTAAGTGGGGTCGGCACAATGTTATAAACATGCTGTCACCTGATTTGGCTGCGTTTATACGACCGGCCGCCTGCCTGACGTCAACTTACCTCTGTCGTATTTTACGACACCTCGGTTAGAAGAGGGTGGTCTATTCTACTAAACTGGATACCACACGGTGGGTCAACTTACCTTAGTCGCTTTTTACGACACCTCGGTAAGAAATGACGTTGGTCTATTCTACTCAGCCGGATACCACACGGCGGGTCGACTTACCTTAGTCGCCTTTTACGACACCTCGGTAAGAAATGAGGGTGGTACTATTCAGCGCGTTACACACACGGCGTTATGCCAAAAAATAACATAAATCACAAAAAAATACTATTAGTAATATTACTTCCAATATGTATCAACGAACGGTTTAAATTAAGTGTAAGAAATATGCCTATAGGTATTATTTATTTTTTTACCACCTCACTTTGAGGTGATCCCTATCTACCTTCATCTTGAGAAAATGAAGCCTTTATTTGCTAAGTTAATTTAATTATCTTTCATACAAGTTCTCGCGTTTATACCCCTTACATTCTTCATACCAATTCTTTCTTATATACCATCTCTTTCATTTCAACTATGGGTGGCTTATAGGTATATTACGTAATTGAAGACATTTGGATGATAAAAATGCCTGCATTTGAAGCCTCTCAGCTTCAAACAAGATTGAGATGTAAAATTGAAAACGTAAAAGATTGACTGCCAAGTATCTTGCTGGTACTTCTCAGTTCAGTTGTAGATTCATTAATCATATTGATCCTTGACTATTCAAAACTGCTTGAAAAGGCTTATTTGAATAAAGATTATTTTGATTTCATTTTATTTCAATTTGTTGACCAGTTTGATTTGTAAAGTTAAAAAAAGCCACAGAAAGTGTAAAAAAAGAAAAACTTTCTATATAATATATCTCTACTAATACATAAAGCTGAAGAGTTTGTATGATTGTTTGAACGCGCTAATCTCAGGAACTACTGGGCCAGTTTAAATTCTTAAGATAATCCATTAATCGAGGAAGGCTATATATAAGGTTATATAACATCACGCTAAGATGAACAGAAGAGGAGCAGCAATAAAATTTTTTACGAAAACTGCAAAAATTAAAGCTTTCCTTGCGTGTGCTAAGTTAACTGTAAAAGTAATTCAAAAATTATGTATTACAAAATTGTTCCCTTCTAAAAGTCCGCGATAGCATATGTCTAGCTTTTAAGGTTAAACCACTTTAACCATTGGTTATCAAAATACTATATTACGGTGTTAATCGTTCCACGCCGGCGGAGCCGCTAGCAATTTCAAGTATTAAATAAAATACTTACCAAGCTGCACGCATGAGAATAGGTCCTCCAAGGAAGCATATTGGAGCAATAACAGCACCCATTATGCCAGTATGCGCCATCCATGCAAGTTGTTTAGCTCCAAACCCTGGTTTGTATTCCATGCCCCTAACAACCATGCCTGAGCCTATCATCAGGGCCATGGTCATAATAATTGACTGAAAGAGTTTGTGAAAGTATTGAGTAAGAACAATTGTTGTGTACACTATACAGAACTAATTAAAACGGAACTTTGGATACACGAAATGAAAAGAGAACTAACTAGTAAGAAAAAGAAAAAAGAAGACAAGTAAATAAAAATTTCAATGTCAAAGTGTAGCTTGTAACTACTGCATAACAACACTGAAAATTATATGTAAGTTGAATTTCAACATTCCTTAGATGTGTTGATCACACTTGTAAGACGAAAATATATTGCATATATGTATATTTAATATTTAAATGAGTTAATCTTATACATATATATATATATATATATATATATATATATATATATGTGTGTGTGTGTATGTGTGTGTGTGTGTGTGTATTTTTTTCGGAATCTCGGAAACGGCTCCAACGATTTTCCTGAAAATCAGCATATAGGGGGTTTTGGAGGAGAAAAATCGATCTAGATAAGTTTTATTTTAAAAAATGTCGTTTTATCCCTGTTTTCGGGCTCTAAAATCTTTTTGAAATTAATGTTGAATACAATCACAATTTTTCGCTGTCAAACGTAGTCATAGTAGTTCATTTGGGGAACGGGCGGTCTAGAGAGGTGAAAATGCCTAGGATCGAGCCCCACCTGCCCTATTATTTTTTCATTTTTCTTTTTAATATTTTTACTAAATAATAATACCTATATGTAAATAGGTTTTGTATTTTTACAAATTATAATCAATTTTCTATGATATATACCACATACCTATATACGTAGTAATGTCCTGTCTACACCTAGTCTGGAAGAGATTGCTTTGTAGCGATAGGACAGCTAGATTGTACATTTTTTTTAATTAGTATTGTGCTCATTTTATATATTTTTTGTGGTGTACAATAAAAGTATAATTCATTTATTCAGTTGCTTACTTGATACCAATCAAAATAGTAAGTGTTTGCCTGACTGGCAATGTAAATGTAATGTGTTATACAAATACTCACTATCCATCCATTACGTGCAACTAAGTTAAGCAGGGCTGGAGTCCTGAAAACTGTTATAGCGCTTCCAGCTGTGAGAACCAATGAGCCAGCAATGTATCCATATGTTGATTTGATACGATCCTTTACATATTGTGGCCACAAGCTATAAAAAAAAAATTTTTTTTAATTAATGTACATAATCCAAGACACACACACATACAAACAAACTAATTGTCATCATTCTCCTACCCTTATCCCGCTCTAAGTGGGGTCGGCACAAAATGTTATTAACATGTCACATGATTGGCTCCGTATTTTACGACCGTCCGCCTTGCCTGTCGTCAACTTACCTTAGTCGTATTTTACGACACCTCGGTAAGAAAGAGGGTGGTCTATTCTATTCAGCTGGATACCACACGGCGTACATACAAACTAATTGTATGTTTGTAAATTTTTTACCAAATTTGGAAGTCTTTGATACAGGCCTATGTCACAAGGACAAACTAAAGATACAATGTGTAAAAAAAGTATAAATATTGTAAAAGCTTCAGATTATAAAGACTAATCTTAATGTTTTCACCATCAGTTTAGAGAGTGTTAGCTTTAATGTAAAGAAATAAAACAGCTATATTGTTACAGTTATTCACACTAATATGATAATCACTTATCCAGAGTAGAATTTATTGTCAATACAGCATGGAATCTAACCAATTCTGTATATAATATTAAATAAAATCCTATAAGTAGGAAAACAACACATATTTTAAGAACTATGTCACAAATTGGGTTGTGAAATGGCTATGACATTCATTTTTTAATGATGTAGACTATGATGATGAATAACTTTAAAGCACACAAAAAATATTAATAAGCACACAGAAGAAGAAAGTATAAACACAGTAAAATGTAAAAACAGTGTTCATATCACAAACAAGTCAGTCCTTATTGTAAAGCTTTCTGCTAATCAACACTAATATTATAAATATGAAAGTCTGTATATTATACTTTTATGGCTAAGTAGCTGGATCACTATTGATCAAGTTTGGTAAAATTTAAGCTTATATACCACGCTTACACATATGATTAGAACATTCAGCTTTTCTATGGGAATAGGAAAAAAATAACATAGTATATGATTGAGGGTAATTTAACTGTTAAGTTGATGTGGCTGAAGACTGGTACCACCAGTTTTAAATATACATAAAATTGTATTTTATTCTGTTCCCATAAGACTTGTTTTCCTAAAAATATTGCACAATGAATATTAATTAATAAACACTAGTCCCAAAGTAGATTACACAGTGATATAGATAAACAATAATCAATCATGTTCAAAAGCATTGTTTACAAAATTTATGACTCACTGTGCCTCTTGTAGTGTGCCAGGTTTCACACCAGATCCGTAATAACACAGAGCCACGAGACCCACTGCTGATGCTCCAGCTAATGCTCCTTTACCTAAGCTAAATGCTGAAATATGAAAAATATATTATTACTTAATATAAATAATTACATAGAAAGACTTAGATTAGGCTCAAAAAATCACTTAAAAGGAACATATCCATATTGTAAAAACATCTTTTTAATATTATACCAATATTATACAGATACCAAATTACTAAAAATAAAATATTTATGAATAACTGTAAATGCTAAAATATAATACCAAAATGACAAATAATAGGTCAAAAGGCATTATTGGTGAAAATATACAACCCTTAAGTTAATATTCAATTTAATTATAATATTTAATTACTGAAACTACGATTGCTCTATGTCGTACAATTACAGTTTAATTCAAAA
This sequence comes from Morpho helenor, assembly GCA_029227775.1. Taxonomy (NCBI): domain Eukaryota; kingdom Metazoa; phylum Arthropoda; class Insecta; order Lepidoptera; family Nymphalidae; genus Morpho; species Morpho helenor. Next base: position 13,233,719 of record JARGCU010000025.1, read on the forward strand.
ACACTATAAATAAAACATGCAATATTCCTTTTCCATATATACACATGTTCCTTTGCAGAACAAATTTGCGAAATAAAAAAAATGCTTTGCGAAATCAATTATTTTGCTGTAATCCATGTTTGTTAAGAGAATATATGTAATGCTAAGTGTATGAAGGTAACAATCACATACCCCATACATGCAGAACAAGTCACCACATGTATCACAAAACACCACCAACACCAACACTCCACACACTCATCACTACAATCTCCACAATCCTTCTTAAGCTTCCCTACCTATTTCTTCCTACTTCATTTACATATAAGTTCTTAGCATTTAATATTATTAAGTAAGTTAATCTTCTACTTATTAATTTATTTTGAAAACAAATAGTTGCTAGCCCGGGGAGAAAAATATTATATATTAGTATTCCAAATTCAAATACACAATATCCTTACTAATATTATAAATGGGAAAGTCTGTCTGTCTGTCTGTCTGTCTGTCGGTTCCGTTTTCACGGCCAATCCGCTGAACCAATATCGATGAAATTTGGCATAAATATTCCTTACATACCGGGGTAACATATAGGCTATATAAATCCTGTTAATTCAACAGGAATTAAATTCAGGAGGAATTAAATACGATGACATTCAAAACGCCATCTATAATAAACCTATGGAACTAATTTTTATTTACGATGTGTCAAAATCAAGTCAAATCTGTATTTACGAAGTAGGTATTTAGATTCCAAATTTTTCGGCTTACGTCAAAAGAGTTATCTTTAAAGAGTATTTATATTTTATTTTATTTTATTCGTTTACTGGACAAATTTAACTGAGAACATTTAACATTGTAATAAAAATGGATTATTAATATAAGTAATACGGGTTATTTAGTAAAATAAATAAACTAATAATATTATAAATGCGAAAGTCTGTTTGTAACGTTTTCATGGTCAATTCGCTGAATCAATATAGATGAAATTTGGCAAAATTAATGTTTATATACCGGGATCGATTTGATTTTTGTGATGGTGATATTTGAAGGTTTGGATGGTGACAGAAGCTACTCCTAATTTCAAGACTACAGTCCACGCGAACGAAGTTGCGCGGGTAAAAGCTAGTTCTTTATATTTTAATAAACTTGTAAACAAGTGCTTTCAAAATTGTCTAATATATTGATAAACTGTAATTAATACCATTAGGACCAGCTGGAGCCATCAACCTCTCCCAGATAGTGGGCTGTGATCGCGTGGCTACTCTGGAACGAGGCTCGCGTGCATAGTTTCGCACTACATAATTTTTTGGCACAAATCTTTGGGGTATTGGAGTTTTCAATGTATGAGCTACACTGAATGCGGAACGAGTTGCGCACAATCTTGAAAGCATGATGCAATCTGTAAAAACAAAATGTTTAAGTTTAAAATTTCAGCCAATCTATTAAATTACTGAATTGGTTTGCAATCAAAATTAAAATATAAGACCGGCAAATTAACGAAACTGTGAAATTTGGAGTGTCTATTTTTAATATTTTTATTGAAATATATAATCAAAGTTTACTCACATACCTGTATTTTTACAATATAATTTTATAAAGGCCAGGAATATATGGAAAATTACTGAAATAAGGTTTTAAATTTGTACTGTCAATTAGCCAATGAAAGCAGCAAAACTAGGTATTATAAATTGATCGCAGTTTTTCGCTCTTGTTATTCGGTTTTCTAGAAAATGTCACAAATGACATTTAATCACAGACAAATAGTTCGTAACAAGTAACAACACAGATTATTAGGTCTAAAAACATATGTTTTGGACCTAATAATAATCCTACTTTCAGATCCAAAGAAAGTATGGTCTTGACCTTTAAATAAATGGAGAGAAAGATATGAAACCCCCACGTTTCTCTTGTATAGATTGAATTATTGATTCTTATTATTTTGTGGGCGCATAAAAGTCTTATTCAATGTACTTTTATCCATCGTAAAGCATATGCATCATTTTAAGTATCAATTTAAAACATAAGTTATTATTGTAAAACCTACCGCGTTTATTCACGATAAACTAATAAAGACTGAAGAAGGAGGAACGTACTTTTATGCGGTTTTCTCCGATAGACAGTGATTCGTAAGAAAGTATGAATGATTGAGGTGTATATTTTCCTGTTTTGAGGTGTATATCTTGATGATTTTGAATTGCGAAGATCATTGTTACAGTATCAATCCTTGTTAACTTATAAAAGTTAGCTACTTCAAGCAATTTATACTTAACATTGAGATCCCTTACACTAATTATATACAATTTAAATTAATTTCTTCAGAGTAATCGCAAAAGCTGACGAGACATAAATATAAGTGTGGTATTAAAACCTGATCACTGGATTCGAATTTTCAACTGTGAAGGATGGGTATCCTTCCAAAGAATAAAAATTTAGAAGGACCTTGAAAGCAGCATAGCCTTGATATACATTTTTAATAGCACCAACTTTCAATATAGTAAAGAAAGCATTTAGTAAAATTTATTAAGTTTGCATCGTACTGAAGGTGTGTGGAAGAGAAAAGATTTATAAGCCATAAAAAAATTTCGAATTAAGATAAAATTCAGGTAAGTCTGTTGTCTCTTGAAAACACCAGACAGAAATTTAGCATCTCCGTAATTCGCAGTAGGTACGACTATAGTTGCTCCGCATTGGAGCAGCGTGGTAGATGTTTTACTCCAATCCTTCTATCCAAAAACGGAAAGAAAAGGCCTATTCCCAACAGTAGCATAGTAACAGGCCACTACTTTTTTTATGTATTTGGGTGACCGAACCTTACCTACTCGTCAATTTTTTTTTAATATATAAAAAATGCAATTTAAAATTTATAAATAACCATATCGAGAATCGTTCCGGGTATTCAGAATTCGAGACTACCCGCTACCCAAATGAGCTATCATAACTTTGTAATTGACAGCGTAATTACCCTTTGCTTACTCATAAAATTATAGCAGTTTTTTTAGTGATTGAAAACACGGATAAAACGTCATTTTTTAACCTAGCTATGTCGATTTTGCCCTCTCGAAATCAGAAATGCTGAATATCATGAAAATCGTCGGAGTTGTTTCTGAAATCCAGAAAATTTACATATATAATACATAAACAAGATTAACTCATTTAAATATTAAAGATATTACGTACAAGTACTACCTACTTTAACAGTAACTTCAACTTTTATCTTCATTCTTCAGCAATTTAATTTAGGTATAGGTACACAACAACGAAAAAAATATTCCGCGTAAATCCATAGTTTCGCAGAAAGTAAAAAAACTAATTTATAAGATCATTGCAACGTGGATGAAATCGCACGGTTGATCTTGTATTGAAATGTGTTTTCCAGTAAGAAAATAACAGCATTGGCGTTTATTAAACCCGTCATAATAATTTATATTGCCAGTGAAACTCGAATATGATGGCATAATATAACGCATGTAACGCAACATATTTCGTTTTATAGTCCATTTAATTGTTATCAAGTATTATAAAGTCATCGTAAAAAATTCTGACCTTTCCACGACTTTGCCCATGATGACGTAGGTTACAAAATTAAGGGAATTATTATCAATGTAACCATAATCGTAACATTTCCCTAAATACAAGGAAAGCTCTCAATGTGCGTATTCATCCCGGATTTTATGGAATGGATTAATTATGACTGCTTCGTTGGTGCAGGTTGCAGTGACACTACCTTCAGCTACGGAGGTCACAGATTCGATTTCTGCCGAGGATTAACATTTTCTAAAGATAATTTGTTGGCTCTACGAGTCTGGGTGTATTTAAAATTATATATGTATATATTTACCCGTTGTGAATCACACCTAATTCAAGTATTAAGTTACTTACTTTGGAGACGACTGTGTGTGTAATTGTGTGAGTATGTGCGACGTGTAATAAAGGTTTAATTCTCGAAGAGCACAAGTTTTTTCTAAAAAAAGGAGTTTCATTATAGTTTTCATTCAATATGAGCTATTCGGTGACGGAAATCGGCATATCTCTAGAGATTTTTGGGGATATAAGTACATTACGTGATTACAGACATATGGATTATGAAAAATTAAAACAAAAATATAAGAACCCTTTATTTGACAGATTTATATCGCTAGACTTTGCAAAATATTACGTTATAATGTTCTTATCTTATAATTATATAAACAGACAGGTCACATCAAGATAAATTCGAATTACTTGAAATTACGGCGGATGCAGTTATCACGAACTGATTAACTATATGTAAATTATGGTATTTTCTAAGTTAAATGGTCAAGATCAAGGTCGAATATGTATTTTAAAGATTATAACGATAAATATATCACTGTATGGCACTTTTACAAAATCGCTATTGGGTAGTTTTTAAAGTTTTCTGGCAACCCATTTTATAAGTTTTTGTCATTACTTCAAAGTTTTACTCCTAGATTTAATTTTAGTACCGGACTGCATTTACAACATTATTGTTTTGTGAAGTAAGACGGGATGGCTCAGGCTTTAAAAAAAATGACTGTGCAAGCATTAAAAACTAATAATGCGGAGGCTATTACAACGGGAATAGTTTCCAGAGCCAGTAGGTAATGTACCGGTGTTTTGATTCGTATTTACGTAATAATTGCTATTTTTGCATATGCCACTAAAATTTAAATTACATTTTATAGGTAATTTAGTTAAAACATTTCTTAGGATAATTTAATGTGAATACTGGTAAATACTTTTATACTTAAGTATTGAATATTTTTCTTAAAATTTGCTCTGTCATTTGGCAATAAATGGTTTACCCAAAAAGTGAAGGTGCGCTTATAAGATTTACAATTGTGTATTTTTATAACCTGTATATGTCAAAAATTGCACATCTAAATCTTCTACATTTTCTGTTAAACTTTTATATAACTAAAAGTACCTGGTAAAGAAAAAAATAAAATAAATAGTATAATGTTTGGTTAAATTTGCAGTGAATATTTTTATTAGAGATTTATTAGTAAAGTCTAATATTGAATTTATTTTTTACATATCAATATTATATAATTACTTTAAAGGGATCCTAATTAATTGCAACTAAGAATTTAGCATATATATTTATTTATTTTTACAAATCCACTGCTCTTAATCTAATAATTTACAAAGTATTAATTTATTTTGTGCATTAATTTACTTTGCACATTTTTTTGCGACTGACCCGTTGGTGCAGTGGGTAGTGACCTTGCCTTCAGCTCTGCAGGGTGTGGGTTCCAATTTTAATTTTGCTAAAATTATTCTGATTGTAATTAGGATGCCAGGGAAGTGTATGTGTATGTGTCTATGTAAGTGTGTTGTATGTGTGATAATAGGTTTTTTTTTAGTACTTGGTGGAGCAATGTGCAGATGGGACCTCCTGATGTCATTCTTGGAATAACAGAGGCATTTAAGAGGGATTCAGATCCTAAAAAAGTTAACCTTGGTGTAGGTGCTTATAGGGATGACCAGGGCAAACCTTTTATTTTGCCTTCCGTTAAACAGGTATCACATGTTTGCACAATAAATATTATATGTAACATATTTGTGATTATAGTAACTAATAGCCCACTGCTGAAAGTTAATCTCTTATTAGCATGTCTATATCACACTATACACTCATCATCTTCCTGCCTTTATCCCACTTGTAAGTGGGGTCGGCACAACATGTTATAAACATGTTGATACATGATCTGGCTGCATTTTTACGACAGGCCGCCTGCCTGACGTCAACTTACCTTAGTCATATTTTACGACACCTCGGTAAGAAATGAGGTTGGTCTACTCTACTCAGCCAGATACCACATGTCTGATCGTCTTACCTTAGTCGCCTTTTACGACACCTCGGTAAGAAATGAGGGTGGTACTATTCTATTCAGCTGGATTCCACACAGCCTATATCACACTATACACTATTTAATAATTATTAATTGTACCATGACCAAATTCAAAATAAGGTTTAATTAAATTAGATACATTGTAGTCCTCATTTCCATGACATCAAACTAGAAACTATTAAAAGAAGTGTTTTCTTGATCCCAATCACAAGTTTTGTAGGCTTATAATTTATGACAATTTGTCACAAACAACTTTTTGAATTAGGTCATTTTAATACTAAGTGTGCGATAGAATCAAATAGTATTCTTCATTTCAAAATGCTGTATTGAAAAATGTAGTCAACCATTCAATATTATTTTTAGAGATTGTCAATATTATTATTAACATATTTACGTTTTCAGGCAGAGGAGTTGTTATTTAAAAAATCTCTAAATCATGAATATGCTCCAATTGGTGGTGAAGCTTTGTATACAGATGCAGTAGCTAAGTTAGCATTTGGAGAGGACAGCCCTGTTATTAAAAACAAATCCAACTGTACTGTGCAGGTGAATATATTTACATATGTTGTTATAATTCAAGTATGTTGATTTAATTTAAGTAAATTGTTTGATTAAATAGTTATATTTAATGTCTAAAACAAATTATTCTTTCTGAAGTAAAAATGTTTAAAATAAATTAAATCACATCATCATATTCCTGCCCTTATCCCACCCTTAGTGGAGTCGGCACAACATGTTATAAACATGTTGTCACATGGTTTGGCTACATATTTTACGACCGGCCGCCTGCCTGACGTCAACTTACCAGTCGCCTTTTACGACACCTCGGTAAGAAATGAGGGTGGTCTATTCTACTCAGCCGGATACCACACGGCGAAAAATACAGTAAATCACAAAGCCACTATAAATCATTATGCCTAAGCAATGTTTAATTCCGACAGACGTTATCCGGAACTGGGGCATTGCGTCTTGGTCTAGAATTCGTTACTAAACACTATGCCAAGAATAAGGAAATCTGGTTGTCTACACCAACTTGGGGCAACCATCCACAGATCTGCAACATGATTAACCTACCACACAAGAAGTACAGATACTTTGATGCTAAGACCAACGGTTTCGATTTAAAAGGAGCTCTTGAAGATATATCTGTAAGTTTTATCTTATACAATTAGTTACCTTATGTATATCACGATACGGGCGCTCGTCGCTCGCACCTACCTCAATCTTTGTTCTCGTTCTATCTCCGCGTGCTTGAACCCCGGAGGCGAAGTTTGAGTTAAGCGGTTAGCCTATAATGTTGTTGCTTACTTGTTATTATTTAAATTGCCATTGTAATTATATTATTTCTTTAAGTTATAAAAACTTTTGTGTGTACCTTCTATTAATATGTTTTTGATTTGGAATTAAAATGGCTCTTATGGCTACCGAGAAGTCACTTAAAATAAATAAGTTAATACAAAAGTAATAATAAAATTTATTATCTTTATGTATTCGCTATATTGGATTATAGCAAAATAATTTTATTATTTCTTTTGTATTATGGATCTCCGTGAAGTAACGCTTAATTCTATAAATTATTTAAATTATTGTCTTAATCACAAAAGCGTTTTCGTATCACGAAAAAGTTAAAAGCGAAGTCGTGGGTTCCACTACTTTAGTTAGATGTAGTTTTGATCTAATTTCTGTTAAAAATACTAAATCACTGATAATATTGTAAAAAATCCTATAAGCGTATTATGATCTTTTACGTAAGGTTTTCCAGATAATGAGGATCTCAAATAAAAAAGATTTTAGTTAAACGGCAAAGACTGATTAATTGGAACACATTAATAATATGATAATGTTGTCAATTTTTTAACGATGTAATTTTATATGAAATAAAAAAAAGGTTTTTGTCTTAGCTATTTTATTGTTCGATGAACGTTGAACATAACGTAAGGATTACGTATTTTTTAATACAATACATAAACTATTTAATTATAGCAAAAGTTCACTATCTAATATGCAGCATTGTTTTAGGGTTAGTTTGCTGTATACTTAATTTTAGGAAAAATACAGTGCAAGCAAATTTAAAACTAAATTTTGGCACGAATTCTCGTTTTTTTATCGTTTTACTACGTAACGGTCATTCCGGGCGCCGAGATTACGAAATAGTGGAATATTACTTCTTATTTCATTATCTGCCTAACGACATAGCGCAGTTCTGTGACTAGACTTTGGATGATTTGACTCCCAGCTCTCATCGTCATTCTCCTGCCCTTATCCCACTTAAAGTAGGGTTGGCACATGTTTTTCTCTTAAATTCTATACTATCATTCGTTAACTCTGGTGCTACTCCTTTTATATGCACTTCATACTTCACACAATCCAATAATCTCTTTTTAGGCCTCCCTCCATAGTCACAACAATCTACATTCATATTTAACACTCGTTTGTTCACATATTTTGACTCTCGGCTATGCCATATTGAATTCTAAAATGGTCTCGATCCTTTAGCTATTCGAAAAATAAATATAACGCTAAGGCAATTAGTATATTTTACATAGTGCGTTACATTAGCGCACTACTTTTTAAATCCGATTATATTATTAGTCATTATATCAAACTAAACTTTGCTATGACTGTAATCCTATGTATGAACAAGCATCAAGGGCTTAAACAAATTATACTCTCGGTTGACGATTGTTATGTCATGCTAGTGATATTGAATCCAGGGACTTCGGCTGTGGCTGTATTGAACTACGACGCGAACTGCGATTTATGAGCGATTCAAACAAATACATTATCAACACTCCTGGTTACACTGTTCATTTAATGTCGCTAGCAATTTACGCTTTAGGCTTTGACTTACTTTAAGTAGCAACTTACGACGCAACGAGTAGGGCAAATAGTGTAGCCACAAGACTTGTTGACAATATGTTTTAATTGCTCCCCAATCGCAGGTCGCGTCGCTGTATAGTGTAGCCACAATCTTAACTAGGATTCGCTCTACACGTCGCGTCGCAAATCGCCACTAAATGTATCCGCAGCTTTCTTGCTACCCTTTTTAAGTCGTCAATTTCTTTCTTAACGTAATAACGTTGATTATTTGAATTGTCTGTGTGGAAAATATACACATGTTAATTTATAGTAACGTGTCTTATCGTGTATCAATCAATCTATGTTTAAATAAACTATCAATTTATTATAATCTTTTTTTATCAGTTATGCCATCAAACATTGTATAGGCTCTGACTTAAATATCCGGTAGTTGAAACTAAAGATGTTACAAAATATTTTATGAATTTTATTATATTTCTGTAGGATTTTCATGTATATATCTATATTAAACTATGATATTAGTATGTAGTTAGAATAAATGAGGTTAATATGATTTATGGAGGTATATTGGCAGGTAATACCAGTTCGTTCATAATCTTATTCGGGTATTTTAACTGAAAAAAAATAATAATTTATAGAATTAGGCGTTACTTTGCGGAGATCCATAATACGTTCGCAGGCAAAATAAAATAAAGGGTGGGGTTGAACTGATTAGTCTTTAACTAAGCTTTTTGGGTATTGCTTCGCTTTGCGATTTTGGTCGTGGAGTCTATGTCTTGAAGATGCTTCGGTTGCGGGGCGAAACGATTGTTGAGTTTGTGATAGTAAACGTATATAGTGCTTGTGTATCGTGGTGGCGGTGGTGGAGGTTTGTGCCTGTGTTTTTACGACTCCTGCATGTATCAGGTATGATAACCGATTGTCCACTCTACATTTAGCATTATATATATTTTCTATTTTACTTCATCGCGGATTATAGCAAAATAATTTTATTATTACTTTTGAAAAAAAAAATGTTTGTATAAAATAATGGATGTTTTACCCTCAATGTAATGTTTCTAAGAGTCAATTAAAACAATTGTATCTCTTCTTATACACAGTACCTGGTTGACCGAGCCTTGCTCGGTAGTTTTTTTTACAAAATAAAAAAGGCAACTTAAAAAAAAGAAAATAATAAAAGGGTAGGTGGGGCACGATCCTAGGTATTTTCTTTTCTCGCGATCACCTGTTCACGCACGAATAAGCTACGCTGACTACAGTATCTGTTGCAATTAGATAATGCAAAAATATACATTAAATGTAATTACATCGAGTATGATACATACGATACCGATTATTAAAGTTATTTTTGGTTTAGGTATACTTTTTTGAATTTACTTTACTCACTATCCCAACAAATTTATTCGCACCTGTTTTCTAAACGTACCAATAAACACGTTTATTGTTATTCATTTTACATATCTAATTTATATAAATAAGCAAGGTGTACTTAACAATATTATAATCACGACAAGTAAATGACAAGATAAAATACAGTTTTTCTTTGTATAGCTGAAGAAAAAAAATTTGTTTTATTTTAATAACAACTGTGATTTGCGATTTATGTTTATTCAATTAATTTTTAAACTTTACTTAAATATTGATTTTTTAGCAAAACAAATTAGTTGCGCTTAAATGTAGTTAGTGTATAATTTAATTATCGGTGAATAGTAAATGCATTATTTAGTTTGAGATTTACATTCCTAGAATAACATTTCCATATGATAGTTACGTAGACCTCATCATCCTCCTACTCTAAGTGGGGTCCGCATAACATGTTACAAACATGTTGTCACATGATTTGGCTACGTATTTTACGACCGGCCGCCTGCCTGACGTCAACTTACCTCAGTCGTATTTTACGACACCTCGGTAAGAAAGATGGTGGTCTATTTTACTTAAACACGGTGACACACGGTGGGTCAACTTACCTTAGTCGCCTTTTACGACACCTCGGTAAGAAATGAGGGTTGTCTATTCTATTCAGCTGGATACCACACGGCGTATAGTTACATAGCCTTATAGTATAGAATGTATGTCTAAGATTGTCTTACACAATGAATTGTATAATATAACACGACGTCCACGACTCGATGGCATGATAAACAACCCGATTTACTCGGACTAACAGGTCATTGTCTAGTAGATGCAACAATGTCATAAATTGCTTATTTATATCTCTTGCTACGATGTCACTACAGACTCGTAGACACTATTCAGTTATTATCGTTAACTTTGCGAGAGTAGCGTGCGTACTTCAATCGTAATTTACATGCAATTGTTGATTGTTTTTTTTTTTTTTTTTTTTTTTTTTTTTTTTTTTATGTCAGGAAAACCCATTATGGGTCATCACCGCCCGACGGGGACGAGCGGCGGGTATGTCGGACTCTCACCGACTAAAAACCTGACAGTGCTCCATCACGCTGCTGGTGGCGGGGACAGGGTACCTATGAAGACATTGCCCCCATCCCCGCCAGCAGCAGCTCTATACCCCGGAGAGCGCCACCTCCGGGTCGGGGCCTCTCTAAACAGTGGCCCCTCCCTCCGCTAATCGATGCATCGGGAGCACCAGATGCATCGACCGCCTCGGGGACCTAACTCCAGCGAGCGTCCGATACCCCGTTCGGACCGCTCGGAGGTCCCCGTTAGGGCGGCATGCGACGGACTTCGGCGAGTCGCCTGCGCCCCGCTCGCCTGCGGCGGATCGGATCCAAGGACTCGACTTCCCGGATCCGCCCCGCCGCCTCCTTCCGCGAGATTACGTCCTCGCAGAAGGAGGCCATCGCTGCCCACGATCGCTCCCTGTCCACCATGGCGCGGACCACAGTGGGCAGGGAGAGATCGTGCCCCACCTGTGCCACGAGTTCCGCCCGCTGAACCGCCCAAGCTGGACAGTCTGCGAGCGTGTGCAACGCCGTATCAAAGTCGGCGCCGCACTCGTGGCACTCACCAGTCGCTTCACGCTGGGCCACCTTCCACAGATACCACCCGAAACAACCATGTCCGGAAAGCACCTGTGTCAGGCGGAAGGTGAGGGCCCCATGCCTCCTGGCGACCCAGCCCTGGAGAATGGGCTGGATGGCCGAAATCGTCCAGGCTCCTGCACTGGGCGATTCAAGCCGCCGCCTCCATTGGCGGAGGAGCTCTTCCTGAGCTGCTCTCCGCCAATCCACCTCTACCGGCGCTGAGTCTCCCCCCGATGAACGGGCTTCAACTCTACGCCGGTAGGCCTGAGCAAGTACCTTGGCCTCTAGGTCCCAAGGAGGGGACCCGGCCAAGGCGCAGGCCGCCTCGCCGGAGATGGTCCGGTAGCCCCGTACAATTCTGACCGCAAGAATCTTCTGCGCCCCGCGCAAAAGAGGCAGAGACCTGGCGGTCAGTCGCTCCGCCCATACGGGAGCACCGTACAGGGCCATTGACCGAACCACTCCGGCGTAAAGGCGCCGGCAGCCTGCATTTGGCCCCCCCACATTCGGGAGGAGCCTGCTCAGGGCTCCAGCGGTCGCCTTTAGTCTAGGGGCGAGCCGCCGGAAGTGGGCCTCGAACGTCCATCGGCTGTCGAGGAGCAATCCCAGGTACTGTAGTGTACCCGAGATTTCGATGGACGTCCCGCCCACCACCAACCGGGAACCCACTGGGGGTGCCATCCGAGGCCTGTGGAAGCAAATAGCCTCGGATTTCTCCAAGGCCACCCCCAGTCCCAGCCGGCGAATCCGGGCCACAACGTGAGCCGTGGCCGCGGTCGCCAGCACTCGGGCTTCCCGGTGGGTGCTCGCGCGGGCAGTCACGAGGGTGTCGTCTGCATAACAGAACAGACGCACCCCCGGAAGCATTTGCCCGCGCAGCACCCAGTCGTAGCCGATGTTCCACAGGAGGGGGCCCAGAACCGACCCCTGTGGAACACCGCACGACATCCTCCGCTCCTTCCACCCACCCCCAGCCGTCGGGTACCTGACAGCGCGGTCAGCCAGATAGTTACTGACCACACGCTGCAGGTACATGGGGATGCGGTGGAAGCGTAGGGCCTCCTTGATCACTCCCCAGGGCAAGGTGTTGAATGCGTTAGCGATGTCCAACGACACCGCCAACACCACCTCACGCCGGGTTGTCGCCTCCTCCGCCAGAAGTCTCACACCCTCGATACAGTCGAGGGTGGACTTACCCTGGCGGAATCCGCACTGGAGGCAACTGAGGTCGGGCCCTACCTCCCGGAGGTGCTGGACTATGCGGGAAGCTATTATGCGTTCGAGCAGCTTCCCCGCTTCGTCCAGCAAGACGATGGGCCGATACGCGGAGGGTGTATCGGCCGGTCTTCCCTCCTTCCTGAGCAGAACCAGTTTCCCCGTTTTCCACCTACGGGGAAAGAGGCCCTGCTCGAGGCAGGCACTGAACGTCGCCCTGAGTTCAGACTCCAACGGACCCAGGGCAAGAGACCAGGCGCGCCCAGGGATGCCATCGGGGCCTGGAGCGGTGTTTTTTGCCTTCATGCGACTCACCGCTCCGGCTAACTCCCACTCCAACACCCCCGGCGCACCCGGCCCAGTGCCTTCCTCCTCCTCCGGAGGCGCCATACGAGGCGGCTCTACCTCGGCTCCTTGCGGGAACAGGGCTTTCACAACAGATTCAAGGAAATCCGGCCGAAGGCTCTCGGTGAGGGGGGGGGCGCGGGCACGAAGTTTTCTCCGTGCCGCTATGTACGGCCTCCCCCACGGATCTCGACTGAGCTCTTCGGCCATCTCCCTGTGGGCCCTGTTCTTGGCCTCGGCAATCGCCGTCCGCAAGGAGGCGCGGGCTGTCCGATAAACCTCGTAACGGCGCCTCTCCTCCTCGACGTCGCGTCGTCTACGACGCCTGTACCGAGTATACTGGCGGCGCACGGCCATGCACTGTTCACGCAGCCGCGCCAGCTCCTCCGACCACCAGTACACCCCGCATGCCGGTCCTGTGCCTCGCACCCTCGGCATACTGGCGTCGCACACAAGCGACATCCGCCGCTGGAGGTCCTCCACCTCCACGTCGACACCCCCACCTGTGGGCCCTGCCACCCACGCCTGAACGTATTTGCATACTTCTTACTTCGATGTTACTACATGGACACTATTTGGTTATTATCGAAAACTTTGCAAGAGTAGTGTTCGTACTTCAATCGTAATTTACAAGCAATTGTTGATTGTATTTGCATACTTTTTACTACTATGTCACTACATGGACACTATTTAGTTATTATCGAAAACTTTGCAAGAGTAGCGTTCGTACTTCAATCGTAATTTACAAGCAATTGTTGATTGTATTTGCATACTTTTTACTTCGATGTCACTACATGGACACTATTTAGTTATTATCGAAAACTTTACGAGAGTAGCGTTCGTACTTCAATCGTAATTTACAAGAAATTGTTGGTTGTATTTGCATACTCCGGTGGATACTTCTTACTGTTAGTGTTGTTTGATTTTACGTTATACGGCCAAGAAAAACTTAGAGAAAATTAAGGTATTTCATCACAGTTAGTTAGTCTATTAATATTTGTTAGTCTAGAATATTTTTGCATAGTTTTATTTTCTCTAAATTAGAATGATGAAGCTTAAACTCAGAGGGGATGTACTTAAAAAATAAATATATGGAACATTTACACACACGGTCGTCCTAAAAAGTAATTTAATATTTGTGTTATTGGTCACAAACAACTGGTCAACATATGTATATAATTTTTAAATAAATATATCCACACTGGATGAAAATGTTGGCCGAAGGCACTGCCACCTCCGCCAACGGGCCAGTCAATAATAAGAATAATGTTTCAATTTACTTTCAGAAAATTCCAGAAGGTTCTATAATCTTGCTGCACGCTTGCGCTCACAATCCCACTGGAGTTGACCCTAGGCCAGAGGAATGGAAACAGCTCTCTGCGGTAAAAACATATTATTTATTTAATGTAATTTCTAAACTTATAATATGCTGTGATAGCCCAGCGGTGAGACCGCGCGATTCTTTCGAGGAGGTCACGAGTTTAGCCGAGGCAGACGGCAATTAGTTTTTTTATTCAAACTTTGTGTAATATAATCATTCTCCTGCCCTCATGCCACTCTTAAGCGGGGTCGGCACAACATGTTTTAAACATGTTAGCTTATTCGGCTAGTTATTTTACGACCGTCCGTCTGCCGGACTTCAACTTACCTTAGTCACCTATTACGACACCACTGTAAGGAATGAGGGTGGTTTATTCTACTCAGCTGGTTGCACACGGCGGTTCATCTTACCTTAGTTGCCTCGGTAAGAAATGAGTGTGGTGAAATGTGGGTGGTCTATTCTACTCAGCCAAATACCATATAGCACTGGTATTAATTATAATTGTAATTTATGACACGCTTTTCGATGAAACAAAACATCGTGAGGAAACATGCATATCTCTAAAGAATTCTTGGGTTATGTGTAACCTACCAATCAGCTTTAAGACAGTATGTCAAATCTAAGCTTCTCCAAAAAAAAAACATGAGGCCTCCCAGCAGGAGTAAGAATGTAACAGACCGGACCTTTAATTTCTTACTTTAGTTTTTAATATCGCGAATACTGGTGAAAACAGGTGACCAATAGAAATGTAGGGGTGCGTTTGTGACTGCTATAAATGGCTAAGCTTGCAATAGCGAAGCCTTTTAGAACAACATAAGTCAATTTGAGAAACAAAATTGCGAAGCTAGTCGTGTTGTAATACTTCTCATACGTTTATTAGACGTTATGCGGCTAGATTGTTTTATTACGGAGTTTGCTGTTACATTTGACTTGTACGATTATTAAATACCCACGTGTTCAGATCATTATATAATCTGTCTTCGGTAAACTAGTAGGGTTAATAAGTGCATATATTATTGAATAAATCTATATTGAGTCCATATATAAATATCCAAATAAATAATTCTTCCTCTTTTTCTTATTTAACCCATTAATATTTTCAGTTGAACATAGTTCAGTTTATTCATATCTTTCTCGATTATTATCTAAGTAATTTCTTAACAAAGTAACATTAAGTAACAGTAATGGGTGATCGCCTTGCTTGGTAATTTTATTAAAAGAAATAAAAAAAATAAAAAAAGAAGTCCTTTACCGTGGATATTTTATATTATTTTGTTTACGTAGTTAATCAAAGAGAAGAAGCTGTTGCCCTTCATCGACATGGCCTACCAAGGGTTCGCAACGGGCAGCGTCGACAACGACGCGTTTGCCGTACGCCAGTTTGTGAACGACGGTCACCAGATCATACTCGCCCAGAGCTTCGCCAAGAACATGGGTAAGTTATATGCCAAGCCAGGTCAACCAGCTCGTGGCCTGGGACGAATTTTGAAAGGTCCACCTTCGAATATACTAATAATAATAATAAATATATGGGACACTTACACACACGGTCGTCCGTCTCCAAAGTAACTTAATACTTGTGTTATGATAGACAGACAACTGGTGAATATATACTTATATATTTTTAAATACAAATATACACCCAGGCTCAAAGACTAACAAATTAATTTATAGAAAATGTTGGCCCTCGGCGGGAATCCAACCCGCGACCCGCGGAGCTGAACGCAGGGTCACTACCCACTGCGCCAACGGACCGCAACAGCGACATCTAGTGACCGTTGTTCCAGCGTACAAATTGGCGTTACGCTAACGCGATTGACTAGGTTAACAAAAACTCGCACTAAGCAAACCGGACCATGGAAGCTGTGATAGTCCAACAGTGAGCCTGTGCGACTCTTTCGAGGGGAGCGGGGTAGCTCATGAGTTCAACCTAGGGTTTTTGTTGAATCAAAAAAAATATACTATTTTTAAGAAATTCAAGGAAAAAATAGTACACATCAATCATTATTTATTATAACATGAGTATTTATTATAACTTTTCTTTGGCCATCAAGGTTCTAATATTTTTTAAATAATTATACGTACCTGAGCAATTTCGGCCTATATAAAAGTAAATGTCAATTTTTTCGTTCTACTTCGACTAAATTCAAAACAAGCACGACAATTGAATTAGCAATAAAAATATAGTATTTTTCGTCCTATATTGTTTTTCTATAATATATAGTACAATTGACTAAAATATAGTACGATACTATATAATATAGTACGAGTGGCAACCCTAGTTCAACCCTGGATAGCATCAATGAGTTTTCTGTTAAAACTTTAAGTGTCTTAATTATAGTTGCAAATATCGCTTTCGGTGAAGAAACACATTGTGAGGAAACATGCATATCTCTAAAGAATTCTGGGGATATGTCAAACATACCGATCCGCATTGGAGCAGCGTGGTAGGTCTTAGCTCCAATCCTTCTCTCCAAAAACGGAGAGAAGAGGCCTATTCCCAGCAGTTTGATAGTACAGGCTACTTACTTACCGACATTGTGTCGCTAAGCTGACGTGGCAATGTACGGGGCACGTAGTACGTAGAACCGATGAGCGTTGGGGTCCTAAGGTGCTAGAATATCGACCTCGCTATGGAAAGCGTAGCGTCGGTAGACCCCATCGAGGTGGACTGACGACCTCAAAAAGGTCGCGCTCCAACTCTTTTCTCCATAAACGGGGAAAGGAGGCCTAAATGGGCATAGGCCCAGCAGTGGGATAGTAACAGGTACTTTTTCATCCGTAGGTCTATACGGGGAGCGTGCGGGCGCGCTTACGCTGTTGTGTGGGGACGGGGACTCCGCGGCGGCCGTCATGTCGCAAGTTAAGATTATGATCCGCACCATGTACTCCAACCCACCTCTCTATGGGGCCAGGCTCGTTACTGAGATACTCACGAACGCAAAACTGAAGGAACAATGGTGAGTAATACAAGTCTTAAACGATAGGTAATGTATACAATAGACAAAGCAGGAACCGATATAAGCTTGCGGCTCCTGCTTTGCGCCTTGCAAAAGTGCGTAACTCGTTTGTGGGTTTTGGTATAAGATTCTATAATAAAATTCCGCAATCAATTTCAGCATTGCCATTACAGCAGTTATAAACACTGTTAAAAAGAGGCTGATACAGAAAGCCTTCTATACTCTTGAAGATTATTTAGAGGATAAAAATGTGTGGATATAGCTCTCTTTGAACCTGTACAAGACAGTAACGACTGAATGTAAATAGTATTAAGAATTATGTTTTTAAAAGAGCAACCGCCGAGTTTCTTGCTGGCTCTTCTCGGTAGGAACACCTTTCCGAACTAGCAGTAGAGTTGACGATTCAAAAGCACTTGTTTACAAGTTTATTCGAATAAGGAATATTTTGAATTTGAATTTAAAAGAAACAAAAATTCAATTTTTTTATATTAAAATTTGTTTGTTTCAAAGAGAGGCAAAATAAATTTTAATGTAAGGCATGGCACTAAAAAAGTTGGGAAACACTGCTCTACGCTGATAATTTGATAATTTACCTCGAAATATATATCAATCTTAAAGCTTTTATTACACAATAACATTTAGCTTAGCTCTAAGTGGGGTCGGCACAACATGTTGTCACATGATTTGGCTCCGTACGACATCTCGGTAAGAAAGATGGGGTCTATTCTACTCAGCCGAATAACACACGACTTACCTTAGTCACCTCTTACGACAACTCGGTAAAAAAATTAAGGGTGTTCGTTCTATTCTACTCAGCCAGATACAACACGGTTAATCGAATATATTGAAAAAAAAAGAAAAACAATAGAATCATTTTGCTATAACTACGTTGAACCGCAAAGCCTTGCAATTTTGACATGTATATCTCCTAACGATATTTCAGTTATGAACTGAATCCATTGTTGAAAATGTTTTATTAAATACGTGCAGTCTAAGTGTAGTGTTTACTAATTGTTTATTATTATCTTTATTTATTATCAAAAAGATTTATTTTCATTGCTGATCATAGAAATTAGGAAAAACTAATTTTCGATTCCCAATATATTTATTGGGACATGGGACATAGCTCTATTAAGACATTCTATATCTACAAAAGAATAAAATAAACGAACTTCTGATAACCGATTCCTTTAATTTTTTATGCATATTATTACTATTTTTTTATATTTCATTCATTAAACTAGCTATAATCAATTTTGATGTATAAAAGCAAAAGTTATTACAAATATACATGATTATAAATGAACACAACATGCAAGTATTAGTACACTTAGTTCACTTAAAGTAAATTAATCTTTTAAATTACTTATGAGTTATGCAAGCATTTTAGCAATTTGCTTTTGAATGAGGCTAAAGAATCACAGAAATTATCTTATCGACATCTATTATCATCATATTAAATATTTATTTATTTATTCTCTTTATTTTTAACACCACTTAATTTCTAATACAAACAAAAGTAGAAAAAAACAAATACAATACAAATAAAAACCATTACTACTACAAAAATATATTAGTCCATAGATATACATATGCATAGATAATATATTTATGGACTAATCTAACTCACTACATAACTAAAAGTAATTAATAAGGATATAATAATTGATAACTACATAGGTGTTATAGCTGTGGTAGCCCAGCGGTAGCACCGTGCCCCTCTTTCGACGAGGTCTAGGGTTCAAACCCCGGACAGGCACCAATGAGTTTTTCTATTAAAACTTATGTGTCTAATTGATAATTGCAATTTATCACACGCTTTTCGGTGATGGAAAACATCGTGAGGAAACCTGCATATCTCTAGAGAATTCTGGGGATATGTGTAACCTACCAATCCGCATTGGAGCAGCGTGGTAGGTCTTAGCTCCAATCCTTCTCTCTTATAACGGAGAGAAGAGGCCTATGCCCAGCAGTGGGATAGTAACAGGTCGTTACTTACTTACATAGGTGTGGTGTTAAAAAAGGATGCCACTCAGATACGATTATCGAAAATATTCACATTCTGACAATTCAACAGGTTGACTGACGTGAAACAAATGGCAGACCGCATCATCAGTATGCGTAAGCAACTCCGCGCTGGGATTGAGGGTGCTGGTAATAAGCAACCGTGGCAGCATATCACCGATCAGATTGGCATGTTCTGCTACACTGGCCTCAAACCAGATCAGGTGATGACCTCTTTCTTTCTTTCTCCATCGATGGAAGTCCACTGCTGGACATAGGTTTCTTTAATTTCCACGAGCCACGATTTTGTGTCGCTTTGAAACCAGCGGCTACCCGTGACCTTTAGAGGTCGCCAGACCACCTCGTTAGGGGTCTACCGACGCTACGCTTTCCAGAGCGAGGTCGATATTCTAGCACCTTAGGACCCCAACGCTCATCGGTTCTGCGTACTACGTGCCCCGTACATTGCCACGTCAGCTTAGCGACACAATGTCGGTAAGTAAGTAGCGACCTGTTACTATCCCACTGCTGGGAATAGGCCTCTTCTCTCCGTTTTTGGAAAGAAGGATTAGAGCTAAGACCTACCACGCTGCTCCAATGCGAATTAGTAGGTTACACATATACTCAGATTTCTCTAGAGATATGAAGTTTTTCTCACGATGTTTTCCTACACCGAAAAGCATGTTATGAATTGCAATTATATGCATATTGTAGTATATAATGATTTTGTTTTTGACATTTTTTATTTTAATTTACATAATTTTATAATTTAATACTTGGACTGAACTATTTATATTTTATTATATTTTGACTGATTTTTTAATTTATGTAACTTATAAATTTATATTTTTGACATTTGCACGCCACTTATGGCAGTTTATGGCTGTATTTAATTAATTTTAAGACCTTTATATGACCCATAATCTGCAAATAAAGAAGATTTGATTTGAAATTATTAATTAGACACAAGTTTTAATAGAAAAACTCATTGCTGCCGGAGTTCGAACTCGGGACCCACAGAAAAGAGTCGCAGTCTTACCGTTGGCTATCACAGCTTATGATTTATAATGAAAACAACATATTATGGCCGTTTTTAAAATATTTGAGTGACGTGTTGATATTTATTTCAAGTAATATATTTGCACGTGATTTTAACTATGAGGGAGGAGGAACTATGAGGGGATTTTAACTAAATTTTAAGTAAAATCAGGAATATATATAAATAATTATTATTTCTTTAGGTTGAAAAGATGACCAAGGATTTCCACATCTACCTTACGAAGGACGGCCGCATCTCGGTGGCGGGAATATCTTCGAATAACGTCAATTATGTAGCCGAGGCTATGCACAAAGTTACATCCTAATCGACATAGCTATATACCCTGCCATAAGAGTAAATGTTAGTATTCACATTACGGTTCTTAAAACATATCTTCATACATAAATTTTAAAGTATTGGAATTAAAATGTTTTATAGCGAATAAGTGTAATATTGAGCTCAAAAAGTATTGACGATTAAATCGAGTATGAAACAATTGGTTGTACATAATTTAGATCTATATATAAGGTACATTGTAACCAGACACTATAAAATTATGCATATGTAATTTATGCAAAATAAATAATTAAATAACGTTCAAGGTCAATTGACTGCAATTTCAAAAATATTCCTGTTAAAATTATTAGCTAAAACTATTTTTTTATTAACGATTTTAATTCCTATATAATAGAAAAAGGTTCATAAAACATTTATAATGAAGCATTTTATGAATTCATATTTGTTTTATTTATTTAAGAATATTGTTGAAATTACTCATTATACTATATATTGGTTTATAATTGTTATTTTTTATTGAAATTCCAAACCGATATGTTATTTGTTTGCTACTATGCAGTGTAACTCAAATGTATAAATATAATCTTGTTTAAACATCTGTTTTTATTTTCCCAGTGTTGTTTCGATAGACTCGCGCTCGGATAATTATATTATTAATTACTATCTTTTACCCGCGACTTCATTCGCATAATTTGTTGATAATAAATGGCTCTTTTTTAAGGTCATCCTAGTCCTGTAGAATTAATTTCTATAGCCTATATATTATTCTGATGTATAAGGAAAAATTGTGCCAAATTTCATCGATATTGGTTCAGCAGATTGGCCGTGAAAAATTAACAAAAATACATCAATACTCACAAACTTTCGCATTTATAATATTAGTAGGATTTGAAGCTATAATGGTACGCAGTTGCCTAAATTTCATGTTAAATCTAAAGATGTAGCTCGCTTTGTTATTGGTCCATGGTTTACACTTGACAGTTATCTCAATGGTAAGTGAATCTAAAATAAAGAGCGCATACTGGTAAACCTTAGAGTAGTACCACCCTCATTTCTTACCGAGGTGTCGTAAAAGGCGACTAAGGTAAGTTGACCCACCGTGTGGTATCCGGTTTAGTAGAATAGACCACCCTCTTTCTTACCGAGGTGACGTAAAATACGACAGAGGTAAGTTGACGTCAGGCAGGCGGCCAGTCGTAAAAACGCAGCCAAATCATGTGACAGTATGTTTATAACATGTTTATTTATTTATTTATTTATTTTATTAGGTCCGCCAACAGAGTATACATTTTTTATTAGCTTAGTTACTAATTTACATTCTAAAAGTCTAATGCTACCCTATTTATAAGTGGACACAGCATGCTCAAAAATACAGTACATTATGTTGTGCCGACCCCACTTAGAGTGGGATAAGGGCAGGAAGATGATGACACTTTAATTGTATGATAAGGTGGAAACCCTTATTAGAATAGAATAAAGACCCGTTAAGCTCGTATGTAATATATGGGACACTTATATAACAATGGTTTTGCCCTTATATAACAACTCAAGAACTTTTAGGAAAATTATTGAATATTTTTATGAAAAACTAATTGTTTGTTAAAAAGTTAGAAAGTAAAGAGCACCACATACTCTTAGCTAGTTTTTAATTCGAATTGATCCCTGGTTTTAGTATTACACGGACGAACCAGAAATGTCGTCGAATATGAGAAATACGAAACTTTTTTATACAAAATAGTACTAAGAATTCTGTACTCTGAATTTTTTTCTTGGGTTTCTAAACTACAATGATGTACTCAGTCAAACAAAATGCAAGTTAATGAAATGTTTATTTTCAATATAAGTAAATAAAATAAACTTAATGCGAAAACACAAATCATAATAACCGATTCTAAAACGAAACTAAGTTCTACGCAAAATATTTACAGCCGACGAACAAATGTTATCCTACATTTTAAAATTGATGCAGATCAATAATCAAAACTATTCCTCATATATCTTAATTTTATATTATTCGTAATTCATACAAGTTCGCAAAAACAGTAATAACAATTTAATTTATTAAATAACAATCGCTATATTATTAACCTGCATTGATGTATAAAATGTACCTATAACATTTAACTTAGCCTTATTTAATGTAAAACATACATATATATGTTACACATAAAAATGTGTCTAATAAAATAATTAATAATTATTATTATGGTACAAATAATCTAACATTCTTATACCAAGATGAGTCAATATTTTTTGTAATAAAAACAATAAATATGTACAAATTTGTCACATAACCAACATTAACTATAGTTCATGGCACTCTTCCTTTAGAATGTAACATTGATTTTCAACATGCCCATTGCCATATATCACTATGCACTGAAATTTTACAACATAAGGCGAATGTTTAAAAAATATATATTGACATCAAAATTTCGGCCCCACAATAATTTGAACATTGTTCATATAAAACTGTATTGCTACGCATTTATTTAATTGAATGTTTGCCAAAAATTTATTATAAAAAACTATATCCACTCTTTTCAGATTAATATTTACAAAGCCAATAATGTAAGTTAAAGAATTGGCGAAAATATGCTATATATTTAAAATATTAAAGTGCAAATACACAGATAAAGTGACTTTAAAATCAATTAAAAAATGATAGCCCAGTCATGTAGACAGGAATATCTTTGAATTTTTATTTACACCAATTGCTTATAAAATTGCTGATTATACAAATTGTGTATAATTTATAGAATTACATTACTTTGCGGAGATCCATAATGCAAAGTAATAATGAATTTAGTTTGCTATGATCCGCGATTAAGTAAATAGAAAATATATATAATGCTAATTGTAGATTGAACTATGAAGACAAAATCGATTGCTTTGTAATTTCGCCGTGGAGTCTGTCTCCTGACGATGCTTCTGTTACGGTTGAACGATTGTTGAGTATGTGATCGTGAAGGTGTGTAGTGCTTGTGTATTGTGGTGACGGTCGTAGAGGTTTGTGTATGTATTTTTACAAATTCTGCATGTATCAGGTATGAAAACCGATAGTCCACTCTACATTTTTTATATATATTTTCAATTTGAACACACTTCGAAGGCATGTTAAATATTTTTGAATAAGACACCACATAAAAAAGATTTAGTAGCAGTTTAATAAACTGGATAATGCACAGAAGACGAGCCAAGACTTTACTAGGATTTAGAAGGCTCGTTTATAGAAGTATAAGTGTTGGAGTAATGTGAGACATGAGGTTGTAATTAATGGGACTATATATAGTATAGTTAGAAATAAAGGAAAGAACGAACATGGAAATAGACGATAAATTATGTGTTTAAGATTGAAACGTGGTTTTTTTTTAAGTAAGCTAAATATTTGTATATAATATGCTTGAAAATAGGGCAATTGCGTCACAGTGGATGCGTTAAATTGAACTAATTATAACTGCACTGAAACTTTGAACTGTAAAATTCAACTATATTGCAACAAAATATATTATACCTAATAATGATTATATTATGTACAATTTTTTTCTACTAACTTAAGTTTGAATATTTTTGAAGAAGATAAAAGAAATTAAAGACCATTATTTTGGACATACACTGGCAATACTTGTGTAGGTAATAATTTTTTTTGTGGAATTGTAGTTTTAAATATTGTACCAACCTTTTAATTTTAAAGTAAAACATGTGTAATTAATCTATGCCTTAAGTTTCTGTAATAGGTAAATATGCATGTATATATGGATATTCACTATCACCTTTTTAATTAGCTTTGCCATTATATCAGTTTAAAAAAACTGTTATATGGAGGTTGATACAGAAAGACTTACTATACTGTTGAGGATTACATAGACAATAAGACTGTGTGGATATAGCTATTGACCCTGTACAAGATAGTAATGCCTAATGTAAGTAGTTATAATAATTATATTTTTAAAAGAGCAACTGTCGATTTTTTTGTTGGCTCTTCTCAGTAGGAATAGCTTACTGAACTAGCCAGTTGACGATTCAAAAGCACTTGTTTACAAGTTTACTTGAAAAAGAATTTTTTAAAAATTTGAATGATAATAAACACAATGAATTCCAGGAATAATGGACCGGTATTAACTATTACTTATTACGTTATATCACGTTAAGATTTTACTTGGTTAGATAATATAATCAATACTTTAATATAATCGCGATTCTGTTTGATTGTCTGATTGTTACGTTTTTTTTCTAGAAACTAGTGAACCAATTTTGTACGTAGACTTTTGACAAGGACTAGTATATGTTTATATGTGACATTTTAGTAAACTTATATACACAAGTATCACCAATATATTAGTAACCGTAAGAGTATAATATTACAAATACAATCACTAATTTGTATGCTGTGAGGTTATATTTCAATAAACACAGATAACGTACGGTTCATCGTCTGACGATTGGCGACTCACTTGTGATAAACGAATGATACAATATAGTTATTATACTAGATTAGGGAAACCAGCTTGTGTCCATCTGCATTAAGGAGAAAGCAAATGAGAATTATTATCTATCTCTTTCTTTCATATGTGAATAGATAAAGATAAGTATAAATAAATAAATATAAATATATGGGACACTTACACACAAAGTAAGTAACTCAATACTAGTGTTATGGGTAACAGACAACTGGTGAATATATAATTATATATTTTTTAAATACATACTTAAATACAAACATACACCCAGGCTCAAAGACCAACAAATTCATTTATAGAAAATGTTGGCCCTCGGCGGAAATCGAACCCGCAACCCGCGGAGCTGAAGGCAGGGTCACTACCCACTGCGCCAACGGGCCAGTCAAAAGTATACGAGTTGGATATCTCTTTTTCGAAGTTATATATCTTTAGGCGCGTTGAAAAACTGATGAGAGAGAAAATGTTAAGATTCGTCACACAAAAGTTACATATATATTTACTATTCGTAAATATATGTGAAAAAATTGTATTTATAGACTTTTTTCTATTTAATGATGCTAAAGAAGTATAACTTCAAACGCGCGTACATAAGTAAACGCACCCTTTTTCCTTATTATTTGTTGCGACACTTCCATTTACAGGCGTGTCTATGGCTCCCCTAAAATAATATAATAACTGGAAACATCAGAATAAAAATGTGTTAAAAAATATTTTTTACAATAATATTAAACTATAATATATATAAACATACATTGCTCTTGTGCGTTATATTAATATAGCTTATTGCAAAAACGTATAATAAAATAATCACAACACTTAAAAAGAAATAAATTATTAAGACTAACCCATATTTTATTCATAATCAATTAAAATGTTTTTAAAACTTTTTATTTGTTTAAAACGATAAGATAAAACGGCTTTGTCTTATAGTTACATCTGTTAATTTTAATGAGAGACCTATATAGGTTAGCATAGAGATGTTTGTTACTACTTTTGATAAATACTGGGTTAATCACCTTAAATGCGCAGTATAAATATTTAAAAAATAACTATTAAATTACAATGTTATGTATGACCAGTTACTTAGCATGAAATCCATATTGACAAAAAGGCACTACCGACCCTAAAATTAATTTATTACTATTACAATAAAGAAATAAGTTCCTTATAATTTTGATAGCTGTAAATATAAAACCTAATACAATACATAAATCTAGATTGTGTAATTTATTTTGTATAATTTGTAAAACAAAAAATGGTAAAATATGCCAGTCAATGCTTTGCAATTGATTTTTAATTGTGACTGCGAGATATTATAAATCCTAATATACTATTTGATTAATCATTAATTAAGATTTTTCAGATTCAGTTAAATTCCTCTCAATAAATTGCAACTAATATCAAGTTATTTAACAATTTAGCAAAGATTTTTGTTGCTACTTGCACTGTTGATAGAAGGTATTAAAATAAAAGACAGTTGCAGCAATTTGATTTTGAATATAAAAAGAGTCCACAGTCAAATCTGAGTGTGGTATGCTGTAATTTACTCTTTTACTCAAAAATTTTGAATATTCTAATTACGAATTGGACGCATAAGGCAATGATATCAGTTGGTTTAAACTATATTTACTTATTGTTTTGGATAGTCACAAAGATTGATGAGAAAGAAGGAATAACATGTATTGAAGCAAATTCCTGTGCTTGACAGCACCTTCACTTAGTCATTTAAGGTTGTTCTCCGATATATGGTTTTGCTTCTACACATTAATTTATCGTACGATATTTAGGTCCAATACGTTATTTAAAGCTCCGATAAATAATAAGACTATCAATGGATATGGATATGTTACTAACAGTAGGCCTAAAAAAAATGGTAGATTGTGTGAAGTATGACATTTATATAAAAGGAGTTGACAATTGTTAGCAGAGAATAGAAGAGTCAAACATAATGTCCCCACTTAGAGTGGGATAAGGATCACGTTTTTCTTCTCCTGTCCTTGCAGAGGAATGATGATATAATGAGATTACCATGAATAGACCATTAGATTTAGGTTATTTAGAATGAACGTCTGAGTTTTTTTTTAATTCAATCCTTGAAATGGAATATAGTAATAACCATTGTCTTCTATTTGTGGATATACTATTCTATGCCAGGCAATACTGATGATCAATTTAAACGATGGTTCTCATCTGTTTTAAGGTATTTATTTATATATTGAAATAACCTTTAAAATAACTTAATAGATGTTTAACTAGAACAATTTAAAATTTGATTCTCTTTATTGTGTATTTAACAAAAAGTTAAGTTCACACAATCAAACTATTTAAATATTACTATAATTACCATTAATCATTTTATAATATTGCAAAATCTTTTTTATATAATTTGTGTCCTAACTGTTATAATAATTTTTTTAGAACAAACTTTTGCGTTTTACACGAAGTTTTCAAAATTCTCTCATTTTATGACCATGACTTTTTATTTATAAATTGAACCTTATTTTCGATTAATTTTATGATAACTTATATTGAGCAATCATCATGGTTTTCTGTTTTAATGTAAAATAACAACTGAATGTGGTAAAAATCCCTATTACATCTTGTAACCACTATACATTACGATTTTGCTCTTTAAACTCATTGATATGTGACATTCTGTGTCTATACTCTTAGAACATTCTTCTATTTATTATTATTCTTTAACATTTTTTATATCTTTAAAGTTTTCTGTGACATATTTAATTGTTGAACATGCCAACAATGCTAATTGTGCTAAAGTATCATAATTTTCTCGTGTTGAAACTAAATTTATAGACAACAGACATTACGTCCTATCCGAAGAATAAAGTCACATTTCCTATGCTTTTATACATGGGACTTATAACTTTATTCTTCGGAGAGGGCGATTTGGGCATTTAAAAATCTTTAAAGAATCTAATCAATCTGAGTGCTCTTTATTTTCAACTCGTTATTCAAGGGTATTATACAGTTTTCTTTAGAATATAAGCTATCAACATGTTTTGGGTAGTTTGCCTTTTTACGTTTGTATGGGTAGAATATAAACGTCACCTCGAATACCAGTGTAATATTATGTACCCTAATATTCAACAGTTAGTAGAACTTTATGGCCTGCTCAAACTCACTTCACATTTTATCTGTGTTCTGTGCTCTCTGGTTCTTTGTCCCACAGTTTGTGATCAAAATAGATGTGTAAAGGATCCCAGAATCACAGGATGTGTATTTCTATCACCCACTACCCTGAGCCTTTTTAATGATATCATATTTAGCGACCAGTTCTCACCATACAACACGGCAAGACCAAATCTGAATTGCTTAGTTAATTTTCGTAATAAAATTAAGTTTGTTTATAATTTGAAAATCAAGAAATGTCTAGTTAATATGTCCAAAGAGAATTATTGTGAGTAGTCCAGACTGAAGTAGTCTCAATTAATACGAGACTACTATAAAACGAATAATGAGATCAAATGTTCAGAGTACAGAAAAGTATTTTAGTGACAAATAGAATTCGATAATAAAAGGTTAATTACAACATTTCTCTATTATATTATTTAAAAAAATGCAAAATGTAAGAATTGTTTCAATACTTATAATTTGTGCTAGCCTTTATTCCTGAATATTTATATAAATAAAAGCATTGAATGTACTCCAAATAGAGTCAGAATTGAACAAAATGAATATTACCTATATTCGTTTTCAGTAATATATATAAAAAAAAATAATGACACACTCACCTAACTTTCTAACACCTAAAGGTGTATACAAATTCAGTAAATTACTTGCAAAGTGATGTATAAAATGTTATTATTCTAAATAAATTAAAAATAACTCGTCAGCAGATTCAATTTTCATTGTTATTTAGTCAACAAAATAGCTTTTAAAAACAGTTTTCCAAAAAAAATTGCTTTTATAACCGTTATATTATAATAAATATGTATGTACGAGATACTTATGATTATTAATATTTTTCAATCTATTATCTAATTATTTATGGGCAGTGATAAGTTGACAACTCACATAAAACTTTTTTTTTTAAATTCAAAATTAGAAAACATTTTTTTAAGAGGGAACCGTAATATGTATTTCCAAGAAAACTTTAATCTAATATTTTCAATATAAAATATTTTGTATTATTGTGGGCTTGCAATGAATGTCCTTTTATTTGGTTTTAGAAGAATACTCCATCAAAAAATTGGCAATTTATATTTTAACAGAATTACATAAAGTATACTCATGACGTAACTGGCAAGTAGTTATTGTAAATAAACAAAAAATAAGGTTTGTCTTTGAGAAATTTTAAAAGTTATTAATCAATAAAACCATAAAAACTATGTATTTAAACCATTTTTTTAGTTTATTTTTAGTAACCTTATATGATATTTTACCATATTATGATTGAATTTACCGATGTAATTTATAAAAAAATTAAATGAAATTTTTATTAAAATGACATCAATAATACAAAGTTGCATCTGATAAATAGGACTTTTTAATTTATGCGCCAATTTAGCCTCATTTATTACAGACAAATCTTTCAACATATTCTATTAACATATATACATAGTATTAAAAAAATACCGCAACCCTTCTTGATACCAGCACTTTTACAAGTGTTCCTACTTAGAATTACAACAGACGGACTATTTATTATTATCAATGAAATTTTTTCCAAGTGACAACATATTAGAAATATGTCAGAACACTGACCCAAACATCGGCAAAATCAAAATATTATGGGCTTTGCCAATGAAGAACCTAGAACGCAATATAAAAGTGAAAACAAATTCAAGCTAGGCCACATATAATTATTGCCCCAAATTCATACCTAATTTTTCATAGATGCAAGTAGTTCTTATTAAAGCGGACAAAAATGTAAAATAATACTCGTTCACTCAAATAAATCGTCCGTCTGCATTACAATTTACTATTATGAATCTTAAAATTTATTTTATAATTAAAACTACGTTATTGCTCATTTTTATGTAAAGGCAAAGTTTCACTTACAGTTTGCGAGTCTGTTGAATTAGCTGAGTCTTCGGCCAACAACCGGCTGAATTGGTCACCCAGAATATCACCTTGTCTTGTGTCTCTTTTACTCTCCCCAGGAAACTCATCGTCCCCCGCCATAAGACTCTCGTCGAGATAAGAGAAAGACTCTAAATTGATATCTGATGTCGTTATTGCTGTACTGTAAACGTCTATTCGTTTCTGTTGCGATTTCGCTTCTGCTACTTTTTCTGATAGTTTCGCCCGGGCCTTGGACAACGCTTCCGATTCAGATTTATCAAACTTTATTTCGCTATCCTTTAATTTACTAGAACATTTGGATTTCATCGCGAATGACGAATCATTACTAGATGAACCGTCGTCTTGTAACTGACTAAGTAGTGTCCTCGTGGTTCTGGATAAGGCGCTTGAGTTGCTATATCTTTCAAGGCTATCTACTGAAAGTAAAAAAATAAGCTTATATTGTTCTTCATCGGACTATATTAAAGATGTATTAATTACCAAAGCGCACACTCTACACTAATTATTCTCTTAGCCTTTTCAATAAGAAAAAAGAAAATATAATAACAATTAATTGCAATGATTAGTTTTTAGCTTTGCTTTTACTATAGTTGGGACTAATATCTTTAAATAATAATATAGGTACAGAACTCACCAGTTGGCGTAACATTTTCTATCCTCTCAGAGGACAAATGTTGGATCTTAGTTTTGTGACTACCTACGATATATTCATTTTCACTATCGCTCGACATGCCGAGATCTAAATGTAAGGAGTTTAGTTTATCAACATCTTTTTTTCCTGATGATTCTAAATCTATCTCCCACTCGGTAACGCTCGATGTATCTTTAAGGTCGACGTTTTTACTAAAATTTGATTTTCCTTTTTCATTTTTATCAATTATGCCTAAACTAGAATCTTGTAGCCGTTCCATTTCCTGCAAACTTGAGGTTGAGTCTAAGCTACTGGTGTTACAAGTTTCTGGTGTTATTTGAGCTTCAAACAACACTGACGAGTTTTGCGTCATGTCTTGTGTAGAACACGACTTATTATGATCTGAATTACACGGCGTGTTTATATTTCGACTGTCCAATATTTCAGACATAGTCGTGGTACGTGCCGTTTGCTCATTATTAAGTTCTAATACGATGACATTTCCTGTCTTTGTTGGATCTACCTGGTCTGGTTTTGTTGTTTGCAACAGTTTATTTACATTTTTGCCCATAATTATTTTTGAAACATCATTTCCGTTTTTAGCGAATGTAAGCGTTTTACCTAAAGTAGCACCTTTTTGTACAACTATAAGATTACCTTTAGTATTAACAGGTCTAACTATAGGGTTAATGATTTTCGGTGTCGTCACCGGTGATAGCCCTTTTACAGGAACAATGTCCGCCATATTAGCAGTTTTAATTGTTTCAACTCCGACAATTTTTGCATTTGAAGATATCGGGTTGACAATCGGTGGTTTTGATATAACTGTAACACCTGAAGGTTTTGACACCTGAGCATTCAGTTGCGAACTAACTGAGACCAATTTCATAGCAGTAGGGATCCCTTTAAAGTGAAACAGTGGAAGCTGGCCCTCTTTACTAGATTTTGCTGGCACCACGACCATTTTTTGTCCCGACTTTGGATTCAAAACAAAAGTTTTTGCAGAAACTTTCAAATCGGTTGCTGGTATGCCTTTCGGCGTCAGGGCTTCCGACGTCTGGATGTTTCGAGTCGATACACTGCTTGTTATTATCTGTGAACTATCTCTACTTGGTGTTGTTATGGTCGAGGAGGTAATAATAATTTTCGAATTTGATAACCTATTTTCAATGGATGCTTTAGATACAACAATCATTTTATCTGATGGTAGAACGGTTGCATTAGAGGTTCGAGATTTAGGTACAGACCCAATTACTTTAGTCGTTACGAGTTTGCTGGTTGTTCCTAGAGAGCTTCTTTGTACTGGGCTTGAAGACGCGATAATTGGTCGATTTGCAACAACTTTAACGTCATCGATTGGCTTCTGTATAACTTTAAATTCTGACATCTGTACTTTTTTGTCGGGAGCTAGTTCGCTGCGCTTTTTGATAATAAGTTGGCAAGGTTTCCCGCTGACTGCATGTTTGGAGGATGGAGTACTTTGGACTTGCATCGTGGCTGTGTTATCAGAATGTACAATGTCGCTTAGTGCCATTTCATGTGTCACGGTAGCCGGTTGTGTGAGTAGCTGCATAGTCGGCGATTCAGACATCGCAGTGGGTGAAGATAACATCTTTGGTTTAATTTCATCTACATAATCTGCCTTGGATTTGTTGCCTAATATAGATTGTGCATAACTGGCCTGAAAAGAACCAGGTGGACCTGAGTAATCTACCTGCATTGATCCGGAGTTATACTGCTTGCCTGGTGACAAGGGTGGATCTTGACTTTTCTTTTGTGATTTAGACGCGGCTGCCACAGTATTCTTAGCATTCTGTTTGTGTGACCTGTGTTTATGTGAAATACGCGGTGTATGCGGCTGATTTGATTTACTAGTTGAAACTTTACTCACTTGATTGTAAGAATGTTTAGAATGCCCGGTTGATTTACCTACAAATAAAGGGCAAATAAATAAATTTTAAAATAATTTTAAAGTAAGTAAAACAAATATACACACCTGTTCCTGGCTGAGAATATCGTGAATACACTTGAGACAAATTTAAATGCTTCTGACTAGTATTCACTGGTATATTTCTCATATTTTTGACAGGTGTTGATGTTTCATCAGGGAGAACTCCACTTTCAGGAACTTTTCTTTTGCGACAAATTAGTTCTGTTTCCCATATCTAAATAATTAAAACAACATATTACTAAATGTTGATACAAGATGTATTTTAGTATGTTTAAATGATTGTTTGAAATTCATATTATTTTAAAATTATATTTAAAGTAATGTTCCTACATTGTAATAAACATACAAAATTTTCTATGATTAATCTGAATAACTTCAATAATTAGCAGCATATTGATGCTGCTCATAATAAATGAGATAGTTTAATAATGAATGTTCTTAAGGTCTCAAGTGTAATATACAAAAGTGATAGTAAGGCCAGAAGTGACAGTTGTAAAAAATCAATAAATGACTATTCTACTCTGATACTTTAATACAAAGATTATAAAACTAAAACCAAAATTCTTAAGACAAACATTATGTACAGGCCAAAAATAAAAAATTAAGAAGTTTTAATACAATACAGGTCTTGTATGGACACCTGTATCATAATATAACTTTTTAATCATAACGATACACCTATACAACCTCCAGCTGGAGGAGGTTGAACCTCTACCTTAAAAAAAGGTTTCAATGAACGAGTCCGCGGCGACGCAATACGTATGCCCAATCGATGTTTGCGCTTTGGCGCTAACGTTTGACATTTAAAAAATCATTTAATATTTAAATAAAGTTTGGATTTTATTAATATTGCTTATGTATGAGAGTAGATAAAGTAGTGTATGACACTGTACATAACTTGGTCTTATAACACATGTGTGATACTATAAAAAACTAGCCTGCGGCTCGATTCTTTTAAAACACACTCATGTTATAAGAACCCTTATTATGCACCAGTATCATAATACTATAATTAGATGATAAAGTTTAATAATCAATTACACCCCACTCAAAACATCTTTACTCAAACATACTTTTGCAGTGTGGTCTTCCATAGCAATCGGATGATATAACATTTCATCCATAACTTCATTAGTTTGTAAGACACCTTCAGCAGTTTGGACCTCAGTTTCTGGTATTTCATCTTCATTTGACTTTGGAGTAATTAGCTTTTCGTTTTCGAGTCTCATTTTAATCTCATTGTTTTCAATAGCTGCAGCTTCTGCTGCCTTATCAGCTAATTCTGTATACATGGTTTGTGCTATACCTCTTGGCATTAGAGGTACTCGTCTCCGCCCTTCACTAATCCATCCCAGTGATGTGTTAGGACCACATAACCTAAAAAGAATACCAAGTAAATTTAAGTAAATTGAAATTTAGCATTGTAATATTAAATACAATGCACAATATTTGTAAGAAAATTATTATTGTACAATAATAATTTTACAACACAATAATATATATAAATAATTTTCTTTGCCGATTTTTAAATATTATTATCAAAAAATCGGCAGTAATTGTAAAGCTATATCAAAGAATAAAGTATTAATCATTATTATCTTAAATATTTCACTCTTTACATTATGGTTATCCTTTACATGATAAAATTGAAATTAATATCTTAAGAGTTATTGTTAAATACTTATTAATAAAGAGTACAATAATAAACTTACATTCTTGTCTTAGTCGATAAATATGCCCTACTACTAGTTAGAAAAATGTCAATATAGATACAATAGCTTAATTCATTTTGCATTATGAACATTAAACATGTTTCTGAATACACAAGCTAATTTTCAAGTTATTATGTTGATTGATTGTATATAATGGCGATTAACTGTCCACAAAATCATTACTTGAAACTAGGGATCACGACCCTCAGTAATGAGGAGAACGATGCGAGGAGGATGTTATATGTGGAAACTAAGAAACAACTTCATAGAAGTTCTTAATTTTAGATTTCTGAGTAAAGACCTATGGGAGCTATGACATAGATTTTCTCTAAATTTTCTAAATACTTTTTTATTGTTTAGCGTATTTTTGTGATTTTTTTTTCATTTTATTTTTTTATTGTAATATTAATTTTTTTTTATGTGGCTGCCTTAATAAGCTGCACATTTAACGAATGATATTAATATTTTTAATAATTTATTTAAATGTAGTAGCTACTAGTGGTCCTTAAATAAATTTAAAAAATAATAGATCTTTAAATTATATAACCAGCTTTAATGCAATAGCTTCAAAATATTTTAATAAATCCACTTTTTAAATGAATATATAATTCTAACTTTTTTAAAATTATTCCTTTTCTTCTTTATCAAGCACTGGTTAATACGAAATGTATTAACTAATAAATAAGGCTTAAATATACATAAAAAAAATTAATTTTAAGCCTAGGAGGCTTAAAAAATTCAAATGTTAAAATATTTACTTTATAATATATAAAATGCCAAATAAGCTAAACAAATTTCTACAATAAAACAAAATGTATCAAGATACTATATATAATAGGTACAAAAGATACTTACAGAGTACTAACTACATTAATGATTATATAGCCAAAAATAAAAAAAATAGCTTCATATTAATATTTCTGTTTCTAATATATAGGTTACCTGTCAAAGCAAGTGAGAAAAAGTTATCATTTTGATATAAAAATTTACATGAGATAGCATATTCTTAAATATGTTGAAGATTTAACAATCTATATGGCTAAGAAAATTATTAGACATCAAATATAAATGATAAATGATAATTATTCCTATTAGAATAAAGTTTCAGTTACTACAATACAAGCAAACAATAAGTACACTCACTGATAGAATTCAGCCATTTTAAAGTTTGACTGTTCACCTACTGTTTAAAAATAAATCTTGAATTCAATTATAAATTATATTATAAGCTTACTGTTCTGCTATAGTAGCTAATAGCTCGTCATTAGAAACGCGACGCGCTTCAGCATTGTGGCGATCGCTACTAATATGTAAAACGGCGCGCAGTTCCTCAAGCAACTTTTTTCTGTTGTCTTCTAATTCTCCTTGTGCTCTGAATACACTCATCATATTAGAGTAGGCTTCTAATTCTATAAGTAGACAAATTATCCATGAAAAAGACATTCTAATACAATCACAATCTACAACTGTACAATTTGCATCACTGTGAGCATTGTGGAAGAAAACCATAGGAGGGAAAACGAATGCCATTTATAAAACTAAATATATACCAAGTCTCCTAAGCGTCCGTCGACATTCGTCGTGCGTCATATTAAGAAGCATAGGCCACATATTTTATCCTTAATCTTATACACTCATAAAACTTTATATAATTGAATGATTTTAACCATATTTTATTGAAATTATCTACTGGCAAATATCCATACTGTTTACTTCAAACTAGGGATAACCGATACAAGTAAATACGAATACTTGCTCGATACTTTTCCATAGTATATTTATATCGATTCGATATATTCATATATCGATTCACTCTACAAGATTAAATATCGATATAACATCAGCCTAACTAAATGCTATAATGACTATAATACATAACATTTTTATTTTGTACTTAAAGCGTCTAAATTGGCTTTAACTTGAATTATATTAAAAACTGAGTATTCTATCGCCAAATATTAGAAGAGATATGCTAAACAATTAAAGTTATCATAAAATGACAAATTAAAAATAAGATTAATATTAAAAACATGAAATGTCTAGATATTAATACATTATTGGATATATTGAATTCGAATATTGAATATTTAATATGACAACAACATGCAAAGTTATAAACTTCTTGGTCAGTTTTGTACGTTAGGTAAATCGAGTAGGATATGGACATCGGTTATTTAATTGAATGTCAAAGTAATAATATCGATTTATTTTCATTAGCTGTGATAAATCGTAGTTTGACATTTTGAATAAAAATATAAGAACATTTCTATTAACGGAAAAATTAACGTTGTCTATGAGTTTCTGTGCATATTTAAATATTGTAATCGAAATCAAAGAATATAATAATTATTAAATACATACTATTTAAATATCGTTTTTACGTGAACAAATTTTATATTGTTACGCTTAACCTTTTACGTTATGTTAAATTAATTTAAGATGATTGCTAATAATAACTATGCAATTTTGACCGCCTGACAGTGTATCTGGGGGTATTATACAAATATATCAATACAATTACACACTGAATATTTAATTATATCCATGGTAATTGTTAAATGAACTGTACAAATTAAATTTCAAAATTAATTTAAAAAACAATAAATGTATAACAGATTAACTGAGATACAGATTAACGTAGTTTAAGTAATA
This sequence comes from Morpho helenor, assembly GCA_029227775.1. Classification (NCBI taxonomy): domain Eukaryota; kingdom Metazoa; phylum Arthropoda; class Insecta; order Lepidoptera; family Nymphalidae; genus Morpho; species Morpho helenor. The sequence goes on from JARGCU010000025.1 coordinate 13,271,008, forward strand.
TATTGCAATACAGTAGCACCAAATAAATGGTTTTCTCGGCCTTTTGGCTTAGATCACCCCCTTCGGGGGGCAGTATTATCTTATTTATTTTATGTCACGGAATAACTATAATATTATCGTCACTTTTTTATTTCCATCTTGGTATTATTAATCCATATACTGCGTCCATCATATTATCAGTCTTTTGACAGCTCACGCTCATTAAGTTTTGTATTGCTTACGTACAAATATCATACAAATAATATTTGTACTTTATGGATGGGTACCGCCCACTTAGTGATGTCACACATAATGGGTTACTACGATTATGCCACAGATTAAAAATAATCGGTAGAAATCGATGTTACGAGTATTAAAAGACATTTAATAACATTATATAAAGTTTTACTTTCTTCTTAGTTAATACATGAATACAAATAAAACAATCAGGATATTTTAATTTATTTTATTAGCACGAGTCGGAATGATAATCAACACTAGACTCCTCCGATGAAGAGTCTTCAGTAGCAGTTATTATTAGCTCTTGTGTAGATAATATATTATCAAACGCAATATCACGTTCTCAATCAGAGAATATTACTCTTTTAGTTCTTTCCACCACACTTGCCCAGTTCTCGGCCGTTACGTGGGTGCAAGCATTTTTTAGCAATTGCAACATTTTATTCGCTGTGAATGGGGGGCTTGTATTGCATCTCGCAGCATGCCCTTTTACTTGTGCCCATATAAGTTCTATTGCGTTGTACTGGCAGTGGTATGGAGGAATCCGAAGAACAGTATGGCCATATTCTGCTGCCATTTCATTGATTACATAGCGTTTTGCTCTCTTTTTGGTTTTTAATATTTTTATTAATTCAACTTTTAACATTGAGTCGTCCACATTTTCTCCATTGTCCCGAAGCCAATTAATTATTTCATGCTTTTTATTAGCCTGTGTTGGCATTTTGTCAATTTGACGGGAGTGGTAGGGCGCATTATCAATAAAAATTATTGATGGTTCTTCCAATGAAATGAGCATTTTTTTGAACCACTCTTCATACACATTTGCATTCATCTCTTCGTGGTAGTCATTTGATTTCTTCGATTTAAATGCCAACAGTGCGTCTTGTACAAATCCTTTTGCTGTACCTGCATGGCAAATGATTAGGCGCTCACCTTTTCCCATTGGTACTGAGGAAGTGGAATCAGCAGTATCATCAGTCCAGAAACGAGATAGTGTGTGGTTAGCGTTGAGCCATGTTTCATCCGTGAAAACAATATTTGCCCAATCTTGTATTTTCTTTGCCTCTCTTAAAAAATCACAACGTGCTATAGCTATATCTGTGCGTTCCATTAATAATTTTCTTTTATTTAACTTTTTATATGAAAAGCGAATTGTGTTCAAAACTTTGACCAAAGAAGATTTTTCACCATGAAATAGACCACTTCTTTTCAAAGAAACAATAAGTTTTCTCAAAGTTGGAATTTCTTTTCTCAAGTAGTAATCTAGTTTACGTAGGTTATCATTAATCGAATTACTTAGGTACGTAATTCGATTAATGATAGTAGGTACTACAGTGTATATACACTGTCCATTATATTAACCATCTTTTGACAGATTGACGATAGTGATGTCCTAAAGATTCTCGTATGCGATACCATTCCGATTATAGTACCTACTATCATTAATCGAATTACGTACCTAAGTAATTCGATTAATGATAACCTACGTAAACTAGATTACTACTTGAGAAAAGAAATTCCAACTTTGAGAAAACTTATTGTTTCTTTGAAAAGAAGTGGTCTATTTCATGGTGAAAAATCTTCTTTGGTCAAAGTTTTGAACACAATTGGCTTTTTATATATAAAAAGTTAAATAAAAGAAAATTATTAATGGAACGCACAGATATAGCTATAGCACGTTGTGATTTTTTAAGAGAGGCAAAGAAAATACAAGATTGGGCAAATATTGTTTTCACGGATGAAACATGGCTCAACGCTAACCACACACTATCTCGTTTCTGGACTGATGATACTGCTGATTCCACTTCCTCAGTACCAATGGGAAAAGGTGAGCGCCTAATCATTTGCCATGCAGGTACAGCAAAAGGATTTGTACAAGACGCACTGTTGGCATTTAAATCGAAGAAATCAAATGACTACCACGAAGAGATGAATGCAAATGTGTATGAAGAGTGGTTCAAAAAAATGCTCATTTCATTGGAAGAACCATCAATAATTTTTATTGATAATGCGCCCTACCACTCCCGTCAAATTGACAAAATGCCAACACAGGCTAATAAAAAGCATGAAATAATTAATTGGCTTCGGGACAATGGAGAAAATGTGGACGACTCAATGTTAAAAGTTGAATTAATAAAAATATTAAAATCCAAAAAGAGAGCAAAACGCTATGTAATCAATGAAATGGCAGCAGAATATGGCCATACTGTTCTTCGGATTCCTCCATACCACTGCCAGTACAACGCAATAGAACTTATATGGGCACAAGTAAAAGGGCATGCTGCGAGATGCAATACAAGCCCCCCATTCACAGCGAATAAAATGTTGCAATTGCTAAAAAATGCTTGCACCCACGTAACGGCCGAGAACTGGGCAAGTGTGGTGGAAAGAACTAAAAGAGTAATATTCTCTGATTGGGAACGTGATATTGCGTTTGATAATATATTATCTACACAAGAGCTAATAATAACTGCTACTGAAGACTCCTCATCGGAGGAGTCTAGTGTTGATTATCATTCCGACGACTCGTGCTAATAAAATAAATTAAAATATCCTGATTGTTTTATTTGTATTCATGTATTAACTAAGAAGAAAGTAAAACTTTATATAATGTTATTAAATGTCTTTTAATACTCGTAACATCGATTTCTACCGATTATTTTTAATCTGTGGCATAATCGTAGTAACCATTATGTGTGACATCACTAAGTGGGCGGTACCCATCCATAAAGTACAAATATTATTTGTATGATATTTGTACGTGAGCAATACAAAACTTAATGAGCGTGAGCTGTCAAAAGACTGATAATATGATGGACGCAGTATAGTTACTTATTTTATTGTACGACGTTATGCGTTATGTTTGCTCCACAGACTCATGATATTATTTTATGAGATACCTTTCATTTGTTCATTACTCTGTGCGTAACGACTTTTTCGAATTTAATGCATTGTTTATGTCACTAGTTTCTGTTATGAATTGTAAAATATTTGTAAAAATAAATAAACGTTCAAAAAACTTAATGTGAAACTATACATTTGACTATGGCAAATGTTGACGAAATAATAGAATTTATTAAATTTTTAAGGAAAGGCTTTGATAAAGATTTTTTTCAACGTAAGATAGACGAATTGAGGTATCTTATTGAAACTACTGGTATAAACTATGAGGATTTTCATACTTTGTTTAAAATATGGTTGAATTTGAGTATACGTAAGTATTAATTACAGAACTTGTCATAATTTTCAATTTACTTTGTGAGTTGATGTGGATATACAATATTTTTTTTTATTATTTACATTTAGCAATTCCAAATTGGGTATATCTGGGTTCATGCTTGGTACCCCAAGAAAAAATTAGAAGCAATACTGTTTTGTATTCATTAAAATGGCTTCTTGCAAATTATGATAAGTCTATTAATTCAAGAACTGGCTTTCTACTGGATTGGCTTACAGGTATGTCTAAATAATATTTTAAAACTTAGTTTGTAGAATGAATATGAACCAATGTTTTAAACATTTCATTTCTCATTAATATGTCTATGTTTAGGTCAGTAAAATTAACCCCCACAGTGTTCAGACGAAAAATAAATCCAATCAGTAAAAATCTCTTTTTCATTCAACTTCATTCATGTCAACTTAAGTGTTCAAGTAACCTCAATTTGTACCCTGGTACATAAGCTTTAATTGTGCTTCAAATTTCATTTATATTGCTTTAGTGAATCAGAAAACAAAAGAGAGAAAAAGAGAGAGATAGGCTATATACTGAGTTTTTATATTTAATAATGTTTAAAATTATGTACCTATCCTAAAAAGGTTATTATTATAATTCCTTTTATTTCAGCTGCTATGGACACTGATTCAGTAGACATGAACACTTTGGATGTAGGATATGAAATTTTTTATTCTATGCTGACATATGAAGCATTGGTAAGAACTATTTTCATTTGTATAACTTAAATGTTTTAGTATTATGATTAACAAGTTGTCCGCCGTGTCAGCTACTAGTGGCAGAGGTATTATAAAACAGTATTACAAAAGAAAAACAAATATCTATTGATGTCAAGAAACTGGAATTTGTTAGCTAGTATGTTTACTTGGGACAAATAATTTTTACAAAGAGCCAAATGGATAAAGAACTTGAAAATAGAATGGCTTATGGTTGGGATAAAATTTGGGCTCTAAGCTAAATTATGAAAGCAAAGACTTAGGTATTCAAATAAAAAGAAAAACATTCAATACACGTGTGCTCCCATGTATTACCTAATTGAATTTGAAAATGAAATTGATTTACCTACGGATGTGAATCACGGCCCCTAACCAAACTGCACCAAGAAAAATTTGCACGATGTCAACGATGGCTATGAAAAGAAGCATGCTGGGGGTTCAGGTTCTGAACAAAATCAGTTGCAACAAACGTCAAGCAAAAACGGGAGTACACAGATCTAATTACTTGCATTGATATACAAAAATGGAGATTGAAATGGAGATGGGTGGGTTACTCAATACACTGTTCATTAAATAAATGGAGTCAAAAGGTACTCTGGTACCCCAGGGATGGCAAAAGAACTAGATGACGGCCAGTGAGAAGATGGGAGAACAACCTCATATTAACTGCTGGGCCACTCTGGACAAGAGTGGCATGGGATAGAGGACAATGGAAAGTGTTGGCTTATTCCAAAAGGCACACTGAGCTGAGAGATTTCTTATAATTAACAAAAAACAACTCAATTCATGTTAAAACGTTTGGAATGAAAGGCTTATTATTATTGTCGTATTATTATAATTAAATAAAAAAAATGAAAACAATTTTTCATGATCCTATTAAGATTTTACGATAATCCTATTGGCAGTTAACATGTTTAATAAATGTAATATAAATTCAGGTAATATGACCTATATAAGCGCCTAAATATTCTGCTTGTAGAGTCAGTCTGTAATTATAAATTAAGCCATATGAAAATAACTTTGTGTACTTTAAAAATATGATTTCTATGAAAATATATAATTTTATTTTTCAGACAGTGCATGTGATGAAACTTTTGTATACATTGACAAAACCAGCTGATGTAACTAGAAAAAAGGTTCTAGAATTAATTGATCTAGCTAAAAAGAGAGAGGGTAAAAAGGTAGGTGTATTTACATCAATACTAATATTATAAATATCATATTCATCATTTATTCATATTATAAATAAATGTTTTTTTTTATTTAATGCTAGTATTTTTTTCTTTCAGAATATGTTAAGGCAGATACAAGTTCTTTTAGGTTTGTTCAAGTCTTACAAACCCCAATACGTGCCCGAAGATATACCCTCAATATCAGCACACACAGCTTTTAAAAAAATTAATATAAATTTGGTTACTAGCTTCCAAAACAGTCAGGTACATCAAAATTTAATAGTATACATCTGAAATTAACTAATAATGAATTAATTTTAATATATTATGTCACAATATGCCACCTTCTCTTACACTATAATGAAGAATGTGTCACCTTCTCTTACACTATAATGAAGAATATGTCACCTTCTTTTACACTATAATGAAGAATATGTCACCTTCTTTAAAACTATAATGAAGAATATGTCACCTTCTCTTACACTATAATGAAGAATGTGGCACCTTCTCTTACACTATAATGAAGAATATGTCACCTTCTCTTACACTATAATGAAGAATATGTCACCTTCTCTTACACTATAATGAAAAATATGTCACCTTGTCTATATAAAAATGTGAAAGAACTGATAATAAATTTATTGTTAATTTTTAGACAAAACGAAACAGTATGGTCAAAGAGACTATACATCTTTTCTGGATCAATCCAGTGAATTCTGTAAGTTTTTTAAATAATTTAATTATGTTATTAATTATAATTATAATTTCAATCTATGCTTTGAATAATTAAAAAAGTAGTAATGATATAATTATTTATCTATATTATCTGCATTAACTTAAAAAAATGATTTTCCTGATCTTTTCAGATGTCTAGAAATAAAAAAGCTATCCCGCTAGTCCCTGATATGGAATTTGTGCATATTGGATCGCAACAAAATGATTTAGAGAAGAATTATTTAGATTTCTCTGAGTAAGTAACATGTTTAGCCTCACGTTATAATATAACTTAAAAAATCTATTTGTTGGTAAAATATGACCATCAAATATATATTTAAAAATTGTAAAAATGACGAGCAAGTAAAAATGAAACTAATATAGGAGTAGTTTTCTTTACGGAATTTCAGAATACAAAAGTAATGGTAGAATTTCTTTGCTGTAATCTGCGTTTGTTAAGAAAATCTATGTATTATATATGAAAGTTTTATAACCGAACGTACCATCGCACGATAAACCGTACGAACGAACAGTACTAAGAAAACGTACCGTAAAACGACTAATCTTCAATACTATAATAAGCTTTGTTGATGAATCCCAAATCCTCACTGAAAATATAGGTGTCCAAAAAGCGTCCTGTATGACACTCACGCTTTCGGAACGGTAAAAGTCGGCTTGGGCGGCTATATGCCGACACTCGTCTCCAAAGTATTTTAATCCACTATTAACCTTCCTTCCTGCCCTTATCCCACTCTAAGTGGCGTCGGCACAAAATGCTACAAACATGCTGTCACGTGATTTGGCTGCGTTTCTACGACCAGCCGCCTGCCTGACGTCAACTTACCTCAGTCGTATTTTACGACATCTCGGTATGAAAGAGGGTGGTCTATTCTACTCAGCCGGATACCACACGGCGGGTCGACTTACCTTAGTCGCCTTTTACGACACCTCGGTAAGAAATGAGGGTGGTACTATTCTATTCAGCCGGATACCACACGGCGTAATGCCAAAAAATAACATAAATCACAAAAAAAATATTATTAATAATATTAGTTCCATTATGTATCAGCGAAAGGTTAGTTTATGTTAAATTAAGTGTAAGAAATATGCTTATAGGTACGGCATATAACGTAATTGAAGATTATTTGGATGATAAAAATGCCTGCATTTGAAGTCTTTCAGCTTCAAATAAGATTGCGGTTTAATAATGTAAAATTGAAAACATTTAAAAAATTGGCGTGAAGTTGCCTTTTACGACACCTCGGTAAGAAATAAAATCCACTATTAACCATAAAATGTTATTTCCAGCCCTGTTTTGTTGCTGCAACACAGCACTGGGCACGTAATGCGTAGGCCCGCCTGGTTGCGAGCCTTGCTATGCAACCCGGTGGGACTCACATTGCTTGTCTTGGCTTCTAATACTGTACACGCCTTTCTTTCGCACGATTTAAACATCCAGCTCATTAACTGTGAGTATAAAAAAGTAATAAATAAAAAAAACTTGTAAGTATAAAATAAAAAGATAAAATAATATGTATATAAAAAAGTAATGAGAATATTATCTTGCTATAATCCGCGATAAAAGAAAATATATGTAATGCTAAATGTACTATTCGTTCTCATACCTGATACATGCCGAATTTGCAAGAACTCATGCGCTACTCGACAACAATAAACAAGCACTACACATATTCACCACCACAATCTCAACAATTGTTTCGCCCCGTAACCGAAGCATCGTCAGGAGATAGACTCCACGACAAAATCGCAAAGTTTTGCGGGTAGTGCATGAGTTCTTACAAATTCTGCATGTGTCAGGTATGAGAACGAATAGTACACTCTACATTTAGCATTACATATATTTTCTTTTATCGCGGATTATAGCAAAATAATATTCTCATTACTTTTTTGTTTCTCATTACCTCACGATGTTTTCTTTCACCGAAAAGCGTGAGATAAATGCAATCATCAATTAGATACATAAGTTTTACTAGAAAACTCATTGGTGCCCGGGGTTTGAACCCTAGACCTCCTCGAAAGAGGCGCACGGTGTTACCGCTGGACTACCACAGTTTCACATATCTATATACATTTATATTTAACACTTGTTTGGTCACATGATTTTCATCTCTCCTCATCTGCCATGTTAATCTTTTATTTCTTTACCTTACCTTCTATGATGAGTGCTTTCAGATTATTATTTGATCAAAATAATAGTATTAAATTTTAATAAATACATTAACTTGTTTTCAGGCTTTTTAGAACCTTCATCGTACAGTTACGTCGAGAAACAAGACTTGTTAATACGACTCGCAACATTTCAAGCGACCTTGTTGCAAGGTCTTCCTGTTGTTACGTATTTTTTGGCGCAATACCTACCATTTTGGAATGAAAGGGATTTTTTTGGGGAGGTAATATATTTCGGGTTGTTGATAAACTGTTAGTCTTAGCGGTGTATTATTTTCTAGTCACCTCTGATATAAGAGACACGTTGTTTTTTATATATACTAATATTATAAAGAGGAAAAATTTGTATGTACCTATGTTTATAATGTTTTCATACTAAAACTACTGGACCGATTTCAAAAATTCTTTCACCATTGGAAAGCTGCATCTTCAGAAAATCTGCAAAAAAATCTATCAGATTTAAATCAAACAAGAACCTGTGACATTAAAATAAAATAAATTAATGATTTGAAAACTTTTAATTTCGTTTTATGAATAGTTCATGCATAAGTTATGAACACAGATAGTTCAGTCTACTTTAAGTATATTCTCTAAACGAGGATTATAGCAATATAGTGTATTATTTTAAAACTCCGCAAAGTAAAAACTCGTGTTATATGAACCCTTATTATGCAATAGTATCATAATCTACTAATATTATATATATGTCGATTTTGTTATATTATAGATTCTCAAATTGCTGGAATGGGTGAATATCGAAGGAATAGATGATGTTCACGTTATATTGGAATCAATGACGAGGATATACCACCGGTCGCAGCCTTTGGAGCAGTGTGCTATATTGGATAGTTTGACCACGATGTACACTAATCTTGTAAGTTGTAACATGTTGTAAATAAATAACCTGTTTACTTGATATTTAATTAAAATTGCTTCAAATATGAACTTCGGGCATGGACTAAAAAAGGTTGGGAAACACTGCTCTAAATCGTTATAGTTAAAATCAAATATTCTTAGTACTAGATATCATTTTTTATTACTACGATTTTTACTCAGGCAATCGTTATGTATGTAATACATAACAATTGGTCAAATTTGAATTTGGAACAATATTGTGCCTAACAAAAGCGTAACAGATAGACGGAAATACTTTTTTATTTATAGTTTTGGTATGGCTATTAGTGCGCAAATGTGAATGCATTTAATATTTCAGGTATATTCAAGTACGCGACAAAGTCATTACTACCTTAGTATGTGTCCTTCAGAGTCCACCTATACGGATATATTGACGTTGATTGCGTCGAAAATAAGCGATATGAGCAACAAAGGACTACAGGTATCTCCAGGTAAGTGTCTGTATTTCAGTATGACTTAATTGAGATTTCATTGTAGATTTCATTGTGAGACGTGTCGTCTTACTATTAGGAACCAAAAAATGCAAATATCTTCAAACACACACACAGGCCAAACTCGAATACACACTCGCACATGACCACATACATACATACACACCAGCATACTTTATTATTATTATTATTAAATGAAACCTTATGCACGCCATCCATAAAAACTTATGCACGCCATATATGAAACCTTATCTAAAGTAAGTAAATAAGTAACGGTCTGTTAATAGGCCACTGCTGGGCATAGGCCTCCTCTCTCCGTTTTTGGGGAGAAGGATTGGAGCTAAGACCTACCACGCTTCTCCAATGCGGATTGGTAGGTTTCACATATCCCTAGGATTCTCTATAGATATGCAGGTTTCCTCACGATGTTTTCCTTCACCGAAGGAAAATATCATAGACACATAAGTTTTAATAGAAAAACTCATTGGTGTCTGCCCGGGTTTGAATCCATTCACGCGGTCGCACCGCTGGGCTATAACAGCTTATCCTTACCTTATGTACGCCATGTGAACTTGTACACACACTTTTGTTTAAGTTTGTGCTTATCACACACACACACGCACATTACGCTGGGATTTAAACACTATTTAGAATATTGTTGATGTTACTTTACGTTATAAATATAACTAGAGGCCCGCCCCGGCATCGCACGGGTATAAAATATATAGCTTATGTCACTCAGTGACAAAAATGATTAAAATCGTTCCAGTAGTTTTGATTTATTCATTACTGTCCGTGGCCCGCACGCATTAAATTTGGAGTAAAAAAAAAACTATGCCCTTGCATTTTAAATCTGTAATATCTTCGAAAATGTTCATTTAAATTACATGCTGTGAACGGCCACTGAGATATATTTAATCAACAATGTATTTAAGGTACTTAATTGAATTAGGATTAATGCTGTATTGTTTAAAATTGCATCGAAAATAAGGAATTATTTTTCCTAAAAAGTAAATGACAAAAAATGTTATTATGGGTTATCCATAACAGATAGACATATACCATGCCGGAGTTCTGTAGGCTTTTTCAAGATGTACAAATACTTAGTACATTATTTTGATAAATCTCGTAAGGTTCAGACGGCGTTTGCAATGTAAGCGGAAAAAAATGTAATTGTTTTATACTATGTAGTGATACTTACCTTTTGTTATGGAAGAGTGAGATCTTCTGGCACGAGTATTTTTAATGTTTACTAGCAGATCTTAATCTGTATTTCTTGTAATGATTTATGGAAATTAAATAAATATTTTTGGGTTTTTCTTTAGAAAGCGTGTGCACAATGTACAGCGTGGTTCGTGCGAGCGAGAAGCGGGCACGGTACGAGGCGCGGCGCGGTCGGGGCGCCCCCGCTATTCCGGGGCTGCTGTCTCTGGCGCTGCCGCTTCTTTCTGTGTCCGTAGCTACACTCGACTCACTTGCTTATCTGTTCATGTTGTAAGTTCCCCTGCTCTTTTTGTTAAATTCACTTACAATTTTACTTATTACTTTGCTTCTTTATGTGTCCGTGGCTACACTTGACTCACTTGCTTGTTCCCCTGCTCTTTTTGTTAAATTCACTTACGATTTTATGTATTGTTGTGCCATCGGTGTCGGGTAGTGCATGAGTTCTTACAAATTCTGCATGTATCAGGTATGAGAACGAATAGTACACTCTACATTTAGCGTTACATATATTTTCTTTTATCGCGGATTATAGCAAAATAATATTCTCATTACTTTTGTATTATGGACCTCCGCAAAGTACCGCTTAATTCTATAAATTATTCAACAATATACCTAGATCTTCGAACTGTCTGAAACCATAGCTTTGATATTTCTTACTTATTTAATGAACTTTCAGGTACAAAGAAACTTTCTCTGCTACGAAAGCAAACGCCGAGCACAGAGACCAGAAGTCCGTCGAACAGAAGAGAGTTCTACAGCGTTTCACATCAGATATTGTAAACAGTATTTACCATGAGGAGTTTCTGGTCGAACGTAAAAAAGGCATAGTTTTTAATAATCTCCATCCGCAAATTGTCAGTAAATTAAAAAGTATTATACCTGATGTTGAGGCGAAATTAAGTATACGCAATCATCTAGCATTTGCGTACTTCACGTATATGGACGTAGAAGGAATAGATGCAGGCGTCGCCACTAACGATATTTGGTTTCAGACAAATATTGAGGGCCAATTCGGCGGGTTGAGTGAATTTTTGAATAGAGCTACCCAATTAAATTCACATTAAAGAATTTATGGAATTCAAATTCAAATTATTCTTTGTTCAAATAAACTTGTAAACAAATGCTTTTGAATCGTCAACTCTACTGCTGGTTCGGAAAGCTGTTCCTACCGAGAAGAGCCAGCAAGAAATTCGGCGGTTGCTCTTTTAAAAATATAATTCTTATGACTAGTTACATTTAGTCATTACTGTCTTGTACAGGGTCTAAGCGAGCTATATCCACACATTCTTAACTTCTAAGTAATCCTCAACAGTATAGTAGGCTTGGATCAGCGTCTTTTAAACAGTGTTTTTAAATTGATGTAATGGCAAAAACTGATGTAATGGCAAATATCTTTACATCTATGCAATTTATAGTTTAGCTATATACCACACGTGTTAGGTTACATAATATGATAGTGGAAGTAAATGTTATTGTTAATCTAGATTGTACTAGTTGTAGGCCTCGTTAAATGAGAATGATTATGACTGTGTTATTTTATTTAGGTGTGGTATTATTAGTCCAGGATCCAAATAATGATAGAAAAATATTTGTGTTATTGTGAAAAACCGCGGGGCACTTTGTGTCTTTTTTCTTCGTTTATATATGAGACATAGAATTTTATCACAATATTACTAATATATTTCTTATATTAAGATTTACTAAATTTGCAGTTCGCTATAAAAGCGTGTTTTTTAAAACTATATTTTTATATTGAAAGTTGAAAAATTAAAAATAGGTTATGAAATTAAGGATAACACCTCAAGTACAAGATTTATGAAATTTCTGATTTTGTAAATATATTATTGTATAGGCTTAAAAATTATGACAAACTAATTTATAAATACAATTTTTTTTCGCCTTTAAGTATTTTATTTTTTGAAATACATTCAATAACAAACCCGAATTCTTTATGAGCACTTTAAGAGAATTTTGATTGATGTATTCAATTACCTCTCGCATAAATTCTAAAGTTTGAAGATAAGCCTGTTGTTTTCTAATGAAGATTGAATAAGATGTATTAACAGACAAAACAAGTCAGAAAGTAATAATTCAAATTCAAATTCAAAATATTCTTTATTCAAATAAACTTGTAAACAAGTGCTTTTGAATCGTCAACTCTACTGCTGGTTCGGAAAGCTGTTCCTACCGAGAAGAGCCAGCAAGAAACTCTGCGGTTGCTCTTTTTAAAAAATACAATTCTTAATACTAGTTACATTTAATGTTTCTATTTTGTACAGGGTCGAACAATATTTATATCCACGCATTTTTATCGTCTAAATAATCCTCAACAGTATAGTAGGCTTTCTGTATCAGCCTCTCCTTAATAGTGTTTTTAAACTGCTGTAATGGCAAAGTTAAAATTGATTGTGGAATTTTATTATAGAATCTTATACCCAAACCCACAAACGACTTACGTACTTTTTCAAGGCGCAAAGCAGGAGCCGCAAGCTTATGTCGGTTCCTACTTTGTCTATACATTATAATACATACATAATACATTCTGCACCTACCTTTGATGCAACTTGATGTTAAGATGTTGATTGGTTGTTTTAGCTATCAAATCGTAGACCGAAATGACACTAACTACAATTATTTTGCGAGTTCTTTTTTTCCCTATTTTAAGTGGATCTCTGATTTGTTTATTTTTCTCCACTGGCGAAAAACGCCGAACTTGTGGCCCAACTCGCTACAGTTCAGGGGTGACGGCTTCCGCTATTGGATACGTCCACCGCCGCCCCACCTGTGCTTTGGGATGGAAAAACCTTTTAGTCTCAGTCGGGAGTAAAGGATGATCACCTCGGTAAGTCAGAGGGTTGTCTATTTTACTCAGCCGGATACCACACGGCAGGGCAACTTACCTTAGTCGCCTTTTACGAGACCTCGGTAAAAAATGAGAGTGGTCTATTTTATAATATACGACGATATTTCTCCTTTATTCTTATTCAATACATAAAAAGCAATTTTCCCAAAGTCAACTCATTTACTCTTTCACAACAACTCAATGAATGACACAAAAATATGTCAGCTACAATGCTTTTTCATATTAATGACCAACTCTATGAAGAAGGTTGTATTAAAAACATGCTGTAACAATTTTACTCAACCGGATACCATGCGGTGGGTGAACTTACCTTATTCGCCTTTTACGATACCTCGGTAAGAAATGAGGGTGGTCTATTCTCAGCCGAATACTACACGGCATGTGACGCTTAATTATAAATAAGATAATATTCAATGCAGAGCAGCAATTAATTGAAACCTTCCGAATTCGTTCTTTCCAATTTAAATTTGGGCTGCTCTGAAGGAAAACAAATCAAAATCAACCTGAGTGCTCCGGTCCCCATTAATTATCTACTGTTTAAAAACACCCCCGAGCCCTCCCCATGGTGGCCATGCAATATCTAACACTATATGTATGTATTGTTACAATATTCAGTGATGTATTACGTGCTCAGTTGTTCCTCCGTTCACGCGCTGATCTCTGCTGACCCACTGTAGGGTGACAACCAGTCGTTTTCGAATAAAGTAGACAATTTTTATTGTATCAATAGGTGGTCTAACTACGCACGATGTTAAGTGTAAATAACATAAAAGTTTTTCAGAGAATTATCGTATTATTTTTTTATTATGATGGAAGAATTTATAGCAACTATGTGTGCACCAAAATAATCAAAATCAGTGGCATAGGTCTATGCGATGATGATGGAGGTTCAATTTCGTTAATTCTTCCATCATAATAAAAAAAAAATACTGAAAACTTTTGTGTTATTTACGATTTAGCAATTTTCCCAAAGTCCAACCCATTTAATCTCTTTCAACAACTCAAGGAATCATAATGACGGCCACAATGTTTTTCTTATAATTAACAAACTATATTAAGTAGGTTGTATTTGAAACATGTTGTAACAATTATAATAGAAAATACCTTAATATTAATATAGTATAGCTCTCATGTATAAAGTGTAGTTCATTAAAATAAACATTAAGAGTTCGTTTTCATGATTTCATGATGTGTTCATTGCAATCCGTTGAAAGCAGCAAATGAGCTGTTATGAATACGTGATTAAAATAAACCAATTATGAATTCAATTGCCAAAATCAATTTTTGTATTTTTTGTAACTTTTATTTGTTCTTATTAATGTTGTACGACTGCTTTGAACACTCCCTCAACTAATGAGGTAGCGCTTGCATATTTTTTCGTATTTCAGGAAATAATAGTCTGCGCTTTGTAATGCGCTTTATGTATATGATATATGTATATATCATATACATATAGAACGTTTTTAGTAGCACAGCGGAGGTTTATTAGTATTCTAAATTAGAATAAAACTCCGTACAGAATATTTACGTAGGAAGAAGTCGATCGACTTGTTCCTTTCTAATTTAACAAATTAGTAAAAATTATCAATTATTATTACTAGTTGAGCTAGTAATAATAATTGATAATACTAGCTGAGCTAGTAAGCTGTGATGGCCTAGCGGTGCGACCGTGTGAATCTCTAGAGACGATCATGGGTTCAAACCCGGGCAGACACCAATGAGTTTTTCTATTGAAAAAAAACTTATGTGTCTAATTGATAATTGCAATTTATCACACGCTTTTCGGTGAAGGAAAACATCGTGAGGAAACCTGCATATCTCTAGATAATTCTGGAGATATGTGTAACCTACCAATCCGCATTGGAGCAGCGTGGTAGGCCTTAGCTCCAATCCTTCTCTCTTATAACGGAGAGAAGAGGCCTATCCCAGCAGTGGGATAATAACAGGCCGCTACTTTACTTTTTTTATTATTTCTAGTTCCTCTTATTCGTAATGTTCATTTATTTTTCGTGGTCTGTTCGAAAGCTAAGCACTTGCATATTTTTTTCGTATTTCAGGAAATAGCCTGCGCTTTGAAATTTAGATATATGTATATATAGCATATACATATAGAGCGTTTTTATAACTGTATAGCGGAGGTTTATTAGTTTTCTAAATTAGAATAAAACTCCGTACAGAATATTTACGTATGAGAAGTCGATCGACTTCTTCCTTTCCAATTTAATAAATTATTAAAAATTATTATTACTACGCCGTGTGGTATAAGGCTGAATAGAATAGTACCACCCTCATTTCTTACCGAGGTGTCGTAAAAGGCGACTAAGGTAAGTCGACCCGCCGTGTGGTGTCCGGCTGAATAGAATAGTACCACCCTCATTTCTTACCGAGGTGTCGTAAAAGGCGACTAAGGTAAGTCGACCCGCCGTGTGGTGTCCGGCTGAATAGAATAGTACCACCCTCATTTCTTACCGAGGTGTCGTAAAAGGCGACTAAGGTAAGTTGACCCACCGTATGGTATCCGGTTGGGTAAAATAGACCACCCTCTTTGTTACCGAGGAGTCGTTAAATACGACTAAGGTAAGTTGACGTCACGCAGGTGGCCGCTTGTAAAATAAGTAGCCAAATCATATGACAACATGTTTGTAACATATTGCCGACCCCACTTAGAGTGGGATAAGCGCAGGAGGATGATGATGATCAATTATAATAAAGCGACGGTATTTCTCCTTTATACTTATTCAATAAATAAAAAGCAGTTTTCCCAGAGTCAACCCATTTACTCTTTCACAACAACTCAATGAATGACACATAAAAATATGACAGCCACAATGCTTTTTCATATTAATCGCCAACTCTATGAAGGAGGTTGTAGTAAAAACATGTTGTAACACAATTATTATTACTAGTTTCTCTTATTCGTAATGCTCATTTATTTTTCGTGGTCTGTTCGAAAGCATTAATTATGGATACCGTGGCCGGAGTCTGCCACGTAGAGGGGTGTCAAAAGCACCCAAACCTCCCCGACCTCACCCTCTCACGCCACTACGAGAAACGTTTCAGAAAAATTTACCCTTATGCCCTTTTTTGTGGACGATAAGGATATTCTCACACATTTACTTAATTTTATTTTATATTATGCTTATTTCATAATATAAGAATGATGTTTTGAAATTTAAACTATCGTGAGTAGTATTCATAGTTAATGTATAGAAACCGGCTATACTCACGTCTTATTCTAACGGGTTAGCCCGACTACTTTCGACTAAGAATAATGTTGTCGATTTTAATTATGCAAATGTTTTGATATTTTTTTAAATTAAATTTTTAAACATTTCAAGTACTTGTTAATACCCTTTCAGAAAAAATAAGTTGTTGTGCAGCAATTCAGTAATGGCAAAAACTCAAATATTACAGCCAATTTGGTTTTGGATTTTTTGGTTATATCTTTTAAAAATATTATTATGGCAACATTCATATGTGATGTGAAAGTTATATTCATTTGTTTATAAATGTTTATCATTATAGAACACGCACACAGTTAATAATCTCTATTAATAACTAACCTCTGTATCACATTATGGCCACGCAATTAAAAAAAAGGGAAAAAATACTTTCTAAAATAAAATTTTATAAAATATCGTAATAAATACGGAACGCCTTGTGGCTGAATAGAATAGTACCACCCTCATTTCTTACCGAGGTGTCTTAAAAGGCGACTAAGGTAAGTCGACCCGCCGTGTGGTATCCGGCTGAGTAGAATAGACCAACCTCATTTCTTACCGAGGTGTCGTAAAAGGCGACTAAGGTAAATTGATCCACCGTGTGGTATCCGGTTTAGTAGAATAGACCACCCTCTTCTTGCCGAGGTGTCGTAAAATACGACTGAGGTAAGTTGACGTCAGGCAGGCGGTCGGTCGTAAGAACGCAGCCAAATCATGTGACAGCATGTTTATAACATGTTGTGCCGACCCCACTTAAGAGTGGGATAAGGGCAGGAGGATATTAGTTTCTAAATGTTTATCATTGTAGAAAGAAGCACACATTTAATAACCTCTATTAACAACTAACCTCTTTGTATCCATTATGGCAACGCAATCAAAAAAAGGGAAAAACATACTTTCTTAAATACAGAATACAAATAAAAAAACCCATGCGAGTATTTATATAATTTTATATTATCACAGCGGTCCTGTTGCCATTAAACGTAAACGTGTCACGATCTCATGGCGGTCGAGGGTTTGCCTCTGGGAGTAAAAATATGCGTAACTGGTAACAATTGATGGGGGAGCACACGAGGGGTAAAGTAGTTCATATCTTGCGAAACCCTTTGTTCCTTTTATCCCTACTCAAAAATCGCTTCGAGTTGTGTTTGCGATGTGACTACCCTACTGGTCTCGTTTTACTGAATTTTTCTATCGAGGTGAAGTGTGCTGCGCCCTTGTTTTTTTTATATCCGATTTTGAATGCTTATATAATTTAAACTATTATTTAATATAATTTTTTTTGGAGATATTGCTTTTATTTGAGTACGTGGTAAATTTTCTCCTGGTGGTAAATGATGCCAATGAAGGTGCTATGGTTGTATTTGAAGTAGTAAATGATACCTGGAAAGGGTTAAAAGGTCTTTGTCGAAAGAAGCATTAGGTACATAAGAGCTGAACATTTTAAAATAATTATTTGACGTGGTTACGGCTCCAACGAACAATTTGATTTGAAATTCAGCATGTAGGGGATTTTGGGGGAGAAAAATCGATCTAGCGATCGATCGATTTTATTTAAAAAAAATCGTAAATCCTTTTTTTTGGGCATTTAAGAATACTTTAATTTACATTGAATATAAAACACTATTTTTGTCATAAATTGTCAAGTTAGCGTAGCTTATTCGAGCGGTTTCGAGAAATGAAAATACCTAGGATTGAGCCCCACTTACCCAATTGTTTTTCTTTTTATTGAAGTTTCATTTTTTTTATTTTGCATAAAATTACCGAGCAAGGCACGTTCACCCAGGTACTTTTAAAGTAACTGTGAAAATAGCTAAAAATTGATATTTATATAATGAATGTAACGACTAATTTGTAAGCAAACGTGGCTGAAAATAAAGGCTATTTTATTTCCTTTTATATTTTATGCATTAAACTACTATCAGAATGTATTGCTCCTTTAGAGAAGAAGATTTGAGGTTAAACCTTCTGATCTCGCTTAAGCGTATGACAATGATAAGTTATATAAGAATTATATAATTCAACTTTTTCTATACAACTTGTAGCTACTGCCTGCACAGAGTTAGATCCACTAACCGTTGGTTTGGCTCACATGCTCTCACCATTCGACTAATACGAGTTTTCCAAATCATATTTTGATTTGCATTGAATCTTCAGCGCAATGAACTATACAATTCCTAAATGTTCGTAAGTAAGTAGCGGCCTGTTACTATCCTACTGCTGAGAATAAACCTCTTCTCTACGTTTATGGAGAGAAGGTTTGGAGCTAAGACCTAACACGCTGCTCCAATACGGATCGGTAGATTACACATATCTCCAGAATTCTCTAGAGATATACAGATGATTTCCTCACGATGTTTTCCTTCACCAAAAAGCGTGTGATAAATTGCAATTATCAGTTAGACACATTAGTTTTAACAGAAAAACTCATATGTGTGTGCCTGGGTCTGAACCTGTGACCTCCTCGAAAGAGTCTCACGGTGTTACCGCTGGGCTGCCACATCTAAGGTTCGTATAGAATTTTTATTAACTTACTTGTATTTATTGAGAGCTTCTACTAATGTAACTAGATGTTAAGAGGTTTCATTTCTAAGCTCAATGGATTAAATGAATTCTGTATATAGCTGTGTTGGGGGATCACGGCAAGATAAATTTTCCGTTTAGTTCAGAAGCTTAGGAAACCTATCATATTCCCTTGCCGCAAGTTATCTACTCTCGGTTCTAAGTTAATTAATACGTAGGGAGTATATTAGAATTATATATTTATTTTATATACATATCAGCACTTATATAATTTTAATAATTGTGATTAGTTTGATAGGTTTCGAGTATTTTTTTTCCTATAAAAACATGCATGTATGTTTAATTTACTTAAATGTTACTTAAAATTTTTACATTAAATTGTATTTATATATACAAATGTTTTGTTCAGTATTTCGAAGCACAATTTTTGGTACAATGAAAATCTACACTAAATTTTATTTTTAGATCGTATTTATTTGCCTTTTAGTAAAAATTATTTTGTAACAGAAATATTTCTTAACATATCATTTTTATTACCTAAAAAAATTTAACTATATTTCCGCCCAACCATTATGTTGTTTTTATTTTTTTAATTTTTAATTTTAATAATGCAATAAAGAGATTACAAACAAACCATTTCCAAATTCTAAGTTTACGGAAAAGATTTTGTAAATCCCCCGACTATAATTATGAAGTTATAAAACGTAAAGGTATAATAAGTAAACCATTTTTGTCACTTATATATGTCTATCGGTTTATATTTTAAAAATGCGTCAAAACAAAAAGTACCTTGGAGTTATCAATTTCGAAGTAATAATTTATTTTAGATACAAATATTATGAACTGTTCAAAGTAGACGCCGGGGGATCGTAAATTGCTGTTTAAACATTAAGTACACGTTAGCAAATGTCAACGCTCCCTTAACCTTTAAAATCAGCAAACCCGCGCGTTGAATCGTGGTAGTGTAGGCTAAAGCTCGCCCGGCTGCTGTCTGTATCCGAATCGATAAAATTCGGGCCCTCGCCCCCGTGCGTCACCATGACAACGCTCCCGGGCCGCGCCACCCCTCCGCGTCTCCGAGAACACCGATGTTGACTTAGACGGATAGGGTAAGAGGCTTATTAATGGTTTTATGTTACATTGCTTATGATCATAAAAAGGATTTTCTTTAAAGTGTCTGATCCCCATTTTATTAAATTGTAAACAAACGCGATAATGATAATATTTCGTTTTTTTATCCTCCTGCCCTTATCCTGTTATGAGTATATAGTTTGTGACATAATTGTCATTTATAATTGTTATCTATGATCATTGTCTATTGTCTTTCCCATCCATGTCATGTCGGCGTCTTGTGCTCATATAAGTTACAACAATAAAGATATAATCAATACAAGTCAATCTGTGTCTAATATCCACCAAAAAACATTACAATCCCCCTCTAAGTCGGGTCGGCACAACATGAAATAAACCTACCGCCTAACTGACGTCAACTTACCTTAGTCACCTTTAACGACACCTTCGTAAGAAATGATTGGTCTATTCTACTCAGCCTGATACCACATGGCGGGATATTATTTCGCTGTGATCCGCGATAAAGCGAGTAGAAGAGATATGTAGAGTGTAATATCAGTTTTCATATCTGATTAAATGCAGGACTCGTAAAAACGCATGCACTAAAAACCTCCACCACCGCCACTATAGTACACTGCACACGTTCACTGTGACAAACTTACCAATCGTTTCACCCCCAACCGAAGCATCATCAGGAGATATCTACTATGATCTATTATCCTTTCTCCTTTATAAAATTATTTTATTGAAACATATACAACGATGTCATAACTTTGGAAAAATGCAATGACAAGGAAATTAGTTTCTATATACCTTTATGTATATTTGAATTATAACGGTTTTCTGATAAAGAGCTAGTAGGCCGATTTCCGATACCTGACATTACCTAAAGATGTAGATTACGTATCCCAATTTAAGTCAAAGAGAATTTATCTAGAGCTACTCGTATAGGCTAACTTTCGTAAAAATATTCATTTAATTTAATTATAAAAATAAACCAGGCCGTTACAGTTATTCTATTCCTTGGTTTTTTTGTACACTTTTTCTAACGTTTGCGAGAAGTGGAAACACTCCATAAATAATGGCGGTATATTTCTCGTTACTACGGCCGCCATTTTGCCAGACCGCGTGACGCCATTTGAAATTGAATACGTTTACGTTTGGAGATACATCTCAAAAGTTATTTACGTATATAATTTATCATCGCTATCAGGATTTTCTGTGTGCTACGTTAGTCAACATTTTAAAATTAAATCATAACCATTTAATATAATTTTATATTGATAATTTATTCATAACATGGCGCCTAGTAAGTAAGTAATAACTTAAGTAAATAACAATTAAACAATAAAAACTTTAAACAAACAACAAACGATAAAAACTTTATGTGCGTGTTTTCAGCTTTTGCACTTATCGTACGCCTAGTATTAGCTGATCGAATCGAAATTAGGCCTAATTGATTTAGATACATTGCATTCCTTATGTCAATGTTTTTGTTTTCTTGCTTTTCAAAGTTATGGGTCTCTTTAACCTTCAAGATTTTTATAGGCGCTACGCTACATTTATTGCAATTCGCCACAATAAAAAAAATAATTCGGTCTAGTTAAAAAAGCTTCTAACAAAATTTTGTCCCTATACTGTTAACATTTCAGTTCTGTTGTCTGGAACAAATCCTGGCAGCGGCATCAGATCATCTTATCATAAACATGCATTGTCATCGGGACTGGGCCAATACGTAAAAATTCAGCTCAATAGGACACCGGGAAGTGGGTCAAATTTAACTTGCAAGATTTCACCTTCACATACATCAAATAAAAGTTGAATAAAAGCTTTTAAAAATAAAAGTTTTTTTAGAATGGTTTAATGTCACAGATACTAGATTTAAAAAAAAAAGCTGTAGTATAATTACGCTGCGGTGCAAAATTACGTGATATCAGGTTATAGGGGAGATACCCTTGTCTTGGTCAGCTTCTACAGTTTTTGTAGGGTGATATAATGGCGTGGGTGACTAAATTATATATTTACCATTCGTAACATTTTTCTAGCTGTCGGTTAAATAAAGTGCTGAATGGTTAATGGTTATGAGTAAACTAATGATGATTTTAATACAAAAATTTCCTTAATGTAATTTTAAGCCTTGTTTGTAATTTGTCTTGTAATTGAAGCTTAAAATTAGCGTGTGTTTCTATAAATTAAGAGAATAATCAACAAAAGAAAAGTAAGATGTGGCTGTGAAAATTACTGGAAAGAGGAAAATAATAACAGTACTTAGTTAAAACGTAAAATATGTTACTCTCCAGCCATTAAACTTATAAATCTTTAATATTTAATTTTCCTGAAATTCAGTATTTAGGGGTTTGGGGAGCAAAAAATTTGGGCACTAAAAAACTACTAAAATAGGAATAGAAAGTAACGGAAATTTTTAATTGTCAAATGCATGTAAATCAATGCTGTGACAGCCTAATGGTAACGCGCGGACTAAAAAAAGGTCGAAACCTAGGTTCGATTCCGGCGCTATCCTTCTTTTTTTTTTGCATGTTTTGTCACCCAAATACTATAATAATAAATCTCCATAACATACGTGTTAACTTAATTTGGGGACAGAAGGCCGTGTGTGAAGTTGTAAATATTTATTTGTTTAGGCAAACAAATACCTACATATAATTTTTTATATTCCACATTTCTTGTTCTGGCGAGCAGCTTTACAAATTGTTACCTGTACTGATAATGGTTTGAGTACTAATAATTTGAAACCATACAAATCATTTATTCTCATATAAGTTATATGTATTTTTTCCAAATTTCAGTTATCTACAATATGTGCTATCGTAGCGTGTGATAAATCCCTGTTATTATTCTCCGGGCGCAGTTTGAGTTCTTTTGTCTTGCACGGCAGGCAATAAAGAGGCAGACGCCTGGAAATGTGCTGCATTTATTCAGGTTCGCACAGAGATTGTGTTTTATTTTCTGCGCCCGACGTTCCTTTGCCGAGCTCTCTTATTGCTTTGAGTCTAACAAGGTTTTTAATTATTTCCTTCAACGTCACTTTCAGTTGCGGAACATGCCGAGTTTTAGACAAAGACTCGAAAATTTGAATAATAAAGAATAAAAGCATAATAGACTTTATTTATTTTTAGTTGAAGTGAGGATATAAAAGTTAAAATGATAAAAGAAATACAATATCTACCTGAAGCTATTAAATTTGAAAAATTGACGATACCATAAGTTCATTGGATGTTTTTTTGAAATTAGCGGCTTTTTACTATGTCATCATTAGGCAACGGCGTACTCTGCTTTTCTTTTTAAGAGGGTAGGATAGACCTTAGATCTATTTCGCTGCTCCATTGTGCTCCAATATATCAAAAATCCTAAGCGCTCTCCGGAGATAAAATTCAGCGTAAGAGTGCAAGTGTTAAATTGTTAATATAAATGAGACACACAACTTTCTATGAAAAAACATAGGCACCTGCCTGGGGTTTGAACCGTATGGGTCACTTTGTTCAGCTATAAGGGCATAAACTGTAAAAATATGTTAGTCAAACTTCACCAACACGAGAAATTGATATATACTCGGTATATTCAACTAGTGTTGAAAATTTTAACAATATTTATATATAAACATTCAGTTTTAAATCGTAAATACTTTACAATATAATTAATCATTAAATAATATAATCTCGTTAACTATTATATATTAATTTATAGAATAAGGCGTTACTTTATCGCGGATTATAGCAAAATAATATTCTCATTACTTTTGTATTATATATTAATTAATCTGTACTGTATTTAGTAGACAAATTTCAACATTTAAAACGTGACTGATTTCAATACGGTAAGCACCGTTATTTAGTGGAACTGTCTTTCTAACTTACAGTGTATATTTCACAGCCATTAAAAACTAAATAAAAAAACAATATCCACGGTAGAGGATGCAGAAAATGAGTAGGACGTGTTTTAACTTATCTACAGCCAATAGGAGCTTAGTTTATAATGTATATGTCAGGTCAGTTTTTTATTTAGATTTCTGGAACATTCAATTATAAACGAAGAATTTATCTGATATTAATCATAGTGCCTTTTGAAGGTAAATATTGACTAGGTACTTTCACTTTAGCACTCAGTTATATTCGGTATTTACTTTGGCAGTAAAGGAGGGTGGTTTGACGTAACAAGAGTTCTGAATCTTATTAATGATTTATTGGATCCTTCCGTCCCCGGTGTCCCCAGCGGCGAGTAAATGTACGTGTGGCGACCAAAGATAGAAGCACTTTATTTCATAAGGCCTCTGTATTATACAGATTCCCATCTATACTAATATATAAAGCTGAAGAGTTTGTTTGTTTGATTGTTCGAACGAGCTAATCTCACGAACTACAAGACCGATTTTAAAAATTCTTTCAGTGTAAGATAGTCCATTTATTGAGGTAGGCTATAGCATATATAAAAAAGGAGCAGAAAAAAAAAAATATTAGAAAAACTTCAAAATTTAAAGCTTTCCTTGCGTGCGCTAAGTAAACTGTAATAGTTATTAAAAAAAATATGTATTACAAAATTGTTCCCCTCTAAAAGTTCTAAATAAAAGTCCGCGACAGCATATGTCTAGCTTTTAAGGTTAACCCACTTTAACCATTTTTATGGTTATCAAAAGACTATATTACGTCTTTAAACTATCCACGCGGGCGGAGCCGCTGGCGAATCCTAGTTTGTAATAAAATTTAAATTACGTGCTTAATTTTTTTTTGACCTAGCATTGTCTTGGTATTATACCAGGTCTGTCAGATAGATCACATTCTGTTTATTGTTGTTACCTACAAATAGTTCGCTTCCAGTCTTTACTTGGCTGCCATCTGAACCTTTAGGTTTAACGAAAGCCATATATGTGGTAGGCCTCATAAAAAGGCTCAGAGTCGCTCAGCGGGCGATGGAGCGAGCTATGCTCGTAGTATTTCTATGTGATCAAATGGGGAGATCCGTAGAAGAACCAGCGTCACTGATATAGCTCAGCATGTCGGAATTGGCGATGGGCGGGGCACGTATTGCGGAGCACCGATGGACATTGGGGTCTCAAGGCGTTGAAATGGCGACCACGCACCGGAAAGCGCAGTGATGGTAGACCCCCTACTAGATGGACTGATGACCTCTCTAAATCGTGTGTTGTGGTGATCCCATGAAAAGACCTATGTCCAGAAGTGGACGTCCATTGGTCGAAGAAGAAGAAGATATACCTATGTGATGTGCAATTGTTTTTCTTGACTCCCATCTGCATTCATTGCCTATTGGATGCATAGAAGTGAAAAATATATTTATTTAGCATACAATATACGGTGATTATACCTACTCCTTCGCAAGTTTGTGCAGTTCATTCACGCGAGACTGTTTGTTTAATAAACAAGGATTTAAGGAGGGCATTGCCTCCCTCTTGTTTACGGCTACTATAGTTTGTCCTCAATCTATTAGGTAATTTTGCATAAGCCCGGATCTTGGTACGTTAAGAGTAGTATCATCGCTGTCATTGCCGCATTAATTAAATATTGCTGTTTATTGCAAACAATTTATTTACATAATTTTTTTGAAAATCTGTATGGCTTAACTGAAGTCTGCCATATCCGTAATGCGTCAAATGATGGGTACACCTCTGCTAAAGTACTATAAAGTAGCGGTAGTCAGTAAAGGAAATTACCTGCAACAAATTTTAATTAAGGCAATAATTTGTACATTACTTGATAATGATCTCAAAAGTTCGCAATGCACTCCATACAGGCGTGAAGTATTGATGAATATGTTTTCTCTTCTTTATACAGTTAAGAATTATGATAACTTTACTAAACAAAATTAGAAACGCACAGAGATAATTTTTTAAAGACACGATTTCCCAGTAATACTCAATCAAGAACGGGTTGAATTGATTGCACCCAGGAACATCGTCAAGTAGCGACGACATGAATACACTGTATGTAAATCTTGTAGAGATTTATGCTTACTGAAATATAAAATGATTTTCATTGATTTTTCTTATGACCATCATAGATAGAGGTATTAGGATGTATTGAAAATATTGTCTATTGGTCTATGATATAAATTATAATTATTCTGTCTTGATTAAAATATTTATGTTGTTCTACTGGTTACTTATATAAACAAATATAAACTTAATAACAAATAAAACTAATATAAACAAACCCAAGAAGGGTTTGTTTATATTAGTATTTCTAACATTTCTAGGACAACATTTATTTATTATAATAATTTGCAGGCATTTGAATTGACATTATTTGCGCATCTGACTGGCCCGTTGGAGCAGTGGGTAGTGACCCTGCCTTCAACTCAGCGGGTCGCGGGTTCGATTTCCGAAGATTTTCTATAAATTTGTTGGTCTTTGAGCCTGGGTGTATGTTCGTATTTAAGTATGTATTTAAAAATAAATAAGTATATATTTACCAGTTGTCTGTCACCCATAACACAAGTATAAAGGTACTTACTTTGGGGACGGACGACCGTGTGTGTAAGTGTCCCATATATTTATTTATCTCTGAATAAAACATAAACATGTCCTAGGCACGTTGTAGTTACGATGCCAGCTAAAATAGTTTTTCCAACTAGCTTATTTATGCGATGTGATTTTGCGATTTTCTTTATTCGATGCGAACTACCCAAAACACAACAAGTAGCGTAAACCAAAACTGTGAAAGAATGGGTGTAAAAATTTATCCGGATTTTTTTCGACGTTCTTTACATAAATATATTCTAAATTACATACATATTTATAATATGGAGTAGAAGTGTTGAGAAATATTATATTGGCTATATTAAGAAGGATAAGCAATTTTTTTTTTGAAAAAATTAATGTACAAGTTATATAGATCTTATAAGGCTACATATTTGAGAACAATATGAGCTAGTAACTAAACACGAGTGGTCTCAAAGCAATTTCGTTGGACTAGACCTTTCTCATTACAGAAGGCTTTTGAAAGCAAACAAATGTAGCAATTGGTATATGTAATACATACAAATTAATTTATCTTGGTAGTCAGCAGTTATATACGTATACGAATAAAGAGTAATTGGTATCATTTTATTATTAACTGAACTAGTATTATTTCTAGTAATTTAAGAATTTGTGAAGAATAAAATTGTTAATAAAACTGCTTTTGTTAAGTTTACCTAAAAATTGAGATTTTTTTATTAAAATATAGAAGATTCGTCTAAAATATGGTAAGGAACATAAAAATGTAACACATACAAACTAAGAAAAAATGTACAAGTTATATCTATCTTAAATTACTCACACGCTAGGACTATACAAATTATGCCCACGTGGAATGGTCCCAAGAATGCTGGCAGCGTTTCCACGCTGAATCGCTGTCTGATTCTTTGTGCGAAAAAGGAGCCAGCCCTCTTGTCACCTGAAGAGGTAATTAACCGAGGTGTAAAAACGGATAACAGCAAAGCAAGTAATAACACAATTAAAAAGTTATCTCCAGAGAATATTGTCGGCACTTATGTATCAATGTATATAAGAGTTGTACATAACAATGTTCTATCTGACGTTATACATAGATCGAGTATGTTGGCCGGGACTCGAGCCCGGATGTAACTATTGGCAACGTCTGGCCCCCCGCACGTCCCGCCCGCCGCCTCTGCGACCCATTTTGGCGAATAAACTCACCAGATATACGGGCTGGAATTGCATGGTAAACGTGCCAAAGTAACGATTGTATCCGGCTGTCAATTGCATATCACCTCTCGCCACCTGATTTCCCGGCAGCGGGGGTTGTGCCGCTAGCTGTTTGCCGGCTGCTTGCATTGTGCCCGTTTAATAAGTACATTTGGATGTTTGGGACTGCGCACGACAGCGTTGATGTGTAGTAATTACTTTCGGAACAGACGATTGTTCAATCCTCATTGTGTTGATATAAATGCTATCGGCTAAATCGGACAGCAAATTGATTCAGTCGACAAAGGAAAAATCGTTGCAGGGGTTGCTTGAGTGTATTAAACATCAAATTTGGGCGTAAGAGACATTACGAGTTGGTACAATGTACGCACATAATAATATTTTAAAGTAGGTTCTAAGGAATCCCTACACACATTTTCATATAAGTCTTAGATAACTTCAACGAAAACAGTGATAGTAGTTTAAAAAATCAGTATTTGAAACATATACACTCTTAGTATATATCTTTATTTGAATAGTTTATAAAATCAGGCGTTACTTTGTGGATATCCATAAAACGAAAATGATTAAAAATATTACCAACTATCAGTAAAAAAAATTGTTTTGCCCCCGAACCGACTTCGCGACAAAATCAGACACAAAAAAACAGAACAAAAATGAGTGTAACCCCCACCGTTTAACCTTCGAACACGTAAACCAGTAAAGTTTACTAATTTTAGTTTTCTTCTATCAGTTTTCATTCTTTCTTTAAACAACGTACATAAACGGCTAAAGCTTGTACCAATTTCTTCAGGTATTTTAATCTGAAGCCCCACGTTAGTTTTTTATACACGTGTATCAAAAGCAGATCGTAATTTATATTGTATGAAAAAATGTAGTGTGGAATAACAAACATTTAAAACGCCGCTCAGTGCTAAAAATTGAGGAAAATTTATCAACAGCGAATCCATTTTGCTGTCTTTTACTTGAGAGTAATAAAACCGTAAACTCCCTGGGATATGAAATTATTTTACTATTAACTTCTTACGCATTTTAAACCATATTCCTAAGGATTTTATTTTGGACATGATTTGGAGGATTATCCTCAAAAAACCAACCACGAAATTTGAAAAGAGACAAAACAAAAGTTTTCGTAAGCATAAAAGGGTTAAGTAACGGACTTAATTAACGTTATTTTTAATATTAAAAAATAAAAATATAAAGGTATCCCAAATATTAGTTATTCTTATAATATTCCAAAGGTAAATTGTATGAGGAAATACGTCGCTCTTACTTTGCATAATGTTGAATGGAATGCAGGGCGACTTGAGGTGGGGTGCAGCGTAACATTATTACATTTTCCCGTTTCCAAGAACGTTGCTATTTAAAAATATGCAAGAGATTCAACAAAGTCTCGAGAAAAGTATTGTCCTTTGTATGATCAAAGAAATATCTGTAACATTTACTTCAAAGATTTTTGATCCAATTCTTTATTATTAAGGACAAAAGACTTTTGACATGATAACATATTTCTTTATTTGGATGGCAGATTGTTAATACTGTATATGGAGCTAATTTTGTTTAAAGTGTTTTCGAAAGTGATAAAATAGTTGTCTTTCTGATTTATGTAATTAATAAATAAAGGAGATGGGCAAAACCTGGCCTGTGCGGACTAAATAACAAAGTACATAATAAAATATTAAATATTAAATAACGCCAAAATAAATTAATACTATCTCTTTACTACTCGGGAAAACAAGTATAGAATAAAAAAGTTATTTATTTGATCCAGTTCAGTTATAATTAGTCAAGTCACAATTTCTTTCGAATCAGTAAGAAACTCGATATAGATATTATATCGATTTAAGAATTTAATATTCTTACTAATATACAGTATATTTCAGTATAGTATAGTTCTGTATAGTAACTGTTGTTGATAAATTATTTTTTATTACCATAAAGAAATAGATAACTATATTTATGCATAGTTACTAGCCTTTTTAATTATCATTATTTTTTTATATATATGACCGATTTACGGATCGATTAACAAAATCGATTTCTACGCATAACAGTACTCAAAAAGGTTGTCGTTATATTAATTATCTGTGAATTGTTATGTTTCTAAACATGCATATTCGTGTTGTTTTTCGCATCGTGAACGTTTGGGGCATAGATAATACACTATATAGGATAGTTTGGGGATTCCTTGTATTCGTGTGCTACTTTATAACGACCTTTGCTGTATTTCTGGACTACTGGCATATTATATTTCGAGTCAATCTCAATCAAACAATCTCATTATTTTGGATTCGTATTTTTTCTTAGATGAAAATAAATTATATTTAAAAAAATGTACTAACAAATTCCAATACTCTATGTAAATCTGTCATAGTCATTAATTTATTTCTTCTAATTCCCAAGTTCTATCAAAAAAAGACTTGTACATACTTGAAGAGTAACTTTCGGTGTTTGTATTAAATATTAATTTATTTCTGTCCACTCAGGCCAAACTTGTATGAGCTATTTGCCCATCTCCTTTCGTATAAAGGTAGAACGAAATGTGTTAAGTAACATAGTAACATAATTTTTACAAGACGTACATTTCATGTTAAATATTAAGCACTGAGTGATACTAATAATATAACTATTGCGTTTGTCTTCTATTTAGATGAATATTTATGTGTTATTTTTCTACCCAGAAGGTATTCCATAAATTGCAGTTATGATAAAAGAAAAAAATATATTGTGGTTTTTTTTTTAATTTAATATATGGGACACTTACACACACGGTCATCCGTCCCCAAAGTAAGTAACTTAATACTTGTGTTATGGTATATACTTATATATATATATTTTTTAAATACATACTTAAATACAAATATACCCAGATTCGAAGACGAACAAATTCAATTACAGAAAATGTTGGACCTTGGCAGGAATCGAACCCGCGACCCGCGGAGCTGAAAGCACGGTCACTACCCACTGCGCCAACTGGCAGTAGGTATTGTTCCTGCCTTCAAACTTTAATTTGATCCACACAAGAGAAAGTACGTCGATAGTAAAAATTTATGCCTCTCTTACAATCTCATTATAAAGCGGAGTTGTATGCACAAGGAGTAGAAGAAAAGACGTGCCCCGTCGCGAATGTCGCGGATGAGCAAGATATGTTCTACCCATAATATTTTCCTAATTATGTTGACACAGCTTTCTCGGTCCCAGTTGGAATGCTGCCATCGCTAAGCTTTTATTAAATTTCCTCGCTTCTCTTTGTTCTACCGTACACACTGTAAGATTATATTAAATTTTTCAAGACAATCCTCATGCTTTTAAACCATTTCTGTGTATCGTATTAATCATTATCTTCCGCCGAATATAGCGGATAAGTCGAATTGAATTATCTCTTTGGAGATTATATCAAAACGGTCTCACCTAGAGTGAGTTCGAACAAAAAGATCGCTCCCGGTGCGAGGGACGGTTGTGCTGCCATCTCGCGCGTTGCTAGGATACGCGGCGATCGATACAGCCTCCGCCGGGCCGCCTAATTACCAGCCCGCGCCCCGCACCCCGCGGCCCGCTCTCGCATCCCGCCCGCCTTTGCCCGGGGCATCCTCTCGCCCGCCCGACCTGTCGGATTTAAATATCGGATGATAGAATTTACGTTCAAATGTTTTCACCATTTTATATTAATATTTATTCAAGGGCCCTTTGTTCTTAAAAGCGCCGTATTTTTCCTTTTATTCACGTCGTTTATTTTTTTTTAGTAATAAAAAAATATTGTTGACGAGAATGTATTTAATTTATAATATTAGTCAAAAAATAGTGGATGAAATAGAACTTTTGGTTTCGCGTGGGATGGCTTGATGCTTTCTTACATTATTACATTTCACGTACATTTTCTATTCGACAATTGTACTTATAATCTTTAAATGTATTCAAGTGTCTATTTAAATAAAAGTACCTTTGATTTATTTACTTATTGATTAATTATACTCAATGTCATGTATAACGGGAACGAAAGTAGTTAAGCATCATCTTTCTAATTCTCTAATATCGGGTATACTGGCAACGCGTTAATCACGTGACCATTGAAAAAGGAGCTCGTTTGTGACTCCTCTATGTATATAAAGTAAAAACATATTTTTTAATTGCTATTAAAAATAAATCTAAAAAACTTCATACTAGGAATTTTCATTTTAAATTATAAAGCTCTTATTAAAAAATATTGCAAAAGATATTGCATGTTCCGTGAGACGCCACAGTCGCTTCAAATGCTAAGTAACAAAAGTTGTACAAGCTGTTATAAAAGGTTTCTCACCTCTTTTGAACCAAGAGAGTAGATTTTCACGTAAAGAAAACTTTCGAATTGTATTCGGAACTTGGGGTGGTTGGGTAAAATATTTCCTTTGTTATAGAAAGATTGTGAAGCTTTACTATTAGGTATATTTTCGTCTGCAATTAAAAACATGAAGTTCAAATAAAATAGCCATACTTGAGAGATAGTAATGAAAAGACATTTTTAATTGTACATTCATTTTGCGAGTATAAAATTTCTATTTATACTGCCTTTGATGTAAAAGACGAAAGGCAAGCAGAGTTTTATATTGATACTTATTTAAATTTTTTCGATGATTACATGTCAGTACTATTGAAGTCCAATCAAGTTTATTAAATATTATTTCTAGCTTATCTTTAACATTTCAGAAGTTTAATTTAAGATTAACTTGAGAAGTATACATACAAAAATGTATATATACAAAAATGAAATTGTCCGGCAAAGAACAAAGAAAAGAAAAATCTCGTTTCGTCTCTTTATTGAATACTCCCTTTATTGAATGTAAAATAAAAACAACGTTTCCGAAGACCGTTTATTTGCAAACTGTGAAAAATTCGAAATTATCGTGTCTTGAATAAGGAGTTTTTTGAAGTATTTGCAAATGTAACGTTAGCCCGGCGTATTGAAACGCCATGAGATCTGAGAAACTATCTCAATAAAAACCAATGGATCAAGGTCACAGCAGGTTCCTGGGTTAGGTCAGGTTCATCATAATGCAGCAGACGTTTGAGCCAGAAAAGGCTTAAATACCACGATTGATGGACCGGAATATTCACTTATCTTTTGTCATTCCACTTCTCTTCAGCCTACTAAGATCATTGCTTCTGAATATGCCTTAGGAAAAACATAACAGAAATTGGTACAAACCGGACTGACTATAGGCTATCAAGGGAAGCAATGTCCTCATAGAATCCTTGTTTGAACCAGTCTTCTTCGCATGACAAGACCCAACTTGCAAAAAATCTTGAGAAACCCGTGTAGTGTTCTCGGCTTCTGAGACGCCTAGTTGGAGAAACAATTCCCTTTCACATTCACGCACAATGATCGCCAGACTATGACTAAATGTGCGCAACAGTCAACCGAAAGAAGAAGAAAATTTCAAGCAATTTACACATAACATTAACAAATTATACACCTAAACATTCCTTTTCTGTCTGTTGAAGAAAATCACATGAACATCCGTACAGTAATTTTGAGTTTATTGTCAACGGACAGACAGACAGGGGAACGTTTGTTTTATAATACGTAGTAATGATAGTGAAACATTTGTTGCTCTGTTAAAAATAATTCTTATTAAATGAGAGTCGGTTCTTCATTATAATACTCATATTTATAATACTCTGAATACTATCTATTTAAAACAGTAAATAGTAAAGATTCCGGACAAAAATATAATTAAATAAGCATAGAGTACAGAGCGAGGTCGGAGAACCTTTACAAGCAACTCAATGTCTTTTGAAAGATGCACCGGAGTGGATTCAAGCACCTACAGTCAGTCTTTTGAAAGCGCAAACATTGATATAATTGGATTGCCTCGGGAATCTTATTCAAATATTAAATCGAGTTTCTATTTAAGTTAGAAAAACTGAGGCAATATATTTTCTCAAGTAGTATTTGTATAATAAAGCACTAAGAAAGAGATTGCAGCTAAATTAAAAACAGATTTTGGTATTTTTGAAGTGACTCTCAATTAAATGCCCTTTAAAAACTAGTTTATAATTTTAACTTTATTCTAGTCTGAATGCAATTAGTAATTTACTGCTTGTCATTGGTCAAGAAGTTATTAAGAAGATAATAGGTATAAAGAAACGCTATTAAAGTTAAAAGTAAAAAAATTTACGTCAAATTACTAAAAATTGCGATATTATTTCAAATGTCTTCCCTTACTATTAGTGCATAATATTGTTTTAAAATATAATAAAGACATATTGCCTAATAATTGTTATTTTTTATTTTCTAAAAATAACACCGTAAACATTTTCTTATTTCCCTTTTCATCGTTAAAGATAAAAAAATACCCTTTTTACCTAAGACTAATATTTTATTGTGTAATAGACGAGCTTTCCACTACAATTATACCTGATGGAAAACAATGAACTAAGTGGAGTGTGCTTGCACAAAAAACACCGATTCGCTCTTGCTTTACAGATACCTATTTTATACGTAGAGGCGAAAAAAGCCCGAAATCAAATTCTAAACCTTTGCTACGAGCAATAGAAAAGGAACCGGTGAAGAAGGAAAAAAGGAACATAGGCTCAGGTACTACATTTTCAGGAAACCGATAAATAGATATACGACCCTGCGCCGATTAGCATTTTCCAGTTTTTTTTATTGCTTACTTACGATTACCAATTATACTTTAGCGCCTTCATTAGCGCGGCAATTTGTCTTTGGAACTCCAATCACTTCTTTTATTTTATTTAATATGTTTAAACACATTTTTACAATGTGTTTTAAAGGAATCCTAAAATTAATGCCAAACTCAAATCTAATATCCTATAGTTTGTTAGATTGCACAAAATAATATTTTTTATATTATCAAGTACAAGTAGGTTTTAATTTAAAGGCAAAAATATAACATCATTTCCATTCACCATTTAGTTACTAATCCACTTGTTTGCAGGCTTGTCCCCGGATGTCACGTTCTCTGGGGTACAGAGAGGCTGCGGGCAAAGATGGGGCTATGTGTACAACATTACCCTGTCCCCACCACCAGCAGCGTGGTGAAGCACTGTCAGATTTTAAGTCGGTAAGAGTCCAACATACACGCGGCTCGTCTTCGTCGAGCAGTGACTTCACATAATGGGGTTTCCTGACAAAAAAACATGTTTCACACAAAGCTAGCACAGCAAGCTAGGATACTTCTTGAGAGTGCATAACACAATGCTATTTTTATACGAGTATAGAAATATACAAAAGTTCGAGTCCGATAAATGGAGAAAAATGTGTTTACTGTATGATTTTGATAACCGAATATATAGAGTCGGACGAGTCGTGTGGTTATTCTGGAGGATATTTTATTTCTGAAGGGACAAAGTCAATAACTTAACGATTTGAACTTGATTTGAATTGCTTCACTTAAAATACTTATGCGCTATATATCTTCATGATGATTGGCTCCATTATAAACTGTAAATATTAGAAAAAGGTATCGATATATAACAGCCACGCATTCTTACTAGACTATTTCAAAAATAAAGTTTGAAATTTCAAAGTAGGTAATTATTAAAACAAGTCAAGAAAAAGGGCTTTTAAAAAAGCTTTTAAATTTTTTTTATGTTAACAGTGGAAGAGTTCCCTCGTCTGGAGCCAATCATGTCAGGATTAGATTGGCTATTGTCAGTAGCAGGTCACACTTATCATAAACATGCATTTTCATCTAGACTGGAGCACTATGTAAAATTTCAGATCAATCAAACACCGGGAAGTGGGTCAAACGTAATCTTGCAAGATTTTTTTACCTCTACTTACATACATTACAAGTTGAATAAAAACTATTTATAGTCTACGTTTACTCTGAAAGAAATGTGTTAGCTTGTCTTTGTATAATATAATAATTAATTAATTGTTTTTTTTCGTATTCGTTTATAAATTGATTTGAAAGTTTCACATTACCTTATATTTTATTTCATTTACATTTTTAGTCTTATTCGCCGAGAAGCTACCTTAACTTCATTACATAGTGAGATTGTGTGAAACCGCAAACGCGCCTTATGATCTCATGCTTTTATGTATTCCATCAAAGTATTACAAGATTCAAGCCAGGCGTTTCGACTTAGAAAATCTACATGACAAACGTACAACTTGATGTGTTGTGTAGAAAATATTTGTTCGGCGAAAGTCATTATTAAGTATGTTCTAAGTTTATTATTATTCATTTTATATTATAAGTCGTTACTTCGCGGAGGTTCATAATACAAAAGTCATGATACTCGTAATATCAATAATGAAATTATAATATTGCTTTACGATTTTGTCTAAATTCTAACTTTTGATGATGCTTCAGTTATGGAGCGAAACGACCGTTTGTGGTAGTGAATGTGTGTAGTGCATGCGGTTTATGATTCTTGTGTGCGTAGGTATGAACACGGCTGGTGGAATCTACTTTTAGAAATACATAGATTTTCTTTAATCGTGGATTATATCAAAATAATGTATCATTACTTTTGATCATTTTATATATTTGTGGTAAGTAACGGCCTGTTACTATCCCACTGCTGGGCATAGGCCTCCTCTCTCCATTTTTTGGAGAGAAGGGTTGGAGCTAAATATTTGTGGTATCGTTAATAAATTTTGGCTTGTTCTATGTTTATACGAAGATGAAATTTTAATCAATATAGCAAAATAGACAGGAACCCACAGGAACTCCATAATGTTATAGTGCGAACTTTATAATGAATGTAACTCTAACCACTCTCTTTGGGTTCACTGGCGGGCAAATTGCACTTATAGCGAAGCCCTGATGTCTGAACTAATAGGCACTCGACGATGCTTTTAACGGTGACAGAGCTTTTGCAGAATATACCTAACACTATGTACATACTAAAAAGAACTTGAAGTCGGTGTATTTCTTTTTGCTATTATTTTATACCTAAGTTGTTTCCATTGACTGGCCCGTTGAAGCAGTGGGTAGCGATCCTGCCTTCAGCTCCGCGGGTCGCGGTTTCAATTCCCACCGAGGGCCAACATTTTCTATAAATAAATTTGTTGGTCTTCCAGCCTGGGTGTATATTAGCATTTAAAAATATATAATTATATATTCACCAGTTGTCTGTCTACCATGACACAAGTATTTAGTTACTTACTTTGGGGACGGACGACCGTGTGTGTAAGTGTCCCATATATTTATCTATATTGTTTATTTATTGATTGTACAATTCTTATAACTTATAGAAATGATACACAAATTAAACCTTACAATCCCACGATAGTTTTGCTTTTGAATCTACAGTTTTTCATAATAAGTAATGCCAACACATGTAATTTATGATGGGTAAGTATTTAGTATCTGTTTGGCTGTGTTAGCCATACTTAATGCTATTTGCTTAGAAGTTTCTGGGTTTGCAAATCCTGGAAAGGCGTTTATCGACGACTGCTCGAAGTTAAATTTTTGTCCCACAGGTTTGTTTTTGTTATTAGCTGCCATAAGTTATAGCAGTAGCAAAAATTTGCGAAGTCTCAAACGATGTGAGCTTTCAACATGTTATACAATTTTTTGTGAATACTGCAGATATCGATTATCTTTTAAGTGAAATTTTGTCTTAAGGATATTATATAAACTAGGTTCGACAAAGTTTTCATGGCAAAGTGAAAATTTAGCTAGAAATCTAAATAATTATATTTCATGCAATTTCCTAAAATGCAAGTAGATATTAATTTCGGTTCTCAATGTTAACATTTAAAAATATTTTTTTTCTTTTAAATTACCATTAAAAGTCATTATCAAATTTTGAAACCATTTATTAAAATTATACTTATTAAGTACTTAAAAATATAAATTAAATATAAATCTCAAATAATAACATAGTTTGGCATTCGACGATTTGTATAAATTTTCAACATAAGTCTGTTCAATGAAATGACTTATACAACCAATATTCAATAGGTATATTTATTAAAACTAGTTTCAAGAGATCAAACTTATATCAGGTAACGACAACTTTGTAGGTAAGTTGAAAGGTACGATGTTATTTTTAATTTAAATAAGAAAAATATCCCTTACATCTCTTAAGAATTTCAATTATAAACTTACAAAAGAATTTACCATAACATTTCCACTACTATCACCATTCACCATTATCACAATACTTAATTTAAGTTTATTGTTAAACGAGAATATATCAACTATCGAACTGTGGCATGTGTTGCATAGACGTTCATTTTAAATCAGAATAATTAGATAAAATTACTTCGGATGAATTTAATCCATTAATGTGCCGAAGCAATCAATACAAAAGAACACGTATATATAAAGTACTACCATCATATATAACATCGATTAAAAAATGCAGCTTTACAATTGGCTTTCAAATTCTATCAATTTCGAATATAATTCATAACTGTACTTAGCCAGTTAACATATATAAAAAGGTAGACATAAATTGTGATATTGCTTTTACATTCGGAAAACATAATATTTAAAATTATTGATCTACAAAAATAACAAATGTATTTCACTGGCAGATATATCTACAACTTAATCGTATTTAAAAGTAGTAATTGCTTTTATTTAAAGACCTTTAAGATTTCAAATTGTATTACAGATTGCAAAAACGTAATATGATGATGTATATGCCAATAATTCAAATTTTGTTATGAGAAATGTTGAATAGATTTAATGAGAGTTAGACTCAACGAGAAATAACTACATATGTTGTTAATTGTTTAAACTTTTCTTTATTCCTGATATGTTCCCTAATTTACACCTCCTCCAATATCACAGCCCGTTACACCTATTACCATTAAATAACAGAATATAAACTATAAACAAGAATAACTACAGAATGTTAGATTCCATAAGTACTCATTTTTACAAATATCGTTTTTAAGTAGATAAACAAATAAAATATAATAAATAAAAAAAACTATTTGTTATAAATAATTATCGTGTGAGCTAGGCTCTTTAAAATTAAATATTTAATTTGGCTATTTATAGCGCGTTTTAAGTCTTCACACATTTTATCTACATGCATTTATAATAAATTCCGTTGATAAGTTACAATTAGTCTAAGCATCTCGTGCGAACGGATTTCCAAATTTCTATCTAATATATTGTACACAAGTTGTATATTGACGTTCATTACACCCTTAAGGCTTTATCAGGAGTGCTTTAAATAACCTTAGGTATAAATATTATATATTAATTGAAACTATAGGATCATGATTGACACATGAAGTGGTAGAACTGGTCGAAGTTAACCGGCTCTAATTCGCAATCCTTCTCCGATTTATGAAGCAGTTCAGGATTTCTTTTCAGGAAGTTCCTTACCCAGTCCTCACCAGCCATCCTCGTGTTTACATCAAAGGGGTGGTTAAGTTTGTTATCTTCCGCATACTGGAATGCCAGCTCCCTGATATCCCTTCTGGATACTCCCATAAAATATTGCTCCATACTTTTAATGTAACCGACTAAATCTTTTTCCTGGCTGTCTGTGAAAACACGTCTGTAATGTCCCATTAAAGGCTTCGGGTCATCGGGTTGCTGGTAGCGTACTTTACTTGCGCGTCTTTGGAGAGTTGAGCGAGGTATGTGGAAGGTTCTGGCAGCTAGCTTGTAGCCCATCTTACCAGAAACCACTGCAGCTACGGCCTTAGCCATCTCTTCTTCGTTCCAGGATTGGCGGCCACTCATTCTTTCGTATTTCCGTACCATGACTTTCTGAAAAGAAACAAAATTCTGTAATACATATATAGACGTATGACTTAAATATATGATTCGAACTGTAAGCATATAAAGGAAGTCTTGTTTAAAGTATCTCAATATTCAGTATTGAGGCCACGATCGCACTTTAGACGTTGGTATCACAGTTAAATTTTAAGTATGGAACGTAAAAAAATATATACCATAATTTAAATTTTATACGAAGTTCGTCGACTATATATTTCAACAGTGTTATTTTAATTTAAAGTAGATATGCCATTTGCGTGTCCGCCGAAGGGTAACAGTGGCCTATCTACCGGTTTGTACGCTGCGTCCAATGTCGAGCCGCGGTAATGGCAGAGGTGTTTAGAGGCTATCTTCAATGTAACTTTAAAGTAATATTTACGAATATGTAAATGAGTCTCATCTGTATTGTAGGTACATTATATGTTTTAAAAAATATATTTAATGGTACAAAATAAACAGATATTCTGTTAACAACTAGCACTGAACTTGGTGAAATATACATCTATGATTTTTTATTTTCTTTTTAATCGCTTGAAATAACCTTTTTCAGTGACAACTAATCGTAACGTACGTTCAATAAAAAATTGATAGAATTAGGCGTTACTTTGCGGCGATCCATAATACAAAAGTACCTAATAATGAAATTATTTTGCTATAATCCGCGATTAAATCGCGACTTAATTGCAGATTATAACAAAATAAGTTTATTATTACTTTTATTCGTTCAATAATTGAATAATTGAAAATACATTAAAAGTATCTATCACCTATTTAAGGAACAATATCACTTTTAGTTTATCTTAGTTTTTTTTACTTTATTTCGTATTAGATATACTAAGATGTATTATCATACCGCTTGACGTAGTATCGGTCAGCTATTAAATATTTATATATACGGTTATAGTATTTTGAGTACGTAGCCATAAAGGTGATGTTTGCGTAAACAACTGTGACTAACCGTCTTGGCGATCGCACACCGCACTACTAACAGCTGATAGTGAACACGGCACGCGATAATATGTGGCGTGTTTTTCCAGTGCGATAACTCGGAAAACGCGGTGGAGGCCCCTCACTAAACGTATTTAACTGCGATATTAGTTCTGCAAAATATGACCCACAACCCGGAGCAAGCTAGATACATTTACGGCTGTAATTACTTGTATCGTTTGCACGTCATTTGTGTTTCACTCCGGTGCCCGTTAAACGGGAAATACCTCTCGATAGTTGTTGACCGTCCTTGAGTGACCGCGTCTTGTTTTTTATCTGTTAAAAGAACTACGTCGACAGTCGGTCAGCTGTTCGCGCTAGCTACAATACGCGTCTATCAACATATCCCTACAAGTGAGTACAATTGAACCGATCCGAAATATGCGAGATCCGTTTTACTAAATATACATTGCCCGGTGACCACGCCGATGTCTAAGATTTACGCTCGCTAAAAAAGCAATGGATGACGTTCAACGCGGTAATTTTTTCAAAGATAGACATTGAGACGTCACTGTAGCGGCACGAGCACGCCGTGAGCCGAGGTTACTGTGACGCGTGACTTGCAAGGTCCCCGCTGCATTGCACGATGCGCCAAGGTTGCCACGCTCCTCGGCACCAACGTGAAATCTAGGTCTCATACTATATTTAATAGTAGACGAAAGAGAAACTGGACGGGAAGAGAGAGTACTGACACGACGAGCACGGGAATCCATCGTTCGTTTAGATTGGTGGCTAAGTGAAACCTGCATTGGTCGCTGGCTGGTGCATTGATTCGAAAGTGGTAGAGACGAGTACATAATATAAGGTAAAAAGGGGTGTTAGTACTCACGGGTGGTGCGTCGGGAGCGGAGGGTGAGTGGCTTGCGGTAGGCGACTGGCAGCAGCGCGGAGCGGGCGCGGGCAGCGAGACGGCGTGCGGCCAGACTGACGGCGCGCGCGACACTGGCGCGGGGCCCGTCTTGCCCCGCCGCGGCCCTGGCGCGCTGACGTCAGCTGGCCCAGGGCCCGGCTGCACGACTATTTTTGTCCACGACTAATTATCGCCTTCCTTTGTCCAATCATATGTTATGTACTGAAAAGGAAATCTGGTTTTATGCCTACGTGCTTCTATATAGAATAAAGAACCGATACCTACTACACATTATACATATTTAATGTACGCATACTAGCAGCTACTAAGTACGGTGTTTAACAATATCGCAAATGACTCATATATTTAAATTGACTATTACGATATATTCGTACACAAACAAAGCAAAAGTAATAGCTTATAACAATCATAACTCGCTTTTTACTTACCGTTGGGTCACAGCAGATGCAATTCTACTATATTATCTCTTTCAGTAGAAGAAAATATAAATAATTTTCAATAGTGAAGATAAGTGTTTAGTGTAACCGAAATAAATAAACAATATGAATAAAAAAGTTT
Source organism: Morpho helenor (assembly GCA_029227775.1). Classification (NCBI taxonomy): domain Eukaryota; kingdom Metazoa; phylum Arthropoda; class Insecta; order Lepidoptera; family Nymphalidae; genus Morpho; species Morpho helenor. The sequence continues at coordinate 13,313,292 of JARGCU010000025.1, forward strand.
TTCAAAATAACAGTTAAGTTACATTTGATAATTGTTACAATTGAATCATACAATTATGTACAACAAATAAATGCTTAATATTTATCTTTTACACGCGTTTTAATTGCCCTCGACCATATAATCATATTATGATAGTTATACATACTTTGTGCACTGAAAGTACTTCATGACAAAGCACAAGTTCATACATAAAAGTATTAATTTAAATTGCAAAACCTTAAAATTTGATTATTTTTTACAGTATACCTATAAAAATTGCATATTACATAAATTTTTATTTAAGTTAACGATATACCCAATTATTCAATTATTCATAAAACAATTATTTAATTAATCAAGAATAATTAAGTTATCTTTGTATAAACCTACGGCCCCACTTAGAGTGGGATAAGGGCAGTAAGATGATGTATAAACCCACGTCATATGTACCAGGTTATCAGGACTCAAAGGTATCCAGAGGTATTCAATTCCTTCAGAACTTTGGAAAGGTTTAAATTTGTTGGGGAAATCCGGTACTTACGACTTTACTATAACCGTTTTTTATATCAGTATTAATTAATATGAATACCAGTCACGAAAATTTCAAAGAAGTGTAAATTTCAAAAAACGTATATCATCTTCATCCTTCTGCCCTTATCCCACTCTAAGTGGGGTCGGCACAGCATGTTATAAACATGCTGTCACATGATTTGGCTGCGTTTTAACGACCGGCCGCCTGCCTGACGTCAACTAACGTTAGTCGTATTTTACGACACCTCGGTAAGAAAGAGGATGGTCTATTCTACTAAACCGGATACCACAAGGTGGGTCACTTACCTTAGTCGCCTTTTACGATACCTCGGTAAGAAAAGAGGTTGGTCTATTCTACTCAGCCGGATACTACACGGCGGGTCGATTTACCTTAGTCGCCTTTTACGATACCTCGGTAAGAAAAGAGAGTGGTACTATTCTACTCAGCCGGATACCAAACGGCTATTAAAAAAAAAGTATATCACTGTGTAAAATATTTTTTAGAGAAAGTAAAATATTTAAAATCTATAACGTAACCGTTTTTCAGTAGAACAGGCGTCCACAGTCGCGTCATTTAGGAGGGATAAGTATTGAATTTGAGCCAAAACGCTTATCGCGGAATGACAATGAAGAAATTCCACTCTGATATGTGTCGGGATGACTCATGTCGGGTTTGTCCCGCTTGGTTCCCTGAACCGGTTGGATGAAAATGTTTTTTCCTTGAAACCGCTTTCGTCACCTTACTTCAATTTTAATCAGTTTAGGATTTCATCATCATCATCACCAACCTGTCTCTGTCCACTGTTGGACATAGGTACCTCCATTTGCATGCCACTGAGATCGGTGTTTAGGATTTACTAGTTAACTTTTTCCACAAGTTATCTTAGTACGAGTGTCTACGATATTTGTTAATGTGAATTTTGTATTTTGTATTTTTTGTAATTTTTTTGGCTAAATAAAGTTTATTATTATTATTACTTTATTAAAAAAGAGAATTACACTGTAAAGAGGCAAATATAGAAGAAGTAGTCGATGACTCTACGATAGGTAAAATACCATGAAGAGTTTGAGGAACCGCTGATCTTTATGACACCAAATGTTTATAGTGCGGAAAATCTCTTAAATAGTCCTTTGTACAGTAATTTAGCTGTGATGGCCTAGCGGTGCGACCGTGTGAATCTCTAGAGACGATCATGGGTTCAAACCCGGGCAGACACCAATGAGTTTTTCTATTAAAACTTATGTGTCTAATTGATAATTGCAATTTATCACACGCTTTTCGGTGAAGGAAAACATCGTGAGGAAACCTGCATATCTCTAGAGAATTCTGGAGATATGTGTAACCTACCAATCCGCATTGGAGCAGCGTGGTAGGTCTTGCCTCCTCTCTCCAAAAATGGAGAGCATGCTCAGCAGTGGGATAGTAACAGGCCGTTACTTACTTTACTTACAGTAATTTAAAAAGCTGTGAGACCGTGCAACTCTTTCGAGGGGTCACGTGTTCAAACTCCGTGCAGGCAACAATGATCAACTTATGTCTCTTATTGATAGTGGCAATTTATCACACTCTTTTCAGTTAAGGAAAACATCGTGAGGAAACCTGCATATCTCAATAAAAATCTGGGGATATTTGTAACCTTCATATTCCCATTGGAGCAGCGGAGGTCTTAGCTCCAATCCTTCTCTCCAAGTCTTGATAGGCAGCGTTGTGGATCTAAGTTGCAACTTGCATATCTTCTCATTTAAAAAGGCCTTTGTTTATTAGGCTTTATATTACTTAAAATGTAGACTAAAAAATTACTTACTTTACTGTTTTTAAATCAACGAATTTAGGTTTATGTTATATCATTCTGGCAGCGAGTATCAGATAATGACCGATATTATGTAGTTCTATTTATAACCATTTCGTACATGATTTTCTACCTTCTTCCTATAGTACTTACTTACATTTGATAATAACCAAAAAAATATTTCATACCTTTGCTATAGGTTCACCCAGGATCGCGAAGGTCGGAAGGCTTCAGTCGCTCCATTTAAAATCTAGTCGCATAAAACAAAAGTAATAATGAAATTATTTTGCCATAATCCGCATTATAGCAAAATAATTTCATTATTATTTTTCTTATTATGGATCTCCGCAAAATAAATAATACCATAAAATAGAGCGATATATACAGTGTCATTTGCTTCCTATTTATTTCTTTATTGTAATAGGGCACATGTTAGGCTAGTTTCGCTAGTCTACTATAGTAACTCTATAACTAATCTAATAACTATGCTTTTTAGTAGTTAAAAGAGCTATAAGCATCAGTGGCTAAAAACCCCGAATCCTAATGTCAATTGTTTTCTGATAGTGTCACCATCTTTGCAAAGTAATTAAATTACACTTTTTTACTTACTTACTTAATAACAATTTTTTATCCAATAATAGTTTTTAGCTTCAATAAGTTTACGAGCTCTACTAATATTAGGTCTAAATATCATCTATTAACAATACCGTCTAACTCAAACGAGTTAATTTCTATAAGTTCTTTATAAGTTTGCAAATATGCGTATTTACTTATGCATTTAAATATTAAGAAATCCGTAAATTTTTGCCAAAGAAAAATAAGATTTTAAATATTTACTAAATAAGCTATATTTTCCATTGTTAAATACAGTTGTTCGTATATATCGTTATTTGATAACGCGGTAAACTTATGGCTGTTATTACTATTATCATTTTCGCCAATTATTACAAGTCTAATTTGTATTGGTTAAAACCTGAGTAGTTGGTTAGAGATAACGATGTTATTACCGTTGCTTGTATATTGGCACTTTATGAGTTATTACATTAGACGAGGTTGGTATACATTCCTTTGTGCTAATAACATACTTATGAATTAATGTGAGAGGTGAAATAAAACTGGTAAAATTTTAACTATTTATTTATTATTAAACTTAATTATTATAAATACCTTATACAATATAATGCACAAATAAAAATAACTGGATTTATTGTCTTTCGTGTGGTTAGTAGATTAGTATGGAATATGCGCAATTTTATAAATTACTTTCTGTGACACATAGTTTGTCACGCATCAATCCCAACCCCAATAGAAAATTTTAGAATAAAAAACCTATATGTTGCTCCACGCCCTTGTCATTCGTCTAGTGAAAGTTCCATTAAAATCGGTTCAGTCATTCCGAAGAAACTACTATAATCTTAAACCTTCCTAAAAAATTTTCTCTTTTTAAAACTTTTAGTAAGAACCGTACAAAAATCCGTTCTATAGAATTTTAAGAAAATCGATTGCATACAGACAGACTTTATGTACATTAATAAAAGTATTTTCTTAAATTTTCTCCTTAAAATATATAACTCTTATAAATAACATTTCTTATAAATTTATATTTTTATTCCCATATTTACCATAATTATGGTTCTAAAAAAATTCTTTAGATGTTGGGGCAAAGGGCATGAAAACCTGTGGAATGGTTTCAGAACCAAAATAGGAAGATGGGGAAAAAGATTTTTGCATTTGCTTATATAGGTACTCAATAAATTAAAAGAATATAATTTATTTGTATATTGTAAATATAATTGTTTACATAACCACAATCATGGGCCCATAATTGCGATTTAATACAAGCTTCATGATTATTTTACGTGTGATATGTAGTTTACAGAATACAGATTATCTTAACCGTGTCAAAATACAGACTGTTATCAGTATTTGTGGTTTATATTGCTTGTACGTTTAAATGATTTATCTACAACATCGCTGTCAACTAGGTTTTTTTTGTTTTTTTACTAACGATTTTGTATTGTGTTCACCGAAATTATTCAATATATTTCTAGATTTAAAGTTAATCATATATGTAAAAAATATACATATATTTAAAAAAAATTGCTTACTCTATTTATATATAAGATATAATAAATAGATATAATATGGGAAAATTACACATACCTACGACTGTACGTCTACAAAGTATATAACTTAATACTTGTGTTATGTCGTGACAGACAAGTGGTAAATATTATATACATGATATATAATTTTAAATACAGAAATACACACAGAGACTCGAAGCACCAAGAAATTGTTTTTAGAAAATGTTGATCCTCGGCGGTAATCGAACCCGTGATTCTTGGAGCTGAGGGCAGGGCCACTGCCAATTGCGCTAACGGCTCAGCCAAGTTAAATAAGTCAAAAGAGTGAAGGAAAATTCTGAATCTACGTTTGTCAATAAAAGTTATGAAAACTGTTACATGTATGAAGTTAAACGGTCAATACAGATATGTTAAAATAAATATTTCAAAAATAATGTATACTTTCTAAAAAAAAATGAAAATTCATTTAAAGTTTGTAATAGTCTTTCGTATAGTAGAATGTCGCAAACTAACGCTTAATTCTATAAAATGATGAAAACAACTTTTGTCCTTCTTAGCATACGAAAGTTACTTTTATATGAATAACATTTTTTAATTCGTCAATTGAAGCGTACTAAACTATGTACTAAGAAACAAGTATTTCAAGATAGGAGCCGTCTAGCAATCACTATACACTGTCCATTATATTAACCATCTTTTGACAGATTGACGATAGTGATGTCCTAAAGATTCTCGTATGCGATACCATTCCGATTATAGTACCTACTATCATTAATCGAATTACGTTCCTAAGTAATTCGATTAATGATAACCTACGTAAACTAGATTACTACTTGAGAAAAGAAATTACTTTGAGAAAACTTATTGTTTCTTTGAAAAGAAGTGGTCTATTTCATGGTGAAAAATCTTCTTTGGTCACAGTTTTGAACACAATTGGCTTTTCATATAAAAAGTTAAATAAAAGAAAATTATTAATGGAACGCACAGATATAGCTATAGCACGTTGTGATTTTTTAAGAGAGGCAAAGAAAATACAAGATTGGGCAAATATTGTTTTCACGGATGAAACATGGCTCAACGCTAACCACACACTATCTCGTTTCTGGACTGATGATACTGCTGATTCCACTTCCTCAGTACCAATGGGAAAAGGTGAGCGCCTAATCATTTGCCATGCAGGTACAGCAAAAGGATTTGTACAAGACGCACTGTTGGCATTTAAATCGAAGAAATCAAATGACTACCACGAAGAGATGAATGCAAATGTGTATGAAGAGTGGTTCAAAAAAATGCTCATTTCATTGGAAGAACCATCAATAATTTTTATTGATAATGCGCCCTACCACTCCCGTCAAATTGACAAAATGCCAACACAGGCTAATAAAAAGCATGAAATAATTAATTGGCTTCGGGACAATGGAGAAAATGTGGACGACTCAATATTAAAAGTTGAATTAATAAAAATATTAAAAACCAAAAAGAGAGCAAAACGCTATGTAATCAATGAAATGGCAGCAGAATATGGCCATACTGTTCTTCGGATTCCTCCATACCACTGCCAGTACAACACAATAGAACTTATATGGGCACAAGTAAAAGGGCATGCTGCGAGATGCAATACAAGCCCCCCATTCACAGCGAATAAAATGTTGCAATTGCTAAAAAATGCTTGCACCCACATAACGGCCGAGAACTGGGCAGGTGTGGTGGAAAGAACTAAAAGAGTAATATTCTCTGATTGGGAACGTGATATTGCGTTTGATAATATATTATCTACACAAGAGCTAATAATAACTGCTACTGAAGACTCCTCATCGGAGGAGTCTAGTGTTGATTATCATTCCGACGACTCGTGCTAATAAAATAAATTAAAATATCCTGATTGTTTTATTTGTATTCATGTATTAACTAAGAAGAAAGTAAAACTTTATATAATGTTATTAAATGTCTTTTAATACTCGTAACATCGATTTCTACCGATTATTTTTAATCTGTGGCATAATCGTAGAAACCATTATGTGTGACATCACTAAGTGGGCGGTACCCATCCATAAAGTACAAATATTATTTGTATGATATTTGTACGTAAGCAATACAAAACTTAATGAGCGTGAGCTGTCAAAAGACTGATAATATGATGGACGCAGTATATCAGGTGGTGTTTAAGTGTACGTATAATCCTGTGAAAATGAAATAAACACAATGTGCACCTATTATCAGTGTTGTAAACGTGTGTTCATAGTCAGCATTGAAGATATAGTAATTTATCAGTCGTTTCCTTACCTTTATCAATATAGAAACAACTTCTCGCAATCTATCACGTCGATATCAAGATACAAAATGTTTCGATGACTAATTTGGCGCTGTGAGATTAGGCATAACAAATAATCCATATTAGTTTTGTTTTTGTTTTATTCAACCGTGAAACGTAACTTATTAAGAAAGAACTTTTTAAGTTAATATTGTTTATCTGAAATTTCGGAAACGGCTCCAACGATTTTTATGACAGTATGTTGGGGACTTTCGGTAGCGATAAATAGATCTAGCTAGGTTTTATTTTACAAAGCCGAAAGGTTGTTCTGTCGTAGAAGGGGGAGGAAATGAGGAGGGGATTTAGTCCGTGGGAGTCCATAAAGGATTTCCCCTGCCGCTAGGAAAAAAAGCTTGATACCATTAAAAAAAATGTCGTTTTGTGCCTGCGTTTAGGCACAATATTACTTCACCCATACTTTACTAATATTATAATGGGAAAGTCTGTCTGTTTGTATTTTACGTTTTTACGGCGAATCATTTAATTTAATTAAAGCACTATTTTGTCACTAATCAATCTCCTATCATGAATAACATATTACGTCATTACTGGATCGCCATAGTGAAGGAAAATTTATGGAATTAAATCCAAGAGTAAACAGGAAAGGCAAGGCTAGGACAAAATCCATACTAATATTATGAATGCGTCTTTCTATCTGTCTTTCACGCTTTCTCAGCAAATGTGCTGTACCATGCATTGTTTGAATGTTTCAGGACGAAAAATAGGAGATTTTGTAACCTGTATGATAGCCTGGTATAGATACCAGAGCCAGTTGTACCAAAGGAAACGGGGACATTTGGACTCAATTGTAAAAGGTTAAGGTATGGCTTGAAAAAAAACGGTATATTTTTGTGTTTCAAAATATAATTGCAATCTGGAAATTGAAATATCTTCAAAAATATGTCTGTCACAAATAAAATTGATTCTTGTTCAGAAAGATTATTTGTTTGTTTCATCACTATTGTCTATGCTGCTTTATCTATGCAAAAAATATGTCATACTTCAAAAATCAGCTCTGTGACATGTAAGAAGCTCATAAACTCACTTTAACTAAATCTTTTATAACTCTGCTAATAGATTGAAAAAATCTACTAATTTTTGAGACTTAGTTAACTAATAAAAATGCTATCGATTGGCCATTTTCATATTTTTACATCTTCGACCTAAAATTGTGTGAAAGTGTTTTTTATATTTTTTACCATATTTTTGATGTATTATCTTATTTTCATTCTAATCCATTTATTTATTTCTCATTAGCTTAGGAACGTCGCTACAGTTTATTGATTTCCATTTCGTAATTATTTACGCCTATTATTACTTTTCTTCTTCTGTTTATTTGCTTGCTGCACCTATTTAAATTTTCCGTTTGACCTTAAGGTTGACTGGTAGAGAACGCTTAATTTAGTGTTAAGTCCGCCTTTTGTACAATTATATTTTAATAGTGCAAAATCAGTTTTCTTTCATCACTGATTGCGCTAAATCAATTAGCTGTTAAAGACAGAGGGTTACTTTTGTATTTATAATATTGTATTAGTATCAATTCTATGTTGCTTAAGGGTTCTTGGGCCTTTTTTAAAACTATACCCAATATTTAGTTATCGAATTTATTAGCGAATTATTTCTATAGCACGTACAGCTGATACGAGATAAACTCGTTGGACCTTGGTCACGGACGCTACGTGACTTCCCACTGTACTTGTACTCAACCATTATCTCGAGTACATTCAAACGATCTGCCTTGATTTCTCCTGTAATAAATTTATCAACATCTGTTTTACGTAGTATCCTGAATTTACACATGTCCCTTTTTTTCGTAATATTACATCAAACTGGATTATTGCATACCCTTGTTTTGGCAAAAACGCCGTGTGGTATCCGGCTGAATTGAATAGTACCACCCTCATTGCCTTACCGAAGTGTCGTAAAAGGCGACTTAGGTAAGCCGACCCGCCGTGTGGTATCCGGCTGAGTAGAATAGACCAACCTCATTTCTTACCGAGGTGTCGTAAAAGGCGACTAAGGTAAGTTGACCCACCGTGTGGTATCCGGTTCAGTAGAATAGATCACCCTCTTTCTTACCGAAGTGTCGTAAAATACGACAAAGGTAAGTTGACGTCAGGCAGCGGCCGGTCGTAAAAACGTCCAAATCATGTGACAGCATGTTTATAACATGTTGTGCCGACCCCACTTATAGTGGGATAAGGGCAGGAGGATGATGATGCTTGTTTTGGCAAAATCAACGTATATGGTAACTTTTTTTAGTAGAGTAGAGTATGATATCCTAGAGGCTAGACTGCCCTATATGAACCGCTGCTGTAGGATTCACATCGAGTATATTTTATTATAGAATAAATTACTATCACTAGTTTTAAGTATATTTTTGTATTACTAACCTTAAAGTTACATATATTTTGCCTTGAATATATATATTTATTATACATTTGTTGTGTGAACGTGTTATGAGTCGTAATTTACTTTAAATAAATAAATAAAATAAAATAAATAAACATACGAGTCACATCGCGATAAAATCAAGTTGTTTAGTACGTAAATCAAAGATAATTATATAAATTTTTGCTAATATCTTATTTGGTTGTCCATGGCCAGTAATCACCACGCTTAGCATTTGTTACCACGGTTGGTGATGTAACTATTTTACACCGACAGCGTTGCTGCTCGCTGTTGGTCTGTAGCATTTGGGGGAGCAAGAGAATGATTATACCTCCATAAGCCGGTCGCCAGAGCCTCGTCAGTTCATATGCAGGGTGCATTGCGAGCAGTTGAGGTTAGCAATGAGGACACTGATTGGGACTGGCTGCCCCTAACATGCATCTAGGTGGACCGACGATCTTAAAAGGATCGCAGGGAGCTGCTTTAAGCAGGCGGCATAAGGTCGTGTAACGTGGAAATACTTGCAAGAGACCTCCATGTCCAAAATTGGACGTCTATTGGTCAATATGAGAGAGAGAGAGAGAGAGAGGCGAATACCTAACACATTTTTTGTGTCAATGTTTCGATCCAGTTACGTGAACCGTGAAGTGGACTGCCCATATCACTGTGTTATGCATTTAAACCGTTTGTCAAATAGTTAATTTAATATCTTTGATAGCAGTATTTGTTTCAGACTTTAATATGAGTACCTTGGTGACTGAGCCTTGTTCGATAATTTTTTTATAGGAATTAAAAAAAAAGAAGGCGCCGATTACGTGTGGGATACGAACCCGGGTTCTGAACATTTTCGGTCCCATTATTTTGAATTTTTTATTACTGTTTTATTGTTAGCTTTTATGATTTATAAAATAGTGGAAACTTTATTGGTCAATGATCTATACATTTTTACTAGCTATTAAGTTTTAGTATTTGTTTCCCTTGTAAAAATAAATAAATATATATATTATTATAATAAATAATAAATAAGTTAAAGTATAGATTTGTACTAAGAGTTTTTTAAGTATGTAAGCGATATGTTATAAAATAAATGTCGTATAAACAATATGAATCAACCCAAATAGCTTTAGAACAGCGCCATCGAATACCACTGTCACGAATGGTACGGACAAGCGAATGAACCATCAACGTTGCATATTTTGGCTGCCAATTCAGTTCTTTTATTGGGAACAAGGCAATTGACCGACTTTGTAATACCACAATATTATATTACAATATACACGTGTTAAATTTTGTTTAGTAATGATTTCGATATGGGTAACAATCTTCATATTAATACAAGTGAATGTTATAAAGTATGGTCAAATCAAAAGTATTCGTTTATATGAACCAAACTGTAAAATATATTATATAGTTATAACATTATTATTTAATTATTAACTTAAAATTAGTATCCGGCTGAGTAGAATAGACCACCCTCATTTCTTACCGAGGTGTCGTAAAAGGCGACTAAGGTAAGACGACTCGCCGTGTGGTATCCGGCTGAGTAGAATAGGCCAACCTCATATCTTACCAAGGTGTCGTAAAAGGCGACTAAGGTAATTTGACCCATCGTGTGGTATCCGGTTTAGTAGAATAGACCACCCTCTTTCTTACCGAAATGTCGTAAAATACGACTCAGGTAAGTTGACGTCAGGCAGGCGGGCGGTCGTAAAACGCGGCCAAATCATGTGACAGCATGTTTATAATATGTGGTGCCGACCCCACTTAGAGTGGGATAAGGGCAGGAGGATGATGAGTTATAAAATTATTAACCTCGTACAAACTGAGATTTGTATGGACTGACAGACTACAAAACGATAGAAGAATTTAACAACACCATACAATATGCTATTAATCCATATCCATAATATTATAAATGCGGAAATTTGTTTGTCTTTCTCTTCGTTACACTTTCCACTGGAGAAATATTGATAAAATTTAAAACAATTGAAGCTTATATACTAGGCCAACGTATATGATTAAAATTCAATTTTCTCCTTTGAGAATAGGGATAAAAACGTAGTATAAAAATGAGGGTATTTTAACAAACAAAATTGTCGCGAACGAAGTCTTGGGTGTAACTAGTAAGAAATAAAAAGATAATTTTTAAAATTTAATATTATATTTTGATAATTTTTTAATTAGGCGTTACTTTGCGGAGTTCCATAATACAAAAGTCCATGCTAACAATAGTAAATGCTAAATGTAGAGTGGACAATCCGTTTTCATACCTGATACATGCAGGATTCGTAAAAACTTATGCACAAACCTCCAGCACCGCCACCACAATACACAAGCACTACATACGTTCACTATCACAAACTTAACAATTGTTTCGCCCTGCAACCGAAGCATCTTCAGGAGATAGACTCCACGACAAAATCGCAAAGCGATCTTATATTATTATCTTATCTTTCTGAAAACGGATTGTCCACTCTACATTTAGCATTATATACCTATTTTTTCTATTTTACTTCATCGCGATTATAGAAAAAAAAAATTACTTTTGTATGTACTTGTTATTATGAGTAAAATTAATATAAATATTCCATTTCTATAAATAAACAAGTCAAGTTAAAAATACTTTTAAAAAGCATTTAACAAAATTTTGCAGTCCCTACTGTTAAGCAGTTCCCTCGTCTGGAACCAATCCTGGCGGCAGCATCAGGTTATGATTATAATTTTGCTTATACACAAGCAAAATGGAAGATACATTTCATTATTATGTATTTCTATTTCTAATTAGGAAACATTCTCAATATACACGTTTTATTATAACAGAAAAAAAATGGTAGCACAGACTTACTTGCTATGAAAGACTTGAGCTTTACACATGATTGGTGATAGATGAAGAGTACAACTTGTTTCTTCTTATTCTTGAGGCTGATTCTGATTCGAAGTTTGAGTCCGCTCTTGGCATTCACCGCGTGCCTTATGACTGCATAATAAAACATAGAGGCACCGCAGTGAACACAAGGAGGTGGACTGATTATTCTTGCAAACTTCTATTTTCACAACTTTCTTGCTTCTTTCGTTTTGTTAGTTTTCATACATTAATATTTCGTACACACTATAACTTTGTTCGTTGCTTCAGTTTTCGATCTAGATTATTTTAATCAAATGTGTAGAAACGCCTGATAATGTTACTATAATAAATTTCACAGTTCAAAATATTGCTATTATATAATACAGGTCCTAAGTTTAATTTACATTTATAAACTTAAAGAATTATAAGCTTAAATGTTTTAGAATAAAAGATTTCTTCTGTAACTATTCTTATAGTAACCTATAGGGATAGTTATAGAATAAATCGAAAAGAAACAGTTTTAAAATGTATACGTCGTATATACAACTTCTGATCTTTATCTCATATAACATGTTTTAAACACAACCTGCTTTAAATAACTAGTTTTTTTTTTTAATTTTAGCTGTCAATGTGACATTTGAGTTTATTTTTAGGGCTTTCTCAATATTCGGGGCTTGTCGGGGGTTCTAGGTCGTGAAGTAAGGATATAAAACCGTGTGGTATCCGGCTGAGTAGAATAGCATAGGTTAGAATAGAATAGGTTTTATTATTGCGTGTGTCTTGCTGGGCAAAAATAGATTAATAACAGAAAGCCACAATTATATTATAAATGTGCAGTATGTCTGTATGTTACGCATTCACGGCTAATAAACTGAATCTATATCGGTGAAATTTGTCACAATTGGCACGATAACAAAATCGAATATTTGTTACTAGTAGTATCCCGCGGTTTCACCCGCTTATATACTGATCTCATGGCAGTGGAAAGTTTACTAAGTCGGACTATAGATTTATTTTTGTTAAAATTAAAGTTTTATTTCACATAGGTTTCACAGTTTTTTACAGGAAAAAGTAGTTATATTGGCGTAATATGTTATTGGATGATATGCTATCGCTGACTTTTTTGTAGATATTGATACGTTCTATAATACTGTAGAACATTTTTTTGAACTATCATCAATAGTTTCCGCAGCACACGCGATTACAGATTTTTACGACAATTTTTTTTACATCTTATTACATTTTTACTACGAATCCCTATTTTTTTGAAAATATAATATAAATAAAATGTAATGTAAAATAAAATGTAATAGCCCATGTTACTTAGTACAGATGCAGCTTTTTAATGGTGAAAGAATTTCTGAAATCGGCCCAGTAGTTTGTTATTCGTGCTTTATCTAATTTATATGGGAATTAAAGCAGTACCCTCCAAACATGTTCTATGATAGCGTACACGCTGCGTTATAACTTAGATCAGGGGTGCATTGTATTGTTCAGAACACAATGTTAGATGCAGCTGCCGATATTGTCAACGGACGTCCGTGGGGTTGCACTTTACTGGATTAGAAATCTAGCCCATTGAGCCCGGTGTGATTTCAGTTTTATAGCTTACAGTAAACCGTAAAGTAATAGAATACTGCTATGAATTCAAATCCATGTCAAACGTGTATATTTCACTATCTAGTATGGGTGACTGAGCCTTGTTCGGTAATATTTTTTAAAGATTTTTTTTGAAAAAGTAAATTAACAAGAAAGACAAAAGGGATATCTGGGACTCGATCTGGAGTATTTCCACTTCTTCAGTCCGAGCTTTCCTAACTAAGCTATTACAACTTTACAAATGACAGCAAAAAAATTTCAATTCTGAGTAAATTTTAGCAATTTTTAATGCCTGAAAACATTGGATAAAAACAATTTTTTAAACATAAAACCTAGCTAGATCACAATTAATGATTAATCAGCCCCAAAACCACCTACTGAATTTCATGAAAATCGCTGGAGCCGTTTCCGAAATTAAGATTATATATAAAGTTATATAACTATACATAACGTTAAGTTTAGTTTTATTATTATATATATTTATATAACTATAAAAGATTAGCTCAAGATATAGTTAAGAAATAAAGTTAACATAAACTAGACAAATCTCGGTTATGTATAAACAACATGTTTTGAACATCAATATAATAATTCCTTAATTTATTTAATGAATATAAAAGTAATAATAAAATTATTTTCCCCAATAAAGTAAATAGGGCAATAAAATCCTGCATGTATCAGGTATGAAAACTAATAATCTACACTGTATTTAGCGTTAAATCACCATATCCGAAGAATAAAGTCACATGCCCCATGTATAAGCATGGGAAATGAGACTTTATCGGATAGGGTGATATATATTTTCATTTACTTTATCGCGCATTATGCAAAATAATTTTATTATGACTTTTTGAAATTAATATTAATTTAATGTCTACATGATACTAGAATAGTTTATTTCGTGCAAAGTAAATACTGTTTATTAATATACAGAACAGTTCCTAATTAAAATTCTCTGAAAATTAAATTATATAAAGCGATATAAAGCATGTATACCGAAGTATTCTTCTTACTAAAGCTAATTTATATTATAAAATAATAAGTACCAAATTATAAATACTATCTAATAGATTCCGCAAATCAAAAAGCATAATTCAAAAATTAATTCTAGCATTTTGTATAACGCCTAAAATTTTTTTGAAATATCTCATTGATAACCCTCTGTATATAATAATAATACGAGACTTTGACACTCCATGTAAGTATTTTGGATTATATACAGAAATATTGATAAGTTAAGTTAAGTAACTTTACTATTTTTTATATAACACTTATCAATTTCTTAATTCAGGGTAACGGAAAATAAAGTACCAAAGTATTAATGTACCACTTATAGAAGTAGGTGTTACTTTATGGAATTTAATAATCCAGAATGCTTATGACATTTACGATATCGCCAAATTAAAATAAAGAACCTCTTTTCGTTTCATCGTAACAGAATAAACTTGCGACTTTATAAAATAATATAATACTTAACATTGCTTAAAAAAAAAAATTTCCTGGTTTAAAATTTACTATATTTAAGAAGGTAAAGAAGAAGATACAGAATTCAAAATCATAGTTATTATACTTAGAGTAGGGAAGCCATAGGCAAGTCTATAAGTGAAAATGACACAATAAATAATGAGAGGGATGATAATACTCATGTAAAAGTAATAATAACATTATTTTGCTATAATCCACGATAAAGTAAAATAGAAAATATATATAATGCTAAATGTAGAGTGGACTATCCGTTTTCATATTTGATACATGCAGGACTCGTTAAACAAATTCTCAATTCTCCATTACCGCGATCACAATACACAAGCACTACATACGTTCACTATCACAAACTCAACAATCGTTTCGCCCCGCAACCGAAGCATCATCAGGAGATAGAATCCAAGAAAAAATCGCATGATACTCGTATACTTTAACTTTGTCTAATCACATAAAAACGAGAAACAGATAGATCAACCTCATTTGCTTTCTCTTTATTGTAAGTGTATTTGGTATTTGGGTATAAGGTTCTGTAATAAAATTCCGCAATCACTTTTAGCTTTGCCATTACAGCAGTTTAAAAACACTATTAAAGAGAGGCTGATACAGAAAGCCTACTATACTGTTCAGATTATTTAGACGATAAGAATGCGTGGATATAGATATTGTTCAACCCTGTAAAAGATAGAAACGATTAAATGTAACTAGTATTAAGAATTGTATTTTTAAAAGAGCAACCGCCGAGTTTCTTGCTGGCTCTTCTCGGTAGGCACAGCTTTCCGAACCAGCAGTAGAGTTGACGATTCAAAAGCACTTGTTTACAAGTTTATTTGAATTAAGAATATTTTGAATTTGAATTTTGTAATAAATCATATTTTAGGCTGGCTCTACTCTAATTATAATTACTCTATGTTCAAAATATTTCAATTTGTCAGTTCGTTATTTTGGTAGCTCTGCCTCATAATTAATCACAGTGTGGGTACGGTGGTTCATTCTCCATGGTAAAAGAACGTAAACATTGGGGCAATTAACCCCAAATGTAAAGGTGGGACGGCGTACAAGGGCCAACAGACGGTTGTGTTAAATGCAATATTGTTTGTTGAAGCAAAGATTTTTAATATACATTCTTAATATTTATAAGATCAACAGGCTTCCATACACTCGTGGGCCTCGTTGTTAAAGAAAATCAAAGTTGGACTAATTGATATGTACATTATCAATACATACTTTAAAATTTAGTTATAGTTTTGAATCTAGGTATTCGGTAAAAAGAGCTCAAAAGCTTATGTCAAACGATAGAAGTCAAGAAACAAGTACAGTCATTTAGAAATTTGCAATTCGAAATTTATTGGATATTAAATTTTATACGAACCAACGGATATACCAACATACATAGTATACCAATACTCTTGTCACAATAAAGCTCTCCTTTTTTTAGAGTAATTTAAGTTCCACAAACATTTGCTAATAAGATAAAGATAATTATGAATAGTAGTTAATTATCAAGTGTTAGTTTGTCTGACTTTAACCTTAAAATTCCATTTGGATACTAATGAACATGCTTTTTGCATCATTCATAAAGACAAGATTTAAATCATAATGAATAAATTATATTACTACTTATGTTATGAAATAATTTATTAAAAACAACTGTTTTTGAATATGTCTATTTTTTGTCATTTACATTTTTTTAAAGAATAAAAGCGCGCTTTTTTAAAATGGAAGTTAAGTTATGAATAAATGACGAAAATTTATTTAAATAACATAACACGAAAACTCACGAAACGCAAACTTGATTGAATGAAACCTGTCTTAAAAGATAGTCAATGAATTAATAGATAAAAATATAATGAAAAATTCTAAAAAAATAAAATAAATACTACAACACTACACACGCAGCTATACAGGTGTGTTGTCTTTCTTACAAGCTTTTGAATTTCCAAGTTTTGTTTCAGAACCGTAAGAAAGAAATTTTATAAATAATTATGTCCAAGAGATAATTTTTCATATGAGAATTGCTCTATCAGTTACGTTATTTTAATTTTTTATTTGTTTATACAGTTAACGCGTTGGCTATTTAGATAATATACATATAACTAGGTTACTGTCCGTGACTTAATCTGCTATAAATACTTAATAGTTGCCTGTATATAAAAAATCATTTAATTCGTTGATTTTTACGACACATTGGTAAGAAATGAGGGTTGTCTATTCTACTCAACCGGCTACAACACGGCTTAATATTGGATTAAAGAATTCCGTTGTCAATCGGGAACAGTTAAAAAAACAATAGTGCATAATTGAGAGTACTTTAACACTAAAGCGGTAGTTAGTTAAGAAATGGTAAAAAATGAAAACTTCATAAATGTTCCAATTTGCATAAGCATATTAAGTTCGTCTCAAGGGGCGAGGCAACAAGTGACGAGAGTGGAAGCCCTTCAACGTATCCGATGACATCACACAAGTGCGTCTGCCGTCACGTACTGAATCATTGGCCTTAACTGCTTATTGCGAGTATTACCGCATTGCCCTCAATATATAATATCATCAACACATATTTCGATTACTACCTGAGCGACTGAGCCTTGGTAAATTTTTACAAAATAAAAAATAAATAAATTAAATAAAAAGAGGAGGTCACATAGCCAAATCATATGACAACATGTTTGTAACATGTTGTCATATGATTTGGCTACGTATTACGATGGGCCGCCTGCCTGACGTCAACTTACCTTAGTCGTATTTTACGACTCCTCGGTAAGAAAGAGTCTATTTTACTCAACCGGATACCACACGGCGTAATGGCAAAAATTCATATCAATATAAATTTTTGTATTTTTTAATACCCAAAACAGGGATAAAATGATTTTTTGTTACATAAAACCTGGGTAGATCGAGTTTTCTCCCCCAAAACCCCTTACATGCTGAATTTCACGAAAATCATTTATTAAGCCGTTTCCGAGATTCCGAATATATATATACATACAAGATTAACTCATTTAAATATTAAAATTATATGATAAATTTCTTCAATGGATCTAGGTTACTGTAACAAATATAAAATAGCGTAACAAATGACGACAAGCCGAAAGTAGTTTTACAAAGCCTGATTTTTGAAGCCTGATTGATGAATATACAATGTTATCGTGTGATTATGAATCGATTCAATCGATGTTATACACTCGTTGAATAATTCATTGATTCTGTCTTTATAAGCAAAAATCTAATAAGTTAGGACTATTTTTCTTAACTTTGTCGTTATCAGTAATCTATAAATGACTTTTTAATTCAAGTATCTGGGTGCCCGAGCTTTGCTCGATAAATTTTGAAATGATGTAAGCAAAAAAAAAAATGAAAAGAAAGATTAGAAAAGAATAGGGCAGGATGGGCTCGATCTTAGTTATTTTCACCTCTCTAGAATTTTTCGCCCGTTCCTCAAATAAACCACCATGACTTTACGTTTGACAGCGAAAAATTGTGATTGTATTCAACGGAAATTTCAAAAAAAATTTTGGGCCCGAAAACTGGGATAAAACGACATTTTTTTAAAAATAAAACTTATCTAGATCGATTTTTCTCCTCCAAAACCCCCTACATGCTGAATTTTAGGAAAATCGTTGGAGCCGTTTCTGAGATATATATATACATATTTTTTATAGATTAAGGCTGTATGAATTACATGTAAAAAACAAAAATGTATGTTAATAATACTGTTGGCATATCTTACTAAATAAATAAATAAAAATAAATTCTTAATTATATATTATTGATATTATATATTATTATTGATTATTTTGTGTTTATTTGTTAATTCGTAGATACTAAGTTACTAACATAGTTATAAGTCCGTTACGAACATTATGAGCCCTTGTTGCTTTCAAATAAATACATTTCATTTCATATAGATAATCAACAAATAACAGTGTTGCAATACGTGTTTGTGGCATAAATGTCATGCAGTATTGTAATTAAATTACACATACGTAACTAACTCAAGCGTTAAAGCACATATTATACGATGACTAGGCAGGCGACGTACGTATATAATAAGGGCATAATAGATTCCACAAATATAGATTACAAAGGAATAATGAATGTTTCTGTTAAAACTAGGTTTTGGGCAGTGGCCAAAAAAAGAGTATTTTTCTTTCTAAACTTTTGTACGTAGAACTTCTTGCTTAATATTGATAACTTCTAATATTGTTGTTTATTAACTGACCAGGCTAACGTTGTTTTACCATATAAATTATTTCAAGGGAATTTCTAGTGTACATTAAAAAATAATTTATCCAAAAAATTAAGTAAAAATGTAAGCCTTGCCCAATAACTTAGGGATATGGAAGTAGATAGATTCTTAGACCTACTGACTATGCATATAAAATTTCATAATAATCGGTCACGCCGTTTTGGAGGCGTAAGGTTACTCACACTATGACACGAGAAATTTACATATATTGTTTATTATATAAAACTAGCATCCGTCCGTAATTTCATGGGTTTTTTTGCCGAAATGCTACTGAAAGTTCACGCCGTAAGTCAATTAGCCGGCCATTGTTCCATTGTCCGGACAAACCAACAAACACACTTCATTTATGATATTTGCCTGTATGAAGTTAAATCTTATATTTTTTTATTTATACGCAATGTCGCTGACGAAATATAACGCTATAATTATACGATCAACACTCTCACATAAGAAAACAAGTTAAAAAATGATATATTGATGAAAAAATGAGAATAATGAAAAAATGTAACACGTATTTCTGTTTGATAATTTTTTATGTTTTTAATTCTAATATTCTACATGGAAAAGTATATTATCGTTTGCGTTTCAAAATTGAAAATTAAATAATTAAACTAAGTACAATAAATACTTTCACGTTTCGATAATGATAACAGTTTAATATTTGATACAATCATGGTAATATTTAACGGGACAAAGTGTCTGTGCACTTGTAATCAATTACAGATAATAATTGCAATTAAAAAAAGGATATTGTTCTCATACAAATAAAATTAGTAGACGACAAAATCTATTATGCAGTATGGCACATTATTAGTAATCTCTCAATAGATTGTTCCCTCGATATTATCAAAGTAGGAATTACCTAGAAGACATATCCATTATTTACTAATTATAACTTAGAAAAAATATTATTTTTTATTATTTCCTTAGGAAATTTAGTTCAGACCCATTTTCGCCATTAACATAAATAAAATTAAAACATTAAATGCATATCAATGCAATATAATAAATAATTATACGCTGTCAATATAATAAATAATTATACGCTAACTTAGATTGTGAACCTAAATCTTTTAAGGTTACTAGCAATTTGGGTTACAAGTTACTAATAAACTTGTTAACCCCTCCAGCTAAGCTAAAAGCTTGGTTTGGAGTAGGTTCACGTCGGTAGTATAATGGCCGGGATTCGAACTCACGACCTCTCTATCGCAAGTTCGTTACCCCAACCATTCTGCAACCGCCGCTCCAAATCGTGATCGTTCAGCATGCAATAATATGACCTTCAACTTTATATGGGATTTCCCTTTATTTATATAAGGTTTATAAGCTTAGGCCCTTTATTACACCATGAGTGTGAAACAGTGACTCAATGGGAAAATTAAACGTAATACTAGGGTTATTTTGGTATTAAATTATTATTATTCAATGTTAATGTAATTCGATATATTTTAATTATGGTATTTACGAAATAACTGATAACTATTATGGATGAGAAAATTCGAGGATACTGGATTTATAATAAAATATTTTAAAATACTCAACTTCAAATAGTCGTCAAAAACAAACAATTATACGTTTGCAAATATAATAAAGTTCAGTAGAATTTTCATAGATAAAAGTTAGCTTTTGTTTGTATCGTGGTAACTTAAGCCAGTCTGTGTACATAGTTCTTTAAGTTCCATATTTACAAAGACGCGAACTTCGATTTATTTTTATTTTTATATATTATTTAAATGACATTGCATACAAATAGACTTTATAAACATGTATATAATATTTTTATCCCAGTACAGGAATCTACCAAAAAAGATAATAGAATATAAATTATTTTAAATAAATGATACAAGGAGCAAGACGTTAGTATTTGTTACTTTAAAATGAAATAGAACCTAATAAAAGGATATAAATTGAAGGATACATCAAACATAATGAGTTAAAAAAAGAATAGTCCCTCATATTTATAGCCCGGACGACCTTAGCACACTTACGCGGGTTTTTCGTTCGCGTTTTAATCACGAAGGGTTAATTCTGAAGGGTTGAGGGTCGCGTGGCGCAATCGGTAGCGCGATGGTACATTGACCTCTGTTTCCTTTATAAAACTTATCGATAAGTATAAAACTTTTACAAAAACTACTTGTACTTTAACTAGATGTATATTTTGTCTGTAAAACAATGTTTTACATCTGTAAAACATATCTTAAACTCAGATTTTTACTTATTTACACAATGCTGTAATATTAAATAGTTTCAAAACTATGAATTACATTAATATAAGGTAACGGTAATTTCTTAATCAATGCTAATAATATTTATGGTAAAGACAAATAATGTTGCTAGAAAATATATACATTACAAATAACTGATAATAAAATTTGAAACCTACATAATTAATGCAAAATTCGTAGCTAATGAGAGAATGAGACGTGTTAATGTGTATCATATATTTGATTTTGCGACATTTTATTAAAAACGTTTATTTAGTACAGTGGTATCTCAATAACCTTAGCCAATCTTTAATCAAAAATATAAAATAATAATTTAGCTTTTATATTTTAATTTATGTTAAGGTTATTCTTGTAAGTCTAACTAAATTCGTTTTATACTTAATATGAGAAATGACAAAAAAAATGATTTTGTCTCCTGATGATAATTCCCTGACAGGGCGAAACGATCATTGATATTATTTCACTGAATTTGTGTAGTGTGCGGTTACTAGTGCTTCATGTTTATACATGTATTTATACCTTATGATATAAAAACGAATTGTGCTATACTTAGTATTTCATATTGTCCTGAGAATCGCAGTTTACGTAACTGCGTTTCTTACTGTTTACTCTTCTTTTTTCTTTATTTTTACTTTTGTAGAATAAATTGCATTCGTGAGTTGTATTAAAATCGGTTGAAAGTGAAATTCTAAAGTTTATTGACAAACGCGAATTAAAGCAAAATAATTCTTACATAACTTTTGAATCAAAATAAATCAAAACAAGCTTTATTAATGTAAGCTTTAGCGCTTGCAAATTATCTAGGATTAATTAGATTGAATGAAGTGGCTGGTTTGAAATTTTGCTAGGACCGAGAAGAACTAGCAAGAGACTCGGCGGTCCTTCTTTAAAAGATTTTAAATTTACATTATTTAACCGCAGTCCTGTATGAATCTTCAATTGTGTAATATAATGCTTTACGTTCAAAAAAAATTCTTACACTTAATTTAAAGTGTTCTGGAAGAAAGTTTAAAATGAATTGGGGAATTTTGTTTTCCAAGCGAATGAATACCTAGACCAACTAACTCCGATAACTCGCAACACAAGAATCACGAGTTTATTTTGACCTCTCGTGTATGTATCAAAATAGTCTACAAAAGTTGCATTTGAAGGTTTCTTTAAAATATCGGTTTGAAACTAAATTGTAGACATATTGGGGTAGGAGCCCGTATGGGCCGTGGGAGATGGGATCCTGTTAAGTTATAGCTCCGCGCCCCACAGCTGCTGCTGTCACGCTAATGTACGAATATGAACTGATCGATTGTTCGATTCACGAACTCATTATTCCCCGACGATTTCCGCCACTCTCTTTGTGATTGCCTCGGGTCCCGTATCTATTGTTTTTTTATAGCGTCAAGCTGGGCATTCTGGGCATATTTGAATGGTGACATAGCGTATTTCCGGTATCTAAATATGTTGTACATATAATACAAACAGGCCTGTTTTTGGCTCTCCTACTCTATTATGTTATTATAAATTCTCTATATATATTAATAAAAACCTTTCGGTTAACCTTGTTCTTTTAAACAAGACCTTGTGGGTTGTAATATCTTTTTAAGCCGGATTACTGAAGAAACATAGATATAATAAAAACAAAAAACATTAATGAACTCTTTGAAATGATACTACATGAACTTCACTTGATTAACAGTAGTGGTGTTGCCAAGAATTAAATATTTTAATTCCAGTTCAGGACATTATTGCCAAGCTAAAGATAGAAAGGTTTTCTAATTTTGTGTTTGTTGAACATTTATTTAACACAATAGAATAAAATATTTTTAATATTTATTCTAAATCACTAAATTTTTAATTGATCTTTAAAGCAATATTTTTACTATAATTATGTATAAATGTTTAATCATACTTGTTATTTGCTAATGCTTGCTAGTTTTATGTTAGAAGTTCGTCTACAAATCTAATGCTCGTTTAAGGGTTACCATTAAGCTAGGGTAGATCCCTAGTATATGCATGCATAATTTTTAATTTATTCTACATCTGGTTCTCTGGATTACGCGGTCAACAATCACGCGTTATATGCCTCTGAGCTTCGTTAATACAAAGCATTTTATGCATTTGCTTATGCAGATAAGTTGTCCAAATATCGCTTAATTTTTGAAATGTGGCCCTAGACAAAGTGGTACGAATTAATAAATCAAAATATAGGGTGCGTTTTTTGAACATAAACTTGAATTGTCTAGGCGCAGGGGTCGTTGTTCGCACGCAGCTGCGCGGGCGCGGATCGAATTGATACGCACATGGCGCGTGCGCGAACGTCACGCAATATGGCGATGGCGACTGTCAAATGTCGCATAGTTTTAAGTGATTATAAATAATATTAAAAATGAAGCATTGATTATATCGTGAATAAAATATTGTAGAAGTGAAATTCTATTTTTAATATATTAAATTGTAATCCTTTTTCTCTTACATCTCTTTATATCTGATTGTATTATTTTTATGATATGTATTACAATATATAGATATATAAAAATGAATCTCTATCTCCCTTGTTCATCATATTACGTCTGAGTGGATGGAACAATTTCGCTAATTCTTTTCTCGTTTCGTTAATTATTGTCAGGAAAACGTTTGTTTAGTGGAACATTATATAGCAAAAAACTCAATTTTCGTCTATACATTACATATCCATTTTACTATAAATGCTTAATACTAACTATTTGTCGCGAACAGTAACACGGGGTGCAGCTATTAATCGATAAAAGGAATTCTTTATATAATTATCAACATTTGTCAAAATATTTGCATTAATATTAGATTTATAAACTCCAACTTTAACATTTAACTATATTTACGGCAAGAAAAAAATGCATTAAAAAATAATTTACATTTTTATATAAAAACATATACGTACAAACAATATTAAATATGCAAGTAAGTCTATTACAATTACAACCAAAAGCATTCTCCCCTCACCCTAATACCGCTGGCCATTGTGTTATCGATGTTCTGTATCGTTATCAAAGCGATAAGGCTACTTTGTATAAATCGAGCGTTAGTTAACTCTTTCATAAAGAAAAAGTCGCCTTACATTACAACATATCGAATGATTATAATAATCGTTTATTATACTGTCGGTTTAAAATAAAAAAGTAACAATTAAATTTGTTTTTTACTATAACATAGAACAATACAAGTTTTAACTAAACTGAAAAAAGAAAAAACACAAAGTGTCTAAGTAAAGTTTTTAAACTATGATAAAGCCTGATTTGCATTGATAGTTTGATAGTTAGTAGCATTGATTTTAAGTTCTCATGAAGCCTAATTTATACAGTCCTTTGTTTATAAAGGTCCATAGACATCGCTAAGTTTTATTTTACTGTTTGTCCTTTCATGTCTTCAGGGAGCAACGGCTCGATGCGATATTTGGAATCGTGGTAGTTGAAGGTCTCCCAAGAGCCATGAAATTTACCTCGACACTAGAATCCATGCAGATGTAGTCGAGGGCAGAGGTTATATACAATGAAGAAGATATATATCCTTAGTAATATTATATATTTATAAGCCTGTCTGTCAGTCCGTTTGTCAGTCTGTCAGTATGTCTATCTGTCTATCAGTCTGTCTGTCTGTCAGTCAGTCTGTTTGTCTGTCAGTCTGTCTGTCTGTCTGTCTGACAGTCAGTTTGTCATTCAGTTTGTTAGTCTATCAGTCTATCTGTTTGTCTGTCAGTCTGTCTGTCAGTCTGTCTGCCAGTCTGCCTGTTAGTCTGTCTATCAGTCTATCTGTTTGTCTGTTAGTCTTTCTGTCAGTCTGTCTGCCAGTCTGGCTGTCAGTCTATCTGTCTGTCAGTCTTGGTGTCTGTTTGTCAGTCTGTCTGTCTGTACACTGAGGGTAACATATCGGTATAAAGATTTTATTATTTTCTTACACGAACAGGAACAAAGACATACTCAAACTTAAGTTACAACTTAAACTTAAGTTGGCGTAACCAAAGTCGCGGGTGGCACTAATAATAATATTATATACATTTATGTCGTTCTATATGATTATACGGTTTTATGATTAAAATCATTGATTTATAGATAAATAATGCTTATCACAATGTGAAGTCACTTGTTAGTAAGTTATCCAAGTCTGTGATGGTTACGACAAGTGACGAAAAACTTTACCCCATTACTTATACTATAACAAATCCTAAATAAATATACTTTTCGAAATTGACATCTTGTTATACTTAAAATGTGTGCCGAGAAGTTACAATGCAAGTTTTTAATTATTAAAGGATTAAGGAGTAAAACTCAATATATATTTTTTTATTATTTTGTATATATTATTAAATATCTTTGAAAAAAATGTTAAATTGTTTCTTCAAAATTGAATTTGATTAATTTTTTCAAATGTATTTTAGTGTAAATAAACTTAAGCTTTAATTTTCCGTCTGAAAAGAACAATAAGTTACATCAGTTTACATAAAAAAATATAAACAATAATTATGAAATACCATTGTATATCTTAGTAATTAGAATGCATATTAAGTACTAAGTAGATGATACAATTTGTGTCAAAATTTTATTGCTTACTGTATTTTCTCTAGCGGCCCATTTTTAATATAAATTTTATGTTCTTGTCCTTCACCATTCCTTAACCACTTCAATGTTTAACATCAGTTTTATAACAATAATATGTGTATTTAATTATATTTTCAATTATTAATTTATAATGACTATTTAAAACAAAATAAAATTTCGTGAAATTTATCTTCGTGTATCATTGCAGAAACTCATTTATCGTTTATTGTTTATTTATAGTTCCATATTGTACACTTCATTGAATAAAACTTTTCTTCTCTACTGACATAAAATCTCTTTCACGTTATTATTTTTTTCATTAAATTACTTTTACTATTTAAATATTTCATCGAATTAAAACACTAATAACTATTTAATTTTGTTTTTATGGTATATGGAAATATCGTTTTATTATAGAAATCGCGTTAAGAGGTCAACTGCGCGGTAGACGCGGCGGTTGCCTACGCCGGTCTCGTAGCGACTGATGGTGCTACACGCTACGACCTCCGTGATAGGGCTGCGTTATCATGAAGGCCGTGTAAAATATTTTACGGTCTTTCAACCTGCGAACATGTATTTTACTGTTAAATCCCTTTATACGCACATATTATAATTTCTTCTTTACATTTATGTAAAAACATAAAATATTTATAATATTTAATATTATTACTTTACTTTTAAAAGTATCTGTATGTGGTGCAATAAAGAATATTCTATTCTACTTACTGATATTTATCATTTTGCAATTTAACTTTAAAGTTTTCTGGAGTAATAAAAAAATGTATGTTGTCACTTTGTATATAATTTCAATTATAAAAAATTGTGTTTTGGAGGGAATGAGCATTGCGATAATACTTTCAAAACTGTATAAACTAATATTCTATTAAAATTGGAATTTGACTCATTTGAAACTTCTTGTTCTTTTAATAATTTTTTTAACGTGCAAGTTTTGAATATTACGAAAATAATAAGCAACCAAACGGCTTGATTTATAAACAATTATTCTACTTTTGGTAACAAATATATTTTCATACTTAATTGGTCTAGAAATACATTGGTAAAATAACTATTACCGAAAACAAAATTCCGTCGCAGTAGATACATAATTACAACACTGATACACATAAAAGACACGCAAGCGACATAAAGCACAACATAAAATACGTGATGTCTAAGGCAGTGACGTTGGCAGCGTGCCAGCCGGCAAGGTGAAGTGGTGGCGCGAGTGAAAGTGCCCCTCGCTACCCCTAGCTCCAGAACTATATTAAACTGTCCCGTTTAGTCTATTTCCAATGCAGCCTCCCTTACATAAACGAGAAACTGGCTCTTTATACACATTAGTATATATCGTCTCAATAAACCGAGCGATAAATTAGCAATAGGATAAAAATGAATTATTGAATGTAACTTATTAGAGTTATTAAAATTTATTTTTATATAACTCGTTTAATAATAAACTTGATCATCTCTATCGATTTATTTGGTTTAAAATATACGTCTTTGTTATAGTTCAAATTACTGTTTTATTAACCATAAAATGAAAATTTCAATATACAATATAATAGTATTTATTCCGCAATAGATAGTTCGACAAAATTTACAATTTAGGTAAAATGTTTAAAATATTTAGAGTTTTTTGGAAGAAGTCGAAAAAAATTATATTAATCACACGGAAGAAATATAAAATTTTCAATACATACTAAGACATTTAAAGCACTTAAAAAACAAAAAATCACAACATTGAAACTCACCTTTAGTAGTATTCCAGCTGTCCGCGATGTTTGAAGAGAAGATACGGACAGTTAACGAAACATATAAAGCTGAGACAGATCATGCAAACAGAAAGCCAACATTGTGTATCACGATTTATCTTATCAAGTCGCTTTTATAAAAACCGAATAATTTTTAAAATAATGGGATAAGTTTATATTTATTAATCAATCTAACTGTTTTAAAGTTAAGTTACGCGTGAACACTTCGCTTCTAAACTGAGGAAATATTTTTTTATCTAAAATTTAAAAGTCGCAGAATCACAAGGCTATCACTGTTAAAACCAGATGAAGACACCGTCGATGGAGGCTGGGTGGTTCGTCGGCGTACACGTTTGAAATGAACGCAGGCGGCGCGGTGCGACACGGACGGTGCATGCGTACGTACCTCACAGTTCACTCACAGTACTGACACTCGCGGAGCGCGCGGACAACGGTACACAGCGTGCAAACACCAAAAGCAAAATGGACATACCTGAGGGTGGCGGCTGGCACCGGGCGCGATTGCTACTTGAATGAGCTCCCCGGGCAAGCCGGCGCGCGCAGGGGGCGCGGCCAGCCCGCGTGGCTCCGGCTGCCTCCGACCCCTCCCGCGCCGCGCACCGCGCCCCTGCGCCCCGGGTCCTACGCCCGCCTGCACCGCTCAGCTGAGCCCTGATTAGCCCCGGCCGGGCTATTCAATTAGGGGTCGCTCGGTGCATCTCGTGAGGTTGCCCGGCCGCCCGTCCGGCCTCCGCTCGATGCCTTAAAGTGCTCTTCATTACCACCTCTCAATAGTTGATGCCATTATTTATATTCGGCCCGGTATCCAGTCACTCTACATGAATAAATAATTTATCCTTATATTATATTTTTTTATGAGAAATGACTCTGTTAATAAACTCTTTGAGATTGGATATTTAACTTTTTCTATGAAAACGTTTTTTTTTATATTTTCCGCTTCGTGATATCCAGCTGAGTAGACCACCCACATTTGTTACCGAGGTGTCGTAAAAGGTGACTAAGGTAATTAATTAACCCCCGTGTTGTATCCGGTTGAGTAGAATAGACCACTCTCTTTCTTACCGAGGTGTCGTAAAATACGACTAAGGTAAGTTAACGTCAGGCGGCCGGTCGAAAAATACGTCGCCAAATCATGTGACAACATGTTTGTAACATGTTGTGCCGACCCCACTTAGAGTGGGATAAGGGCAGGAGGATGATGATTTTTATTTTCATTTTGTCAATAGCGGCGTATTAGCATATAAAACGTGGTGCGCTTAATGTCAAGTGTGCATACGACGTCATTGTGTACGCAAATTGCTTCTGCACGGCACGACAGTGAGATGGCCCGTCTTATTTGAATTGAAAATTAAGTGGAGACGTTGTCGCGAACGCTCTCCAGAGGCGCGCTCGTTACCATCTACGTGTGATGCCGACGATGACATCATTTTATTATTTAATCCATAGCCCAGTAATTAGGTTAAGTGATAGAGTTATATTTTATACTACATTCAATAGAGATATATCAAAATAAGTATATATATAGAATAAACTATCAGTGTATAATATAAAATAAGGAATATATAATATCTATACTAATATTATAAAGAGGAAAAATTTGTACGTATGTTTGTAATGTTTTCATACAAAAACTACTGGACCGATTACAAAAATCCTTTCACAAAAATGTAATAAGGTGTAAAAAAATAAAAATTACGGGGGTGCAACCGCGGTATATTACTAGTATATAATAAAAATAGGGAAATATTAATTTGAATTAAAAACACATTTAATATTAAATTGACGAATATGACTCGGTGACTGTTTAATGTATATAAATAACATTTCTTATATTCTCTTATGATAAGAAACAATATTCTGTAATTATCACCTTTTGCCCACGTCTTCGTCTGGATATAGATATAGTAAAATTCTACTATAGAATGATAGCGATATAGAATAAATTATCTTTCAAATAGATCATGTAAAATTCGGAAAAACATTCATTCGGAACATATGATATTTTCCAAAACCGCTAATAAACCAATTCATATTTTCAACTACTTCATAATAGAAAAACAGTATTTCATTATCAACATATTTACTTTCAATCAATATAAAAAATAAGTCTTCTATTGTTTATTATAATTACTACTACTTTATTATAATTCCTTTCACATTCAGAATGTGTGTAATACAACTTGCATTGCACGTAAACTGCTCGCTTAATCTATTAAAACGTACAATGATAGGCTTAAATTGGAAACATATCTAGGGCCTATAGACATACACAACAATGTAGAATATACATATAACTACGTATAGATACAGCATTACGTTTCAGTTAAGGTCTTATTGACATAAAAACAAAGACGAGAATTATTGTTAATTTTTCGTTAGAAGTTGTTTTTGAAAAAAAAGGGAAATAACGATACTTTACCCTAAGTATAATTTATACATCCTTATGCAACTATATAAATGTTAAGTTGTACACCTCATAAAAGAAAACCTCGTAGCGATTTGTGCTACGCTCGGGAATTCTCGTAGCATGTAGCGTATAAGTAAAATAACCAAACGTTTAATCTTACGATTGCATTTCTAAAGGAAAAAGAAAATAGCGTTTAGCCTTGATGACTTAATAATGATAATGAGTGGCCTACAACATCGCGACGTGAGTTTAAATGTATGTGTGTAAATAATATTAATAATAATAAACTTATGCCTAGCCCGTGAAGGATAAAATCGTCAGGAAATCTTTATATCTCTGTAGAAACCTTGTGATGTGTTACCTGTGACTCCATAATAGAGTATTTGTAGTATAGTAGATTAAAATTCCGATTCTTCTTTTATGGAAAGAGAAGGCCTTTGTTCAGATGTGCGATAATAACAGGCCACTTCTTATTAGGTCTTATTCAGTGACATAGCTATATGCTAGATGGGGCAATGTCCAGTCTTAGGTGGCCCCTCGGACTATGACTTACCAACTATAAATTCAACTAAATTTGTCACATTCGATATTCAAATAAACCACATTCCAGAACGCGACTTGATAATGGCAACTGATTTTATAAATACAAAAATAATTTATTGAATTAGGCGTTACTTTGCGAAGGTCCATAATACGAAAGTAATTAAAATATTATTTTGATATAATCCGCGATTATGAAATTATATTTGTCAAAATTTTAAAATCACGGATTTACAAAATCATCATTAATTTATCAAACAATCATTTATTACGGATTCACAAAAATTTGAAAATTTCTGTATTACAACGAATCTGAAATACTAAGAATCAGGATTACGATAAGCCTAGAAGAGTACGTCGAAATCGGAACACGGCGAATACGAAACAAAGAATTTTAGTTTAGTTGGGCCCCAGGTTATTTTTGCCCGAGGGCCTTTGGTTACCTAGCTACGCCACTGGTCTTATTGTAAGTGCATAATAGTAGTGTAATGTGAGTGTTAGCGTCGGGCGGAGTACGGCGGGTGGCGTGGGCGAAGCAGGTGTTCCTTAGTGTGCGTGAGAGACAGGTGAATTACTGGAGCGTGCTGGCTTCCAGGGCGACGCGAGCCCGGGCGAGCTCGTCGCTATAGCGACACTCAGAATCCAATATGGAGGGAATGGCAAATAAAAGTAATAGATGTATACGTTGTTTACTTCTCTCCGCCATTTTATACCTGTCTCGTCGTAGATACAAAATTTATAAACATAACGTGTACAGCAATTGTAAATTATTACTCCATGTATCAACATCATCCCCACTCTAAGTGGGGTCGGCACAACATGTTATAAACATGCTGTCACATGATTTGGCTGCGTTTTTAAGACCGGCCGCCTGCCTGACGTCAACTTACCTAAGTCGTATTTTACGACCCCTCGGTAAGAAAGAGTGTGGTCTATTTTACTAAACCGGATACCACACGGTGGGTCAATTTACCTTAGTCGCCTTTTACGACACCTCGGTAAAAAATGAGGTTGATCAATTCTACACAGCCGGATACCACACGGCGGGTCGACTTAGCTTAGTCGCCTGTTACAACACCTCGGTAAGAATTGAGGGTGGTACTATTCTATTCAGCCGGATACCACACGGCGTTACTCCATGTTACAACATGTTTATAATATAACCTCCTTCATAGAGTTGGTCATTAATATAAAAAAAAATTGTCACCGTCATTATATGCCATTGAGTTGTTGAGAAAGAGAAAATGAGTTGACTTTGGGAAAATTGAAACTTTTATTTATTGAATAAGTACAAAGGAGAAATATCGTCGTTAGTTATATCTATTTACACTATTAGTATAGCTTTGATAACTAACCGTGTGACTCTCTCTAGAGGGTCAGGGGTTCAAATCAGGCATCAATTAGTTTTCTGTTAAAATTTATTCATCTAATTGATATTAAAATTTATGATACGCTTTTCGGTTAACGAAAACATCGAGATGAAACCTGCATGTCTTAGGAGAAATCCTGCCAAATATGTAAGCTAATCACATTGGAGCAGCGTGGTAGATCTAAGCTCCAATTCTTTATTACAAAAAGAAGAGAGGAGGCCTATGTCCAGCTGTGGGATAGTTAAAAATTTTACTAAAGTAAAGAAAAAGTAGTAAAGTAGTTCTTTACTTTTACTGTATCCCCTTCTATAAAATACTATGGATTAGTTTATTCTAACCTCAAATATTTATTTTATTTATTTCTTTATTATTGTATATACTATGTACTACGCCAGGATCACTTATTTATAAATACAGTATCAACACGAATACGAGTTATCGTTCTTAATATAAAAAATTCTTTATCCATAATTGACTAAAGAAATATACTTTTCTCATACGTATGAACTGAAAAGGAAATAGGTCATGATGAAATTTCTCGAATTTTTCTTTAAGCCATTACTTTTTAGAAAACATGTTTTATTATTATGTAAAGGCAAAGAAAGACATACGCTTAGGATTTAAACCCTTGGATCCTTATCATACGGTTTCGACGTTCGGCCTTCATAGCTCTGAATCTTGAATGTAACAAAATATTATATAACCTATGAATTATTATTCATTTACATAGTAACTAAGCATCCAATATTACTTACACAATCATCTATGCCTGCCTGGACATTTTTGAGTTACCTTCCATTGGCGATTCGTTGAGCACTGTGATTTACTAGTTAGTACAAGAAAACTGTGTAAAAAAAAGCTGTGGTAGCCCAGCGGTAACAGCGTGCGTCTCTTTCGAAGTGGTCACGAGTTCAACCCGGGTAGACACCAATGAGTTTTTCTGTTAAAACTTGTGTCTAATTGATAATTGAAATTTATCACACGCTTTTCGATGAAGGAAAACATCGTGAGAATTCACTAGAGATATGCAGGTGTCCCTGCATATCTCTAGTGAATTCTGGAGATATGTGTAAGCTACCAATCCGCATTGGAGCAGCGTGGTAGCTCTTAGCTTCAATCCTTCTCTCCAAAAAACGGAGAGAAGAGGCCTATTCTCAGCAGTGGGAAAGTAACAGGCCGCTACTTACTTACAAGAAAACATTTTTCATTTTAAGTAAATTCATTCATGCATCATCACTGAAATATAAAATGAAATTGAAATCTTTTCATTGAAATCATCTCGGTGCTCCTCATTTATAAAATCTCATCTCTTCACTAAGACAAAGCCGACGTCTGTTAATAATCGGCTTATATCCTCCCTCTTTGAAAGCGTTTATTCAAAAATTCGAGACGGGCGAGGAGCGAGTCCATTTAATTTAGCTTTGGAGAGAATCTCGTTACGCGTTGTAGAGCATGTTACGAGTATAAAAGATGTTTGTAACACCGTCCTGGCGACAGGGGAGCTCCAGACATACGACACCTATATAATGTACCTATTGCAGACGGGAATCTACCGTCTTTTATGTATTGACTAAAAGACCTAAACTGCAGTTATATGGTAGTTTTACTTTTTACGCTAGGTTCTATCAGCTGCTCGACGTATCGTAAAACGTGGTTAATGTATTCGAAAGTACGATGTTTGTGATGTTTAATACTTTGTAAATAAATAAAAACAAACAACACACCTCCAATCTATCCACGATAAATGTAAATTGTTAATTTTGGTCGTTTTATATAGGTATAAATATCTATGTCGTGTGATATCCAGCTGAGTAATATATCACTTTTATTTCTTACAGAGGTATCATAAAAGGCAACTAAGATATGTTGACCCATCGTGTGGTATCCGGTTAAGTAGAGTAGACTATCCACATTTCTTACCGAGGTGTCGTAAAATAAGACTAAGTTAAGTTGACGTCAGGCATACGTAGACGTAGCCGTTGTAGTGCCGACCCCACTTAGGGTGGGATAAGGGCAGGAGGATGATGATTATCTATCGAGATATTTGTACATGTTGTATTATCTATAGGTATGCTTTAACATTTTATACGTCATATAGGTTGTTTTAAAATAATTCTCTAAAAGCCATAACGGGGGAACGATGAGACCACGTGATTCATGAAGTGGTTGCGGTTTCATACCCAGGGGTACTATTTTATATAAAAAGTTCATTAATGTGTTTAGTTTATATTAACAATCCATTATACGCTTTTCGGCGATGGAAACATTTATGTTATTTATCCTTACGGAATGTTTTGGGATATAATACGTAATCTACAGATCCGCATTGAGGCTCAAATACGCGTATCCAATGCGGAAGAATTCTTTGTACAGAAGTGGAATAGCAACAGGCCGCTTCAGATTTCTTACTTCGTATTTTATAGATTTTGAAGAAATTGTAATAACTAAATATAATTTTGAATTCAGAAATTGTTCAACCGTTTTCAAAAAATTTCTCATATACACCTTCATCACTGATGTAATTCATTATTAATGATGTGTGGGTACATAGACAATAACACTGAAGTCTATGGTAATAAAGTCAGTCATGATCAATCTGTCGTTTTAGTCACAACATGGTGGCAGCGGTGGGATTCGAATCCAACTCCGAAGAGACTGTTGATGAGAAGTGTTAAAGTCAGTCATGATCAATCTGTCGTTTTATTCACAACAATCACCAGCATGCAATGATAAGAATTATGTATAATAAATGGCATCTGTAAGACTCGAAGATCTGAGCTCCTTTATAAGACCTTTTATTTAACTTTTCTTGTATGTATGTCGAGTCTTGCAAGTTAAATTTAGCTCCTTTCCCGATGTGCGATTGAGATGAATTTTTACATACTGATCCAGTCTCTATGATAATTGCCTTTTGTGACAACATTTAATTAGAGCAGGATTGGCTCCAGACGAGGGAACTTCTCAAAGGCTAACAGTACGGACATTAGAATTTGTTAAAGTTTTTATTTATTAAAATAAAAGCCTGGATTTGAAAATCCTTTCAGCTTCATACAAGACTGCGGTTTAATAATGTAAAATTGTTAGAAGTCTTTCTAGTTCTTCTCGGTAAAAGCAACATTCCGAACCAGTTTTAGCTTCATTAATCATATTGATACGCGTACTTGACGATTTAAAAGTGTTTGAGAGAGCTTATTTGAATAAAGATTATTTTGATTTGATAAAAGCTTTTAATATGTTTATAGTAAAATATAAGTTATATTTTACTTTTTTTTCGAAGTTTGGTTTTTGCCGCTACTGTTAATAATGTGTTGTTCAATAAAAACAATATTATCCAGCGATGATGATAAATAATATAATTAATTAAGTTTCGTCTCAGCACGAATATCAAGTCAATTATTTACTTCAAGCACATTTAATTAGAGCCGGTACAAATGTCGGCAAGTGGTACAATTATGCCTTAACATGAGTGAAGTGAGTGAAGTGCCGGAGGCGCAGGGGGCACACAAAGCCGTCTGTGAACCGTATCTTACCTATTCAGGAGCTTTATTGCTAAAGTTGCGTAAACATCAACTCGGAGCTGGAAAATTCATACTAATATAATAAATGACAAAGTCTGTCAGTTTGTCTGTCTGCCTGTCTGTTAAGCCGTCATAGCTTATCCGCTCAACTAATGTTAATGAAATTTGGTATAATAAAAGCTTAAAATATTTCAATGAGTTAATCTTGTATGTATATATATATTTTCGTAATCTTTAACGATTTTCCTGCAATTCAGCATGTAGGGGGTTTTGGGGGAGAAAAATCGATCTAGCTAGGTTTTATGTAAAAAAAATCGTTTTTTTCCTGTTTTGGGCATTAAAACACTAACATTTATATTAAATTGAATTTTCGCCATAAACTGTCTAGTCAGCGTAACTTATTCGGGGAACGGGCAGCCTCGAGAAACGTAAATACCTAGGATCGTCCCAAACTAAATAATTATTTTTTCTTTATTCTAAGTTTAAAAAAAAAATATCCTAGCAAGGCTCGTTTACCTAGATATTAAAAGCTTATATACCAAGACAACATATGGTAAAAAACCCTTTCTAAAAGCTTTTATTTAAATTGCCCTGTATGTATGTAAAGGTGGAATCTTGCAAGTTAAATTTGACCCACTTCCCAGTGTCCGATTGCGTTGATATTTTATATACTGGTCCAGTCGCAGTAAACATGTATTGTTTTAATGCATGTTTATGAGAAGCATTACCTAATGCTGCCACCAGCATTGTCTTCAGACAAGGGAATGGTTAACAACAGGGAAATGAAATTTTGTTAAAAGATTATTTTAAATAAACTTGTTTGTTTTGGGAACAGAGGAAGCTATACATCTTGTATTATTAAAGTTATTGAAATGGTTAATTTATTAATTTGCGGGTACCATTAAAATATTATATATTATTAGGTTTTAGAAAAACACCATTCTGTAGAATGTAGAATTCTGTAGAAAGAACCATTGTTCTTTTAATAAAAAGAGTTAGCGAAGTTACTGCTTTATTAATTTGACATAAAATAAAACAATATTTATTACTATGCAATAATTTTTTGTCTAAATGTCACATGTCAATTGATGATCAAGTTTTTCAGAATTATAGAATCTATGGTGCACTTTTTAATCTAAAGTATACTGAAATATAAATTTTTTCCCTTGTTATTGATTTTCTTCGTCAGCCTTTTCCATTCCTTACCGTGTGCCTATTACATTATTAACCTATTACATGATTAGTTTTTTTACATTATGTTTGTTATTTATTAAAGTTAAAGTTTGAGATAGTTGAATGTATCTGTTTTTAAAGAAAGGAACAGCCCTGAAAACTAAACAGTACTATATACATAATAATATAATAAATACAGGACTGTTGGCTATAAGCTGCCGTTCTTTCTTTCTTTTTTATCTTTTTATTGCATTTTTTTATATCTTTTTACAAAATACACTCAGGTACTTAGGAAAATGATATGAGACAGACATTTATTAAGTTCCTTAAATTAGCAGCCGTCCGCCTAGGGCGTTGGGAGGTTACATGAGTGATAACAAACAGCCTGCGGCGAACGGCGGCCGCATACAAAAGTTGACGGACATCCGGCATGATTGAGAGAGGCAACCCTCCCAATAGCCTCAAAGGGGCTCTACCCACTTACCCATACACACTTATACATACATCTATGCCACCAGTCTACATGATGTAATATGTATATTTGTTTAATTTATAAGATTCAACGTTTTTTGGTTTAAGTTAGGATTACCTTGAAATAGTTGGGAATTCCAACCACGAAAGACTGAAAAAGGATATATACAAGAAAAATATATTCGTAGTATGTAGAACGGAAGTAAGTGAAAATGCGAGAACTTGAATGAACGACATATAGACAAATATAGGCTCCGATCGCGTTGTCTTTTTGACCCTATTCTTAGAGCCATTTAAGTTGCTTCAATAATTGTTTTAACAAAGACATATAGTCGTTGCATGTGTTTATCCCTGTTCTGAAAAGTTTTTTTTTATTCTACATGTATATGTAACCCTTTACTTACTGTAACTGTAACTTCTACAAGTATACTATCTTATTTAATTTTTTTTTGGTTTATTAATAATAATAGTAACACCCGCGAATTCGTTCAACTTTAGCTTTTCTAACCTTCAATAAGGCAATATGTTTTATTTCCTTGTTCATGATAGAAAAACTGGATTTTTTTTATCCAAAGCATAAACCTTAGTATATAAGTTAACGTTCAGCGAAATAGCGTGAAAGCGCAACAGACATACAGACTTTTGCATTTATAATATTAATATTAAAGTATGTATAATGAAATTTGCGATATGGGTGTATCTATGTATAAGAATAAAGGATCTATATAAAAACTTACCTATATCATATAAGAATACCAAACAATGTCTATGGCTTTAATACATTGTCGATTTATTTTATATAAAAGATAAAAAGTAAATAAGCCCATTTTTTTGTAGCCAAGTAAAAATCTAATAGCTCGATAGCATTGAGTGGAGATTTATGAGGCTTAGAGTGAAGCTGGACTTAGCCGGGGTTTACCGATAAATAGAGTAAGGGATTCGCGAAACCAAAGTTTTAATCATTTCTGTAGTATTCATTTCGACAATAGCCATGTTATTTTATATGTTTGTTTTAATTGGGTAATTTTTTGTTTAAAATATAAGAGTAACAAATATGAACTACAAATATTTTATTTGTTTAGTAACTAAGGAAAAAACTGAATGTAAATAAGAGTATAACAGTTTGACTATAGTGCAAACCCAATTGCATATCGTCTTTCCTGCTAATGTTTAAAAAAATTGGTAAGACAACATATATTCATTTTTATAGTTATATAAGTTAATTAGTAATTGTAGATTCTTAATAACTTTTACTTTTCGAAAAATTGACTCAAGCAAATTTGATCAAAATACAATTATACATACTAACTAATTTGTCATACATTATGTACAAGAGTGTGTCGCATGATATATGAGGGAAACGATTCGAGAGGTTCGCAGCGGTCACCGCTTGCCGCTTTCAAAGGAAATCTCATTTTGCAGCCTCCCCGGCCGGGCGGGGATCACACCCCCCTCCCACGGTCCAAAAGGACTTTTATTAAAATTATTTGAGAAAGCTCAACACTGCCAGTCTCGCCTCCATAGTGTTTCGTCCCTGTTTAAGCTTTTTGGTCATTTTTAAGTTCCTTTGTTGGATGTGGACGTTAATTAAAAATGACCGTTAAGTTTATGTTATTTATGACCATTCGTGAATTTGTATTTCTAGTCACAATACAGCTTTCAATATTATCGTAATAAAACCTAGCCGTGATTGCGGTACGGTGAGGGTACAAATTAAAATTGCGGCCAAGTGCATTTTACTTTTTAAAAGAATCTTGTGGGCTTAATTACTTAAAAATCTATAATGATAATAAATAAAATCTGAAATTTCGAAAGTGCTTATAAAATTGTATCGTATGAGGCGTAGGTTCTGCGGAAACAAGAATTTTACTACAAGAACATTTAATCGTACCTAATATTTAAAATTTTTGTCTGGCCCGTAGTAGTGGGTAATGACCCTGCCTTCAGGTCCGCGGGTCGAGGATTCGTTCCCGCCGAGGGCCAACATTTTCTATAAATGAATTTGTTGGTCTTCGAGTCTGGGTGTATATTTGTATTTAAAAAATATATAAGTATATAGGTATTCACCAGTTGTCCGTCTACCATAACACAAGTATTAAGCTACTTACTTTGGGGACGGACGACCGTGTGTGTAAGTGTCCCATATATTCATTAATTAATTTATTATCGATTAATAAATTTTTTACACTGTAGTATTCTTGTTGATTGTAGACACAATAAAAGATAAACAGATATTATCTTTAATTTTCTATTTTAGTCTATTCTAATAATGATACGCTGTGTGGTATCCGGCTGAATAGACCACCATCATTTCTTACCGAGGATTCGTAAAAGGCGACCAAGGTAAGTCGACCTGCAGGATGGTATTGGGCTGAGTAGAATGGACCACCATCATTTCTTATCGAGGTGTCGTAAAAGGAGCTTAAGGTAAGTAGACCCGCCGTGTGGTATCCGGCTGAGTAGAATGGACCACCCTCATTTCATATCGAGGTGTAGTAAAAGGCGACTAAGGTAAGTTGACGTCAAATAACTAGCCAAATCATGTGACAATGTTATGCCGACCACGCAAAGTATCACCTTATTCTATACACCTTAAGCTAGTATTGAATAGAAATTATAAATGCAAGTCCAAGAAAATTGAAATATGAAGTTTCATAGGATAATACTTTTTTTTATCAAGATGAAATATGAGTAAAGATTCTCGCTTGGTTGGCTTAAATTTACGACACGTGTTGGGGTGTATGTCTTACGCTCCAAGGAAACGTAATAAAGGGAGCGAATACCGAAATATTTGCATGGTACTTGCTTTAGACATTCTCTCCTGACATTCTATACGATCCTTTGTGTGTGGAGATCCGCTTCATCAAACTTGAAAACGCCTTATCCGAAAATACATTATTTTCACTGAAATTTACATTTTAAAAAACAAAGTGTAATCAATTATTGTAACAAGTATATTTTAATACAAATATATAGTTATGAATTGACGGAAAAGGAATTTTGCAATTGTTTCTTTTCAGTTAACTTTTGTTTTGTATGAGCCGTGTGGTATCCGACTGAATAGAATAGACTACCCTTATTTCTTACCGAGGTGTCGTAAAAGGCAACTAAGGTAAATTAAGCCGCCTTGTGGTATCCGGCTGAGTAGAATAGACTACCCTCATTTCTAACCGAGGTGTCATAAAAGGCGACTAAGGTAAGTCGACCGGCCGCCTGTCTGATGTCAACTTACCTTAGTCATACTTTATGACGCCAGCTTTTTTGACACTTCAGTAAAAAAGAGGGTGGCCTATTCTGCTCAGTCGGATAAAAAATGAACAAAAATTTTCACTAAGTTGTAGGATAATATTAAAATTAGGTACATGTACAATTATCGTCAAAAGTTACTCAAAAGATCCTATTTATGGTTATACTATGAATAATATAAATGTTAAGTTATAAAAAAAAGCTGTGAGACCGTGTGACTGTTTTGAGGGGTCACGAGTTTTAATCCTGGGCAGGCTCTTATGAGATTTTCTGTTAAAACTTATGTCTCTAATTGATAATTGCATTTATCACGCGCTTTTCGATGTAGAAAAACATCGTGAAAGCAGAATATCTCTAGAAAATTCTAGGGATATGTGTAACCTACCAATTCACACTGGATCAGCGTATACTGCGTCCATCATATTATCAGTCTTTTGACAGCTCACGCTCATTAAGTTTTGTATTGCTTACGTACAAATATCATACAAATAATATTTGTACTTTATGGATGGGTACCGCCCACTTAGTGATGTCACACATAATGGTTATGCCACGATTATGCCACAGATTAAAAATAATCGGTAGAAATCGATGTTACGAGTATTAAAAGACATTTAATAACATTATATAAAGTTTTACTTTCTTCTTAGTTAATACATGAATACAAATAAAACAATCAGGATATTTTAATTTATTTTATTAGCACGAGTCGTCGGAATGATAATCAACACTAGACTCCTCCGATGAGGAGTCTTCAGTAGCAGTTATTATTAGCTCTTGTGTAGATAATATATTATCAAACGCAATATCACGTTCCCAATCAGAGAATATTACTCTTTTAGTTCTTTCCACCACACTTGCCCAGTTCTCGGCCGTTACGTGGGTGCAAGCATTTTTTAGCAATTGCAACATTTTATTCGCTGTGAATGGGGGGCTTGTATTGCATCTCGCAGCATGCCCTTTTACTTGT
Organism: Morpho helenor; assembly: GCA_029227775.1. Classification (NCBI taxonomy): domain Eukaryota; kingdom Metazoa; phylum Arthropoda; class Insecta; order Lepidoptera; family Nymphalidae; genus Morpho; species Morpho helenor. The sequence continues at coordinate 13,354,810 of JARGCU010000025.1, forward strand.
GCCCATATAAGTTCTATTGCGTTGTACTGGCAGTGGTATGGAGGAATCCGAAGAACAGTATGGCCATATTCTGCTGCCATTTCATTGATTACATAGCGTTTTGCTCTCTTTTTGGTTTTTAATATTTTTATTAATTCAACTTTTAACATTGAGTCGTCCACATTTTCTCCATTGTCCCGAAGCCAATTGATAATTTCATGCTTTTTATTAGCCTGTGTTGGCATTTTGTCAATTTGACGGGAGTGGTAGGGCGCATTATCAATAAAAATTATTGATGGTTCTTCCAATGAAATGAGCATTTTTTTGAACCACTCTTCATACACATTTGCATTCATCTCTTCGTGGTAGTCATTTGATTTCTTCGATTTAAATGCCAACAGTGCGTCTTGTACAAATCCTTTTGCTGTACCTGCATGGCAAATGATTAGGCGCTCACCTTTTCCCATTGGTACTGAGGAAGTGGAATCAGCAGTATCATCAGTCCAGAAACGAGATAGTGTGTGGTTAGCGTTGAGCCATGTTTCATCCGTGAAAACAATATTTGCCCAATCTTGTATTTTCTTTGCCTCTCTTAAAAAATCACAACGTGCTATAGCTATATCTGTGCGTTCCATTAATAATTTTCTTTTATTTAACTTTTTATATGAAAAGCCAATTGTGTTCAAAACTTTGACCAAAGAAGATTTTTCACCATGAAATAGACCACTTCTTTTCAAAGAAACAATAAGTTTTCTCAAAGTTGGAATTTCTTTTCTCAAGTAGTAATCTAGTTTACGTAGGTTATCATTAATCGAATTACTTAGGTACGTAATTCGATTAATGATAGTAGGTACTATAATCGGAATGGTATCGCATACGAGAATCTTTAGGACATCACTATCGTCAATCTGTCAAAAGATGGTTAATATAATGGACAGTGTATAGTAGTTCTTAGTTTCAATTCTTCTCTCCAAAAATGTAAAAAGAAGGCCTAAGCCCAGCAGTGGGATAGTGGCAGGCCGTTCAGTTATTACCGTGAAATAATGTACAATTAATAATACATGTAAATTTGATTACAATAATACATGTAAATTTAATTACAATAATACATGTAAATTTGATTACAATAATATATGTAAATTTTAGTCAATAGAATTGTCGCTATGTTTATATTTGTAGCATGTCTGAAACATGTCTAATAAGATTTATCATATTCACTTGATTTGACGAGGCCATTATTCGAAGGCTGTGAAACAAATGATTACAAATGAATCGGGTGGCGGAGTGGGGAGAGCGTTTCCATGACGACCCGAGACGATCGATCCGCCGCCCGCTCTGAGCTCCTTCAATTAAATAATGATTCACACGTAAGCTATGATGAACGTGTGGTATCCGGCTGAATAGAGTAGTACCACCCTCATTTCTTACCGAGGTGTCATAAAAGGCGACTAAGGCAAGTCGACCCGCCGTGTGGTATCCGGCTGAGTAGAATAGTACCACCCTAATTTTTTGACCGAGGTGTCGTAAAAGGCGACTAAGGTAGGCTGACCTGCCGTGTGGTATCCGGCTGAGTAAAATGGACCAACCTCATTTCTTACCGAGGTTTCATAAAGTATAACTAAGGTAAGTTGACCCACCGTGTGGTATCCGGTTGAGTAAAATAGACCGCCCTCTTTCTTACCAAGGAGTTGTAAAATACGACTGAGGTAAGTTGACTTCAGGCAGGCGGCCGGTCGTAAAATACGTAGCCAAATCATATGACAACATGTTTGTAACATGTGCCGACCCCACTTAGAGTGGGATAAGGGCAGAAGTTTGATGAATAGTACAAGTTCTATGTTCTCAATCTGATGTAGAATTGAATAAGAAAATAATGATATTCGAAATATGCAGTGAAAATTCACCTGATAAATCACAAGATCTAATAATACTTTTTAAGGATAGTTAAGTCTTTATATCAGATAACTGGCTCACTAGCGCCTAGGTCTCAGTCTCTTTGCCTTCAACTACGTGGTTCGCGCGATCTATTCTCGCCGAGGGCAATCATTTTTTAAAAACTATTTGATGGTTCTTCGAGTCTGCGTGTATATATGTAAGTAAAAAAAGTAAAGTATATATGTATTTTATTGAAATTCAAATATGTAACCAACAAAAAAACTATATAAAAGATGACTAACGAAAGATCTGCCAGTAATTCTGCCAGCTAACGATTTCACTAATTAGGACATTCAGTATACCTTAAGTCGGAGCGGTTAAGTCAGTTTTTTCGCCTATTATTGATGAAGCAAATTGTAACATAGCGGACAAATATTTTAAAGTTAATTATAAAGTGCTTATTAAAATTATAATGTTATTAGGATTATAAATTTATAATAAATAATGTAATTATATTTATATTTTGTTACAACATGTTTTTAATACAACCTCCTTCATAGAGTTGGCGAATAATATGAAAAAGCATTGTGGCTGTCATATTTTTATGTGTTTCATTGAGTTGTAGCGAAAGAGTAAATGGGTTGACTCTGGGAAAACTGCTTTTTATTTATTGAATAAGAATAAAGGAGAAATATTATCGCTTTTTATATTCAGAAGTGGGATGTTACCTAAACTCACAAATAGAGTGGACATAAGGAATATCTGGAAATTTAAAGAGTTTAAAGAAAAGACAAATGACGATCAATATCTTGAGACAACAAGGAGAGTGCGAATTTCATATAATTTCAGAGATGGTTGCGATATGCGATGCTATGGAATAAAAATTGAGAGCGTTATTGGAGAGATTAATTATGGTAATTGGTATTCGGTTAATTTACTCTGTAAGATCAACGTGACGATGTGCTATGTGAGGCCTTAGACGCGCCCGTGACTTTTGTTCGATGGAACTGTCAGCTAGAATGACGATTGTTCTCTGGATCTTTCCAGTTGTAACGATTGTTTTCTAGACTGTGGACGTCTGCAACGACTGTCAGCTAGGCTCTGCCTAGAAGTGGTGATTGTTCTTTGAGCGTTATCATTTGCGAGTCTGTTTACGTGTGTATCTGCTGAGTTGGTTGCCACTAATTGAGCTGTGTTATGCCATGACAGTGATTGAGGGTGAGCTTGAGGTGCGAAATGCTTATGGTGCGAAAAGCTTAAGGAGTTGAGGAGTTGAGCTTAAAGAGTTGAGCATAAAGCGTGAGCTTAGAGTTGAGCATAAAGCGTGAGCGTAGTCCTGTCATGTCATGGCATGTGCGGTTTTCTTTTACAGATTAAAAGAGCATGTATTGAGTTTCTTGCCGATTCTTCTCAGTACAATCAGCATTCCGAATCGGTGGTAGATTCATTCCCAGAAGTCAGCTTATGAGATTTGCGGGGTCGCAAATGTTGTCAGGATGGTCGACTGTTACAACATGTTTTTAATACAACCTCCTTCATAGAGTTGGCGAATAATATGAAAAAGCATTGTAGCTGTCATATTTTTATGTGTTTCATTGAGTTGTAGCGAAAGAGTAAATGGGTTGACTCTGGGAAAACTGCTTTTTATTTATTGAATAAGAATAAAGGAGAAATATTATCGCTTTTTATAATTTAATACATTCGATCCTCAAGAATTCCAAAAATGATTAATAGCTAAAATTATTGATATTTTTAGGATTCCAGAAGATTGATCGATAATTTAATCCATTGGTTTCCCTTATTTATAATTTTATTTTATTTATTAATTTCATTTATTTATTATTCTTATTTATTTTATTCCAGACGTTACATACATAGTTTAAGTAACAAAATTACTTAGCCTAGACTAGATAGTACTTAAAAAATACATTTACAGAAGATTTGTTCAATTACATTTCATTCCATGTCTTCCATAGAAGACCATCCCATAATCCGTTCTTATTTACATTCAATCTAATATTTTTTTAAATTATGAGCTTGTTATTTATCACGACATCTAACTTATTTTCAAAATCCTAGCATAAATACTAAAAAATAGTTAATTTGTTTAAATCGGGCAATTTAAACCCACTTCGCGTGCCAGCTATATCTTCGATAGATTTATAAGGACATTACCTGAAAACGAAATAGAGCCTTTATACGACGCGCCGAAGCGGGCCTTATGAAAGCTTTTATCGGATCAGACTGACAAACTTTTACCAACTCCCCTTGTTAAGTAGATATCAACCAGCGAAGGATCGATCACACGAAATTGACACATATGTATCATAGCTTAATTAGATGCTTATTGAAGAGCGCTCTACTATAATATTTAGCTTTATATTAGCTTATAAAAATATATTAGCTTATAAAAGTTCTTTAGTTATAAAAGTTCATAGAATTTGCCAATTGATATATCGCACTCTTATTATTAAACTGACCTAATTCAAAATTATCCTTATTTCATTACAATCTATGACATCACGCTACATGATTCTTCTGCCCTATCTCATACTGAGTGGGGTCGGCACAATAAGTTTTAACCATGTTATTATATGATTTCTCTAGGTATTTTACGACCAGGCGCCTGCCTGATGTCAACTTACCTTAGTCGCCCTTTACGACACCTCGATAAGAAATGAGGATGGTCTGTTCTACTGAATATGCTACTAAATATTTTAAAATTGTTTCCTTTTATTGCTATTGTTTCCTTGCTTATCCATTACCCAAAGTTATGGGTCACTTTAACATTAACGAATTTTGTCGGCTCTAAGCTACGCTTTATTGCAATTTACACAAATAAATATAAAAAGCGACGATATTTCTCCTTTATACTTATTCAATAAATAAAAAACAGTTCTCCCAAAGTCAACTCATTTACTCTTTCGCAACACCTCAATGACAAATAATATGACAGCCACATAGCTTTTTCATATTAATGACCAACTCTATGAAGAAGGTTGTATTAAAAACATGCTGTAACATAAATTTTTCGTGTTAGGTCATTTTAATACTAAGTGTGCGATATTATCTCTTTAAATGGAAGCACTTCAAATCTTAGTCGTAAGATTATTCATGTACGAAAAGGGTCTTCCGGGTGGTTATTAGTCCAAATTAAAATCAGACGGCAAATCATTAGCTTGTATATAATTTAATTAAGAGGGATCGAACAAGTATACGTAGCGTGAATCTGTCAATATACTAGATGGGTCACTTAATTCATTAGTGCCTGTGTGACCGAACCTTGGTTGGTTATTTTATTAAATATATAAAAAAAACCTGCTGTGGTAGCCTAGCGGTAACACCGTGTGCCTCTTTCGAGGGGGTCTAGGGTTCAAACCCCGGGCAGGCACCAATGAGTTTTCTAGTAAAACTTATGTGTCTAATTGATTGATAATGCAATTATATCATATATATATATATATCACACGCTTTTCGGTGAAGGAAAACATCGTGAGGAAACCTACATATCTCTAGAGAACTCTGGGGATATGTGTAACCTACCAATCCGCATTGGAGCAGCGTGGTAGGTCTTAGCTCCAATCCTTCTCTCCATAAAAAAAACGGAGAGAAGAGGCCTATTCTCAGCAGTGGGATAGTAACAGGCCGTTACTTACTTTTACTTATAAAAAAACCAGTTAATATTTAATTTTTTTAGAATCGATCCTAGTATTCAGAATTTTAAACGCCACGTTACCTAATTGAGCTATCATGACTTGGCAATTACAGCGAAATCCTCCTTTCCTTTCTCATAAAAATATAGCAGTTTATTTAGTGCAGAAACAGGGATAAAATGAATTTTTTTTAAATAAAACCTAGTTTCATCGATTTCCCCCATCCTACATGCTGAATTTCATAAAAATCATTGGAGCCGTTTCCGAGAATAGGCCGCCTGCCTGACGTCAACTTATCTTAGTCAAACGACTAACTACTACTTTTACGACACTTCGGTAAGAAATGAGAGTGGTCTATTTTACTCAGCCGGATACCACACGGCATTAACGTATGTCATACGATTGATATCCTATTTACCAAGAAAAGAAGCAAAATTTACCCAACAGTGGTTGAGTCGGATATTGTAAAAAAATTGTTGCAATGTCCTTTCTAGTAGTATATAAGTATTATAGTTCAGTGTAATCAGTACGCGGTGAGTCGCAAGTGAACGCCGGATGTTAGTGCTGCATTTTAATTAAATCCTCGTACTGAAAGATAGCGCACGTTGTTTACTTTATTTTTCGCTTTATTCAGTGGTTTTACGGCGTAAAAAATTGTAGCAGTTTTAATTTGAAGTGAATACACATAGTACAGCTGCTGTGTAAATATAATAATATGCTTACTTTAACATAAAAAGTACTGACGTATTAATTAATTAATGGATATTAGATTTTAAACATCATCTACCTGCCCTTATCCCACTCTAAGTGGGGTTAGCACAACATGTTATAAACATGTTGTTACATGATTTGGCTGCGTTTTTACGACCGGCCGCCTGCCTGACGTCAACTTACCTCTGACGTACTTTACGAATTCTCGGTAAGAAAGAGGGTGGTCTATTCTACTAAACCGGATACCACACGGTGGGTCAACTTACCTTAGTCGCCTTTTACGACACCTTGGTAAGAAATGAGGTTGGTCTATTCTACTCAGCCGGATACCAAACGGCGAGTCAACTTACCTTAGTCGCCTTTTAAGACACTTCGGTAAGAAATGAGGGTATTACTATTCTATTCAGCCGGATACCACACGGCGTGGTTTTTATAATACGAGTGTGTTTTAAAAAAACGAGCCGCAGGCGATATTAGACTTTAAACATACCTGAAAAATAATATGTAATGTTTATACTATGTAAGTAAGTTTCTATGAGTAAAATTTGTCCGCCTTACAATCCTTTATACTTAGAAAGTAACAGTGAGTTTAAATTATGAGAGACATATTAGTAATATTTCGAGGTATCGTGAAATACGACTAAGATAAGTTGACGTCAGGCAGGCGGCAGGTGGTAAAATAACTAGCTAAAACATATAACACATGGCTAAAACATGTTGAGCCGACCCCACTTAGAGTGGGGTAAGGGCAGGAGGATGAGAATGATGATGGACATATTAGTAATATTTGTTGTACAATAAGTACACGTTCTCCGCCGTGTGGTATCCGGCTGAGTAGAATAGTCCCCTCTCATTTCTTAATTAGATGTCGTAAAAGGCGACTAAGGTTAGTTGACGTCAGGCAGGCGGCCGGTCGTAAAATAACTAGCCTAAATGTATGACACATGTTTAAAATATGTTGTGCCCCACTTAGAGTGGGATAAGGGCAGGAGTATGATGAATAGTACAAGTTCTATGTTCTCAATCTGATGTAGAATTGAATAAGAAAATAATGATATTCGAAATATGCAGTGAATATTCACCTGATTAATCACAAGATCTAATATACTTTTTAAGGATAGTTTACTAAAACAAATTTCAATGTTTTTTATGTCGTCTGTTTGTCTCTTCACCTTGTGAAATCGTGTTCACCGGTTGCCATTCTAACACCTTACGACCCCCAACCCCAAAAGGAAGGATTAAAAATTGGAAAAGAATATTAACTAAATTATTATGTTTTTATTATTTATTCCTACCCTTATCCCACTCTGGGTGGGGTCGACATGTTATAAAGATGTTGTCACATGATTTGGCTACGTATTTTACGACCGGCCGCCTGCCTGACATCAACTTACCAGTCGTATATTACGACACCTCAGTAAGAAATGAGGATGTACTATTCTATTCAGCAGCATACCACACGGCGAAACTCCAACTATTATAAGTATGATGATAAATAAAAATAAAATAATATTTTATCTTAAACCTTTATAGTGTCAGCAACATAACATTAATTACCTATCACCGTCAGGCCTCATGCACACAGGTGTAGCAATTAATACTTATGTCGATCATAGCTGGAGGTAGCTGTAATAATTATTTCCGCTCAATCTTTGTTCAAATATAACTATCCCGGGCGATAATAGCGTGTCTCATCACGATGTGAATATGGGACTGAATGTTAACTGTATTTGGTTGGGGTGCTTTTGCCAAAAAGAACGAATCCCTTTGAAGAGTAACATAAATTATTTCAATAAATACTGAAACCAAAATTTTTCTCTTTGTTCGTTGCCTATTGAAAATTTTACTTTGACCGATCCTTATGTTGAGTTTTTGTAATTTTTCCTTTTGTTTGGTAGCTTCTTTGAAGTTTAAATTTTTAAACCGAGAGTCGTGTGTATAATATTTTATTTGTTGGAATAAGAAATATAACGAAGTATAAATCTTCCAAGACTAGCTTGGCAGCTTATTAATTAGTAAAGTTAAAAGCTGAAGTAGGGACTACTTCAATGTCGATGTGTGCTACAAGAGAAATTTCTTCATTGAATTACGTGGAGTATGTAGTGCAAAGTGTAATAAGTATTTGTGTGGGGTGGAACTGCGAGGGCGGCGGTCGAACAGATCAAGGGCGCCTGAGGGGTCTGGGGGGAGCTCGGTCCTGGCCGGGACGGGCGGGAGGCTGCGGGGTGCGGGAAGCTGCGCGGGAGAGCGCGCAGATCAATATCTCGCGTTACCGGGGTGACGCCGCGCCAGACCGAGTGCCTCCCGTACTACAGCCTCCCTCCCCTACCTCTGCCCACTACTCGCTTATTTAATACATGCCGTATCTGGGATGCGAGCTTTTTCATGTTAAATGACAGAGCAGTGTAATATGCATTAATTCCGAGTCAGCGCGCCCGTAATAGTCGGCAGACTATCGAATTACACCAACACTGATGTCAGAATATAGCTTTCCACGCTTGTTCACATTCATATCCATAATCACAGCATCCATGAAATCTATGATCATTAAGCCTCCGTAGCACACAATATAATGGCAAAAATTAGAGCAATAATCGTATAATAGGCTGTAAATAAAAGTCAAATATTTTACTTAAAAATATGTCTTATACTATAAAACCTCCCCTTCTTAGTCGTAGACTCTTTCTTTTATCATTTTTACACCACCGCTTATTTAGAAATGCGACGTCATGCCATTTCATCTATGATGGGGTGAGAGCAATAACTTATACTACAAAGTGTCACAGATTTCATAAGGTCAGTTCCCCGTGTTGAATATATTAAATCATAAATAAAAATGAAATTAACAAATTAATTAGATTAATTTATTGACATTTTAACGAAACAACTTAAAAACAAATAAATAGTAACTAATATTTAAAGATACAAAAATTGAACAAAATTGAAACAAAAATTAAAATTCCAAAGAGATATTTGAAACTACAGACATAATAAATAAATCAAATGCGTATTTTACGCGTTATATTTATGCGTAGTTTACAGATTTTTTTTGTTAATATATTTTCTATCAGTGCATTTATAAATAAAATAATATTTTACGATAATATCTAATTATTAAATAAATAAGTTTATTATAAACTAGCTGTGCCAGCAGCTTCGCTGGCATGAAAATAATTGTCACAATTTTTTTTCCGAATTGAAATTTTAAGCATAAAAGTAGTTATCGTGTGTTAATCATAAGAGATTTTTGGATAACTTTCACCGTTTACTTAGCGCACGCAAGGAAATATTTTTTTTATTGCAGCTCCTCTTCTATTGATCTGCGCGTGATGTTATAGCCTTCCTCTTAAAATGGATTATCTTACACTGAAAGAATTTTTGAAATCGGTCAAATAGCTCCTGAGATTACCGCGTTCAAACAAACAAACTCTTCAGCTTTATATATTAGTATAGATAACAAAAATAACAATTATTTTCTAATTATATTACAAAGGCCTTTCTTCGTAGGCTGCTAAAAGCGAAGCCATTTGTTGCGTCGTCCTTTGTTCGCACGGAGAGGAAGCTAGTACAACAAAGAGAAAACAAAATTCATGTTAATTAACTCGACCGGGAGCAAAAACGCAATTAGTGTTCTGGTAGGAGACTTAATTTCGTTTTATCAGTTTGTTTTATTCCAGCCTTTTCATAATTTCGTATTAATGTTGAGTTAGAATATAGATTTTCTATCCTAATACTTTGGCGTTAGTTTTAATTTTGCCTTGAGTTTAAGATAATTATTTCAATTATACAGCGTAGATAATGTCAGTCTAGGTGGGCACTTGTCTATTTTCTATCTATATCTATATTTATTATACAACAAAGTCCCTAAAAACTGTCTGTCATATGAGATCAATTTTCTCATAAGCTACGATCTAATCGATTGTACCTAGTACAAGAGTCCTAGGTACAAACTTAATAGGTGATCCAATAGCCAACAATCTCCCTTTATAGAAGGAAAACCAGGAACCGGTCAACCAGTTACTAGGAAAAGTAAAAAGCCGGTCAAATACGCTTGGCTTATTTATACCAATTGGGCCGCGGTGGTAATTACGTAAATAGAACTCTTCAAAAACTATCCTGTTTGCCCAGTCTGGCCAGACTAAAAAAAACGAGTTACTTTGAAAGAAAGAAAGAAAAACCTTTATTTATGACGAACACTACATTTTAAAAGACTAAAGAAAACAATAATTAAAAAATTAACTAGTGTGACGTCACGAAATGTTTCATAAAAAAACCACTCGGCTTTGGGTTGAGTTTGAAGTTCCACCAATTTTCAGTGGCTGCCATTCTATACCTCACCTCAGTAGTGCGCGCGGCCCTTTGTGTGGGTAAACCTTGTACATATACAGCGACTTTGTGTGCGTGACAAGAGGTATAGTCGGGTACATATGCAAATACAGTTATTTTACGGGTTATATGTGGGGTTCTTAAAAAAGAATAATTTTGTATTTTAATGTTTATTTATTGAACACTATTCTGAATCGCTACTTGGAAAATTAAATGATGAATATTCGGATTCGCTGTTCTCACAAAGGTTAATTCACATAGATGTGGATATGAAACTATTAAGACTAATAAGGAAATAAAACTACTAGTCTTATATAGATGTGGATATGATACAAATAAAAATGAGTAAACTATAACCTGTCAAGCACAGGGTTCACGTGTCCAAGGGTCGTTTAGAAGGGTAGCTGCGTTAGTAGTGCGACCCCCCGCATTATCCAGTGGTCAGGGTGCTGCGCGGTGGGGAGCCGCATGAACAGGATGTAGTTTGTGGAGTGGCCCGTGGTGGACAGAACGCCGCGCCGGTCGCCCGTCTTGTACAGCGGGCAATTGTAGAACACGTCCGTCGGGATATCTTCACGTTTCAGCGGTATGAGCCACACCTACCAGATCATCATCATCATTATTATTCTCTTGTTCTTATCCCCCTTCTTCTTCTTCTTCTTATAGCGGGCGGTTTTCCGCACTTAGTCGCCTTGTGGCGACCATTGTGCGTGAGTTCTTTACCCCTTTTTAAATGTCCTTATCCCTCTTTAAATGTTTTAAACATTTTTTGTTTGTTGTTGCATGTTTTGGCTAGTTTTTGCGACTGACAGCCTGACGTCACTTACCATAGTCGCATTTTACGACACCTCGGTAATAAATGAGGGTGGTATATCCTGTTCGCCCGGATACCACACGGAGAGTCAACTTACCGTAGTCGCCTTTTACGACACCGCGGTAAGAAATGAGGGTGGTTTATTCTACTCGGTCGGATACCACACGGAGGGTCAACTTACCGTAGTCGCCTTTAACGACACCTCGGTAAGAAATGAAGGTGGTTTAATTCTACTCGGTCGGATATCACATGGCACTATTTCAAAATTGTTTTCTATACTAATATTATAAAGAGGAAAAATTTGTATGTATGTTTGTAATGTTTTCACACAAAAACTACTGGACCGATTTCAAAAATTCTTTCACCATTGGAAAGTTGCATTTTTACTGAGCAACATAGGCTATATTAAATATTAAAATTAATAAAGTTATTACTAGTATCTAAAACAATTGATGTACGATGCTATACCTATCAAAGCACTTACCGGCGGGAACTCATCATACAGCACTTTAGGAATAGACTCGTCGATGATGTACTCCTCCATGTTCCAACGGGCGCCTTCCATGAACAAGCCACGGATGTACACGCCTTCGTCGGGTGGAGTCTCTAACGTAAACGATCTTTGCACCTAACAAAGAGTTTGGAAGTTCCCAATATTTATATTTATTTATACCAATATAATGGAATATACTAATATACGACATATAAACACATACATATAACAATAAAAACTATTGAGAATAAACATAAAGTCTAAATACAAATAATTTATAGAATTAAGCGTTTCTTTGCAGATAGAGCAAATGATTTATTATATTTTTATTTGTAAATTTGCAAAAAAATTAATTAAGTAATCACATTGTTTATACAAGAAATAGATAAATATACATAATATAAAAGTAATTATAGTTTTATTTAACTAAAACCCGGTATTGCGATGCTTCGATTACAGGATGAAAGTATTGTTGAGATTGTGGTAGTGAATGTCTGCAATGCACGGTTGTTTGTTTATAGTGCAAACAGCTTAGGAAACCTGCTTGGAAAAGGTATGGACGTAGAATAATTTCGTTAAATCCTTTTTTGTGTTAATAGTCAGGTAAAGATTGATATGAAAGAAAAAAAGTAATATATAAGAAAATATTATAAAACTTTCATCCTTAAATAGCTAGTACAATATATATTGAATCAGCTAGTACAATATATATAAAAAAGATCGAACCTCATAGTGAAACGCGAGCTGGTCAATAGGTATTCTATATTTCCGTGCATAACTCTGTTGCGCTGCTGTCAGGAAAGCCTGTGGGAAGTAAAAACCCGAAAGCCAGAAGACGACTGGAGGGCCGTACTGGTGCCAGTGCTGCAAAAGACATAGTCACTATTATCACAGATATATGCCACATTATTTACTTGAACTCGAAGACCATCAAATTGTTTAAGATATATTGGCCCTCGGCGGAAATCGAATCCGTGATCCAAGGAGTTGAAAGCAGTGCTACTTGCACCAATGGGCCAGTTATCTGATGATATATATGATTGGTCCGTAAACATAACGACCCATCTTTTTTGTCTTCAGTTCCGAAAGTCTCGCTTCTGGAGCTAAAGATAGGGATATTACCACTTGCGCCATCAGGCCAGCCAATTTATAGATTATCAATAGTTAAACTTTGAAGCCAGACTGTGACTATTTCGAGGTTGCCAAATGCTGAAAATCCAGGCAGGCACCAATGAGTTTTCTGTTGAAACACAGGCGCCTAAATGATATTTGCAATTTATCACACGCTTTTCGGTGTAGCAAACCAAGGTCACCGAGAATTCTGTGGATATGTGTTAGCTTCCAATCTGCATTGGAGCGGCGTGGTAAGTCTAAGCTCAAACCATCCTCTCGAAAAAGCAATGAGTCCAAGAGTCCTATGTCCAGTAGTGCAACAAAACACATACGCCGCAAGAGAATGTCCTGGTTACATATAAGGAAATGGACTGGAGTTGTGAATGTTGCCCAGCGTTTTATCCTCGAAAATACCTAGTACTGACGGCTTACCCTCGCTAGTTCGAAAGGCACTAGAAGAAAGAAGGAGTTCCATTTGCAATGACCGACAAAAATCATTATAAATATATCATCTAGAATATAATCTGCACTAATATATCACCTGTAGAAACTCAAGCCTGGCCAGTAGCTCGTTGAAGTAAGCGGCTAGCGGTTTCAGTGACGGATAACTTTTGCTGGCCCACAGTGCTGGGATGCGCCCGCGCACCATGCTCGTAAGCACTTCTTCCGTTATATCCGTCAGTACACTCACACCTAAATGAGTTCTTCTGTTTAATCTGTTACGCTTTCCCGTTTATAAACTTTTATGTTTAAAAATTTGACCCAATTAAAGGTTATACATTAAACATATACATTAAAAAAAAACGATTTTCTTTCGAGGACAGCAAAAATGTTGCACTATTAAGGATACTTACAAATTAAGTTTGGCGTTAACACAGCACATCAAGTTGAAAAAAATGTTTTGTAGCATTTACTTTAATATTAATATTCAATCAATATTACAAATTTAATGTGTTATAAATTCGTAGATGCTTATATACTCATAGATCAACTTCAAAGTTAGTTACGAGTTACACAAATCATACGAATCAGGACTAGTAATACCGTATAAAAAATTGATTATTTTCATTCACTCTTAAGTCTGAATTGATTTTGAGACCACTGATTTTGAGATCTTCTCGTATCTAAATAATTATGTTATAAGATTTCATTCTCCCACAACACAATATCCATATATTTAAGGTTACACAAACAATAATAAAAAATATATTATATAGGATTAATACAAGTACAACTTACCCTGAACAGCGCCGATGACAGCTCTCGAGCTAGTTCGTACAACACTAACCAAGCGTTCATATCTTGCCGCCTCTTGTATGACGACAATCGACATAGGCGTCATGTCAGCTGGCTTTATGTCACCTTCATGAGAAGGTCCTCTCAGGATCTTGGTGGGCAAACGCGCGAGGACATCTTCTGCAATAGCCATTGCTTGCTGCTCGGGAGTCACTCCCGCACCTCCGGCAGCCATTGTATCCTAAAGGAGTATTCAAAAGTAGTATAAGCTAATTTTTAAAATAAAATCATCATTCTCCTGCCTTTATCCCACTCTTAGTGGGGTCGGCACAACATGTTATAAACATATTGTTTCATGATTTGGCTAGGTATTTTACAACCGGCCGCCCGCCTTAACTTTAGTCTTAACTTAGTCGTATTTTACGACACTTCGGTAAGAAAGAGGGTGCTGACGTCAACTTACCTTAGTCGTATTTTACGATACTTAGGTAAGAAAGAGGGTACTCTATTCAACTCAACCAGATACTAAACAGTGAGTCAACTTACATTAGTCGCCTTTTACGAAACCTTGGTAAGAAAGAGGGTGATCTATTTCTACTCAACGGGATACCACACGGCACTTACCATATCGGTTTTTATTTTTAAAATAAAATATCGAGACTAATATTACAATGCGAAAGTTTGTCTATCTATGTGCCAGTCTGTTCGTAAGTCTGCCTTTCTTTATGTCCTATCTGTTAAGCTTTCACAGCTAATCTGCTGAAGCAAAATTGATGAAATTTGATACCATTGATACTTATATACCGGGCTCATATTAAATAGTAATAATGATTTCCCGTTTTACGTTCGGGAATATAAAGAAACAACATAGATAGTAGCTGAAGAAATTGAAAGCCTGCGAAAGAAGCGGCGGGCTCCCAAGTGGATATAAATATAACATGAAAATTATATTGTTAATAATTTACAAAGATTAGTAAATAACTTTAAATATAGTTTACCGATCGGATTTGTTTAAGCAACCGAGTTTTAACACGTGACTAATGTAAGGACATAGCAGTAATAACAGCGTATTTTAAGAAAGGTTACTATGTTATAAACTATGTTTATTCATTACAACAGGAAACCAAATAATAATTAGTATTAAAACATTAAAATGATAAAGCATCATTTTGCTACCACTATAACTGAAACAGAGCTGTGATAGCCCAGCGGTAACACCGTGCGACTCTTTCGAGGAGGTCACGGGTTCGAACCTGGGCAGACACCATTGAGTTTTTCTGTTAAAACTTATGTGTCTAATTGATAATTGCAATTTATCACACGCTTTTCGGTGAAGGGAAACATCGTGAGGAAATCTGCATATCTCCAGAAAATTCTGGAGATATGTGTAACCTACCAATCCGCATTGGAGCAGCGTAGTAGGTCTTAGCTCCTACCCTTCTCTCCAAAAACGGAAAGAAGAGGCCTATTCCCAGCAGTGGGAGAGTAAAAGGCTGCTACTTTACTATACCTGAAACTATTTATTTATCCTAGAATCATAATACATATATTATAAAAACTATTACTCACCAAATAATGTCTGACACGATCCTTCAGCCATAACAAAAAAAAAACAAAAGGATTACTAATTTATATAAAAAACTAAATAATGATGATTGTACTATAAAATTTTCTTACCGTTCGATCCTTTTTCCCGGCGATGTAGGAATGAAACAAAAATACAAGATGAATTAATAATTCATAACTACAAAAAAAAAACATTTTACTACAATCTACATATATATCTACGTACTTTATATATTCATTTCGATGCATGTTTTAGTCAGAAGTAATAACATCTTAAACATGCATACCGCTTACACTGTTTTTGATATCTTGATCATTCAAGACTATACAATTTTTTTTTTAAATAATTACATACTTATAAATTCTATTTCTACATTTTACATTCTTATTTATACATTTTACGTCGAAAAGGTTCTAATATACCTACATAATATTTTCTACAAAATGGTTACTACAAATTACAACTGCGATTGCAACTACGATTTGCAAAGGTTTACAACTGCGACAATATCAAGCAATTATTTTACAATAATGCTTTGTGAGCATTTATGTACAACTATTTCGGCATTAAGATATTTTTGTTTTTGAAGATATGCTAATACTTTACTGTTGATTTAGAAAATTCCAACTGTGACATATAACCCCAACCGAAGAATAAAGTTAGATGTTTTGTTTATAAACATAGAAAATGTCACTTTATTCTTCGAATGAGACGATATATTAAAATGTATATAAGATATTTATATTTCACATTAATGCTATGAATTATTGTACACAATCACTTTACCTGACAAAACTTTATCAATTCATTATAATGGATTGCAGAAATACCACGTTGCCTGGTTCAGACTAAAATATACGACAAGAAAATACTTAACTATAAATATGTTAACCTCTCTCATCTATGATATAAAAACAAATTTATAAAATTAAATTATTATGAAACGAGACTTTATTATAATTTTTTATTGGTAATACATACCTGTGTTAGTACTGCTGTATTTAGAAGCTCCTCGGCCTCACGGAAATGCTTAGTGATATCTGCATTAGTGTGGAAGCCGAAGACGCTTGGCGGAGAAGCCACAGGAAGAGACCGCGCGAACAAGATGAAATCAGCGTGCTCTCGCAGTGTCGGTATATAGTATGTACCTAATTGCATTTTACAGTTTAAATAAAATAGGTATTTATTTATACTTACTAATATTATAAATGCGACAGCCTATCTTTTTATCGATTACGGATAATCCACTGGAGTATTATCGAACAATAGATACAATGAAATTATATAAAGGGGCTAATATGTGAACAAAAAAAACCCACTTTTTCGAGACACATAATTGGTATTTTAACATTACACTGACGCATACGCAGTCAAAGATAACAATAGTTTACAATAACGCCATTGTTAAGTAATAAAAATAATCTCTAGATCTACTTAATTGTGCGTTGCATATGGTTTTTTGGTGGCACCTGCTCAAAACCAATGTCGTTACTTCCTAGCTATTGCGAAAAGGTCCGTGTTTAGCAGTCAACCTTGTTGAAAATATAACTAATAGCTACTAAAATTATAAGTATCACTAAGACAAAATTCGATTACTAGTATTAGTAAAACCCAGCTCCAAGTTGAGAGATTTGAAGCCTCATATTTAACAATGTTTTAGAAGCACTTAATGCATCGATTGCGGTAAAATGCACACTCGTATTTCATACTTGTAAATATTACTGCAATAATTGCAAAATTGTTGTCAATTTCAAATCAATTCAAATCAAAATCCTTTTATTTACTGTTATCACACTTAACTACATACAAAAATAGAGTAAACAATAACATAACAGAATAAAAAAATTCTAACAAATGTTGATGTAGAAAAATGTAACCAAATAAAAAGGAAGCACTACTCAGGACGGTTTGAGGCAATGCCTCAAGGCTGGTTTTCAGTGGCGACCGCTACTAAAACTAACATTACGCCTAGAACGTCAATTCGACGTCGAATTTTGTTAAATAAGTTTTTAAGTTCCGTATATAAATGCTGATGTCTAGATACTAAACTGGGCTATAAATAAATAAGGTAATTACCGGTAGGATCAAGGGGATACTTGTCCTCGTTAATTGCACGCGGGTTGTAAAATTTGTACAGTATTGTGTTAAGGCAGCGTCGGTCCCAGTCGTCAGTGACACGACCTCCATAGTTGCACTCGCCAGTGAGGTACCGAAGCGCAACAAATTGCACATCCTTGGAAAAATGAATGGAAAATTATGTGATAATTTAGCTATAGTACGCGATTTAAAAGATCGTGGATATTTACTACATAAAAGTAAATAAATAATATTTTAGTATTATAAAGTACAACTAGAAAGAAAGTACTTTATTAGAGCTACAATCTAGCAAGCGACTTACAACTAACATAAACTTATCAATAAACGTGAATAAATATATTTTTTATTATATGATCTAAATTTTTCCTTTTCATATTCATCAATTATTATTAATTATATAGCTATTGTAAATCAATCCATAAAACTTAATTACATTTTATTAATTATTTTAATATTTGACTTAGCCTTATTCTATTATTAATTTAGAGTTTTAAAACGCAGTGTGTATAAGTGTAGATAAGGGTAATATATTTTAATATATTTTTTATGCTCCATCATGAACTAAAAACTGTCAAATGATTAAAGAACTTGTGAGAATATCTACTTTTTTCGTTGCTTTTTTTTCCTTTTTTGTTCTTTTTTTATTACAAATTATAGAATGTATGTACGTAACTTACTTCGTATTCATTAAGAAACATGTAGAGTTGAGTGACGCTGATGCGGAGATCGGTCTCATTAAACTCGTAACGGATATTCCAGCCCAGCGGGCCAAATTGACGTCGTTCTTGCACCACGGCGTGGAAGAAACATAAGGCAAATAGAAGTTTCTTGAAGGTTTCAGGCTGTTTGTTGCCCTCGAACCATTCCATGTCGTTTATGGGATCACTTTGGTATGAGCGTGCGATGTTCGCTCTGAGACCTTTAACATGTATATGCGTTTAAGATCTATTCAACCATAATTATATTGTAAAATATTGTCACATAAAATCTTTAACATATGAAAAATTCTTTTTTTTTTGGGAAATATGTCAAAATGTACCGGATAATTGAGGGTATTGTCACATTTAAGTGGGTGCGAACACAATCGCGATAAATGTTTATATGAAACAAAAATAAAGGAGGATAAGGTGGAGCCTGCTTTAACAATAACTGACTTCAAATGTCAAAAATAAGGAAAATATTTTTTTTACCTTGTGGTGGCTCATTAGTCATTTTTACACCGTTCTGAAGGACATACACAGGAAAATGATCTGCTGGATATGACGTTAGCCACAGTCTAAAGTCAGGATGAGTAGATTCTGGTGTAAGACCTTCACAAATCTAAACAAAAAATGAGTAAAATATATTTGTAAAAAGCGAATACATTGGGCTTTTACTGAATTTTGGGGATTTAAGACCTATATATAAACTTCGCTAGCTGTTTCTTTGATGACTCGAGTGTGGATACAGTATTAATAAAAGCAATTCATTCTGGCGAAGCTAATCACAAGCACTTTCAAAATTAAATTCTAGTCGCACATTTAGTCTCTTGTATGGAATAAGACTTTATTTACCATATTTTTTATTTCATATATTAATAAATACTAGTTTAAAACAATAGTTTAATGCAATACAATTCTATATATCATTCAGTATTTTTGTCACAAATTATAATAAAAGGGATTTTTAGGTATAATTAATCGTTACATATTTAATTTTTAAGAGATGTAGAATATCATAATTCGGGAATGGACTTTGTGTAGACGAGTTCCCGACTCGTTTTTAGCGACAACATATTTTGAGTGATGTTAAAATTAATATTAAATTAATAATTGCATATATAATAATCATGTATATTCTACTTAAGTACCTTTTCCAACATAGGCATCCAGCTTTTAGCTAAGTGACAATTTTGCAATACAACCCATGTTCCACTTCTGACGCCTTCATCTATTAATTTTACCGCAATCGGACCCTGTCCTTGTCCAAGCGAAAGCGAAAATAAGCGAGATGAACCAAAACCCTGCAAAAGGTAAAATTAATAGACTTAATTTTTTGCAGGTATTCTAAAGTGTAGACAGAATAATTATTCTTTTGGTTTTTGGCCTTATTTTATGTTATAATAGTCTAGTATATTGAAAGCTTTGTGGTTAAATATTTTAATATTTTTATAACTGGTAAACAAGCAGCAGTGGATATAAAAAATATTTGTAACGAACCAATATCCATAATCCTATGAGATATTCCTACATACACACGACATGTTCTGTAACGCTGGTTGGTATGTCTAGTCACTCTTTAATTAATATATTCATAGTAACAGTTAATTAAAAGAATGACTGGTTATAAAACTAAAAATTAATTATCAATGTTAAACTTCATGTTACAGTCGAACTTCAATCAAATAGAGTAGATATATTGGTCCAAATACGAGATACCTGATCATCAGCAAATTTCAGAAGGGTCCCCATAGGGTCCGAGCCTGGAGTGAGGACAAACAACAACGGTATACAGCAGTGTGAATCCGAGTACGATGAAGCTAAATCAAATAGCGGTGGCTCCACAAACAAACGCCCCATTTGCGCTGCAAATTGATTTCGACGCTGTACCGTAATGTCTCATTCAAGTAGTGTTGTAGAAGTGCGAAGGCCAACAAACAGTATATTATCCAGTAATTGCAAAAAGCATATAAACGAAAAATTGTATGAAGTGTCGAAGTAAGAAAAATGGAAACTAAAGTAATATCGTACATAAGTTTCGATTACACAATAAAATGAAATATTGGAAGCCTAATTGTTCATACATGGCATATCCATGTCCTGGATCTTTAAAATATAATAATAATTACTATAGTATAATAGTAGTAATAATAGGTTTTATTAAAAGTGGTAAGTAACAAAAAATACTAAAAGTATGACAGTTGACTTATTTGATAAAAGTATGATATCTATCGAAAAATCTTCCGAATGTTTTGTTTAATTTGTAAATATAATATGAGTATTAGGATAGTCAATACCTTTATTCATGTCTTATAATTTTATTCAAACTACATTCTATTTTTTTTAATGATTATTACTATTCTGAAAATTCGTGACAGAGTTAAGAAGCTTACCTTCGACAAAATTTTGAACTGCTGGAACCATCATGTCTAATCGCATGCAACGTAAAACCATCATTTTCTGTGATGTGATTAAAAATAATTATTATTATCGTAATTCAAAAGAAAACTACATCTCTTGGAAATATTAGTAAATAAGTAGTTACCTCATACATAATATACCTCATCATAATAACTTACCTCAAACATACTAAATTTCGTATTCCACGGATTTGGTAAAGGTTCATTGTGCGGTTCGAGTGCATCACAATACGCTTCCCAATCAGTTATGTTTTTAACAAAATGATCTACGATACCTTGAAATTTGTCGATCTCATTGAGTCTGTGAAATAAAGTAATTTATATATAGATTAAAACATTTGTTAGTACGTGAAAAAATCATCTTGACGTTTCTTAAATCATTCCTACTGGTTATCTAAAGGTTTAACTCACAAAAGAGGTTTATTAGGCCTGTATGCTAGAATTTTATCAGGAATAAAATTATTCGACACAAAACTTTAATTCATCCACCACAAATAAAAAGCTGAATTTCAAGTTTACTAGAAACAAATATAAAAGAAGTAGGAGGTTAAGAAGTAGGAGAAGTAGGAATTAATGGTAGCAAAATAAAGTCTTATTCTTGTAAGATTCGTATTTCAGCACTACATGAAGGTTAATAATGATAGAACTTTATTAAACAGTTGATGCATTTTCAATTATAACGCAAAAGAATAAAAATACACGAGATTTGTTCATCGGAATATTTGAGTTTACGACAAAATAATAGCTGATGAAAATGAATGTTCTAATCTCTTCTAAAATGTTTTTGTCTTAGATAATTTATATAATTAGGCGTTAGTTTTCGGATTTCCATAATGCAATATTAACTAAAATATTATTTTTTTAAATATTATATATTTATTGTCTACTCATTCTAATGTAAACACATTTTATAGGTACAACTCATTTTTATGTACCCATTAAACTCCGCCCAAGCCTGTGGACTCAAAAATGCGACGGGATTGGGTGGCACATTTCGCGGTTGTGCTCCTGCCAGTAAAAACATCACGTGACCTTGGTCTAACTTTCCCTCCGCTACCATAATGGTGATGGTGAGAAGAAGTGAGAACACCAGTTTATCCTGTATACAAATTGAATATAGCATCAGCAAAAATATTTATACAAAAAACAGTTCCCGTAAGGTAAGACAAATTTACAAAGTAATAGATTGATAACCCCCCAATTTCCGAACCAGCAGTAGTTACGGGTAAAAAGTAGTTGTTAAAAAGTGTATTTGAATAAGAAATATTTTGTATAATAGCAAATGGAAAAAACGTCTCTGCGGTTTCTTTGTCAATGATAAAATACAACAAAGACGTATATTTAACTAGCGGCCTGCCCCTGCTTCGCACGGGTATAAAATATATATCCCATATCAGTCAGTGTAAAAAAATGATTAAAATTGATCCAGTTGTTTTGATTTATTCATTACTGCCCGTGGCCGTAGCGTTAAATTTGGAAAAAACCATTTCCTTTCCCTATACCAAGAAGATTTCCTGCTATCTTTGGAATATCTAAATTCATATAGTACATTATTACTTATTTACTTTTATATTTTCCCTATGTATTTTATTTTTACAATTAATTACAGAATGTCTTTAAACAAACTCTTGAAAGAGCGACATCGCTGCTAAAGTCGAAGTGTTATAGGGCGAAGCGCGGCCTCCTCACGGCATTTTAAATCTGTAATATCTCCGAAAATGTTCACTTAAATTACATGCTGTTAACGGCCATATTGATCTATATTAAATCAACTATTTATTTAAGGTACTAAATTGGATAAGGATTAATGCTGTATTGTATAAGAATTGCTTCAAAAATAAGGCATTATTTTTCGTAAAAAGTAAACGACAAAAAATGCTTTAGTGGGTTATCCATAAGCGATAGACATATAGCATCGCGGACTTTTCTGTAGACCTTTTCAATGTGTACAAATACTTAGTACATTATTTTGATAAATCTCGTAGGGTTTAGCCTGCGTTTGCAATGTAAGCGGAAAAAAATGTAATTATTTACAGAAATCTCAAAAATTACAGTATTTCTCTACTCCGTCATCATCCTCCTGCCCTTATCCCACTCTAAGTGGGGTCGGCACAACATGTTATAAACACGCTGTTACATGACTTGGCTGCGTTTTACGACCGGCCGCCTGCCTGACGTCAACTTACATCTGTCGTATTTTACGACACCTCGGTAAGAATGAGGGTGGTCTATTCTACTAAACCGGATACCACACGGTGGGTCAACTTACCTTAGTCGCCTTTTACGACACCTCGGTAAGAAATGAGGTTGGTCTATTCTACTCAGCCGGATACCAAACGGCGGGTCGACTTACCTTAGTCGCCTTTTACGACACCTCGGTAAGAAAAGAGGGTGGTACTATTCTATTCAGCCGGATACCACACGGCGTAGTATTTCTCTACTCCGTATTGAATGTTATTATACGTACAAACCTTCCTCTGGAATCACTCTATCTATTAAAAAAACCGCATCAAAATCTGTTGCGTAGTTTTAAAGTTTTATGCGTACATAGGGATATAGGGACTTTGTTTTATAATATGTAGTGATAGTGATTGTTATTTTCCTCGCTAGAGAGCTCCGATCATAAATGCGTCCGGTCGCTGCTAAATTCAAATGGTTAAAGGGCGAACCGCGATTTTTTTTTTTCGAATTTGACTAATGCTGTTAGCCCTAATGGCTTTGACAGCGTCACCGATAAGAAGGGCGAGCGCAGAAGCATCGCCGAGAGGCAAACCGCGACCTCCGACGCGCTATTTATAGGCTCGCGGCGCGGCCCCTGCATTTTAAATCTGTAATATCTTCGAAACTGTTTATTTAAATTACATGCTGTAAAGGGTCATATTGATCAATATTAATGCTGTATTGTATAAAAAATTGCTTTGAACATAAGGCATCATTTTTCGTAAAAAGTAAATGACAAAAACTGCTATTGTGGGTTATCCATAAGAGATAGACATATACTATCGCGGACTTTTCTGTAGACCTTTTCATGGTGTACAAATACTTAGTACATCATTTTGATAAATCTCGTAGGGTTTAGCCTGCGTTTGCAATGTAAGCGGAAAAAAATGTAATTATTTACGACATCACATTAGAAACCTCAAAAATTACAGTATTTCTCTACTCCATATTGAATGTTATTAGACATGTAAACCTCCCTCTAAAATCACTCTATCTATTAAAAAAAACCCGCATCAAAATCTGTTGCATAGTTTTAAAGATTGAAGCATACATAGGGATATACGGACATAGGGACAGACAGAGAATGCGACTTTGTTTTATACTATGTAGTGATATTATTTATTTTTACAATTGATTAGACAATATCTTTACATACAACATTCATAGCTTTCTTATCATTAGACAATATAAACTTGAAAGAAGGACATTTAATTGCGCCTCCGGTCGCTGCTAAATTCGAAGTGCTTATAGGTCTAAGCGCGGCCTCCTCGCGGGATTTTAAATCTGTAATATCACCGAAAATGTTCACTTAAATGACATGCTGTAAACGGCAATATTGATCTATATTAAATCAACAATTTATTTAAGGTACTCAATCGGATAAGGATTAATGCTGTATTGTATAAAAATTGCTTTGAACATAAGGCATCATTTTTCGTAAAAAAAAAACTGCTATTGTGGGTTATCCATAAGAGATAGATATATACCATCGCGGACTTTTCTGTAGACCTTTTTAAGGTGTACAAATACTTAGTACATCATTTTGATAAATCTCGTAGGGTTTAGCCTGCGTTTGCAATGTAAGCGGAAAAAAATGTAATTATTTACAGAAACCTCAAAAATTACATTATTTCTCTACTTCGTATTGAATGTTATTACACGTACAAACCTTCCTCTGGAATCACTCTATCTATTAAAAAAAACCGCATCAAAATCGGTTGCGTAGTTTTAAAGTTTTATGCGTACATACGGAAATATGGACTTTGTTTTATAATATGTAGTGATAAATTATATAATAGTTTAAACGTTTATGATTATATTCATTTATTATTATCATTATATTCATTTATTATTATATTCAGAAATAAATTATGTAATTATTGGATATATTGATTATTTGATAAAAATTCACAAGTTAATTTAAGTGTCGCAGACATAACAACGCCACATTTTATTGTCGGGGCACTAGACACATCACAGAATTCGGGCGACGGCTCGAGTCTGTATTTGGTTTTAATTGTACCATATATTTTAATAGTTATAAAATTGTCTGATCAAAGTTATTACATTTTATCGCGTTACATTTAGGTGCTTACATAGGAGTTATGTAGCTTTAGATTTTTCAATATCAATATTAAATTCAGTTTGCTTTTGTTTTGTAATGACAGTAATCATTTAGTATAAGTTATTGTAGTCAAAAATCTAAAGTATTATTCCCCTCTATAATCCATTATATAAATTATAACTTCTAGCGATGTTCGCATTCTATTGAAAACAGTATAATCCATAATCTAAAAATTTAATATAATCATCGACCTGTTCGCTATGTGAAGATGAATCCTGTTCTATTAAAGAACTGTCAAACCAAGTGTATATTCGTTATATGTATATATAACCACTTTCTATAAGAATATGAGGTGTATTTTTTAAGTGAACTAGCTGCCGAGCCACAAGTTGCTATGGCTCAATCTGCTTTCTAATTCCCTTCGAAACAGAACTCAACAGAAAAAAATGCTCCGATCGCCACCAAACTTTATCAGCCGTTGGGACATTTTAAAAATTATCTGAAAATTTCATTAGAATCGCTCGCGCCGATTCAGCCATATAAATAAAAAAAAAAAATACAATTTATACGTACCTTTTCGAAAAGGCTTCTGCAGATGTTTGCATATAGGGAATAAGTAAAATGAGACCGCAAAATAGCTAGCCTTTCCGGTATTTCATCCACCTTCTCAGTATTATCAATTGACCCCGTGAACAGCCCCTCAAACCAGCCCAAAGAGTACTGATACATTGGATCAATGTTTGCCAAGGATGCTAAACAGGAAAGAAATTTATTGCAATAGTTACAATATATTTTAATTCGTTATTTGTCATAGCTAAGATTGCAGCCATTTTAACCATGTTACGCTTAAGTCCAAATCCAATGAAATTAATGAATAAAATCACGACGCTGATAAAATCACGGTTAAATCCTTTTTTTTTTTTAAGAGGTAGGAGACGTGCAGTTTATATTTAGAGAATGTCATAAAACTTATTATCTGCAAAATTTAATCGAACGACGTAATAGCTTATAATATTACCAATAAGGAAAAATAAATTTGTCGAGTGTACAGCAATAGGTACATAATCGTCCCGGGCTTCATCGATCGCCTTCTCCGTAACCATAGCTACCTCTTGCTTCTCTTTTATTTCATTTGACATATCTTTCGCAGAATTGAGAATCTAAAAACAAATATTTCTAAAAATATGAATAATATGGATAATTAATAAATCAGAAATATATTGTTACAACGTGTTTCTAATACGATCTCCTTCATATAGTTGGCTCAGTAATATATGAAAACATTGTGGCCGTCATTATGTGTCATTGAGTTGTCGAGAAAGAGTAAATGGGTTGAGTTTTGAGGAAATTGCTTTTTATTTATTGAATAAGTATAAGGGGCAAATATCATTTATAATATCTTTAATGGCCTTTTTTTCAATTAGTATTAGACTAAAATTTACTTTTTACTGGTAATATAATAATGTTACCTGGAAAAATTAAATTACCTGGACAGCTTCCTCATCCTCGAGCAAATGTTCAGAGGTAGATAATACATTAAGAATCTTCTTCTCAATATCTTGCAGAAGGCGACGGTGCTCTGCTCCTTGAGTTGTCAAATCAGCTTTTGCTTGTTGTAAATCAGGTCGTTCTCGAGCCACTACACGAGCTAGCAACTGTGCTTGTAAGCCATCTTTGGCTAACATGAAATTGACTAATGTTACACGTACTCCGACTTCAGGCAAATAATGTGGGTTGGCCAACTTTGTGCTTATATAGAGCCTGTATTAAATAAAGTAAAATATTTTTAAGGTACGATATCATAATTTAAAACAATCATCAAACATCATATAATTTATGCTTTTCTGTTTAGAAGTATATTTGATAATATTCAAATTTATGCTTACTTAAAATCTTTGCTGTATTCAACAATGGTGTCACCAATCTTTATGCACAGTGCACCACCTTGCCTAAACGTTTGTTGCTGTAGCAGTGGTTCTAGCATCGGGTCAAGTTCTTCTAAGACATTTTCCAACAGAACCTGTATATGCACAAAGCTATATAACAACTGATCTGATTAAACATACAAAAAATACAATTAGAAAGACTCAAATAAACAACAAAATTTTAAGAAGTTATTTGGATATTTATTTTTGTTATACCGGCTGTCCAAATTGAACGGCATTTTCTAAAACGCGACCAAGATCAGCCTGAGTCATCCGAACCACACATAAATTGTTGGGCTTCTCCATGTTCTTTATCCAACGGTTGGCCTGTCCTTGTGGATCTATCATAAGAGGCCAGCGGCGTGCAGTCCTGTGATGTTAATCTTCATGTTCATATCAAATATATAAAAAAACACGCTACAATACAGGAAAATGCATATTTAATTTAATGGAGAAATGGAAATTGTTATTATAATATAATTTAAGTACTTTTGTACATATACATTCGTAGTTCGTCCGTACCATGTAATGTACCTCAAAATTGAATTGATTGATAAAATGAATGTAAAAAAATCTTACATAATAATAATTGCACTCTCAACGCTAAAATCATCGGCGGGTAAGCCATCGATGTTCCACTGCTGTATGGTGACAGGCTCTCCCAAAGACTTTATCAGACTGAAATTTAAAGTGCACACGATGCCGCAATCGTGACAAGCATGAGCCCATTTCTTCACCTAAGGAGTATACAGGTATATATATATATCCTATACATTTACTTGTGATCATCATCTTCCTGCCCTTATCCCACTCTAAGTGGGGTCGGCACAATATGTTAAACATGCTGTCACATGATTTGGCTGCGTTTTTACGACCGGCCGCCTGCCTGACTACAACTTACCTCAGTCGTATTTTACGATACCTCAGTAAAAAAGAGGGTGGTCTATTCTACTAAACCGGATACCACACGGTGGGCCAACTTACCTTAGTCGCCTTTTACGACACCTTGGTAAGAAATGAGGTTGGTCTATTCTACTCAGCCGGATACCACACGGCTGGTCGACTTACCTTAGTCGCCTTTTACGACACCTCGGTAAGAAATGAGGGTGGTAGGTACTATTCTATTCAGCCGGATACCACACGGCGTCATACATTTATTTATATTTATATTTGTGATATGCCTACAGTAAAAAAGTTTTACAATTTCATCATAGTATTCTAAAGCACAAGAGACTGGGAGAAAGGATTCAAATGTGCGAACTTAATCTAACCCATCCAAACACTAAATAACATAAATAAAAGGAACATACTAATTAGTGCCATACTATAAATTAAAAAGAGTTAAGAGTTCAGACTATTTAATATGTGCCAAAAAGATTTATAAACATGTTAGTAAATACTGTTCTTACTTGTTCGTTTCTAAAGGAAGCCGTAAAGGGTCCTAAGTAGGCAATAATTCCAGCAGCAATTAAGATATCACCTGTAAAAAAAACCTTATTTTTGTTGAAATCTTTAAAGAAAGCTAGAATACTTCTATCTAAATATAGAGTCTTCCTTTCAACGTAATATATTTGTTGATACACACCTGTAAGGGAATTGTAGGTCTCTCGTAAGGTTTTCGCTATCAGTGTCCATCTATGCTTCTCTCCACCGAGTCCCGATATAAGCATCTCAGCTCTCTTGAGTTTGTTACTGCAGTCCATTACTTCATCATCAAGAAGCCTTTGCTGACGATTTTGCTCTGATAGCGCTTCCTCAAGGCGGCCCAATTTCTCTTGAACCTAAAAATCCGACAAGCAGAGATTTTTTTATAGCTAATGATGAAAGGTTCCTAAAGACACAATTTGTGGAAGTCGATACTTCACATTTATTTAGTGTATTGTGTTTTGTACTCTAAAAAGCTTAACCTCTTTTAACTGCGCCTGCTTAACGGCCAACGCAGCCATGGCTTTATCATAAACTGCTTGAGCTGCTGCTAATCGCTGTTTCTTTGGTGCCACAACTTTTGCCACCTTGTCATATTTCGTCATTGCTATTACCCACTTGCACATTCCTGTTGTTATTAGATATAAAATTATAAGCTATTATGTCATACATATTATGACTTCTAAAATATCATAAAAAATAAAGAATATGTAGTTCAAATAGTGTCCCATATATTTATTTTATTTAAAAATTATTTAAGATTTTTCGTAATTTATTTATTTATACGTATAAATTGTTTCACTGTTTTTATTTTTAACGTATAAATTTAACTAAACTGATTACCTTAAATTTATTTAATACGATTTTTACATACCTTCAGCAGCCACTGATACGGCTCTAATCTTTTCAGGTACAAAACCATCATCTTGCATTACTGTAGTCATAAGCTTCTTCATTACAGGTGGAGGGATGTTATCCTTATCGTAATTTTGCAACGATTCCAGAAACTTTATATCATTTAGTAACTTTTTTGATGGTCCCCAGTAGTCCTCTATTGTACCCACTCCAGACGGATTTGGAATTTTATCCGGTTTCATTTCCTATTAAAATTAACATAAACTATTAAATAACTAAAATAAAAAATGTATATTACTGGAAAGTTAATATTAAATTTTGCATCAAGTCATCATACATTCTTCAACTTACCGGGTCGTCCTTTTAATGAGGCAATGTAATTAAAAAAAGGGTTAATTGTTTTATTTTTTATTTATCTACAATTTTGTTTATATTAAAATTCATTAATTTTATGAAGTATCTAGAGATAATAACTTACAATTTACCAAATATACTTTTTGTGTACCTTTAAAATACAAATAGCCTCCATGACAAGTTTAATGCCTCTGGGTGGACTCTTCATTGTCTTGATGAAAGTAATATCCTGAGGGGTTAAAGTATCGAGTGCAGCCAAGGCGGAATTAAGAATGGGCATTGCTTCAGCGAGATCGGCATCACACTCTTCTTTAATCCCTTGAGCTTCTTTTGCCTGAATAAAATTTATATGATACATATTCAAATAACACACTGTGAGTGTAAGGAAAACCATTAATTATAGTTATAATCATATTTTGAAGAACATTAAATATATTTTAAAAAATTGATCAACCTGCAGGTTCTACAGATGTGAAGAAATTACCTGTTCCTCAGCTGCAGCTTGATCAACTAACACTTCCGCTTCAACAAGAGCAACACCTTCTTTCTCTTTCTCTACTTTAGCGGTAGTTTCAGCGACTGCAGCAGCTCCAGCCGCTAGTTTAGGCTGCAGAACTTCTAACGCTTGTTGCAACGCAGCAACAGATTTGGCTGCAATTGCAAGCTGGTCTAATCCGGTGATATAACGCTTTTCACCTGTCAGCAATTCCCTGAAAAATAATATGATTTAAGGACCTTAAAATCACAGAACATTAATGAGATATTTAGTTGGCGGCCATCCGTACAAATTGCGTCTATTGCACGAACTAAATCTGAAGACTCTTTTCTATCTGCCGGCGAAAAGTACTTGAGTTTTTAGGTCATAAAAGAAGGAAAAGTCTCGAGCAAATCTTGGTTACTGGAAAAGTTGACGATAAAACACCAACAATACGTAGCCTAGTTAGGTAGAGTGGCCAGATCCGAACAATCTAGGACACTAATCTTCTAATACGTTACTCTTCAATTGTCCAAGCAGAGGAACAATGGTGAGCAACTGGCTGAAAGAAGATGACCTCACACCTAGAATATCATGATCGCTGGTTATTGGGTTAACAAATCAAGGACGAGGATTTATTTGGCATAAGAGACAAGGTCAAAATAAGGTGTTTAGTCCATACGAGTACAGTAATATATTCTGAGTTCTACATCCAAAGTAATGTATCTTACGTTCGCTTTTTCCCTAATAGTGATTTGAACATATTAATAAGCTCCAGATACGCTGTTGGCGTAACATAATTATATCTTTTAAGTCGTAACAGGAACTGCTTTGTTAACTCTTGCGTGTCGGTGTGGAACATCTGGCATAGCTTGATAGCTGTATCTCGTTCAAGTACAGTTAATTCCACATCTTTTAGGAAACGTGTCGCGACAGCCAGTAAAGCATCTGGTGGCCATTCCTGTAAAAGAACAGCAATTAAAAATTTAAAATACTTTTACAGCGATTCTTGTATATTGTTTAGCTTATATTATTATAATGAATAGAGACAAAAAAATCTTAATTATACGCCAAAGTACTCTTTGGCGTATAATTAAGATTTTTTTGTCTCTATGATTTTGATCGACTGAAAATCGTCGATTGTTGCGCAATATCTGAAATGACTTTAAAAAAGCAATTGATTAATTTTGCTTTCCCACTATTTTTGAATAGGACTGTTAAAATCTAGATGATTAAAGCTAAGAAGAGCTATGCAAATTGCAAGAATTTGCGATTTTGTCGTGGAGTCTATCTCCTGATGATGCTTCGGTTACGGGGCGGAACGATTGTTGAGAATGTGTGCAGTGCTTGTGTAAATGAACAAGTATGCACTCATACAAACCTATTGATTATATTTAATATCTGACGATCAACATGCGATGTATGATAAAGCCCTCATACCTGAAACCAGTCGATAGTGCAACAGTTGACTAGCGACGGAAACTTGCGAATTCGCGTACGCAAAGACGTACCAGCTGGAGACATAGCGAGTACTATGTGCAGCTGATCGCGTACGATAGAGACAAAATACGCGTACAAGGCAGTGGGTGTGCCATCCGTTTGAAGAGATTTGTCGCGCTGACGATCGATCTACACAAATATTTAAAATTTCATTGATAACATTTTGACGGCACCATTTTGTCGCCTTTGTGAACTTTTGTATGAATATAATATTATAAAAAACCTAAGGCCTTCTCTAGTACATTATTTTATGGAAAATTAAATGGAAAAATTGTTCCATTTAAGCGTAGAAGAAAGGATGACTAAATAAACATCCTTTCGCATTAGTAATGCAAAAAGAAAGAGATTATAAAAGGATAACTGTCAGTTTGTAGTATTTTTAACATGAATGAAAACGTTCGAAAACTTAAATAAATTAAAAAGACAATTTTAATCAGTTTTATATCATTCCTCAGTTATTTGAAATACTAACTGAGGAACTAACTAACTGAACTACTAATCTGAAGTTGAGAGCACGGTATCAAAAAAACTAAAAGCGAAAGCGTATCTCCCAGTATTGACTTCAAGTTTAGTTTGGTTTATTTTGTTCAGTTTAGTTGAAATATATAATTTTGTCTCAAAATTGTTGGTAAACTTTTCTCTATACTTACTACTCGCATTTTTTCACAGAGCTCAGCTTTCTCATCAGCAACAAAAATGTTAGGAACTTCCCCAGAGTTTAGCATATTATTGACATCCTCCAAAAAGCCCTCTTCTTTTATCTACGCATAAATATACGCATACAAATACGCAATAAAAATATAACATTAAAATATAAATTAAATATAAAACTTAATATTACCTTAATTAATCTTTTAACATACCTGAGATTCGATAAATAAAAACACCATATGTAAATCAGGAGTACTCGATTTTCGTAATAAAGTTTTTAAATCTTCGCGCCATTCAGTTTTTCCATATGTTCTACTCATTTCAACCTGTTTTATACAAAATCAATGACTGAGCGAAAAATACAAATATCGGAAAAGTGTTAGTATAAAAGCTTTGTTTAAGGTCCCCATAGTATTTGAGGACTTGAAGAATGAAGGTATAATTTTTAAAAAAATCAGTGACATCATTTGCTCTAGCTTATGGACGACAGCATAAATGATAAGATACGTGGAATTAGCTATTCTTTGACCTTTTATAAAATAGTAATGACAAAATGAAACTAGTTTCTTAGAATTACATTTTGAAAAGAGCAAGCGCCGAGTTTCATAGCGGCTCATATCGCTAGGAGCAGTTTTCTGAAGTGACACTTGTTTATTTAAATAAAAAATATTTCGAATGTGAATTTTGAATTGACCGCCGTGTGGTTTTCAGCTGAGTAGAATAGACCACCCTATTTCTTACCAAGTTGTCGCAAAAGGCGACTAAGATAAGTTGGCGTCAGGCAGGCGGCCGGTCCTAAAATAACAAGCCAAAGCCTGTAAAAACATGTTTAAAACATTTTGTGCCAACACCACTTGGAGTAGATTAAGGGCAGGAGAATGATGTGGATTTGAATTGAATAACCATTATCTTATTCATATTGGCATACTTCAGGGACATAATAAAATTGATGTAAGACCTGAAAGAGATCATATTCGTTGATGTGTGCGGCGAGGCGTGTGAGGGATTGCCGCCCAGAACCGCCCAGTCCTACCAAAAGCGCGTGGGAGCGCGGCTGAGTCAATACGCGGCAGATGCGCGACACGTGCTCGATTGCGAATCTAGAAATTTCCATTAAGTATGTATGTAGTCTAAGCAGTATATTTTGAATAAATTTAACAACATTTTTAATATCTCTTTAAGAATACTGCTATTTATTTTGAATATTTTGGTAGGTTATATTGTTTTTGAAATAAATAACGACGCATTGTCTAGGCCACATAGAATTTTGCTTCCTATTACTAATTCTATGACAAATTTAACAAAATATAAATACAGTTCAATTTTAATATTTATTATTTTTATGTCTTTATTTGAACAATTTTGTAAACCTATTTATAAATGTGAAACAAAATAACATAACGTTATTGTAGACCTCAATCATGTGGAGTTCAAAAGTAATGTAACTATTATTTTGCTAGAATCAATGATAATTATTTTATAGTAAAATTTTATTTTTTTTTATCACGGATTATAGCGAAATAATATTTCCATAACTTTTGTATTATAGACCTCCGCAAAGTAACGCCTAGTTCTATAAATGATGTACGGTTCTGATAAAA
Organism: Morpho helenor; assembly: GCA_029227775.1. NCBI lineage: Eukaryota > Metazoa > Arthropoda > Insecta > Lepidoptera > Nymphalidae > Morpho > Morpho helenor. The sequence continues at coordinate 13,388,863 of JARGCU010000025.1, forward strand.
CTACGCCAAACCTTAAAAGAAACGCCAGGAAAGCTTTTTATTAATTGTAATCAAAGAAAATAAGAGTTTTAATAAAACTACATACAGATATAAGAAAATCAACAACAAAGATTAGTTACATGGGTTATACACTGTCCATTATATTAACCATCTTTTGACAGATTGACGATTTACATATTTAGTGATGTCCTAAAGATTCTCGTATGCGATACCATTCCGATTATAGTACCTACTATCATTAATCGAATTACGTACCTAAGTAATTCGATTAATGATAACCTACGTAAACTAATAACAGATATAGAAATCAACATTTTGATTTAATATTGCCTTAGTTTTTTGAAAATAAATGTTAATCCGTGTGTATTTATTATAATCATAAAAAATATATTATACATCAACTGGCAACATCAACAGACCTTCCGCTCGGCCGCCATTTTGACGTGATCTGTCACTCTCAACGAAACGCCCGTGACAGTCACACGCATTTACGTTCGCTGAGTGTTCTCTCGCATCTGTTACACCTTGAGTTAAGTAGCTTTATTCCTCGGAAAAACTTTTGTGAAACTTATATTAATTGATCATGAAAATGCCGAAAGGACGTGTGTTGAAAGCACAATCGAGACAGTTAGTGTTAAAACTTCATGAGTATTTTGAGCAAGAAAATCCATCTACACCAAAAAGAAAGCGCCGGGCTCATAAGGTGACAGCTGTTGATGACTTTGACGCTGACGCTATTTGTCGTCATGTATATGATTACTACTTGAGAAAAGAAATTCCAACTTTGAGAAAACTTATTGTTTCTTTGAAAAGAAGTGGTCTATTTCATGGTGAAAAATCTTCTTTGGTCAAAGTTTTGAACACAATTGGCTTTTCATATAAAAAGTTAAATAAAAGAAAATTATTAATGGAACGCACAGATATAGCTATAGCACGTTGTGATTTTTTAAGAGAGGCAAAGAAAATACAAGATTGGGCAAATATTGTTTTCACGGATGAAACATGGCTTAACGCTAACCACACACTATCTCGTTTCTGGACTGATGATACTGCTGATTCCACTTCCTCAGTACCAATGGGAAAAGGTGAGCGCCTAATCATTTGTCATGCAGGTACAGCAAAAGGATTTGTACAAGACGCACTGTTGGCATTTAAATCGAAGAAATCAAATGACTACCACGAAGAGATGAATGCAAATGTGTATGAAGAGTGGTTCAAAAAAATGCTCATTTCATTGGAAGAACCATCAATAATTTTTATTGATAATGCGCCCTACCACTCCCGTCAAATTGACAAAATGCCAACACAGGCTAATAAAAAGCATGAAATAATTAATTGGCTTCGGGACAATGGAGAAAATGTGGACGACTCAATGTTAAAAGTTGAATTAATAAAAATATTAAAAACCAAAAAGAGAGCAAAACGCTATGTAATCAATGAAATGGCAGCAGAATATGGCCATACTGTTCTTCGGATTCCTCCATACCACTGCCAGTACAACGCAATAGAACTTATATGGGCACAAGTAAAAGGGCATGCTGCGAGATGCAATACAAGCCCCCCATTCACAGCGAATAAAATGTTGCAATTGCTAAAAAATGCTTGCACCCACGTAACGGCCGAGAACTGGGCAAGTGTGGTGGAAAGAACTAAAAGAGTAATATTCTCTGATTGGGAACGTGATATTGCGTTTGATAATATATTATCTACACAAGAGCTAATAATAACTGCTACTGAAGACTCCTCATCGGAGGAGTCTAGTGTTGATTATCATTCCGACGACTCGTGCTAATAAAATAAATTAAAATATCCTGATTGTTTTATTTGTATTCATGTATTAACTAAGAAGAAAGTAAAACTTTATATAATGTTATTAAATGTCTTTTAATACTCGTAACATCGATTTCTACCGATTATTTTTAATCTGTGGCATAATCGTAGTAACCATTATGTGTGACATCACTAAGTGGGCGGTACCCATCCATAAAGTACAAATATTATTTGTATGATATTTGTACGTAAGCAATACAAGACTTAATGAGCGTGAGCTGTCAAAAGACTGATAATATGATGGACGCAGTATAGTAAAGCATTTGTAATATTTTATTATTTATTACCTAAAAAGCACGAGATTCATTGGTTTCTTAGACATGTTATTGAATTCCACGAGATAAGCGTCTACGGTTGAATTTAAATGATCCATATTTGTCGTCTCCATATAAAAACGGGTATCCACTTTTGGATTTGCAAAGTCACAATAAATTAAGTTACGCAAATGTAAATCTGTAATCTGGAACAATCAATTAATATTAGTGAACCGGAATAATTGTATAGACTTTGGTATTGGTAAAATATATATTTTAAAATATGTACAGTTAAAACTTATGCCCTGTAGTATCAGGCTGAATAGAATAGAACCACCCTAATTTCTAACATAGGTGTCGTAAAAGGCGACTAAGTTAAGTCGACCTGCCGTGTGGTATCCGGCTGAATAGAATAGTACCACCCTCATTTCTTACCGAGGTGTCGTAAAAGGTGACTAAGGTAAGTTGACCCACCGTGTGGTATCCGGTTGAGTAATATAGACCAACCCCTTTCTTACCGAGGAATCGTAGAATACGACTAAGGTAAGTTGACGTGAGGCAGGCGGCAGGTTGTAAAATACGTAGCCAAACCATATGAAAACATGTGTGTAACGTGTTGTGCCGACCCCACTTAGAGTGGGATAATGACAGGAGGATGATGAGGATGATGAAAAACTTACTTTATCACCGGGCCCATTAAGCAGTCGTGACAGTAATTTATCGAACTCATCGTTGAGGTAGAGATGTGTGGACTCCCTCAGACATTTCACTAACCAATGTCTATCCGCATCTTCAGTCAATCGGTCAGAGAAAACGCGAAGGCATTCGTGAACCCATAATCGTTTTATAGACTGTAGGTCAGGGGTTACTTCTGGTACCGATAATAACACACCCTATAAGTTTTAATCTTTAATAAATAAACATAATCAATTACTAGCTTTTACCCGCGACTTCGTTCGCGTGAACTGATGTCGCGTGATAGGTTGATAATAAATAGATGGTGCTTTTCAGTGTCAACTTATTTCTGTAGAATTAACAAGATTTCTATAGCCTATATGTTATTCCGGTATATAAGGAATAATTTTGCCAAATTTCATCGATATAAGTTCAACGGATTCGCGTTGAAAGAGTAACAAATATACTCACAAACTTTCGCATTCATAATATTAGTAGGATAGGACAGAATAATATAATTAGCAAATATAATTAGAAATAGTTTACCGTTTACTACGAAAACGTGGACAACAATACTGGAATCAAAATACGAAAATAAAAGTACAAGAAATATACTACTTTTATTTATATAAAATTAGTATAACTCATACAAAATGAAAGTACGAAAAATATATTTCTTTGTCAACACTAATGAGAACAAAGGAATATTTTAGACGAAATTAAAGCTTCTTCAATATATTTTTATATACATACCAATATAACTTTGGAGAAATCTCTCAAGTTAAATGTGTAATGAGATTTAGACGGCGTTGGCAATAAGTTTAACCTACATTGTTTATATACTTCTAGTGTGGCAGAAACTATTTCGTCTATACAAGGGTCGAAGTCTTTTGAAAATCCTCTGAAAAAATCAAATTGAACTGTAATATACTTGAGGATAAATTTAATTTTGCTACAGTGCCGTTATAGCTTGTCTTATCACAAGCTATGGTTTTTAGTTTATTAATAGTAATTTTACTTATCGAAAAACTGATCTTTATTACTTCAATTCCTTTTTAAATTATTTTTCGAACAACTTTTTTTTAATATAAAATCTCACATATAAAGAGTTTCCAATATATTTATAACATTATTAAGTTGAAGAAACTGTAATACTTTACTACTATAGTTGAACTGTTTAGAATATAAATGCTAAATGATTGCTTGCTGTGAGGACTATATCCTAAAATGTTAAAATGGTTACGGCTCACAGTTAACCACCATTTCTTACAATTTACTTTACGATTTTCATGGTTTATTATCAGCTTACATTGTGACCAATAACTAAAGTCTAAAGATTTCTAAATAAAATTTCAACTTTTTAGTATAATAAATTGCATTATATTTTAAAAGTAAAGGAAACTTTAGTTTTTTTTTCTATTTCATAACATCCTACTCTTATAAACTATACACCGTATTTGTATATGTTACGTACCTTGTATCTAAATGCCATAACATTATTCTGCCGAAGATAACTTTTAGTGTTTCGTCATCAAACTCATCGATGCAGAAGAATGAGAAATGGCGCGAGAACCGTGGCGTTATCAGCTTAGCGCCTGGAGTGGGCTTACCCATTGCGCACATGAACTGGAACAAAACGATGAATCAATAACATGAATAAATATTAAGTCACAATGTGTGCGTACTTCTTATCAAAGGAAATGAAGGAATCCATACGAATATTATAAATGTGAAAGAATGCTTATTTCTTTTCCCTTTGCCACGAGTTTAACACTCGGAGCAAAGAATCGATTTAATTCCTGGCATGAATAAGGCTAAAAAGTGTCATTTTTATCATCATCTTTCTGCCCTTATATCACTAAGTGGGGTTGGCACAACATGTTAAAAACATGTCGTCCCATGATTTGGCTACGTATTTTACGACCTGCCGCCTGCCTAACGTCAACTTACCTTAGTCATATTTTACGACACCTCGGTACGAAACAAGATGGTCTATTCATCTCAACCGGATAACACACAGCGGATCAACTTAATTGCCTTTTACGACACCTCAGTAAGAAATGAAAGTGGTCTATTCTACTTAGGCAGATACCACACGACTTGATGAGAGCCATAAGAGTTTCGCACAATTTCGCAATATAAGAGTGAGATTAACGTATCTAACAAAAATTTCACATCATTATTATATTTTTGTGTTGAGTTTACTTATTTTAATCAAACAAAGTCCAAACGTACCTGAACATCGGTAAGATGCATCGCAACATTGGTCTTGCGATCGTACCACAGTCCAAGATCGATACCCTGACGCAGAACTTCGATAGGCGGCTGGGCCCCGTAAGTCTCCGCTTGAGGCATACTGACATCATCCACGAACACAACGCAATAGCATCCGATCGGAGGTCCGAAAACACCTGTTTTCAATATTATACTATTAATTAAATAAAGAATGGAATATTACAACCCTCATTTCAAATTCAAATTCAAAACCCTTTATTTGTGACCATAACGTTAATGAAACTTTAAAAAAAAACAATACAGAGAATTTAAAATAATCAACAAGATACTTAAGAAAGTCATAAATAAATATAATAGGTCACAAAATGGTAGACCACTCAGCTTTAAGCTAGGGCGAGAACCCTAGGGCATTGATTTTCAGTGGCTGCCATTGTGCGAGAGGTGCCATTTCTTACCGAGGCGTCGTAAAAGGCGACTAAGGTAACTTGACCCACCGTGTGGTATCCGGTTAAGTAGAATAGATCACCCTCTTTCTTACCGTGGGTCGTAAAATACGACTAAATGTAAGTTGATGTCAGGTAGCCAAATCATTTGACACCACGTTTGTAACATGTTGTGCCGACCCCGCTTAGAGTGGGTTAAGGACAGGAGGATTTATTGAAATGTAGGATTTAATCAAAATTTTCTAGCCTAGGGGTCACAGGGTTTCACAAATTATTATAATAAGTATCGCATAAATTGTTATTAGCCCAAGTAACATGACTCACATGGGATCATAAATAAATAATGTTGCTCTTTAAAAGTTTAAATCGATGGTTTTAAATACAGAAGTCACAAAAAAAGTATTACATGATTATTATAAAATACCATATATTGGTAAATTTTTAGAACATGGCCCTCTTTGTTCTTAGTACTATTAAATTTTTTATGAAATTTTTATCTAAAGAAGCGAAATGTAGCGAAATAACTAGAGCTTAAAGGACAATTTTCAATAAATTGAAATACAATTATACCTTTTCTCCTTTTATCCAGTTTGCCCATAATGATATCTTGGGTCTGATTACAATTTGTTTGGGCTGAGAATGCCATTATTAGAGCCTTGTAAACTTTCGTATCCACTCTTTTCACTAAATAATCCTGAAATATACCTATGCAATATAGATAATGTAAATTAAGTTTAACAGTCACGATTTAGAAGCAGGCGTTACTTTGCGTAGTTCCATACCACAGAAGTTACAATAGAGTTATTTTGCTGTAATCCGCGTTTGTTACACATTTCTTTTTTTGTTGTTTGTTCGTGATTGTTGTTGTTTGGTAACAAACGCGGATTAAAGAAAAATAATTCCATTGTAACTTCTGTTTAACAGTCACGTTTTTCTTCATATTAGTTTGCTGATAAAAAATATAAATCACGATAAAATCGTATAACAATATAACCCCTGACATCTTTAATAGAGATGGTTTCTTAGCGTAATGTTTTTGTTAGTTCTAATTCAAATAAATGACAATGCTTTAGAACACCGCGATAAAGCTCGATTGCAACACAACTAAAGAAAGTATATTAAAAAAACAGTCAACAGAAATAAAGTATTGAAAAGACCGTACTAAATCTTTATTCGATAATAGCAATGGCGTTATTATTTTTATAGTACGACTAGCAATCGCCAGCGGCTCCGCGCGCGTTATAGATTGATACTGTAATATAGTATTTTGATGATCATAAAAATGGTTAAAATGTGTTAACCTTAAAAGCTAGACTATAGTCTAAATATATATATATGCTCTCGCGGAATTTAATTTAGAACATTTAGAGGGGAACATTTTTGTAATACATGATTCTTGAATAATTTTCATCGTTTACTTAGCGTAAGCAAGAAAAGCCGTTTTGCCAACAATCAAACAAACTAACAAACTCTTCAGCTTTATATATTAGTATAGATGTTGTATATACAAACAATGATGTATGAAGACTTTCCGGTTCCGGTAGGGCCAACCATCATGACGGCCTTATGATGTGTGACGAGTAATTTGAACAGGGCCAAGTATCGTACACTGTCTAAAGTCGTCACTAAGATCTGATTAGGAGGCGTGTCGCGACTTATGGGAGGAGCTGCCACCACATCGTCTTGCCATGGCTTCCATTTGCCTTTTCCCTTAAAGATAGTAATACATTATTATTATATTTCTACGTCTCTCTATTACGCTTGAACTATAACAATATATTTATTATAAATATAAATAATTTATACACAAACTAAATGTACCCGCGACTACGTTCGCGTAACTATTTTAAAAATACGTATATAAGTTTCAATCATACCAAATTTAATCAATATTAGTCTAATAGTTTAGCAGTGAAGGCGTAACAAACAGACAGACTTTTATAATATTTTATTAATAATATTTCCATTTATACTATTTCCATCCCTCTTTAATTTATTTTCTACGTTAGAAAGTTACATAATAATCTAAAAAATATATATTACGCAAAAAACGCAACCCTTACCTCTTTGATAAAACGATAATCGTAGACCGTGCCTTCCTTTGGAATTGTAAATATGTACGTTTTTTCCGGTTTCGAAATTTCCTTAGGATAACCCAATGTTTCAATAACCTATAACAAGATTTCCGTTTTATTATCATTGAGAAATATAGAATCTATCTCATGATGATGCTTCGGTTACAGAACGAAAGGATTGATGAGATTGTGGTAGTGAACATGTGCTAGCTAAAGTCGTTTTGCAGGTGTAGGTTTTAGTGAGGTTTGTAAAGAATGCATATTACGAATACTGCATGCATAAGGTTTAAACAATGGGAAGTACGCTCTCTTTTTAGCATAACATAGATTTACTTTATTCGCCGACTACAGCTAATTTTTATGTTATGGTTTTATGTGTTATGGAACTCCGCAAAGTATTGCAAAATTCTATAAACTTTCAAAGTTTAAACTTTAAACGGCACTTTAAACACAATATATTTGAATAAATGTAGCGAAGCAGAGGTTGGAGAATATTACAAACCTTTTCGGGGAATTCTTTCTCCAGGAGTCCCCTAAATAACATATCAAATTTGGGCCGACCATCGCTCTCCAACGTAGCTCCTATAGACCAAATCGCCGAAAAGAAAAATACTCCCTGAAATAATATTTGAAAGCCAACTTTAGAAACACTACGCACTGCATCGTTATATCAACAGCATCAGGTTATGCTTATTATAAACATGCGTTGTAATCGGGACGGGAACAATATTTTAAAATTCGTAAATTATGTTAAAATTTCAGCTCAAGCGGACACCGAGAAATGTGTCAAATTTAAGTAGTAAAATTCGACCTTCTCAAACAAACATACAATTTAAGTTAAATAAAAGATTTTAAAAAAGAGCGACAGATCGTAAAGGTCTCATTTGCTTACTCTGTATTGTTTTAGGGCACATTTTAAACTGTCTCCTCGTAGCGCGACCCTGTGCGCGTAACCCTGTAAGCGCGAAGCCATGCATGCACGGATATATTCTCGCACACAGGCATTCACCCATGCACCCAACCATGCATGCACGCACGAACGCAACACGGATACACATACACGCTAGTTGGACAAAACTACGAGGCAATAAATGAAAATCTTTCTTTTTTACTTCTTACTTCTTGTTGTAGCGAAATAAATACCTCAAGTTGAGCTCTTATATCGAGATCCGATAGCTGTTCTACATATTTCTCCTCTTGAAAGTCGTCCATAAATGTATCGAAAAGATTCATGCACGCGTTTACCAGATTACTTCGTGATGTTACATACATTTGCTAAAAACAATTGCTTTTAGAATATGATATATGGACGCTGTATAAAAATTTAAGGTATGCCATTTTAAAATTTAAATTTACCAAATTTAAAACAATATTGTAACTAAATTCTAGACGGCTATTCTAAACTGAAATACCGAGACACAATTAACGTATTTAAATGCCCAGGCTTTTAATCATAACCACTCCAAAAATCACATCGATCCGTTGCTCAGTTTGGATATAAAGAAACACAAACTAACCAACACACTTTCGGATTTATAACAATAGTATAGGTAGGATGTACATAACGAAATACCTTAACTTTGCCAGACAGTTCAACGAGCCAAAGTAACGGCGGCATAAATCGATTAAAGAGAATTCGAATATAATTTCGATTGAAGCCGTGAAGTGTGGCCGGAAGCGTATTAAGCCACGACTCCATGAGGCACTTCCAGCCTAAGCCTTTGGGTTCCATGTAAATCATACCACAACGTGACACCTATAAGTTTCAAATTAAAATCATTGATATTAAAAATCTTAATTGATTGCACGCCAGTTAGACTTTGGATACACACTTCATGCATCACTTCGTTTTCTTATTTTATTATATTTTCTCTTTTGATGTTTTCCTTCCACTTATCTTAATATTACAAACAACATATTATAAACATGCTCTCTTTATTTTTAAATTATATGAGAATCTTGCGAAATGTTTCATTTCGACTTTTGTGAACCATGTATGTCCATTTGATTATAGTAAAACCTAATTCCGCTCATGTGCATCATTCATTGTCATTTTAGATTCAAAATTTATTGACCTGTAGTTTTTTTTAAGATACTCGTACCTATAGTCACTTGTCGTGAGGGTAGCTATGAGAGAAACAATTGATACTACCTATTGTATGTCTAAAATTATCTATGTAACTTTAACTATATTATATTAGGATTATAATATACTATTAAGTATTACAAGCAATTGAGATCATGAAAACAAAAGCATTTGTCTTGATTTGATAATCTTTTTGCGTTAACAATACATACAGTTGCTGGTGAAGCTGCTTCAAGATCCATAGGCTCGAAGACGAGATTAGTAGTTGGTGCAAGCTGAATAATTTCCCCGCTCATAAGGCACAGCTTCTTATTGTCATCCAATACTGTATTCAGGTTTTCTATCCATATAGCGTCCACAGGGCCGTCAAACACTAACCACTTTCTACAAAGAATATTGCTAATTATTTTAATATCAACAGAAAACTGTATTAAATTAGAAACCACTGATCAAATTATTTGTTTATTTGTTCAAGTTATAATTAGTCGTTGAATATTCTTCATTTTAACTGATATACTTAATTTATTGACATATTTCTCTACAATGAATTTTAATGCTATATAGTCCTGATTCGCTTAAAACCTAAGGATACTTAAGACGTTTGTGACATCACCAAGTAAAAAGTGAATTTTTCTTTCTTGTTGCAACAGAAATTTTTGAAGTACACATACAAAAAAATCATTAAATTTTTATATAATCTTAAAAAAATAAAAAATTAAATTGCTAAAGAGTCTCGAAATTTTATTCAATAGGCGAATCGTAACTTTTGACGGCAAAAGATTTTAACTTATTTTTTTATTCCTTAAAAGTATTATATCTTATATTGCAGCTTAAAATAAAATAAAAAGGGACCATTAAAAAAATAGTAATGAAACGATTTTTTCGGTTGCGAATTTACCTGTTATCATTAGTTGACACCGCAAAAGCTCTATAGCTGACGGCTAGAATACCATCAGACCACTCGTGAGAGACAGGATCGAACTGTCCATACAGTTGTCCCATTGTTATCGACTTCGGATTTATCACGGTCCATTCTACTGCGTTTTCGTCCATTAATCCCTAATATAAATGATTTACTTCATTTTATTACAAATCCTTTGTAAATAAAAATACCATGTATATATATATGAATAATCAAATACTACATATAACCTATATCTATGTTCGCTATATATTGTATGCTTCGCCCGCAGGGAAATCAGTGCTTCACAAATTTTTTGCGAGTTGAAATTTTGAACATAAAAGTAGTTATCATGGGTTAATTATAATAGAGATTTTTTTAATAACTTTCATCGGTTACTTAGCGCACGCAAGGAATGCTTTAAATTTTGCCCTTTACGCAATATTTTTTATTGCTGCTTCTCTCCTATTCATCTTTGCGGAATGTTATATAGTTTTTAGCCTTCCTCGATAAATGGACTATATTAAACTCAAAGAATTTTTTAAATCGGTCCAGTAGTTCCTGAGATTTAGCGCGTTCAAAAATCAATCAAACAAACAGACTCTTCAGCTTTATATAGATTCAAACTGCTCCCGATTACTTGAATTTTGAATTTTTAATATAGCAATAGCTTTTGTTCTCATTTCTTTGTATGAAAGCAACAAAGAAAACTATTGTATTTACGTAGTAACAGTAATATGTCTTCTCTTTAGTACTCATTTCAATCCTAAATTAATATACTCTTCGAATTTTATTACTCTATTTTTATTGTTTTTTAATTCACATGTTTATTTAGTAAAGTTACATGTATATTAGTATATATAATAATTATTCCAAAATATTATCATTTAAATGGACTCTATCAGCTTTTGCAGAATAAAACACTATCTATAATTTTGCCATTACAGAACGTACCTTTTCAGAAACCAGTCCCAAGGCGTGACCAAGAGCATGGTAGCATTTGGTTTTCCCGGAAAATGGAAAACCAACCAACATCAAACCATGCCTCACAAGAATCATTTCGTACAATTGAAGAACCTACAAAAGTAATTTCTATAAATTTAATGTACGTAATAGAAGATTTTATAAGTTATGATGAGTAGAGAACTGGTAAGCAAAATATACCCAGTCATCATTTTCGATTTTGTTTACAATTACATATTTATTTAACTGGATTCAATGAAACTTTATATAAACGCAATTTTAATAAAATTTATTCTTAAAAAATTATAGCCAGTTAAGGTAACATTGTGATCTTAAATCGTAAAAATGAATAGTACGATCTATTCTTTCGATTATATCTTTATACATTTTTTCGAATTATCAAAATTGTTATATAATATATTTTGAGCATAATTAAAAATATATTTTATCAACTGTAACTCAGATATATTTAACAATACATGGAAAGAATTGTAAAATATGTTTAGAAAAAAATAACTTACCTTTTCTATAAAGAAATCGTTAGCTTGCAAATTAAGGGGTACACAGACTTCTTTCAAACAAGCTACTAAATGCGGAAGACCTGCTTGCGGTAATGGTAGTCCAGGGAATAAATCACCAATTATACCCTAAAATTAGTTTTAAAAATTAAAATATGTTGCTGCTTGGTAGCCTATATATTAATCTAAAATTTTAAACTTATGTTTTATTATTTGAACTATATTCATTAACCAGTGGTAACCGTAACTTTGTATGCATCGACTACATTGTTAAAATATCCTCAATTTTGTAATATTAATGTTTTTCTTATTCCCGATTAAGCCTGATTTTTAGTACCATATGTTAGCCCGGTTTACAAGCTTCAAATTTAGCAAAATTAATCAAGGTTAGTCCAGCCTTAAAAACGTTATGGATTGACAGAAGGACAGAGAGATTATTAATATTAGTAAAGGCACCAAACCGTAATTATTACCTTGACATACTCGTATATATCGTACAATGAGACGATTTGAATTACTTTAATGTCATATTTACCATAAAAAGTGGTACGTCGTGTTCTAAGAATTTTGGAAGGTTAACGTCCTTGATAGAACGTAATAGAATTACGTCTTCCACTTCATCGGGATATCGCAGTTTGAGTGCGCCGGCTGCACGGAGAACCGATTTCACAGCCCGCATACCTTAACAACATTATAATTCTAGTAAGCTCTGTTGGCAACACCAACGAATTTGACTTACATACTCCAATATTACGGAAATATAAATGGGTTTACGCATGATAAAAAAATTATCATATTTATTTATAGAAACAGACGTTACTTTGCGGAATTCTATAGTACAAAAGTAATGACAGTTACTTTCTACAATCCACGTTTTTTAATATCCTATTGTTAAAAATCCTGCATGAATAAGGTATGACAACAGATCTTACCCGCTAAACTTAATATTACAAATTTTAAAAAAAATGCAGACTAACTTAGAAGTCAAATACCTCTGTCGTTGCCTTTATATAATATTGATCCGTCTATTTACTAGAAGTGTAACAGTTTTGAAATTAGAAATCGAAAAATCAATATATGCATCATGTAATTATCTTCTTTTTTTTCTTGCTAGTTATTAAATAATTTACTGAGTCATCTACGTAAAAGCGTAAACATAAAAACATTATGACTTCGATCAGGCACTTTACTGTGATAGTGTGAAGACGTATTTTAGTGTATTTAATAATAAAATCTGGTATCATATTTGTTTATTAACATCAAATAAAATTAAAATATACCGTAATCGTAGTGACTTTGTGACGAAAGCTGCTCAGAACAAAGCTTGTATGTGGCGACGATTTTGACGGCAAGTGGCTTCGCATTTAGATACCCAAACGCATAGAGCTCTATCTCTGATATCAGCACATAGTCGGGGACCATCATAGCCACAGAGCGGAAAAGGGCCTACCGACAAATCAAAACGTACGTACGAAAATTATTTAAACTATTAAGTTAACATTTTAATCATCATCGTCATCATCCTCCTGCCCTTATCCCACTCTAATGGCACAACATGTTATAAACATGCTGTCACATGATTTGGCTGCGTTTTTACGATCGGCCGCCTGCCTGACGTCAACTTACCTCAGTCGTATTTTACGACACCTCGGTAAGAAAGAGGGTGGTCTATTCTACTCAGCCGGATACCACACGACGGGTCGACTTACCTTAGTCGCCTTTTACGACACCTCGGTAAGAAATGAGGGTGGTACTATTCTATTCAGCCGGATACCACACGGCGTTAACATTTTAATAAAATCCTAAAAAATATATTAGAATTCGTGTCTTACAAAGCCTGATAGGGAATACAGTTTTAGCGAGAGATATTTGATGACGCTGTGTTAAAATCATAGTAGATATGATTGCATCTTTGATACAGTTTTTATCAGGATTTTTTATGATTAACTAACTAGTTTAATTAAGTAATTTTATTTAATAATGACTATGCACAACTGTGCATAGTCATTATTAAATAAAATTATCATTTAATATAAAATGGTTTTAAATCTTTTTTTATAGTCTTATTTTTATCGGGTCTATTATAAGTTGAGATTATAGTAAATTATTGAAGGTTACTAATAAATTTCGTATTTATGGATATGTAGGTTATTTAGGTAATCTGTGCTTAATAGTACACGTCAATTGATTGAGTACAAAGATTGATTAATAGCTATTTTAAAATATGGAGACAGTAGCTATTTACTTTGGTTTAAGAGTCGTCTATACAATGAATATAAAGTCATAAAAATTATCTCTGTGGATACGTCATATAGTTTTTTTGGTAATATTTTAAAGGACAAAATGTACATACGTATATAGAGGATTCTGAATAAAAATTACCTTCAAATTGTCTGGCAATTCCGAACGTCCGGCGTAACCTGGATTCATTGTAATGAAAACAGCGCAAGACTTATCCAAATGCAGTAAAGTTCCCTCGAACAATAATTCCGTAGCGCCTGAATTAATACCACGCTGGATGGACAGAATTTGTTGCGCAACCACCGACAGCACTTCGAGATCAATTCTATTGAACTCATCGAAGCATGACCAAGCACCACATGATGCCAATCCCTAAAATGGGTGAATACAGCAAAATAATAATAGGCAATTGCTGCGGCTCCATGGAAAGATTAAAACCATAATATAGTATTTTGATAGATAAAAATGGTTATAGTGGGTTAACCTTAAAAGCTAGACATATGCTGTCGCGGACTTTTATTTAAAACTTTTGGACGGGAACAATTTTGTAATCCATGATTTTTAAATAACTATCGACGTTTACGAAGCGCACGCAAGGAAAGCTTTAAACTTTGCCGTTTTTCGTAATATTTTTAATTGCTGCTCCTCTCCTTTGTATCTTAGCGTGATGTTATATAGCGTGATGTTATATAACCTTCCTCGATAAATGGACTATCTTACAGTCAAAGAATTTTTCAAATCGGTCCAGTAGTTCCTGAGATTCCTGAGATTGATGTTCAAACAATCAAACAAACTCTTCAGTTTTATATATTAGTATAGATTATTTAAATATAAAATCCTACGAACAACAACTTAACTCAGCTTAAATTAAAGTGGGCAAGCACTAGGTATATATTATAATAGTTACCCGTGACTAAATTAACGCAAACTTAAACGTTTAAATGCCCTCATTAATGCAATATGTGTTCCCGAAACGATTTCTTTTATTTTAGGGATTTTTTTATCTTATATAAGCCGGTGTATAAGCATCTCCTGCGCTTATCTGACTCTAAGTGAGGTCGGCACGTATAAGCTTTATTTGTGCTAAATTTTATCAAGATCTGTTAAGCAAATTAGCTATTAAAGTGTAATAGACAGAAAAGCTTTCGCATTTATAATATACTAGTAATATCCCGCGGTTTCACCCGTGTCATTTTAATTTTTCGCGTAATTTTACGCCTTATTACATTTTTATAACGGATCCCTTTTTTTAAATGTAGTATAATCTATGTTGCCCAGTAAAAATGCAGCTTTCCAATGGTGAAAGAATTTTTGAAATAGGTCCAGTAGTTTTTGTGTGAAAACATTACAAACATACATGCAAATTTTTCCTCTTTATAATATTAGTATAGAAGTATGGATAAAGCGATTAAGTAATCAATAATCGCACCTTGAAGAATTTTCCAAGAGCGAGATAGTCAAGCCCATCAGAGCAATTGAATACAACGCATTGCTTTGCGACTGCCTTTGCTAAGTCCTTAGTGGTCTCCGTTTTTCCAGTACCAGCTGGTCCTTCGGGAGCACCACCTGGAGCAAAAGCAGCTCTATTGTAAAATGTACATTTTGTATGTAACGTAATTTTTGTATTTCATAATACAATAAACTAGCTTTTACCCGCAACTTCGTTTGCGTGGACCGTTGTCGCTTGATAGGTTGATAAAAGGCGCTTTTCAATGTCATCCTATTTCTGTAGAATCAACAGGGTTTCTATAGCCTATATTTTAATCCGGTGTGTATAGAATAATTGGGCCAAATTTCATCGATATTGGTTCAGCGGATTAACCGTGGAAGAGTCACAAATATACATCCATAATCACAAACTTTTGCATTTATAATATTAAGTAGGAAAAGGTTAATAGCGTCATGTTCTCTTAATGAAACAATCAAATCACAAAAACTAATTCTCACACGTATAGGACTAAGCCCAAGTTACTCGATGAAGTTATAATACGAGCTTTAGGAACAAAAAGGATTACCAATGCTTTTGTAGGTTGCAAAAATGTGTTAAATTATGTTGCCCTGCCTTCAACTCCTCTCCCTAAGTAGAGGCCTCTAAGTTCTAAGGAGCTTATAATACCAACGACATTTCTATGTATAAACTATTTTTCAAAGAGCAATGTTATGTAGTGACGGATATTATGACTTGCTGTGTTTGAATCCTAACAATGAAATAGATTTTATTTTTAAAGCATACATATATGAACATAATATCATTCACCTTAGACACAAACGGTCTGTATTATTTCCCAACAACATAGTTGGACCAATATATATACCTAGATTCAAGTGCAACGCCCCGAAAAGCGTCCTGAAACATCTGTCGGTGAGCGGAGTAACGACCAGCCGGCCAGTGTTCCCCAGATACTCGTACCCGTACATCAGCTGCGAATTGATCATGCGCGTCGCTATTTGCATGCTGTTGTCTTCTTCTTGCAACTGAGAAAATTATTATACACCTTCATAAAGCAATAAGTAACTATACTAATCTATAATAAAATGATTAATGCGAAAGTGTAGACCGCTGGAACAATGTTCCTTAAATATGATACAATTGAAACTTATATAGTACTAGACTAACATATAGATTAAAAATGACAAGTTTTCTTTTCAATATAATATAATCCAGAGTATAACGAGAGGATGAGAAGTATGTTGCGAGTACAGCTAGCCTTTTATAAAGTAAAATAAACTGTTACTGTCCGACAGCTACTTCTAGAGTGCAACTTCTTTGTCCTAGACAATGGTCTTCTATTCGAGGGAGGGATAAAGCTTCGATCTTGCAAGGTTACTAACATACGAGTATATGCCAGAATTTCTTCAGGAAAATTCAAGTTTCCTCAAGAAGTTTTACTTTACTAATTAACGCATGATAATTTATTAAAGAAATGACATTGTTTTGTTCAATAAATTATGTGAAATAATTTATCAACATGATTACCCATGATCGTACTTTTAAATATCGAAATATATATGTTGATTTTTATATATTACATTGTTTGTACGCACTTACCTCCCAATAATATCTTATCTGTGACAGCCAATTGAAGTCATTGTCGAGTTGCACGTTGAAATCAATCAACTCCATCAGTACATCTCTAGCGTGAACGTCTAACACTACAAGAGCCCCTGTAACAACCTGATTATAAGAATAAGAAAAAAAAAATTGTTGTATGTACCGATAAAAGTGACGCATATAAAAATAAAGAGAGTAAACCCACCAGACTCTAATACGAATCGGTACATACAAATATTATAGAAATTATGTAAGCAGATGCTGATTTTATTCATTCTGATGTTTACTGGAAAGCGCATAATGCATTCTTAATATTTATTTTTAAATACGCCTTTTTTTAAAAGTGATAAAGAACACTTTTAATTTATTCTTTTATAAACTATGTTTAAATTACTACCTATACATAAAAATAAAAAACGATGAAATGGATCTAAGTTCGAAGTTGCAGAATCTTTAACGCGATTTCCCAATAATCCGGTTTTTTTTCTTCAAAAAAAATCAAAATTATCTTTATTCAACTAAGCTTTTTGAAGCACTTTCGAATCGTCACAGATCAATAAAAATAATGAAGCTACAAATCGTTCGGAAGGTTGTTTTTAACGAAAAGGAACGAGCAAGAATACCGGCGGTCAATCTTTTAAACATTTTTATTTACATACTTAAAACGGTAAATCTTGTCCGAAGTTGGAATGATTCTGAAGTCCAAGCAATTTTATCATTTATATAATCTTCAATTGTGTAATACACATTTGAATTTTGAGTATTTAAACCTTTTACATGAAGGTGTCATGAGTTTTACTTAAGTCAAATATGTGCGTTAAAACTTAAATAAGTTTATGTTCACACCTATTTATGTAACTCTAATATTATGTATGAACAAATAAATAAATAAATAAAAATAAAAAATGTATCTCTTTTAATAACACAATTTGTTACCAGGGATGTAACTTATGTACAGAAACTATTATAAATTATTAGATGTGTCGATGAAAGAAATTAATTACCGAGAGTGATTCGATTCTGCAAGCTAAGTGCACCGCGAACCAGGTCGACAATTTTAGATATTTGATAATTACATTTGTCCCAATATGCTCTCATAGCTTTAATACTTATGTGAATAGCTTCAGTTACTTCCGATGTCCAAAAGGTCATTGCTATACATTGTACCTATGAATAAGATTACTTATTTTTATTTTTTTTTATAAATAAATATATGGGACACTTACACGGTCGTCCGTCCCCAAAGTAAGTAACTTAATACTTGTGTTATGGTAGACAGACAACTGGTGAATATATACTTTTATATTTTTAATTACATACTTAAATACAAATTACTGTTATGAACAATTGAAATACATAATAGCTTTAAATATATAACATTATTTCGTTATCCATCGGTAATATTTATTGATTTAGGTAAAAAACAACGATTATATCAGATGTAATGATAATTGACGCTCGAAGGTGCTCTTCAAGACACGGAGCAGGATGTAAATATTTAATAATTGGTACACATACATATATCCCTAGAATTCTTAAGATATATGCACGTTTCCTCACGATGTTTTCCTTCACCGAGTAGCATGTGATAAATTGCAATTATCAATTAGACACAAGTTTTAACAGATAAACTCATTGGTGCCCAGGGTTTCAACCCGTGACCCTTAGAAAGAGTCACACGGACAGAGCATAACTATAAATAGATCGCAAATTATTTTACGTTTAAATGTGGGTACTTTTTTAAATTACCTCATTTTTAATATACTCACAGCTTGTCCTGGCCAGATAAGAACCCACCGTTCGCGGGGACATTCCAAGTAGTTGTCGTATGAAAGTGCCACCACGTGGTGTACTGAAGCCTTCATTGATATCTCTAATTCTAACAACCACTTCTCCACCTAGAACCATCGAAAAACTAATATAACTTACATAACTAAACTAATATTTATACACTCGCTCCACTTCTACGTTCCATAAGTACATTAAAATGGGTCATTCCGAAATATATATTTTTTTGTATCCTACAAAAGTATCTTATAAAATAAATCCATTTCCTAGAAACTTGTGATAAACACCTGAATAAAAAAGATATTTACTTTAGTATGGTCTTTCTCTATGTATTTTAAGGTCGCCTTATCTCAGAATATCCAACGAGTATTACAAAAGAAACTACAACCACAATAGGCCCCGATCAAAAGCGATCCAAGCTTTTTATAGGTGTATTATAAATAAATTCTTCAACATGTAACATATGATTAAAATATATAAAGCATCGGCAATATGATAATTCAGAAAGTATAAAAATTACTTGTCCTCTTGCGGCCGCCGTATTTATTGTAATTGTAAGTTCTACAAGTTCTCCTTCTGAGGACTTCATGTGTGTGACAACCATGTCCTCTGTAAAGCTAAGTTTTGCGATACCCTCGAAACATTTCTTGAGATGAGGCTGTACACTATAAACAATAATATCATTTAAAATGTTTCTCTAGATTACTTTCCATACACTTCATGAATATTACGTAACCAAAGTAGTAAGTAACCAATGGCTTCGTAAAGAGCATTAGATTATCAAATTATTATGTTTAATACTGTCTTTTCTGGAACTATGTATTAAATATAATTCTAATACCTCAATATCTAAAAGATGTCTGTAATTTTAGTCCGTTCTTTGTGTATGTATCTATTATATGTGAAAATAAACATGAACTAGGTAGGACTTAGTTACTTTGAAATAAATCAAGTAAATGCGTCCAAGCCACTCAAGCGGTAGAGTAACTTCGAGGATTACTGAAGAAGTATAGCTAAAATCTAATAAAGGTTCTATTAAAAAAGAAAGAAAAAAAATATTGGTCACAGACGTAGTTGTATGACTAAAATAAAAAGAGTTCAGCAAAAGGATATGAGAAATCTTTAGAATAAATCGTTAATAGTAGAATCTATTCCACAAAAACTGAAAATAACGAAATCATGTTGTTGTCAACGATATTAAAAGTTGTTTTGATATTTAAAAAATGTACAGTAGTGTCATTACACTACTGTACATTTTTTTATACATATGTGTATAGTCATATAACATTATTCATATAGAAATACTCATGATCCTATTCTGATGAATTTCGATATGATATTATATAAGTTTTAAATTTTTTAGTACGTACCGCATAGGATCTTTTGTTTCAGAAAGTATTTCGAGAAGTTCATCGTTTGAAAGAAAGAAGAACCGTGGAAAGTAGAGACGTTTCTTCTCGAGATACGCATTCAGACCGCGTTGGACCATCTCCAACAAGTTGTTCGATTTACGCAATCGGTCCAACATCTTATCTATCGTGATAACATCTAGTACACGTGGCTCAGTAAACGCAGCTTTCATAATTTCACGCCACATCTGTTATATTTCATTTTAAAATTTTACTAATATTTTGAAATTATATTAGTAATTTTAGAAAAATAAAGAGAAACTACTAGATCTTAGATCAACTAGAAATATTTATTAGCGCCACACTCATTAATTTCCATTTGGTCCGAGACGTTTTGACCGGAAATTCTCACCTCTTATATACTGCTGCGTAGAAAAGACAATGTATCTAGTTGCCCGGGCCACGTAGACAATGCATGTTCTTTTGAGATAGAGTTACAATCAGCAGATAGAATGAAGGAAAGCGCAAGTCTATCTTCTATTAAAAACATGGTAGTTGTGGCAATGTACAAAACAACACATACATTGCTGCCCCAATATATAAAGTAACCAAATAAAAATATATAAGTTCATTTTATGGAAATCCATAAAGCCAAAGCTTACAGTGGAATAATCGGGGTTTTTGTTATCACATCTTCACTACGATAAAATGTGCACTAGAGATGCTTGTTAAAGTACTTAAAATATTGTGAACTCAGTAGCTGCAATAACTTCAGTTTTTTTATAATCACCTAGAATGAAAATATGTAACTTTAAGCAATTTTTAAGTATTTATGAAGTACCTTATCAACTGCGCTAAAACGACGTCCCTCCTCTGGTATTTGCTGTTGGATATCGGGAGATGAAAAAATAGGCTCCAAATACATCCAAGTTGCTTGAACTTTTAACCACTCATCCAAAATTTCCTGAAGGAGTACCAATTTCGCTTCCCAATCACTGTAATAGTAATTTTTAAATTACAATTATTATAGTGTGCAAAATGGAGATAGATATAAACTAGAGAAATATGCATAGGTATATAATCATGTGCAATAGAACTGCAGTTATATTCTTCGCTGTACATTACTAAAATAATTATTGGCATACAATATATTACTGTTATGCAACTAGAAAGAGTGTAGGTATAAAGATTTGACATCAAAGTCCTGATGAATGTACATATAGAATCGTTTCGTCTTACATAATTATTTCTTCAAAGGGTTTTATATATGGAGAGTTCTTCATCGTCTGTGTTTTAACAATATGGTCATCTAACAATAACTGTATCTCATCAACACTAGACAAAATGTAAGTGCCAGTATCTCTGGAAAAAAGTAATTACTTAATAAACATAAAAGTAACTAGCAAAAAGACAATACACGTGAAATACGGACTTGTAAGGTAAAATGTCGAATCGAAGTTCGGCCCATTCTTTAATCATCTTATCGAGAGTCTTTTCAAGATTATTTTCTTTTGTCGCGGCCTCCGATATATTCTCGAACTTCTCAATATAATCAACTAGATTAAAGTCGATAACTTTTGCTAGGGACAATTCTTCATCAACTAATATTGGAAAACCAACGATATCTGATACTTTTTCCCAATGCCTTGGTTTCATGCCTGGATTACCAAGTGTCTGAATGATTGGCATATGAGTCTTAAACTCTTCCATTTTGGCTCTGGAAATTAAATAGGTAAATATTTAAAATTCTTGTACGTATTTATTATAAACACTTTATTTCTAATCTGCATGTATATAGAAAATGTTATCATCTAGAGATTTTAGAATTATATTATTCATATGAGTACCTTACAGATTGAGCCAGTTGAAATGTGGCCGGTACTTCTTGAAATGATTTTTCCAATTTATATACAGTCTTATAAAAATAACTTACATCACCCTCTATATCTTCAGGGTCATAGCTTCCAACCTGCGAACCGAAGCGAAATTTCGACCATAAACTCACGAGTGCATAATATAAGCTTACATTATGAAGAAAATGATATTAAAATATTGTATTGCGCCTACTTGATTAGAAACGTAATTGATACCAGAGAATATAGATCACAAAGATATCTAAGCTGGGTATATGGATAGAAGAAAGAAACTCGCATATAAGATGTTCGATGTCTATATTTATATTTTTAGATAGAGTTCGATACTTCAATATTTTTAAGATCATGTTTCGTGACATGAATATGAATGTGACATGAAATTATTGTAATATTGACCCTTGACGTCATCCAAATGTTGAATTTCTCTAGAAAATCATATCCTGCGTCAAATAGTTTCTTGAAGGGTACCAGCCTATCATAAATGGCCTTCCTTTTAGGATATTGCGATAGTTCCCAACCAAATGAAGTTTCCTCTTCATTGAACTGATCAATTTTAGCTAAGGCGTTTGCTAATCTGAAATAGACGATAAAATATTGTATGGTATTAAGTAAAAAATACAATATTTTATGAAAATAAATATCACTAATGATATTTTAGATTAAATTTTGTGATGGTTTGTTAAAGAGTATAGAAGCATTATGACAGGTGCTCCAATTTATTTTTCCAAGGAAACACGCCTTTGCCCTACGTGGGGGTAATACCAGGCCATTACTTAACATTTTTTTACATATACTGCAAATTTATAAGAAGGGTGAGTATGAGCGCGTTAAGATTAAAACAAGCATTTTATTTGTAATAGGAGTCTGATATAACTAAAAAGAATTTATTACTTTTCGTCTAAATGTCGCGCGCGCGTTACATATTTAGGAAGTTCGTTGATGTCGCCCCAATATTTAAGCTCTTCACTTTGAATCTCATATATGTCCAAGTCCTCGATAAATTTCGCAATACGGACCTATAATATAAAAGATTTTAAATCTAAAACAAATTTATAATAGTTTTTAAGTATTATTATTAAATTAAATAACGATAAAATAGTAGTAGATAAAGTACTGTTTTATAAATGTAAATGTTCATGTAGGGTATGTGTGCCAGTTGTCAATAAAAGGTTTTTGATTTGATTTAGTAATTTACATTAAAAGCAAATCCAGAGAAAAGACGTCTTCTTCTACATATTGTTTTACTTTTCACTATTCATATAAACTGAGGTAAAAACAAAGGTTTCAAATGTCTCTGACGCTCACTCTTACTATATAGCACTGGAAGAATCAACAAAGTTTATAGTTCTGCTTAAAGCAGTTCAATAGTTTTAGTAGCAGTAGTAGTAATATTAACTTGTTTTCTTTGTATCCGTATTTTAAAAATATACTAAGATGATAGGAGACTTTTTAAAGAAACCTCCGACACACCTGTAACAGATCTTGATACTCAATTTTCTTTTGATCACAAATCACTTTGCACTCTTCAATCACGCCAGGCATTCGTGAATACCTGTTGAATTTCAAGTAACAAAATAAAAGTCTGATATAGTATACATAAAACTACTCAGGATTGCTAAATTGTTTAAAAACGAACTATTAGATGCCGATTAACAGCAAATGAGAAACGAGCCACGACATAGTGATTGCTTAACCCAAAAAAATCTTAATAATAAATAATAATAATTTTTATTTAAAGGCATTATAACCCATACAAGAAAATTAAATTCTTACACAAGGAAATAAAATAACAATCATTTCCTGTTGTTACTACGATGTTGTTAAGTCTCTATCTGGTAACATAAGTCCAAAGCTTTTACATAAAGTTGACGAATTTAAGGATAATCTGCATTGATAGTGCGGTAATGTATAAAATGTATTCATCACGTCATAATAAATATATACAAATTCACACACGGTTGTCCGTCCCCAAAGTAACTTAATAATTGTGTATGACATACACAAGTTATATATGTGTATGTTGTGATATAATAGCCTACTGATAAACAATATTAAATATCTTCTAAGTGAATTCCTTTTTATCTTAGACTACATTATGACTTACTATCTGATTAACTTTTAAATGCGAACCAACACGAAAATCACATACGAGTATTTCTAACTAATTAAAAATTAAATAAACTAATACGAGTAGAATCGGATAAGTTTAATACCATACCAATGAAACGACTGGTTATTTGCCTTCATTTCTAGAGGAGTGAATACGGTATAATCACATAAGAATATAATATATCGCAGCACATTTCGAAGTTTGTCTTCCATCTCATATAAGAGTATCTCCTCCACTTTTTTGCAATAGTCGATCAAGCACATTAAAGCAGCCGTATCTTGCGGTGGTGTGAGCAAAGTTGTCGCAATCATTGAATACTCATCGAAAATCCTAAAAAGTTTCATCTAAGTTTGTTTCCAAAAAAATATGATTTTCAAAAATTTACAATAAAATTAGTATACTGAATACACATCCAACTGTACTCTCTCACGTTCTTTCATCGAAAAGAAAATTATTATCAAAACACTTTTCAAAAACAAGATGTCAAATTAGTATGGATCAACCAAGTAAAAATAAGTAATATTAAAGTTATAAGAAGTATATTAAAATAAAATCATGAAATGAAGCGTTGATCAATAACAATGAAAAGAAGTTTTGAAACATTCGGAAAGAATATTACGTTGTATGCTAAAGTACTTATGAGTATATCGCGATTCAAGCTAAGGATCTCAATCTGGTAATGCAAATTTATGCATTAGTGTTTTATATGGTTTTTTTATTGGAAATTTTTGTTATAAGTAATATTTCTGACATAATCCTAAAAAACTTAGCACCCTAACTTACGCTTTTATCATATTTTGATAGTCTTCTGTCATCCGTCTTAGCAACGTGTTGGCAAGTCGCGTAGCCGCTCCTCGCAATGAATTGATGAGGTCGCCTCTCTGCATACGGAACATACCGATAACTATGGTCCCCTCCAGCTTAGAGGGAATTTCTTTCGCCACAATCACATATTTTACAGCTTCCTCACAAAATTCTTCAAACGTTTTCTGAGGTTCTGAGTTGATAAATTTTTCAACTTGCGATTGCGACTAAAATAAATACGTATTAAAACAGACTAATTTAATTGATTCTTAAGGCACAGAAATTTCAGAACAGAAGAAAGATATGATAATATTTAAACTGAATGGGTATTTAAAGAAAAGATCTTTTTAGTTTAACATTATTTAGCCCAAATTGAGATAAATATCTCTTTTATCTCTATCGTTCGCTAAATTATATAATATAAAAATTATAATTCGGAATCTGTTTACCTCTCCATTAAGTAAACAAACATAGTTGTCAAAATCTTGTACGCGTAATTCAGGTCCAATTCTCTGGTCGTTTATCAAGTCAGCTACTTTATGCTTGTAGTCTTCCACAATTTCATTGTCAATTATAGGCTGTTTAATAAAATATACAATTTGTTTTATTCTACAAAAATGGCAATATAATATACATAGAGTATAATTTTAATATTCTACTTTTATTTTCTGGTAATGTTATAAAGGATTATTTGATAAGACAAACTAATATGCGAATATCTTTTTCAGCAAAAATACCATTATTAAAACCTATTTGATGGGACATTCATAAATTTCAAAAAGACGCAATATATAATATATAATAATAAAGCAATATATAGTATATAAAAATAATATAATAATATAGTTTGGTGATTTCCAAATCCGGACACCTACGAGTTTTAATAACCTGCCTAGAGAATTTCCCGTATTTTTGTTATTTTGCAATTCGCATTACAAAGACGATAGAGAGAAAGTACTGAGTGGTAAGCCTGTATTTTCAGAAATATTGGTCGTTTAAAAAAACTTGTAAATTTATAACGTAGTATTATAATATAACGTAGCATTATAATATAATACTGTATTACATTTTATAAATGTGCATGTAAAAATGTAAGTGTACATATTGCCATTAAAATATCCTTGGACAATCCAACGAAAAAAATTAAAAAGAACTTAGCATTCTGCACGATAAATATATTTTTATCATACCCTGAGAGTAGCTCTGTTTGTAATAACATAGTCTTGATACAATAGTGTTTCCAATCGAGGTGATTGTCTGCAGGCATCGATTATGAAATCGTACAAGAGACATAGCTGATCACGAAATTGCTTGAACGTTGGCTCGAATCCTATGGCATCATCTTTAAAAGCCAAGTTAATAACGAATCCTTGGTTCATGCCCTTGAGGTATAAAATACAATGAAACATTAGATATCAATTCTGAGAAGATATAAAAAAGTGTTGAGCTGTAATAGTCGGTAAGTTATCAGGTGGTCATAGGTTCAAACCCGGGCAGGCCAATTAATTAATTTTCATACATTTTTTTTCTCCCGATCCTAATGAGAATCCTGGAAAATGTTGAACCTATCAATCGGCGTTGAATCACAGCTGTGTGTCTTAGGTTCAACTCTTCTCTCCTAAAGAACAAAGGTCTATACCTAGCAGAAGAAATGTATGTCAAAATTAGAGACAGAAGTTAGGTAACTCCGAAAAGCTCTCAAAATCGACATAATCGTCACATACTGTGACGCGCTAATAGGTGATGCAACGGTAACTCTTTGAAATGAACTTATAATTGATGTATATTAAATTATATACCCCAACATCTAAGATATAATCTGTAAAGTCTTCCATAGACTTAAGGCACAGAGTCTGAAGGTTGTAAGTCATGATGCAGGCCAAACAGTTATAAAACCTCTTCATTTTAGACACTTGCTTCGGATCCGGTATTTGTTTTTTCTTACTGCCCTGAAAATCGTTTCTCACTATCAAATCGCATCCATTTAGAATAAATATGTTAAATGTAACAAAGCCTATCCAACTGATCTTATTATTTGAGTAATAATTTTACTGCTAGTAAATATAAGACCTTCTTAAGTTTAAAGAAAACGAAATTGTTTTGTTAGTATGTCATGGTATACTTTCAAATATTTTACACTATTCGAATTACCAATTACGTTTCAAAAATAATAATAAAATTATTAAAATAATAATTTTACTACTACTTTCTTATTATGGATCTCCGCAAATTAACGCCTACTTCTATAAATTATTCAATTACGTTTCATAAAGCTTAAAGAATTTCTTGCGGTTTTATCAATATATTGTTATATAATTTATTAACTCTAACGCTTATATTATTTACAAATAATGTGTTGAAAAATATGTTACGGCTTGACCACTTCAAAAACCCTAAGTGAATAAATAATTCCGATATAAGCTAATCGCATTATGTTGCTTATTAAGTGGCACCCGTAAAAGACAAATACTAATGAAAAATTTGAATCGTATTCGGCAATTGTATACATAGAAAATGTTTCCATCATCCTCCTGCCCTTATCCCACTCTAAGTGGGGTCGGCACAATATGTTATCAACATGCTGTCACATGATTTGGCTGCGTTTTTACGACCGGCCGCCTGCCTGATGTCAACTTACCTTAGTCGTATTTTACGACAACTCGGTAAAAAAGAGGGTTGCCTTTTTTACTAAACCGGATACCACACGGTGGGTCGTCTTACCATAGTCGCCTTTTACGACACCTCAGTAAGAATTGAGGGTGGTACTATTCTATTCAGCCGGATACCACACGGCGTTACTACGTTATTTTGAAATGTTTTCATTTAAAAATAGAATAATAATTTCAATTAATAATTCAATTAATAATAGAAGTAGGTACCTGTAAAAATATAGCCTGTAAAGTAGGCAACCACTGCATCGTAAGTACGTTCCCAGCAGCCTCTATGTGCCGCTTGCACACGAAACAGAAGTCTTGTAACTCGTATGCCTCGTGAGTTGTCATTATATCCTTCATACTGATCAGCCGCAAGTCACTTTGAATAAATAAGTTTACTTCAATAGCGATCATCATATTAAACTTTTAACGGATTTACGTTTGACAACCGAATGTATGACATTAAAGTGGGGAATTGATGGAAATTATATGAATGAAAATTGATCACGATATACTTATCGTATTTTATAAAAAAATATATGAAAAATATTTTTTTATAAAAGAAATTAACGTCAATAAACTGGCAAATATTATTCTTGCACCATAATACTTTATGAAAGGCCATAAACAGAAATTTTTTCTTTACTGACCAAAGATAAATGCATTATCAAAATGGTCCTTAGTCCATCGAAACCGTCTGGTATCTGGCCGAGTATAATAGACCATCCTCATTTCTTACCGAGGTATCGTACAAGGCGATGAAGGTGAGTTAACCCCCCGTGTGGTATCTGACTGAGTAAAAGAGACCACCCTCATTACTTACCGAGGTGTCGTAAAAGAGGACTTAGGAAAGTTGACCAGCCGTGTGGTATCTGTATAAGTACAATAGACCACCCACATTTCTTACCGAGATATCGCAAAAGGCGACTAAGGTAAGTTGACATCAGGCAAGCGGGCCGGAGGATGATGGCGAAAGATAAATGCATTTAATTATCCGCAGTTAACATAAGTTAAACTCAAAATATATAGGTAAATGCAAATACGTCTCTACGAGTTTACTATGTATAGGTAAAGCGTTTAACAAATGACATAAACTTAAAATAAAACAAGCTATTAGATTACAATACGCAGTGCTTATTTAAAGTAAACAATTTATAAAACTTACTTATATTGCTTCCACCAAATTTGCAGCACTTGAGCTATACATGGGTTAACACTGTATAGGTATTTATTCAAAAACTTTTTAGCAACAGCGTAACGATTTCTCCAAGCATCGTCTTTCATAGCTAGCTCCTTTTTCAACGGCGTGTCCTCATCTTCTAATGATTCTTCCTACATTAATTTGTTTACTAAAATTGCCGTCATTTTCGAATGGAACTCTGATTAAGTAAACTTATACTGCGTCCATCATATTATCAGTCTTTGAGGTGGTGTTGGCGGTGTCGTTGGACATCGCTAACGCATTCAACACCTTGCCCTGGGGAGTGATCAAGGAGGCCCTACGCTTCCACCGCATCCCCATGTACCTGCAGCGTGTGGTCAGTAACTATCTGGCTGACCGCGCTGTCAGGTACCCGACGGCTGGGGGTGGGTGGAAGGAGCGGAGGATGTCGTGCGGTGTTCCACAGGGGTCGGTTCTTGGCCCCCTCCTGTGGAACATCGGCTACGACTGGGTGCTGCGCGGGCAAATGCTTCCGGGGGTGCGTCTGTTCTGTTATGCAGACGACACCCTCGTGACTGCCCGCGCGAGCACCCACCGGGAAGCCCGAGTGCTGGCGACCGCGGCCACGGCTCACGTTGTGGCCCGGATTCGCCGGCTGGGACTGGGGGTGGCCTTGGAGAAATCCGAGGCTATTTGCTTCCACAGGCCTCGGATGGCACCCCCAGTGGGTTCCCGGTTGGTGGTGGGCGGGACGTCCATCGAAATCTCGGGTACACTACAGTACCTGGGATTGCTCCTCGACAGCCGATGGACGTTCGAGGCCCACTTCCGGCGGCTCGCCCCTAGACTAAAGGCGACCGCTGGAGCCCTGAGCAGGCTCCTCCCGAATGTGGGGGGGCCAAATGCAGGCTGCCGGCGCCTTTACGCCGAAGTGGTTCGGTCAATGGCCCTGTACGGTGCTCCCGTATGGGCGGAGCGACTGACCGCCAGGTCTCTGCCTCTTTTGCGCGGGGCGCAGAAGATTCTTGCGGTCAGAATTGTACGGGGCTACCGGACCATCTCCGGCGAGGCGGCCTGCGCCTTGGCCGGGTCCCCTCCTTGGGACCTAGAGGCCAAGGTACTTGCTCAGGCCTACCGGCGTAGAGTTGAAGCCCGTTCATCGGGGGGAGACTCAGCGCCGGTAGAGGTGGATTGGCGGAGAGCAGCTCAGGAAGAGCTCCTCCGCCAATGGAGGCGGCGGCTTGAATCGCCCAGTGCAGGAGCCTGGACGATTTCGGCCATCCAGCCCATTCTCCAGGGCTGGGTCGCCAGGAGGCATGGGGCCCTCACCTTCCGCCTGACACAGGTGCTTTCCGGACATGGTTGTTTCGGGTGGTATCTGTGGAAGGTGGCCCAGCGTGAAGCGACTGGTGAGTGCCACGAGTGCGGCGCCGACTTTGATACGGCGTTGCACACGCTCGCAGACTGTCCAGCTTGGGCGGTTCAGCGGGCGGAACTCGTGGCACAGGTGGGGCACGATCTCTCCCTGCCCACTGTGGTCCGCGCCATGGTGGACAGGGAGCGATCGTGGGCAGCGATGGCCTCCTTCTGCGAGGACGTAATCTCGCGGAAGGAGGCGGCGGGGCGGATCCGGGAAGTCGAGTCCTTGGATCCGATCCGCCGCAGGCGAGCGGGGCGCAGGCGACTCGCCGAAGTCCGTCGCATGCCGCCCTAACGGGGACCTCCGAGCGGTCCGAACGGGGTATCGGACGCTCGCTGGAGTTAGGTCCCCGAGGCGGTCGATGCATCTGGTGCTCCCGATGCATCGATTAGCGGAGGGAGGGGCCACTGTTTAGAGAGGCCCCGACCCGGAGGTGGCGCTCTCCGGGGTATAGAGCTGCTGCTGGCGGGGATGGGGGCAATGTCTTCATAGGTACCCTGTCCCCGCCACCAGCAGCGTGATGGAGCACTGTCAGGTTTTTAGTCGGTGAGAGTCCGACATACCCGCCGCTCGTCCCCGTCGGGCGGTGATGACCCATAATGGGTTTTCCTGACATAAAAAAAAAAAAAAAAAAAAAAAAAATCATATTATCAGTCTTTTGACAGCTCACGCTCATTAAGTTTTGTATTGCTTACGTACAAATATCATACAAATAATATTTGTACTTTATGGATGGGTACCGCCCACTTAGTGATGTCACACATAATGGTTTCTACGATTATGCCACAGATTAAAAATAATCGGTAGAAATCGATGTTACGAGTATTAAAAGACATTTAATAACATTATATAAAGTTTTACTTTCTTCTTAGTTAATACATGAATACAAATAAAACAATCAGGATATTTTAATTTATTTTATTAGCACGAGTCGTCGGAATGATAATCAACACTAGACTCCTCCGATGAGGAGTCTTCAGTAGCAGTTATTATTAGCTCTTGTGTAGATAATATATTATCAAACGCAATATCACGTTCCCAATCAGAGAATATTACTCTTTTAGTTCTTTCCACCACACTTGCCCAGTTCTCGGCCGTTACGTGGGTGCAAGCATTTTTTAGCAATTGCAACATTTTATTCGCTATGAATGGGGGGCTTGTATTGCATCTCGCAGCATGCCCTTTTACTTGTGCCCATATAAGTTCTATTGCGTTGTACTGGCAGTGGTATGGAGGAATCCGAAGAACAGTATGGCCATATTCTGCTGCCATTTCATTGATTACATAGCGTTTTGCTCTCTTTTTGGTTTTTAATATTTTTATTAATTCAACTTTTAACATTGAGTCGTCCACATTTTCTCCATTGTCCCGAAGCCAATTAATTATTTCATGCTTTTTATTAGCCTGTGTTGGCATTTTGTCAATTTGACGGGAGTGGTAGGGCGCATTATCAATAAAAATTATTGATGGTTCTTCCAATGAAATGAGCATTTTTTTGAACCACTCTTCATACACATTTGCATTCATCTCTTCGTGGTAGTCATTTGATTTCTTCGATTTAAATGCCAACAGTGCGTCTTGTACAAATCCTTTTGCTGTACCTGCATGGCAACTGATTAGGCGCTCACCTTTTCCCATTGGTACTGAGGAAGTGGAATCAGCAGTATCATCAGTCCAGAAACGAGATAGTGTGTGGTTAGCGTTGAGCCATGTTTCATCCGTGAAAACAATATTTGCCCAATCTTGTATTTTCTTTGCCTCTCTTAAAAAATCACAACGTGCTATAGCTATATCTGTGCGTTCCATTAATAATTTTCTTTTATTTAACTTTTTATATGAAAAGCCAATTGTGTTCAAAACTTTGACCAAAGAAGATTTTTCACCATGAAATAGACCACTTCTTTTCAAAGAAACAATAAGTTTTCTCAAAGTTGGAATTTCTTTTCTCAAGTAGTAATCTAGTTTACGTAGGTTATCATTAATCGAATTACTTAGGTACGTAATTCGATTAATGATAGTAGGTACTATAATCGGAATGGTATCGCATACGAGAATCTTTAGGACATCACTATCATCAATCTGTCAAAAGATGGTTAATATAATGGACAGTGTATAGAAAGTTATTTACAATGTTACTTGGTAAGACATTTAATATGTTACGAATAGCGATTAAAAGCTGCCTTTAAATGAGAAAATATTGAAAAGTTACCCACATGATTTATAGATATTATTATTTAAATTGAGATATAATTTATTATTTAAAACTTATTATTTTTTTATTTTACCCATATAATAAATTGTTTAGTAAAAAATAAATTGTTTAAAGGCTAGTAATATCTGGTACTTGATCCCAGGTATTTAGTTCTTTAGTCTTCCCTCACTGAGTTATTAGTATAAATTAACAAATGACAGAAAAATAACTATTCTATTTCTCTTTATATTATTTTTAAGCAGGGATAAAACGACTTCATGAATATTTTATATTCATATGGTTTAAAAACGGGACACGCGATAAATTATAATTTACAATAACCGTATTAGGATCTTTCAGAACGAAATCCACAATCGCCTTCTTCATGCTCATCATGAAATCTTCTCGCATTTCATCTGTGGCAGTCAGCAGACAATCTCTCCACTTTTTTAATTTTGGAGATATTAGATTGTGAACACTGCAAAGGCAATATAACTATTAAAAATAATTATCGTAATAGAAATATAAACAAAACCATAGATATACACGAAGAAGTAAATATTTTGTTAAGTACACTAATTAATGTATTTATTTAAGTTTCACACGATTTAATATTTCATAATTTAAAAATGTATATCGTATGGTATCCGGTTGAGTAGAATAGACCAGCCTCATTTCTTACCGACGTGTCATAAAAGGCGACTAAGGTAATGTGACCCGCTGTGTGGTATTCGGCTCAGTAGAACAGACTACTTGCATTTCTTACCGAGGTGTCGTTAAAGCCAACGAAGGTAAGTTGCCGTCAGGCAGGTTAAACATGTTACAATATATTTAAAATACGCTGTGCGTTCCCCACTTAGAGTGGGATAAAGCCAGGAGGCTGATGATGAATTAAAAATGTATAGTATGCATTTAAATTATATAAAAATAAAAATAATCCCAAACATCACTAAAACTAATGGCTGAATAAAAAAGAACTATTAGACTCTAAATCTGGAAAATCTGGTCAAGCTCACAAAGTGCCTCACCGCAATATCATTTTATTATCCAAAGGTGCCACGTGTATAGTATCAATGCCATATCGTAAATAGTAATAATAACGCAACATATTTTTTTCTTCACCAGATGGAATTGCATCACCATCTTCACCAGGGGCCGATTGACATATAAGGTTCATTAATTTGGCTCTAAAATCCTCCCGGGCTTTCCTCATTGCTGTGAAGCTCTGCATCACTAAAGTGGAAACTGATTTTAAAGACAATCGCATAAAAATAAGAAAACAATACACTTCTCTTACTAATTCTTCTACGCTATATGATTTTATAATGGCCTATTGGCGCAGGTGACAGTGCCCTTGCCTTAAGCTCTGCCGGTCGCGGGTTTGACTACCGCTGAGGGCCAACATCTTGTTAGTTCTTCCAGTCTGGGTGTTTTAAGTAATGAATTTATTAAAAATTTTGGTATATACTTATATGTACCAGTACTCATTACATTACCCATAAACTAAATATTAAGTTACTTGGGGTATATGGGTCCCATATATTTGTTTATTTTTAATGTAATTGCTAGAAATACTTTTTCATAAAATATAAAAAAATACATTTTATAAAAAAAATATGAAAATTATTATTTTATAAAAGAAATTAACGTCTATAAACTGGCAAATATTATTCTCGCCTTTCAAAATATAACAATTACTTATTAAATAAATGTGGTTTTTAATAATATTTTAATTGACTGAAAAGTTGGGAAAAAGTATCAAAAATTCAATATAATAATATTAAAGTATAAGTACGATATAAGTCTAATAAATGCCATTCTAATTCTACTCGAAAAATTTCAACAAATGTTCAAATCGATTGTTTTATTATACAAAATGAGAATGTATGAATGTACCGCTGGATCTCTTTCTTGGGCCTGTTTTAGTTGCTTGTAACTTTGCCGTCTTCTTTGTAGGCGGTGGTAATTTCAAAATTTCTTGGGGAAGTGAAAATAAAGGTTGTGTCCTAATTTTAAAGTCATCTGGCATTTTAATTTTTGGTATTTTAGGCAGTGTAACGTCTGATGGGCCTGATAACCCTTTCTTGAATGGTTTACCCCGTTTCATATTGAATATTATAATTGTGTATCTGCATTAAAAAAAACTATATTAGATTTCTGATATTTAATAGGTATTAAGTTTTTTTCCTTTAACTTTCAGTAAAAAAAAATCAGAAAAGGATTCTTGCCGAATAACTTACGAAGATTTTTTATAAAGATACCAATTCGTAAAAACTGTTGCAAATGGCATTGCATTATATCACATATAATACATATACATTTTAACTGTAAAGGTATCTCATGTCGCATAAACATGTGGAGGTGTTAATAAATTGTAGCTAATATGAGAGAATTACTACCGTCTGTAATTTTTCTATAGAACATATAATAAATAGTTCTCAGCATTGCAAAGAGGCATAATAAACCTTAGCAAAAACAGGTTTAGTATTTATATTAATCTCAATTAGTGTGTTCGTGTGTCGGTATAGCGCAACCCTATATAGAAATTAAGAAGATAAAAATACTTCATTTTCCAGTTCGGTTCGGTTACAAGATATGATGTTATAATGTAAATAAAAGTATGCGTGGATATAAATATTGTTCGACCCTGTACAAGATAGAAACATTAAATGTAACTAGTATTAAGAATTGTATTTTTTAAAAAGATCAACCGCCGAGTTTCTTGCTGGCTCTTCTCGGTAGGAACAGCTTTCCGAACCAGCAGTAGAGTTGACGATTCAAAACCACTTGTTTACAAGTTTATTTGAATAAAGAATATTTTGAATTTGAATTTGAAGTATGAATATCATAAATTATGTAAAGAGAGCGCAAATAGAAAAATATTACTAAAATAAAGAGAAGTATAAGAATCATGGCATTGTAATTAAATTTTGTAAAGATATGGCATACGTTTTTCTCGCTGCCAAAATGTAAGCACCAAAAATATATAGGTATTTTTGTCAGTTATATTCTTCTTCTTCTGCTATCTATCTGAAGCTGTCTTAAAACATTATAAATTTATAAATAATAAAATTACACAGCACGGATCATATTTTATGCTTTAAGGTTCGTTTTCAATAAAACCTATGTATATTTTGAATATATTTATTCAGTACTAGCGGCCTGCCCCTGCTTCGCACGGGTACAAAATATATATCCCATGTCAGTCAGTGTAAAAAAAATGATTAAAATCGATCCAGTAGTTTTGATTTATTCATTACTGCCCGTGGCCCGCAAGCGTTAAATTTGGAGAAAAACAATTTCCTTTCCCTATACCAAGAAGATTTCCTGCTATCTTTGGAATATCTAAATTCATATAGTACATTTTTACTTATTTA
Source organism: Morpho helenor (assembly GCA_029227775.1). Taxonomy (NCBI): domain Eukaryota; kingdom Metazoa; phylum Arthropoda; class Insecta; order Lepidoptera; family Nymphalidae; genus Morpho; species Morpho helenor. The sequence goes on from JARGCU010000025.1 coordinate 13,424,865, forward strand.
CTTTTACATTTTCCCTATGTATTTTATTTTTATAATTAATTACATAATGTCTTTAAGCAAACTCTTGAAAGAGCGACATTGCTGCTAAAGTCGAAGTGTTATAGGGCGAAGCGCGACGTCATCACGGCATTTTAAATCTGTAATATCTCCGAAAATGTTCACTTAAATTACATGCTGTAAACGGCCATATTGATCTATATTAAATCAACTATTTATTTAAGGTACTTAATTGGATAAGGATTAATGCTGTATTCTATAAAAATTGCTTCTAAAATATGGCATTATTTTTCGTAAAAAGTAAATGACAAAAAATGCTATAGTGGGTTATCCATAAGAGATAGACATATACCATCGCGGACTTTTCTGTAAACCTTTTCAAGATGTACAAATACTTAGTACATTATTTTGATAAATCTCGTAGGGTTTAGCCTGCGTTTGCAATGTAAGCGGAAAAAAATGTAATTATTTACAGAAACCTCAAAAATTACAGTATTTCTCTACTCTGTATTGAATGTTATTATACGTACAAACCTTCCTCTGGAATCACTCTATCTATTAAAAAAAACCGCATCAAAATCTGTTGCGTAGATTTAAAGCTTTATGCGTACATAGGGATATAGGGACTTTGTTTTATAATATGTAGTGATGTAGTGATAGTGATAGTGATAAATTAAACTACGACCAGAAAAATGACACGCTGAAAAGCACGTTTTGTCTTAAAAAGGAATTCATTAATTTTTAAACTACTATCATACAATTATTTATCGTAACGTACTTATAAGTACGGATACGTTGTCGCGCTGAAAAGCACGTTTTTATAAAGTATTGTTATTTTCCTCGCTAGAGAGCTCCGATCATAAATGCGTCCGATCGCTGCTAAATTCAAATGATTAAAGGGCGAACCGCGACCTCCGACGCGTTATTTATAGGCTCGCGGCGCGGCCCCTGCATTTTAAATCTGTAATATCTTCGAAACTGTTTATTTAAATTACATGCTGTAAAGGGTCATATTTATCAATATTAAATAAACAATATATTTAAGTTTCTTAGTTGGATAAGGATTAATGCTGTATTGTATAAAAATTGCTTTGAACATAAGGCATCATTTTTCGTAAAAAGTAAATGACAAAAACTGCTATTGTAGGGTTATCCATAAGAGATAGACATATACTATCGCGGACTTTTCTGTAGACCTTTTCATGGTGTACAAATACTTAGTACATCATTCTGATAAATCTCGTAGGGTTTAGCCTGCGTTTGCAATGTAAGCGGAAAAAATGTAATTATTTACGACATCACATTAGAAACCTCAAAAATTACAGTATTTCTCTACTCCATATTGAATGTTATTAGACATGTAAACCTTCCTCTAAAATCACTCTATCTATTTAAAAAAAAACCGCATCAAAATCTGTTGCATAGTTTTAAAGATTGAAGCATACATAGGGATATACGGACATAGGGACAGACAGAGAATGCGACTTTGTTTTATACTATGTAGTGATATTATTTATTTTTACAATTGATTAGACAATGTCTTTACATACAACATTCATAGCTTTCTTATCATTAGACAATATAAACTTGAAAGAAGGACATTTAGTTGTGCCTCCGGTCGCTGCTAAATTCGAAGTGCTTATAGGTCGCGGCCTCCTCGCGGGATTTTAAATCTGTAATATCTCCGAAAATGTTCACTTAAATTACATGCTGTAAACGGCAATATTGATCTATATTAAATCAACAATTTATTTAAGGTACTCAATTGGATAAGGATTAATGCTGTATTGTATAAAAATTGCTTTGAACATAAGGCATCATTTTTCGTAAAAAGTAAATGAAAAAAACTGCTATTGTGGGTTATCCATAAGAGATAGACATATACCATCGCGGACTTTTCTGTAGACCTTTTTAAGGTGTACAAATACTTAGTACATCATTTTGATAAATCTCGTAGGGTTTAGCCTGCGTTTGCAATGTAAGCGGAAAAAAATGTAATTATTTACAGAAACCTCAAAAATTACAGTATTTCTCTACTTCGTATTGAATGTTATTATACGTACAAACCTTCCTTTTGAATCACTCTATCTATTAAAAAAAACCGCATCAAAATCGGTTGCGTAGTTTTAAAGTTTTATGCGTACATACGGAAATATGGACTTTGTTTTATAATATGTAGTGATAAAATACACTTTCCAAACGTTTTTCGGTGAGTTAAGTATAGAAATTAACGCTGTCATTTTGACATATAGACATATAACTTAACTAAACTCTAAAGTAGTGGTTTGCTCCGGAGCGGAATTTTGACAACCGGTGAAATTCACCGGTTTTTTGCCGACCTCCGGTTTTTCACCGGTGATCTCCGGAGCTTAGTTTTTGGTGTAAAAGTATGCAATTGAGAAAAAGAAGCGAACGATGTACCTTATATTGAGTTATGTTAAGGCAATCCGTTCGCTCGTTTTATACTGCTCCTGCTAACTTAAAACACGTAAAATAATTACATTCATTTACAATTTCTGGGCACTTCAAATAGTATAAACCTATTAATTATTCATAAAATATATTTTTTTAATGTTACATCAAAAGTTTTAGATTGTTTAGGTAGTGATAAAGATACATAACAAATTTTCGCCTTTATGTTTATATTAAGTTATGAAAATAAAAAAATATAATTAATTTAACTTATATACGATTAGGTTAACTTAAATTCAATTTTACATTACAATTACAGTACAATTACAATACAATTTACAGTCACCTGATGACAAAATATCTTCTTTGTGTTGACAAAGGACGATGGACGATGGACGTCCACTGCCGACTGACACCACCACAGATGGACATAGGTCTCTTCATGGAATCTCCACACCACACGATCTTGTGCCGCTTAAATCCAGCGGCTCCTTTTTGAGTTCGTCGGTCCATTTCGTGGGGTGGGGAGTCTGCTGACAGTGCGTTTTACGGTGCAGGGTCGCCATTCCAAAACCTTGAGACCCCAACGCCCATCGGTTCTCCGAACTATTTGCCCCGCCCATCGGTTCTCCGAACTATGTGCCCTGCCCATCGCCACTTCAGCTTCGCGAAACGCTGAGCTATATCTGTCACTCTGGTTCTTCTACGGATCTCCTCATTTCTGTTTTTATCACGGAGAGATACTCCGGCGTAGCTCGCTCCATTGCCCTCTGAGCCTTCTTATGAGGCCCATAGTCAGTGACCACGATTCAGATCCTTATGTCATTATTGGAAACACGCACTGTTCGAAGACTTTGGTCTTCAAGCACTGAGGTATTTTGGACGAAAAGATCTCGCGTAGCTTCCCAAACGCTGCCCATCCGAGTTAGATTCGGCGAATAACCTCTTTCTCAAAATTGGACCTACCTAATACGACTGTATATTCCAGGTATATATACTCGTTCACAATTTCAACATGGAAATATGAGCTGTGTTAAGATCACTCCAGAGATGCCGAATCGACTATCGGTATGTCCAAGTGCTGAAGTGTTAGTTTGAAAACTCCACAATATTTATCCGTGTCCAAGACAGAACTACGAGACCAATTTAAACGAGGCGAGCTGTGTGACAGGGAGATGTCATCTCCCCAAAGCTGTTTACCGCTGCATTGGAGGAAGACTTTAAGCTTAGCTTTTGGATCAGCACGGATACGGTGTCAACATTAACGGCGAGTACATCACTCACCTTAGATTTGCCGACGAAATAGTCGTTATGGCAGAGTCTCTGGACGACCTTAACACTCAGCGGGCGATTGAGCGAGCTATGCTAGTATATCTCTACGCGATCAAATCAGATCCGTAGAAGAACCAGAGTCATAGCCCATCGTATCGCAAAGCTGAAGTGGCAAGCGGCTGATAGCCGATTCAGACTCAGATAGGAAATTCCGTTCGACTATGATTGAGACGACATTAGATCGATTGACGTCAACTTAAAACATTCTGTCACAAACTAACGAATTACGTTGTAGAAAATATGTTATCTAGTTCGCGTAGGTTGTAGGCTGCGTAGGTTCATCTATGGGATTTTCTATCTACCTAAGATTAATGGAGATAATAAATGTAATGTAAGGAAAATGAGGAGAGCGGAGGTTGAAGCATAGAGAAGTGAAGTTATCTGTGTAAATAAGCAATAAATAAATCCTTAAATTGTTTATTTGAGTCATATTTCTTTTATTTTAGTTGTATCTGTAAGTTAGGTAGCCGAAAGAGAATCACCGGAGAAAAACCGGTTTTGCTCCGGAGTTTTCGGCGAGTACTTGTACCGGTGAATCACCGGTGATTCTCCGGTACTCACTGCTCCGGTGCAAACCACTACTCTAAAGTTCTAATTTGAATATTGTGAATTACTAACAATATCACTGTAAGTTTCAAATAGTTTTAGTGCTATCCTTATTGTAATATTTTACAGTTTTATGAAAAAAAGTCTTACCTTTTTTATCGTGTTATTGTGTCGTCTATAAAAGTATACTGATTTTGATTAATAAACATTAATAACTTAATAATCAGTGTGCAATTTTATCTTAAATTACTTATACAATATTGATTCTAATTAAATAATGAATAATATGAGAATCGTTGACTCGAAACCGGGTGACAAAAAAATAGATTGATTTCTCCATGACAACAGACGTTTTATTAGTTGCTAGTATACATTATTATAGAAACCTTGTATTAAAAAAGGTTTCTGTTATTATTGAACTAATATTCATTATCTGTTAGTCTAACGCATATTTTTATTATTTGCAATTTATAGGTTAAAAAGGTAGAATGAAGCAAAAAGTCAAGTCATATTCCATGGTAAATGTTTTCAATATTCTATTAGCACTGACAAATCTAACGCAACTACTGCCTTTATCCGCTATACGTGTATAGATTTGTCCTTGATCAGATTTAACAACTAGCTAATGATGTCATAAGCTCAGCCTTTAACAGAATGATTTTATTTGAGGCCCATTATGCCATAGTTTATAACAGTTGTAGATTTGATTATTCTATGTTACTAGTCCTAAAGTTGATTACTATTTTAAATAGTGAATTATACTTCAGGAACTCATCTTTTATAAATAAGGAATCATTTTGATTGAGTGCAACTAATCATAATAAAATGTACAGCTGGTCATCTTTATCATCATCACTCATGTGAGCATTATCACCATTTTCTATTCAAAACAAATGAGAATATTATTTTGCTATAATCTGCGTTAAAAACTTTATTGTGGATTATAGCTAAATAATATTCACATTTGTTATATATAGAAAAATAATATTCAAATTTTTTATATATAGCAAAATAATATTCTCATTTGTTATATATAGCAAAATAATATTCCCATTAGTTTTGTATTATAGACCTCCGCAAAGTAACGCCTAATTCTATAAATCACATTCCATTCTCTAATATAAACTGACAAAGTTGCTATAACTTTAATGCTGGTTGTATTTTCATTCAGATGATACTGCAGTTTGTACGGAGGCTTCATACAAGCTCAGGGTGTAGAGCAGCGGAGTCATCACTGCTTGCTAAATTAAGAAAAAAGACAGGCTATACTATTGCAAATTGCAAGAAGGCTCTTGAAATGAATAACAACGACTCTGATAAGGTAATTTTATAATTAATATTAGTATACATATGGACTATAATTATGTCAATTAACTAGGCCTCTTGCTATAAGCTAAGCTAATCTTTTTAGTTAATAAGGCGAGGAGGTTTTTGCTCAGCAATTATATGAACATAACACTGTTATAAGAAGATATGAGCAGTAGTCTTAGATATAGATGAAATGTTGATTATTAACATTAAATACTTATGAGTATATCCACAATATTTATTTTTATGCTGTGTGGTATCCGGCTGAGTAGAATAAATAGACCACCCTCATTTCTTACCGAGATGTCGTAAAATACGACTAAGGTAAGTTGACGTCAGGCAGGCGGCTGGTCGTATATTGCATAGTCAAATCATGTGACAACATTTTATAACATGTTGTGCCAGCCCCACTAAGAGTGTGATAAGGGGATGATGACTTATATCCACAATTTACATGGGTATGACCATGGCACTTGTTTAAATCACTAACATATACGTTTTTAAATAAACACCTCAAAGTCATGTTTTACAATTGCGGAAAACAATTATAATAGTAAAAATAGACGCTGGTATATTATTTGTTCTACAACAATAATTTTATTTAATTTCCGTTATAGGCAGAAACATGGTTGCATGAACAAGCTCAAGCAATGGGATGGGCCAAAGCAACAAAGTTAGCAGGACGTAAGGCTTTACAGGGTCTTATTGCTGTGAAATATGACCTGAATCATGGAGCTCTTGTTGAAATAAACTGTGAAACAGACTTTGTTGCTAGAAATGATAAATTTCAACAAGTTCTTGAAGATGCAACATTGGCATGTTATAAGTTTGCACATACTACTTTACAATCGAAAGGACCTATCACAAAAGTAAGGCTTTTTTTAGATAATTTTGAATAGAATTATAAAGATAGATATATACATATGTTCCCATTTTTTTAAAGAATTTCAACTTAATTATATATTTCTCTATAGAACATCTATACATATTATAAAACAAAGTCCCCAAAAGCGTCGTTTCTCAAAATCTACTGAACAGATTTTTGTATGGTTTTTATTAATAGGTAGTAAAATTCTTTCAGAAAGTTCAGGGTAATACTACATTATGGCATTCTGTAAACTGAGATAGGAAAATCTTTGTAAAAAAATTATTTCCACATAGGCAAAGCTACAGGCAAAGCTTGTTCTAAAATAAAATGAACCATGTATACTAGCTTTATATTTATTATCCTAAAGTCAAGTTGGAAGCTTGTACTTTAGAGAAAATAATTTATTTGATTGAATGTAAAAAGTATATTTTTATCTGGGATTTATAAGTGATGTGGATGAAATTATTAATTAACCTTGTAATCCTCGATTGAGATATATAAAATCAATTAATTATTGTAGACAATTTATTTTGGGATGAGATTTTGTGAATTTTTTAAAATGAATGTAAATAACAGTTTGTAAAATTTTGCTGTGCTATTGTGTTAGTATTTCAATATTATATTGGCAGATTACTGTATAACCTTTTGAGTGCAATATCCCCTAATGCTCTATAAGAGAGTAATATCATAAAATTTCCTAAAATTACCTAAAATTTCGATTCCTCATTAGCAATTGTAATGAATTATAGTTAAAAACTGATTGTCAAACTGACTGCAACAATATTTATTTATATGAATATCCATTGTACATTTTAAATAGATTCAAGTACATTAATAATGATAATATTTCTATTCATTTTTGTGTATTAAATAGTTATTATATAGCTATAACAATTTAATAAAAAAAAAATATTATTGAGTTAGTTTTGCTGTTTATATATCGAAAATTTAATTATATTCAACAAGTTTGTGAGTTATATGTTTCATAAATTTCTTCATTTATAGATGGAGCTAGATAGTGAACAGCTTGGAAACTTATCACTTGAAGGAGGTAAAAAGTTGTCAGAAATATTGGCACTGTTTATTGGATCTGTTGGTGAAAATGCGATCCTACGGCGAGCTGAATGTTGGAAAGCAAATACTAGAGATGTGAAGATTACAGCCTATACACACCCTGCACCAGCCACACCTAGTGATTATTCTTTTGGCAAATATGGAGCGTTGTTAGCTTACAAACAACCTAATGACATAGAAGATATGGGAAAGCAAATATGCCAGCATATCGTAGGATGTGCGCCCAGAAAGATCGGAAATAAGGAAAAAGACAAACCAGCTGAAAACTCTGATGATGAAACGTGTCTTATTTTTCAAGAATATTTATTGGATCCTTCCTACACTGTAGATGAGATATTACAAATGAATAAAGTTGAAATATTAGATTATGTAAGATTTTCATGTGGTGAAGAAGCAGAGGTTGAAATGCCTGGTATTGAAAAACAACCTTTGGACACTGTTCAAACACTGCAGTAGTAATATAATATACAGATAATATGGTTATTAGTTATTAATTCACCAAATTAAATCGTTATTAAAGAATTTATTTGTCATTCAGAATTTTTTTATTTCCTTATATTTCGGTTACAATTTTTTTATTGTAGTCTGTTTTTGTTCCCTTCCATAAAAACATTCTACAGTCCTTTTTCCAAAACATTGCTATTTGGGAGGGCTCAAAATCGTAGCCGTGATAATGAAGTACTTCAGGAGGGACCACGTGTAGTGCAAACGTATTTCGCTCCCTAGTTCTGAACGGCATGATTGTAGCTTGCTGCAAGTGATATCCACAGGAGCACACGGGTGCAATCCTTGGTGTTGCTATTGGATTAATGCTGTTGGGGTTAAAACGGTGTAAATTATTACAAAATCGTAGTTCTTCAACAGCCCCAGTGAATGATTGTGTGGAACGCAACGCCATCGGCCTAGCATTTTGATTCTCCGAATTGTTTCGAAAGCCAACTGTTGATACTGATTTTTTGGTTACATTGTGAGTTTCTGCTCGGCTTTTATATTCATCCTCGGCAACAGTGTACATTACTTGTAAAATTATATTTTACGTAAAAAAAACATACAATTTCAATAGTATAGCAATAATTTAAATGTCAAGACACTTGTCATTTACAATATATAAACCAGAATAATCAAATATTATATGATATGAAACCTTTGTTAATTAGCATAACTACGGCAACGTTCACAGAAAAGTTTTGATTAAGAAGAACAAAAAGTTTTTAGCTAGAGAAATAGTCACTTTGCAATCCAAATCATAATCAATCCGGCGTGTGGTATTCGGCTGAGTAGAATAGACCACCCACTAATAGACTAAGGTAAGTTGATCCTCCGTGCGATCCGGTTAAGTAGAATAGACCCTTTTTCTTACCGAGGTGTCGTAAAATACGACTAAGGTAAGGTGATGTCAGGAAGGCGACCGGTCGAAAAATACGTAGCCAAATCATGTGACATGTTTATAGCTTTTACCCGCAACTACGATCGATCCGAGTCATTTCACAAGCCGTAACTGGTGGGGCTTCAGGCCTCGATGTTACACCTCTTTACCCGGGCCTCACAGGCGAAAAGATTCTCGGTAATGTACTTTGACATTTTTCTAAGTCGGGAGTCAGACGGTTAAGGCGGACGCCTAGCGGTAAGGTGTTATCGAGATCTCATCTCATCTTCTTCCACGACATCCTTCGCTCGTTCCGAAGTCAGGAGCTCTCCTGCAACTTCTTCGCGTGGACTGTTGGCGTGATTGGTTGATAATAGATGGCGCTTTTCAATGTCATCCTATTCGTTACCTGAAATATTAACAGGATTTGTATAGCATATATGTTACTGGTGTATAAGTAATAATTGTGCCAAATTTCATCGATATTGGTTCACCGTAAAAGAATAACAAACACACATTCATCCATACAAACAAATTTTCGCAATTATAATATTAGTAGAATTACCTAGTAGGATTTTTCTGAAACGACACATTACCAAAAAAAGAAACTTGTAAAATAGTATATTGAGTCAAAACGAACTTAAATTGTCCTTGAATTATAACATAATGCACAATATACGAGCCCTGATTAAATCGTGTCTCCGCAAACGATATTGGGTTAGGTTATTGTGTTGCGACTACAATAGTGGATCGAATCTAATACTTCGCTGTCGGCACATTCTGTGACCGCTGAAGTTGAACGATGAATTTGCAATCTACCGATAAATCATAGCACACGGCTAATAACGCTATTATTGTTATAAAAACAAGATGATTGCAGTGGATGGACTACAAGCTACTTGTTTGATTTTAAATACACTACACCGAATAATTTCCTCGTGCATTCTTATTATTTTTTTTAAGTTAATATCTCTTTATAATACTTACTTCTTTTTTTAATTTAGACTGGTTTGGTTGGAAGAGACTCCGATTCCGGAATAGGCCAGCTATTGCACATTATGTTGTTTTATTATTATTATTTTTATAAAGTAATAATAAAATTATTTTGTTATAATCCGCGATAAAGTAAAATAGAAAATATATATAATGCTAAATGTACAGTGGACAATCCGTTTTTATACCTAATACATGCAGGATTCGTTAATACATATGGTTCGGTTGCGGAGCGGAATAATTGTTAAGTTTGTGATAGTGAACGTACGTGTATAGTGCTTGTGTATTGTGGTGGCGGTGGTGGAGGTTTGTGCATGTGTTTTTACGAATCCTGCATGTATCAGGTATGAAAAAGGATTATCCACTCTACAATAAAGATTAATGCATTAATGCAATAAAGAGATTACATACAAACGAACTTTTTTTGTTAGAAAAATAGGTTATCTCACGTGGCAATAAGTAAAATCGTAATCTTATTAAATTTGTGATTAGGTAAGGATAAACTATTATTATAGGTAACGATAAAAAGCTGACATAGCCCAACGGTGAGAACGTGCGACTTACGCGTTACGGGTTCAAACTCCAGACAGGCACCAATGAGTTTCTTTATTAAAACTTATGTGTCTAATTGATAAATGCAATTTATCACACGCTTTTCGGTGTAGAAAAACATCACGAGGAAACTTGCATATCTCTAGAGAATCCTAGGCCGAGTCACTTTTATGAGGCGAGTCATTCTGAAAACATAAATATTTAAAAGGAGACCTAGACAACTGAAACTTAACTCATGTTAACATGATAATTTCTGAACATAATAACAAGGGTTCGTTCCACAATTATTCTACCTTATACACACTCTCCAAACAAAATGAGCAACAAAGCATGCAACAAATACTCACTTATTATCACCTCGGTATGTTATTAATTGTAATTTACAACAATTAAAACAATTAACGTTAAATACTTTGCATTGTGTATGCAGAGCGTAAAGAATAAATCTGATGAAACTGAATAGCAGGCATACCTTTCAAAATATTTTGTTCATTATAACTTCACGTTGAGTATGGGTCTAACGAACGAAAGTGAACATACCTATTACATGGTATTGACAAAGTGCGCGTCGAACCGTGGTTCCTATACCAGATTTATCAGTTGGCAAATTATTATAACCTTTGAACAGTCGTCAGCCTCAGGCGCGAGCCTCAGGTTCTACAACACCAACAGAATAGTGGATGTTCCACAAATATCGTAGCGAAAATTACAAAAAGCTGAATGGACATTTATCAGGTTAATACATTTTATAAATAATTTTTGTATTTAAATAAACTTTTGTTATTTTACAAATATAAATAGCTTTGTTACCTATAACATATTTATATTTATCAAATGATCATAAAGTAATACATATAAGAAAATAATTGATTTCACTGTTTCAAGAAACTTGATAGTATGTTTAAGAATAGTCGATATATCAATCACTCATTTACATGAGATATTTACATTACATGTAAAATTTATAACAGATTTTAATCAACTTAATTCAATTTCGGGTTAAATCTAAAGTATTAATACAGTTTATATGGCCATCTTTGTGCAAATCTAATTTAATTCGTACCTAAAGCATTTTTGCGTAATTAAATAACTTTCCAAATACATAAACAAACTTTTACATCAAACAATATTAACGTAGGACTTTGGTGAAGCTGAAGCTTAATATTTTATGGAATTAGGCGTTAGTTTACGGAGATTAACAATACAAAAGTAATAAATAATTTATGGAATTAGGCGTTACTTTACGGAGACATATAATACAAAAGTAATAAATAATTTATGGAATTAGACGTTACTTTACGGAAATCCATAATACAAAACTAATAATAAAATTATTTTGCTATAATCCGCGATAAAGTAAAATAGAAAATATATATAATGCTAAATGTACAGTGGACAATCCGTTTTTATACCTAATACATGCAGGATTCGTTAATACATATGGTTCGGTTGCGGAGCGGAATAATTGTTAAGTTTGTGATAGTGAACGTACGTGTATAGTGCTTGTGTATTGTGGTGGCGGTGGTGGAGGTTTGTGCATGTGTTTTTACGAATCCTGCATGTATCAGGTATGAAAAAGGATTATCCACTCTACAATAAAGATTAATGCATTAATGCAATAAAGAGATTACATACAAACGAACTTTTTTTGTTAGAAAAATAGGTTATCTCACGTGGCAATAAGTAAAATCGTAATCTTATTAAATTTGTGATTAGGTAAGGATAAACTATTATTATAGGTAACGATAAAAAGCTGACATAGCCCAACGGTGAGAACGTGCGACTTACGCGTTACGGGTTCAAACTCCAGACAGGCACCAATGAGTTTCTTTATTAAAACTTATGTGTCTAATTGATAAATGCAATTTATCACACGCTTTTCGGTGTAGAAAAACATCACGAGGAAACTTGCATATCTCTAGAGAATCCTAGGCCGAGTCACTTTTATGAGGCGAGTCATTCTGAAAACATAAATATTTAAAAGGAGACCTAGACAACTGAAACTTAACTCATGTTAACATGATAATTTCTGAACATAATAACAAGGGTTCGTTCCACAATTATTCTACCTTATACACACTCTCCAAACAAAATGAGCAACAAAGCATGCAACAAATACTCACTTATTATCACCTCGGTATGTTATTAATTGTAATTTACAACAATTAAAACAATTAACGTTAAATACTTTGCATTGTGTATGCAGAGCGTAAAGAATAAATCTGATGAAACTGAATAGCAGGCATACCTTTCAAAATATTTTGTTCATTATAACTTCACGTTGAGTATGGGTCTAACGAACGAAAGTGAACATACCTATTACATGGTATTGACAAAGTGCGCGTCGAACCGTGGTTCCTATACCAGATTTATCAGTTGGCAAATTATTATAACCTTTGAACAGTCGTCAGCCTCAGGCGCGAGCCTCAGGTTCTACAACACCAACAGAATAGTGGATGTTCCACAAATATCGTAGCGAAAATTACAAAAAGCTGAATGGACATTTATCAGGTTAATACATTTTATAAATAATTTTTGTATTTAAATAAACTTTTGTTATTTTACAAATATAAATAGCTTTGTTACCTATAACATATTTATATTTATCAAATGATCATAAAGTAATACATATAAGAAAATAATTGATTTCACTGTTTCAAGAAACTTGATAGTATGTTTAAGAATAGTCGATATATCAATCACTCATTTACATGAGATATTTACATTACATGTAAAATTTATAACAGATTTTAATCAACTTAATTCAATTTCGGGTTAAATCTAAAGTATTAATACAGTTTATATGGCCATCTTTGTGCAAATCTAATTTAATTCGTACCTAAAGCATTTTTGCGTAATTAAATAACTTTCCAAATACATAAACAAACTTTTACATCAAACAATATTAACGTAGGACTTTGGTGAAGCTGAAGCTTAATATTTTATGGAATTAGGCGTTAGTTTACGGAGATTAACAATACAAAAGTAATAAATAATTTATGGAATTAGGCGTTACTTTACGGAGACATATAATACAAAAGTAATAAATAATTTATGGAATTAGACGTTACTTTACGGAAATCCATAATACAAAACTAATAATAAAATTATTTTGCTATAATCCGCGATGAAGCAAACTAGAAAATATATATAATGCTAAATGTGGAGTGGACAGTCCGTTTTCATAACTGATACATGCAGGATTCGTAAAAACACATGCACAAACCTCCACCACCGCCACCACAATACACAATCGCGGAATATAGCAAAATAATTTTATTATTACTTTTGTAGAGGCTTAATAATTATTCTAAAATCTTTTACACTTATCTTTAAGTATTTATAACGTATACACGTATACTTATCTACGTTCCGTAATAATTGAGATACAAAATGTGATATTTTATTTATTAATTCTACAATTACTAGTTAAAACAGTTGTTAGCGCTGATGAAAACATGATATTCCCCAGCCATCATACGGCTACAACACGCCATTCGGACTTTCGCGTGAAATAATTTATTCCTGTGTTTATTAAAATATGCGTGTTCAGTTAGCGTGGAAAAAGTTTTCTTTTCTCGTCCACCGGTCAGCCGTACTAAACAGTATTCACTATTCAGTGTAAGGAGTGTGGATCTACGTTACGGTCGTCTCATTTGGTGTATTCTCGAGTGATCACTAGGCTGGGTTTGGTGGGAGCGGTACGGTTTCAGGTGATGGCAGTCTGCCCCTGACCACGGCCAAGAATATGCACATCCTCGAAATTGGCGCAGAACAAGTAAACATATTTGTGTCTTAGATTCGTAGTGAATAAAATTGTTGTGTTTGATTTAATTATATCCGCCGTGTGTGTTTGTGTGAACAAATTATTTTGTATTATTTGTTATTATAGGTTTTTTAGAATATTTTAATACTGATTTTCGGGAAATAGTAGGTGTACTTAGATAAAATGTTATAGTTGAATAAGAAGTGAATAATATTGAAATATTTATGTACCTACAAATTGATTTAAGAAAAAAATACTCGAGTCATTGCGTGTTTTTAATCTTCAGTGAAATAATCTGCCGGTCAATACAATCCGATAGGGAGTGCCCTAAAGTTATTCGTAGCAATAAGGGTTATTTTCATTTTGCGTCAATCTTGAAGTAAAATTGACCTATATATGATACGAAGAAAGTGAAATAGTGTACACCACAAAATGCCTCAATTTTAATTGAAACCATTCGAACATTTCGATGATGTAAAAAACGCATAAATCTTTTTCTTAAAATTTAATTGAATGAATATTAATTTCAGTCCTTTTATTTTGATATTAAGAGAGAATATCTATATTAATAATATAACCTCGCACAACGTTGATGTGTATTTATAGGGCTTGATTTAGTTTGTTTGGGATTAGTTCGAATATTAATGCAAATCTGTTAATCAATATGTAGGTAAACAACGTGCGGGTAGTTGGTAATTGGGTGCGCATATGTAACTCACGCAGTTTATTGGCATTGTAAATAAAACATGGTGATTTACCTTTTTTATGGTCTGATACAGGAAGATGAAGGTGGATCGCCGCGGTCGGTGCCCCAGGATGCAATCTTCCGCACCGTGCCCAAAGACTACACAACCTTCCTCGTTTGGAGAGTAACGGTAGGCATTCAAAACGTCAGTAATAAACCACTATATGTTATATATACAGTCATCATCTTCCTGCCCTTATCCCATTCTAAGTGGGGTCGGCACAACATGTTATAAACATGCTGTCACATGATTTGGCTGCGTTTTTACGACCGGCCGCCTGCCTGACGTCAACTTACCTGAGTCGTATTTTACGACATCTCGGTAAGAAAGAGGGTGGTCTATTCTACTAAACCGGATACCACACTGTGGGTCGACTTACCTTAGTCGCCTTTTACGACACCTCGGTAAGAAATGAGGGTGGTACTATTCTATTCAGCCGGATACCACACTGCGTATGTTATATATACAGTATACATCCAAAATATCAATATATGTCAGTAAAATACTTTCAGTATAAATATTTTTTTAAAGACTTGAATTAAATATAATTTGTACAAACGTGTATTTTCTTCTATTTATTATGCTAACACTGGACTCGTAAGAAGACTTAAAAGGACAAAACCTTTTGAGTTAGTTTAATATAGTGATAGTGTAGTGTAGTGCTAGTGCTACTTGAAAGAACACAAGAACAAAGTGTCTCACATACCAAGAAAGACTAAGATAAGTCACTGGACCTATTCTTAGATATAAGTTAATTTATAAGTTTAGGTAATCTTTAAGTTGCTTATTAGCCTCTTGGCTAGATTGCAGCATCAATAAAGTGCTTCCTTTTGGTTGTTCTTTATAAAAGCAAAAAAAAAAAAAAACTTATTATGCTATCCCAACCCTTGGGTCCAACTTACAATCACTTTTCGAGTAAGCGTGAACGCTTTAGCAAAAAAAGATAAAGGTTATATTCTTAAAAACCTATTGTATGTAAACATTTAAAGACGTGTACCAGACAATTCGATTGGCTCAATTGCATTGTTCTTTATAAATTACAGTGTAATTAATTTTAGGCAGAGAAAACGTTGTCGCAAGTTGGTTAGTTAGAATATTGGCTTGAATAAGTAGGTTAAGGTAAATTGTTGATTTCTCCTAAATTTATATTTGGAAAAGTATTTGTAATAAATACTTGTATATGTTATAAAATCCTTTGCTATAGAAAACATATAAAAACATAGTTTTTGTATTGAAACCGCGTCCCGGCATTGCAGCTGCAATAACGCCGTGTAAAGAGCTCATGAATAAGTTACCCTGATGGGCTTGAAACTGATCGGGCAAATCCGATAGAATAAGACGTAAGTAAAGCAAGTAAAGGTTTCTATACATAAACTATGAATACCACTCACAATAGTTTAAATTTAGGAAATTAAAAACATTATTATAATATTCCTTATTGCGTCGTTCATATCCTAATATGACCAATTTATTCAATATTCCCTATATATCTGATATTTTTTAGTTTTCAAATTCCAAATGAAATTTTACCGTTCATTAGTTTGGCTTCTCTTATACTGTGTATAAATGCCATTTCAATATTTTTTGTTAGTTGTTTATATTATCGTTTTGTTCATCGCTAACTTAACAGCGCGATGACGCGTGCTAACATTAAAATACGCTGCGTTCACTGGATAATGTACAAAAGTTCGTCGTATATCTTGTTTAAAATTCTAAAATACAGAGCACACATTTATTTTAATTTTTACTAACATATAGCACATATAAATCATTTTTATTTGATGTAACAGTAAGATACGGGCTCCTTCAACGCTTTAGTGCAAGTATCATAATCTAGAATACATAAATAGTATTCTAGATTATGCTACTTGATGCAGATTATGCATCTTGTCGTTTTAAGAAGAGTGACGTAAATATTAAATTTTGTTGCTCAATGTTGACCATTCACGAAATCCATGTGAATTGGCAGTTAGCGCGATGTTACATCGCACGATTTGCAAATATGTATTACAAAAGATTACAAACTGTTGTAAACTATCGCGAGATCTATGCCAGTTTCGCTTTCACCGTGTGTGACAATTACATACATTCAAACCATAACTATCTATAATCTCGGACATTTTCTCATGGTTCGTTTAGGTTAACAGTTTTCCGGAAGTTGTGTTGCATGACCCGCAACGCTTGCCGCTTGTAAAATACCTTGATTGTTTTTTGTTTAATTATACTAATAACTAATACTAATACTAATTATATACTAATAACTAATACTAATTATTATACAGACTAGCTTATACCCGCAATTTCGTTCGCGTGGGCTGTTATCGCGTGATAGGTTGATAATAGATGGCGCTTTTCAATGTCATCCTATTCCTGTAGGATTAACATGATTTTTATAGCCTATATGTTACCTCAGTGTATAAGGAATTATTGTGCCAAATTTCATCGTTATTGGTTCAGCGGATTCGCCGTGAAAGAATAAGAAATATACTTACAAACTTTCGCATTTATAATATTAGAATGATAAAATGAACACCATCTTCTTTTAGTAGGCATATAATTAAATAAACTCCATGTGTATTGATCTTTTGATACTTATAAATTTCAAAAAGCGTCAGAAATTCAAAATCGTGATGTCAAAAAACAGCAGCAGTATATAGGGAATATAAAATTTGTAAAATTAGATTTTGATCACACGAAATAGCGACTTGATAGTGAACGGGATGACTAACTTGTGAATTGTTTCAATCTAAGAAAGCGCAACTTATCAAAATACTTATAGAAATTCTTCCTGAAATATTCTAGACTAATCTCCGCAACCTAGGAAATGTTACAATGGCCAAGGGATTGTGAAGGAATGAATGCCATTTACATTCCATAAATACTAATAGGTGTTTTTAGACTGTTTAAAAGGTAAATTTCGTTTCTCTTGTCCATGTAGTTATAAACTTAGTCATTGCTGTTTCGTTCGTCCATTTATGGACTTAGTTACCATTTCTATGATAATGTAATAAGCAAAAGTCGATGTTTCTCGCAAATTAAAATGTGTAGCTCTAAGCAACAGTAGCTAATGGTAAAATCTATCTTATAAAGCAGTACTTAGAAGCCAACTAAATGTTTAACGAGGCTTGTAATCCTATTTTTCAGAGATTAATAACAGCACATTCCGCTTCCACTTCCGCTTTATACCTCTTATTTTAAATAATTTTTAGGAATTTCCGAGAACGAATAAAACATGAAATTGTTTTGCCTTCATTGCTTTTTTTGATGTTTAATTATAGACAGGAGAAGGTTCAACATTAATAATAATAATATTTTGCTATAATCTGAGATAATGTTCTTAGGAGAGATATTTTTTTTAGTTTGTAATAGCTATAACAGGACAGCCCGTAAAAGAAAACGGTTTTGATAAATAAGTTATTTATGACAAATTAAAATTCTACTAACAATTGATTGGTGTTTTAGAACTATTTAAGTGTTATAAAAAGAAGCCTGATGTTTTGGCAGCGGACGAGACATTTGTGAAAGGCTGATACAAGAAACTCATTTATTCTCAGAACACAACATAACAAAACAATTGTTGTTTTGACACAGTTTCTGCAGCTTTTGGTCACGTTTTAGTTTACGCGATCACATAATTTTAACACAAACACAATTTTATAACCGATTTAGGTTCATACAATTTAGGATTACACGAAGTTGTATTAATGCACAAACTGTTATTGTGTCCAACATGAGCTTAACTTAAATGGCTTTGGTCAAATACTGGTCTTCAGTGTCGGTGAATATTACATGTATTTTTTTTTACAATTAGTTACAGAATGTCTTTATATACAACATTCACAGCTTTCTTGTCATTTAAAAAACTCTTGAAAGAGCGACATATAAATTCGAAGTGCTATAGGGCGAAGCGCGGCTTCCTCACGGCATTTTAAATCTGTAATATCTCCGAAAATGTTCACTTAAATTATATGCTGTAAACGGCCATATTGATCTATATTAAATCAACATTGTATTTAAGGTCCTTAATTGGATAAGGATTAATGCTGTATTGTATAAAAATTGCTTTGAACATAATTCATTATTTTTCGTAAAAGTAAATGACAAAATAAACTATTGTGGGTTATCCATAAGAGATAGACATATACCATCGCGGATTTTTCGGTAGACCTTTTCAAGGTGTACAAATAGTACATCATTTTGATAAATCTCGTAGGGTTTAGTATGCGTTTGCAATGTAAGCGGAACAAAATATAATTATTTACAACATCGCATTATAAACCTCAAAAATTACAGTATTTCTCTCCTCCTTCTCTATTGAATGTTATTATACATATAAACCTTCCTCTTGAATCACTCTATCTATTAAAAAAAACCTCATCAAAATCTGTTGCGTAGTTTTAAAGATTTAAGCATACATCGGGATATAGGGACGAACAAAGAATGCGACTTTGTTTTATATTAGGTATGTAGTGATTTTAACCGTAGGGTTAAAATAGGCACTAAAAAATAAAAGCTATGGGTACCGAATTATAGATATAAATCATTTATTTTGCCTTTTCTCTGAAGAAAAAATGTCCCAAGTTATACTGGGTTTGAATTTGATTTATTTTTTAAACACACGTACACACTCAACCATTCGCACACACACAAATAATTTAGGGATTAGATATATATATCATTCAATACATTAATTTTATGTTATTAATCAATTAACACCGTAAGCCGTGTGGTATCCGGCAGAATACGTAGCCAAATCATGTTTATAACATGTCCGGCCGACCCCACTTAGACTGGGATAAGGGCAGGAAGATAATACAAAATCAATTAATACAGTGTGCGTTTTAAATTCAATGTCAGTACATTTAATAATAGAAATTGCAAAAGTTTTTGTATTTTAATTGGTCTTTTACAAATAAATTATAAAAATTTCGATCGATGATAATAACGATTAAAATTAGTTTGAAACAAAATCATATCCACGTGCGTAACATTTGTTTCATCTAATAATTAGAAGAGAAAGGAAATTATACACTTATCACATGGCATATCTAATAAACTTTTGACTTTCCATTTGTTATGAATGTTGTCGGATTTTATATGTATTTACTTATTTGAAGAATTAATAACATTTAGTTATGAGGCCTTTATAAAATATATTTTGCTATATTACTTTTATATAATCATTATGGTCCTTCATAAAGTTGTGGGGCAATACAATTCATACATAGTTGAAATAAGTCAAGTTATAAATGCTTTTAACAGAATTTCACGTCCCTACTATTAACCAATTGAGTAGTTCCTTCGTCTGAAGCCAATTTTGGCAGCAGCATTAGGCCATGCTTATCATAAGCATGCATTGTCATCGGGACTAAACTAGTATATAAAATTTCAGCTTAATCGAACCCAGAGAAGTCAAATTTAGCTTGCAAGATTCACCTTTACATACATATATTGCAAGTGGAATAAAAGCTTTTAAAAACAAACATATTTTTAACTATGAACATACCGATGTTAATGCTAATCGATATGGGTACATACGACATGATACTCGCCTGTAGTATAAATCAAGAATTCAATTACTTATTTAACTTTACAATCAATAAAAGTGATATTTACTGTCATATGATAGATTACGAATAAAAATGTTTATTCAGTTTTTAAACATAACAAAGCGAGGAGAAAGTTAACTACGGTTATGTGCTATAAATTGTAGCGAGATGCATCTTTATTGCAAAGGAATGGTCGCACGCTTGTTGCTCAGCTGCAATGCACTGTCTGGAAGTGATTTACCAGTCAGCGTCTATGATTAACTAACTAGACATCTTCAATCATTTTCATGTTCGCACGGAATTAAATTTTTTTATACAAATTTATAAATATTTAGTGCCTATCAGACCGTTACCAATACTGACATTGAGCTAACAAATGTAGTATCGGGTATAATTAAAGTTAATAAATTAAGACACCGGGAAAAATGAGATGAAATGAAAATTAAAATTGAGTTATATATATTTTATTGTATATATGTATTTATTTTTAACCATCGGTAACTTTAAAAAATAGCACTTTCGAATCGTCAAATTACAATGAAGCTTTGACTGGTTCGGAAAGGTGCTCTTACCGAAAAAAACCAGCAAGAAACTCGGCGGTCACTCTTTTCAAAATTAAGTATTACAATAATGGCTTAATTAATTAAGAACAAATTCAAAATTGTACAATATAATCTAGTGCGAATCTGGTTGCAATTTAAATCCAAGCTTTCTTAACTTAACTTAACTTAGCTTACTCAGTAAGCTTACATTTACCCGTAGCAGCGTTTTTGTATTCAACTCACCGTCCCTAAAAATAGTGCATTGATTCGAGTGATTACAAGCGATTGTGGGCGATAAACCATTCGTAACGGAAGGCGCTGTGATTCATTCCTCCTACATCTTGGTACCGCTACAGGAGCAGCCACGATACGCCGTCAGCGGACCGCGACAGAACAAATTCAGTTGACTTACAGCAATTGTACGCAGACCATGGACTAATTATCAAAGTTTTTTTCTTTAATAGATTATTCAAAAGTTATAATATTTATATACTAGCTTTTACCCGCAACTTCGTTCGCGTGGACTGTTGTCGTGATTGGTTGATAATAGATGGCGTTTTTAATGTCATCCTATTCCTATACAATTAACGAATTTCTATAGCCTATATGTTACCCCGGTGTATAAGGAATAATTGTGCCTAATATCATCGATATTAGTTCAGCGGATTCGCCGTCAAAGAGAAACAAACATACGTACAGGATGTTAATAGGATTAATTCATCAACATCATAAATTATTTATTATATAAACTTTTCATCACTACATATTATAAAACGAAATTTACGAAAAATAATGCCATATTTTTGAAGCAATTTTTATACAATACAGCATTAATCCTTATCCAATTAAGTACCTTAAATAAATAGTTGATTTAATATAGATCAATATGGCCGTTTACAGCATGTAATTTAACTGAACATTTTCGGAGATATTACAGATTAAAAATGCCGTGAGGACGCCGCGCTTCGCCCTATAACACTTCGACTTTAGCTTTGTCGCTCTTTCAAGAGTTTGGGAACCATTCCATCGATCGCCGCCGTAGCGTGCGGATGTCTGGGTCGAGCGCAATCCGGTTGCCGCTCCCCCCGCCTGACTCACGCCCCTGCCGCGTTAGCTTGTGCCCGAGTGAATAAAGACATTGGACTGTTAGTGTCTCGTTCGTTCCCGTGCAAGTGGTTGTGATAGTGATATTGTGATTCGACTAGGTAGTGTGGTGCTTCACGCATAACACTTGCCGTAGGTGGTTCCGTCCGTGCGTAAGTACACTAGTTTTTAATTTAGGTACTCACCTCTTTCCCCCGAAGGGAGAGAGACTAAGACCTAGATTTTTTCTTAGGTACACACCTCCCTGCCCT
The DNA here is from genome assembly GCA_029227775.1 of Morpho helenor. Taxonomy (NCBI): domain Eukaryota; kingdom Metazoa; phylum Arthropoda; class Insecta; order Lepidoptera; family Nymphalidae; genus Morpho; species Morpho helenor. Next base: position 13,447,271 of record JARGCU010000025.1, read on the forward strand.
CCGGCAGGGAGGCCACCCCACACTAGCGGGCCAACATGGCCCCTACTTTGCGCCCCACGGGGCAACCGATACTGGACGCGATTTTCGCGTTCCTTCAGGCGCACCACCCCGCCATTTTGGTGGAGCTCACCAAGGCCCTCCCGCCCCCTCAGGGCCAGAGTGGCAGCCCGGCAGCACCTTCTCCCCCCTCTGCGGAAAAGGCCAAACCACGCTCCCGCCCCGTGTCTCCTGACATGGAAGTGGAGGAGCAATCCGACTCGGAATCCGAGACTCCCTCAGAGTCCGGTGAGGAAGCCGAAGCATCCGATGCTTCGCAGTCCCCCTCGACGTCATCCGCCTCAGACGAGGACGACGGCTTCACCGCTGTCCTATCAAAGAGCCAGAAGCGAAAGCTGAAGGCTCCTAAGACCGTCCCGCCCAAAAGGGCCACTAACGACGCAGGTGCACCTGCCCCGCGTCCCACCCCCAAACCTCAGCCTGCCTCACAGGCCACGACTCGACAGACCGACTCCACACAGGACTCGCCTATGACGGAGAGGAAGGAGAAGGTGCCGCCCCTATTTGTTAGGGAAAAAGACGCGTGGAATCGCTTAATCCCGCGCATGGACAGCTCGTCCATTCCTTTCACCTCTGCCCGGTCCACAAGCCAGGGCATAATGGTGCAATGTCCGTCTTCAACGGACCACCGTCGCCTCACGACGCTCCTGGATGCCGAAAAGATCGGCTATCACACGTACGCCCTAGAAGACGAGCGCGAACTTCGCGTCGTCATCCGCGGGCTCCCAGTAGAGCTCGATATCGAGCATATCAAAAACGACCTCCTCAGCCAGGGTCTCCCAATCAGACAGGTACACCGTATGTACCATCATAGAACCAAAGTTCCTTATGAACTTTGTCTCGCGGTCCTCGACCTCAGTCCTGAAGGCAAACGTGTCTTCAACGTAACAACGATATGCAGACTATCGGGTCTGCGTATAGAAACGCCGCGTACGCGTGGGGTAATGGGGCAGTGCCATCGCTGCCAACTTTACGGCCACTCGCAGCGCAACTGCACCGCACGACCAAGGTGCGTCAAGTGCCTGGGCGATCACGGTACTGCCGATTGCCCCAGAACGGTTCCGTCCGAGGAACCTCCCAGCTGTGTCCTCTGCAGGACCCAAGGGCACCCCGCGAGCTATCGCGGCTGCCCGAAAGTCCCGCTTAGGGCAAAACGGGGGGGCAGAAGGGCCACCCGTAAAAAGGCGGCCCGTACCGCCCCCAAACCAGCTGAGAGGTTCGTCCCCGCGCCTCTCCCCACCTCAAACCCCTGGCACAGGAAACCGGCATCCGAGCCGGCTGTGCCAGTAAAACCGGCTCAGGAGACGGTAGCGAAACCCGCCGCCGCCATCTTGAGCTCCAATACAAGAGCTGCCGCTCCTAAAGCGGCAGCCGCCCCTCCAGCAACGAGTTTCATGGACGACATGAAACTCGTTTGCGATATAGTAACCAAAATTGACACTACGGAGCTGTCAATTTTGGCAAACAAGCTGAGGAGTAATCCTCAAAACAGATTAATGGCCTTGCTCGAACACTCTAGTTTGGTGCAGGCCATCTCTAGGCTTTAAGCTTAAACCCTCACTGGGTAGGGCAAAGCCCCACTCCCTCAAGCTCGTCACGTACAACGCAGACGGGCTTATCAGACACATGGACGAAGTCCGCGATTTCGTAGTTGCACACGATATAGATATTCTTCTAATACAAGAATCCTTCTTAAAACCCCAATTTCGCAATCCCAATATTGCGAATTACAGTTTGATTAGAAATGACCGTCTGTCATCCAAAAAAGGCGGCACGCTCATTTACTACAAAAGAGCCCTCCTATGCTCCCCCCTTGATTCCCCAAAGCTCACTAACATGGAGGCTTCAGTCTGTCAGGTGGGTATGACCGGCCATCAGTCGATCATACTAGCATCAGTATACCTCAGTCCGACCAAACGGGTACTCGAAAGAGACGTCCGCACCCTTCTCGCACTAGGCGACTCTGTAATACTGGCCGGAGACTTCAACTCCAAACATGGCCAATGGAACTCTCGCCGAACCAACCGGAACGGCACAATACTACAAGGCCTCAACGGCCTTCCAAACCTCGCTTTTGAGGTGATAGCCCCTAACGAGCCCACCAGATACCCGCCTAACGGGGATCCAAACAGAGCAGATGTGTTAGATATATACATTTTCAAAAATGTAGCTCTCCAGTTACATTCTATAGAAGTCCTGCATGAATTAGACTCGGACCACCGTCCGGTTCTAATTCAGTTAGGGCAATCTACCTCCACGACCCCTCCCACGAAAACGATAATCGACTGGAGTAAATTAGGCGGGAAACTCCAGTCCCTAGACTCAGACCACCTAGTTCAAATTCCTGACAAGATAGACTCCGTGGATAGTGCCAAGTTCGCTGTTACCCACCTTACTAAACATATAACAGACTAACTCGAGCGTTGCTCCAAGGAAGTCCCCGACGACCGCGGTCGTGGGAGACTGCCGGACGACCTGCGCGACCTACTTAGACGTAAACGTGCCGCCACTAGGGCCCATGACGCATACCCGACAGACGAAAACCGGAGAACACTCCGGCGACTTCAAAGAGAGGTTAGAGAAAAACTCAGCCTCAACCGTCAGTCCGCCTGGGACAACAAACTCTCAGAGATCTCGCCGAGTCACCTGGCTTTCTGGAAACTGGCGAAATCCCTGAGAGGAGACCAGTGTGCAGCTACACCTCCATTAATACGTTCAAACCGTCCGGTCGCTTTTGACGACATCGATAAGGCCGAATGCTTGGCTGACAGTCTTGAGGGACAATGTACTAACAATCCCAGTCATCCCGAACACGCCGAATTCCACTCGGAAGTGGAAATGGCGGCGGCTAGGATATCCGCGAAGGCTCCCGAAAGCGAGCCGCTCACTCCCACCACCGGAGAGGAAGTCCGTTCCATTATCCAAAACCTGAAGACCCGCAAGTCCCCAGGCCCCGACTCCATATCCAACAAAGCACTCAAGTGCCTCCCCGACCAACTCATAAACCTATTAGTATTGATTTTCAATGCCCTCCTGTTAGGTTGCTCCTTCCCCGACGAATGGAAGGAAGCAATAGTAATAGGTATTCGTAAACCGGGAAAACCCAGTAATCTCCCGAGCAGCTATCGACCCATCAGTCTGCTCAACAGCTTAGGGAAAGTCTACGAGCGAGTAATCCTCGCTAGACTCAAAACGTTCATGGAGTCGATGAAGCTCATACCGGATGAGCAATTCGGCTTCCGCGCCAAACACACCGCGGTACAACAAGTACACCGACTTACCGAAGCCATCCTAAATGGCTTCGCCAAAAAACGGTACACCGGTACTGTCTTCTTCGATGTCGCCAAAGCCTTCGATAAGGTATGGCATGCGGGTTTAATATACAAACTCGCAAACCTAGGAATCCCCGATAGACTCGTTCTTATCATTCGCGATTATCTTACAAATCGCTCATTTAGATATCGTATTGATGGTGCGCTCTCCTCAAGACGTACCTTACGCGCCGGAGTCCCCCAAGGTTCGGTACTCGCACCGTTCCTCTACTCGCTCTATACGAGTGACATCCCACGATTCTCCACTAAAACTAGTGCAGTCACCCACTTAGCCATGTTCGCGGACGATACCGCAATCTATACCACTTGTAGAGATCCCATAACCATTAATGATAGGCTCCAAAGAGCAACCAACCAGCTCGGAAGCTGGTTCCGCCGGTGGAGAATCGAAATAAATCCCGATAAAAGCGCAGCAATGTTCTTTGCGAGATCTAGGAGAGCCATGGACTTCATCCGGACGCCTCCTAGAGTCTCTATTTACAACAAATATATAGATTGGCAAAAGGAAGTCAAATACTTAGGTGTCATCCTCGAACCTACCCTATCCTTTATCCGACACATCCGCGTTGTCCGTAACCGGGCAGCGTTCGCCATGGGACGCCTCAATCCGATACTGTGCAAGGCAAGTAAACTGTCACTTCGCAACAAAGTGACACTTTACAAAACTTGCATCAGACCCATCATGACGTATGCGAGCGTCACGTTCGCGCACGTCCCGAAATCACGACTGTGTCCGTTGCAGACACTTCAAAATCGATTCATGCGTACAGCCACTGGCTGTCCGTGGTTCGTGCGCAACGTGAACCTCCATAGAGATCTCGACCTACCCACGATAGCCGATCTTTTCAGACGATTCTCGACGACTTACTTCGAGAAAGCGTCCATCCACCCAAACCCCCTTATAGTGGCCGCGTCCAACTATAAGGTGTTCAGGCACCCCAATAAGATTCACAGGCGCCCGAAGAGCGTCCTTAACGACCCCGACGATGCTATCACGGCATCCAACAAGATACACACATTACATCTACACAAACAGCGTCTTCGCCGGCGAAGACGAGGTCCCCGCTTGCTTGTGTCAAGCGGCCGCAGCCCTCTGCCGCGGCCGCCGTGACGCAGACTTCTTCCAAGTCATTTATTAGATGCAGCCCTCCAAAAACGCGCCGCCTTAAGCCGAGGTTCGGTCTCGCAGGAGACACCCTTAAGGCGACGCCCCCTGTAGCGCGGGTGCTTGTAATGCACCCGCATGTATCATCCATTTCTCGGCGATGCTTCAGCGCTCGCCCGTCTTATCGGTGACGCTGTCAAAGCCATTAGGGCTAACAGCATTAGTCATATTCGAAAAAAAAAAAAAAAAAAAAAAAAAAAAAAAATTCAAGAGTTTGTTTAAAGACATTCTGTAATTAATTGTAAAAATAAAATACATAGGGAAAATGTAAAAGTAAATAAGTAAAAATGTACTATATGAATTTAGTTATTCCAAAGATAGCAGGAAATCTTCTTGGTATAGGGAAAGGAAATTGTTTTTCTCCAAATTTAACGCGTGCGGGCCACGGGCAGTAATGAATAAATCAAAACTACTCGATCGATTTTAATCATTTTTTTTACACTGACTGACATGGGATATATATTTTATACCCGTGCGAAGCAGGGGCAGGCCGCTAGTAGTTTATATAACAACCAGCGATTTTGTCGGTGGAGACAAAAGTACCGAGATAAAAAATAGCCTAAACTATCTCCATAACTAAAATCGCTATGATCCATTGCGCCGTTTGGTGAAAAGGACAAACAAGAAATAAACACACTGTCGCGTTAAAACATTTATTATATTATAAATGCTAATATCTATCCGTCTTTCTTCCCTTCTATCTCTTACGCTTACAGGGCTATTTCCCTTGAGCAATATTGATGGCATTTAGTTCATTTGAAGCTTTTATACCGGCCTTTACATATAAGATAAAATATATCTCTTTTTCCTTCGGGAACACAAGCAGTTGGTGTGAATTAAATCGCGGCTACAGCTAGTTTAATAATATGAACTGTAGTAAAATTTTTAATTATTAATGGTAATTTATGGAACCAGGCGTTACTTAGCTAAGAATTGTTAGGGATAAAATATATTTGCCTTAAATCCACGTTTGTTAAGAGAATCCATGTAGTGTAGGAAGGAAGTGTACAACGTTTCGCCCTGTAACATCAGGAGAATAGGCTCTACGATAAAATTTTGCTTCTTTAGCTTCATTGACTTTACGACTACGATTTTTAAGCTTTATAAATATTACTTATTTTATTTTTTTCCAAGTCGATAATATGAATGTACAATAGGAGAATTTCACGAAAACCCAATATGTTGAAACCGGTTACAAAATTATCATTGTTTGCGTTAATAATTCCTGCCTATTGTTTAATAGGTACCTAAGCTTAACAATGGAGCATGAATGACGATTGTTTTGATATTATTTGGCCATTTAATTTGCATTCATTAATGAGAATTTTCATTTAAATTGGCTACAATAATATTGCAAACGCATGCAAGTTTCGACCAAGTCGAAAACTTGATCCCCGAGATTTACTCCTATATGATACTTGCTTAAATATAGTACGTATATAAAATGTTTTGAAGTTTGGAAACCATGAAGAATTCATTTCTCTGCCTCTTTTTCTTCAACCGATGGACGGAAAACTTGATCCCCGAGATTTACTCCTATATGATACTTGCTTAAATATAGTACGTATATAAAATGTTTTGAAGTTTGGAAACCATGAAGAATTCATTTCTCTGCCTCTTTTTCTTCAACCGATGGACGGAAAACTTGATCCCCGAGATTTACTCCTATATGATACTTGCTTAAATATAGTACGTATATAAAATGTTTTGAAGTTTGGAAACCATGAACAATTCATTTCTCTGCCTCTTTTTCTTCAACCGATGGACGTCCACAGCTCTCATGAGATTTGCACACCACACTATCTCGAGCCGTTTGGATCTAGCGTACTCGTATCCCCATTGCCTATTTTACGCCATCAATTCATCTCGTAGGGAATCTATCAACGCTATGTTCACCGGTACGGGGCGGTCATCCAGCACCTTAAAATCTCAACACCCATCGGTTCCTATGTGCTCCGTTCATTGCCACTTTAGCTTTGCGCTGAGCTATATCAATAACTCGATATATTTCATAAGACATAAGATTTGCAGCTGTGACTAATTTACTTTATCTCTTCGCTTCATCTTTATTAATTAAATTAAGCGTGTCAATTTGCAATCTGTATCCTACTATTGACGCAATATTGTAAGGCGTTAAATTGTAAGTCATGCATGAGCACAATAAACAATACTGTGACTCATAAATCATAAATAGGTTGATCACCATCTGCACGTTGTGACTAAATTAAAGATTACATAATTATATATAATAACCTTGAAAACAATAAAGAGTAAAATAATAGCTTCTATTCTAATTATATACACAAACAGACAGACGGACGCGGCTGGCGATACTAATATGTAAAGATTGACTTAATCCAAAGGTAATAATAAAATTATTTTGCTTTAATCCAAAATAATGCGGATGAAACCTTTGTGTTATGGATCGCAAAATAATGCCTAATTCTATAAAATATTTATATTGACTAAATTTTGTTGCTATACAAAACAATTAACTATTCTGAAAATATATTTGAAAAGTACGTAATTTTAATTATTAATTCAAATTAATAATAATTAATTCTAGTCGTCGTCGTGTGGTATTCCGCTGAATAGAATAGACCAACCTTACCGAGATGTCGGAAAAGGTGACTAAAGTAAGTTGACCCGCCTTGTGGTATCCGGCTAAGCAGAATAGACCACCCTCTTTCTTACTGAGATGTCGTAAAAGGCGACTAAAGAAAGTTGATGTCAGGCCTGCCGCCGTTCGTAAAATACCTAGTCGAATCATGTGACAATATGTTAATAACATGTTGTGCCGACCCCACTTAAGTAGGATAATATCAGGAGGATGAACAATTAATCCTAGTCTATGAAAATATAGGTTTACACAGCGTATTTTGTTTTTATTTTGTTTTCAGGAATCTAGCACAGAGTTATTGCCGCGCTCACACTATGGTACTTTTTATGATGCAGATGCTTATCTGGTGTATTCATGTTCTCTACTTGGTCAACCTGCCGGCCCAGATGTCATTGTGAGTCTACCATACTATCATTGAATTATTCTTTACTAGATTTGTCTGCGGCTACGCCCGCGTAGAAATCAGTTCGACTATTTTAAGAAAATGGATCACATACAGACAAAAATCTTTTAGGCGCTTTGTTTTATAATAAATATACAAAGAAATATAGATAGATATATACAAAGTATTGATGTCAAAGCTAACGAACGCATTTATTTTGATAAGGATCGATACATAAATATACGTAAAAGTAGTTATTGTGAGTTAACAATAAAAGATAGAGACTGTCGCGGACTTTTTTGTAGAGCTCTTGTACATTACTTTAATGTATGACTGATTTACGCGGCGCAGGTGACCAAAGTGCCCAAAACGCGAGTTTTTTACAACTAAGCGATCTCTTCAAAAAATTTATATAAAACCATAATGCTCTATTAATTTAAACCTTCCGGAAGAATTGTGTTTTTTGTAAAATCGGTACAAAAATCCTTTCAGGAGATTTTGAGAAAATCGATAAACCAGACAGACAGCTTTTGTTTTATTAAGTTTGTTTTATATAAGTATAGATAGATACACAGTGCAATATCAAAATCAAGTTGAATGAATAAGAAAGAATTCACGTATAATTGACGCAACTGATAAGCGAATTTCTGCTGATTCATCCATTTCTTCAGTGACTGTTGAGACTAGAGAGTTGACTAAACTAAACTAGTTCAAGTATCTTTTACTATTTCTTTTTTGTACACCACAACTTCATTCATTTAACGATTCGAAATTTCTTATTGCTTTGATAACGGTCCGGCTTTTAATAGTTGTCTTTTATATTGGGGTAATACAATCACAGCCGCCTTAGATGAATGACCTATTAGAATGGCAACAACAATATTGATTTTAAACGTCTGATTTTCAGATATTATTACATTACATAAATTTTTAGAGTCCAGTTCTTTTATTAAATCGTATATGTCTTAACTACTAATTTTATTTTGGCAATACATAGCATAACCTGTCTAATACATAATTAAGCAAAAAGAAAAAGATTTTTATTTGATCACTATACACAAAAAAAAAATCTTTTTGTTACATAGGTATACCAAATCTATGTTTGTGACAATAACATCCGCTTAGAAAGCTGCAGCGCTGCAAATATTTTGTCCTTTTAGAGCTCAAAGCTTAGATGACAGAACTCCCTTAGACAAAGTCTGCCTTTGTAAAATAAGCTTTCTATCTATTTATTTATTTTTGTATTTTTTGTACAATAAAAAAATTAAAGCACATAGGTAACAATTTTCTTTATTGTCAGCGTCGTGAAATAAAAGAAAATGGCAATGGAGAGTACGCAGAGCGCCACGTGCATGCGTGGACCGCGGAGCGAGGTAGCGCGCTGGCCGTGCTAGTTCTGCGACGGGCAACACAATTGATGGCACATTTGCAGACGCCTCTCGTATTACACAGAGAAAATGCAACAAAGGAATCACCACGGATGCTTTCATATTTTCGTGATGGTATTAGGTAAATAGACTACCTATGGAATACTTGGGTTGAGCAAAAAACGCTCTCATAGTTAATTTGCATCGTAAGTTAAATGACATTGTCATTTGCCTTTTACTTCAATAAAGGCAAATTTACCAAAACTTTAGAAGTTTACTCTTGTGACACAATCGTCACATTTGCAGAATATATCTAACATTCTGTATCTATTTCACCGTGATGTTAGGATTTTAGAAATTATTATTGTTTATTTTAATAATCATTAGTTGTCTCGAACTTGTGATTTGGCATTTTAACATTATTGGGGCATAAGTATTATAACCCTTAAAATTACCATCTGATATATGATAGAGAAATCGGCTAACAATTAGGTATAAATAAAAAAAAACATACAACTGATATCTTCTTTCTTTTTGTAGTCGTTTAATTATTTTAAACATTAATAACCGTTGTTGGTATTAATTTGATATTTTTTTACTTTAGTAATCTGTTTTAACGTTTTGTTTGTAGGATTCTCCGTAGCGGTTGCCTAAACGGCGGCCCTCGTTTGTACCGAGTTCGTGGTAATCGACCAGTGGTACTACAGTTAGAACCAGTTTCTTGGGCTCAGCTCTCTTCTGATGGCGTTTTCGTGCTGGACACCTCAAACTTAATTGTATTGTGGCTTGGACGTTCTGCTAATTTGATCGAAAAAATATTTGGAGCTAAGGTGACAGTCATTGCAGAAAAAATATTGAATTTAAGTGCTGAATATCTTTATAAATCTGTTGTTGTTATTTTATTGCAGATTGCCTATCGCATGGCACGAGGGACCGATAAGGGCATGATGGTCCGTCGAATTGCCATCGCGCATGACGGTTATGAACAAACTTTACCGACATCAGATCGTGAGCTACTAAATACGTTACTAGAGTTGCGTTCGCGTTCTGTTCGTCCACCGCCTTCTGTAGCAGAAGTACCTCGACCAGCGCGTCTCTACAAAGTCACGCAACCACCAAGAACTTCACCGATAACTATGCCTTCGCAAAAATCTCCAGCGCGTCTACAAGAAATAAAACATGCTCCTCTCTACAGAGAAGATCTACATGATGACGTAAGTTTATATCATCTAGTATCTATTTATAACTTTATCTTATACTAGTACTTTGTTATCTCTGTTGGTTTACGTGGCGCACGCGACTAAACAGCTTCCAGCAGGCAAGTTTTTTGCAACTGCATGACCTCTTCAACACAATTTACTTAAAACCGTTATGTACTATTAACCTAAACCTTCCAGAAAAATCGCGCTACCTTTTAGTAAAACCCGTACAAAAATCGGTTCAGTAGATTTTGAGAAAATCGATCACATACAGGCAGACAGCTATAGGGGACTTTGTTTTATAATAAGTATAGACTATTGTTTGTACACTAAAGGTAAGATATTCTGTTGTTTTAGGGCGTTTATATTATCGATGGAGGATCTCGAGGTGTATGGGCTTGGGTTGGATCATGTGCCCCAGTTGCGGAAGGACGTACAGCGTTGGGGGCGGCGCGGGGACTAGCTCGTGCTAAGAGAATACCTGGGCCAGTGACAACGATGACTTCTGGCCGCGAGCCGCTGGAATTTGCAGCGCTTTTCCACCGCTGGAGTTGGGCTGACGCACGCCGTGACATAAGAGTTCGCGCCGCCAGATCTGCAACAACTAAACTAGACGCTGTTAGCCTAGCTTCGAACGCGTGGCTTGCAGCGGAAGTACGTATCAAATGAATAAGATGTAAGAAATAATAGTCTCAAGTTTTTGAAGCGAGTTTTAAATCCAATATAGTTGTCTAATTTTATACAATATTGAGTTTAAGATCTTTTTACTAAGAAAATAATTTTTTTTGAATTGACTGTATGCCGTTAGCCCTAACGGCTTTTACAGTGTCACCGGGCGGGACGGGCGAGCGCAGAAGCATCGTCGAGGTTGCAAAATGCAGAGAGTAGAGCTCAGAATCTCTACTAGTGTCGGGGAACGTCATCCTAACGCAAAAAAGTCATGGTAGTTCATTTGGGGAACGGGCGGTCTAGAGAGGTGAAAGAAAAGATTTAAATAAAATGATGTTCGATCTCCCCAGGTGATTTTATTTATTGATAATAGTTGACAATTATCTGTCTTATCAAAATGTCTCAAAAACTTTTTGGTCATTTCTTAGTAATTAAAATTCACTACTTCCATTTGACTTACTTTTTACACTTTAAAAGTGTATAATTGATACACCTTACCGCTATAATTGTATAATTGTATTCTTCCTCATTAATCATTGTAGGCTCAAGTCCCAGATGACGGTTCTGGGTCGTTGCGAATGTGGCGCGTACGCAGCGAAGAAGAAGGTGGCGCTCTCCAAGAGCTCGAACGTCCACAGCAGGCTGCATTTTACGATCAAGACTGCTACCTCGCACTTTACACTTATCACTCGCCCAATGGTGACCAGAGTATACTTTATTACTGGATGGTAAGCAGATTATTTTCAGTAAGATCATTAGAATGTAACTACATTAGAATGTACTCGGCATTTATTATATCGTAGGTACATCATAAGTAACTTGATTTAGAGGGACTCGCCACCCTAAGGAACCGTTAAATTTTACCGCTCATTTTACCGCCCTTATTAGATTAAACAAATCATCTTCCACAAGCTTTGAAGTCTTTCTGACCTTTAATTTTCAATATTAATATGTAATACTTTTCGTTTAAGCTTTAAAAACAAATAACTTATCTATTTTAATATGTGGATACGTTTAGTTACTGAGTATTTTGAATTCATTTTTGATGATTTGTGAAACTTTATCGCAGGGTGGCTCTTCACCAAATGATTTGAGGAATTTGGGTGCACAAGAAGCCAAAGATCTCTACATAAGGTTAGGGCGTCTTCCCATACAGGTCAGCGAATTTATTTATACTGAAAACAATTTAGATTATAGATTTGCATATTGATATTGTAATACTTAAAAAAATTCCAGGCATGGGTATACCAAGGAAAAGAACCAGCGCATTTTCTACAAATTTTTAAGGGCCGAATGATTACTTATATCGGGAGTGCGACAGAATACGATCGTAAGTAAATATTTAAAAAGCACTTTAACGGTCGAAATATCCTATGACTTAAAATTTAGTCTTAAATTAGAATGATTAAATTAAATCAAAATTTAAATTATTTGAAATCGCTTTTACATATTTTATACATAAGCTTATCGAACCAATCGTACAAAGCCTTTTAAACTTTTTATTTTTATTAAATGTTATATTGTCGAATTCCTTTACTGCTATTGTATTTTTATGTAATTGTTGTAAGTCCAATGATCTGAAAATATCATTTGAATTTTTCTAATTAGACATGTACAATTTTTCACACCACATTAATTCATGCTGGTTTTACATATATTACAATTAATTAATTATTTTTAATTACAATTTATTATATATGTATATATATATATAACACGTGAGTATAGCCTGTTTCTATACATTAATTATGAATATCACTCACGATAGTTTAAATTCAAAAATTTATATACCTATATATTACAATTATTGGTTTTACATTGGTTATACATAAATTACACATTTTGGATCACATATTTTTGGTAGCGAGCGGCCGCCGAGTGGTACCACCGCCTCGTGCGTTGATACGCGTATCCGGGCAGTACGCACGTGAAGCACGCGGCGTGGAAGTAGGGCGCGGCGGACAAACGCGAGGTGCATGCTACGTGCTACGCGAGGGCGCCAGAGTATGGGTTTGGTGCGCAGCCTCCGCCACCGGCGACGAAAGAGAAGTTGCCAAGAACATGGCTGCTGCTGACCACACTCTTGTTATGCAAGGTTAGCACTATGTTATAACAACTATATTTTTCCTTACACTTATTCAATACATAACGCCGTGTGGTATCCGGCTAAGTAGAATAGTACCACCCTCATTTTTTACCGAGGTGTCGTAAAAAGCGACTAAGGTAAGTTGACCCACCGTGTGGTATCCGGTTTAGTAGAATAGACCACCCTCCTTACCGAGGTGTCGTAAAATACGACTAAGGTAAGTTGACGTCAGGCAGGCGGCCGGTCGTAAAAACGCAGGCAAATCATGTTACAGCATGTTTATAACACGTTGTGCCCACCCCACTTGGAGTGGGATAAGGGCAGGAGGATGATGCCTTATTCAATACATAAGAAGCAATTTTCTCAAAAATCAACTCATTTATTCTTTTTCAACAACTTGTCACATATTGCCGGCGACAATAATAAATAATCATAATATATGGGACCGTGTGTGTAAGTATCCCATATAAATATATGGGACACTTGCACACACGGTCGTCCGTCCCCAAAGTAATTTAATACTTGTTATGGGTGACAGATAACTGGTGAATATATTCATAAAGGTATAATTTTAAATACATACTTAAATACAAACATACACTCAGACTTGAAGAACCAACAAATTGTTTATAGGAATTGTCGGCCCTCAGCGAACCCGTAACACTCGGAGCTAAAGGCAGGGTTACTACCACTGCGCCAACGGGCCTGTCAATGTTTATATTATTATTGTTCTAACTATTTGAAGGATGTATTTAAAACATGTTGTAACAATGTACTGTTAAGATCCATCGATTTAAGAATCCGACAAAATAAATTGGTTATAGGTAATACAGTTTACCTTTATTTTAAAAAATTGTGTAAGTTCAAGTTAATTAATCTTTAACTAACTTAACGCTAATAAATAGTAATACATACTCACTTTTTTCTGTGCTCCTCTACAAAGATCTTGTGCCACAAGAATTTTATGCTAACTAGGTCTCAACCTCCACTTTAGTAACGATTTTTATGTATTTGTATTTTTATACAAATAATTTACTATAGCTTTTCTGAGATAAAAAATATTTTTTGTATCATAATATCTCACAGCCTTTCACGTCTTTGGAGAGAGGGAATTGAAGTTTCGTCAAACAACGCTGCTCTAATGTGGGTCGTTTGATACTCGTAGGTGGCAATTGTTTTTTATAATGAAGTTTTCGTTTAGGCTAAAGAGTGATGAATTGTAATTATCATTTAAGAATTCGAAGTCAAAAAATACTTAGAGATGCATATCACGTGTTAAAACCACTAGGCCACTACTAATTTGAAATTTGACTAATATTCATATTTGATTTAAAGGAAAAGAAAAACATGATTTCTGGACTGCACTGGGCGAGCGACGACCTTTGCTAGTGGCGTCACCACTAAACGGAGTGGAAAGACCATTACCGCCACGTCTATTTTATGTATCGCTCGGCGCTGCTGGACAGTATTCCTGTAAGTTATTAGTTTGTTTATTAAGGCTGTAGTAATCATTAAAAATGCGTGAATATAAGTTGCGTCTAGTAATGCATTTAAACACGATGTAATAAAACATATTTTGTGAACTACTGAATTTCTTGCTAGTCCAGAACCTGAAAAAAAGAGTTACTAATCCGCATTGGAACGGCGTAATGGGCTATTCTTTTCAAAATAGTAGAGAGGTCTATATTCAGAAGTGGGATAGTAACAGTCATTCTTCTTCTTCTTCTTGGAGTGCCTCTCCGACTAGTGAAGGTTGGCAGTCACCTTCGTAAATTTATCTCTATCCCTCGGTAGCCGGAACAGTTCCGCGACGCTCGTGATCCCCGTCCATTCCCTTACGTTACGAAGCCTGGATTTCTTTCTGCGTCCCACACCTCTTTTTCATTACAGTCATCACTTTTTTATATTAGCTATATTTTACTATTTAACATTTCTTTTTACGAAAATGACCTTCACAGTCGAGGAGATAATCTCATTCAGCCAGTATGATCTCGCACCGGAAATGGCGGCGGTGTTGGACGCGCACGCCGCTATATTCATCTGGCTCGGAGCGCACTGCAGCACGCGCGCTAGGGACGACTCGCGTTCTCTTGCACAGTCATATCTCAACACTGGTAACAATTTTCATTTTTTTAAAGATACTATATAATCATTGCACGTTATATCTTTTATGTTATGGGTATGGGTAGTTAACTTATAGTCAATGACAAACTCGTTTAAACCTAAAGCGAAATGAATTTTAAAATATTTGCTACCATTGTCTAAGAATAATTTTTATCCTTTAAAATAAGACTACAATGTACAAATGTACTTTGATTATTTTTTTATCAATTGTGTTTAGCCCGTTTTACCACAGAGCAATAAATAAAAATAGATGAATATACCTATCAGAAGAACATCGTCGTTCTATGTAATTATCTCTTTATAACATACTTCGTTCTCTTAGACCCAGCATCTCGGGACTCTGAAACGCCGATATTAGTAATAAGCCAGGGTCGAGAACCACCCAATTTTACTGGATTCTTCCCACACTGGAAATCATCAATGTGGAAGGTAAGTAATACCTAATAGTAAAAAAAAGAAGCCTGGCTCGTGTCGCATCTTATATTTATTTATAAATTATATTCAGAGTATGTTTAACACTTTCAAAATAACAAGACTGCAAAAAGTTTAAGGAAATAAAATAATAGTAGATTTTAAACTTCCGAATTTTAATCTTATAGTTATAAACATAATACTTATCATTTTATAATAATATATTTCCAAAATCCATAATATAAAAACAATTCCAAAATATCTCATAATAAACGCGAACTTTGCTGAACCTTAGAAATAATCTTGTTTCCCTATCCTGTATTTAATTAATTACAGGTTATGCAGTTTAATGACAATAACAATTCTATGTCTTGTTTTAAAGTTCCTGAAAGAAGAATGTTTTTTTTTCTTTATAATGTAATGTTTTAATTGTGCCAATTTTATTCAATATTGGTCTAGCGGATTAGGCGTGAAAGTGTAACAGACAGAATTTCGTATTTATGATATTTTTATGGATTCCTAGATCTCAATAAATTAATATATTTTCATTTCACAGGGGCACAAAACTTTCAGTGCAATAGTAAGCGCGCTGGAAGGTAAGGCGATCATATGCGGCAGTAACAACGCACTACATAATGGCAATAACGAAAATTGCTTCGACCAGCATGAGAAATACCCGCTCTCGGTATTGAGAGGTCCCAAGGAGCACATGCCTCATGACGTCGACCCCCTTACAAAAGAGGTCTGTATAGATTTTTGCACTCATAACGATAATTTTAAGACTTTTAAATACACAAGAAGCTGTGATAGCCCGGCGGTAAGACTGTGCGACTCTATCGAGGGAGGTCACGAGTTCGAACCCCGGGCAGACACCAATGAGTTTTTCTATTTAAAAACTTATGTGTCTAATTGATAATCGCAATTTATTACACGCTTTTCAGTGAAGTAAAACATCGTGAGGAAACCTGCATATCTGTAGAATTATGGATATATGTGTAACCTACTAATCCGCATTGCCGCAGCATGGTAGGTCTTAGCTCCAAGCCTTCTCTCCAAAAACGGTGAGAAGAGGCCTATTCCCAGCAGTGGGAGAGTAACATGCCGCTACTTACTTACTATATTTATTTTACAAAAACACCAAAGTTTCGACTCTTTTTCAGCTTTATCTAACGCACGATGACTTCGTGTCCACTTTCAACACGACCTACAATGAGTTCCGGTCGTTGCCCTCGTGGAAACAGAAAGAGCTAAAGAAATCTGTTGGACTATTTTAAACAGTTAGAAAGATTAGTGATTAAGCTTTAAGAGTGTAATTCCTGCGCACAAATGTTAACGTTAACAGTATTTTCACAATAAATTATGAAGTAATTAATGTTAACTGCGTCTTTAATTTTTTCTAATCACGTGCTGTCATTATTTTTATTGCGCGTTCTTGCACATATAGGTTGTCTTATCAGTTTTTAATTAATATTTATTGTTATTGCTGCATTAATTCTAGTTATAATAATTTTTCAATGGTAAGATTATTCATAAAAAAATTGCGAATATGTACTTATATTTACTAATATTTTTAATAATACAATAGATGATTTCCTATCAGAATTATAGCTTTATGAAGGAGTTATCTACAATTAAATAAAAACAAAAAGTAAGTTTTAGTTCAAAAGCTTTTAACGATATAAGGCAATTACTTTCTCGAAAACCCAGTTTAATCTAATATTTTCAGATTGTGTATGTGAGGTAATATAAAATTATTAAACGAAATAAAACAATAAGTATTTAATTAAAATGTTATTTATTTTTTCACAAATGTAGCACTTATGAGCTAGCCATTAATTTTATGATAAAATTAATAATATTCTTTACAATATACAAATTCCTTAAAAAATCCATAAAATATTGGTTTATTTGAAAACATATGTACATTATAATAACTATCAATACAACATAGTATGTCTAATTGATATGGGTATGGGCCATGTAGGTTAAGGCACGTGGTATAATTAGTATTGCAACAGATTACTACACACAGATCAAAAATAAGGACGCCTAACAAGTTGATAACTACGACGATAAAACAACAAATACGATTCGTCTAAAGGCCTTTTTTATTATGCCATTACAGCGAAACTTCACATAGCGTAACTCGCATTACGACTTAGTATCAACGAAGCATCAGTTATACGTACGTAGTAAGAACAAAGCGTCATTCACGTTCAAATTGGAAACCACATCTTAAATTTAAATTAGCATATATATATCCCACTGAAAAACAAACGGTTAGATTTAATGTATCTGAACGTATTCACATGCGATATGAAGCTAGCTAGTTAGGAACTTATAATTTTAAATTGATAAATAAAAAAAATATTAAATGTAATATAATAAATAATTTACATTAATGACGAGTTTACACCATTCACTATTGACACAATGGCGCCTATATAGTTGACATTACGAGAGTATTTCTTAAACCACCACCGATATCGATCCTACTTAATAAAAATACTCTCAACAATGTCATAAAACAATAGAACCCAGTGCATTAATTATGCATTATAGAAAATATGAATAAAATTATTACATTAATATTAATGACAAGCATGAGTAAATAACGGACTACTAACGTTAAAAAACCGCAATCGCATATGTAAAATAAATTTTCCAAAATTTCTTTGGTAATAAACAAAAATATCCGAAAGTGGGTAACAAAATATTTTCATGGTACATGATGGAATGACTTTAGCGCACAATGCAATAGCTGCCCTAACAAAACATATTTTAAAAAATGTATTAAAAAAATAAGCGTACGCTACGATTAAATTGCAAATTAAACAAATATTTTTTTAATTTAAGTACGTAAATTTGAAATTCTTATGTCAGGGTTCATTTGATAGAGATTATTTCACACTTACATCTAGATAATATAAAAGCGATAACTGGTCAAGCGACAGGTTTGAACTCGAGTCAATATTAAACTAAGGTAAACAAAAATCAACATAGCTTTTGTTCAAGGAATGTTAACAGTTCATAGAGCAATAATAAACAGCGCGTTATAATAATTTTTAACAAGAACTAGTAACAACAATGCGTCGGAGGCCTGTTTCGCTTTAGCACCACGGGTGTTACCTACACACGTCTATTATCACAGCTAACCAAGTCTAAGCCTTATACAGTCTTCCTTACATTAGGCCTGTTCCAAACTAAAATCAACGATGATTTAATCTTTTGATCGTAATAGTGTCTGGTGTGTATACCGCCGCCAAATACAATCAAATTTCAGTGAGTAAGGCGAAATAGCGCTCCAGAGAAACTCAAGGTGTGCTTCAAAGGTGTACTTTCACATCTAATTTTGTACTTTAGCAATCACTATGAACACTGCACAACCGTTAAGTGCAGTTAAATTCAGTGCTTATTTTAAATATAAAATATATCCAGTTACAAATTGGTGTCACGTTACACAACCATTTAAGGCGACATACTTATAATTACATAAAAGTATTTTTAACTATCATTTGTACATGCTTTTTATATTAGCGGAGTATAAGTCTATACTTATATCAAAAAATGTTGTCGACACTTTTTTGTGTCCACTCGAAACATTTAAACCGTGTGCTGTATTACTTTAGTATAAATTATACCGACCCCTATACACAAAATTCTGAACACGTAAAGATTTGAAGAAGTAATAAATTTTAACGAATGATTTTATCAATATTACAAGTTTAAATATCGAATTGAAAAATTAGTCGGTAGTGTATGTAAATTTTATCACGCTTAAAAAATTGGTACAGGATGTTCATGTATAAGGGTTGTTTCAATTACAAAAATAAATACATTTAAGAAAACGTTAATTTTTTGGCACCCGGGAACAATATAATAAACCAAAACATCAACTGTCTTCTTTCGTTATTGCTTTACCCGAACACATTGATATGCTTTTGGTGTCTTTATTTAAAACTCTACCTTTCCAGTTTCAATATTTTTGTTTAATAAAACACATCACTTAAATTGAAAATGTTTTAAACTACACATATAACTATCTAACAATCTCACCAAAGTGAGACTTTTTTTTATTCTCTTTTGAAAGGAAAATTGCTAAAAAACTAAACAATTTCCTTTAAATTGGTTAAGGGTAATTGGTAATTTACTTTATTTTAATTATAACGAAGTTTATAATGTAACTTTTTCTACAGTAAATTGGAGTTATTGAAGGAAGCCCTTTTGAGTCTTATCTAATACATATGAAAATTGTTGAACTATTTAGGCTGAGCAATTACCAAAAAACTACATAAAATTTATGGCACCGTTCCTCGTTGATTAGCAAATATTGGATATAGACATGTTGGGTCCCCTATTATTTTATCTACAATAAATAACTCTTCGTTAAGTGAAAGAGATGTGTACTGTATTTAGTATAACCAGTGCAGCTTTAAATACTATAATATATTTAAAATCAATTCATTTTGTGTGTACATACTCATTAAATTAAGGTTAGGGTATAGGCAAAATCCTTAATTAGGCCAGTTACGAAAAGAGCTATTGTATTTTTAATCTTGATTTTAATTTCATTATTCACGATTTTTTTGCACAGTTAAAAACTGTTTTAATTATTGTACTCTAATTAATAAGAAGTAAATGTTAACAACGCAATGCAAATTCTATTTTTATACGAAAAGGGATTTCCTGAAGCTAACAATATTGCGCATGGCTTCGCGAAATTTTAGAGGCAATAGGTGACCATGTAGTACGAAGAACTGATGGGCGTCAGGTTCTTTAGGTATTAGAATGCCGATACGGTACCGGGAAAACGCAGCGTTGGTAGACGCATCTAAGCTGCATACTAAGGGGACAATATCGTGTGGAATCCCTTGAAGATATTTATGTCTTGCAATATATGTCCAATGGTTTAAAAAGGTGAATTAAAAACTACCAATATTATTTATACAACATAATATCTAAATTGGTAGCAAGTATTATCTAAGTCAGCAACACTCATTTGGAAGAAATATAAGAACTATACAATGCCGACGCGACATCGAATAAGCACCTTATAGCAATTGGCTAGCGTTTTCCTTTACAATCATACTTTGCAAGTCTTTTAATAAAATAATGCGTAAATAATATTTTAAAATCGATACTTACATACAAATTTATTTGAAACAACCGACCGAATAATGGGAACACATAATTGGTACCGTCTGAATAACATTTTACTATAAGAGATCTTAAAGCAAAATCCTCAAATTGCACAATTCTTCTCAAACTTTGAATTGCTATAAAACGATTGTATTCACAAATAAAAAGGTAATGGATGATGAATCTTTTAGACAAGATTTTACAAAACGGCAGTATGTTTTACGTTCAATTACCATCAACATTTCGTTTTTTAATTTAATAAATGGACCTATTAATCTTCTTACACATACGACTATTTAGTTTGATTTGTAGTTTCAGGACTTTTAATTTTTATACAAACAGATTAAACGTTTACTGTCTGCCATTAAATTTTTCAAGGATTAGGGTTTACGGTATATGGGAATACCGTTTGATCTATCAAAATATCATAATTTATATATCGCAACAATTATAGTAGTTTACACATAAACAATGTGCTTGCAACACGGGGTTTAATGTGAACTCAACTGTCATTGATTATATTGCATTTATAAAATATCTATTGACTATTGATTCCAAGAAATTTGACAATTTATCAGAATTATTCACGTATCAACCCCCAAGAATTTTTTTTGTAAGACATTATTGTTTTTTTAAATCATATCTCACAAATAACCGAGCATAGCAGAACATCTTGTCCTGCTCCTACTACATTTTCAATGACGCCACAGACTAAAAAAACATTCATAGTACGAAGTAGAAATACACATCTTCAAAAATTTAGAATATCATTGAGCAAGTAAATTTTCAGTATTTATGTCAGTATAAATGATCAACATGACTTTCCAATTGCAAAATTGGTATAAAAAAATATGTAATTGAGTCATACAACATATGAACAGGTCGTTTAAATGTTCAAAAGCACATCATTAAGAACTCTCTCTCTCTGGACTTTTCTTCATTACTGAAGATCGTGGTTCTGGCTAGACTCAATCCTCGTGTGGATCAACTATTTCAAAAACTAACTCACTTTAACTGAATACATTGAACTCGGTTCTTAGTTTCTTTAATCATAATTTTGGACACTTCACAGAGTTCAAACATTGCACTTTTTAGTATTCAAGCCACTTAAAACAAAGCAAGACTATAAGCATAAACCGTTCGTTAAACCTTTGCAAACACCTAAAAGCCAGATCTATCGCACCAAAGACGCGACGAAACTATTGCCGTCTAACAACATGTTAAATTACAAACAAAATACAAGTAATAATATAATATCAACACAATGTAACTTATATTTACAAATTGATAACATTAATTTCAAAATGTACGAGTATGATAAATTTTCATGATTTCTTAAAAATTTCAAAATTTGTTTATATCCGGGTCGAGCATAGTGAAGATACAATGAGCGAATAATCGACAATCAAATATTAATGTCCATTAATATATATTGTTAAAAATAATCTCTAAGAAGTGCGTCAACCTAAAATAGGAATAACATTTACCCATACAATTAGTCATGAAAAAGTAAAAACTATAATCACTTCTGCTTAGAAGTGTTAATAGAATGATAAGCAGCTATGAATCCTCCTACCGAACCAAATCACCTAACTTTTAACATGGCGTTTTAGCAACTCTGAGGCATTTTGACCATTGTATCTATGTGCTTCTAAAGTATTTACTATGTTCCGATCTCCGGGTGATTTTAACCATGACTATCAGCTACCTAAAAGTGTACACCCTTTTGCTACCACTGTAGATACTGGCGAGCCGTGTCACCGCAGCAACAACGGAGTGCTATGGGCTATATAATAAGTGTCGCCACAATGGCAAGTACGTAGTGCAAAAGGTTAAAAATTTTAGGCTCCCCAATCCAAAACACAAAATCATAAAGTAGTTGATTTACGTCAATTTCGAATAAATAAAAGCAGAAAAGTATGAAATTATAACCTGAATAGTCAAGACAGCCATGCGATAACAGCCAATTCAGCAGAAGTGAAGCTTATTTCTCTGATTTATTTAACAATCAAGCGGTTCAATGAATTATTGCTTAGAAATTTTTAATAGAAGAGTTTTTTACACTTTAACCTTCTTTGAAGCTTTGTTACGCACTGTATAAGGTTTGTTTACGTATATTCACCAATCATTTGTATATAAGTTCCCTAGCTATTTATTTTATACATCCTTGTCTTTCTCCAATCTTTTTAATTAACTATCGATTTTTCGCTCAATTGTTGTTCACAAATCTAATCTCATAATTTTTACAGTTAAATTTTTGTACAAACTATTCCAAATATCCTATGTATATTTGTTTTTTTTAACACAAAATGATTTCATAATATCAGCGCTGAATCACAGACTAACGGCCTATAAAAGTAGCCCATATATTTTTATGTATAATAATTTTTTATCATCCCCACATCAAAGCGTCTATAAATTTAATTGCACTGTTACAGACTAAACCATGCGTTTTAATGCAGAATACATTTTTTTTATTTTAACTTTTGTAAAACAAAACATTAATGATGATACTAAAAACTAATTTCACTTTTTTTTCATTACCATATGAGAATAATAAAAACCAGTTCATCTCGTTCCAGTTTCAACCGAAATTAACTGATAAAACAATAAAATTGTTAGCCTAAGAGATGATAACTGGAATATCAACAAGGTATATTTTTTATAATAACAATTTTGATGGAAACAATATGAATACGTGAAAAATTTTAGGTATGACTTTTAACTGCAGTCTAATATAATAAAGAAGATCAGAAAAGATATGTAATAATATTCGGATCGGTTTTGATTGCAGGGATGTAATTAAATTACTAGAATTCGCAACAATTAGGGCTAAATTGAGACAATCTATCCTGTAATGATCATTTCAAAATGGAATAGTCGATTGCGACACCTTTTTTATCTTACATAGTGGTAGTTTCTTTAATAACACTTGACGATTCAAAAGTACTTGAAACAGTCTACTAGAATAAAGAATATTTTGAATTTGAACTTAAATCATGAGCAGTCGCTGTCGGAAAACGGTACGGACAACAAAAAAAAAACCCAAGCATTTCGTCAATCTTACATAATTAGTGTATTTTGAGACAGGCGTGCTTTGGAGCCATCAAGCCTATTCTTCGTGGCATATCAATAAATCAGAAATTAAAAAAAAATATTACACAAACCATGAACGAAAGTAAATATCCGTTCAATGTAGAATCATCAAATCAAACGAATTTTTTTTAATGTCGCATATACAAGAAAAATTTATAAAATAGTTAATACCAATGTTTGAAATTGTTCAACATACTTGATTTCTTGGTTTTATGAAAGTGGTGCTTATATTTATAACGAGCGCGTCGTCACTGACGCGGGAGCGACGCGTTGGCAGGTAAAGTAGAGCTGCGCTGCGATGCATTCATATACGCTGCTTTTAAGTTTGATCGCATCGAATCCCTATAAAGTATATTTATCGATTGGACAACAGAAATCTTTAGCCTTGTAAACCAACCAATTGGTAATTTAATAATAAATTGTTAAATTTTTATACATCACATTTAAGGCTTGATATAATACTTAAAAACTTAGTTTATTGGGTGTAGGCCTCTTTTCTCCCTTTTGGAGTGCAAAGCTTCTAGAGATCTACCATACTGCTCTAATGCGGATCATTAGGACATATCTCAAGAATTGTCCAAAATCCGTGTGATAAATTAAAAATATCAAATAAATACAAAAATTTTAACAGAAAAACTCATTGGCGTCCGTCCCAGGTCTCAACCCAAGACCTCGAAAAAGTCTCACGGCAGAGACAGTAAGCTGTGATAGCAGAGCGGAGAGCCGGCTTTTGATATCAGCTATCACAGCTTACTGTCACGGATTCAATGGACATCCTACGTTACATTAGAACGGATAGTACACTCTACATTTAGTATTACATATCGCCACTTAGTATTAAAGTGACCGAAATAAAAAAAGTTGCTTTGTGGCAAATTGCAATAAAGAGTAAGCATGGCAACTACAAAACTAGTGAATGTTAAAGAGACATATTTCGGAGTAGCATGATAACACTAGCTTTTTCAATAGTTCGTAGCATGATGTCATAAATGGCATTGAAGTAAGGATTATATCGAGTGGCCCGTTGGCGTAGTGGGTAGTGACCCTGCTTTCAGCTCCGCGGGTCGCGTGTTCGATTCCCGCCGAGGGCCAACAATTTCTATAAATGAATTTGTTGGTCTTTGAGCCTGGGTGTATATTTGTATTTAAAAATATATACGTATATATCCACTGTTGTCTGTCACCCATAACTAAGTATTAAGTTACTTACTTTGGGGACGGACGACCGTGTGTGTAAGTGTCCCATATATTTATATTTATTATTATTTATTTATTATTATATTGTATCTAACTCAATTAAGCCTAATTTTTAATTAGGTCCATTTAATACTAAGCGTGTGATACACTCTCTTTTGTTACGGAAAGCAAAATAATATTTTCATTAATTTGGCTTACCTAGGCGATAACTTGGTGTGGTCGTGGTTGGTGTGCGCCGCCCTATACCCGTAGCGCTGCACGCGCCGCGCCAGCCGCGCCACCCAGCGCCGCTGCTCGGGAGCGCCCGGCGCCAGCAGCAGCAGCTCGCGCGCGCGGTCCGCGTGCAGCTTGCACGCCGCCACACCCTCGCCCTCCGATACGTGCTCCGCATGGATTTTCATACGACAACCTAGAAGGTCAATTAGAAAGACTATGATTGAGTTGATGGTCACGAGCAGGGTCCTTTCTCCTGCGGATAGCAACAGCAGGGTCATCTCGCTCCCCGATTGGGGGGTAGGCGGGGTACGGGCCTCGAGGCATACCTCTTAGCCAGGGCATTTCCTCGCAGGCATTCTGCCTAGTCTATGTTCCAGCCGTAGGCCTAGGTCACCAAGTTGACCTAAGGGTTGTCGGTATTCGGGCCGTGAGCCCAGGTCACCTAGGTGACCTGAGGAATGTCTGGTTCAGTGAGGAGGTCTGGGAATGGTAGCTTCCAGACCTCGTAGTCATAATTAGGAATTGTCAAGTCCGGTGGTGATATCGCTCTCTCGCCCGTCGTCCTCATCGTCGGCGTCGTCATCCGCATCGGGCCGCGGAGACGGTGATCGAAGGGCTTAATAAGCTTGCGGATAATGGTCAACATGTCATTTTGTTTCTTTAATCCGTTATAGATGGCGATAGGCATACTATGTAAAAACTTTTGAGTGACTCTTGGGACCGGTTCAAACCCTGCGCAATTACCAATGAGTTATCCAAATTATTTAGTTATTAAAAATTGATTATCTCTAGAGAATTCTGGGAAATTCGAGCGGCGTGATCTTAGCTCAGCAAAAAGATAGTAACAGGCAGACTTTTAAGATAACAGTTGGCATGGACATTACTGAGGGATGCCTATCACGCGACCAAAAGTCTTAAATATGAATGTGGACGAATGCAATATTAGGAAGTAAAAAAAAAGATGGATGGATTAAGTGAAGTTTACAAAACTTATATAAGTGACGCCATCCACGCCACAGAGGACAAAACCAAGTGGCGAAAAATAGTCCTAAGTAAAGTTTTACATAAAGATCACGACCCTCAGCATTGAGGAATACGTCGCCAGGAGGAGGACAAAACTTATACTTTCGAAATTTAATTTTCATTATAAGTTATATAATTAATGAAATATATCCGGTAGTTTTTTGTGCACACACATTGAACGTCAGACCTTACCTAAATTAAAACAAATAATTTCATATTGTTTGTTGGATGCACTATACTTACGTCGACACTCATAGGCCTGAGGCGGTCGGAACATGTTCCAGAGTGGACGCGTGCACACCTCGCACGCAGTGGGAATGTGATACGTTATGCTCACGAGGTCATGCCCCTTGTGCTGCACTGTGTTGCCTGAAATGAAAACCAAATTATAAATAATGGAATATGGACTGAGCAGTGTACTTAACCGACAAGTGCGAATTTTGTCACAGTCAATAAAAATCCACTCAAGTCGATATCAGCCAAAGGGTTCATTCATTAAGTAAAATAAACTCTGCTTCAGATAACATAGCTTTTAACAAAACAAACAACCTCTTTATCACTAAAATAACTTCCAAGTCCTATGCGAAACAGTTTTGTACTAATTTAACTAATCCACATCCTGGGCCTTTTTTTCGATTGAATGTCTAATCGCTAATACCATAGACTACACTAAATAATTTGGTCATAAGAGTTGTAAACATATCACCCTATCCGAAGAATAAAGTTTCATATCCCATGTATAAGCATAGGAACTAACTTTATTCGGATAGGGCGATATTTTACTAAAACCGAAGGATGACATTTGTTGGAAATAGCTTTACATTTCTTATTTATTGAATGTAACGGTTTTTTGCTATTATTTAAGGTGTTCTTCTTACACCATTAACACATCTTTTTAGGCATTACGTCTTTTTGATTTTAGCTTCAAAGCATTATAAGTATCATTCTCATGCAGTTATCCTATCTTTTTGAGGTCGATACAACATCTTTTAAACACGTTATTAAATGATTTGGCTAAGTATTTTCCGATCGACCGCCTGCCTGACGTCAACTTACCTAAGTCGTATTTTACGACACTTCGATAAGAACGAGGGTGGTTTATTTTATTCAACCGAATATAACATGGTGGGACAACTTACCTTAGTCGTCTCTTACGGTTTCCAGCTGAATGGAATAGTACCACCCTCATTTCTTACCGAGGTGTCGTAAAAGGCGACTAAGGTAAGTCGACCCGCCGTGTGGTATCCGGCTGAGTAGAATAGACCAACCTCATTTCTTACCGAGGTGTCGTAAAAGGCGACTAAGGTGAGTTGAACCACCGTGTGGTATCCGGTTTAGTAGAATAGACCACCCTCTTTCTTACCGAGGTGTCGTAAAATACGACTAAGGTCAGTTGATGTCAGGCAGGCGGCCGGTCGTAAAAACGCAGCCAAATCATGTGACAGCATGTTTATAACATGTTGTGCCGACCCCACTTAGAGTGGGATAAGGGCAGGAAGATGATGAGTATATACCGGTATGATCGGTTCCGTCGGTCGGTTGGTCCTGTGCATCACCAGGCCTCCTCGCTTCTCCCTCTCCTGCATACAAGAGCTGGAAGATACGTGGAATATCCTTCGCGTCGGCGCGGATGACGTCGCCTTGCGTTACTGACCTCACGTGAAACACTTTACTGTAAAAGTAAGCAGACATTGCATAATTATTAAGGAATATTGATAATTTAAAAAGATTTTGAGTCTGCTTTTTTGATTGTTGATCAAAGATAAAAAATTGTGATAACACGGGTTACGATACCATAGGTGATATTTAAGGTAAGGGCACTAGTAATGGACTATGTATTAGTAGGTGACCGTTTTGTATGAAATTTTAAATAATAAGCGTTTTGTTTGTTGTAGCTTATAAAAACTATTAATTAATAATATTAAATTTTAAATATTAGAAAATTGGCTACAGTTCTGAGGTTTTGGGCAGTTGTTAATAGAAGGCAACAGGTAATTACAAATTTATTTTTTTACTTTAATTATTTTTTTAGAGATGTCTGTTGGATCAAATATTCATCATTTGTTTGAAAGACAATAGACAAAAATATTAAAGACCACTATTAATCTATTCTCAATCTGACCACAGACTATCCATAAACAAAGGAGTGTATATATCCACGAGAAAAAGATATATACGTCCGTTTTTTTATTGATTAAATACAGTATTTTCAATGAATTATTTTAAAAATATAAGCACTCTGGACTTTTCTATACAGACTATGCATTGTGCAAATTTCATACTCATTTGTCAACGGATTTTTGTAAAAAATTTATGCTTCAAGTATTAATAAACTCATCATCCTCCTGCCCTTATCCCACTCTAAGTGGGGTCGGCACAACATGCTATAAACATGCTGTCACATGATTTGGCTGCGTTTTTACGACCGGCCGCCTGCCTGACGTCAACTTACCTTAGTCGTATTTTACGACACCTCGGTAAGAAAGAGGGTGGTCTATTCTACTAAACTGGATACCACACGGTGGTTCAACTCACCTTAGTCGCCTTTTACGACACCTCGGTAAGAAATGAGGTTGGTCTATTCTACTCAGCCGGTTACCACACGGTGGTTCAACTCACCTTAGTCGCCTTTTACGACACCTCGGTAAGAAATGAGGATGGTACTATTCTATTCAGCCGGATACCGCACGGCCACAAGTATTAATAAACTATGAATATCATAATACCTCAAATCCAAAATCATAACCGGATCCGTAGTGTTCTGCTTGTCGTTCTCAGTGTTGTAGAATATAATCTTCTTCGAGGAGACGACCACATATTGTTTCTTCCAGCCGTGTCGCCGTATGTTTTGCTTGAAAGGCACCGACAGCCAGCCCTCCAGCGTCTGCTCAGTTTCACCGTCCTCCGCGTCCGCTGACGACTGCGACGCAGTTTCGCTAGCAAGAGCAGCGATCTTCTCTTTCAGTTGCTCAATCTCAACATCTTTACTATCAACCTAAAAATTTAAAATTTATTTGTAGATCAACTTATGTCATCATTTTCTTACCCTTATCCCACTCTAAGTGGGGTCGGCACAATATGATAGAAGAGAATGGAAGAAAAAGACTTCTTCCATTCTCTTCTATTATTCGTCAACTCAACATCTGTAGATCAACTTAGTAGTTAAAATTAATATACGAATAAAACGGTTGGAATATAACTCTATATACAACATTGTGACTATATCCTACTTCCTACTAATATTATAAATGCTAAAGTTTGTGGGTATGGATGTATGTTACTATTTCCATTCCGCTGTACCAATATTGAGGAAATTTGGCACAATTATACCTCACACACCAGGTTAACATATAGAAGTCCTGTTAATTCTACAGGAATAGGATGACATTGAAAAGCGCCATCTATTATCTACCTATCGCGCGATAACAGTCTACGCGAACGACGTTGCGGGTAAAATGTAATTGCATATAAAAGAGAAAGTATTCATGTATCTTCCTTATACACTCTTAAATGGCTTAACTTAAATTGTTAAAGCTCTGATACAACAGCCATTTGGAATTTATCATACGCTTTTCGGTAAACGAACACGAGGAACATCTTAAGGAATTCTGACGATATACTCGTACTCGTATAATAAGTAGCGGCCTCTCACTCTTCCACTGGTGGGAATAGGCCTCTTCTCTCCGTTTTTGGAGAGAAGGGTTGGCGCTATGACCTACTACGCTGGTCATATGCGGATTGGTAGGTTACACATATCTCCAGAATTCTATAGAGATATGCAGGTTTCCTCACGATGTTTTCCTTCACCGAAAAGCGGAAATTTATCACATCAATTGCAATTAACAATTTGACACATAAAGTTTTAACACAAAAACTCATTGGAGTCTGTCCGGGTTTGAATCCGTGACTTTCTCGAAAGAGTCGCACGGTGTTACCACTGGGCTACTGTACTCGTATGTAACCTACCAATCCGCATTGGAGCATCGTGGTGTGACTTAGTTCCAACCCTTATCTCGAATAACGGAGAGAGCAGAGCTGATACTACTAAAACCATTACATGTTTGATAAAAAACGTAATATTATCCTTGTCCTTTCTTATTGACTAGCTCGCTTCACGTATATTTTACCGTAATGAGAATATTATTTTGCTATAATCCGCGATAATCTTTTATCGCGGATTATAGCAAAATAATATTCTCATTACTTTTGTATTATGGACCTCCGCAAAGTAACGCCTAATTCTATAAATTATTGTATATTTTACCTTTATGAATGGAAACCATGACATACCTCCATGGCGAGACGCAGCCTCGACTGCTGTTCCTCGAGCAGTTGCTGCTGCGACTCCTGCAAGTCACGCTGCAGCTTGGCAATATGTTGATCGGACTTCTCTTTCTCACGCGTCAGCTCTTGTTGCAGTTTGCGATAGTCCTTATCCTTTCTCACTGACATCTTGCTCTTGTTCTTTGTCGACGCTGGGTTCATGTCCTTCCTGTAAAAATAATAAACAAAAGTGTTACGATCATGCCAAAATAAGTACAAAACTACTACTGCTGAAATAGTTCGTAATTCCTTAAACATGGAGTCCAAATTTACTTAAAGATAATCTTCTGGAACATTCACGTTGTTACGAGATTACGGAACAACGTATCCCCCCTCCCCTCCCTCACTGTATACTAACTATCTCGAACGGTGAGTTCACTATATAAGCGGCCAATTGCGTGCATCGAGGAATAGTTGGCGAATAGCGTTCTACATAGAAATTGGAAGCGAAATTAAAAGTGAAATAATAGTGACCTCGGTTAAGTTATACATAAATAAATCTTGAGTCGGAGAACCAACATATTAATATAGAAATATTTGCCCTCGGCGAGAATTGAACTCGCGGTCACCAGAGTTTAAGGCAGGGTCACTGCCAACTGTGCCAATGGACCAGTCAAATGAAATCCTGGTTATATTATCATTACTTTTAAATATCATACCTGTTCATTATTTCAGCGAGTTTATTGACAGCCTGTTGCTTTAACATGATCTCAGAGTTGAGCTTCTTAGTAAGACGATCAGATTCCTCCTGGACCCGTGACAGCGTAGCAACTCGCTCTGCCAAAGCCGTTCCGCTACGACGCAGCTCATCCACTTCCTGCAAAAAAAAAATAGACATATAAAAAAAGACATTTACGAATGCACAGATAATATAGCCTCAAGATTTATGTGTTTCTAGCTGTTTAATTAATGTTTTCGCATACATTATGAGAAAACGATCGTAATAAATGAACATAAAAGAATAATCGCTTATAACTATACCCCTCCCCAATTGCCTTTGTTACAAAACAAATTGGTGAAAATGTACGTAAATGTAAGAACGTTAGCAAATATAGCACTAGCAATGTTTGTAATCGATACACTTCTTAACAGCTCCAGCGAGATGCTTATTTTTACTTTCATCCCTAAAGAGCCCAAGATCATTCTGGATTGCAGAATATAAAATGTGAAAAAGTACTCGAAAAAAACTAAACACACGAGATTAATTTCACGCTCGGTGCGTGGCATAGGAATAAAGATGTTTCAGGTATTGTTGCCAATACATTACAATTTTTTGTTTAGAAATATTTTTGTCTTGTAACCTTATAAAACGAATAAAATAAAGATACACGTATTGATTTAATATGTGAGATATATCGACTAGCAATCGACCTACCTTCCGCTGCAAGTCGATAGTGGCGCGATTCTCATGGTCGCGGTCCCGCAAACCCTGTACGAGCGCATCGCGCGACGCAAGTTCGCTTCGATGCTGCGCTAACGCATCGCGCATCTCTAATTCCTTCATAGTCTTCTCCTTTTCAAGTTCTCCAACCGTCTCCTCGGCTATCGACCTTCGCAACACATTAAATATTGTTATTTACATTAACACAACACTTCAACCATCGTTATTCAACAAACACTAAAGCAATATCTTACAAAGCATGTGGGATTCTGGTATTCTAAATTCAAATTGAAAGAATGCATTAATTGATCATATTTTATCAGTTAATTTAAGTGATAATGAAAGTAATTATCGTTGGGAAAGTTATCGAAAAACTTTTCATAAAGTTCATAAAATTTCAATATTCGACGGACATATTCCAGGCTCAATTTCAAGAGTAAACCTCTCAGATGTTATTATAATATATGCCGAGAAGTATATAACATCAATGCAAATAATACAGTCAACAAATTTCCTTTATTAATCATATAGGATGAATATTAATTGCTTTAATAAATATTTTGCTATTTTGATTTTATATAATAAACATGTTTTCAATATTAAAATTTTTATTGTAATTTAATTCATTAGCTTTAGGGGACACACCCTAAAGCTAATAAAAGAGAAGGTAAACACCTTCTCTTTGTCTATGCTTTGTCTCAAATATCTCACTGGTTTACCATAAATAACCTACTTTTAAACACAAAAAAGACAAAATGCGTAGAGTTTTGACTGCTTAATGGAACCAGACCAACAGAAAATGTTATATTAAATAATGAAATATTAGTGAAAGAAAATACAACTGTGTTTTTAGAAATGACCTTAGATACAAAGATCCAATGGGGACCCCATATAACAAACCTTTGTGGAAAATTAAGTTCCGCTGCCTACGCTGTTAGGAAAATTAGACAATTAACTGATGTTGACACAGCAAAACTTGTTTATTTTTCCTATTTTCATAGCATTATGTCATATGGAATCATGCTATGGGGTACAGCGGCTGATATTCACAGGGTCTTTGTTTTGCAAAAAAGAGCTATACGTGGTATTTATAATATGAAACCTCGTGATTCTCTTAGGGAAAAGTTCAAAGAAATTGGCGTTATGACTGTAGCTTCACAATACATCTACAGTAATATACTATTTGTACGTAAAAATATTCACTTGCATAGTAAAAATAGTGATAGGTATGACAGACATACAAGAAACAGACATAAACTAATGACGCCTAGATTACGCCTCCAAAAGGTCCGAAAATCATTTGTCGGTCTCGGTACACGTTTTTATAACAAAATTCCTCAACATTATCTGGACTTGCCTTTACACAAGTTTAGAAATTATCTCAAAACGATGTTGCTACATAAAGCTTACTATACTATTGAGGATTATTTGAGTGATAGCTTATCTTAACTGCAGTCAGCTACGCATCCAGCTGCAACGATTATCTTGTAACCATCAAATTGTAATAATTTTTAAAAGATTAGCCGCCGAGTTTCTTGCTGATTCTTCTCGGTAGGAGCAAACTTCCGAATCAGTGGTAGCTTCTTTAAAACATTTGACGATTCAAAAGTACTGTAAACAGTCCACTTGAATAAAGAATATTTTGAATTTGAATTTGAATTTGAATTTCTCTTTTAGGATTGTGTCTGCGTTAAATATTTTTTTACATTAATTACATATTGTTTTATAAATATTCCTTTTTATTACCTTTTTTGGATTTTTTTCTAAATGGTCAATTACTTGATTTTATATTATATATTTTAAAACAACAAAACAAAGCTATTTATATATTTCGTGCATGGCATGCGTGTTGTATACTAGCATTAGGTGTGTGCACGCAACTGACCTCGCAATAGCTTCGGAGTCGGCCCGCGCGATTGCCAACTGCAACTGGTGCATGAGGCTAGCTCGCTCTTGTTCCAGATCCCTGGTAGCCCTCGCACTCTCCTCAAGCTGAGCGCGCATCTCGCTAGCTTGTGTACGGTATACGACGCAATAGTGCTGCTCATTCTCCAACTGGGACCGAAGCTCTTCGCTCTGCAAAGGAAATGTATTACGTCATCAACTAGCATCAATATCAGTGACTTATATGTATGTCTAAAATTTATATATTAAGTATTACGTTCGTACTGGATTTGTAGTTTGAAATTTCGTTTTTTTTTTCGGTTTGTTGAGACTCTCCCTCTCTAAGTGGGATCGGAACAACATGTTATAAACATGCTGTCACATGATTTGGCTGCGTTTTTACTATCGGCCGCCTGCCTGACGTCAACTTACCTCAGTCGTATTTTACGACACCTCGGTAAGAAAGAGGGTGGTCTATTCTACTATGCCGGATACCACATGGCGGGTCGACCTTAGTCGCCTTTTACGACACCTCGGTAAGAAATGTGGTTGGTCTATTCTACTCAGCCGGATACCACACGGCGGGTCGACTTATCTTAGTCGCCTTTTAGGACACCTCGGTAAGAAATGAGGGTGGTACTATTCTATTCAGCCGGATACCACACGGCCATCAATATCAGTAACTTATGTCTAAAATTTACATATTGGGTATGACGATCGTGCTAGATTACTATAGGCAAACTATTTAACTTAGTCCTCGCCTGCGGGGTTTGTACCCCGCCAGCGCGGAAGTAGGACAGGAACTGGGACTAAGGTAGGTCCAGGTACCTCTTCTATATCACTCTACGAGCGCCGCCCACACCTATCTGCACCCTTGTACCCCACAGGTGAGGACTCAGTTAAACTGTTAGCCTATATTGATACGCATATTATAATATTTTCCGTTATTCACATCTTAGTTTGTATAATTGGTAAAAAAAATCAAGTTATTATTTAATTTGATTGTTTTGGTACTGGTTCTTGATGAGTGAACGAAGTTTCAATTAAATCTGTTCGCTAAATGTATCAAAATATGAGTTCAAAAGTCGGTTACATAGATATACAGGTGAAACTGTAAAGCGTTTAAAAAATACCAATATTTTAAAAATATTAAGCAAACTATTGGCTTAAAAAATTATAACTTGTGAATATTAATTAATTACGTTGATATAAGCGTGAATTATATGGGCATAATTCATATAAACCGATACAGTAAACAAAGAAAAGTTCGTATTCATTTCTCATGGGACAATATAAAGCATTTAATATAAAACAGCTCCAAATTTTGTTCACCGTTACTTTACTGCGTGATGCGAAACAGTGAATTTATCGAGGCGTAACCGAGTAAGTTTTAAGCATCAAATTATTTCTTGTTTCTGGATTAGCCAAGATAATTATCTTTCATTAATGACTCGAACTTATAAACATGATTCATTCCTAATACGAATATTAAATATAAAACTAAAAAAATATAAAACGAAACAATGCATCCGATATATATTAAAGAACTTACGCCGTGTGGTATCCGGCTGAATAGAATAGTACCACCCTCATTTCCTACCGAAGTGTCGTAAAAGGCGACTAAGGTAAGTCGACCCGCCGTGTGGTTTCCGGCTGAATAGAATAGACAACCCTCATTTCTTACTGAGGTGTCGTAAAAGGCGACTAAGATAAGTTGACCCACCGTGTGGTATCGGATTGTGTAAAATTTACCACCCTCTTTCTTACCGAGGTGTCGTAAAATATGACTAAGATAGGTTGACGTCAGGCAGGCGGCTGGTCGTAAACTACGTAGCCATATATAACATCATGTGACAACATGTTTGTAATGTGATATCGCGACCCCACTTAGAGTGGGATAAGGACAAGGGGATGATGATATATTTGATTATATTACTCGTTTCACTGACATTTTAATTTACCTTTATTTTACCATTGTAAAACTTTGGCTTTTTTTTGTATTTTGTATTAATTTTAACAATGAAATTTAATTTTTAACTTTTAATTATTTTTAATACTTTAATGTGCATGCAAATTTTTTGCGAAACAAGAAAAACTGTTATCACTGTCTATCTAATGTACCTTATTTCAAGCAATAAACGATTATTATTATTATTATTAACGATTATTATATAAAGAACATATTAAAATTGAAATATTTAGTTGGGAAAACGATTCTAATATAATATTTACTTATTTTATTATAAACTTATGGAGATGCGAGATGCGGTTTATCGTACGAGTAGATACCTCCACCTGTTCAAATATTGCAGTTGGTTAACGCCTTTTTATTCATCCAATCATAAAACTTACCATTGTAATTTAATAAGTTACATTCAGTTATTTAATGTAAAGGTGTATAAACATTTTCCTCGTCAAAATTTGTATATATTTGTGAAAATTATATATTTGAGTTTTAATTAATAATAATCCATTCTTATATTAGAGATGTAAAAGTCTGTCTGTCACGCTTTCACTGCTAATTCGCTGGATCTATATTCATAAAATTTGGTGCAATTAAACCTGATTCAAGCCCAACTGTGGGATAGTAACAGGCCGTTATTTTAAAGCCATTTTTCTTTTAGAAATAGAAAAG
The DNA here is from genome assembly GCA_029227775.1 of Morpho helenor. Taxonomy (NCBI): domain Eukaryota; kingdom Metazoa; phylum Arthropoda; class Insecta; order Lepidoptera; family Nymphalidae; genus Morpho; species Morpho helenor. The sequence goes on from JARGCU010000025.1 coordinate 13,483,577, forward strand.
AAAACATTGCATTATTGGGGTTACATAGACGTTTAAATTGGCGCGAATGAAGTCGGGGTTACCAGTGTATAATAATATTATATAGTGATGGTCGAATTTCAATAGCGCGTGTCCATTTAGCGCGATTGTGAGTTCAAATCTCACAAGCACCTATAATTTCCTTGGCAGCTTTACGCTATTATATCGTTATTTTAAAATCGTTGAAGTTTTCAATTATTATTACTTATTACTTTGCGGAGAGCCATAATAGAAAGGTAATATATAATTGCTATAATCCGCGATAAATCAATATAGAAAATATATATAGTGCTAAACGTAGAGTGGACTATTCATTTTCATACCAGATACATGCAGGATTCGTAAAAACACATGCACAAATCTCCACCACAATACACAAGCACTACACACGTTCACTATCACATACTCAACAATCATTTCGCCCCGCAACGGAAGCATCATCTAGAGATAGACTCCACGACAAAATCACAAAGCCAGCAAGCTTTCACTCTACATTTAGCATTATACATATTTTCTATTTTACTTTATCGCGGATTATAGCAAAATAGCTTTATTATTACTTTTGTTCGAAGTCAAACAAAAATAAAACTAATACAGCAATAAATTAAATCCAGATATAATTATAACTTGTTTTAAGATGAGCAGGAAATAAAATGGCGCAACGCATTCCATAGATGAAACTGTGCAATAATGCAAGTATTTTATGGACCCGCCTTCGTTTACGTAGTGTTTGTTTGCCGTAATAACATTAATAAATTCATATAAAAGTCACATAGCCTAGTTGTTTATAGCATTATTTAATCCACGATTTCCAAGATCTTTTGAATACAACCATCTAATCGAATTAGAAACTTCATAATAAGAAAATATTCTACAAACATGTTTTATTTTTCATTACGAAAATAGTAACTAGTGGTCGCTATTAATACTAGCGGTCTCGGGTTCTATCTTAGTGTTAAAGCTTTACAAACTAAACTCAAAATTTTCTTTATTCGAGTTAACTTTATTTTGCTATAATTCGCGATAAATTTATAGCGGATTATAGCAAAATAATATTCTCATTACTTTTGTATTATGGACCTCCGCAAGTAACGCCTTATTCTATAAATAATCAAGTTAACTTGTGAACAAGTGTTTTTAAATTGTCAACTCTATTGCTGATTCGAAAAATTACTCCTACCGAAAAAACCCAAGAAGAAGCTCGACGGTTGCTCTTTGCAAAATAAATAAACATAAATATATGGGACACTTAGACTTACTTACTTTAGCTTCGCGGGTCGCGGATTCGATTACCGTCGAGGGCCAACATTTTTCTATAAATAATTTGTTGGTTCTTCAAGCCTGGGTGTACAGTTGTATTTAAGTATGTATTTAAAATTATATATGTATATTCAAATTCAATTTGGGGATAGACGACCGTGTGTGTAAGTGTCCCATATCTTTAATATTTAAATGAGTTAATCTTGTATCTATATATATGTTTTTTCAAAAATTCGGAAACGGCTTCAACGATTTTCCTGAAATTTAGAACGTAAGGGGGTTTTGGGGGAGAAAAATCATTTTGATAAGTTTTAATTTAAAAAAAAAATTATCCCTGTTTTCAGGCTCAAAATTTTTTTTTTTAATTTACGTACATTCACAATTTTTCGCTGTCAAACGTATAGTCATGGTGGTTCATTCGGGGAACGAGCGGTCTAGAGAGGTGAAAATACCTAGGATCGAGTCCCACCTGCCCTATTATTTTTTAATTTTACCTTTAAATTTTTTTAATTTTAATTTTTATTACATCATTTAAAAATTACCGAGCAATGCCAAAGCCTGGTGACCAATCACCAGGTACTAGTTTTTATATATCTTAGAATGTTCACTTAACATGAGCTGACATAACAATTCATAGCAAGCAATTCAACAACGAATAGCAATCCCATATTATGGTTCACTTCTCGAACGGATCTAGTTTTTGTCTTAGTTTTATAAACCGTAACTTACGCTTTATGTGTAACTGTAATCTTAAAACGTAATTAAACTTACGAATATAACTGAGTAACAGCTTGTGTACAATTTACAAGCATACAGTGGCATATTGGCAACAATTATGCTTTATTAAATTATTATGTGCTATATGGAAAGCGCGACTTTGTTCGCGCCAACTTAATCCTTTAAGTAATTTTTTTTAAACGCAATTTAACGCTCTATAACGCAATTTGTGTTTTTATCCCTGTCGACGGAAAAGAAAACAGTAACAGACAGACTTTCGAATTTAGAATATAAGTATGAATATGTTGTGAATACACTAAAGATAAAGAGTCCGTAATGTACAAGCACGCATTGAGCGAAAGCATCAATGAACATTTTATAAGTTAAGTAAAGATTTTATATACGTATATAAAAACGGGATTTTTGGTTTAAACGACATCTAATATAAGTCGTTATAAAATTTTGGTATCAACGATGTTTTTGCGCATTATTTCGAATTAACTATTCTTTAGGGTTAAAAAAAAACCTTTAATTAGCTCATTTAAAACGGCCAAAGGTTGACTGGAAGAGATAAGTCCGCCTTTGTACATGTGCTATTTATTTTTCTCTTTTCGAACAATATGTATGTACAATAAATAAATAAAAAATTAAAACGTTACGTACAAAGTAGCTTTTTACTGGATTGCCTTTGTGTTCTACAAATATACCTATGTATATAATAATAGTTATATTAGTTTATAAATATGCTTATCAGGTATGTATTTGTAATCGGTGCAATGCTATTTGTTTTTTAATAATCACTGGAACATCACTTCAAATATGAAGACATTTGTAAATATACTTAAGCATGATCCTTCAAAGGTCTTATCATCATCTTCCTGCCCTTATCCCACTCTCAGTGGGTTCGGTACAACATGTTACAAACACGTTATCATATGATTTGGCTACGTATTTTACGACCGGCGTGACCTGTCGCCGCCTGCCTGACGTCAGCTTATCTTAGTCGTATTTTACGACTCCTCGATAAGAAAGAGGGTGGTCTATTCTACTATTCTACTTAATTCTTTCTATTCTACTTAACCGGATACCACGCGGTGAGTCAGCTTACCTTAGTCGCCTTTTACGACACCTCGGTAAGAAATGAGGGTGGCCTATTCTACTCAGCCGGATACCACACGGCGGGTCGACCTACCTTAGTCGCCTTTTACGACACCTTGGTAAGAAAAGAGGGTGGTACCATTCTATTCAGCCGGACATCACACGGCGTCCTTCAAAGGACTTATATTAAAAAAAAAATGTATAAAAATCTGCTGTCCGTATTGGAATAATAAGCAGAACAGAATATGAATAATAAGCAGAAAGGTGAAATTGTTGACAAATTACAATACTATTGAAGTCTCGACAGTTCATTAGATACTGATTAGAAATGCACAAAGCAAATTTATATTATTTAGATTAAATTACAAAGTTCTCTCTAGTATCGTATGACCTGTATACATTGTTTTCGTCAGCGTCATAAAGTAAGTGCCCGCAATAATTAATACATACTATAATATAAAGATAGACAATACCGATAAATAGTGCAAATATTGAGAAAATAAATACTTTAATTATAAATCAAGTTGAACATCATCATCATCTTCCTGCCCTTATCCCTATCTAAGTGGGGTCGGCACATCATATTATAAACATGCTGTCACATGATTTGGTTGCGTTTTTACGACCGGCCGCCTGCCTGACGTCAACTTACCTCAGTCGTATTTTACGACACCTCGGTAAGAAAGAGGGTAGTCTATTCTACTAAACCAGATACCACACGGTGGGTCAACTTACCTTAATCGCCTTTTGCGACACCTCGGTAAGAAATGAGGTTGGTATATTCTACTCAGTCGGATACCACACGGCGGATCGACTTATTTTAGTGGCTTTTTACGACATCTATGTAAGAAATGAGGATGGTACTATTCTATTCAGCCGGATACCACACGGCGGTATAAATCATGTTGAGCATTATATACAAATATTATAGTCGCATTATATACAAATAAATAGATAGTAACGTATAACTCCAAGTCAACTCATGATATAGTACTACGACTCATTTCTTTAAGTACTTTTAAAATCAACAAATCATTTTCTCATTGCAACAGATAAGCATTATATTTACTTTTTTAGTTGAACTATTTTTGTCTTTAAATATGGATATATTTTAGTTATCGAAACCTTTAATATTTGCATATGCAATTTACTCCAATGTTCAAACCTATTTAACCTACAAGATTGCCAACGAATAATCATTCTCCTGCCCCATCCCTCTCTAAATGGCGTCGTACAACATGTTTAAAAACATGTTTAAGGATTTGGCTAGTTATTTTATGAAAGGCGCCTGCCTGACTTCAACTTAAGGTATGTCACTTTTTACGACGTTTCTGTAAAAAATGAGGGTAGTCTATTCTACTCAGCCGGATACCACATAAATGTTTTGAAAATTGACATTTAACTCGTTACGAGAAATAACCTATTTTAAAATACAGTGAATTATTCATTTTAGAAGAAAACTAAACTGACCAACTTATTTATGTTACACGTAAAGAATAAGAAAAAAGTTGAGGTCAACATTATTCCGTGAACCGTTACGAGCTTATTCTATTAATTGTTCATTCAATAATACTAAATAAGAGTCATAGGAGAAAAACCGCTAAATACGTAATCATATGTTTATTTGTTTGGAAACGTCGAACGCGCAGGTGTATCTTATATGGCAAATGTTAGCCTGTGTGCGCTCATATTTTCTATAGAGTGCTCACCAGTGAGTCATTATGTCGTAATGCCGAAGGACAGTCTATTTCGGCGTGATGAGGCTATGATTCAAAATTCAAATTCAAAATATTCTTTATTCAAATTAACTTGTAAACAAGTGCTTTTGAATCGTCAACTCTACTGCTGGTTCGGAAAGCTGTTCCTACCGAGAAGAGCCAGCAAGAAACTCGGCGGTTGCTCTTTTTAAAAAATACAATTCTTAATGCTAGTTACATTTAATGTTTCTATCTTGTACAGGGTCGAACAATATTTATATCCACGCATTTTTATCGTCTAAATAATCCTCAACAGTATAGTAGGCTTTCTGTATCAGCCTCTCATAATTCTCATAATTCTGATTAATTCAAAGAACAGTAAAAGTATTGTGGATAAATATATAAATCTAGCTGGTAGAGACAAAACCTGAATAGACCATCTTTCAAATTCTAATTATTCTTTATTCAATTTGGATTTCACAAGCTCTTTCGAATCGTCAAATTTTAATGAAGACTGAAAAGAACCAGCAAGAAACTAGGCGGCTACTCTTTTAAATAAAATGCGTGGATGTAGCTACTCTTCGACCCTGTACAAGACTAATAACTAATTTAACTAGCGATAAGAATTATATTTTTAAAAAGAGCAACCGCCGAGTTTCTTGCTGGCTTTTTTCGTTACTAACAGCTTTCCGAACCAGCAGTAGAGTTGACGATTCAAAAGCACTTGTTTACAAGTTTATTTCTGTCTATATCTGATTAGAATTAAAATCTAGGTAGATTTATGATTCTAATCGAAAAGGTACCCTCCTCGGCACGCAAGAAGGTTAAATTAATAATTATTATGGGACCCAATGCTGTCTAACATCCATCCAATTATAAACTTGTTAATAAATAAAGCATCTTTACACGCACTATTTTACACTCGCAACAAACCTATATTAAATGATTTATAGAAGCAGGCGTTACTTTGCTGAATTCCATAATACAGAAGTTACAATTAAATTATTTTGCTATAATCCGCGTTTGTTAAAGAATATATTTAATGCTAAGTGTATGGAGCAATAATCACATATCCTATACATGCAGGACCAGTCACCACTCGTATAACAAAACGCCGCCAACACCAACACTCCACACAAGCACCACACACAGTCACTATCACAATCTCCACGATCGTTTCGGTATAAAACCCGTATTTATCTCGTGACTCACATATCATCTTTATTTTGTTATAAAGGTTTGTATATAAACATTTAAAGATTAGGTACGATTTAATGTTCATGTAGTAAAAATTCTTGTTTCCGCAGAATCGTCGCCTCATACGATACATTTTTATAAGCACTTTCGAAATTTCAGATCTTATTTATAATCATTATAGATTTCTTAAGTAATTAGGCTCATAAATTTCTTTTAAAAGGTCATAGGCGCTTGGCCGCAATTTTAATTTTGGTACCGTACCGCAATCACGGCTAGGTTTTATTACGATAATATTGAAATATGTATTGTGAATAGAAATACAAATTCACGAATGGTCTTAAATAATGCTGCTTAAACGCTTAAGTTGGCACAAACGTAGTCGCAAGTTCTAGTATTAATACCATTCTACGGTCAACTCCAAAAACTGGTGACGTCATTATTAAATTTGAGTAAATAGACCAAAAACTTATCGTATTCTATCAAATAATAAATTTATTTTATTTCTTTACGTGAGATGATGGCATTACATGAGCTTAGTTTTCCTTGATGAATATTTTACAGGGTCATGGCTAGTATGAGTACAGTATTATGAATGATTCAACATTCTTTATTAGCTGACATACTTTTTGCTTAAAGTTGAGACACCTAAAATCTTCGCAAATAGCAAAATACTTTTCGCATTTAAAAATATTTTCATAAACACACAACAGATTTTGCGTATACCATTTCTTCAACGTTATTTCCTATGAGCACAACATATACTTAAAGATTTTATATCCTTAATAGAGTAAAAAAAGATAAAAATGATTATTTCCTAATGTAACATGAAGTTAAATATGTAATATACGATTACATATTTATCTTATCACTAAATAAAGTTAAAACTAATTATGTTATTATAAAATTACAAATATCAAACTTTTCTGGTACAAATTTCAACCTACAATAGGACCTCAAAAGAGATCCTACTCAGATCGAAATATAAAAATAAACTAAGTATAAAAATTTCGGTTGCATTTTAATATATAACACAATGTAATACCCTGGAGTTGTCTATAACAGTTACTCAAAATGCAAATTTCACATGGCCTAGGTGCGTTCAGCCAATCAACCAAAGAGAGTCTTTCCATCATTCTTGTGTTCTCCAAACTACAATAGACAGAACTGCTACTTGAACACACTAATCAGCCAGTACAAATATTAATCAATTGTGACGACTACGCTTCCTTAGCAATATACTAACAGGTTGAAACACCTAAAAACAAATAACATTAAAAGTGGTAAATAAAGAAGAGTAAGTTACCCTTGCGTAGTGCATATCGCGCTCGGCCGCAGCAGTGGCGAGTTTTTCAGAGGCATCGTGCAGCGCAGCACGAACGGCCATCAGATCCCTTGAGCGCGACTCACGCTCAGCGTGCGCGGCGCGGCTGGCCGCCTCCGCAGCCGCTGTTTCTGCGCTGGCCGCCAATCGAGCTGCACGCTCTTGCTCCAGAGCCGCTTGCAGCCCCACAACCTACAATATTAACTGTATATTACAGTGACCCTGCAAGTGTACATCTACGAGACCCTATCTATCTAATTTCGGGGACGCCTGTCGGTGCAGGGCGGGTGATCAGCTCCTATTCCAAAAAAACCCTAGAACCCTAGGAGGCCATAACAACTTCAACATCAGACGAGCTCAAAGCTTTGCCAAGTGTATCAAAGGCGACTGAAACGCACACCTCTACGAGAACTATGGCTTTCTATTGTGTTCAACATATTGCATCTCCATTGGAACAATCCAAAAGAGTTTGGCTGTGGATAAAAATCAGCTAATTCGGAAGTAAATTTCCTTTTTAAAACATTTCGTTAAGACTTCCTCCAGTCGTCTTCTTCAATGATGAGGGTCGTGACCCACACCAGGGATAACTACGAACGTGCGGACCATGTTAAAACTTAAAGAGATAAGAAATGATGAACTCCGTGAGGACAATGTTCTGTATGAACTATAGACATGTTCACCTCTATAGTCTTTAGAGCTTGAGTAATTTGACATAACAAAACACATTATATATAGCTATAAGAAACTATTGATATACAACCAGGATATAACCAATCTGTACATTATTAATTATATTATTTTTTAATATGACACATTTAACTTAAGTTTAGCGTCAAGTTCCATTATTCTTTTAGGTCATTTCATTCAGAGTTTGAAGCTTAACATCTTTTTTTTAAATGTTTTCATTATTCTCTTGTTTTTCTGTATATTTTTAGGTTTGTAATTGTTAAATTTTTACTAAGAATGATTTGATTTCCTGTAATTGGTACTACATAATTAATTTAGGACAATTTAGATATTTTTTTGGTTATATAAAAAATGAGAAATTATCTAATATCAATATGTATACAATTGGTTAAACTAGTATTACCTTTTCAGTCTCTTGTCGATGTTCGCCTTCTAGTTTCTGTAGGCGTTGTTGCATCTGTCTATAATCAACACTAAGCATTGACATCTGACGATCCTTTTCCTGTGATGCTGATTCTGCCCGCTGTCTAGCCTGTTTCTCCTCATTTAATTTACCTTGCAATGCTGTAGGATATAATATAAATGTAAGAATATGTATTTTGATAATGGGGCACAAATGCCTTATTATATAATGATACATGCAAAAACATAAAATAGAATATAGATAATTATAGCAATATTAGAATATATATTAAAATAATTCATGTGCAATACTTATAATGCAGAAATTTAGATTTATTACAAGAACCAATATGATTTAGTAGCCAAATGGACAAACCTGTCAAGATTTTTTCCAATGTTCCTGAGGCATGCAAAATATTAAACATGATATAGGAGTATGTCAAGACATCATTAGGAGCTACTTAGCACTATTTAGAAAATGGCATATTCTATTCAGATATTACAGATTATATACTCATTTAAATACATATATGAATTGGCTCACCCTTTACAAGCTCTAAATTTGCCTCCTGCTTTGAAAGTAACTGTGACCGTTGTGTTTCTTGATGTGCCCTAACTTCCTGTTGGTATAAATGTTGAGAAGCTCTTAAATCATGAGCCATTGAAGCACATTCTTTTTCTAGTGACGACACTCGCTCAGATAGCTGCCGATTATCTGTCATTATCTGACCTAATCTTGCGGATGATCTTTCCAACTCAGAATGAGCAGCATTTAAGCGACTATTTGCTTCAGCCACCGCTGCTTCTGCTCTTTGCTTTACCGCCTTCGCCGATCCGAGTTCTTCAGATAAAGTACTACACTCTCGTTCAAGAGCATCACGCTGCGCACGTAAACTCGCAACAGTGCCATCACTCACAGCAGCAGCTGCAGCTTGTGCGGCACTAAGTTCAGCCGCCTGCTTCCTTGATTTGGCTGCCGCATCAGATTCTAATTTTAATTTCTCACGCATTTCTGTCAATTGCTTTTCTAAGGCATTGATTTTTTCATTATATATTTGCAAATTACTCATTTCTTTGACTCTTTTACTTTGCTCTTCATCTAAACGGCGTTTGACGTCATTATAGTTGAATTCAGCTTTTCTTCTAGCATCTGCTTCTATTTCAGCCTTACGTTGTATTTCTTTAAGATCATGTTTTAAAAGGGCTAGCTCTTTATCAGTGTCTGCTAAAATTTTCTTAGTCCTACCATAGTTCTGCGATAGTTCTTCTAATTGAGCACAAAGAATTACTTCTCTATCTTCAAATTTACGCCTAGCATCTCTTTCCCTCTCTAATAACTTTTCTAATTGCAATATTGCTTCAGATCCTACATTATTTACATGATTATTGGATATTGTGTCTACAACATCTAAGGGCTTTGATTTACCTTTGCATAATTGATAATCACCATTATATGTAAAACCTACAAATGGTAAGTGATTCCCTACAAAAGCCTTTGGATCTGGGAAGGCTTCATCTAAGGCATCAGATTTTTCAATATCATCAAAGTTCCTAGTATCATCATCACTTGATAATTCTGGCACAACTGGTGGCACAGAGTCACGTAGATTATCAAAACTCCACTGATCATTGATAAAAAAATTATGTTGTTTAATTTCATCTACACTATTTTTTCCAAGTCTTTTAACCCTATCTGTTAACAAACCTCTTATTAGAGATTTTGCTTCCTTAGATATTTCCACATCATCAGGAAATTGTAATGAGTTTCTATGATCCATAATTTTTCCATAAGTTCCTACTAGGCTATCTGCATAAAAAGGAGGATCGCCTATTAACATTTCATATAAAAATATACCAACAGCCCACCAGTCACATTCTCGACCATATACCCCTTCACCATTTTGCGATTGTAAAACCTCAGGAGAAATATAATCTGGAGTGCCAACAGCATTACTAGCACGTACAAGGCCATCTGGACCCATCCTCATACATGTGCCAAAGTCAGCTAATTTCAAATGGCCATATTTGTCAATTAGCATATTGTCAGGCTTTACATCTCTGTGAACAAAGCCCATACCATGAATAACATCTAAAGCAAGAACTATTTCCATTGTATAAAATTTTGCCCATTTTTCAGGTATGTCATAATGGGACATAAGGCTAACTAAATCACCACCAGGCATATAGTCCATTACCATATAAAGGTATTTTTGGTCTTGAAAGGCAAAATGAAGTTTAAGAATCCATTCCGAATTAGCATGGGCCATTATGTGTCTCTCTTCCCAAAAAAATGTTGAATCTGATCTTTTGATCATTTCTACTTTACTGAGGAGTTTCATGGCATATACTTGACGAGTAGATTTATGTCTGACTAGTTGTACTTCACCAAATGCACCACGTCCTATTACTTTAATAAGGTTAAAATCTGCTGCTTTCATACGTAAATCAACAATATCAGATGCAAAACCTTCATCTGTAACAATACATAAACCATATCTAAAGGAAAATTCCAAAGTTAACTTTTAAACTTTGTTATAACTATAAGCTAGTTTACTGAAGAAGCTATAATATAGATTAACTAAATTTATTTAGTAAAGTTAGTGAATGAAAATGTTTGGTACTTAAGTAAGCACCAAACACAATCCTACTTAAACTTTATAATTTTATGTATAAAACTCAATTTATTACTCTTCAATTATATTATTTTCTTTGCCAGTGTACAATATGCTGTTTTTACCCATTCATAAACAACAAACAAAATTAACCCAGATAAGAATCAGAGCACTTTGTTATAATCTGCTCTTTTCTACTCCTAGAGAGCTTTGGGTAATGAGAAGCCAAAGGCAGAAATGAATGATAAGATCATTCTAAAAGATCAATTATGATCTCCACTGCAACTATTGATCCATAACATGACTAAAATATTAGTTTCTTTTTAAATAATATCACAAAAACAATTTACACTTTTATTACAAAGTTATGATACAAAGGCTCCCTCTTTCTACATTTTTACATTTCCTTCATAAACAAATAATATGATTGATGTGCTTAAATAATATTTTGCATTTACTAGGGGTCCAGATAGAGTAGCAATAAAGTATTATTTTCTTAGCTATGTAACAAAATGAAATATCACTTTAAACAACATTTATTTTTTCATAAATTAAGTACAATGAAACATTGCTCTTTAATTAGAACTTCTTTAACTTAGGTCACCAATGACATAAACAACAATTTATTGTTCCTATTATTCATCAAATCCATGATTTGTTCTATTAGGGATCTAAGGAATGAAACTTATTATGACAGTTATTTCTGTCCTATTAAGTATTATGATTGTGTTATACATCTGACATCACTCACATCGACTAGTGTAAGCCTCGACATTTTTCATTCGTCGAATGGCCGGGTGATCACAGTCGGAGATGAGCGCAGTGACGGTATCAAGCAAACAATCCACGTTGCCGGTGGAACGAGGGTCGCACAGTTTGTCTTCTAGCGCTCGTAAGCGCCGTAAGCGCTCCTCATCCTTTGCAGCCTCCATACTGAACCCTGGATCTCACTCTATCGCCAACTATACGCCACCGTACATTCTCCTGATAGGTACACCGAATAGAAACACCACTCTCATTACGGCAGATAAACAACTTGATTATCTTCACACTTCTTACTATCTGACACACTATACAACAAGCAACTTATGTTTCATTATAGAAAAATTTACTTGCTACAGTTTAGAGTGACAGTAGATAAAGGTGGTTCTCACAACAAAGCATATGCACGTTTGCAAACATAACCGACTAAATGATCTTTATAGCACATAATATTAGGTTTTCACAAATTAGTAGGACTTATTTACAAAAACAATTGGCACAACATGACAAAATAATTAATAATATCGAATTGATAAAAACCGCTTGATCGACGGACGATGATCAAACAATAATCTGAAGTTGGCAAAATAAGGGTTTGCAATGGCGACTGTAGTGAAGTTTGTATAAATGACGAACATATGAATGAATGATTTCATACTGAATTTGCATAGGTAAAGAACATCTTATGTGAATGACATATATTATTACATATCGTATTGAAATATTATAAATAAATAATTATTAAATATATCGATCATTGTTTCATATTTGAATTTAAAAGCTTGAGATAATAAAAGAAAACTAAGATATTGCTTCATATGAAATTTCGCAATCTGTACATAGCCTTATTAGTCTGTATTTGTATGAAAGTCCTGTTAAACGCTACTTAGATAACGTTACCTTTACACAAAATTATAATAACGTTATATTTAAAGACAAGAAATAGATACTTTTAAACTGTATGCTATAACATATATAGTACTAGAGACGATGTTTTAAATCATGATTGATTAAGGTAAGATGCAAGTCGAATAGTTGGTTATTAGCTAATTAAAGTAGTGACGTAACATAAAATAATTATACTAAAAATATAACTAAATTTACTCATCATCATTCTCTTACCCTTATCCCACTCTAAGTGGGGTCGGCACAATATGTCTTCTTCTTCCATTCTCCTCTATCATTCGTCAACTCTGGTGCCACTCCTCTAACATGCATATCATTTTTTACACAATCCATCCTACTTTTTTTCGGCCTCCTCCTAGCCATATATCCATTCACATTCATATTTAAAACTCTTTTGGTCACATGACTATAACTAAGTTTACTGTACAGTTAAAAACGTTCATAAGTGATGTATTTTTTTCAAAATATCTAAAAATATTTATATAATTCTGAATATATAGTATTGAGAAATATTGTCATATTATATAGTAAATTTATCATATTTCATTCAGTTATGCGATCAGGTTAAAAAATTAAGAATATAAAGAAAATATTTTTCCAAAAAATATTAAATATTTTTTGTTTAATTATTGTTAAAATCCGTAATTAAAAATCTGTTTTTCATATTTTTTTAGTAACATTCAAATGATTTAATTTAAAATAAAATTAAAACGTTAGTAACGTTCTGTGATAAGTTAACGTTAACCTTTTTATTCATTGAAGTTGTTAATAACGATATGGTAAATTGTTTACAGTTGTTCATTCACTTTCAGCTGATTTGGTTCATTGTGGTTCATAGAATGGTTTCGATCATTAGGTACTTATACAGAAAAGCTGATTTGCTGAAATTGAATGAATGAAACCACTTTTATTCTCGTCCGAATAGAATATGGCGGTGCTAGGCAGGATGTGCAAAACCTTTTAATTTTCTGCATCGATAAATTGCGATATTTATAGACTATTAAATCGTATAACTTACAATAAAGATATCCTTGCATATACTTCACATTGTGTGTAACGTAGCTTAAGTTTTTATTTAAATTTCTACACCAAGTTGCAATGAAAATTATTACTTCATTGGTGGTATAAAAATAATTGTGACAAATATAGCACATAATTTCAGGTAATTATTTTTATTTGTAATTATATCTAAGCTTAAATATAAACTGTGTCTATTATTGCTAATCAATATCATATCACAGCATCCGTTGCTTTGTCATGCAGTTTCAGCTGCTCCCTATAAGTTTTAAGTTAAAGGTCTCTTGCATCAAATAAAAATATAGATCAAATATAGGTGTGTTAATGTCCACTGTAAAAATTCGACGTGAATTTAACTGCCATAGTTTGCTACCCATTATCTTTGTGCTCTCAATCACGTGTGGTTTTTAATCTTTATTGTGGGGGTCAATAACTGCTTAGTGGTGCCCGTTTCCCTTTTCATCTCAATATTTGGGTCAAAAAATTTATGTGTACTTCCAAAGGCTCAATAAATATACTATACTTGTCTCTGTTTTGATTTATCGAATCGATCGTTATACATGTCGTTTTTATTTTCGTGTACATGGTACACATTTTATGTATGGGCTCGGGGCAAATTTGTTGTTTGGGCCAGTCGAAATATATTGTTACCTAGTGATCTGTTTCCGATACTGTGACGAGAGCAGTATGACCGAGGGCGCAGTCCGCGGCGAGAGGCGCGAGGGGCGCGGGCCCGTCCGGCAGTCAGCTGTGCGAATGTTCTTGTCGCATCTCGTCGCGCCGTGGGAAGTGGCCTAAATTACTGCCCCTTCATTGAATCTTTGCAAAATATTAGTCCTTTATGAAAAGTGACCCACATACACGAAATGCGTCAAAATTTTGATATATATCGATAATTTTAATATGGGTGTTGACCACTTTAATTAAAATGTTAGTAAGTTTTAAATTTCAATTGTCCAATAGAATAGCTTTTACTTTCTTACTTCTCAACTTAAAATATTTGTTTACTAATAATCAATATTGTAAAGAATATTTTAAATACAAATATTGAATTTTAAAATTTAAAAATATAACTGCATAGTATAGTATACATAAATAAAACTATTTGAATTAACAAGGCTTAAAAACAAGCAGTATTTTGTATAGCAGTATACATAAACATATTAAAAAAAATATAAATAAATTATTTTATACTGCTTTCATTAGTTTCACTAATCAATTTATTATGTTGTGAAATAAGTATCACATGAAATTTCTATAAATATAAACAAATAATTTTATAATTTGTGATGCATATTATTTAATAGTGTAGTAAATAACTATATTATTTTTTCTCTACAACAGACTAACCAAATCTAATCAGATGATGACTCCACTCTTTATTATATAAATAAAATATTAATTCACACGCATAAGAAATATAACTTACACCATGTGGTATCCGGCTGAATAGAATAGTACCACCCTCATTTCTTACTGAGGTGTCGTAAAAGGCAACTAAGGTAAGTTGACCCACTGTGTGGTATCCGGTTTAGTAGAATTGACCACCCTCTTTCTTACCGAGGTGTTGTAAAACACAAGTGAGGTAAGTTGACGTCAGGCAGGCGGCCGGTCGTAAAACCACAGCCAAATCATGTGACAGCATGCTTATAACATGTTGTGCCGAACCCGCTCAGAGTGGGATAAGGGCAGAAAGATGATGACATAAGAAATATAACTTGTGACATAAGTTAAGGCATTGTTATGTGTGTATTTAGCATTGGCTATTGTTGTGCAATCAATGATTTTCAATAAACTGCCCTTTATGGCTGTTGGATACTGGCGATAACTGAAACAGCCAGATTGTGTGCTACATTTAATCAATGTTATATTATGCTTGAGTGATTCATTTCCTGTTGAATTTTAATAGTTTAATTCATTTATAGATAACATATAAGCTGTGATAGCCCATCGGTAATACCGTGCGACTCTTTCGAGGGGGTCAGAGGTTCGAACCCAGGTAGATACCAATGAATTTTTCTGTAAAAACTTATATGTCTAATTGATAATTGCAATTTATCACATGATTTTCGGTGAAGGGCAACAGCGTGAGGAAACCTGCCTATCTCTAGAGCATTCTGGGGATATGTGTAACTTACCAATCCGTATTGGAGCAGTGTGGTAGGTCTTAGCTCCAAACCTTCTCTCCAAAAACGGAGAGAAGAGGCTTATTCCCAGCAGTGGGAGAGTAATAGGTTGCTACTTTACTACTATATATCACATTATTTATTAAATAGGAAACAGAAAGCTCATAGAGCATAAATTATGATTATGGTTGCTTATGGTTTGGGCATTATATAATCATAAATCACTACTTTAAATAACTGTTTTCTGAGTAGTGAAATCATTACTATGTGCAAGAAAGGAAAAAATATAATACTCCTTTTCAAAAAAACAATTATGTAATTTAAAGTCTTATGCCAGGGGTCTTATTTGTATGAACTCATAGTAATAAGTAAATTTTGCATCACAAATTGAAAAATTTCCTTTTTTTACATTTATCAATTATCTAGATTTCTCAATATCTGGAAATATTAATATGATATTCTCCAATCTAACATTTTAAGTTTTTAAGTTAATAAGTTTTCTATTATGTGATAAAATTAACTGCATCATACAAACAGATATTCAAAAGTAGTTCTTCTACTTTCTATACGTTAAGTTAGACGAAATTCAGTCATTACCATGTTATGCCATATATTACAATCATATAAGTTGAAATCGAAGTCAGCCTCAAAAGAAAATATCCTCCATATATTCTGCATAAGCAAATCTTCTGCTGTAGTCTATTTTATATCAATAATTTATCATTCATTTTCCCAATTTTAAAAATTACCATTATTATTACTTATTTTATTAATATTATAACTCAAAGTATAAGTCATATATTCAATTTGTATAATAAACCAATAAATACAGATAGTGTTATATAGTGTTACTTTATGTACAACATGATTTTTGGTAGCCTGTGTCATCCACCATGTAGTATCTGGCCAAGTAGAATAGACCACCCTTATTTCTTACTGAGGTGTTGTAAAAGGTGACTAAGTTAAGTTGACATCAGGCAGGCGGCCGGTCAAAAAATACCCAGAATCATGTGACAACATTTTTATAACATGTGCCACCTAGAGTGGGATAAGGCAGGAGGATTAGTATTAAAGTTTTAAATAGTATGAATGAATGATTTTTGTTTTTACTCTTACTCAGTAATCACAATCTTAAGCTAATATTATATAACTCATGTCCACACGATATGTTTAAAATGTATTGAAATAATATTATTTAATGTTATTTTTGAAAATAACTCATCAATTCTGCACCTATATTATATAAGTTATGTCAACATGGAATATTCAAAAACATATTACAATAAATAATGAATGTATCTGTGATATTTTGATATGGTTTTTTTCATTTTCTTTCTTATTATTTTAGTCTGTTTTACTCATTCAACAATTTCACAAAGTTTTAGGGTTGGTGCATGGTGTATAAAATATTTATTTATAGGTGATCAACTTAATTAAAGACATAATAACAAATAGTAATAAATATATATTTAGGGCTGTGAAACCAATCAGGAATTATAGTTATATTGGTTTTAAGTGTTTGATTAATATTTACAAATACTTTCTATGTTTTCAGCTTGCTGTGTTTGACATGGCTACGCTCATTCAGGAGAATGGTATGAGCAAAGCAACACACGGCGTTGTGGTCAACCATGGTATGGCAACGCACACTGTCCCCAGTCATATGGTACCAGATCATGAATATTGTGAAACGGGCAAACCAGAGGAGCCTATGCAACAATGTAGCGATACAAACAGCACAATAGCTCAAGAGAATGTTAAAGAAGAAGATGAGGAGGAAACCCCCGAAATAGACATAATGATAAACAATGTTGTGTGCAGTTTTAGTGTTAAGTGCCACCTGAACTTGAGACAAATCGCATTGAACGGTGTAAATGTTGAATTCAGACGTGAGAACGGAATGGTGACTATGAAGCTTCGGCGCCCGTACACTACGGCGTCGATATGGTCGTCGGGCCGCGTGACGTGCACGGGTGCGACCAGCGAGGACCAGGCAAAGATAGCTGCACGGCGGTACGCGCGTGCACTACAGAAATTGGGATTCCAAGTGCGCTTCCGCAATTTTCGTGTTGTCAACGTTCTTGGTACCTGTCGAATGCCATTCGGTATTCGAATTATAGCGTTTTCGAAGAAATATAAAGAGGCAGAGTGAGTATCTACAAGCCTTTTTTAGATTTTAATAATTTCGCGATTCATAATAATTATTATATAAACAAACGGGCCACATCGCGATAACCTCGAGTTACCTTTGTATAAAGTTCGACGTTTCGGCAGAGGTGCATCTACCGTGGTCACGAACTGACTATGAGGATTGTGCGGTTCAAGTGAGGGTAGATGAAGAAAATAATTACTCGGGAACGAAGACACCGCGGCGCTCCAGTCAGTTCGTGACCACGGTGGATAGGAGTAGTATGCCCTTCTTTATTTAAAAATCCATAATATAAATCCAAAATTATAATTGCCAAAGCCATTCTCTCTATCTGTTACGTTTTCACAGCTAATATTGATGAAATATGGAACAGTTTAAGTTCACACACTAGGATGACATGAAGGATAAAAACTCCCGTTTTTCTATCAGGAACAGGACAATAACACTTATTGTATAATTGAGGGTACTTAACAAGTTGGGGTGAACGACTGGTACCACTAGTGTAATATAGATAGTCTATACTAATATTATAAAGAGAAAAATTTGTATGTATGTTTGTAATATTTTCACACAAAAACTACTGGACCGATTTCAAAAATTCTTTCACCATTGATAAGCTGCATCTTTACTGAGCAACATAGGCTATATTACATTTTTTTTTAAATAGGGACCCTTTATAAAAATACAATAAGGTGAAGAAAAAAAAAATTACGCAGTATATTATTAGTGTAATATCCCGCGTATAATATATATAATATAAATATAAATCTGTATATATTTCGCGTAGATAATATTATAATAATAATTCTCGATCAGCCATATTTTATAATTAAAAAAAATAGTAAGTGAATGTCTCGTTACTTATTTGATTTTAAAAAACAATTTTAATTCATATAATACAAAACAAACAAAAATATTATTAACACGGACTAAACACCCTCAATATCTAAATATCAAATGTTTAGATTATTTATTTATTAAGTGATTATTTGAAAAGGGGGTTTCATTGGATTAAAAATATCCAAAACATAGTATTTATTATTTATAGAGATAATAAGCGACCTATTATTTGTTCCATTTATTTTCATATCATCTTACTGACAAAAGAATATTTTCTTTGTATCGTCGTTATTTACAAGTTCTATTTTAAAATTTTATAATAACACAATGTAGATACCATATCAAGAATATGAAAATTAGTTATTGTCAGCTTATCGCCCACATATCTACAGTTACAATCTAAGTTAACCGAATCGTTTCTACGCGCGGTTGTTTGAGACGTTTGAGCGATTATTGTTGTTAAGCGTACTTAAACATTATTGAAACTTACTCGCATATTACTAAACGTGACTTTGTCTGCATGGACTTCAGTACCGAAATAAAACGTAGTCATTAAAAGTAAAATGTAGGTTGCTCATCGGACTTTAAGAATTACAGCTAAACGAACAAAAAATTTATCTATACTAATATTATAAAGAGGAAAAATTTATATGTAAGTTTGTAATGTTTTCACACAAAAACTACTGGACTGATTTCAAAAATTCATTCACCATTGGAAAGAAGCATCTTTACTGAGCAACATAGGCTATATTACATTCAAATAAATAGGGTTCCGTTATAAAAATGTAATAAGGTGTAAAAAAATAAAAATTATGCGGATGAAACCGCGGGATATTACTAGTTAGTAATATTTAAGTATGGCCCGTTCGCGTAGTTAGTAGACCCTGCGTTCAGCTCCACGGGTTGCGGGTTTGATTTCCGCCGAAGGCCGACATTTTCTGTAAACAAGCTTCGAGCCTGGGTGTATTTATGTATTTAAAATTATATATACCAGTCTGTCATCCATAACACAAGTATTAAGTTGCTTACTTTGGGGACAGACAACCGTGTGTGTAAGTGTCCCATATATTTATTATTTATTTAAACGACTACTATATTTTTGTAAATTTATTTTACATTTACGATTTTATCAAATCAATGTCATATTGTAAACTAAAAGTTCTTTAGAATATGCAAGGGTTCGTTAGTTGGTAATAGTGTTCAAATTGAGAGTTTTCGAAATTCTACTAATATAGAAATAAGCATTGCGAAATTCCATGCTAAAATAAGTATGGTATGAATTACTACTTTGGGCTTGTTATATAATACCTACTTACACACTCAATCTATCCTCATTAATATCCCACTACTGAGCGTAGGCCTCTTATGTCCATTTTTGATTTTGGTTGGAGTCAAGACTCACCACGCTGCTCCAATTCGTATTGCTTTATTACATATATCGCCAAATTTTCTAAAGGTATGCAGATTTTCTCGATTTTATGAGTTTTTCTATTAAAACTTACGTGTCTAATTGATAATTGCAATTTATCACACGTTTTTCGGTGAAGGAAAACATCGTGAGGAAACCTGCATATCTCTAGAGAATTCTAGGTATATGTGGAACCTATCAATCCGCATTGGAGCAGCGTGTTGGTTTTAGCTCCAATCCTTCTCGCCAAAAACAGAGAGAGGAGGCCTATGCGTAGCAGTGGGATAGTAACAGGCCGATACTTTATAGACTGAACCCTGTCCATGGGTGAATGGATATTTAAATTCATCAGTTGCTTCAATTGTTTGGGTCAAATAAACGGACACTTACGTATAATTATTACAATGTATATAATGTATAGATCAGTGAGAGGGCTTGTCCTTTATAAGGTCAAAAAACTGGTTATATTAGGACTTTTAAATAAACTGCGTGTTATTGTAATGTGTAACTATTAAAAAGATATTTATAAATTTCGACGATACACTTACATATAATTTTGGATGCCGTGTGGTATCCGGCTGAATAGAATATACCACCCTTATTTCTTACCGAAGTGTCGTAAAAGGCGACTAAGGTAACTTGACAGCAGGCTGCCAGCCGATCGTAATAAATTAGTCAAATCATGTAACAAAATGTTTAAAAGATGTTGTTCCCATCCCACTTAGAGTGGGATAAGGGCAGGAGAATGATGATACTAATTTTGTAATATAATGAATTGAATTTAGTCATTTATTATTGGAATAGATTATTTTAGCCGCCGTTTCAATTATCCACGTCTAAATAAATTTATTTTTTGCTGACAAGGTGTTATTTGTCTATAATGACTACTCTGGTTCTGCCTTTAATAATGTCAAACTTTTTAGGATCGATGTCCTAAAGTGTAGACTAAGTATTTAAAATCTAAATTAGCTGGGTAGGTAGCTGAAGTTAGCTTAGCAAACAACCAACCGGTCAGTTAAGTTGTGGCTCAAATATTTTGATCTATTTAGCTAGGCTTAACAGGTGTTTTTGGAATGTTCATTAGTTTTAACTGCCTTAGGAAAATTAGAATTTGATACAACAGTGAAGTCAATAAAATAACCATACTAATATTATAAACGCGAATGTCTATCTGATTCTGCTACGCTTCTACGGCTTATGCGCTTGAACAATATTGATGAAATTTAGAACAATTGGCGAGCTAACATTTAGTAAATAAGGAGTTTGGGGGACAAAAAATCAATCTAGCTAGGTTTGATTAAAAAAAAATGTTTTATTCCTGTTCTCAGGTACTAAAAAAATGCTACAATATATATAATTAGAAAACAAAGGTTAATTACGCTTTCATTCGCAAAGTCATAATAGCTAAATTGGGAAGAGGCTATCTCAAATTCAGAATACCCGGATCGAGTTACTATACTCTTATATTATTAAAATACTCCGCAAAGGTCACCACATAGGGTCATTTATAGAAGCAGACGTTACTTTACGAAATTCCATAGTATCATAACTTCCGTAACTAAAAATAATTCATTTAAAACCAGGTATTCACGAAATAGTAATCCTGAAAAATGTATTTTGCTGCAAAAAATAATTTTAACTAGGGATGCGAATGTATGTAGAAATTAAACCATTGTGGTTTCATTGAGATTTTTTATTGCATCACTTAATAATATTCCAATAGGATAAGATAAATCTACTAATAGCGTAGAATTATTTCATATATAAAATGACGGTAAACATGTAAGTAGGTACATTTTCGATATGATGACTTCAGGTTTAAGAAATGAAAATCTACGAATATGAATACGAAATCATAAATAAAACCTTTTATAAATCCGTAAATAATGGTGTTGTTTCGCCTTTTTGTTGACATGTAGTTATTCTCACATAATATAAGGAAGCAAAATTTATTAACATAACAGATTGCGTAAAATATATTTTAGTTTTTATATTTAACATCTCGAGATATCTTTGTGCGCTTGCTTTTATTGACTTATATCATTCGTTTGTTAGGTAAAGTACACTTTAATCTTTTGTGTTTGCAATTTTAAAATATAGCTATAGAAAATTATTTAAAATGTATATTTTGATCACATAGCACCTATTCTAAGCGCTAACGACATGTCACTTATAGTATTACATGTAGCAATTTTACACTTGCTATGAATAAAATTTCGCAACTAGATATGAAAAATAAGCAGAACCTCAAACAAGAATTGGCAAAGAAATTAACTTTTAAAAAAGTCCGAATGTCCCCGTTGGTTTTCTTTCGTAACTTTAACTTCGTATAATTTCAACATTTCACTGAACTTTATGTCCAGCCATAATATTACCTTTTTGCTTTTGATAAAATTATCCTATGTAGCTACCAAATTTTACATAACTTCTTGTTGTTATACGCAAATGTATAAAATTAATAAATCATTTACAGTTTTTGTATTAATAAAAAAAGAACTTAAGTATCCATCAAATATTAAAAGGCTGCTAATAACTATTTAACACGTGTCAATGTCAATAATTCACAGTTGAAATATACTTGCAGTAGATACATATCTAGCGTTATTATTTATATAAACAATTTAAATAACGTAGTTATAAAATTGATCCTAATATATATCTAAAAGGTGATTTATATTTAAGTAAAAATCCAATATTTTTTATTTTTTATTTTTAAAAAAGTCAGTTTTAAATACCTATCAATTATTAATTATGACACTATTCACAATATTTTATTAACATAAATAACTAAAGAAGATCATAAATTAATAATTTAAAAACGCTTTCTATTCTATTTCTATTCTAACTATTTTTTTTTTTTACTATAACTTAATTATAGATTATAACTTTACTATTTATAAACTAAAAACCAGAATATCCGACTTGAAGGACCTTTCGTAGTTTACATACTGTATTGAAACTTACGAATAGTTCTTACCTATCAATATCTATATACCGTAAATAATATTTTTTATTATCGCTTTCCAGCTACGAGCCTGAACTGCACCCAGGTGTCACATACAAACTATACAATCCAAAAGCCACATTAAAGATTTTCTCAACGGGCGGTGTTACTATCACAGGTTAGCTTTTATATTTAATGTAACTTACCCTTTTGAAAATAATATGTGTTTGCTATTTCTTATTTACTTTAAAATAGTATGACGCCAAATTAGAAAAGGTATTGTTACTAGTCCCCTAAATATCATAACTTGTTTTGTTGGAAAATTGCTTGGCTATCCGCTAGCACTTGCTACCTGATAGTTACTAAATCAAAAATTGTTTTTTTTTTCAGCTCGAAGCGTGAACGATGTCCAGTCAGCCGTAGAACGTATTTTCCCTTTGGTTTATGAATTTCGCAAGCCGCACTCCGCGGCGGATGAAGAACTACTACGACAGAGACGTGCGGCGCGACGTCCCGCGGCGTCAGCGCCTATGAACGTCCGCGCACCGCCCCCCGCGCCCGTGCCGCCGCCCGCCCCCACCGCGCCTGCTGGCGACCCTATGCACCTCGTGACGCTTTCAGACGACGAGGACGCCGGCGGCTGGGAATGACGCGCCCGGCTCGCCTCCCCGCTATGAAACGACAGACTCCGTTTGGCATAAAGCAATAACAATCGGTTGTTAGTGCAATCGCGTGTGAATTGTCGGCGAGCTCTTTTCGGTTCATGCCAAAGATATTTATTAGGAGGTGCTTCGCGCTTGTCGACGAACGCCGCACGCCGCGTCCGCGGTCGTTACGTCACTGCGGATGTGTCGTATTCGTGATTCTCTTTAGGGACGATTCATTCCTAATGTCGGTCATGATTGTTAACCCAGTATAACATACGCCTAGAGCTCATAACGAATTTTGAGCTTGTACTATTAAGGTATGATATGAATTTTAATATTTCGGTTGCTTCTGCACGTTATGCCAAATCTACGATACAAGTATGCTCAAATATACCATGTTAATCATAAATAACACATTATATGAATTAAGGAAAATTTTAAAACATTTTAGGTGATCAAAAAATATAAAAACTTGTAATTCATAATATATTCATATATTAGTCATATACAATGAATATAATCGTAAAATAATAATAAATTCACAATCAATATAATTCAGTTATTAATTAAATTATTGTTGAATAAAATATTATATAATATAACATGACATGATACCCGAGATTCTTAGTAGTAATAACGAATAAGTAAAGATGCATTAAAAATTTATTCACTATGAGCTCTGGACAAATTTAATATCTGTTCACTCTTGCTTGCATACATTGAAGTTATTTACTGAAGTATTCAAATAAGTGTGACTTGACTAGAAGTGAAAATTGATTCTTTGTGTAAATACTTTTATTTTGGTAAGGCTAGGGCTGCCAACCCTAAAATAGTTACAACACCAATCAACAAATAAATTTGTTGTCCATATACTTTTTACTTTACATAACGATTCAGAAAATAATTTGTTAAATCATTGTATCACATTCAACAGTTTCGTGTCCATTTTTGCATGTCCTTCCATACCAGGCTCCTATGTCGGCCTACATATCATCTACCCATCTTATGGAAGGACGGACACTAGATCTGTCGATAGATGTGATAGATTTTCCATTCTAGAAGTCTTGCATCTTTATTATGTAACTTTCTGTGTGACTCTGAATTTCTCAGTGTTTTTTATTGAAAAGGAATTATTATAATTATATAAAATCGTGAACACAGGCAGTGACTATTCGGACACTTTTGCCTTATTTCATTGACAAGCTTCCACTCAATACTGGTAGTTCACAAGGGTTTACGACAACAAGGGCAACGAACTATATTTCTTTAATTCACACTACTTAGTACGAACAATCTACATGTAAAAGGCAGTCAGTTAACCATAATTTTTTTTTTTTAAATTTAAACTATCGTGAGTGGTATTCATAATTAATGTATAGAAACCGGCTATACTCACGTGTTATTTCTTAACTAGTCGTGCTCATCCGATAAAATAACACGTGAGTATAGCCGGTTTCTGTACATTAATTATTTTATTTTTATTAACGTACTAGCGGCCTGCCCCCGCTTCGCACGGGTATAAAATATGTATCCCATGTCAGTCAGTGTAAAAAAAATGATTAAAATTGATCCAGTAGTTTTGATATGGCGCTGTATTTAAAAAATGATTTTCCCTATTTTCCCGCTTTTCTATTGAAATTTTTCCTAGATTTTCGTTGCTATAAACCTCACGGAGCCCGAGACCTTTCCAACGAATGCAAAACCGTGGAAATCGGTTCGTGCGTTCTGGAGTTATATCGTCAGGAAGGAAAACCCGACTTATTTTTATATAGTAGATTTTAATTGAACGTAATGTAAAAGTTGGCAGCCCTAGGTGAGCGGAAAATATGAAAATATCGTGATCGACACTATGTACTGAATTCGCCTCTACTAAGCGTAGGTTGATTCGTTTAACACGTTTGATTCGAAACCAAATTACTATTGATAATAAATTATGAGAGAATGCATCTCTTTACCGATACTCAATCTCGTTTTTTATTTGCCGTTGTGATCGATAAATTTGTAGTGATAATAGTGTTCACGATAATGTTCTAAGGAAGTATTGACTGAATGTTAGCCGTTAGTGAATGTAAATACAAAAGCTTTAGACAATATACATTTAATTAAAGCAAACTTGTTTTATTTTACTTGAATATAAAGCAATATGAATACGATTACAAAATATAATTCAGACGTAAGATTTGGTGCAATTTTTAAGAAATTTTACATTAAATAATTGTTTCTTTTCCGTTCATTTACGAAATATATAAAAATTTATAAGCATAATGTATATATTACATTTTAAATAAAAATTCAAATTTTGCAATTTTAAATTTGTGACACAAATAGGCCGTGGCTCACGTGACTTGAAATTCCTAGCAAGCAAGGATTTTTATAAAAGCTTAGTGATATTATAGTATATTTATAGTAAAGGAAAAAATCGTGATAAAACCTTTATAATGAGAATTTCTACAAAACATGTAATCTGTAAGCATTGTAAGTCCGTGGCGCACTTTATCCCTCCAAGAAGAGAGATTTCGCTCAGCAATGGCCTACTTAACTTTTTTTTAATTAACTTATGAGGTTGTCTATCAGATTTAAGCATTTTAAATGACGCCAAAAAAATAGCATTTGAACAATTTATTTATTTCTTTTTAAACATATAGTTAAAACAGAGAAAGAAAAAGTAAAAAAGCACATGTATAAAGGCAGATTTATCCCTTACAGGGATCTCTTCTAATCAACCTTTGAGTAACAGAAGGAAAAGGACAAGAAGAAGAATAACTTTATTGCACAAACAAAAATACAAATTGAAAAGAAGACATAGATAACAGAAACATGTGAACGTGCAAAAAGCGGTCTTATTACATTGCTGTGATCTCTTCCAGACAACCCTTTGAAAGAGAGGATCTTTTGTATAATTATCCACGGGTTGGCAAATGCACGCAGATAAGTAAGCAAAAGAAGAGTAAATAAATAGTAACAACTAAATATAAGTATAAATAAATACAAATAAATAGAGAAAAATAAATCACAAAGAGAAAGAAGCAAAATAAATAAACGGTAACAATGACAGTGTGAATCATCCTTATAGTGACAAATAAAAATCCTTCATAGGAACCTTAAATATGGTAACCTTACAAGAATTACTTAGAATTTAATTAGAATTAGGAGAACAATTTAAGAAGACTCGTCTCGATATGTACATAGAATTAGGAATCTGAGTCG
The DNA here is from genome assembly GCA_029227775.1 of Morpho helenor. Classification (NCBI taxonomy): domain Eukaryota; kingdom Metazoa; phylum Arthropoda; class Insecta; order Lepidoptera; family Nymphalidae; genus Morpho; species Morpho helenor. The sequence goes on from JARGCU010000025.1 coordinate 13,510,592, forward strand.
TGTGTTGGATATTCGTCGCTAGTGACTTGAATACGCCTGGTTCGGTGCTGTAGATATGCATGAAAACGCTGCTTGCTCGTGTAGTGATCTTTAGCACAGATGGGAGTACGGATGTATGCGCTCAGGTCTACAACTGCAAGCCGTGAGGTTTGTACGGATTTACCTGAAAACAACATCACATTACATCCTCCTGCCCTTATCCCAGTCTAAGTGGGGTCGGCTTAACATGCTGTTATCACATGGCTAGGTATTTTACGTCCGGCCGCCTGCCTGACGTCAACTTACCTTATTCGGTTTTTACGACAACCTCGGTAAGAAAGAGGGTGGTCTATTCTACTCAGCCAGATACCAGACGGAGGGTCAACTTCCCTTAGTCTAATTTTACGACATCTCGATAAGAAATGAGTATGGTCTATTCTACTCACACGGATACCAGACGGAGGGTTTACTTACCTTATCCTCTGTTTAACACACCTCGGTAAGAAATGAGGATGGTCTATTCTACTCAACCGGATACCAGACGGAGGTTTTACTTACCTTAGTCTACGTTTAACACACCTCGATAAGAAATGAGGATGGTCTACTCTACTCAGCCGGATACCCTGAAAATAATATTGAAGAAATTAGTTATATTCCCAAAGTTGCCAACATAGCTTACCGAAAGTAGCAGTGGTTTAACGCCTAAGTTGTTGGCGCTCCTTCGTTACAAATAACGACTGACCTTCAAAAATGTCGCGATACGATTTCAGAGTAGCAAAGAGACATTGACAAGCGTCATAAGATCGTGTGGTAAGAAAATATCTTAAATATATGTACCTAAGTCCAGCAGAAGTCGGCCATTTAAAAAAAATAGATAATGCCAATTTAAAAGTACTTTGAACTCAGTATAGAATTCGTAAATTAACACGTTAGTAAGTCGCGGCCTGTTACTATCTCACTGCTGGGCATAGGCCTCCTCTGTCCGTTTTTGGAGAGAAGGATTGAAGTTAAGACCTACCACGCTGCTCCAATGCGGATTGGTAGGTTTCACATATCCCTAGGATTCTCTTGAGATATGCAGGTTTCTTCATGTTTTCGAAAACGTGTGATAAATTGCGATTATCAATTAGACAAAAATTTTAATAGAAAAACTCATTGGTGTCTGCCCGGGTTTGAACCTATGATCGTCTCTAGAGATTCACACGGTCGCACCGCTGGGCTATTATTATCATAAATAGCAAAAAACTACGTAAGCAAAACTAATAATAACCTAAGTTATTCTTTTGTATATTATTTTCAGTCCTTGATTTACCAGTTATAACAGGCAGAACATTATCCCCAAGATGCACGGTTCGTGGCCGCGGTCTTTGTAATGTATTCCTAGAGATGCGAGACGGGAACGACCATAATGCTGGTGGTGAAGCAACTGGCAGAGGTGGAGAAAGTACACGCGCTGCTAGAACTCTTCGCTCTGGTGACGAACTGGGAGACCTATGGCACGGTATAAAACAAAGCTCTAGAACTAACAATTTCAAACATCTGCAGTCGAATACTGACTGACTTTTGTATTAGAATACTGTTATCTGTGTTATAAGACAATTTCATGTTTTATAATATTTTTATAATACGCCGTGTAGTATCCGGCAGAATAGAATAGTACCACCCTCTTTTCATACCGAGGTATCGTAAAAGGCGACTAAGGTAAGTCGACCCGCCGTGTTGTATCCGGCTGAGTAGAATAGACCACCGTCATGTCTTATCGAGGTGTCGTAAAATACGGCTAAGATAAGTTGACGTCAGGCAGGCGGCCGGTCGTAAAATACGTAGCCAAATCATGTGACAACATGTTTGTATTTGTGACTAGTAATATCCCGCGTTTTCACGCGCGTACATACCGATCTCATGGCAGTCGAATGTCTACTAAGTTTTATTTTTCTTAAATATATCATCAATAGTTTCCGCAGCGCATGCGATGACAGATTTTTATGACTAATTCTTTACATCTTTATTACGGATCCCTATTTGTTTAATGTAATATAGCCTGTTTCTCAGTAAAGATGCAGCTTTTCTATGGTGAAAGAATTTTTGGAATCGGTCCAGTAGTTTTTGTGTGAAAACATTACAAACATACATACAAATTTTTCCTCTTTATAATATTAGTATAGATAGATAGTAATTTTAAGAATATTTTTAAGTAAACTATATCTTGCAAGTGCATAGCTATTTGAATTATCTGATAACACAAAAATGTGCCTAGTAATCCCGTGTTGTTTCTAAAAACATTAATAATATCTTAGCTGTATGCTTTAAACCTAATACAGAACTTGGCACTTGAAATAAATTCAGCCTTTGCAGAAGAACTTGTCTCTCCAAATCGAATATATCAAAAGTGATTAATAAGGTTACAACCTCATGAATTAAGGGAGGTAATCTTTATTTCTTACTTTGAATAAACAAAATATTAAGTACCTTTCTCTTTCATAGATTGGTCTTCTTCGTGTTCGCTTTCTCCGTGACTCCTTTTTCTTGCTGGCGACACCTTCTCGGGGCGGGATGACGCCTACATGGCGATAGTAATCACATAACGCCTTTGCCAATGCTCTGCCTATTTTAGCATCTGAATTTGTATTTGAGTTGATATTTTTTAGTTAAAAATACATATAGGTAGTTCCTCGAGCCTGGGTGTATATTTGTATTTAAGTATGTATTTAAATTATATATGTATGCATTCACCAGTTGTGTCTCACCCATAACATGGGTATTAATTTACTTTGGGGACGGACGACCGTGTGTGTATGTGTCTCATATATATTTATATTTACCTATACTAATTATAAATGCAAAATTGTTGTAGTCTATCGCGCTTTCATTGCTTAAAGGCTGGAAGCTAAAATATAGTATATAATTAATGGTATTTTAACACTAAAGTCAACGCGAACGAAGTCGCGGGAAACACTTGTATCTATAATATATAAACTTTATTAAGATCTGATTATCGGAACTGGAGCAGTATGTTAAATTTCAGCTCAATCTGACACCGGGAAGTACTCTTAGGTCATTTTTACTTGCATGATTCCACTTTTCTTACATACAACATACAAGTTAAATAAAAGATTTTAAAAAGGATACAGGCATCTTCTGTATAATGCATATATGGTCCTCTGGGAGCTAAGCGCCTTCCTCCAAAAGAAGCTAACAAAGTGTACGCGTCAGCGGCTCCAGTGGGCAGCGCACGACGAGCGCTTCCGATTACGTTCGGGTCTGCGTTATAAAGACAAGATTCGTGGTTCCAGGCTTCGACGCGCATTCCCAAAAACTTTGGTAGCACCGCATGACGTTCAAACCTATAGCGATAGATAATGCTATAACGATCACTACCTAATAAATCAGCCTCATAGAAATTGCTGCTCTTGTACAAAAAATAATGTAATATTTTTCTACAATCCGCGGTTAGTCTGATTGTCACTAAATTGCAGATTCTTGCGAAATCATTTATTATTTTTTGTATTATGGAGTTCTGAAAATTGAAGTCTATTTCTATACAGCAGCACTTATACAATATTTTACCCTACGCATGTACTTATAATTAGCATATTACGAGAATGCAAAATTAAGTATAAATATTATAGAAATTAAAAATATTATAAAAGCATGGATTGAAGATTTTAAAGATAGCTCAATATAAATTAATAGACCTAAGTATTTAAATGTTATTTGAATATAAAAAGAATGTTCATTATATTGTATTACCTATAAACATCGTCATAGGAATTGCCTCGAACAAATACACCCTCATGGCTAATATCAGCGTGAATATCGATGATAAAATCCAGTTGTAATGTCTGTAAAATACGATATAGTTTAAATAAAAGTATTAAAGAAACTTGATAACAATTTTGCTATAAGAATATAATGAAAATACTTTACAAATACGGTCGGCGACAAATAGCCTTTTTAAAATTAAAGTACTCGTAACGACCTCACACAGAAAAACGCATCAAATTCAAAATTTTCTTTATTCAAATAAACTTGTAAAAAATTACCTTTGAATCGTCAATCCTACTGCTGGTTCGGAAAGCTGTTTCTACCGAGAAAAGCCAGCAAGAAACTCGGCGGTTGCTTTTTTCAACATAATACTTATAACTATATAAATATATTTACATTAAATTACTATTACTATCTAGTACAGGGTCGGACAGTAGCTATATCCACGCATTATTATCGTCCAAATAATCCTCAACAGTGTAGTACCTAAGTAGGCTTTTTGTATCAGCCTCTCTTTAATAGTGGTTTTAATCGCTTAAGGGGCGAGCAAATAACAAATGTTAGAAGGCAAAATTATTCCAACTTTTGTCTGAGGTGGTTTTATAATTACTTATATCAGTGTTTCTAACGTGGGGCCTACGACCCACAGAGGGGAAATTTGATGGATAAGGGGGGCAACTGGGGGGGGGGGGTCAACTCGACTCGAGTTTAAGCCTTTCGCTCTCGGCCATTTAAGCGCAATGCTAGATTTCGGTACCAAATTTAACAAAAAAAAAAGCAATTTTTCTTACTAAAACCTATTATTTATGTTCTGTAAGTGGACAATTCAATTTTTAATATTAAAATTTATGTATGTTACTTAGGGGGGCAAAATAATTTTTAACGTGGGGCATGGGCCAAAAAAGGTCGGGAAACACTGACTTAGATGTATTACGCACTTTTTCAGCGACTATCTTCTCCAGAAGTTCTTTGACTGCAATAAGGGTTGGATGTGCGTAACTGGTAGGTCTGTTCCAACATCGGTTTAAGTCTGATCCAAGTAAATCGGAACGTTGGTTACCAAGAAACACTCCATCTGGGTTCAGCATTGGCACTACCTTTAATAAACTTTTTTTTAAAACAACAGACATTTTTTAAATTATCAGTCTACCAGCTTATTTATACCTCAAGAACGATTCCATTACGCAAAGCTATTGCTTTTTCTGAAGAACTAATCAAATAATCCAGGAAACCTGAAATTTAAACAAAGCATACATAATCGGCGGCCGGTAGTATAATACGTAGCCAAATCATGTTACAACATGTTTATAACATGTTGTGCCCACCCTACTTGGAGTAGCATAAGGGCAGGAAGATAATGATGTTATTTAATTTTAGGGGAATTCAAAGTTAACCAATTTTGTGCATTGATAGATGAACAAACTTGTGCGTAAATGAAAAAAAAAACTAAATTTATTGAAAAAAATAAATTAGTACTGCGTATTAATAATATTACTAATTTTCTTTATTTAGGTAAAACCCATAATTTTATAAAACTAAATGTACATATTTTTAAATAAAGAAAATAAGATATAATACTCCAACACTTTACCTTGGCATATAAAAGAAGACGCTTGTTCACCGCCATGTACCCTAGCCATGATAAGAACAACACGTTTTTTGTTTTCAGCTAATTTTACTTTAATATTGGAGTCTTGACATTCCCTTGACAATATATCACCAATAGTTAATTTATCTATTCGACGTTTTTGCTAAAATGGAACGATGCAAATAGACATAAAAATATCATTATCTAAGAATTAGATATTGACAAAAGATCAATCATTCAAAGATAATCAATGATTTAACTGACCGTTGTTTGCGCTATGCTCTCTCTTGTAGCAAAAGATTGTGCTCGTTTTTCCCAAATACCGAGATATTTCTGCAGCCTCGAATAAGAATATGGAGCCGCTGCTGCAAATTGGTAAACATCTTCTTCTTTATCAAAGGCAAAGGCAATGCTTAGAATTTTGCGGCCACGATGAACCATGGAACGATGGTAAAATATCAGTCGACGAGGAACACGTTGCCTAGAAAAATAGAATAAAAGTTAGAAGAATACGCTTTAAAAATATTATATTGCTTACAAATTCACAGACGATTATAAGCTTAATTTAACTTTACGACAAAAAAAGGGAATTGTTTTTACTAATTTGGAATTCTTTTATAATTAAAATATAGAGATCCTCGTGCACGAATATTTAATATTTTGTAATTCCAGTACTTCTCAACCTTTTCAGGGCTTTTGAGTCTTGTACTGCTGTTAACACAAATTAAAGTCTTTATAACTCTCTACAATCGACTGTGAATCCGGGCAGAAATTTAATATCGAATAAAAATATATAATTATTTGATTTGTTACCATTTCGGACGGGAAGTAGAACGAACTAACGGGGTCATATCTTCGTTATATAAATTGTTTTCTTTTCCTAAATTCACGAAGTTAAAGATAACACGCTGGAAATCAAAATATAGAATATTTACGTTCGATATTCACGATGTAGAATCCTGTATTTTTCAAAATATTAATCACATTAGTAGAAGTCGAGATAATTTATTGTGTTTCTATAAACACTTAAAAAGAATAATCAATTCTTATTAGACTTTATCTCAAAAGTCTTAAATTCAATTTATTTATTTTTTACCATGCGACGACGTCACTGAGTAACTTTCATTTACTTCGTTCAGTGCCGAGCATCGTGGTAAAATACCACGTATTCAGTATTGTCAAAGTCCCCACCAACTTATTTGGTGCATGAATGTTGGCTAAATACCTAATTTTCTTTGGGTAATTAGTCTCGTTTCTTAGAGTCCCGCCCCTTAGCCTTCGACCATCCAAGGTACTTTTTTAGGCTATTTGCGGGTGGTCTCCGTTCTTTATTGTAAAAATAGTTCAGGATTCACTAAAGGCATATGTTGCAGTTTTTTGCTACATGTAGCTCATGGACATACGCATATGACGGCAGCACCATTTTAAAATTATCAGGTCGATTCCTGTCTACTGGTTTGACTATTGCAGTTTTGGGGCAAATTCCTAAATTTTCGTAGATTTTAGAATTAATTTGAAATTTGCTTTCTCTTTAATAACTTCTTTTATAAAACCTCATAGTATATTAAATAGAACAACAAAATAGGTAGGCTATTGGAATTATAAATAACAATAAACGCAAACCACTTTGCCTACTAAATTTTCTTTCATTTTAACAAGACTTAGGAAGTTTAACTTCGGACATCGTAGATTTTTAAAATATGAATACCTGATCTTGTTTAACGTTTTCAACTGTGAAATTAAACCAGAAACGCGATCGAGGCCTGCATGTATCAGGCCTGATGTACAGGTCGTATTCCAGCTCTGTAATGTGGTCCGCCCTTCCCAAGTTACCACACTCGAAGGCTGCGTCAAAGCAGAGGTGGCCGCGCTTTGCCTTCCCACTGTGTCCAGGTGGACGAACAATAAGGCGGTTGAGATTGCCAAGACCTCCTTCTCCGTCACTTTCTTCACTATCTATTAATAAAGTAAATTAAACAGCAGCCGATTCAGATGCAATTTTTGAATATAGTGAGTGGTTGGTTGATACACGCCGTGTGGTATCCGGCTGAATAGAATAGTACCACTCTCATTTCTTACCGAGGTGGCGAAAAGGCGACTAAGGTAAGTCGACCCGCCATGTGGTATCCGGCTGAGTAGAATAACCAACCTCTTTTCTTACCGAGGTGTCGTAAAAGGCGACTAAGGTAAGTTGACCCATCGTGTGGTATCCGGTTTAGTAGAATAGACCACCCTCTTTCTTACCGAGGTGTCGTAAAATACGACTGAGGTAACTTGACGTCAGGCAGGCGGCCGGTCGTAAAAACGCAGCCAAATCATGTGACAGCATGTTTATAACATGTTGTGCCGACCCCACTTAGAGTGAGATAAGGGCAGGAAGGTGATAAGTGGGTGGTTGATACGTGAGTGGTTTCATACATTCATGTATAGAATATGGCTATACACGATGCGACAAAAAGAGCTAATAAATAAGGGACTCCTAAGGAGTCAAAACTAATCTGGTTGACCTGATATAAGGACATATAAATATATAAATACAGCTGGTTTCTACACAGGAACGATTCAGATTCAGAAAGTTTACAATGTTGAACTTTTTTACTTTATCAAATATATTATAACTTTAACAACGTATATCTTAAAACGTATTTTAGTCTATCAGCTTTTCTGTTTTAATAATATAACATTTACACGTATAGTTATTCTATATCTTATCTTAACACTCGAACTTTATGTTAGCCAAAATCATCTCATTAGTAATTATATGATATTGTTATTTATTATTTAAGTAAACACCATTTCGCTGCCCCAGATAAATTGTAGCATGTTCAAGTTCGTCTATAAAAGCTCCCATCACAATGTACTGTTTGCGATATTAGTTAAATGTATAAATATTTCTCTTTATATTTACAATCGAATGGTCTGGCTGCAACTGAAGGACTCCGACGAAAGTGCAAAATGAAAATAGACCGTCAATAAGGGGAACCGTTTATCTAACACGCCATGAGTTTTAAAGTCAATTGAAAACCTACATTCAATTTATAAACTAGTGTAGCCTTAAAGTAAAGGTAGAGAACGTTTATTTAACTGAATATAGCAGTTTATGATATGTATTCCCTATTCATATGGTACAAACTTTAAAATGTGTGCGTTGGAGAATTGAAGCCGATTTAATAATTTTTTGGCGCATAAATAGGTACTACTTTTTAACCGTGATTTCGTTCGCGTAGACTATTGTCGCGTAATAGATTGATAATAGATTGCGCTTTTTAGTGTCATCTTATTCCTATAGAATTAACAGGATTTCTAAACCCTATTTGTTATTCCGGTGTATAAGGAATAATTGTGCTAAATTTCATCGATATTGGTTTAGCGAATTCGCCGTGAAAGAGTAACAAACATACATCCATACTCACAAATTTTCGCTTTTATAATATTAATTTATTATTAGGATTTATTGGTCATTTCAGATCGTTTGCTAGAGTAGCGAAAAACATGTAGAGTTTTTTGTCCTTATACTTTGGGAACAGATTGTTTATCGATATGGTTAAATATAGCATGATTTTTACAATTTAATTAATACTATTACTTTACAGGTATTGCGACTCCAATTCCGCAATACCTTTATAATAGACTAACTTAAATATGGCCTCTACTATAAACTATAAGGTTTTGGAGTTGGATTAATATTGACAAAACGAACGAGAATTTTTTTTTGTAGTATAAAGAGCGATTTTAAATTAGGATAATAACAAACATACTTACATAAATTATAATATCTGGGTGATCAAACCTTACTCGGTAATTTTTACAAAATAAAAAAGCAACTTAAAAAAAGAAAAAAAATAATAGGATAGCGGGGCTCGATCCTAGGTATTTTCCTAGGAATTCGGGGAACGCCCCGAATAAGCTACGCTGATTAGACAGTTAATGGCAAAAATTCAATTCAATATGAATTTTAGTATTTTTTAATGCCCAAAAACAGAGATAAAATGATTTTTTATTAAATAACACCGAGCTAGATCGATTTTTCTCCCCCAAAACCCCCTCCCTACATGCTGAATTTCAGGAAAATTTGGAGCCGTTTCCGTATATATACAAGATTAACTTATTTAAATATCAAAAATGATGTAATCAGAATAAATAGAAAATATTATGAAGTATAAAATAAATACATAATAAATATTTAAATATTAATAATGTGCGAAATTGCATCAGCTACGCACTATAACATTTTTTAAAGACTTCTGTTTATTTTATGAAGAAAAAAGATTAACGTATCGAATTAACGTAACGATTAAGTATCGAAACTTATAAAAATTAAAGATTAGTTGTTAAACATTGAAATATATAACAGTCGAAGACACCTCTGAATATTGCCACATCTACATTTTATAGACAGCAAGTAGGTATATTCGAATTCAGTTCGAAGGAAAAATATCTCCTCAGTGCTAGAGTTGTTTGCAATAGATTGAAATCCATTCAAAAACAATCACCTTACCTATCTACTTTCCGTAGTGGTAATAAAATCGTTTTGCTTTATGATACGTTATTTCCATATATATTTTCACAGGCTATATTGAAAAATTGATTGCAACTTTTCACTTTAACTATTACAATTTTTTTTCTACATTATTAATTCACTTTAATGTTACTGGTTAAGTTTGAATGTAGAATAATGTACAAACTTATGGTAATATTACAATAATTACGATGCTAGAAATTTAGTTAATCAGTAGAAAAAAAAGTAAAAAAAAAAGAAAAAAAAGTTTGATCACCCGATTCTAGTCTTAATTTTTAAGCTTTTTAATTTTGTGATCATAATTATCGGTGTTTTTAGAAATAAAAACAAATTCAGAAATGTATAAATAATATAAAGGAATACCCAATTAATAACTACTGCATACATCATAGGTCTTATTCCAGAAATTTCACGCTAAAGTAACTTTAAGGATTAATTATAATGGAACGAAGAAGTAAAAAACTATGCTTGACATTTCGAATTGTATGTACTATTGAGATTTTACAAAAAAATTTTAAGTCTTCTGCCGGTCTGTTTGTTAGTTTTGTGTAAATTGATAGAAATATAACGATAAATATAAAAAAATTGCGAAATTTTTAACTGTTATCTCATTTTCGAGCTTTGTCTTGTTATATATTAGTAAAAAAGTCTTTGTTGTCTATTCAAGACTTAAGTCTAGTACTCTTAATATATAGTTAGAGATGCTATGGTAGAATGTTGAATGTACTAGCCGGTTTGTAAGAATCAATTAATATTTTATAGTCATTGCATCGTTCTGAGACAAATAAGGAGAAAAATACTTTGATGCGTCTTCGCCTGTGCCGTGCATGCGCATCGCTTGACTGTACTTATTGTCAAATATTTAAGCACGTGGAAATAAGAGACACGTCATAATAGTTAACGGTGTATCGGTTCAATCGTACGTATCAATAGTAACATAATACATAACGGAATTAACAAAACTTACCTGACATTTTATAACTTTACACATTTACTTAAAAATTGAACCACTATTCATGACATTTTTAAATATAAACATACAACTATCGCGTTCTGTAAGAACTATAATTTACAAAGGATTGTTTTAAGCACGGCTTTTTTCATTATTTCTTTGCCAGCACTTGCCTACTTTTTGTTGCCAGGATACGACAGAATGCGACATTATGATTAAAAAAACTAAAATAAGTGTCTCCTTATTTCAAAATGTGATATTTGGACTCTGTTACTAAGCAACCGAATTAATTTTGACAAAGTTGTTTTCTATCAAAATGAAAGTCATTTTGTATACAAGAAGAATACCAATTACTACTGTGTCCGCAGTGACAGCTCAGCACTTGAAATTGTAGATAAGTACCTACATATATAAGTATGGAATTTTTTTATTATTATTATTTTATTCCAGTCCCTCTGATTTGTGAATTATGCTATTATTATATTAACAATTTGTATGACCTAACTAAGCTAAATTAAACTAAACAGGTTATACATTGTTGACGACTGATACAAAAGTAGGCTAGACACAGTAACGTGATATATTATTTTATAGTAGGTCAGGCACAGTACCAAGTTGTAATTATTTTCTTTACATGATATGTGATTAAATCAGGAACAAAGAGAGCCATAAGAGAAATTAAATTACCGACATTGCATTTAGCGTCATAAAGCTAAATTAGCGATAGGCAAAGTACAGAGTTCTATGAACTGATGTACATTGGGGTCTTTATGGTCGGTATAATATGTTGTGGCGTAGAGAATTTTAGAAGACATATTTCGGATGGAAAAAAGGCGGTCATACGATTTTTCTCCATCGCCCTTGAATGTCTTAAAACAAATTAAGGTTAACATATGTGTCCCTTTGAGCCCATTGCAATGCATGAATGGAACCTATATTATTATTTATTATCTTCGTAGTTACAAACAACAATCGTATCTAACTTTGCAGAATAGTCCAAACGCCAAAAAAAGATTTACGGTTGTTATATTTATATATTGTTGTTATAGTTTTGACTTTCAGTATGGTCGATAAACCTATAAAAATCTATAACAAAAATCGAACCTAACCGAATAAACCTAATATACATTTTTTAAAGTGATTCATGTTAAGTTACATGAGCACTGTCACACGCAAGTTGTCAGTCAAGATGTCGTTTCTTAGGGATTTCTCAATAAATTGAAACTACATAAGAATCTTATTGTTTATTTAACAAATATATTCATTAAATATTTCACATTGCTAAGCCCTCATTACGAACATTTGGTGAAGCTCCAGGTAATGAAACAATTTTTTAACGAGCGAGCAACAACGAAAATAATAAGTAAAGTGACAACAGAGCGCAGAAAGAAGCTAAAAATATTGATTTCTGTACCCCCAAAAGCGTTCAATTTAATTTAAAACAACAAATAGTTTTGAATTTAAACTATCGTGAGTGGTATTCATAATTAATGTATAGAAACCGGCTATACTCACGTCTGGGCTTAAAACTAGTCGGGCTCATTGGATAAAATAAGACGTGAGTATAGCCTGTTTCTATACATTAATTAACAAATAGTTTCTCAGTTTGATTAGTTATTTTACCACCATTTGACGATTCAAATGAATTTGTAAATCTATTTGATTTAAAAATCACGATCGTTTTGAACAAAAATAAGTCAAATTCGATTTAGATTAATTCAAATACCTTCTTTAATAAAAAAATACGCTCTGTGATCCAATTGTTTTCTCAGATTTTTCGTGACTTAGGAATTAATAAGAACATAAAAAATACATACTTATTTTTCGATCATTTCATTATGTACATATTATATTTGGATTGGAGATATCGTATAAAATTCAATTTAAATGAAACAGAGCAAAACAAAATATCCTTGCTCTGAAAACCAAAATTTGCAATGAAACTGTAATTTCCTTTACAAATAATAAGCATTAAATTTTATCATTTATAATGAGTTAACATTGTTATTGGAACTAAATAACAACAAATGGAAAGTATTGCATAAATAAACAATAACACTGCTGTTACAATACTATAATTGTATGTAGGAAAAAGACACTGAACACTTAATGTAGGCATGCACCTACCCAATCAACATATAATTACAATATACAGGTATTTAACACTTGATATAACCATAGAGTTATTATTATACTAGAATTGGAAAGCCAGTCTATAATGTATTGCTATTTTCATTGTAATGCTATTCCCTATTTATCTTCCTGCCCTTATCCCACTAAGTGGGGTCGGCACAACATATTATAAAAATGCTGTCACATGATTTGGCAGCGTTTTCACGACCGGCCACCTGCCTGACGTCAATTTACCTCAGTCGTATTTTACGACACCTCGGTAAGAAAGAGGGTGGTCTATTCTACTAAACCGGATACCACTCGGTGGGTCAACTTACCTTAGACGCCTTTTATGACAACTCGTTAAGAAATGAGGTTGGTCTATTCTACTCAGCCGGATACCACACGGCGGGTCGACTTACCTTAGTCGCCTTTTACGACACCTCGGTAAGAAATGAGGGTGATACTATTCTATTCAGCCGGATGCCACACGGCGTATAATGTGCTATTCCCTATTACAGTAAAAAGAAACAGTTGAGATTATATCTGTCTCTCTTTTTTATGTGTGATTTGACAAAGATAAATGTAAATAAGAGTTTCATTTTCCCTATCATTATTTGTTGTGACTCTCTCACTTACTGCCTATGGCATCCCTACTCTAGTAAAATAACTCTATGGATATGACACACGTATTGTCGAATCAGCATTCGACGAGTATTTCGTGTCTAATCAAGACTAATATCAATATTAACCACATTCCAGACGGTACGGTTTGATGATAATAATTTTTTAATTTTTTCGGTTTCTAACTAACGCTGTTGGCCGTAACAGCATCACCGGAAGGACGGGCGAGTGCAGAAGTATCATCGGGTAACGATGAATCTGACCTCTGCTATTTATAGAAAATATCTTCCCACTTGAAAAATATCTTCCCGCATTCCGCTTCTACAATTAACCGATTATTTTCGATTCCGATATACACACACGATTCGCTTTGGGTATTAAAACAATAAAATACTTTCTATTTAGCCAATGGAGCTAATATGGACATCAAAATTTACACGACTATAGTAAAATATTCACATCTTCGATCCCAAATACATATCTACATGATTAAACACAATTTTCTACAGTTATATTGTTTTTAACCTCACTAATCGTAATCGTAAACTAATAAATTCGTAAATTAAACGTTTTTTTTATTGCCACATCAAGAGGACTTTAAAGCGTAAGAAATAAACAGGAAATATTGCGCAGAGTCCTTAAGTCTCCGATTCTACAATATATGATCTATACATACTATAAAACAAGCCTCCAAAAGCACAAATACTAGTAAACGGATCTTCATACGGTTTTCTTATAGTCAGTGTTTCAAAAGACTAGTTTACAATTTATAAAAAAAGTTGTGGAAATTATAGGAATTAAGACAATAGTGATAGGAAAATTCTAACAAGAATCAGGGCTAGGAGCTTTTTGGAAAACGGTATTTGCGATAGAACAAAGTACATTTGAGATATAACAAAACAACGGATGGTGAGAAAATTCCTTTTTTATAGGGCAACACAGAAGCCTGAGATGGTATATATCTATGTTCTAGCAATAATACCCATAAAGAAATGGTCACTTACAATGCGATATTTGAAAAACTATTTAAACGGATAAAGTATTAATCTTTATTAACGGAAATACATTATTTATTGAAAGCATTTCATATTTAACATTTTGATTCTTAATACGATATAGATGAATATGTTAGATATTATCGTAATATTAAAATCAACGCGCGCCATTATTGAGAGAGAGCCGAAAATAGACTGAGTTATAGCAAACTAGGCTAGATCTTCTAGTTTAATATATATTTAAATGAAATTTTTTGCAAGCTGTGTACACCATAACAAATAATGAAATCGATACTACGTCAGTCTTAGTTAAAATGAATATTGTTCCTCCATATTAGCCCTACCTCTAATGCTACCATAAGTTAAAATTGAAGTCAACAATTTATTAGAACCTAAAAGTAATTTTGCGGCTCGTAATAATTTTTATTGATTACTGATCAGTAGCATGTAATCTTATTTATTATAGGTGTAAAATACATAACTATAGGAACGATTTTTAAATGAAAATTATGTATACCAATATTCTTTTACATTTAAAATATTCGGTTATCAATTAGTATATAATACCGATTAAATGCGTGTAATAACCAAATCTATAAAAGGTATTTTAGTGATATATCTCTTATTTTGTTATCTCTTGGTGGTAAAGTTTTATCAGAAGGAAGATATATAATGCTGTGATATATTAATAAAAAAATCTATTGGCAGTATTAGTTTTCAATGTCGTATAATGTTTGAAAAATATCATTTGATTTAGCACGAAATCATATATAAAACTTTGCCGCAGGCTGACTACTTAAGTAAAATAAAAAATAGTAACCTATTAAAAAAAATATTGTAGAAACTCGAAGTTCATTTTATTATCGATCTATATTTTTACTGTCTTTAAAACAGTCTCCCATAGACGAAATACTTAATGTAGACATCAACAATAATAAGACAAGAATTACAAATTCAACATTCATAGAATATTAAAAATAAACATTGATTTTTTATACCAATGTTCACTGAAATACACAAGGATACAATTAGATTCGTCATGTCATTGACGTAAATAAGTTTACATTTATTGACGTCATGTCAGTGACGTTAATAAGTTTACATTTATTATTTTTCAATTCCTTCTTTTCTAACAATAATATTACTAACGGCGTAATTTAAATTCTTTTACACGAGATTTTACACAATTTGTTCGTTATTAGTTTTTATTTTATCACGCTTGTGCGTCGCCCTCGGTGTAATGTGAGGGACCTTCGGCGGAACAAACAGAGTCTTCTGGTGTACGCGAAGCGTCTCCGGCCTCACTCGCTTCTACCACGCTCGCGCTAGCTTTATTTTTGCCCCCACGTCGAGCTTGCAGCGCCTGAACAGAATGCAATATCTTTTAAAATTTGTAGTGGTTCAAAAACTATAAATATATAGGACAATTACACTCACGGTCGTCCGTCCCCAAAGTAACTTAATACTTGTGTTATGGTAGACGGACAACTGGTGAATATAAACTTAAATATTTCTTAAATTCATACTTAAATGCAAATACACACCCAGGCTGAAACACCAACAAATTCATTTATAGAAAATGTTGGCCCTCGGCGGGAATCGAACCCGCGACCCGCGGACCTGGAGGCAGGGACCGTTGGAGCAGTGGGTAGTGATACCCACTGCTCCAACGGGCTATCAAATAAATGTTATTTATGCGATATATAATAATACTCTGATAAAATGATGCTTAAACCCATATTAAAAATAAGATCCATGTGATCTGAATTCTGTTCTCTCTTTTATACGATCAAGATAAAACCTATAAAAAAAATAAAATTCAATAATTTTAAAACTATAATTACTATTCTGAAAAGGGTATTATGTACTGTTTAAGAGCGCTTAAATTTTAATAGGCATCTAATATAATATTGTATAAAATTGTAAACTTAAACATACGTAGTATATATATAAATGTTATGAAAAATTTGTAAACCACCTCAGATCAAAAAAACGGTAGGTGGACTGCACGTAACACTAAAATGAAGCATATGTTTTCCAAATTCTAAGCCAGTTCTCTCCATACAAACACAACAACGCACACATTGACACGTAAAACTAAGCCGACTGCCGTCATAAGCGAAAGAACATTCAGACGTATTACACTACTTTTGTTAATTATTTTATAAAGCTCATATACCTTCTTGCATTGTGAAATATAAGAAACGTGATATTTCCTTACTGTTATTATTATTATAAATGACAAATAAATCATTTAAATTGTTTTGTTTGTATTTTTTCACGGATTAAAAGGCTAAGCTAGTAACACTACGATGTACGCACACATATAATAGTTCTTAATTTAAAAATGCTTCATTCGATTTTTCAGCAGGGCTCCAATCTTTTTTCTATCTGAGTTACCACATTAAAATTAACATCAACATGAAAGGTATAGTATTGAAGATCCAGATGTAACATACCATTTCAGCGACGATGAATGCGTTGGCGATACTAAAATTTTGTTTTATATATCTCTTTTGATATATATTTATCAGTTAGTGGACACAATAACGAAAAGCTTAATACATATCATTATACAATACGTAATATATGTAGCATTTTTGAGTTGGATAAGTGCGATAGAGGAAAGGCCCAGGGCCGCTGTGTGAGGGCACAGGCTGACATCCACAGGGGGCATGCGGGGTCTGTGCGCATGCGATATATAATCTTATCTCCTTACCTTTTCACGACTGCCTTTTTTCTAATGTTGGTGTGGGATGGAATACGAAACA
This sequence comes from Morpho helenor, assembly GCA_029227775.1. Classification (NCBI taxonomy): domain Eukaryota; kingdom Metazoa; phylum Arthropoda; class Insecta; order Lepidoptera; family Nymphalidae; genus Morpho; species Morpho helenor. Next base: position 13,527,897 of record JARGCU010000025.1, read on the forward strand.
TTTACATTAATGAGTTTCAAAAACGTTTTTTAATATGGGAAGGTATATTTTAAACTAAGAACACATTCTTCGTAAGGAGTGTGTAAAGGTGTTGCACATTCACGACCACACTACATCATTAAAAGGTTGCCACACTTTAATAATTATTTGGTTCACGTTTTTTGACAAGATATTTACGTGTGGGGCAGTGGATAATTCAATGACGTAAAATATTTTTTTGTTATTATTTATTGTGAGATATTTACCTATTATTTATATATTTCATTATATTATGGTTAGTAGGTACTCGTATTGCAAACTAAGCAGTTTTAAGTATTTTATTGTCGTTCTAAAAGCAACCTGAATTCTAATAAAGAATAGACTCCCCAATTTCTCTTACGTATCAAAATTAGGTCTTTTAAATTATGTGTTTATTATACGTTAGTTATAATTTAAACATTTAAATAAAATTTTTGAATTCGATAATCCCACCAATACTGCTAAGTCTAATAGTATTTTTAGTTATAATAAACTAATAAAGACTAGTTTCCAATACAGCTTGTGGTTGTTTCATATTCGTAGCATTATCTGTTTGATAAATTTTGTATATAACCAAAAATACACATTCACACATAAAAATACATAATCTGATAGTGTGTATTGCGATACAAATTATTTAAAAATGGTGTTGAAATATTTTTGTGTTTTAGAAGGGTAATTTTATACCTAAACTTGTCTTTGTCTATGCGTAAATTATAACCTTAGTGGAATCATAGTTATTAACTAGAGTAGAGAAATCATAGGCAGGCCTGTGAGTTGGAGTGTCGCAACTAATGATGAGAGGGAAGATAAAACTCTACATGAGTTTTTAGCAATTCTACGTTCTATCTATTTTTTTTAATTATTATTTGTCTATACACATAAAAAAATAGAGATAAAGAGTCTCGTTTGCTTTCTCTTTATTGTCGATGGACACATTCTAGGCTAGCTCCCCTCTACTCTAGTATAATAAGTCTATGATTATAATAGACATTGTCTTTGATAAATATGAGATACCTGTAGTGAGAAGCGTCTATGCGGCGGCTTACGACCCCCGCGTCGTTTGCTGATGTGCGGGTTATCACGTCGTAGGGTCTGGTTGCGCATGATCTCTAGCTGAACATATAATCGCTTGAGCTCGGCGCGGACCTCCTCCGACGTTGGCTCTTCTTCACCCTCAGCGCCGAATCCCTCTGCTGGACCTCTCCGAGATACCTGAAGATTATTGTTTTGAGCTAATCGCAGAAAAGGATAAAACAATTCTGTTATATCGTGATCCTGAGACTCCTATCTTAAAAGGGGATAGGAAGTATGGTGGGAATATAATTATGGATTGACTGAAATTGATTAGTACGTGCACGTAGGATGGAACTATATGAGGGAAATATAAATATAGCGGTAATAAATATTTTATTTTAATCATTACGAAATTGGTTATTATGTTGAAATATGTAAAAAATTAAGATCAGTTAGTTGTTAGAATGGTTAGATAACCAGTTCTTCAAACACAATGGTTTACAAAAAGTACGAAAATCAGCCCGTAAAGAAGAAGTAGAACAGACAGAAATACAGATTTTCACACTTCAAAAGTAATGAGAATATTATTTTTCTATAATCCGCGATAAAAGGAAATATATGTAATGCTAAATGTAGAGTTTACTATTCGTTCTCATACCTGATACGTGCAGAATTTGTAAGAACTCATGCACTACTCGACACCGATGGAACAACAATACACAAGCACTGCACACATTCACCACCACAATCTCAACAATTGTTTCGCCCCGTAACCGAAGCATCGTCAGGAGACTCCACGACAAAATCGCAAAGCTTTGGATTATAGCAAAATAATATTCTCGTTACTTTTGTAGTATGGACCTCCGCAAAGTAACGCCTAATTCTATAAATTCTTTTCACACTTATAATATTTGTATGGACATATAAGGATATATCCATACAAGAGTTCATGTTTTATGTGTTGAATGGCGTCAATACAAAAAGTATAGTACCTCTTGCGCAAGAGAGCGCGTTCGGTATCCATGCCAGAGTCGAGGTGCAAGCACACAGGCGAGCGCGGCTCCGGACGAAAGATGAGCTCGCGCAGCGGCAGCCAGTGCCGAGCGTTCGGGAGCCGCGCCGGCCAAAGCTGCGATTCGCCACGCCAGCCCACAAAGACCCTCTGACCACAGCGCTGCCGCTAGCCACCCACGTTCCTAACACGATATTTCTTTTGAAGAATTTAACGATACATACTCGAACTGAGAAAAAAGGGGCCGTTCAAGTGTTACGTAAGCAGATTTATCATAATTATTTACCCCCTACACCCCTTGTCAGCAAAATAAGCAAAGCTCTTACCCCCTCCCTCCATGACACCACACACGTCTTATTTATCACGAATTAAAAAAAAGGTTGAAATCTTTTGACAATTGAAAATTCAAATTAATTACCTGAAACGGAACGTTTGCGTTTCTAGCGGCATGTGCGATCCGTAAACCGGCTACTAGTAAAAGAAGTTCTGCGGCGGCTGTGACGTGATGCCACGCGGCGCGAGCGCAACCGATACTCGTGTCTTCGTCACAAGCCGTCGTTGCTGTAAACGCAGACAAATAACATCCCGCACCTAACACCATAGCTGCTACTATTCTCAATACCTGTAATTGAAAAGATAAATATTTACATCTACATCAGTTTCAAGTTTGATCTTTGAAATTTATCACACACTTTTCGCTGAAGGAAAACGTCGTACAAATATCTCTGGAAAATTCTGAAGATACGTGTGTAATCTACCAATTCGTATTGGAGCAACGTGATGGGTCAAACTGTAACTCTTCTCTCCAAAAAAGGCGGAGAGGACTTATGCCTTGCCATACTTTACAGTTTCCAGGTTTTTAAGCGTCATGTTTTATAGTCTCCAAATAATCAACGTAGTTACAGTACACATTAGTTATTTCTGATCAAAAATAACAATAATTCCAATTCTATTTTTACATATTCGTTTAAATTCTATAGTGTAACTTTTTTTATGTTCATTAATGCATTTTGTGTTAGAGTTGATACAAATAATAATTGGTGTATACCTCGGCGTCCCTTGGTGTCCAACGATGTGCTTTCCTGGTGCGGAATTCGGCCAGGAGGACCCAGAGCCGTAGCACTACCGACCCGTAGCAAGCTACGAAGCCTAACTCGCGTAGCCATGCGCCCGCTATGCACCGCCACCGGGCAACAGATATGTATTGGGAAGCAGCCTTGAATAAAAAAAATCAGTGTAGCAATCCTTACATAAAGATTGAACCAAAGAATTAACGTTATTTTTTTAGATTGACATAGTATTTTATTGATCTTTCGTATCTATTTATTTAATAACGTTCGATAAAGACACAGATATTTCTCTTTCAGTGGCCACAATAATTAAAGATTCTGCTAGTGTTCGTTTCGTATGAAACTCGGTAAACATTATATAAAAAATATATTCATATATTTCGATTGGATGTCTTTGAAGTCTTTGCAGTAAACAACCAACACTCCACCTTTAGCTGTATATCAATCAATGTTTACAAAACTACACTTTTTGCTAGACACGATAAGATCTTCTTCTTCTTTCGGAGGTTGGCAACCATCATGGCTATTTGTATTTTGGAAGCTGCTGCCCGAAATAGCGATGAGGTACTCTTGCTGTAACACTGTCTCAAATATTTAAGCTAGGATATTCTTCATCTGCCGGGTTTTCTTCTCCCCAATACACGGTAAGATACGCAGACTTTATGACTTGAGATGGACTATGTATTCCATTTATGATAAACATAACGATCATTACAAAGCGATTTTGTCGTGGATTCTATCTCCTGACGATTCTTCGGTTACGGGGCGAAACAATCGTTGAGATTGTGGTAGTGAATGTGTGCAGTGCTTGTGTATTGTTGTGTCATCGGTGTCGGGTAGTGCATGAGTTCTTATAAATTCTGCATGTATCAGGTATGAGATCGAATAGTACACTACATTTAGTATTACATATATTTTCTTTTATCGCGGATTATAGCAAACATGATTAATATAATAATAACACAGAAAAAATGGAATCATGTTTAATATAACCTGCAGACGTACATCTGATATGGACTTGACGTTTTTATAAGAGTGTTGATAATCATTATCATATATACAAATGTCCCCCTGTATGAATATGCATTTAAAATACTGATAAACTTTCAAATATTCTTAGGTAATCTTATCTGATCATCGTCAAGAGGATTTTGATTCAAGTGTTTTTAAATATTGTAAATTAAGAAAACGTTCAGAAACTTATATAGGAAAAAGGAAATAGAACTTAATAGGGGAAGGCGCGGACCTACCTACCCAACATATTATAATAACGGAGATATCTAATACGTCACTGATGATACGATAATGTTGGGTAATGATCGACGAGACTGTATCGTGTGTAAACAAGACTAATTTCAATAATAAGCACGATCTAGAGCACCTTTAATGGCTCGAGGATCTACGTTCAGAATCAGTTTCCACCTTCGCTATTACAGAACCCCTTTACCGATTATTACAATAATCAATAAATGACATTTGACTATTTTCGATGAGATATATCTCATATATACTACGCAATTTTTCGGCACAAATTATTATTATTAGATTATTTAGATGCTGTGATAGGAAACAAAGCTACAAATATTATTGTATAGTATTAGACAAATATTGTATAGTATTAGACAATAATATTGAAAACAAAATAGTTTTCAATATTATTGTCATATATTGTTCTCTATTTATCGTATAAAAAGCGTTTGCCTCATATACATGAAACATATTTTGAAAAGCTTGATGAAATCATCAAGATCAGCCATTGGGGTAATTTACGGACGTCAGTATATAATGATTGTAATAAGATTTTTTTTTAATCGATTTGTATTGTATCGGTTCATTGATTAAAAAAGACGCCCCTTTACCGTAATAATGTTTCTGGAATGATAATGACTCAAACTGTGGAATATAGTATGGCTTACAACCATATGTCTTAGTCTAATACACGTTGAAGAAATAAATAAGTTACTAACTTACCGAAGCATACATTAGCATGGCGCCAAGAAGAATGACCTCCAACACCGTCCACATTCCCATTGCAACAGCCTTGAATAAAATTTTTAGAAAAGTTACTTCTAGCAAGAAACAACATTAAACACGAATATAAGTTTAAGGATTAGGATGAAGCATTGTGTATATAAGAATTATCTACTACTGCAATTTTACAGTGATATTTGGACTTTGTTATAGCTAGCTGAGCCCCATTGCTACAATCGTGGTCCTGTGTACTAAAAAGAATGTTTACTTTTAGATGGACCTTGCTAACGAAAACCAAAGACAAAAAATACATTGGAACCATGAATTTTTTCGGATTAAAAATCTGTATCCTGCCTATACCCTAATCCAGATTTACTCTAGTATGTACGCAGAATTTAGGAAAGTCGGTTGCAGTCTTAGCGTGAAAGAAACACGCAAACACATTCGCCTTTATTTCATCGTTGGTATCATACTCGTACATAGTCAGAATTCGCAAGTTCCTATAACAAAACCACAAACTTACTTTACATTTTCGCTTTTTGAAAATGATGAATCCTATTATGAGGCACAGCAGCATACCGGCGAGGTTTGCTGCCAGGAGGGAAGCACGGTATGCATCAGCAAGGCAAGCGGCCGGATGGCTACCCAGCCCACATGGTGTGCAACTGAATTGACCATTCTCTACCAACTTAGATCCACTAATCCAAGCTCCGCCTCCAGCATGCCAATGACCCGAGCTGCATTTGCATCGATACTAAAAAAAGTACCAATTAACTATCAGTTTACTTTTTTTTAATGAAGCCTGTTACTATCCCACTGCTGGGCATAGGCCACCTCTTTCCGTTTTTGGAGAGAAGGCTTGGAGCTAAAACCTACCACGCTGCTCCAATGCGGATTAGTAGGTTACACATATCCCAAGATTTCTCCAGAAATATGCAGGTTTCCTTACGATGTTTTCCTTCACCGAAAAGCATGTGCTAAATTGAAATTATGAATTAGACACATAAGTTTTTAATAGAAGAACTCATTGGTACCTGCCCGGGGTTTGAACCCATGATCGACTCTAGGGAGTCGCACGGTCTTACCGCTGGGCTATCACAGCTTATTAACGAAGCATTTATGAAGATTTTTTTTTAAATATCCACTGTGCAAAAGTATTGATAGTATAATTTTGTTGCACTATGATAATTTGCTCGTAGATTATAGTCAAATAATGTTACTACAAGTTTTGAATACAATTTTTTTTCATGAATAATTTAAATATTTAGACAATGGCACAAGCATACCTCTAATTTTCGTTCTTGACTGTCCGTTGGCCAGGCCTCACAGTCTGTTGTAAGCGCGTCACAAAGCGGTGGACCACCCAACCATTCATGCATGGCTTCTTCACATGGTAATGATGGAATCCGGCGAAATAGAGCTGCAGCAGCTCGGGAAGCCCCTATCCCAGTCGCCGCGGCGTTTCCAGCCCACCAACTAGGACTTCCTTCGCAAGAGTACCAAGCGTTTGACCATAAAACAAGGCTCGCATTCCAGGCAGAAGCTAAAGTACGCCAGAATTGTTGAAGTGTGGCAGAATTGTTTTGTTTGAAAACGATGAGTCGTGGTGGCTCAGAAACATATAGAATTCCCAAGTGTAACTGGGGTGCGCCCAGAGCGACTGCAGCGGGTGGTGGCTGCAGCGGAGCACGAGCAGCAGCACGAGCCAGGGCTGATGTTCTCGATTCATCAGCTGCTCCTAATCCCACTAGCTCAGACAGCGCTTTGGCGGTTTGTGCGACTGCTGCTTCATAATCTCGAAGATTCTAACAAAAATTACATAGTAATAGTAATCTAGTTGCTTTATTTATTTATAAGTACTAGAAAAACATCGCGGGAAAATGGATTCATCGACAGGAAAATGAATCTTCATTTTTTAAGGGGGAAAATGAAGAGAAAACGTAACTGTAGTTTACGGTAGTCATCTTAGACCATTCATCAATGGTCCAATGTCGATTTGGATAAGTATAGAGCTTAATATACGATTAGTTCGATTATAGATTCAAAGCCAATTTGCAGTAGTTTATTATTTTGGCAATATCATGAACTAGTAAATTAAGATCTGGTATCTCTAATAGAACCTTTTTTGAATTTGAATTTATTTATGTAGATATTTTTATACATATAGATGAGACATACCGGTGGTAAAGGCGGCGTTTTTTTAAGTAACAGAGGGTCGCAGGTGGTAGAGGGCGGGGGCGCAGGCGGCGAGCCGGCAGGCGCGGCGGCGCACGCGGCCCACGCCAGAGACAGCGCCACGCACCGCGCCCACCGCGCCCACCGCGCCCCCATTGCTCACCTGCACCCGGCACACTGTAAACCAATACGTCCAAGGTGTTAGAATGGCAGCGACATGAAAACATTATATCATCTTCCTGCCCTTATCCCACTCTAAGTGGGGTCGGCACAACATGTTATAAGCATGCTGTCACATGATTTGGCTGCGTTTTTACGACCGGCCGCCTGCCTGACGTTAACTTAACTCTGTCGTATTTTACGACACCTCGGTAAGAAATGAGGGTGGTATATTCTACTCAGCCGGATACAACACGGTGGGTCAACTTACCTTAGTCGCCTTTTACGATCCCTCGGTAAGAAATGAGGGTGGTATATTCTACTCAGCCGGATACCACACGGTGAATTAACTTACCTTAGTCGCCTTTTACGACCCCTCGGTAAGAAATGAGGGTGGTACTATTCTATTCAGCCGGATACCACACGCCGGGTCATGAAAACATTGATATGTATTATATTAATAAATCATTTTACTTCAGCGCCGTACAGATTATTTCAAGGTCTGAGCGAGCTAATGAATTTACGCGGCAAGGCGGTGAAATTCCTATAAAAAGGCTGAGATTCGGCAATGGGCGACCATCAGAGAGAAAAAGTAAAAGTTTTGAGAAGAACTGTTTTATGATTATTCATCTAAAATTGACAAACGTTAAACTGCAATGAAAAGCACTACACTACAATTGTTAGATTTAAAATTGATAGGAATTTTATTTTATCCGGTGTGCTCAATCTATCAACATCCTATCGGAAAATTACTTGCATGACATTATAATACTTCGCGGCTCTTGTGTTCTTTCCAGCATGACAATAATATACCTTATATTTAGAGTCTATCTGTAAAATATAAAATATCTATAAAATATATCGTAGGATTGTCCCCCTTTGATAGGTTTCCAAGAAAAATCCGTAATATTTTTTTTTTTACATACTCATAGCATCTTCTTGAATAACTTACAATATCTTTTAATACAGGTATACAAAAATGAATCCTTACGACCCTTATAGACTGCGAAACGGACCTATTTTATTAAATTTTCAGATAATCTTTAGATTGACCTAGCGGATTTTCTTGTAAAAATTGGTAGCGATCGGAGCGTTTTTTTTATAACTGCCATTCATATACTCGTATCTTTGAATTAAGCTCTGCGAAACGGACTGGGCATACTAGTTTTAAATTAAGCTATGATCCATTACACCGTATAATTTAAATGAATATCTTAGAAGTTAAAGTCACAGATTTAAAACTAATATGTTTTACTTCAACTTATTTTACTTATTAGAAGTAATTCTTACTTATAATATATTTTACTACCTGTGCGAAGCCAGCCATATAAGCTAGTTATAATGTTTTTTTTAAAGAGACCATTAATGTAGCTTTAACTTGTCTAGACGAGACATTAATTACTTAACTTATCTTATTAATATAAAAAAGACGAAAATAAAACATTTATTAAAAGAAACAAACAAAAGGTTTTTAATACACAACAAAATATTTTATTATTTTATTATGAGAATGAAGTATTCACAAAATACTCAAGTAAAAATTATCAATTGGCAAGCCACTCATCTAGATTATCACAATATCATACTTACGTAACCGATAAAAGTCTCTATATAAATAAAGCAGATCATTTTTTTTGTTAAACCATGTTGCGGAGTTCGCCTTTTATGTATGTATTATATCATTTTCATCAATGGAACTCTAGCTATTACTATAGCCCATTATCTGTTCCTAGAGTAAAAGTTAGAGTAAAGAAAAAGTCCATAGTAATAATTTAAACGCTAAAGTGTGTTAGTTTTTTTGTTTTTATTTTACTTTCGAAGGTGAAACGAATCTATGTAATTTGTGTTGAGATAAAGCTCCAGAGCTCTTTTTGTCTCTGTACACGTAGTATTTTGTAGAGTACATACGTTACGTTACGTTTTAAGAATATAATTGTAAATTAAGTTATGCAAAATGAAGAAACGATAAAATAGTTCATTAGCATTCTTAATCTGTTAATGTCATATTTTCAGCGTTTTAGCTGCGATTGTAGCAATTGCATGTTGCAAAACTGTAGTTCGTCAAAATACAAGAAAAATTCCTGATGGGCTCAAATTAGGAACTGCTACCGCATCCTATCAAGTTGAAGGTGCTTGGAACGACCATGGTATGCTTATTTTTGGATATATTTCAAATATTTTTTATATTGATTCAAAGAAAACAACTTTGATTTATTTCTTTCGTGAGAACTACAATAAAAACTTTCATTAATAGTTTTCCTTTTTTATATCACTTTATTTCTACGCTACTATGACAGTATTACGGCTTTTTTAATTGACATACTGGTGCTTCTTGTTCTCTTGATGCTTCTGATGATTCTTCCCGCGTAAATTATTAAGATTATTTAGGTTAGATATAAAGATCCCGCGCTCAAAGGTTTTTAAAGTGTTTTATTTGATATAAAAATATTATGTATATATATGATATGGATTTATTGCAAGTTCTTGAAAAGGGTAATGCACTGTAACCACTATATCAACATGTGTAAGGCATAGAGTTATTATACTAGAGTAGAGGAGCAGGCATGTAAGTTAGATCACACATAAAAAAAGAATCACACAGATACAGTCACATTTGCTTTATCTTTATTTCTTGTTATGGTAATAGGACACATTTTAGGCAGGTACTACTCTTCTATAAAAAACCTACTCTTGTATAAAAAACCAACTCTTGTATAAAAAACTCTATAGTCTCAAACATTGTAAATTATTATATTTTGAACATTTAGAAAAAGAGTGATAGGGGTGTTTTAAAATTGTACAATTCTAAATTGACAGGAAAAGCTGAAAACATTTGGGATCATTTGACACATACCAATCCATGCGTAATTAAAGATTGCTCTAATGGAGATATCGCTGATAATTCTTACTATTTGTATAAAAGAGATGTAGAGATGATGAGAGAATTGGGCCTGGACTTTTATAGGTTTTCGCTTTCTTGGCCTAGGATTTTACCATCGAGCTTTTCCGATCAAATAAATGAAGCAGGCGTAGAATACTATAATAATTTAATTAATGAAATGCTAAAGTACAACATCGAGCCAATGATCACTCTCTACCACTGGGATTTACCGCAAAAGTTGCAGGATTTGGGTGGATGGACCAATCCACAAATTGTAGACTGGTTTGGCGATTACGCGCGAACTGCGTTTGAATTGTTTGGTGATCGAGTGAAACTATGGATCACGATTAATGAACCCTATCAAGTTTGTAATCAAGGCTACGGTGATAGAACGAAGGCTCCCTTGATAGATAGCAGTGGTATTGGAGAATATATGTGCACTAAAAATTTATTACTAGCTCATGCAAGAGCTTATCATATTTATGATCAAGAATTTAGGCCGAAATATGGTGGTTCAATTTTTATTGCTTTTAGTGCTCAGTGGTACGAACCGCTAAATGACAGTGACGTTGAAGCTGCTGAAGACGCTAACCAGATCATGGTAAACATTTGTATATCTAAAAATAATGAATTTTTTGTTAGTAACTTTTAAAGACATAAACATTTTACATTTTTTTCATTTTAATAAAACACCTAGTTTAAATAAAATAAAATGTGTCTATTTTTTCTAGTGGGGGCAGTATGTTCATCCTATCTTCTCGAAAACTGGTGATTATCCACCAATTATGAAGGAGAGGATTGCAGCTAGGAGCTTAGAACAAGGCTTTCCTAGATCTAGATTACCTGAATTAACTGCTGAACAAATTGAATACATACGAGGAAGTTCAGATATCTTTGGTCTAAACCACTATTTTAGTTATGCAGTATATAGAAATGAATCAGTTAATGGGCTCTATCAATCTCCATCACTGTTAGATGATCTAGGTGTAGTTTTGTACCAACCACCAGAATGGCAAATCGGAGAATCAGAAAAAGTGAAGGTAAAAATTATATTTTTACTATAAATGATCGGACCTATCAAACATAGTATCCGTCTTATTAAAACATAGTCACATAGTCTAACGCATTTATTCAAAAATAAATTAAAAAGTCATTCATTATCATATCATTTCAGTTTACACCTTGGGGTTTCTACAACTTACTCACCAAAATAAGAGAAGATTACGGTAATCCAATAGTGTATATCACAGAAAATGGCTTTGCAACTTACGGAGGTTTGGACGACGAACATCGCGTTTTATACTACAGAGAGTATTTAGACGCTCTCCTGGACGCTATTGAAGAAGGATCAGATATCAGATCTTACGCTGCTTGGAGTCTTATGGACAACTACGAGTGGATGTATGGATATACGTAAGTACTTGCAGGAATAGTACAATACACTGAATATACCTTAAGACATGGACCTATTTTACATGTAATTTACGACAGCACAAACCTCGTTATCGTTGATCTGGCAAGGTAGTAGTATTGTGTGAAACACAATAATTATCGAAACTAAGAAAGACACAGATGCAAATCAAATAGTTGAATCGAAACTGTGTTCTAAACGGGACTAATCGCAAAATGATAACCTGGGACTTAAAAAAAATAACTCACTCACTCGAAAACTCCCTTTCCGCTATTAAAATGAACAACAAATGAAAGACAGAAACAACAAATGAAATTTAACAATTATATAGATATATATTATAGATCCCGAAATACTAATTATTAATGAGAAGTACAACAAATAGAATTGAAAACCATTACTTTGTCCTCTTTCATTTTTCATCAATATATTTCATGAATACCTGTAAAATATTATCCGATGTGTGGTGTCTGGCTGAGTAGTAGTCACCCTCATTTCTTACCGAGGTGTCGTAAAAGGCGACTAAGGTAAGTTGTTACCTCAGGCAGGTAAAATATGTAACCAAATCATGTGACGAAATGTTTATAATATGTTGTGCCGACACCATTTAGGGTGGGATAAGGGCAAGAAGACGATGACAAGAATATAAGCAGAATTGGTAGGAAAATATATGTTACTGAGATGTTATTTACTGTATAAATCTTATAATTTATATGAATGTTCTCATCTTTTCCACAGCGAGCGATTTGGTCTATACCAAGTAAATTACGATGATCCAGAGAGAAAACGGACGCCGAGAAAGTCTGCTTATGTATACAAAGAGATACTGCGCACACGCACTCTTGACTTTAATTACGAACCCAATATGAACCTACCGCTCACTATTGACGAAGGAAATTAAATTTCGTACTGCAATAATGTTTTTCTTCGTTAATATACACTGTAAATTTTTCCTCATTCGCTTATATGACATGTACAATAAAATTAATTAGTAAAAAATAAAACATTTTAATTTTATTTGCAAATAGCATTATCGAGCTTCTCAGAGCATATTTTGTGTGCGTGTTGTGTGTATGTGTGTGTGTCATAGTAAGTTTATTAAAGAGCAGTGAGTAAATATGAGTACAATGGTGATAGTTTTAGTATGATCTTTAAATGTTATTATAATTCCACATAAAGCAAACACGTATTGTGAAATAACATTCAGAGTATCTCATTTTGATTTTATACTCACGATAGTTGAATTTGTTTACGTTAAATTTGTAACGGCAATGTTTTTCTGATTACTGATATAGAGTATACTACACACATAATATGCAGTAAAATTTTGTTGTCTTAATATTGAAATATTATATTTATCGGTGGAGATTTTAGTAATAAAAAGTTAAATAATAATTATTAATGCTGTATGCTAAACCAATCATCTACAAAGGTAATCAAGGTCTTTGCCAGGCATGTAGCTGTTTAAAAATCTAGGTATTTCTTTAGACATGATAGCGTTTGGGGAATAACGACACCTTCTTTGTCATAGAACGAAAATCTTCGAATAAGGTGTGTTACTTCTTTGATTTTGTCTCCAAAACTTGGTGAAAAATTACCTCGTGTAAAATCTCAGACTCACTCTGTAGATACAGAGAACTGCATAATCAACTAATTAATAGATAGGTCTGTTGAAAAATAGTAGTGAACATTACAACTAGCATATTTAAATAATGACAATAGCTGAAGCAGATAGACAATTCGTAACACTAATGGAAAGTCGTGGGTGAAAAAAGCGAGCTTGCCAGAAGTTTCTCCGTTTGGTACATAGAAAGCCTGAATGTATGTTTAAACGATTTGCTGGATTTAGAGGGGTCTACAATAGAACGGGAAAATTCCTAGATTACAGTTATAATAAGTGTCTATTGAGACAGCGAAACTAAATAAAAATCCTAATCAAATTAGAAATTATTTATTATGATAATCCAATTTCCAAAGTCTTGGATAAATACGTATAATAAATATACCGTTACACATAACAATTTTAAAAAGGGCATGCAATGTATCAATGAAGACTACGAACATATAAAATAGGGAAGCTTATGTTACAATTCTTAATGAAATTCTCAAATCATTAAAAAACTGACTGTTGACTTGATTGCTTAAGCAATTACGTAATTTCTATATGTTCTATTAAACCTGAATAACAGAAAAAACTAAGAAAGAAAGCCAATGATAAAAACTAGTTCTATAATATCCCGTATAATATTGAAACAAATGCAAATTTATAAACATGCGATATTAAATTGGACTTTAAAATAAAGTACTACGTAATTTTATATATTTCATTTGTTTTCAATCCAAGATTCTAATAACAACTTAAACTGTAGTAAAAAACATGCGGTTTATTGAATGAGTACGTATAGTTTATAGGGAGATTTGATCTTGAATTTGATTGTTAGCAAAAGTGAATGTTCCAGAAGTAACAAAATTTTCGAAAATATAAATACCTAGGTTACATATGTAAAGCAAAAACTACATATCATATTTTCAAAAAACCGGTAACAATATTCTATTTGGGTGAAAGTTATATGTAACTCTCGTAAATTAGTATTAATGGCTGCATCTATAGCTCGGCAAGACAAATATGTGCAACTAGATCAATTATACAATTGTGGATTGCGTAAATATTTATTGCACTCTGAATCCTCCTTTCAAAGTGAAATTAAGTTATAAGAACTAATTGAGACTTGAGAGCTTCTTGGTAGCTTTCCTCGACAAGGAAAATTTTCTTAACAAACAATAAAGTTTACTGATTAAAAAGAACTTGAGAAACTTGTGAGAAACTTTTTCCAAGAGGAGACATTTAAGATTCACAATTAAGGAGAAACTGGGAAGGATTTGACACTGCTAGTGGTTTCATTGCGTCACTAAAGAGAATGGGTGCTAAATTTCCTTCTGACAGAGCTGATATTTAGTAGAGTAAGACTTTGCCGAGATTTTTTATCGACTGACTATTAGGCAAAAATAGTGGATTATAAAGATGTATTGAGTTAGAATCTGGCATAACTATAATGCCCCAACAGAGTATATGTAATATCTGTGAATTAATAAAAGTTTATATTCTAGCATTGTATTGATAAGATGCATATTAGGTCAGTTTTTAATATTTAAGAACAATTGCAACAAAACAAGCAACAAAACAAGCAAAAACTACATATCATATTTTCAAAAAACCGGTAACAATATTCTATTTGGGTGAAAGTTATATGTAACTCTCGTAAATTAGTATTAATGGCTGCATCTATAGCTCGGCAAGACAAATATGTGCAACTAGATCAATTATACAATTGTGGATTGCGTAAATATTTATTGCACTCTGAATCCTCCTTTCAAAGTGAAATTAAGTTATAAGAACTAATTGAGACTTGAGAGCTTCTTGGTAGCTTTCCTCGACAAGGAAAATTTTCTTAACAAACAATAAAGTTTACTGATTAAAAAGAACTTGAGAAACTTGTGAGAAACTTTTTCCAAGAGGAGACATTTAAGATTCACAATTAAGGAGAAACTGGGAAGGATTTGACACTGCTAGTGGTTTCATTGCGTCACTAAAGAGAATGGGTGCTAAATTTCCTTCTGACAGAGCTGATATTTAGTAGAGTAAGACTTTGCCGAGATTTTTTATCGACTGACTATTAGGCAAAAATAGTGGATTATAAAGATGTATTGAGTTAGAATCTGGCATAACTATAATGCCCCAACAGAGTATATGTAATATCTGTGAATTAATAAAAGTTTATATTCTAGCATTGTATTGATAAGATGCATATTAGGTCAGTTTTTAATATTTAAGAACAATTGAATACATTCATTCAAGGTTACAAAACAATTTAGGTTATCGTTATCTCAATTTATATTAATTATCTTAAATATCTGCGACGTTTCGCGTTTTCTTTTAGAGATCAGTTAATGTTATTATAATAACTAAAATATGGCATATAGTTTTTTTCTATTTTTTTTTTATATCGTCATAAATTTATTGATCAATAGCATTATAAATTTATATTTTATAATGGTGATATCACAATATTTGCGATGACATTTTTAAACCGCATAAGATTGGATAATAGCTTTATTTAATTGATTACTTGTTGAATTTTAGCCTGCAATACTGGGTATTAATTTTAAACTTATGGAAACGCTTGGATCTTCAGAATAAAAATATAAAAAAAAAACAATCATATCGTTCAAAACGTTTCATAATATAAAAAGGTGGATTTTTATAGGGATGAAATTTATTTGTATTTAGTTAATTATGAACAATTCGTTAAAAAGAACATAATAATAGATCAATAAGAGCAAAAGTAATAGTAATTTCGGGATTTTTAGTCACTGACCTTTTCAATTTTAAGTAAGGATCAACTTACTATTTCACTATTTCAATTTCACGACATTTATCATAGCTATTTGGTATGTAACTAACTTATCATATCCTATTTGTCCGAGATAAAGATAAATTACAAATTATTTTAATAGTACCTATATATTAAGCAAAAAACCTTGAGTCCTCATATTGAGGTCAGTGAAATACATGAAATTAACAACATTTCATATTGGATATACATTCCAGATTTCTTCTGGAAAGTTAGTGGACGGATATTTTGTTGTGCACATTTATCGTGGTGCAAAAAGACAATGATTTATTTTCCTTTTGTTTTAATGTAAGTATCAACACTGTTCTAGTAAATTAATTCTGATATTACAACTGTTGTCATTTATTATTTCTGCAATTTTTAATTTTTAATTTTCAAAGCTTTTTGGGTTTATTTGCTGTTGCGAAGCTAGCAGTGGGATTTTCTTGTGATGTGCGTAAATTTCCTGATCGATTTACTTTCGGGGCAGCCACATCTGCTTATCAGATAGAAGGAGCTTGTCATACAGATGGTAAAAATATTTTTTTGATCAATATATGATATTATTTCATTCAGTAAAAACTTTTCATTGAGTAACACACTTTTTAGGTAAAACGGAAAATATTTGGGATTATATGACTCGCACGAGACCATATTTAGTACGAGACGGTTCAAATGGACTCATCGCGGATAACTCGTATTATTTGTATAAGAGAGATGTGGAAATGTTGAGAGAGTTGGGAGTAGACTTTTACAGATTTTCACTATCATGGACAAGACTACTTCCTACGAGTTTTCCAGACACCATCAATGAATTAGGAGTGTTATACTATAACAACCTAATTAATGAATTGCTTAAATATAATATACAACCCGTAGTAACAATTTTCCATTGGGATATGCCTCAGAAACTTCAGGAACTCGGAGGATGGTCGAATCCATATATTGTAGACTGGTACGCTAATTTTGCACAAACGGCTTTCAAATTATTTGGGGATAGAGTTAAATATTGGGTTACAATAAATGAACCGCATCAAATTTGCTACTTTTCATACGGTGAAACATTCTTGGCTCCTGCATTAAATATTAAAGGTTTCGCTGAGTATATGTGCGCTAAAAATGTTCTACTAGCTCATGCGAAAGCTTACCACATTTACGATAAAGAATTTAGACCAAGTCAGAAGGGGACAATTTTTATCTCATTAAGTGCTCAATGGTATGAACCTATGTCCGAAAATGATACCGAGGCGGCCTATGATGCAAATCAATTTGATGTAAGTAAATGTGAAGTATACAGTTTGATCTTGATTGAGTTCTATCTGTATGTATATTAACATATACTTTCAGTGGGCACAATATTCGCATCCAATATTCTCAAAAACAGGCGACTTTCCCCAGACAATGAAAAAACGTATAGCGGCGAAGAGCGCAGAACAAAGATACCCTACGTCGAGATTGTCTGAATTTACGAAGAGTGAAATAGAATACGTACGGGGCACTTCCGACTTTTTTGGATTAAATCATTATTTTACTAGATTTGTATACAGAAATGAGTCTGTTCATACATATTATGAAGTTCCTTCTTACAACGACGACCTAGCAGTATTTTTTTATGATTCGCCTGACTGGTTTATTGGCAAATCAAATTTCTCAAAGGTATATCTTTATTTTAATAATTATATAGTCTCCAAGAATATGTATACGAGTATACCTACATGTAAATGCTTGAGCGATTCTCACTTAAGGTAAGCAACTCCTTAGGCTATTCTCTATATTTTCTATTTGATGGAACACAATCCGATTATAGCTAGTTAAGATTATTCATTGGTTTATGCTATGTCATTAGTAACGTCTCAAAGATGTTTTATATTTGCATAATTTTATTATCTTAAGTGCTTTTGAATAGAAACCAAACTAATTAAAAAGAGGTGATGCCCCATATATTTATTTTAAACATGGTTTAATTTCTAGTGTGTTCCATGGGGATTTTACAATCTATTAACTTATATAAGAGAAGAATACGATAACTCACCTATATTTATCACCGAGAACGGTTTTGCGACTAGCGGGGGCTTAGCTGACGATGACAGAATTGAATATTACCAAGAATATTTGTATGCTATGTTGGATGCAATGGACAAAGGGACCGATGTTCGCGCCTATACTGCCTGGAGTTTGATGGATAACTTTGAATGGTCAAACGGTTATATGTAAGTATAAATTAAAGATTTGGTTATTTAGTTTAGCATTAATGCCGGAAAGATGAAAGAAACAACCATCACTACATATTATAAAACAAAGTCTGTCTATCTGTTCACAATAAAGAGCAAAGACACAGCGAATTTTAATTCAGTTCTCATTCCAACGCTAGCTAGCCTTTAGGCGCAAAGTAATCCACCAACATAATAAAACAATGTTAAATTTTAATGGCGCCTTCTTATAATTATTTACAGACAGAAATTCGGTTTATACGAGGTTGATTACAGCACACCGAACCGTACGCGCACGCCTCGGAAATCTGCCTATGTTTATAAGGAATTACTTCGGTCCCGTTCTTTGAGTAGATGCTTTAATCCTGACATGAGTGTTCCAATAGCAATAGATAAAGGGCATTGAAGTCAACCGCATCACATCATCTAATATGTTAATACTAGATAAAGTAAACTTATTTATTTACAGTTGCATTATAACCTAACAAAAATACACTGTAACTATTTCTCATATTTTATAATAAATATTTCTCATAGTTTATCTTTTTCTTTTTATATAAAAAATATCTTCTGCTTCTGATTTATCCTTGAATTTTGGGACAGCCTGTATGTATATAAGACAATACTTATCAAGATTAATTGAATTCGTAAAAACAACTTTAATGTTAAAATGGTAAATACATCGGGAACTTCTTTCTTTAATTCATTTCTTAAAGTAAACCAACAGGCGACGTCCAAAATACTGCTAAATCTTAACAATTAAAACTAAAACTTAAACAAGCCATTAAAATTAATATTTATACGTACTCTGAATATCTCAAAACGCAAATAGTATATCCTTCTAATTTAGTACCTCCTAATTTATTCCTAATTTATTCCTTCTAATTTATGAAGAAGCTTCTTAAATTTCTACTAGTACAATGGGCGTCAGGATAGTATGTATAAAGTAGTTCATCGGACACCCTCCTGACAAGGTCCCCGAGGCGGTTGATGCATCTGGTACTCCCGATGCATCGAATAGCGGAGGGAAGGGCCACTTTAAGAGAGGCCCCGACCCAGAGGTGGCGCACTCTGGCGTTCAGAGTTGCTGCTGGCGGGGATCTATTCCAGCGGAGGGCCATGATTTTCTATAAACAATTTGTTGGCTTTTCAACTCTGGATTTACATTTGTATTGTAAGTATGTATTTGAAATTATATATGTATATATCTACCAGTTGTCTGTTATATATGATACAATTATTAAGTTACTTACTTTGAGGACGGACAGCCGTGTGTGTATGTGTTCCAAATATTTATATTTGTAAACTAAACTTACAGTTAATTTTAAGGATCACAGAGACCGTGGATACTAAGTTGGTCGGAAGATTCTTTTAAAAAGGGACTCAGGCTAAAAAAATAAAGTTTTGAGGTATACGAATGTGTTAAAATACTTAGTTGATAATTTGCTTATACATGAAACAAAATTTTGCATAACAATGTGAGAAAATAATACTCGTATTCTAAAATTATATTATAGGTACTCCATACCGTATAATAAATGTCGGCAAAATAAATATAGCAGCCGTGAAAAATTGGTAATTTTACGTAATTGTTTACGTGAGAGATTGATTGAGAGATTGATGAGATGTTAATATAGCACTATATTAGTAATCGGAAATATGCTAAGTAAAAGCCACTAAGTAATATGCTAAGTCACTTTGATCCTTACACATTCCTAGTAATAAGTATAATTTCTTTTTATTTCCCTTAGTAAAATCAAACAAATCAATAATACACATATGATATAAAATAAATCAATATTCAAGGTAATAATCCACACTAATATTGTAAATACGAAAGTCTGTTAAACTTTCACAGTTAATCCGCTCGACCAATATTGATGAAATTTAGTACGATTGAAGCCTATATACTGGGCTAACATATAGGATAAAAAAACAAGTTTCTTACTGAGAATAGGAAAAAAATAATGTTGGTACATTTGAACGTAATTTAACACAAGTCGATGTGAAGTAACGGGTTCACTAGTTGAATATGTAACTATAGAAATTATAAATATGTGTATTGTATGTGCTGGAGACGGATATTAGTATGCCCGTTACGCTTTCACTGTTAATCCGCTAAAGAAATATTGATGAAATTTGATATTTGCGGGCAATAAATATTTACAACTAAATTCTTAAAACTTTAAATTAAAATTTGAAACTTCTTATAATATTTTAAATACCTACGAAATTAAATATAAGCGAAATTGCGTGGTAATATAAACTTGAAACGGTTGTTTACATGATTTCAAGAATAAGAAGAGCTTATCGACGTACTCGAAGAAAGTATCTTTATCAAGAATATTCAATATGCAACAAATTATGTAAGAAACTGTAGATAAGGTATTTGCGGTATTTTAAAGAATATCCGACTTTGAAATTTGATTGACATTTAGAGATACGATACCTCTGGAGGAGCGATAAGCCCACTACAGGGGCGAGATTCAAAAAGTTACATATATTTAATGGATTGGAGAGCAATGAGCGAACATTGGAACGAAAAATGACCCGATTAGCCACATTATCGTAAGTTTTCATTAACTTTTTGCCCTACATTTGAAATTTTTTTGCATGCACAAGAGAAAGTTATGTCACAGTATTCAATGCAAAAACTGATTTGTTTTTCGATATATACTTGTGTTTAAATTTTTTTTATTTTAAATTTACTCTATAATACTATAATATAATAAATAATCTTTTTTAGCTAATATTCTATTATTACTGATTTTAACAGCTTTTCCTTTACGCAATAGCTAAGAATATTCGTTACATTCTAATTCAACTAGCTGTGGCTGCGGCTTCGGCCGCGTTAAAATTAGTGTATTTATTTGAAATTTTGAACGTAAAAGTTATAGTTGGTCGAACATAAGAAATAGAAACATGCTGTTTCGGACTTTTTTTTAGATCTAAAATTACTAAAATGTATCTCTGTTGGTTTACGCGGCGCATGCGACTAAAACTCTCAGCGGGTTAGTTCTTTTATAAATGATCAACCTAATTTCAACACAATTTATATAAAATCATAATGTACTATTAACCTAAACCGGAAGAATTTCACTACTGTTTAGTAAAACCCGTTCAAATATCCGTCCAGTAGATTTTGAGAAAATCGATTACATAAAGACAGACAGCTATTGGTGACTTTGTTTTATAACAAGTATAGATATAGATAAGCTATATAGTTATTCTTTTTTTGTGTATTTTTAGGCTTCTTCTAACTTTGGTGATTTTTGCTGCGACTACACCAAGTCGGCAAAATGTACGGCAAATTCCTGATGGAATGCTTTTTGGTACAGCTACTGCGTCATACCAAGTAGAAGGGGGCTGGAATGAAGATGGTAACATAAATTTTTATTCTAATTAACATTAGTTCAATTTTATACATTAGTTCCATAATAAAACAAAACTGTCAGTGCTCCTAATATAATTTTTTTTCCCTAGGAAAAAGTGAAAATATTTGGGATCGCTTAACCCACACTGAGCCTTGTTCTGTGAAAAATTGTGATACAGGTGATGTTGCTGATGATTCTTATCACCAGTACAAAAGAGATGTAGAAATGATGAGAGAACTTGGACTTGATTTTTACAGACTTTCATTATCTTGGTCTAGAATCCTGCCAACGAGCTTCCCTGATCAAATTAATGAAAAAGGTGTCGAATACTACAGTAATTTTATTGATGAAATGTTAAAGTATAACATTGAACCCATGATTACCTTATACCATTGGGATTTACCACAGAAACTACAGGATATGGGCGGATGGACAAACCCTCATATTGTTGATTGGTTCACGGACTACGCTCGAGTTGTATTTGAATTATTTGGAGACCGAGTCAAGTATTGGTTCACTATAAATGAACCACGAGAAGTCTGCTATCAAGGGTATGGTGGTGCAAGTCTAGCACCTTTGTATAACATATCAGGATATGCTGATTATATTTGCGCGAAGAATTTGCTTGTAGCCCACGCTAAAACCTATCATATGTATAAAAATGAATTTCAACAAACACAAGGCGGTATGGTTGGTATAGCTATCAGTTCAAATTGGTATGAACCGGAATCCGAAGAGACTTCCGCCGAAGCAGCAGACGATGCCTTTCAGTTTGAAGTAAATATTTTTATAATTTGACTGAATCAGTCCATTTTCGTGTTTTCTCACACTCATATGGGCGCTACAATAGCAGACATATTTTGTAAATTTTGTAAAGTTACATTACCTTCTCTAAGTCCATTATATTAATCTTCTTCTTTCTGCCCTTATCCCACTCTAAGTGGAGTCGGCACAGCATGTTATAAATATTCTGTCAAATGATTTGGCCACGTTTTTACGACCAGCCGCCTGCCTGACGTCAACTTAGTCGCCTTTTACGACACCTCGGTAAGAAAGGGCTCGACTTACCTTAGTCGCTTTTTACTACACCTCGGTAAGAAATGAGGGTGGTCTATTCTGCTCAGCTGGATACCACACGGCTATAAATCCATTATATTAATATGTTATCTAAATTTTTATTACAAAATTGGGGTGATTTGTTATTCTGGGAGTCACTGAGATAAACCAGGAAAATACGAAAATGATATTCTCTGTTAATTGTATGAACCTACTTAATTGATATTAACAATTAATGCTTACTCATGCTTTTTGGTGAAACAGTGACATACCCCTCTGCATTCTAGCAATGTGGTGCTTTTTAGTTCTAAGCCTTCTTTCCAAGCAGTGGGACAACCACAGACGGAGTAAAATAATTTTCATTTTACTTCATACTTTATATATATTACTATATACATATATACATTTATTGTTCCAAGTTTTGTTTACTTGTTTCGCAATTGAAAAAAAGTGCCACAGCGTTGTAAGTTAGCCAAATAACTCGTATCCTCTTCCTAAAATACGAAAACTTCAACTTGTATTTTTGTTTAAGTGTGGAATATATGCCAATCCAATATTTTCAAAAACCGGTGACTTTCCTCAAGTAATGAAAGACAAAGTTGCCGCTAAAAGTCTTGCCCAAGGATTCAAGCGATCAAGATTACCTGAATTTACTACTGAAGAAATTGATTTAATTAAAGGAAGCTCTGACTTTTTCGGCCTTAATCATTACACAACAAGTATTATATACAGGAATTCTTCCGTTTATGGCAAACATACATCACCATCATTTTATGATGATATGGAAATTTTGTCTTATCAAGATGAGACATGGGAAGGCGCTCTTTCTACATGGTTAAAGGTATGTATTATAAATATATTTTAAAAAAAATTTTTCAACTTGTACTACTGCATAATAAATTGCTTTAAAAATATATTGACAGATTGTGCCGTGGGGCTTCTACAAACTTTTGACAAAAATCCGTACGGATTATGACAACCCGCCTGTTTTTATCACTGAGAATGGCATGTCTACAGGAGAGGCCTTGATTGACGACGATCGAGTTTCGTATTATAGAAAATATATCAATGCAATGCTGGACGCTATCGACGAGGGCTCCGACATTAGGGTCTACACAGCATGGAGCTTGATGGATAACTTCGAATGGCTGGCAGGCTACTCGTAAATATTAATTACATTATCGTTACAAATAGATAAAAATATTACTTCGATTCATACATCTTAACGCATACATTCATAAATGCATTGGTCACTGTGCTTAAATGTAGTTAGTGTACATACCCAATCTTACACTGAAACTCTCAAACATACCTTATCTCCTCAAAACCTAATCGAAATTGCACTCTGCGAAAGCCAGGAGACAACGAAACTAGCTTATATGACTTTGTTTCTGTGTTTTCTGATCAATATACGCATTACACGCGATAACATGATGAGTAATTTTGACTTGCTAGAGTCATTCTTAGGATGATGTTCGTGATGCCAGTCTTTAACAAATTTTCTATATCATTCAAGGCCTTGTGTAGTATCCGAACACAATAATATACAATAATTTATTGTTATAGTAATAGTAAACCTGAGTCTTGTTCAAAGGCATCATTAAGTTATGATATAGTGTTTGCAAGAAATATCGGTTTATTTAACACAATGATTAAGCAAAGTAATTACTTCGAAAAGTACGTCTACAGAACAATATGTCCGATACTATTTACAAATAATATTGATTTGTTTCAGAGAACGCTTCGGTCTGTATGAGGTAGATTACAATGCTCCTGAACGTACACGAACGGCACGGAAGTCCGCGTATGTCTACAAACAAATACTGCGAACGCGCGAACTTGACTTCAGCTACGAGCCCGACTTAAGCCAACCCATTGGTATCGATGAGGGACGTTAAAATAAAGTTTAATTTCTTAAATAAAAAACTTCCAAATACACGCCCCCTTTTCTAACTTGTTTCATTTATTCTGGTATATGTAAATATCGTTTCATTGAAAATTGAAACAGTTGGTCAACTAGCGATCTTGGAAATTTGCTAAGCTATCTTGGAAATTAGGGTTACTTAACATTATTAATTTGTTTCCACAAGTACAATTACTTATTCTACTACTACTACGATACTTATTCAACAAAGCACAATATCTGGACCGAAGATTGAAGATCAATTGCTAATAATGTATGAGCCTATAATTAAATTTGTTGTTCTGCACTTTTTTTTACAAATCTATGTATTTATTATAATAATAAAAAAATAATAAAAATACTTTATTGCACAACTAGAAAAAAAAAACAAATCATCATCTTCCTGCTCTTATCCTACTCTAAGTGGGGTCGGCACAATATATGTTATAAACATTCTGTCACATGATTTGGCTGCGTTTTTACGACCGGCCGCCTGCCTGACGCCAACTTACCTCTGTCGTATTTTCGACACCTCGGTAAGAAAGAGGGTGGTCTATTCTACTAAACCGGATACCACACGGCGGGTCGACTTACCTTAGTCGCCTTTTACGACACCTCGGTAAGAAATGAGGGTGGTCTATTCTACACAGCCGGATACCACACGGCGGGTCGACTTACCTTAGTCGCCTTTTACGACACCTCGGTAAGAAATGAGGGTGGTACTATTCTATTCAGCCGGATAGCACACGGCGTAAAAAAAATACAAATATAACTTAAAAATAGTGCAAAGGCGGCCTTATCACTAATAGTGATCTATAACTTATAAATGCTATCGCTATCACTAAATATTCTACAATAGTTAAAAAAAATCTCGTTGTTACATGTAGCCAATATAGTTACAATATTAACAAAGGTGTCTTACATAACATACATTATATTAATGTATTGCTTAAAATAGTTGGCAAGTTCTCACGGCCAAGAAAACAGAAAGCTTACAATGATTTACAATTCGTACGATGGTGGTTATTTGCTTCATAGATTACATCATCGACCTTTTTATTTTTACCATTTTACAACCAACGTAAAGCTAGTGTCACGCTACGTCACAAGACGCATTCTACAACAACTATTATATGAGAAGAGAGAAGTATTACATTTTTCTATATTACTGGATAGATACCTAATAACCAAACGGATCGAATTAAGTTTATTGTATAGAATATATCTTTACGTATATAAAGCCCCCGCAGCGTCTGTCTGTCTGTCTGCATGTCTTTTCGCGATAAACTTAAAACTACTGAATGGTCAGTTTATGTATAGAAACTGGCTATACTCACGTCTTATTCTATCCAGTTAACCCCACTAGTTTCGAGCTTTTCCGGGGCACTTATTCATGAGCTCTTTACACTTTCCCGGTTCTTCAGTTCCCGCCGAAGATTAAGACATAGTAAGATAAGATAAGAAATTCTTTATTACACTCAACATTACATACTAAAGAAACAAATAATTAAAAATAAAATGTGTATGGGCGGCGTTATCACTGTAAGTGATCTCTAACACGAAACCCATATCATGTGTATAGCCAGTTTCTATACATAAACTATGAACTAATTATCATTCGATTTTCACTGACACTTGACACTCACACATTTATTTTTTATAAAAATTACTAGTAAACTTGTTAAACCCTCCAGCTAAGCTAAATGCTTGTGTTAGGAGTGGGTTCACGTCGGTAGTGTTATGGCCGGGATTCGAACCCACGACATCTCGATCGCAAGTCCGTTATTATAACCATTCGACTGACGCCGCTTACCTATAAAAAGCTATCTATGAATTCTTCAATGAAAGTTTAACAAAATTATATTTTTCATTAAATTTACGAATATAAGAACATTAAGATAAAGTGAGTAAGATTTAAGGAACAACATACAAGGGGATTCTCAATGAATTGCGTGTTGCGTGCAAACTTATGACATTATATTTCGCTATTCCGACAATAACCAACAAAAATTGCTCTGACTCGTCGGATAAAAATCACAACATGTTTTTCCATTGAAATTTTCGAAACTATTGTCTACTTTTATTTACCAATACATATAAAACTTTACACATGTACCATTTAACTACCCAACAAAGTTTGTTAGTTAACCAAATATACAAGGTTGTTTACATGTTTGTAAAAATTTATCGGCATACATCATATCTTTATCAGATTTGAATTGAGTTTATATAATAAATATCTAAACATATCTAAATTTTGAAATATTGATTGACATTGAGATATACGAATGACGATACTACAATAGAGAAACGATAAGTCCATCAAATAGATGAGTATCAAAAAGGTACATATATT
This sequence comes from Morpho helenor, assembly GCA_029227775.1. Taxonomy (NCBI): domain Eukaryota; kingdom Metazoa; phylum Arthropoda; class Insecta; order Lepidoptera; family Nymphalidae; genus Morpho; species Morpho helenor. The sequence goes on from JARGCU010000025.1 coordinate 13,554,901, forward strand.
TAAAGAATTGGAGATAAATCAGCGACTATTGGTCGGACTGTAGACCGATGGTACACATAAAAAATGACCCGATTAACTACGTTGTCGTAAGTACTTAGTTATTTATAGTCCTATTTTTAAGTACAGATATATTTTTACTACGCATATGAGCAAGTTAAGTAACAACATCAATTGACAGCGTATAAGAGCTTTGTTTTAGAAAATATACTAGGGTGTTTTATTTTGTATATTATAAAAATTAACTCGAAGGTAACGCAAAAGCTAAGATATTAGTTCCAAATCATACAATAAGCTGCATAATTGTTATTTTTTCTATTCTTAGGTTGTTTCTAACTTTGGTGATTTTTGCTGCGACTACACCAAGTCGGCAAAATGTACGGAAAATTCCTGATGGAATGCTTTTTGGTACAGCTACTGCGTCATACCAAGTAGAAGGGGGCTGGAATGAAGATGGTAACAAAAAAAATATTCTAATTTACATTAGTTCAGTTTTATATTTTAGTTCCATTATAAAAAAATTTCAGTGATCTTAATATAATTTTTTTTTCCTAGGCAAAAGTGAAAATATTTGGGATCGCTTAACCCACACTGAGCCTTGTTCTGTTAAAAATTGTGATACAGGTGATGTTGCTGATGATTCTTATCACCAGTACAAAAGAGATGTAGAAATGATGAGAGAACTTGGACTCGATTTTTACAGACTTTCATTATCTTGGTCTAGAATCCTGCCAACGAGCTTCCCTGATCAAATTAATGAAAAAGGTGTCGAATACTACAATAATTTTATTGATGAAATGTTAAAGTATAACATTGAACCCATGATTACCTTATACCATTGGGATTTACCACAGAAACTGCAGGATATGGGCGGATGGACCAACCCTCATATGGTTGATTGGTTTACGGACTACGCTCGAGTAGTATTTGAATTATTTGGAGACCGAGTCAAGTATTGGTTTACCATAAATGAACCACGAGAAGTCTGCTATCAAGGGTATGCTCGGGCAAGTCTAGCACCTTTGTATAACATATCAGGATATGCTGATTACATGTGCGCGAAGAATTTGCTTGTAGCCCACGCTAAAACCTATCATATGTATAAAAATGAATTTCAACAAACACAAGGCGGTGTTGTTGGTATAGCTCTCAGCGCATATTGGTATGAACCGGAAACCGAACAGGACGCCGAAGCAGCAGAAGACGCCATACAGTTCGAAGTAAATATTTATATAATTTCACTGAATGAGTTTATATAATTGATTAATATAGAGTATGATTTCAAACTACTATTACTAACTACTACATAACATTTTAATAAGATATTCTTATTGATCCTTATAAAACAAAGCAAAATAGTACAAACATTTGTTACATTGTTTATAATTGCTTTTCCGCATCTTAGTCATAATAATATTTAGTAATATTTTCAGAATTTTCTCTACGTCATTTAAACAGCAAAACAATTCTACAGTGCAATTTATCATGAAGAATGTATTAAAAAAATTAAAGATTAAAATATTTAAATTGTGTCTTTGAGTATATTATAAAATTTAATACTCAGATTTGTTCCGGGGCCGCTATCGAATAAAAGTTCTACAATTTTTAATCTATAATACATTACATACTTTGAGCATAAAGAAACTCATTCCTACATTTTTATTTTAGTGGGGAATATATGCTAATCCAATATTTTCGAAAACCGGTGACTTTCCTCAAGTAATGAAAGACAAAGTTGCTGCTAAAAGTGTTGCCCAAGGATTCAAACGGTCAAGATTACCTGAATTTACTGCCGAAGAGATTGATTTAGTTAAAGGAAGCGCTGACTTTTTCGGCCTTAATCATTACACAACAAGTATTATATACAGGAATTCATCCGTTTATGGCCAACATCCATCACCATCAACTAATGATGATATCGATATTTTGTCTTATCAAGATGAGACATGGGAAGGTGCTCTTTCGACATGGTTGAAGGTATGTATTGTAAATATATTTTTTATTTTTTTTTTTAACTTAAAAAGCATTACAACTTGATTTTGCTTTTAAAATATATTGACAGGTCGTGCCATGGGGATTCTACAAACTTTTGACAAAAATCCGTACGGATTATGACAACCCACCTGTTTTTATCACTGAGAATGGCATGTCTACAGGAGAGGGTTTGATTGACGACAATAGAGTCTCATTTTATAGAAGATATATCGATGCAATGCTGGACGCTATTAACGAGGGCTCTGACATCAGGGTCTACACAGCATGGAGCTTGATGGATAATTTCGAATGGATGGCTGGTTACTCGTACGTATCTCAATATCAATTTTTCAATTTTTTATTAAAGATAAATACAAACGCATATCCATAATCATTCTAATATCTAGTGTCTTCATAAATATCCATAAATGTAGCCAACGTTTTGAAAACGCCCAAGACAATCTTACCCGCTCTCTCGCTACCGTAGCTCTTCCGATGTGCTTAGTGCAAGTTTTTTTAACCTACTCGATCGCGTTAGCGTCACGATAATTTGTATGGTCCCGGAACAGCGGTCACTAGATGTCGCTGTCAGCGTCATACAAATTGGCGTTACGCTAACGCGATAAAAAAACTGGCATTAAGCACACTAAGCGCACTTCACACTTTTCTACTCTCTGCAATTCGTAAAAAAATATTGACAGTTTAAAGAAACAAATCTAAGAGCCTGTTCGCAGTTTTTAGTTTCTAATTCTTGTCTTTAACATATTATTTCATAATTTTGAAACGTTTATCTACAAAACAATTTATTCGATACTGTTAACTGTCGGTTTATTTAACACAATGATTAAGCAAAGTAATTACTTCGAAAAGTACGATACAGAACAATATGACTGACTGTTTACAATTAATATTGGTTTGTTTCAGAGAACGCTTCGGTCTGTATGAAATAGATTACAATGCTCCTGAACGTACACGAACGGCACGGAAGTCCGCGTATGTCTACAAACAAATACTGCGAACGCGCGAACTTGACTTCAGCTACGAGCCCGACTTAAACCAACCCATTGGTATCGATGAGGGACGTTAAAAAGCTGTTAATTTTATGTATTACAATAAAACAACGCACTGACAACTGCATTTTTACTTCAAAATATTCTTTCACTGAGTTTACAATGCGGATACTTGTTTACCGTGTAGGTACGTAAATATTAAAAGAAGTTATTGTCCATTGGCTAGTTGTCCAATTGAGCATGATATATAATAATGATATAATCTTACTAATAGTTATTTAGTTATACTGCCTTAAATAAATAAGTCAGCAAAGATAAGTATAGTCATAATTCTTCTTCCCTTATCCGAATCTAAGAGGGTTTGACACAACACGTTATAAACATGTTGTCACAAGATTTGGCTTCCTTTTTACGAACAGCCACCTGCCTGAAGTTATCTTACCTTAGTTTACGACACTTTAGAAAGTAATGAAGATGGTCTATTCTACTCAGTCGGATACCACACGGCGGGTCAACTTACCTTAGTTGCCGTTTACGACACCTCTCAAAGAAACGAGGGTAGTCTATCGTAATCAGCCGGATACCACACAGCGGAATAAAGTATTGTAGGATTCTACTCTATATAATTTTTATGAACAATAAAGTACAAAAAATACTTCAGTTGGCATGGTTTAATTTCTTTGTGATTTTGAAAAGTTTAGTGCTAAATCATCAGTGCAAATCCAATATGTTTTAAATATACCTAATAGTAATAATAAAAATATAAACAAAGATAAATTGTACTTTATAGTAATTTTGATATTAATACTTGCTGTTTGTCTTACATATTATAACCAATGAAATTTAAAAAATAAAAGTGGAAACTCTAACTACTTGGTAGCCAACGGTTGTTACGACGCCTGCTTAAAAAAATCTGCAATCCCATTGTTTGCTTAATTTAAATGGCCTACCTTGGCCGCTAGCCAACAATCGTTTCCACAATAAGAGCACACATGGTCAACACTGTTCTTGTCTTTTTTAATGTGTAGTAAACATTTCCAGTTAAAGTTACATTGGTAATAATGTCAAAATTGTGCCTACTCTATCATGCTAACGACATTACAATAAAAGACTAAAACTTACAACTTATCGTTCATTTAAACCTAGGAATTTGCTATTTCTAGGTTTTAATATTTTAAATATTATTATGAATAGGCTACAAATTATGCTATATTTATTATTAAACCAGAAACAGCGGTTAGCTCTTGTGAAAACACGTCTTTTAAGGTCTTATATCTACAAAATTGAATGTATACAAAAACAATCGAATAAGAATTATGCAAAGAATCTTATACTATTCGTGTGTTATAGAAGTAACAATGGTGCTCTATAGTTGCTATAATAAATAATGGGTCCATGCGGATATTTACATCGTCGGCGTAACTGGACCATAGGACGCCGTCACCGGGCGGCAAATCATTGTAATCGGATATGTTGCCGCCAGCCCTTAGGAATAGCTATTTAATTTATTCATTCTGTCCTTAGCATCGAGCTAGGATAGACACTTTTAGTTTATAGTTAGAATGTAGTTTTTATTAAAAAATAAATTAGTTTAAAATATTCTTTCCTTAGCATCGTGCTAGGAAAGATGCTTTTTTTAAATTTGTAATTAGGTTGTAGTTTATTCAAAAATAAATTAGTATTAGTTATTCTGGGTTTTCTTGAATCCTCCGACACCGACTTCTGTAATTGGCGCAGTCGGTAAAGGATGCTTTAAGCCGTTTTGGGGTAGATTTTGGTTAGGAATTCCAAAATTGAAGACCTAAATTTTCAAATTTCTACCACGAGCGACGGAGCATTAAAAGAACCAGAAGTTTGGAGCGGAGGAAAATCCGAAAATCGATATTCCCGAGTACCAAGTAAGTACACAAAAATCTTTTCTGTGTGCTGCCTTTTATCCTTAGTCCTTACCTATAAGCTACCAAAATTTTTTATCCTAAGTAAAGTACCTCTGTAGGGTTTTCGCGTGCTAAAATCGCCCGGAGCCTTCAGTTGGACAATAAGAGACATTAGTTTAAATTTAGTTAGTAATTCTAGTATTTTTAAACGTTCTTTAGATAATTTAGATAATTATAGACGTAGATGTGATTTTTAAAACTTTACGTTTAGTGCCAGAGTTTGACGGCAACCCACATATATTACTCAGATTTATCCATCTGTGTGATCAAATCGTAAATGATTATGTACGTCTAAATCCCGATAATGAACTATCGAAGCTTTGCCTCATTAACGGGATCTTAAATAAAATCACAGGGCAACCTAATATGACCTTAATCCTATTAAACGAAATTTAACATACTTCCTCCTGCTACGAAGCCATTCGAAATTTTACATTTAGGTTTATTCTGAAGTCAAAATGAAAAAATATCTAACATTCATCGTTTTCTAAATACACACAGGCGTATCACCTTAAAGATAGCACAGCTATTAGCGTTATACAAGCACTTTTAAAATTTTCTACTCATCACGGTCTGCCTCTTACTATAGTTTCAGACAACTGTACACAATTTACTAATCAGCTATTTAATGAATTTACTAATTTACACAAAATACAGCATCATAAGATCTTGCCGAACTCACCGAATAATAATGGTATGGTAGAAAGATTTCACTCCACATTGTTGGAGCATATATGTATTTTAAAATTACGTAATGAAATTGAAACTGTTAATAACCTCGTCCCTTACGGTATCTTAGTCTATAATAGTTCAGTTCACAGTTTCACTAAGTGTAGGCCGTTTGACATTATAACGGGACACTTCGATTCGCGAGATCCCTTCGATGTTGACCTGACTAAACATTAATTACAACAGTACACGCAAAATCATCGAGAACAGATGAAATTAGTTTATAACGAGATAAACGAATTTACTCTCATAGATCGTGAAATACTAATGGAAAATCGCAATAAGAACCGGGAATCGGTAATCGATTATATGCCCAATCAGCAAGTTATATTAAAAACCCGTTACCTAGCCATAAAAAGATAGCTGCTAGGTACACTAAAATAAAGTATTAGCAAACTTACTAATATATAATTATACATCCCGCAAACGTGCACCAGTTGCTAAAAATAGACTATGAGTCCACGGGAAAAAACTTAAAATTATTTTTTTTAAATCTAAAAAAAAAATAGTATATATTTAAAATAGAATTATAGTATAAAGTAGTATTATACTTAAGCTTCCTATATTTAGCAAAAGAAAATTTGACTTTTATAAATTATCAATAGCCCCAAATAAATTTAATCAAGTCCTAATCCTTCCCTGCTAAACCTTCCCTGGTAACATATGGAGAAGGATATGTGTACATTGAGGCTGAATGCCCGAAGTTCGATACATCTGCATCGAGAAACTTCACCACCAACTTCGAAAGCTACCAGACTGTACAAGAACTCTCATCGTAAATCAATCCAAAGGGAAGGCCTGCAAGATGACTACAGTAACCTTGTCAAAAATTGCACTGGAAATACTCAACGAGAAACACTGTGATGTCATTTCCAAATATCACCATAGTACATACTGTAAGGATACCGTTGAGAAGAAATCATTTGAACTGAATCTTCAAACCATTGATCTCAGAAAATTACGTCATCATAATCATAAGCTTATATCTCAGCCGAAGTTGAACCTTAAGAATACCCCAAAGGAGTTCATCTGCCATACGACAATCAACTATACATCTTATTATGTGCACTTGCACTCAGTATATTCATCGCGACGACGATATTTGGCGCATAAAGAGCAAATTAAGACAGAACCACTGCAGATGAAGGTAGTCAGAATCAGAGGCCAGGAACAGCTTCTCCTAACTATACCAGCAATATTTTCTCATCTGAAGCTTCAAAAATAATTGCCCAACTGAGGGTGGAGGTGTTATAGAAGTAACAATGGTGCTCTATAGTTGCTATAATAAATAATGGGTCCATGCGGATATTTACATCGTCGGCGTAACTGGACCATAGGACGCCGTCACCGGGCGGCAAATCATTGTAATCGGATATGTTGCCGCCAGCCCTTAGGAATAGCTATTTAATTTATTCATTCTGTCCTTAGCATCGAGCTAGGATAGACACTTTTAGTTTATAGTTAGAATGTAGTTTTTATTAAAAAATAAATTAGTTTAAAATATTCTTTCCTTAGCATCGTGCTAGGAAAGATGCTTTTTTTAAATTTGTAATTAGGTTGTAGTTTATTCAAAAATAAATTAGTATTAGTTATTCTGGGTTTTCTTGAATCCTCCGAATGCGACTTCTGTAATTCGTGTGAGTTCAATTTGTTTACATATGAGCAGTTTAGGTAGTGTAGCCGAGGAGCAATATTTGTCAGTGCAGTGTTTACATAATATGAAAAGCAGGGGATATATTTCAGACGCGCTTCAAGCGGAGCGAGTGTAAACAAACATATTTTAGCCTCGAAATATTAACATTTTACGGAACATTGTGTAGTCCGGATCATGGCAATCATTTTCACTGTTGATTGTTTCTTATAAAAATTATGGATATCATTAATAGATAATTTTATTATTAAGAAAGCAGCGGTTTTTAAGTGACAATGTTTTATCGTAAAATTTAATTTAACATTGATCTAACAAACAAAAGGACTGTATTGTTTGTTGTTATGCTGAAAACAACGTTCTCCAAAATGTGTCACACCATTGCAACTTTATGTTTTTTTGTCTGACTCAACCATTGAATTTAAACTATCGTGAGTGGTATTTAATATAAATAAATTTAATGTATAGAACTGGCTATAGGTACTCAAGTCTAATTTTATCGGGGGAGCCCGAGTCGTTAGTAAATAGTTCACGCCTCCGTAACGGCTTCTAAAGAGCTCATGATAATGATGATAAGCCCATACAGGGTTTAAAACTGGTCGGGCTCATCCGATAAAATAAGACATTAGTAAACTAGTTTCTATACATTAACATTATCTAAACATTAACTAATTCCCCAACTCGTTTTTTTCTTACTTTAGATGTTATTTATAACCACAAGCAATAGTCCTGCGACTTTGATTTGACAAAATTAAGTCTTACCAGCCGTTCAGTTGAAATCGTCAAGTAACAAAACTTCCGTTTTATCGGAACAAGTAACAGGTGAAGGTGATTTTATTACGATAAATTCTAGAAATCTCAATAAAATAGATTTTGATATAGGCCGGCCTGCAAGTACTTTTTAATACATATAAACGTTGACTATCATATTTGTTTAGGTACTAGTCTTTCCCACATTTTGATTAATTCATATTTTTTGGTAGATATAAGATTTCAACAATCAGTTCAATACATACGAAATGATTTGTGGAAACCAGTTTAACTTTACCACATAATCTACACCATATAAAAAATCGTAACATCGTGAGAATATATGGCTACAGAATATTTAAGATTTGTGTAACCTTTGAATCCGAATTAGAGTATTCCAAAAGGTAGTCTACATACTTTTTTTTAACGTACTACATTTCATTTCTGTATACAAGTATTTTTAAATGTCTCCTCATTCCGAAGTTCCCACAGAAACGAGGTATTACAAGCGTTTGCAAGCATTAATAATAATTGACCCACAGAGAAACGTGGCCGACTTTATTTAGTTCTGTATAGTAATGTGTGAAGAATTAATAAGTCCAAATCTACAAAAAATATTACATTGTCTAAGGTATAGGAAAGAAGTAGAAACGTTCAATAATTTAATTTTTAATAATATTGGGTAAATATTTTTTTTAAATCGGATTTAACAAAGACATTTGTGACTATTAAATAATTTCGTTTTCTTTATGAAATATATATAACTCCAATTCACAAATCGTTTATTATGGACATAATCCATTTACTAAATATGGACTTTATTTTAGTCAACGTTAATTTAGAGTTGTATTATAATTTATCGATATATATATATATATATATATATATATATATATATATATATATATATATATATATATATATATATATATATATAGTTAATCGATAAATTATTTTTTAACTTAGTGTTAAACGTAAAATTGTATAAAAGTAAAGATACTTTTCAGCATCATGTATTTAGCCTGAAAATTAATATATGATATGACAAAGTACTCAAATGTCAGGCCAATTAACATTGCATGTGTTAAATTAATACAGTTCGTTGATAGTTGATACAAAAGTACACTTTAGTATCAGCTTTCGACAAAGATTTTACGACTCGTGTTTCCATTAACGCGATTGTCGTGTCGTACGTTAATTTCAGGTATGCACATTTCATGTTGCCTATTCAATTAAATGCAAATGGCCTTAAGTATTAAAAAAAACTCATTCTGAATATCTTCAGCGAATCTTAAGTCATGTGGTGCATGCAAGTATGTTAAATGGAGCGTCACCGTGTCCTCCATGTCCATCGAGTGGTTCGCAGACTATATAAATAGGCACATCTCTTTGAGCACTCAACTGGACGATAGGGATACAAATTTTAGTCTGAAAAATTCTATATATATCGGGAAATAAAACAAATTACTGTAGTAGATATACATTAAACGATTTATCATTTTATGTCCATTTTTTATTGCTGCTCCTCTCCTATTCATGTATGAGCGTGATGTACCTCAATAAATGGACTATCTTACACTGAAAGAATTTTTCAAATCGGTTCAGTAGTTCCCGAGATTAGCACGTTCAAACAATCAATCATTCAATCAAACAAACGAACAAACTGTTCAGCTTTATATATTAGTATATATGCCAATGAAACTCAAATAGCATTTGACGTGGTTTATATTTGTGTAGAGTTCCCGACTGACAATATTCCAATATGATGGTGAAATCGTCCTGGCCATTCAGTTCCAAATAAAGACTCAAATATTACTCGGTCTGTTGATTTTAACACTGGAGGAATTAAGAATACTCTTAGTTGACCACATGGCACTAAAAAATGTGGACGAACACATGGGATATGCGATCTTCTTGTTGCGAAATTCTTTTCTTCAAAATCTTTTTAGACTTTTCGTGTCACAAGTCTATTTTTAAGTCCACCTGTGAATACTCTTATAAGTTATTCAATAGTTTATTAAGATTTTCGAAACTCTGTCTCTATCTACTCTTCGTTGAAACTAATGCAATTTTATTGGCGATTTAACTATTGGCAATTCATACCTAAATAAAGACTTATCAACCAATTTACCTTATATTATTTATTTATTTATGTGTATAACAATCAAATAATCACGTGAATATATATAGGTATACTGATTAAAAATATAATATTGATTTAATTTTAGCTATTTTTTAATGGCTGTGGCGCAGTTTTGTGATAACTCAGTTTACAAATTAGAAGTACTAGGCTACATTTCTGTCTGTTTATGAAATGATATTACTATACAAGATCTAGTACTCGTGTAAAGCTTTGCACAAACCTCGTAACCACCTTACAATATATCATGTAGTATAAAGATACATTTTAACGACATGGCCTTGTCGTTAATGTACTTCGCCAAAATTAGTGCGTTGCCAACTGGGAGCCTAACTTTCTTAAAAGTATTTTTTTAGCATATAACACAATGCAAATAAAGTTCATTATCATTAAGTTCTCCGAATCGTGGAAAAATAATTTACGCCACTCTTAAATGCCAAATAAGCTTAAAAGCTTCACTCAAGTCCGTAATGTCGGGTTACGTTTTATTTAAATATATATTTAATAAATAAATAGGTAACACAAATCAAATATTATCATCCACTCGAAAAAGAGCAACTTTACTTGTCAAATAAACAATTCCATGATATCTATCATTGTCAAAATACAAAACAATTGACGAGCAATAAAAATAACAAAGATAAACAACGATGAGTTTTATTTTTGTTTCATTTATTACGAATATTAGGCGTAATGCTAAAGCTTACCTTGGGCTCCGTTAATTTCAGTTTCATTTCCATGTTAACAATTCATAAATCATCGGACAACACTAAATCACTGTATCTTATGGATTTTTTGTTTCAATAAATAATTTTTATAATCCAAGCATCCAAAACACTTAACTACAATGATTGAATTTTGCTTTAAATCCACATTCATCCGATACAAGCCACCCTCCGTTGATAGCAGTTATCGGAAAAGCCCGTGTAGGGATGAATCATTCCGTCTTCGAGACCTATTAGCTAGTACAAAACATTATTGAAATTTGATTGATTGATTACTGTAATAAATAATTATTTATGTAATTGTAAAATGTAATGAATAGATAAAAGAGTGGGGATCTTTGTAGCACTCTATAGAAAATAATTGTAGAAGTAAACAGATTGATATTTTCACGAGTTTCTTCAAAGGCCTGAAATCGACCAGGCGTCCCGCCGCGCCACTGAGCGAGAGCTCGACGGTTCCCGGCTGGCGTCTGCGCGCATGCGTTATCCCACTCACCCGCTACCCGCAGCTCGTATACCGTCCACGCCGCTCTTTTTACACACTTTATATTAGTTTTACTTGTTTGTATGTTTGTTTGTATGTAACTGACTCGTTAGATTTCAGATTTGCCCTATATTGAATAGACAGATTCAATTCTTTGTACACTTATCAAGAATCGAAGAACGAAAAATATACAGAATTTTTTTTTAACATTCAATAGCACTAAAAGGTGACAAATAAATAGTGCTTAAAAAAACACGCTTTCGTACTAAAATTAAAAAATATGAGTATTATTGCGAACAAGTGTCCCATATATTTATTTATTTATTTATAAAGTGTGGTGCACTTTGTGTCATGTTTTTCGTTTATATATCGAGCACTTCGGAGATATCACAAATTAAGAGGAAACGTGCGCGACAATACGTCAACGTCAACTCAAGGCATAATAGTATGATCTAGCACCCTTGCGAAGTCGAGGCGAGCCGATAGTTAAATATAAAAAAGCCTTTATTATCTTTTTAACTATCTATAAACCAAACTTCATATCGATCCTTTGCCTCGTTTGGATGCTGTGCAAAATAAGACTAAACTATTTTTACACAATATGTTTTCAAATTCAACAAAACTATCCAGTGTTATCTTTGTAGGTTGTAACTTTTTCTAAATACCCTAATGAAATATTTTCGGTATGAATTGGATTCTTTAAAAAGCGTTCTAAAAGTAAGAGGAGGAGGGTAATTATAAGGCACTTTAATGAAAGAAATATTGCTTGTAATATTCTTAATTGTATTCTGATATCTGCGTATAAAATTTACATATTAACAATAACAGATTTTTTCTAAATGTTTTTTTTCGTGTGCATAGTTAATTATACAAGTTATATTATGTTTTTAGAGGAAATTTTTGTTATATTATAAAAAATGTAATCATAATTCGATATAAAAATTTCCGTAACAATCATCTCTTACCAATAATAATAACAGCATACAGCATACAAATCTACAACGGAAAACTAGCGCATATAACTCAACAAAATTTTGATATCTATCTACTTTTCTGACGAAACATTTAATTCAGTCAACTTTTTTTCTTAGGCCTAGGGAAATATATCACTATCTATATATTAAAATTTAAATGCTTTTAAAAAATTGACGAATACTCGAAACTCAAAAAAAATTATAGCAGACGTATTAACTCTACTTTTTTTTAAATAAATTTTCCTTACTTTACAAAAATGTAGTCATTTTACATAAAAAGATCTACAGGAAAATATTGCACATATTTATGTCCAGCGCATGTAACATAAAAAAATTAATGACACAATTATATTTATATAATGATAAAGTCAATCTGTTCAACAAAAAATGTACTATTATTTTAAGATAGCTGAGACCAATTATAAATTTTGTTATATATATAATTGGTCGAATTTATCTAAAAATAATAAATAATTTTACCAAAAACAAAAATAACAATTTTCAATAGGATCTCTCGTATTAACTTTTATTAAAAATATTGACTATTTTTGATTAATTTGAAAATTGTGATTCTTCTTAGATTACTTTCAAACGGTAACCTTTCCTATAACCATAATCACAGACAAACTATACGCTCAGTAAAGGCTCCTATAATAGTCATTTCATTTGAGAGAGCAGCACGCATCACTTGCGGACCAACTTCGTCTTTTACCCTTAAAGTAAATTCACGCAAAACCGGCACAGGTAAAGCACCCCCCATAGCGTTCAAAACTCTAGATCTGCCAGCTACATCTAAGGGCGCTCCTTCAGTACTATTACCTAAAACTTTTCGGTAACAAATATTCCGACAAACTTCTTTTTCTGCTTCTAATACTTCTCGTGCCGCGATCTCAAAAGTACGCCTTTTATCTACACCCCCGATAGTACAACTAGTTGCAGGAGCACCTTCTGAAATAGCTTTAATAGCGCCGGCCTTTAGAACAGCTGGCAATAAAAGTTCTACTGCTGCCCCTACTGTGCGGGATCGCAGAAAATGTAAGACCTGTTCGGCTTCTCGCATCTCATCAAAAAGGCGTCTCTGACGAGCCGCTGGTACCGGACGTGCGACGTCCCAGGCCTCAACCCAAGGATTTCCGGGCAACAGCATTCGATCCCCTAATGAACCTCCGTCATCTGGCTTCCAATCGCGAGGTGAGTACCAATGTACAAAATCGCATAATTCCGCTCCTGGATTAGCAGCTTTAAACGCTTCCATATCTGACAAGAGGGAAGCGCTCATCATTCGGGCACGAAGTTCAGACGCTTTAGCGTCGTCGCCTAGACGTACCATAAGCTCGGCATCTTCTTCTAATTGATCTTCAGTTTTTGGCGCAGGGTCCTAAAATTGAACAATAAAAGTATTTAATTATTTAATAATTTAGGAATAACTACTAATATTCAGTTAATAATCTACTACCTGTGTTCGAGGTATATAGAGCGGTGCTCCATTTTTAAGTGTTATATTTTCCAAACGATTAAGACGTCCTACAGGCCGATCCCAAGGTAGCTGTTCCTCGTTATTTTCATTATCTGAACAATCAAAGAATTCTTCATCTGAAGAATACCCAGCCGCGCTGAATCCATCTTGAGCTCGTATGATACAGCAGTTCAACAGTTGTAACTTTTGATGCAGCAGACATGAACGTGCATTTGGGGCGCCTTCCACCACTCTAAACAAAAGATAAAGTCAATTGCTAAATTGGAATATTTTTGAAAAAGGATCGAAATAGTAGAATTAATTATTCTAAACTGCAATATAATCATTTACATTTATCAAACTACAACACTACATAGATGACAATTTCATTTTAACTTTCCCTTAAAAGAAAAAATAAATACATGACCTAGATAAGAAAGCGAAGTATTTTTGTAATAATTTCTAAGCAAATTTGGTGTTTAAATAAAAACACATCAGTGCGGTACAGTCGAACAGTGTTATATTATTAAAAGGCTCAACAAGGCTAACATATGATTGCATATAGGATTTCGATCTTAAAACACATAAAGATTACAGGGGTAGTAGATAACATGTAACAAAACAGTAGTAAAGCACGATTCATCAGTATTTCCATCAAAAACTCAGTAAATCGTATCCGTATCGTTAATGTATATTCAAGATGAAGTACGTAAATTATTCTGCGTTTATGATTTTTATAACTACATATACGGTGAATGTTGCTTATTTTGTGGGCCACGCACGACCCAGAATCAAAACGTTCGCGCGAACGCTCTTAAAACCGTTATCATATTGAATTACAAATATGAAGCGAGACCAGAGAACAGCGGCAGATGTCAGTAAAGCAACTTTTTCAATATACTCAGTGACTACAATCGGTCGGTGAACCGTTTGTTTACCGGAGTGGTGCGTCCACAGCCACCGTGTGTAGGTCAGTGCTTTGGTGGTGGTACTGCGGCGCACGCAGTCCGCTACTGGCTAGAGCCGTGTGAGCATCATACACAAGCATGGATTGTGCCCTTAATATTTTGTAATAACAGTCAAAAACGAAGTACTCGAAAGTGACCCCTTTCCCACTGTTGTTTCCCAATTATGATACACTTGTGTGATTAAGCAAAATTCAATCGTGACAGTGATTGTAAAAAGTGGTCAGTTTCAAAGGATATTCCAGAAAGTGAAACGGATTTTCGCAAAAATGGTAAGATTTTTATGCCATCATTAATACATAATTATAGTAATTATTACAAATCGACAAAAAAGTCGTACTGACCGATCGGGTCAGATCGTTGTCTTAATATATGTAAATACTAGTTGTACCAATGAATTTATTTGCTTCAACTGAACTTTTAAAACACCCTCAATTATATATGTAAGCGTAATATAATCAATCAATGTAATTAGGGCTTTTTCCTGTTCCTGAAAGACTAGAATTTTATCATCAATATTGCACCATAGACAGACGGAGAAACTTTTGCATTTATAATATTGGTATGCATAATGAGAGTTTTAGCTTTGTTGTCAAAGGGACTTAACCTTATCGTTTTAGTGATCTAATAGTTTTAACACTATTTCTTATTATAGAAAAAAGAAAGAGCACCAAATAGCTTTGTGCTGATCATTTTAAAATTATCTATACATATTTATTTAATCTTTTAAAATTCGGAATAATATAAGCTTAAAAGTTCTTCCCATAATTCTAAAAACAAGAATACGAACTCTAAAAGGGGTTTTAAAGTCTGCCTCGATCAATTTAAACATTTGATTTCTCATTTCACTTTTTAAAGCTGTGGATCAAAATCTCCTATATTTCATCAAGATTCAAAGAAGAAAACTTCTTTTCATACATAATATTTGCTATAATATAAAGGAAAAGATTTGCTATAGTACAATATACCGTTTACAATTGTATACATATATCCACGTAGAAGTAATTAAATAAATTTTACAGTAGAGTATATTCTGTTAGTAATTTTATTTAATCATCTATAAATGAATATCTATGTAAGAACTTTAAATTCAAACGAAAGTTTTTAAATTCAATATTTAACCTGATTAATCTAACATTTGTAGAAACAGGTTGAACCGCAACCGGTTCGAGATCATCTTGCGGCTAGTTTCAATTTCACCTAGTTTAAGCTTTTGTTATCAAATGTTAGTTGTAATGTAACGGCCTGTTACTATCCCACTGCTGGGCATAGGCCTCTTATGTCCGTTTTTTTTATTTTTTGGAGAGAAGGGATTTGGAGCTAAGACCTACCACGCTGCTCCGATGCGGATTGGTAGGTTACACATATCCCCAGAATTCTCTAGAGGTATGCAGGTTTCCTCACGATGCTTTCCTTCACCGAAAAGCGTGTGATAAATTGCAATTATCAATTAGACACATAAGTTTTACTAGAAAACTCATTGGTGCCTGCCCGGGGTTTGAACCCTAGACCTCCTCGAAAGAGGCGCACGGTGTTACCGCTGGGCTACCACAGCTTCTGTTGTTAGTTAGTTGTTAAATGTTAAATGTTAGTTATAATATTCAAATTCAAATTCATGATATTCTTCATTTAAATAGAACATAACCTACTGTTGCCATAGCTTCTCTACTGTTTCCGAAGGTTTTCCTACCGACAAGAACCAAATCAGCGGATACTCTTTAGAAAAAAAAATCAAGTGTCACAGTTACATATTAATCATTTCAGTTAATACCAAGCTGGCTACAACGTCAATGTAAGGTTGTTATCACTCAGATGTCAAACTTGTTGGGCGAAATTGTATAGTAAGCTTTGTGCAGTGGCATACTTTTTGAATACTTTCTAAACTTATGACAGGTTAGTCTGCATATGGTCGAAAAAATTTTTTACTAAAAATTTATAACCAAGTCCTACAAAATATTTTCGGATGCCCTAGGACAAAACATAGGCATTTAAGTTTATTACGCACAGACAGTACATCTATTTATTTGAATTTCTCTCTAAAGGAATCACGCCATACTCATCTCAAAAATAACTTGAATATAGGATAGAACCTCCAAAATATAGGTGATGCTTATCGTATCATAAGTCAGCGATTTTCAATGCCAAAAATTTTATCCTATTGAATTTTGAAATCTAGAAGAGAAAAAGATAATTTGAAATCTCTACAAAATTATACGAACTTATGTTATTTTAATACACAGCGTATAATGTGTATATTAGTCATCTACGAATGTTGCGGTTAATGTATACTTCGGCGACATATAAAGTTACATTTTGTTTTATTCAGTTCAATTATGTGTCGTTTCCGCAAATTTCACTAACATTGAGTAAATGGACAAAAACCCCATGGCATCGAACCTAAGACAATGGGCAGAGTAACTGTGTCGTCAACCGGCATGGTGAGGGGACGATGTCTGAGGCGTGAGACAGCTATTGTGACACGTGCATTGCAAGAACTGTATAAGTTATAAATATTCAATTCTATTACTTAATAAATATTTACTAGTGATTGCCCAGTGGCCGAAATCCAACCGTGATTCATCAATGATACATCATCATAATTATGATAATGTTTAAAATTCATTAATAGTAAAGACAAATAATTTAACTACAGACTTTAAAAATAAACAAAAGAGTGAGATGTGTGTGTTTCAATTGCATGGTATTCTGTTCACCGTTTTTTTTTTATTTATTTAACGTATTTTTAATAATGCATTATGCAAAATAGTATTAAGCCAAACTTCATACTCCTCCGTCAGCGTAGTTTTCGTAAAAAGTTGTATAAAGTTTCTGCTTTACGAATTAAAATATACAGTATAATAGATAGGTGAAATGAAATTATTATCTATCATTGCCCGTTTGGGTAAAAAAATGGTAATCTATAATCAAAAAATCGATAAAAATATAAAACCTACTTTTAAAGAAAATTTGCATAATATTTTAGTATTTATTAAACGTGTTCTTATCTATAACGAAGACACCTTTATTTTAAAATTATCACCACTAGCAATACTTTCTTTTCAATTCAATATATTAATGAGGTCTTCAAAACTCGAAATAACACTAAACCAAAGACATCGTTAAATTCCAGATAAAATTGTCTACAAAAACCTATCGATGATTTGCTTTATTTTTTAATAATAACAAAGAAAATAATACATAAAACAGTAATGTGAATATGTAGCGAATATATATTTTAATTAATGTTAAAGCAACAATTTAAACAGAATTTTAAGTGCGCTCAAATTACATATTTTTTTATTTTACATAAATTATTCTTATGTCCAGCGTAATAATGTTTTACGCAATATTTAGAAATGAGAAAATTCGAATTAGAGAGAGTACATGACATAACAAACAAAAATATTTTAGAAATCGAAAGAAGTTCTTAAGTTAAATAACTTGTTTTATAGTAATAATAACGTACTGTTTCTGCGCAACGAATGCATATTACATATGTTTTGTAAGAATTAAACTTTATTGGTAAACATTTGTAGTTTCTATTATAATCAACTAAAATTCAACAGGACTAAACCCTTGAAACAAACTTTTTTAATCATTCGCGAAATGTTCTAGTACTACGAGAAAATGAAAGAAATATTAGTATAAAATAAACACATTATCACTATGTATATAGATAAGTAATCGATTATTTTTTATAAATAATCTAAGGATACTTCCACCCGAAGGGGGTATCTTTGAAGAACAAGTTAAACTTATATCTTAAACATAGAACCTTCTGGCGGACGGGCACTGGGGAAGGTGTACAGTAGAGGGATAAGGGGATAATAGAGTGGGTTAGGAGAGAGGGAGGGTGGTAACGAGACCACAGTTTTTAAAGGGGAAACGAGGGGGCGCTAAGGCACGGTGTACTGCCGCGCCCCCGACACGTGCTCCACATAAATATCCCGGGACCAGCGGATGGTATCGCTGACCATGAACCTCCTCATCATCACAGCGTAGACTCTGTTGATATTGAGGGTGTTCATGGTCTTTTCGTTACGGCAATCCCAGCCGCCAAGGGAACCAACTATAAAGGCGTCGAGGTCAACGGTGTATCCCCGACCCGTCAGTTGATCGACTATAGGTTGGTATTTGTCGATCTTTTCCTGACGAGCCTGGTCGAATGAAGTGGTGGTGTTTTCAAACGACACCGTGACGTCGACTATTGCTATGCGGCGACGGTTTTCGTCTCTAACGACGATGTCTGGCCTAAGAGCCGCCGCCGCACCACTAGTTCCCTCGACGGTTCGATTAACCGTAACTGTCCCAGGATTTCGGGAGATGGCCTTGACCAGCCGATCCTGGATGGCATTGTGCCTGCGTTGCCGTGCGTCGGAGTGCGCCGTGCAATGGTTGAGGACGTGCGGGATCGTCTCCAGGACGTACCCGCACCTGCGACATCGCTTGTCCCCCTCAGTTTGCCACCGCTTGGCAGCGTTTAGGGGGAGACAATTGAGGCGAGCGCGATGTATAAATCGCCAGTCGCAGAAGCGGGTGTTGCGGCCCGTGCGGAGAAAATGATTTGAGTGATTACTCTTCCGCAGGACCGCAAATGTCTTGCCCTGATCTTTTTTGGACAGGAGACAACCCGCATAATGGTCCGTCAACCCTTGGCGCAATTTCCGAACGACCTCGGTCTTGTTGGTCGGCACGACAACGCCTCCGGAGTCACCATCCACGTCAGCATCTCCACAGGATAGAGCGAAAACTTCGCTGTCTGGCATCCAGCGCCATTGCAGGCCGAACTTGGTGTTCATTCGTCGGCCTGCATTTCGTACCTGGGCCCAGAATGACGTTAGGCCCGAGGAACGAGGCAGATCGAGGCTCCCAGAGAGGTAGCGGGCTGTGTCGATGTTGGACGCCCGCTTTTTCAACCTCTCCGAGATGGTCTTCCCCAGAAGACTGTTTGCTAAGTTGCTCACCGTGGCGTCTTTTGAATATAGTAATCGATATGAATGCGCCACGGTGAGTAGATCATATAAATCGGCCAGCGGGAGCAGTCCTGCACCACCCTGAGAGGTGGGCAGATAGACAAGCTCCGCACTGGCTCGCTGGGGAAGACTCAGCCATTTTTTGGCATGCCTCCTGATGACTTTGTCTGCCTCGTTCAGGTACTCCTTCTCCACGCAGCCCGCCTGCAAGATGAAGTCCAGGCGTGGCAGGAAGAAGGTGCGTACTGCATCCAACTTCTGCCACGGGGCCAGCATGGAGAGGTCAACGCGCTGGATGTCTTCTATCAGACCCCTAATGGTGGTGACTGGGGTCTGCTTGACTTGGTATCCTGTGGGGACGCCAAGATGGTTGTAGGCTTCTCCGGATTTTAGCACTGGGATCGGCGACCCCTGAATGGAGAACTCGGTCTGCCGGACCGGACTCTCAATGCCGCCAGACAGATGGAGGGTGGAACATTTTCTGGCATTGAAAGTCAGGCCGACAGCACGAGCCCCCGTCTCAGCTGCTCGAAGCAGTCTCCGCATTCCAGCCGGTGAGTTGGCCACAAGGGCAACATCGTCGGCGTACGCAAAGGTGGAAAAGCGTACGCCCTCTAACGTGTAACCCTCCCCCTTACTCACGACGAGGCGGAGCATAAGCTCCAGGGTCAGGTTGAACACGTCGGGACTGACGGGGCACCCCTGCGGGACCCCCGACTGGATGCGGATAGGGTCGGTCTGGCCATCTGCCGTCTTCACACGAGTCCTCATGTCGGCGTAAAGTGATCTGATGGTGTTGATCACTTTACCGGGCAGGCCGTGGTTCTGCAAGGCCCGGAATATGGAGGAGTGGGGCACGGAGTTGAACGCGCTGGTAAGGTCCAGCCATGCCACCACTACTTCCCTCCTCCGAGCCTTAGCATCGCGCAGGATCTCCTGGAGCACAAAATTGTGCTCGAAACAGCCGTCGTACTCCAGGAAACCCTTTTGCGCTTTGCTGAACCGGTTGTTGGTAACGGCCCACCCTTTTAGCCGCTCGGCCAGGAGCGCCGTGAAAAGCTTCGGGACGCAGTCCCGAAGTGTAATTGGTCGCCAATTACTTACGTCCCCCGCGTCGCCCTTCTTGTACAGCAGGATGGTGTTGCTGTCGTTCCACCAAGAAGGGGACGTCTCAGTGCGCATCACGGTGTTGAAGAGGGCAGTGAGAACCTTCGCGCCCGGGTCGGCCTTTAGCAGACCGACGTAGGTCACTCCGTCCGGTCCCGGCGCCGTGTTGGAACGGCGCTTGAGGCACTGGAGGACCTCGGCGTCGCGCCAGGGCCGACACAGCTCCTGGTTGCTCACTGCCGTGGGCTCTTCCCCCTCGAACACGCGTTCGGGCCAGTCAGCTTCACCGTCTCTGGGGGCAGCCAGTTGCTCGAAATGATGTTGGACTTCGGCAATGGGTATCTGGCAGGACCGGTTGGGCCCCGCCAGAACCTGCTGGACTGCCCGTTTGCGATTAAGTCTATAGAGACGCTGAAGCCGTGTAGCCTCACGAATCCAATCGGGCGCCCGCGCACTGGGGGGATCTCTCCTCTGCGCTCCTGGTCTGGCCTCCCTTTGGGGGGGAGGACCCCTGGTGGACAGTCTGCCCAGGAATTGGGTGACTGGGTCCCTGAGCTGCTGGAGTTGCTCGGGACTCGCAACCGCGTTCAGGCGCTCCACCAATGATTGTTGCTGTTGTTGCGGGGAGCGCTGCGCGGTCCGTTGTCCACCCGGGGCTCCCCGGGAGGTCGGAGGACTCGTGTGCGCCGCCGGGATGTTGGTTGGCGGCGTCACCGGTGTTGGTGGTGGTGGTGTGGGCGTGCGTGGAGGTGCTGGCACGGGCCGTCGCGGCTCTGGAGACGCCGTCGGGGACACGAAGACCCCACCCGAGGACGACGACGACGACTCCGCCCGACTGGCCCCCCGCGCGACTATAGGTGTAGCTACGACGCGCGCGGGAAGGGTCGGGGGCCGATGTTCTGGCGAGCTTGCGACGGGTTCCGCGCCGATGGCTTGCCGGATGGCCTGGCGTCTGGCGCCGTCCGCTCGGCCCGCGGGAACCATCGGCAGGTCGGGGACGCAGTCGCCACAGTGCGCGGTCACGATTTTCCTCGGGTAGCGTTTACCCTCGGGGGCCGTGAACGCGCACCTCCAGCACCGGTAGACGATACCGATGCCGGGATGATGTTCTTTGGAGTGGCGATTCAGGTTCTCGATTTTGCGAACCCCGGCGTACCGACCGCTCGCGCAGACCGGACAGCGCAGCACCTCCTCGCTTCGCAGGGGGAGGAGAATGATGGTGTTTTCTCCTTCCCTGATCACTTTCGTCTCTGGTTCCCCCATGATGGTCGGGGGGAGCTACCGGGAATGGAAAATGGGGACTGAGTAGTTTTTTAAGACGGCACACACGCAACAAGATACTGCGAAGTTTTGGCAGACCAAAGGTAGTATCTCTGGTACTTCCTCTCCCCCAACGAGATGGAAGCTGTTTGGACTGGATGAAACCAGTCCAGGGAAGAGGAACAGTTATGATTGTAAATGAATCGACAAACTGGCCCCCCAATGGGGAGCGTACCAACGAACGAACCAACCAACAACGACGACTACTACTACACACTTGATCTTAGCCAATAGGCCGAGAAGCGACGACTAAGCTCCTATCTTATTTATATATAGTGATAAAGATCGCATTCCAACCATGGGCAAAACCAACTAAAGTAGCAGAAATCCGAAATTTATCTGCTCATATTGTGTTATGGATAAATGGAAGTAAACAACTGCTAATATCATTATATTCTAAATTCTGTATCTTTTATGAAATATCTAGTACAAAATATATTTAATACAAATAGAAATATTCTCATTACATAGTAAAACATTATAAAAGGCACACAGTAAAAGATATTGTAAATAATTTAAGTGAGATAAGCTATCAAATATTAATGAGCAAAACATTATCATTTAATATTATTAAAAGCAGATAAGTTTATTTCGTTTTATACATTCTATATGATGTAGAAGCATTAATTATTTATTTGCTAAAGGTGTTATACATAAAGGTATATTCGCAAATTATATCATCAGTGGCAATAAAATACAGTAATAATAAATATATCAAACAATTATAATTTTAGTTTTAATGTATCAATTGTAACAAATTCCTAGATATCTTTATAATGGCGTAACATCTGAATTCAGAAGTTGCATTATTAGGCTTCCTAAAGTGTACTAGAAATAAATTTCTAATTTAATGTTTCTGCAACCCCATATTAAATTATAAAAATTATTGCAATAAATAAAAAATAAATATCTTTTAAAACCATAATGAACTTAATTCGAAAGAAAGTAGTCAAGTAGGTTTTTTAGTATTTAATGATCACTATCAACATCATCTGCATAAAATTGACAATAACCCGCTAAAACTAGCGCTTAAATAGGTCGTAGAAAGTTATTTTCTTAATAATGAATCTTGCTTTCGCAGCGTCCTTTCAAATAAAACCATTACAAACATTGTATTTTCAACTTTGTATTAAAAGCAAATGCTCATAACAGTGAGACGTATATTTTATACATACAAAATGTTTTTTTAGATACCTTTATATGTTTTCGACACGATAAATATATTCGAAATTTGTATCTGTAATTTTTGCTAATTCAATTGTACATTTTTCTGCCCTTACGAAAATCTAAAATTGGATTAGTATTTTTTTTAAATAAAATTTTACTAACTCAATTGCATATATAAAATGACGTACTCACACGAAGTCGACAAGTTTTTCTTTCGGTACATTCTTAACTATATAACAAATTGATATCCATCTAGTAATACAATAAATTGTACACGAGCATAGTCACAGATCTCACATAGAAATGGTACCAATAAAGAAAACGAGGACACATCTTAATTACTTCTTAATAATTCTTTTCTTGATAATATCTTATAATATCTTTCGCATTTACATATATTATCTCTTTAGATTTAATTTTCAAGAATGTAAAAAATTTGCCAAAATAATTAAAAGTAAAAGTGTAAGCACCTGATAATAAAAAAGTATCCATTATAAGCAACAAAACGCTTAGTTTGTATCTTACTCGGTTGTACATGTTGATATATGTATGTATTTATCTCAAAATGAAAAATGCTGTTATTAATATGAATAAGTACATATGTTAGTGAATGACCCTTATGTATACATAAAAGCCTAATTAAATAATGTTGTTGAATCATTATATTATAACGGTTTTCTATTTTTATTTAAAGGCAAAATAGTAGAAATAACTTCAGCATTTTGCCCATTTGATGCAGACAAATATCTGGTTAGTATGCGTTGCTACTAAAATTTTGACGTAAGCTCTCCGTCTAAAAGGTAAGTCAAGAGCGTTGCGCATCGTTCACTATTGCGGCCACGCTTTTATACCAGCCTCCCACTAGTCATCAACGCATCACCGCATGCCTGAGTTTTTGTCGGCATTCTTCGTACCAACAAATGTGCTCACAATAATTCAATTCTTTGTACACAGAAGATGATGGCATTCCACAAAGTAACGCTTACTTCGATTCTTTGAAATATGTTAAATTCTAGTTGCATTTTCTGATAAAATAAATCAAGATCTGTTCATTCAGCGTAAACGATCTATTAGCATCGGGGTAGATCATATAAGGATCAGCTCAAGCTGAGATTTTCCCCTAGTCGAGGCATTGCCCAGCGCAGGATGCTAAACGATTTCAGCTGCCCAGCCTGTTTTTGACGGTCGAGGAAGTAACGAGTTGATACTAAGTTAGGCTATTTCGAGACACAGATGTTTCGGGAGATACCTGTGGAAAGTGCCCAAGGTGTTTGGTGAATACCACGAGTGCGGCTCCGAATATTACAAGGTGCTGCAAAGGCTCGTGGACAACCCTGTTTGGGCGGTTCAACGAACAGAGCGCGTGGTTAGAGGTTGGGCACGTTTCCTTCCAAGTTTCACTTATGCTCTATAAAAGAAACTAGAAACCTATCAACCTACTCAAAAGACGATGATCAAAAAATGAGATGCCAAAAAAGCATAAAAAAATAAAAAAACAGACAAAATTGTCTGGTACAAAAAATATGGCCCTAATTACAAATTATGTATAATTCTAAAAAATGATAATCATAATGTTTACCAAAGTTTTTACATACAGTCTATAGATGTTAATTTCCTTAACAACACACAGTATTATTTATAGTAATTACACTAATCGATATCGTAAACTATTTACACGAACGGATGAGGTCGAATCAAATATTTATCAATTTATTAACTTTTTCATTTTTAACACAGTACTAAATATTATCAAATTAGGTTTATGATAGTGTTGGTTTATAGGTCATTGTTAAATAACTTTATTTATAGGACAAATATTAAACTATTCCGCCGTGGGGTATCCGGCTGAGTAGAATAGACCACCCTCATTCTTAGCGAGGTGTTGTAAAAGGTGTCGACAAAGGTAAGGTAGGTTTTATTAACATAGAGCTTCTTCATTATAATAAACAGGTAGCTATTATCAGTACCAATGTATGACAGTATTTGACGTCTATCTGCTATTTCAAAAACGATATCTTTTGTACGATGCTTTATATTAGTATAATGCAAATCTTCATTATTAGCCAGAAAATTTGGTTTTTAGCAGATTTCATTTAAAAGAAAGGTTAGTGGATTAAAATACTTTCTCATGCAAGCCTCATTAAAATCATATAAATATTACATCGCCTTCGGAATATATATGTTGTTATAAATATAGGATATTGCTTAAGCTTGTGGTACAGCATAACGTAACAAATCCGGAAAACTTCCCGTCAAAATCGTCGGAAGGCGTTGTACGATTTACTAGCTCTCTATCTCATTATTTCTTAAAATATCATATAATTATTGAATGTATCAGTAGATTTTTTTACACGCTTACATTAGTTTCATCTGTGTGAGTTTTTTCCTCATAATATAATACGGTGAATTCACCATGTTCATTCACACAGCCTTCACAGTCAAATTAGTCATTCTAGTAATATTAAAATGAATAGTTATGAATACAGTCATGAAATCGAAGGTCACTTTTGGAAACCTGCGATTACTTTACTATAGTCAAACGATTATTGGGTTAAAGCAGTTCCCAAGTTAAGTGTCTCAGCCATACAAGCTTTCGTGATCATAAAATAGTCGCTGATGATGAGTCATCGTAAATGAGACCAGAAATATCGTTTAACAGTCGTGATAAGAACAAAAACATTTTGCTTTCTTCTTATAATTATAATACAACATAAGTCCATCTGCTATTAGGTGCTTTAAATTAACATCGAATAATCTGAAAAAAGATAAATTTTGATTGAAGTTCCCACATACCAACACTTTTCTCAAAACCAAAAATTAGCTAACATAAATAACCAGTAATGTAGAAAGTAAAAATGCGTCAATTAATTAGTAGGTTCGCGCTTTCTAAACATTCTTAGTTACAGAACGACAGATAGTTTATCATAAAGAAAAAATTACATCGCATAATAGTGAAGGTTCTTATTTGAAAATAGATAAGTAAATAAAAGCCTATGAACAGAATTTCGATGCATTAAATGAATAAATTATACTGCATCGACCATTTTAAACTTTATATTACACAATTTAATTAAGTTTTACTTTCCGCGCAAGTTAATTGTGTAGAAATCATTTTAAAATTATTACTGACAATATATAATTTTCGAGAACTTAAATTTTTAGGCGCTGAGAAAAAACCATCTAGCGTAACTTCCCGATTGATATGGTCTGAGACCGTTTTCTATTTATAACTAGTGATACATAAAAAAAATGGTGGTTCGAACTTAGAGTTATTATATTAGAGTAGGCAAGCCAGCCCAAAATGTGCCATATTACAATAAAGAGAAAGCAAATGAAGTTTATCATCCATCTAAGTTTTGCGCGTGCGTATTGAGCAAACTTCATTTTCAAGGTGTACATACTTAAAATGTTCTAAGTATTTTTTAAATTAAGAACGCGCCATGAATTTTTCTAAGCGCAAGTGTGAATAGACAAAGATATAAGAGTCTAATCATCCCTCCCATCATTTATAATGACAGTCTGACTCTCTATTAGTAAGATTGTGTAGATCAAATTAGTAAGCTGCCAGTTTTTAATACATATGCTGTAGTATTAATATAAGTACTATACTATATAATTGCATAAATAAAACTAATATACCTCAAGGTGGCAGTTTTTATAGCGGTACAAGGAAATGATAAAATCATTCCTAAAGCTTATGATTACAATTATGTCGGTTTTTATTTTACAAATATTATTTACAATATTGCTACTACTTAAGTTTGCAATGTTGATAGTTTTATTTATGTCGCAGAAATTCTTGCTAAAGCATAACGGAATTTTAATATCGTAATGGATTATACCGTTGTTCCTTTCCAGTTACGAATCCCACGACTAGATATGAACTTGACCTAAGAAAGTTAGTGAAAGCCAACCAATGCCCAGTTCCTAAAAGGGCATCCTTTCCTCACGGAGCACTTGTGTTGTACTAGGGGCATCTAATGACATTAACGGGGTTAACGTACAAATATACAGAACAAAAACATTAGAACGAACTTTACTAGAACTAGTACTAGGATACTAAAAGTTGGTGTAGTTATATTCGTACTATATCGGCCCTAAAATTTTCTTCAAGGTTCCTTTTCCCGTTCCAAGGTTGTTTTCAGACATGGGACGTAAAATAGGTGAAAACCAGTTATCTAACTGTTTACAGTACAGTCAGTACATCTTTGTGTTACTTATTGTTAATATAGGTCTATATTGAACATGATTCATAACAGATTGAGATATCAATATTGCCAATTGACAGGAATTGTTCAAATAACAGGAAATGATAGGCAGACAGAGCGGAATTTGCTGTCGGGAAATAATTAACAATTACCCATTCAACTTATTTCATTAGATAAAAGTAGTATCAATAACAAATTGATACATAGGTAAAATATATTCCCAAAAACTAGTTTATTCTAGTATCTTCTAGTATATTCTTCTTTGTGACGACGCTTGCATAATCAACAAAAAAGTAAAGAGATTTTGGTACAAAATTAGAAAGTGTTTTATAATAGTTTAATTAAATGCAAATCAAACACTGAATTACAATACTCTTAAAAGAAGCAGCCATAGAAAATCCATACAGCTTCCTCTGATACGCTATAAGAACAAGTGACGACTCTAGCATGTACCATATAAAATGTATTGTAAGTAGTAAAAATGTCATAAGTCAAACACTAGCAATTAGACGCAAGTAAAGTTGATCTATTTGTCTCCCTTTTTTATATGTAATTAGACAAAGATGAGTATATGAGTATCACCTTCCCTCTCAAAACAAAAACTATTAATAACTCTATGGACGCAATTATATTAAGTACTAGTATGTATCCTACGCACGTCATTCATATGAGCTATTCTGTAATGTAGGAGAGAACAGATCGATCTTTACCATTTATGATACAGGGCAATGCAAAACTCAAAATTTCAAAGTTGCAAATCAAACTGCACGATAATGTATTTTAGTAGAGAAACAGAAATCCACCATAAGGTTTTTCCGTATTTTGGACATTTTAGAATGAAAAAATATCTGTTACCCGAGAGGCAGTAGACAATGCATTTACTATTTTAAGCCATAGTTATATCTCTCTATTCTCACTGTATATTTTTTAATTATGTAAGTGTCCCATATATTTATTTTTATTTTATTTTTATCTTAGTTCCGGGAAATTCTTATCGAACATTGTGTGGTAAACATAGGAAAAAAAAATTCATTTTTTTTTTCAGTAGCAATATTTTAAGAAACAATTAGGTAAAACTTGGTTGCACTGGTTATTGTGACCGGATCAATGTAAATTAAACAATAGATAATGATTTTTAATTAGAATGAAAACATGCAATTCTGGCGTACGTAAGAAGAAAGCATATAAATTATACAAAAACATAATTATACTCTAAATAGAGAGTAGTTTTACGTAATTGCGACGCAGATACAATAATAAAGTATACGTGAAGCTAAAAATTTGTATGGACCAGCAAATTGTTATTACACTGGAACCATGTCTTACCATCCGAGTGACGTCACTTGAAATTTACTGTAGGCAAAAAAATAATTAAAACGAAAAAAAAGTTTTAATATTACAATAATTATAACAGACTTTAATCTTTTGTTTTAACGGTTGGCTAGGACGAATAGAAACAGCTTATCTGTTATTATTAACATTTTTTCTGTATAAACAGAGATCAAGCATTGTTCAGACTGTTTATTCGCTCGTTTGATTAAATCAATCCAGCGGAAAAAGTAACCTACGTTATTCCGTTATTTTCCATCTTTTGCTCCTTTTGGTTGAGAAAGAAGAACAAAAAAATTAACGCACTCTCACATTATAAAATAATAATATTATATTATTACACATTATAATATTAGTTTGCATTCCATGTATGGAATTACGGGATTAAATAATAATGAGAAATGGTTCTTTTTACGTATCCCAACGTTAGAACAGTAAATTAATTGAAAAAAACATTGTGCCAAACCTCTTTAAAAGGTGCTTGTAATTTGATCTCGACCGACCTGAACAAGACAAAATAACTATTCTACGCTAACGAAGCCTCATCGTAAGTAACAGCCTCTTTCTCTTTCACAAACTGATAGCTGATTAAAATTTAAAAAACGAATTTAGGCAACAATATAAACTTTAGTTAAACGTAACTATATGACTTCTTT
Source organism: Morpho helenor (assembly GCA_029227775.1). NCBI lineage: Eukaryota > Metazoa > Arthropoda > Insecta > Lepidoptera > Nymphalidae > Morpho > Morpho helenor. Next base: position 13,584,450 of record JARGCU010000025.1, read on the forward strand.
CAACAAAAAAGTGAAATTAATTTTTGTTTAGTACGAAACCAAAGTATTCAAAATACAAAATATTAAGTAAAAGATTACAAGAAAGTGAATCGTCAACACTGCTTCGTCGACTGCGAGGCGAGTACCGTTATCGGCGAAATCGGATGGCCGTCGACTGTTGACTCATTTAAAGAAGTTAGTGGCACAAATCTTGCCTCCAACCATATAAGAAATATATATATCTCACATAAGAATATTATTGATAATCCATACTGATATTATAAATCCGAAAGACCTGGATAAGATAAGACAGATAATTTAAGTCTTGTTTCCTATTGTAATGAAACTTCGTGCAGTTAATTTATGAACCAAGCTAAAATAGAGGAACAGAGGAATTCGGGAACAAGATAAAACGCATATTACATAATTAAGGGAATTATAAACTTAAGTTGAAGCGAATGTAGTTGCGATTTTATTGTATAAGTATAACAAATAAGTAAGGAAACATTTATTAAACATATTAGACATTTTTTATATTTACTTATTTTTGTTATAAGATATATCTTAGTATCGTATTTAATAAATAACACGTGATTTTACTGCATGTACGGCTGACTATTTCATCAATGAAGATGAAATCTAAAGACATTCCAGATTATGAACCCACTTTCTCTGTTGCCGCTAATTTTTTACTTTCAATATTTAAATTTCGTATGGCATTCTTTCTGTTGCGTAGGTTGAATGTTTCATAACATTTTTAAACTAATTTAAATCCATATTAAAATAAATGAACCAGTCTGTCTGTTACGCTTTCACAGTTAATCAAGTGGAGCCGTGTTGATGAAATTTGGTACAATTATGGCTTATACTACTATGACCTAATGCCAATAACCTAATTTATTATAGTGATTTAATTTTTATTAAAAGCTTTTATTTAAATTGCAATGTATGTATGTGAAGGTGGAATCGTGCAAGTTAAATTTTATAAATTGGTCTAGTTTCGTTCACAATGCATGTTTATGATAAGCATGACCTGATACTGATGCCAGGATTGGCTCCAAAAGAGGGATTTGCTCAACGGTTAACAGTAGGAACATGAAATTTTATTAAAAGCTTTTTTAACAATATTTTTAACTTGATTTCTTATAGGATAGAAATAGTCTAGTTTTTTCTTGGGGACAGGGTAAAACAGTAAAGTGCATAATAAAGTGTATTTAGCCATTACTGTTAATACGAATGAAGTCGCGGGTATCACTAATATAACCAAAAAATAAGATGTATGGTGAAACTTTTAAAGGGATGTGCACATGTCTGAGAGACATCGGTCTCGGGCATGGTCGGCTACACAGTAGTCACGTATTAAGCATTACTCGTAGAGGGAAAGCCAGTTTTCCGGGCTAGTAGCTCGGAGCGGCTGTTATTCACTTCTCTTCAACGGTCCGTGCACCGCTTGATTGCGGTTAGCTACGTACTTGATAATATGACATGGTCCTTCTAATTAAACTAAGCATGTTTTAATTAGATACAGAATACTACATATTAAACTTAATGGATATCTTGCATGTTTAAATGAGTTAATTTTGTATATACAATCTGAATTTCGGAAACAGCTTCAACGATTCTCATTAAATTCCGTATGTACGGGGCGATAAAATGATCTAGCTTTTAGATCTATGTTTTATTTTTTAAAAAGTCGTTTTATCCTGTTCGGCATTGAAAAGCTACTAATTAATAAATAGAATATAAAGGTTAATTTTCCTGCCATGTAAAGTTGTAATAGCTTAGTTAGGAACGGGCGACTAAAGAAGTGAAAATAACCGAGATCAAGTACTAGATATCAACAGCCCATTCTTTAATTTTTTTTTTAATTGCATTTTTTTATCTTAACTTTAAACATTACCGAGCAAGACTCGGTCATCCGAGCAACCACTACTCGTACATACTCATAACAATATTTGGTATCTTTATGTAGATCTTTAAATAAAAAAATTATCAAAGTTTCAAAATTAATTATTTTGTTTTAGTCAATAGGTAGTTGGTGAGATATCCTTTTTTTGAAGTAATTAAAAGTCGAAATACTTCTTACTTTCAATGCATAATTACAATGATTCTCTCATCATATCGCACGTATTAAATTGACCGAAATCAAAACAAATAGCGTAGCGCAGCGCCGTCAAAACTCGTGAGTGTTAAATAGACCCGTAACTTGGCAGAGCAAGAAAACACTAGTTTTTTTAATAGTTCGTAGCTTGATGTCGTAGATGTCATTGAATATAAATTTAACGATAATCAAAAAAAATTATAATATTTTTTGTATTTTTTACAGGTAACGCGAAAATATGTGCGTTTCCAAACGTGGGCGCCGACACTTCTTACAGTCATTATTGTACACTCTGCAAAAGGACAGTGCCCGTGGGATGATACCCCAGACCTGCAAACCACCTGTGTTTGTGCGTTTAATCTAGTGAGACAACTGTCGGTACAGTGCGAACAGGTATAGACACATCTTTTTGGTCCACAATTTTCTATAGATATTATATTAATAGTAACAACTTGGTTAGGCTGGGACTACGTAAGGCAGCGACGCGAACTCCGATTGGTGAGCGATTAAAGAAAATATATTGTCTACGAGCCTTGTGCCTACACTGTTCGCTTGGTGTCGTTAGTGATTTACGCCGTATGTTGTAGCCGCAATCTTAGTATCCAAATGCTCCATCCATAGGCCTTCTCTCGGCTATAATTCACAATGCTACTTCAATGCGGATGGATAGGTCACATATATTCCCAGTAATCTCTACAGATATGCAGTTTCTTTACGACATTTTCCTTCACCAATCAAAATCCTTTCCTTCACCTTCGTATGTGATAAATTGCAATTATCAATAAGAAATAAGTTTTAAATCAAAAATTCATCTCTGCCTGCCCAAAATTTTAACCCGCGGCCCTCTTGAAAGAATCACACAGTCACACTCACCCCAGTCACCACTGGGCTATCACCGCTCGTGTGGTATTAGATACATATTTATAAGCGACGATTTACGTCTACGTAAATTCTTTCAAATTGGCACATATAGCACGTGCATTTATTCCTTCAGCACTTATACTTTACGTAGGTACAATGTATGGTATGTTTTATATAGTTCATGAAAATTGTTTTTTTCAGGTCGATTTCACAAAGTTATTAGCTGCTCTTAATTCAAGTTCACGAAAAATATCCATAGACCTTTTGTATGTAAACAATTCAACAATTTCTTCTCTCACAGATGAAATGTTTGAAAATTTGGGGATACAAAACTTACAAATATCTGGTTGTAAATTAAAAAAAATAGAAGACAATGCTTTCAAAAGTCAAGGCCAATCTTTGAGGAATTTAAACTTGCAAGATAACGATCTCACAGAAGTTCCTGTAAATGCCCTACGAGTTTTATCTAGTTTGTCACTTTTAGATTTATCGAAAAATAAAATTTCATACATTGACAATTATTCATTTTCGACCCTTCAAGATTTAACAACTTTGAAGTTATCAGATAACAATATAACATTAGCTCCACATGCACTTTCGGGCTTAGAGAATTCTCTCAAAAATCTCAATCTAAAAGGAACTAAACAGAAAACTGTACCAGAATGTATAAGAGGACTTCGCAGTCTTGCATTTCTCGACCTGTCACAAAATAGTATAAGAGAATTACCGGGACCAGATGGTAGCCTCACTTTTGATGGATTAGACTCTCTTACTGCTCTCAATTTAGAAAGAAACTTATTAGTAAACTTAAAAAGCGACGCATTTATAGGTATAAAAAGTACATTAAGCTCTTTAAGTTTACTTAATAATTTACTACCTGAATTTCCAACTGAAGCTATATCAACCTTATCAGATTTGAGAGTCCTAGATATAGGATTTAATTTATTGAATAAATTACCATCAGATGCTTTTTTGAAAAATCCATCAATAACTTTATTAGCATTGGACGGAAATCCATTGCCTACAATTTCTGAAAGGGCATTGGCACATCTTAATCAAACACTGAGGGGGTTGAGTATTGGAGGTAGATTTTTAAAATGCGATTGTCGTCTGAGCTGGATAATTGAATGGATACGTAATGGTGAACTGCAAGTTACTTCTCGAGAAAGAAATCCTCAATTTTGTGGCACTCCTTCACACTTTCGTGAACGTGGGTTTTATAGTTTTGAACCAAACGAACTTATTTGTGAACCGGAATCACCTATGACATCTACAACTCAGTCAATTTCAACGAAAGATATAAGTACAAAGCGTATAATAAGTTCAAGTAAAACTACAGAACAAATAAATATTAGTACCACAACGCCATTAGTCTATTTAGGGAAGGCTAATATTAAAGAGACAACAACAACTGTATTACCTTCAACCAGTACTCCTATAAAATCAAGCCGTCCATCGACTCGGTTAGCTGCTCCTACATGGCGTCACCCATCTCATCAAAGACCACCGCTAGTGATGAACTTTCCTCAACAGAAACCAAACATAGATGATTCAAATGAAGTTATTGTAAAAAACGCCTACAGACAAGATAATTCAGTTATAATACAGTGGGATTCCGACGTCGCCAACATTCTAGGCTTTCGCGTCGTGTATAGACTTTTTGGCGATAAAAGTTTTAAACAGGGACCTCCTCTTGAAGCTAGCGAAAGAGAATTCAAAATCAAAAACGTTCCATCTCAGGTAAAATAAAGTTATTCTTATGAAATATGAAAGACATTATAAAGTATTAATATTCTGTATTTTATTATTTTCAGGAATGCATTGTCGTTTGCGTAATTTCATTGGAGGAAGTGCATGTGAGTCCAGAAACGGTACCGTATGCACAGTGCCGTGAAGTACGAACTGTGTCCGCAGCTGCTACTAACATGGATAAAATCACAATTGCTGCCAGTGCAGCTATTTGTGGCACTATAGTAGTTGCAGTTCTCGTGTTCGCTGCTGCGTCACATCGTCGTTCACGCACAGTACATCGATTACACACTCAGTTACCCGAAAAAATTTCCAATCCGTGTTGTGGAGGGCTTACTGGAACACCAAGCCCTAGCGGACCTTTGTCTTCGCTAGCCACACTAGGCGCTTTCGGAAAACAACGTGAATGGGACCAAGTATCAGCTTACAGTGCACGATCTATACCACGAGCACGTTCTTTTACTGAATCAGCGGCTCCCGAACAATTACCAGGTCGTCCAGGACGAGCTCGTTCTCTAGCCGACGGCCAGTCTTCACAGCACAGTTATTCGCATTCAGGACGTTACGGAGCTCCTGGATATCCAGGAAGTTTAATGGGATCAAGAACCGGTAATTTTCTCTAATGTCACAAGCATCGTTTATTTTAATACACGATTAATTAAACAATTTGTTTTCCATTAGATCTGCGACAATCCAGACAATCTCTGGGTACGCCGTCGGAGCGAGCATCGCGTTTGTCCATAAGCGGGGCAGCAGGAGGAGTTACGAATGGCACAAATGGATCAAGGAGAAGGCCCAGATCACGATCACGAACAGCCAGCAGATATAGCGTAGGTTCACTAGGCTTAGGATATTGCGACACTTCTGATAACTGGACTGATCACGATATGGATATTTATATGGCGCGTAATGCGACAACCAGGGGTGGTTTGGTACCGTTATAGCCCGGGAGAGACACGGTGAGGGAAGAAGTAATGTGCTGCAGGCATAACCCACAGTCTTCAGGAGTTGCCAAGACTTCATCTTCGCGAGGCTCACATAAACCACATGACTGCCCTCACCAGCACATTTCTCATAGCATCGACAAAGTCCAAAGAAAAAGTGACGACATTACTTGGGAACGATTTCAATGTAATTACGCACTGAGTATAAATAAATAAATTCCAGTGTGATCTATAAAAACAAGATTGTGCAATATCTAACTTCAATCGTAATAAATGAAACTATTTTAAGTTCAAGATAAAATAAGTTTTTTAGATGATGTAATGATAATATTATTAGTAATAAAATAAGTGAAATAGTAGTATATAGACACACATACCGAATACACTGGAAAGTAAAATTTACACAATCCTCAAAATATTATTCAGCAAGTAATATATAAAATCCTAATATGATACATCACTATAAAATATATTATAAAACAAAGTCGCATTCTTTGTTCATATATCCTATGTACGCATAAAACTTAAAACTACGCAACAGATTTTGATGCGGTTTTTTTTAATAGATAGAGTGATTCCAGAAGAAGGTTTGTACGTATAATAGCATTCAATACGGAGTAGAGAAATACTGTAATTTTTGAGGTTTCTGTAAATAATTACATTTTTTTCCGCTTACATTGCAAACGCAGGCTAAACCCTACGAGATTTATCAAAATGATGTACTAAGTATTTGTACACCTTGAAAAGGTCTACAGAAAAGTCCGATGGTATATGTCTATCTCTTATGGATAACCCACAATAGCATTTTTTGTCATTTACTTTTTACGAAAAATAATGCCTTATGTTCAAAGCAATTTTTATACAATACAGCATTAATCCTTATCCAATTAAGTACCTTAAATAAATTGTTGATTTAATATAGATCAATATGGCCGTTTACAGCATGTAATTTAAGTGAACATTTTCGGAGATATTACAGATTTAAAATGCCGTGAGGACGCCGCGCTTCACCCTATAGCACTTCGAATCTCTTAAGAGTTTGTTTAAAGATATTCTGTAATTAATTGTAAAAATAAAATACATAGGTAAAATGTAAAAGTAAATAACTAAAATTGTACTAAATGAGTTCAGATATTCCAAAGATAGCAGGAAATCTTCTTGGTATAGGGAGAGGAATTTTTTTTTTCCAAATTTAACGCTTGCGGGCCACGGGCAGTAATGAATAAATCAAAACTACTGGATCGATTTTAATCATTTTTTTTACACTGACTGACATGGGATATATATTTTATACCCGTGCGAAGCAGGGGCAGGCCGCTAGTAATGTATAAAGTAAAATACTTTATTTGAGGGCCTATGTATGAAATTAAAGTTATACAGTAAAAATGTAGAGGTAACATTGCCATAAAAGTTTCCGGAGACATAGTAAAGTAATACAGAGTTCTGCCAGTTTTTGCTTTACTATACAAAATCAATTACTATAGCACTGGATCTGAGAAAGCTGTAATGGATGACATACAGCAAAAATAAACAATGTACAGAATCCAAAATATTTTTTTTATTCGGTTTAATATTAATATGGCAATATTTTAAAATGAAGACATCCTTCAACACGCGACACAAGCAAACCGCAATAAGGAAGTGAGCATTCGTGCCTATTTTTGAACTTATTTTACAAATAAATATAGCTTAAAATCCCTAAAACAGACGCACGCAAACTAATTACTCATACCGAAGAATTATATATTGAAAAGAGTTATTTCTGGCTCTACGCCGAGTATCTTGCTCGCTCTTTTCGGTAGAAACAACTTTCCGAACCAGCAGTAGAGTTGACGATTCAAAAGCCCTTGTTTACAAGTTTACTTGAATAAAGAATATTTTGAATTGTAAGCACACATATACATTTAAGTATGTAATTAAAACTATTTCACTGCATTAATCAGCAAGAATGAATCGTTTTTTCATCATCAGAGCCGAGTCAAGACCAAAAAACAATCACCATTGAATCTTAATAAATTCCATTTTTCTTAACAAGATTCGGTCCAAAATGTACTTTTATTATCGACGCGCTTCTATACAAATGATTTAATTGTCCTGTAAACAATTCACTAGTTTCTTTATTTTGCTGGCAAATTATGTTGTGAAGAAGCTACTTACTGTAAATTACTAGTGCTCATTCTCAAATGATGCTACAAATTATTCTGCAGACTAATAAGTATTTGGACAATGCTTTTAAACAAAGACTTTACAAATATGCCTCACTAATATGTACTTTTTACTTTCAAGAATTGTATATACATTTGGGATGCGTTTTAATTTATTGCGAAGACTTGATGTATAATTTTAGTGAGTCCATTTATAAAGCTATATAATTTTTGTTAAAACTATATCTAATGATTATTATTGTATATATAAATTAGCTTACGTTTTAAGTAATATTTTTAGATATACACTATAAACAAATGGAAGCTCAATCCTCATGGTGCTATACATAAGTAAAAATGCAAAACTTATAATGTAAATAAATGAATATAGAAATCGCAAATTTTTTTTATTTTGCGATACATTTTATTTATTAAATAAATTGGTTACACAAAATTAACACCTATAACGCTAATAATTGTATATGAAGAAAATGCATAGAAACAGATTGTTACCTATGCTTACGTAAGGTCAGAATCACTTGGCAGTTATAGAGTTAAGAGTTATACAAAGTATAGAGACACAGAGTATCATCACATCACTACATAATATAAAACAAAGTCTCATTCCCTGTCAGTCCCTATATCCCTATGTATGCTTAAATCTTAAAAACCACGCAATAGATTTTGATGCGGTTTTTTTAATAGATAGAGTGATTGAAGAGGAAGATTTATATGTATAATAACATTCAATATGGATTAGAGAAATACTGAAATTTTTGAGGTTTCTAATGTGATGTCGTAAATAATTACATTTTTTTCCGCTTACATTTCAAACGTAGGCTGAACCCTACGAGATTTATCAAAATAATACTAAGTATTTGTACACCTTGAAAAGGTCTACAGAAAACTCCGCGATAGTATATGTCTATCTCTTATGGATAACCCACAATAGCATTTTTTGTCATTTACTTTTTACGAAAAATAATGCCTTATGTTTGAAGCAATTTTTATACAATACACTACAGCATTAATCCTTATCCAATTAAGTACCTTAAATACATTGTTGATTTAATATAGATCAATATGGCCGTTTACAGCATGTAATTTAAGTGAACATTTTCGAAGATATTACAGATTTAAAATGCCGTGAGGAGGCCGCGCTTCGCTGGATGGATAGATGGATGTTCTACAAAACAAATTTTTAAATTTTTTGTATTTAAGATATCCCAAATATACACTTACCCAGGCAGAAGTATCCTGTGCTCCCATCGATACTGCAATTCCTGTGTGAATTCATACCAAAAATGTGCAAGATATGGCAGCCCTCCAGCATCAATTAAACGTGCTGACGTAACTGACAATCGCCAAACAAGTCCATCCCTTGGGCTTGTCTTTACATAGCTACATAATGTTGATCCAGTGCCATCCTTAAATGTAACACAATTTTTATATTAAATTTGACATGAATAGTGCTTAATTAAAATGTTATCAAACTATAGTATCAATGAGAGTGTCCATTCAGTCACTGAAAGCAAGGAATTTTTTTTCTTTTTTTTTTTTGGAGGATGCTCAATTACTGAGCAAATATCTGTAACAGGTGTGAATATGTGGATAAGTCGACTTACATTCCTTTTATATTTTTAATAAAAATAGGCATGCCTAATTTTTATTTCACACCAAAAAAAATTGAGAATATTTAAATACCTTTCTCAAATGTAAACCTATATATGGCTGCACTGAAAAGTGTATGTCTTAGACTTGTTAAGTTATTCATGCCTAGTACAGATATGGATCAGATATTTCAGGTTATACCAAATTAAAAAAAAATTGAAAAATTATTTTAGTTTTTAACCAAATTTTTTGAGATATTTATATATGATTAATCATAAATTAAAACATTTTAAAGTAAATCTAAATTATATTAAAAATAATATTCCATATAATATATTAAAATGTGTAGGAATTTTACACATTTTAACATATTATTTAGGTACATAAAGCGCATGGCAAGGAGAATGAACTGTTATTTAAGTATAACAAACTGAAACCTACCTTTTTACTCTCAATATCTAAAGCTTTTGAATATGGAAAAGTATTTTCTTCAACTGCATCAGGGAACACATAATACAATAGTGGCATCAACAAATCATCTGATATTGGTCCTTTGAATTCAGTAATATGAGTATTTCTTCCAACAGCAGCTTTTACCAATTTTGAAATTGTTATAGGAGCTTCTGTGATCTTATTTAATGGGTTGACCAAACCCAAGCTTTTGCTTAGTCCCAAGATATCCATCAATAAACTATTATTATCTAGTAGATTCATAACTTTTCTAACAATTTCCGACAGCAAGCAATTAATATTATCTCTTAATTTAAGTGTAATAGTCCACGTCGGTGCCATTATAGGATCAATGTCAGAGAATGTAGAAGAGTCAACAATTGCACTTTCACGGAAATGTGGCCAAATTGCATTAAGAAGAGCACTATGTAAAGGATTATTCTCTGATCCAAATGGTAACTCAATCAGTTTTTTAACATCAAATCCATCAATTGATAAGAACTCATTAGAATGAGCTCTCTTTCTCCATGCAAATGAATCTGAATCTTTTAGCTCATAAGAAAATTTTGTAGAAATAACAACAGCATCAAGGGGAACAGGTGAAGATATTTTTGACTTAAACAAACTTACAAGGCCACTTAGATGCGAACACTGGTTAGATATACGTTTTAAATGTATAACATCAAAACTTATTTTATAATCATTGTCTTCGAAAATGCCTAAGTATGTATGTTGCCAATGTTCCCTAATTTTAATAAAGAAAGGAACACCACAATCAACATTACTAAAGGCGATATTAACAGAACTCATAATGACTTTAATGAGGCTACCCTCTGTCAGTGGAACTTGAGGGTATAGCATTAAGTATCTTTTGATGCCAAACCACTTAGATACTGGGAATGGACTCCCATCAATATTGTCCATAAAGATAGTCGTTGAATCCCAAAGACCTTGTTGTATTTCAGTTAAAGGAGATTGATCTTCTGATTCTGTTTCACTATTATTAATTTTGACAGGTTCTAGAGAATTGTACGAAAGGGTAAAACTCAATCCACGAAACTTTATCTCCTCGGATTTGGTGATCCATTTCTTTGTGTATTCTGGGCACTTTTTAGTCAATTTGGTTTTCGATAAATGCCATTCAACAATTAGCTCCTCTAACCGAGCTATTAGTACTTCCCATTCTGACGCAGTCGTGAAGTCTTGATGGTATATATCATATTCATCTATTTCTTCATTCATTTTCCTAATTTGCAGTATATTGATAAACTATATGAACAACAGCTGTTTATGACACATCGTTCCGACAAAAACAGACTAGCGATGTAAAATACGATTATAAAATACGAATATTTTTTTGAAAAATAAATCGATCGATTTAATTATCCTCTTTTGCTATTGTCTGGTTTTTTAAGATAAGATATTTTGTTGTTGGATAAGATATGTTGTTGTTGGATATAATTAATGTAGCCAAAATATACATTTTAATGATTTTCACAAACAGGGCGTCTACTATTATTTATTAGTAGCTGTTCCCTTTAAATAGCCTTTATTTGAATTAAATATTAATAGTAGAAAAAGCAACTGTTCAAATAATCAGAAAAAATTATTATTATTAATCGATTATTTTGATGGGAACAAATAAATTTTTTAAATATCGATTTATTCGAAAGGGAAAAGTTCGGTTCATTATTTATGATTCGTTTTTTCTAGTCTAAGTCACATCCCTAACACAGTCTACTACAGCATAGACTACTAAATATTACCAGAGTACTCATAGAAAATAGAGTACTTAACAGAATACTCACAGACTAGTTAAAAATTGGAAAAACTGGTTTTTTTTTCAAATCTAAATTAAACTGAAATTGGAAAATATTACAACTCGTAATATGTTCTATGTTTGTAGTATGCCAAATTTGCCATGTAATCATCTCCATTGATGCATGTCGGCACACACAGTTTTCACTGCTGAGGGCACACTTACAGGTCATAAATCACACTAATATTATCACACCAATGAGTCCATTTAAGAATCCTATCTTTTGAGCTGCAATTGAAGTCTAGCGATTCCGAAAAATTGATAGGTATATTAAAAAAAAAATTATCGAGTTAAATTCTTATCTTTGGTTATAATAATGAATCATAGAGATGCAATTTATTTTATGGCGTTACCTAGGTTACGGTTATGGAAAACAAGAAGAAGATCATAAAATAAGTTATAAAATTCATCTAGAATACGAGCAGTATCGAGGTATCAAACATGTTCAGAGGAGACAACTCACATTCTTTAAGTTATGAACAACAAGCTAAATTTATTCAAGATCGTATTACAAACGTTGAAAAAAATTTCGGTGAACTATGTGCTGGATTCGGTGATTATACCAGAAAAACGGCTAGGTTCGTGGCAAGAATAATTTATATTATACTAATTGATTTTTTTAGAAAATATTGATATAGAGTTCAAAAATGTTTTAGAATCGAATATCAGAGACATTTTTAATATCTTTGTCACTAATCTTAAATTGTTTTATCATTTCACAAAATAGAGTGTGTCTTTATTAGTGTAACAAATTCAACAAATTTGGGTAGAAATAATTGCGATTAACGTCTATAGACATCCATTTAATCCATACTAATATTGTAAATATGACAGTCTGATTGTCTGTCTGTTATGCTTACACGCCTAATCCGCTAGAGCTATATTGATGGAATTTTGTATGGATGGAATGAAAACTTATATATCAGACCAACAAATATGATAAAAAAATATTTCTGTCTTCAGAAACAGTAAAAAACACAGTAGATAGAAACACAATAGTAGCAAGTAATTATATTTATTTAAAACTAACGATGATGGTCAAGGTCATGGTTATAACTTATTACCTCTATACCTTATTATTAGTTCGTTATCAGTAATGTCTTTTGTGTTGTTTGTCTATGTTAGTAAGACAAATTGTAGGTAGTTTAGACTTTTGTTATTCATACTTATCATTTATACTCTTGCGTACCTCGTCGTTCTCGATCCAGTGTACCTTTTTATCCCTTTGTCTCTCCATAGTTCATATTAGGTTACTTTTTTCCCACTCTTGTCCACTATTTTGGAAGGATGGCAACATAGAAATAAAAAACAAATTTACCCATAATCTAAAAGCAGGCTTCTATTATGAATGAATTGGTACCCGATTAAAAAAATAAAACTTTTAATAAATTATCGATGTACGCTTTGTAGCGCGCACATACTATTATTGTGTTATATGATATACATTACCGACAACTGCGTATCAAGTGACGGTTGGGAGAGACAAAGTTAACCGTTAACACGGAATTATTTACGTCGGTTCCACATACTAGTACGGTGGTACTCAAGTTCCAGGTGCATACGGTGGTTTTATTTATACCCCTAAAGTACCCTCCCAGTTCAATAGTTCAAACCCGAACACTCGAACAATTAATATATTAAAACACTTATTGTAATTTATCAGAGTAGTCTAACTATTAGTCAATCAAGAGAACTATAAAGTAATTTATAGAATCAGGCGTTACTTTGCGAAATTCTATAGCACAGAAGTTATGATAGAATTACATTTATATTATATATTTTGCTATAATCTGCATTTGTTAAGAGAATCTATGTAATGCTAAGTGTGGGAAGAAAGCAACGTTCACATAACTGATACATGCAGGACAGTCACCACAGAACGCCGCCACCAATTTCGTTGAGTCTATCCTTCTGATGATGCTTCGGTTACGGGGTTAAACGATCGTGGAGATTGTCGTAGTGAGTGTGTATAGTGCCTGTGAGGTGTGTTGTTGGTGGTAGCGTTTTGTGACACGTGTGGTGATTGGTCTTCGTGGAAACGCGGATTATAGCAAAATAATTGTATCATGACTTCTAGACCTATAAAGCGTCATTTTTTAAGATCCTTTATATTTTACTTACAAATTTACATTTAAACTTGAAGTCACTTTACAGGTTAAGAGACATGGGTGATGAGCTTGCAAAGATATTAAAGGATTACGCCAACAACGAAATAGTAAACAAATCGCTAAGTGCCGGTCTTGATAATTTGTCACTAACGCTTACTGCAATTGAGGAATATAGAAACTGTGAAGTTCAACGTTTAGAAGCAAAGGTTACAACTGACATAGTTTACCAAGAATTTATATGAATACTAATATTATCAATGCGAAAGTCTGTCTGTCTGTCCCTTATACTTTCACCGCTAATCCACTAAAGCAATATTGGTGAAATAAGGTACAATCGTAGCTGTGATAGCCCAGTGGTAACACCGTGCGACTCTTTCGAGGAGGTCACGGGTTCCAACCCGGGCAGACACCAATGAGTTTTTATGTTAAAATTTATGTGTCTAATTGATAATTGCAATTTATCACACTCTTTTCGGTGAAGGAAAACATCGCGAGGAACCTGCATATCTCTAGAGAATTGCGGAGATATGTGTAACCTACCAATCCACATTGAAGCAGCGTGGTAGGTCTTAGCTCCAATCCTTCTCTCCAAAAACGAAGGGAAGAGGCCTATAACCAGCAGTGGAAGAGTAATAGGCCGCTACTTTACTTTTGTTTTAAGGTATAATTGAAGCACAGTTATATGTTATACCAGGCAGTCGTATTAGATAAAAAATTCTCATTTATCCTACGGAAACTGGATAAACACATAGTACATAATTGAGGGTATTTTAACACCTAAGTTGTCGAGTACGATGTAGCGTCTTGATAGTAATTATATTACAGTGTTCATATTATCAAAGATGAAATCTTTGTTTTTTACGAGATCGTACACCCTTACTCTAAAGTGAACATTATTATAATTGAAAATGACAAGATAGGTGATATAATTTTGATAAATCAAATTATATAATTGTTATTTTACTTCTCCAGTGGCAAATTTGTAGCTTACACATTGTTTACAATATACGAAACTAAAATTTTATTATAACCGTACCAGGTGTGAATAACTTAACAAGTCAATAAATAACTTTATGTTTTTAATTATTCACAAGTTGTATGTGCGATATAAAAAACTTGTCAACTTTAATTAAATGTTGCCTCTTCTGATTAAAAATATAAATCGACATAAGTCGAGTCATCAACTTATTCACGCCAGGTAGGGATATTTACCCTTATTTAAACAGTAGGTACGCAGTGGTACGATCAAGATATTGAAACTTTACAGGTTATAGGGGAGCTCTGTCAATATGAAAGTATTTGTAAGCACGCGAGGGAGGAAGTTAAACATACAATGAATGTACGAGAAAAGGAAATGGCCAGGAAAAAAGTATTAGACAAAACCCGGGAAAGACAGCCATTTAACAGGCAACAAGTTGTATGTTACTTTATAGGTTTTTATTACATATTGGTTTTATAATTTAGTCGATGTTGGTCGATTTTATTGTTTACTTATAAGAGATAGACTCCACGACAAAATCGCAAATTTTTATGAATAATATAATTCTATAGCTCTCTTAATTATTTATCACTAGGTACATAGTATAAAACAAAGTCACATTCTTTGTTTGTCCCTATATCTCTATGTATGCTTAAATCTTTAAAACTACGCAACAAATTTTGCGGTTTTTTTTAATAGATAGAGTGATTCATCAGGAAGGTTTATATGTATAATAATATTCAATACCGAGTAGAGAAGTACTGTAATTTTTGAGGTTTCTAATTTGATGTCGTAAATAATTACATTTTTTTCCGCTTACATTGCAAACGCAGGCTAAACCCTACGAGATTTATCAAAATTATGTACTAAGTATTTGTACACCTTGAAAAGGTCTACAGAAGAGTCCGCGATGGTATATGTTTATCTCTTATGGATAACCCACAATAGCATTTTTTGTCATTTACTTTTTACGAAAAATAATCCCTTATTTTTGAAGCAATTTTTATACAATACAGCATTAATCCTGATCCAATTAAGTACCGTAAATAAATTTTTGATTTAATATAGATCAATATGGCCGTTTACAGCATGTAATTTAAGTGAACATTTTCGGAGATATTACAGATTTAAAATGCATGCGAATGCGAATTTAGCAGCTATACGTCGGTCTTTCAAGAGTTTGTTTAATGACAAGAAAGCTGTGAATGTTGTATATAAAGACATTCTGTAATTAATTGTAAAAATAAAATTCATAGGGAATAATGTTAAAATAAATAAGTAAATATGTAGTATATGAATTAAGATATTCCAAAGATAGCAGGAAATCTTCTTAGTAAAGGGAGAGGGGAATTGTTTTTCTCCAAATTTAACGCTTGCGTGCCACGGTCAGTAATGAATAAATCAAAACTGCTGGATCGATTTTAATAAAAATTTTTTCACTGAGTGACATGGGCTATATATTTTATACCCGTGCGAAGCAGGGGTAGGCCGCTAGTTTTATATATTTGAAATATAACAACAATATAACTCGTTTATATATGTCGTTTAAAATTTATGGGGTTTTATTCGTATTCTAATTTAGACTTATGCGGAATCTGAGCTCCTGAAAGCGAGTGCGGAGATGTCTCGATCTGCTAAAGGCCTGAGCGAACAAACAGAATTTTTCGAAAAACGAAAATTATTACAACTCAAGACGCTTCTTTCTGATTTTGTGACAATAGAAATGACGTTTCACGCAAAAGCAGTAGAGCTTCTTACTGTAGCGTACCAACAGATCGCGGATATTAATGAAAGAGCCGATATAGAGGTAATGTACGATCTACTTGTAAATAGTAAATATTCATCATGCTCCTGCCCTTATCCCACTCTAAGAGGGGTCGGCACAACATGTTACATGTTGTCACATGATTTTGCTACGTATTTTACGACGGGCCGACTGCCTAACGTCAACTTGATGTAGCTGGCATCAAGTTGACGTCAGGCAGCTAAAAAAATGCTTGTATTAGAAGTGTCAAGTTCACGTCGATAGCATAATAGTCGGGATTCGTACCCATGACCTCTTGATCGCAAGTCCGTTACTCTAACCATTTCGCTACCGCCGCTTCAATATAAGAATTATTCAGAATAAGCTTACTCTTAGTGTGCAGACTAGCTTATAAAAATAGCAATGTTTGATATTGCCAAACTAGGAACAAATTAAATGAGTTAAAATTGCAAATTCAAATTGAATTGAACGATTCAAAACACTTGTAAAAGCCGTTGTGTGGTATCCGGCTGAGTAGAATAGAGCACCCTCATTTCTTACCGAGGTGTCGTAAAAGGCGACTAAGGTAAATTGACCCACCGTGTGGTATCCGGTTGAGTGAAATAGACCACCCTCTTTCTTACCGAGGAGTCGTACAATACGATTAAGGTAAGTTGACGTCAGGCAGGCGGCCGGTTGTAAAATACGTAGCCAAATCATGTGACAACATGTTTGTAACATGTTGTGCCGACCCCACTTAGAGTGGGATAAATGCAGGAGGATGATGATTCAAAACACTTGTAAACTAGTCATACTATACTAGATATGGAAATGAAAAATAGCTGTATTTAAACGCACCTATCTATCTGTATAATTCTACTACTAGACTCAATACAATTGTAGGCATATTTGACGTGTAAAATAATATATTTAAAGTCTGCCCGCCGAGTTTTGTTGGTTCTGCTCGGTGTCTGGACTTGTAGTAGCTTCATTTTATTACAATTTCAAGACATGAAAGTGCCTGTAAAAGCCGATGTGAATATTTTGAATTTGAACGGGCATAAAACTATAAATTTTATTAACCCGATTAGAATATTTTGAATTTGAATGGGCATAAAAATATAAATTAAAGTAATACATGTTAATATTGTGGATAAACAAGTGCAATGAATTTAAGTAAATTTTTAAATTGTTGTTTTTCAAGTTTTTAGCCACAGGTCTTTCCAACCAAGGGGATGATCCGGTAAATATGTGAAATATAAATATCTTGTTTTTTATTTAACACCAATAAAACTTTACATTTTCTATTCAGAATTTTAAAAGGAAACTACGCTCCCCAGAGAAACAAGTGAACGCAGGAATATCAGTAAGGTCCTCTTCGTTAGCGTCTCTTATGAATCCGCAGTTTTCACCATCAAGAGAAAATGAAGATACAATGGTAAAGTTAATTTGTACAGTACTTGTTCAATTACTTGACATTGGGAATTGGTTAAACCGTATTAATGATATATAAGTTGGTGCTATAGTTACAAAGTCCCTAACGCACGACATTCTTTACTTGGCGAAAGAAAGTTAGGCTGAGAATAGTATTTAAACTTTGACCGTCGTAATACTATTACCAAACTAAGTATGTCTACGTTATTTCATTTAACACTAGTGCGTAAGTTAACACGACTGAATTAAAATAGTACAGTGTGCGTAGTGCGAGTTTTTTAATCTACTCGATCGCGTTAGAGTAATGTCAAATTATATGACGCTGGACCAGCGCTGGACAGAGCGATCGGGGAACTTTTTTAATTATGACCCCAAATATTTTTGTGTAGTAAGTTGATATTACCCCATGGTGAAGAGCAAAAAAAAACACAGGAAATTTAAGTAAATAATAATTTCTTGTTATTTTGTAATTTATATGTTATTTTTCTTGTATTGACGGCTTGGCACGGACTGAGCAGGTAGCCGGGGTAGTGCTTTACTGTGCAAAGATATAACTCGAAAACACTCTAGTTGATGTGTGAGATGGCGTGTCCTGCATATGTCATTATATATATCATATATTAACAGATTTATAAAATAGCAAATTACCACTACATACACAGATGTGAGATGAACGATATGCGACAGTTGTTTACCTTTGTGTGTGTGTGTTTTATAAGCGGTCTTGTTGAATGGCATTACGCGTAAGCGATATTCGTAATAATAGATACACGAAATAGGTTTTCTAATTTTTAATATGCTGTTGGCTTTTATAGCGTCGGAAGGGCGAGTACAGAAACCTTTACCAAAAGCTTCGGGAAACATCGTCCTTAGGGTTCTTGAAGTTTTAGTGTTAGCAACAGTTTTTATGTATAGGACATTAGACAGTAGATGTATGATTGTAAGCTGATAATATAAGAAAGCTTCGCTTGTCATAAAGAACGTAACATTCTCGTCTCTGTTTTGGATTTTTGTTATCATTGGCATAGTTAAAGGTACTTCGTTGCCAATTTATTATTCAATACACCCTGACGACGTCTACTTTACGTCGAAGCGAAGCGGTGTCATTGATGATTGTGATATGTAACTAAGTACCTTGCTC
Organism: Morpho helenor; assembly: GCA_029227775.1. Taxonomy (NCBI): domain Eukaryota; kingdom Metazoa; phylum Arthropoda; class Insecta; order Lepidoptera; family Nymphalidae; genus Morpho; species Morpho helenor. Next base: position 13,603,514 of record JARGCU010000025.1, read on the forward strand.
ACCGATCCCTTGCCCCGTAATATTTTAAAAGATTTTAAAAAATTCAATAAAAAAAATAAAAATAGAAAGAAAGGGACATGGGACTCGATCCTGGGTTTAGAACATTTTTTAGTCCGCCCGTTACCCATTGAGCTATCTAAAATGAATGATGGACAATTTAAATTTTGAATACAATTTCTACTTTAGCAGTTTTTTGGTTGTCGTAAACAGGGATAAAATGATATTTTTTTAATGAAACCTAACTAGATCGACCTTTCGCCCCCGAAATCCTCTACATACTAAATTTCATGCAAATCGTTGGAGCGGATTCCGAAAATCAGAAAAATACATATATACACTTGACTTGACTGGCCCGTTGGCACAATGGGTATCGACCCGTTCTTCAGCTCCGCGGGTCGCGGGTTCGTTTCCCGCCGAGGGCCATAATTTTCTATAAATGAATTTGTTGGTTTTCAAGTCTGGGTGTATATTTGTATTTAAGTATGTATTTAAAAATATATAAGTATATATTCACCAGTTGTCTGTCTACTGTAACACAAGTATTAAGTTACTTAGGTACTTTGGGAACGGACGACAGTGTGTGTAAGTGTCCCATATATTTATTTATACAAGATTAACTCATTTAAATATTAAAGATAATATATATCAAACGTAAATAAAACATATCACTAAAAACATAATTGTTCTCTACTCAAAACATTTTGCTTTTCATAGAGCTTGGGAAGATTGCGTTCTCCAGACAAAGGTGCTGCTGGAAAAGCACGATCTAGTTCTTTAGCGGCACTGATGAATCATTCTTCGTCTAAAGAAGAGGAAACAACGGTAAAATGAATTGTTAAACTGTCATTGATTACGTTATATATATTTAACTAGATTTTACCTGCGGCTTCGTTCGTGTGGACTGTTGTCGTGTAGATCAATAATAGATGACGCTTTTCAATGTCATCCTATTCTTGTAGAATTAACAGGATTTCTATAGCCCATATGTTATTCCGGTTTATAAGGTATAATTGTGCTAAATATAATTGATATTGGTTCAGCGGATTCGCCGTGAAAAAGTAACAAACATACATCCATACTCACAAACTTTCGCATTTATAATATTAAGGACTAATCCACCCGCCCCGGTTATGGAGTAATAGTATATTTTCGCACGCTTTAGTATCCATTTTCTGATAAATCCTAAGTTATAAAAAAAAAATATTTATGTCTCTCTCTGGTTCGTGTCTATTATCATGTATCATTCTAGTTTCACCAGAACCCATCGCCCATCGGTTTTTTATAATATTGCCACTTCAACTTCCCGACACGATAAGCTCTAGCAGCAATTTTTGTACGATGCTCGATTGAAATCTTGCCATACATGCCAATTTAGAGGCTAACCGCATTTTAATTGTTTTATTTTATCATGTTTTAAAGCCCTAGTATATCTTATATACCATAAGTAAGTAAGTATCGGCCTGTTACTATTCCACTGCTGAAAATAGGCCTCTTCTCCCCGTTTTTGGAGAGGTCTGGAGCTAAGGCTTACCACGCTGCTCCAATGCGAATTGGTAGGTTAGACATATTTCCAGAATTCTCTAGAGATATACAGGTTTCCTCACGATGTTTTCCTTAATCGAAAAGCGTGTGATATATTGCAATTATCTATCAATTAGAGATAAGTTTTTAACACAAAAACTTATTGTTGTCTGCCCGTGTTTGAACCCATGACCTCCTCGAAAGTCGCACGGTGCTACCGCTGGGCTACCACAGCTCATTAATCAATAGTAGTCGTTTCTTTTGAGGAGAGCCCTAATAATTAAATTAAAAAATATGTCATAAGGATGTCTTTGGTTTAAAAGTTCTTAAAAATATTTTTTTGAGTGATGCTTTTTTCAGGATTCCGATGGCTCCGGTGATAACAGCACGTCTGAAGAAACAGAATCACGTTGATGTACATAAAAATAAAAATTATACGTAATTATATAATAGTTTCATAGTCTTGCTAGTAATAATTTTAATACTATTAAACAAAATATTTCAAATATTGATTTTTTATTCTCAATTCATTAGAAATAAATATGTAAAATGATAATTCCAAAATGTCTACTCTGAAAAAATATGTAAGACGCAAGAAAACTTACAAGTACTATATTTTTTTTAATAGCATAGAATATCATTTAGTTACGTTACATTTATAAAGAAAAGATAAAGATATTAGATACCGATACTAATACGACCTGTGTTTTTCTGATTGTCTGTTTCTTACGCTTTCATAGAAAATCTGTTGGAACAATCTAAACTAAATTAAATACAATTGAAGCTTATATACGGGGTTGACGTATAGGATAAATTAAATACCATTTTCATTCGGGAATAGTAAAAATCAATTAAGTACATCGTAAAGGGTATATTAACACGGAAGTCGACGCGTACCAAGTCTGCGAACTATATAAGACATCAGTACATTTGTTTACGACGCAATGAATTTTTTCCTGAAATATTTAAGGCAGAAAGATCTGTATTATCTTTATCTTTAGATATATTTAATTTGAATAAAGAGTAAAAACACATCCATATTTGATACACCTCTATTTGAATTGATTTTTATATATTTATTTATTCATTATAAGTCTAAGTTTATTTATTTTATTCTTTATTTTTAAATAAAAAAATACTACTTTTATAGTTTTAAAGCATAAAATGTTATGGTACGTATTATATGAGTAATTAACACTTATACAATATTGTCGGAAAAAGATATATGTCAGACTAGATGAACGTTACTAAAATTTAAATAAAACTGTTAACTATAAAACGAAATAAATTTGAGATAGATAACTAGATATTATAAATAAGTATGTAATCATATTATCTATCGAAATAATTCTAATCTCCGATGTATTGTTTTTTTAACATTTCCCTACCCCTAAAATCAAAACAAGTATATTGACGTGACAGAATAAAAAGGATAGCTGGCACAAGACTGAACGACTTATTGATTCTTTGCTACAATTCGTTGTACCAGTCACTACATACCGCCGTAAGCACTCACCTCCCTTTTGAACTTAAACACAAAAATAATACGCTGCATATTATTAGTTAGGTATCATATATTAACAAAATTACAAATTACTTGTTACTTACTTACATAATATTAATGGTTTGGATAAATCATACCAATTCCTTAATTATATGTTTTATTAAAACACTCTTAATAAACTTTAAACATATTAGTTATCATTAATTATGAGGCATTATAAGGCAACTATCATTAACCAACATTCCCCAAGGTACATACTAAATATCTAAAATGTTTAAATAAAGCTGTGCAAAAGCTATATTTTGCAAAAAAAAAGTGGTTTTTTTTTCTATATTTCAATAAAAGGAAAAGAATGAAAAATATTTGTAAACAATACAAATATATGAACAATAACAACTATAATAAAATTACTTTAATCATCAGAACATTTAATATGACAGATATGTCTTATTAGATATCACAAAGGAGAAAAACTCCTAGAATATGCAAGTAAATAAGGTGCAATTTTTATTGCACCTTATTTTCACCCATGGATTAGGGTTGAACCTAAATTACTTCAGTATCTACATACTTTTTGTATGTGTTGATACACATTCTATTTTAGTTGTTATTGTGTTAACACAATACTCTAATAGTGAATATCCAATCATAAAAACAGTAAGAAGTTTGAAAAAAAAAAGATTACCAAGAACCAACTTTTAGTCTATCAGTCATATTAGCATTGCTTATTTCATTTCACAGTCAACAATATTAAATAATACACATTAATAATAAGTATTGGTGTTTTAAGTTTAATCATAATTACTTATGTTGTAATTGACTGTTTTAGATAAGGGCTTACAAAAAAAACAATAGTTCCAGAAACTGAAAGTTTACCTGTTTAGTGCAGAGTTAATGCACCATAAAATATTGATGTACAATTTCTAATACATTCACTAAAACTGATCAAAATGTTCTGCATGACCTTTTAATACACAGCAGCTACACAATCATGTGCATTAACTCTTCAAACAATTATTAAAGACCATTTTTAACAAATTTCAAAATTATCAAACAAGTAATTTAAAAAAAACATTAAATTTTAGAAAATACACATGATTTATATGCACCAATAAACTAGCTTTATACAAACAAGATTTATTATCAAATGTGTCATTCCAAAATAATTGATTTATACAATTTTTACCTATCCAAAGAAATATAAATATTTTCTCTGGACAGTTAAAAATTGAATATAAACATTTCCCTATTTTTCATTTTCAACACCTGCTTGTGTCATTAAGTCTGTGACATTTTTTTCAAGCTCATCTACTCTTGATCCCATTTCATCTATTCTATTAATTATCTGATCTGACATACTCTGGAACTTATCTTGCATATTCTGCAATAGAGACTGCACCTGCAAATATACATTTTAAGTATTAACCTCTCACTCTTAGAATACTTACTGATAGTGGTCATAATATAATTACTCAGGTAATTAGCATAACAGCAATAACAACTATTTTATTTTTGTTACAAAATTAAGGCTTTGTAAATTGTTACCAAAACAATTCTCTTGAATTTTTAAAAATAGAATTATGTTACTCCACTTTGCTCTATCCACCTTTTTTTAACTCCAGATTATAGAATTACTGTTTAATTACTTTTGATTAATTCTCTGCATACAAATATAATTCTCATGACTTATTCAAATTCTATTTCCAAACATATTTATTAATCACTACATATTATAAAACAAAGTCCATATTTCCGTATGTACGCATAAAACTTTAAAACTACGCAACCGATTTTGATGCGGTTTTTTTTCATAGATAGAGTGATTCCAGAGGAAGGTTTGTACGTATAATAACATTCAATACGAAGTAGAGAAATAATGTAATTATTGAAATTTCTGTAAATAATTACATTTTTTTCCGCTTACAGTGCAAACGCAGGCTAAACCCTACGAGATTTATCAAAATGATGTACTAAGTATTTGTACACCTTAAAAAGGTCTACGGAAAAGTCCGCGATGGTATATATCTATCTCTTATGGATAACCCACAATAGCAGTTTTTTTTATTTACTTTTTACGAAAAATGATGCCTTATGTTCAAAGCAATTTTTATACAATACAGCATTAATCCTTATCCAATTGAGCACCTTAAATAAATTGTTGATTTAATATAGATCAATATTGCCGTTTACAGCATGTAATTTAAGTGAACATTTTCGGAGATATTGCAGATTTAAAATCCCGCGAGGAGGCCGCGCTTAGACCTATAAGCACTTCGAATTTAGCAGCAACCGGAGGCGCAACTATTTGTCCTTCTTTCAAGTTTATATTGTCTAATGATAAGAAAGCTATGAATGTTGTATGTAAAGACTTTGTCTAATCAATTGTAAAAATAAATAATATCACTACATAGTATTAAACAAAGTCGCATTCTCTGTCTGTCCCTATGTCCGTATATCCCTATGTATGCTTCAATCTTTAAAACTATGCAACAGATTTTGATGCGGTTTTTTTTTAATAGATAGAGTGATTTTAGAGGAAGGTTTACATGTCTAATAACATTCAATATGGATTAGAGAAATACTGTAATTTTTGAGGTTTCTAATGTGATGTCGTAAATAATTACATTTTTTTCCGCTTGCATTGCAAACGCAGGCTAAACCCTACGAGATTTATCAAAATGATGTACTAAGTATTTGTACACCATGAAAAGGTCTACAGAAAAGTCCGCGATAGTATATGTATATCTCTTATGGATAACCCACAATAGCAGTTTTTGTCATTTACTTTTTACGAAAAATGATGCCTTATGTTCAAAGCAATTTTTATACAATACAGCATTAATCCTTATCCAATTAAGAACCTTAAATATATTGTTTATTTAATAATGATCAATATGACCCTTTACAGCATGTCATTTAAATAAACAGTTTCGAAGATATTACAGATTTAAAATGCAGGGGCCGCGCCGCGAGCCTATAAATAGCGCGTCGGAGGTCGCGGTTCGCCTCTCGGCGATGCTTCCGCGCTCGCCCGTCTTATCGGTGACGCTGTCAAAGCCAGTAGGGCTAACAGCATTAGTCAAATTCGAAAAAAAAACGTGGTTCGCCCTATAACCATTTGAATTTAGCAGCAATCGGACGCATTTATGATCGGAGCTCTCTAGCGAGGAAAATAACAATCACTACATATTATAAAACAAAGTCCATATTTCCCTATGTATGCATAAAACTTTAAAATTATGCAACAGATTTTGATGCGGTTTTTTTTAATAGATAGAGTGATTCCAGAGGAAGGTTTGTAACTATAATAACATTCAATACGGAGTAGAGAAATACTGTAATTTTTGAGGTTTCTGTAAATAATTAAACTGTAAACCCTACGAGATTTATCAAAATAATGTACTAAGTATTGGTACATCTTGAAAAGGTCTACAGAAAAGTCCGCGATGGTATATGTCTCATTTTTATGGATAACCCACTAAAGCATTTTTTGTCGTTCACTTTTTACGAAAAATAATGCCTTATTTTTGAAGCGATTCTTATACAATACAGCATTAATCCTTATCCAATTGAGTACCTTAAATAAATTGTTGATTTAATATAGATCAATATAGCCGTTTACAGCATGTAATTTAAGTGAACATTTTCGGAGATATTATAGATTTAAAATGCCGTGAGGAGGCCGCGCTTCGCCCTATAACACTTCGACTTTAGCAGCGATGTCGCTCTTTCAAGAGTTTGTTTAAAGACATTCTGTAATTAATTGTAAAAATACAAAGGTAAAATATAAAAGTAAATAAGTAATAATGTACTATATGAATTTAGATATTCCAAAGATAGCAGGAAATCTTCTTGGTATAGGGAAAGGAAATTGTTTTTCACCAAATTTAACGCTACGGCCACGGGCAGTAATAAATAAATCAAAACAACTGGATCGATTTTAATCATTTTTTTTGCACTGACTGACATGGGATATATATTTTATACCCGTGCGAAGCAGGGGCAGGCCGCTAGTAACATATAAAATGTTTCATATTTTAACTAGTAACATTAATGCTGATACTATTCTGCAGTTATATTTCTTAAACTTATTACATATGGCCAACATATAAATATGTAGAAAATTATTTTGGTCATAATTTGTAATGTATTGTATGTATGTCATTTATGTAATGTGTTTAATTTTTAATGAAAAGGTAAATCCAATTATACGCATGATTTTTAAAACTGGACTCTGAACTAACTTTATTTTACTTTTTTTTTCACTAAATTTTTTTTAGTTAATATGATACCCCTTCTGAGTATAAAGGAGGTTATAATTTCATGAATTCATCAATATTGAATCATTTTTAAATTTATTTATTTTATAATGATACTCTGATATGATATAAGAAGGCATATGAAGTTCATAGCTCTTCAAGTCTTATATGTATAATGAAATAATTGAACTTGTTTGAGCAATACTGCAACTACCTGATAAAAGGTATCTTCAATTAGATCCAGTCCACCTTGTATGTAATAATTGTTTAATTAAAAAAAATTGTACTGAGTGATACGAACGTATTATTTTTAGAAGCGTGTCCAAGCTTTAATAGAAGATATGCACGAATTTCACAAATGAAAAAATCGCGGTTAATATATCTATAAAAAAAACTTTGTTCTTTATTTTGCATAATAGAGACGTATTTCAATCTTGAATAATAAGCGAGTATATCTATCTATATATACTATCATCCTGTACTTTTATGCAAAAGTTTTAAAGCAAAACTATCAAAACAAAACATGTCAAATTACTATACTTACGTATTGTGTTACTTCTTGCATGTTTTTAGGATCGTGCGCTGGCGTAGAATAATTGCTCTCCACATCAGTTGTTACGGATTCTTGATTTTGATCTCCCATTATAATACTTGATAATAAAACTTTTAACAGTTCAATAGCGTTTGTATACAACCTATCTCTACCATAAACAAAACGCAATTAATGTTTTTGAAGGTTCTGACTTCTGAGTATTACGATTTACGATATCGGCTATCTTCATTCCGCAATCGGTAAATAGGGATGTCAAAAATAATAGGTTTTATATTAGTCGATTATTTTACTAAAATAATCAATTTTTAATACTCGTTTGTTTTACATTATAAATCGATTTGTTTCATTATTCTCTTTTTGTTTGTACACCTTTTTCTTTTTTTTTTTTAAATAAGATATGTATTTTTGGATAAAACTCATGTAACCAAACTACTAATTGAATTGAAATAATGAAACCAATGTATATAACTGTACCAATAAGTAATAACAGATGCCGTTTGTGAAATTCTATTAAAATGTGTATTTGGCTACATAGGTTTCATCCAACAATGCATATGTAATCTTAAAAAACAAGAAAGAGAGTGAAAAGAAAAGAGAATCCATTGTTATAAAGATCGATTAGTTTTTTCATGTCTCTACCCTTTACGAGGTTTAGGTTTTCAGATTTCTATTAAACTTAAAATCTTAAAAAATAAGAATTTAAAAATAAAATGATTTTTGATGAAAAATAATCAAATTTATTAAAAATCGATTATTTTTACATCCCTAGCACAGACATTGAAAAACTAGACCTAGAGTATAACTTATATTTTTAATTTTTATTTAACTTTTACCGTATGTAAAAAGTGAATTTCGAATCTCTTACATACGAGTTATGCTTTATTCTATTAAAACTTATTAATATTACGAACTTTACAATATACGGCCATGCAACCATTGCTTAATACAAAAGGTGACATTCAAATAGATTTAAATCAAGTTAGAATAGATATACTAAACGGTATTCGCGAATGCAATTATCGTGGACTGATACAAACAGCGAAATGGCTAGCAGAATTAAATTTTGCTCTGAAGGACCATAAAGTTAATTACGTTGAACCGCTTAAAACTCCTGAACAGGATATTGTACCTGAAGAAAGAGAAGCGTATACTTTAGCGAAAAGTTATTTTGATTGCCAAGAGTACGACAGAGCGGCTCATTTTACAGAAAACTGCACTAGTTCGAAATGTGTGTTTCTACATAAATACTCTCAATATATGTCTAGTGAAAAAAAGAGGTTGGATAATGCTACTGACACAGGCACAGAAAATGTTGAATCAACCCAAGTACTGTTAGATTTATTATCATTTTTTAAGGTAAAGTTTGTTATTCTAAATTATTCTACTATGAGGCTAGAGTGCCACTTTGGATTAGAAACTATAGTAATAATATTTTTAAGAATTTGCTTATGAGATATACTGATATTTGGCAAAAATCTCAGTGGTGTAAAAAACAGATTTTAATACATAAAGGGTCTTAAACATTGATGGCCTATTGTGTCTACAGTTCACAAATAGGAAACTTAATGTATCATTATGATCATGTATCATGCATAAGTTTTTACAATACCAATAAGCTTACAAACAATAAGAATCTGTCTATTAGGTGATGCTGATAAATAACAAAAAGATTCTGGATAGTAATCATCCATGCAAAAATTCTCCAGTTCGGGACATAATAAGTCTAAAGCTCGGAGCTACCTTCAATTGCATATATTGTTGTTTACTTGCTATCCACTATAGACAAGTTCACACACTATTAATTAATTTCCTAGCCATGTGATTATAATGCACAGCTTGGATCTAAAACCTGAAGAAACTGTTTTGAATCTGTCAACCCAGTGATATACCAATGTTGAATTTGTCATTACTGGGATTTTACACTTCAAAATAATTTGTATATTATATTTTTTTTATTCCAACTATTCCAGGCAAATAGAAACACACTAGACGGATACCTTCTGTATTTAGAAGGTGTTGTATTGAAGAAACTAGATCTACGAAGTCAAGCAGTAACAGTTCTACAGGCAGCTGTGGCAGCAGCGCCAACTCTCTGGGCAGCATGGGTTGAACTTGCAGGTCTTGCCAATGAATATGAGGCCTTGGATTCTTTACAATTGCCTAAACATTGGATGATGTACTTTTTCGCAGCACATGCATTTGTAGAATTGAAATTGTCAGAACAAGCTCTTGAAGCATATATGGTTCTTGCTGGGGCTGGTTTTGAAAAAAGTACTTATATAACTGCCCAAATGGCAATTGCACATCACGACAGGAGAGGTATAGAAATTCATTTATTTCTTTCTTTCTTTTTATACATATACTAGGAGTCCCGCCCCAGCTTCGCACGGGTATAAAGCATGTAGCCTATGTCACTCAGTGATAATCACAGTATTTCGCTACTCCATATTGAATTTTATTATACATATAAACCTTCCTCTTCAATCACTCTATATACTTAAAAAAAAACCGCATCAAAATCTTTTGCGTAGTTTTAAAGATTTAAGCAAACATAGAGATATAAGGACAGACAGAGAAAGTGACTTTGTTTTATACTATGTAGTAACATTTATAGCTACTACTATTTTGATAATTGTCATATTTTTACCATACTTATCCAAAGACTAAATTACGTTTAGCTGTCATTTATGTTTTGTTTTTCCATGTCATAGTCGTTTTATACCACGTTTTATAGCGACTTGACGGGATAAAATAAATGCGGTCGAACGGGATAAAAAGTATCCTATGTCCGTCTCCTGGTTCTAAGCAACCTCTCCACCAATTTTCAGCCGAATTGGTTCATCCGTTCTTGAGTTATAAATAGTGTAACTTAGACCAACTTTCTTTTATATATATATATATATATACAGTCAGGAGCAAAACTGAGTCAATGTACTGACTTTGACTATAACATCGAATATATTAATTATTACCAAACTCATTTTGAATGCTGCATATTTTTATGTAAAACTACAACTTATCAAGCACACGATCCGCACAAAAAATTCGGGTATTTATAGTGTTATAGCTATAGTAAAATTATCCTCGACTGACTCACTTTTGCACCACTTGTGAAACACATTCAATTCGGGACTTCAATATTTCGTCTAAAGGCCCGTCGCCTATTTCAAGTCAGTTAATCTGTTCTTGGGACTTTTGACAAGTTTTTGACAACAGCCAGGTGAAATTTTGTACCACTGTTCTTGAACCAGGATGCGTAAATCGTTGAAGTTCGATGGTGAAGCTTCATATTCACTGAAAAGTTTGCTTTTCAGATGTGAGCCCAGATTTTCAACAGATTTTCATTAGGTTTACATCCGGACTTAATAGGACTTTAAGATGGCCATGGCAAGATCTTAAAACATTTAATTAAATTTAATTTAAGTTGCTTGTCGAGCGAACCTTTCACTATTTGTGACGCGTGTTCGTCGGATCGTTACTCTGTTGAAATATTTCTTCATTTTCAGGACATGGCATATCCATGGCATATGGCATGGCCTTCAAACAGATGTGTTCTCAGAATTCTCCAGTACATCTCTCCACTCATATTCCCTTCAATTCAAATTAATTAAATATGCATTGGTCCAACGCCGTAAGCTGTTATGCAACCCCACGATTTAATTTTACCACCACCATGTTTTACAGTTTGTGTATAATCTTTTCCTTTCTTGTCCAATTCCATGGACTACCATCTGTGCTGTATCTGTAATTTTAGTCTCATCTGACTATATGACTCTCATCCAATTATATAAATCCAGTTAAAGTGTTGTTTCATAAATTGTTCTCTTGCTTTGACATTTTACTACTAGGAAGCGGCTTTTTTTTCTTTCAACAGCTCGGAAATTGGCATTGTGTAAGGCTCGACGAACAGTACACCTCCTAATGTGTGTGCCTGTATAATTCTTATTGCCTCGGAAGCTAAATATGCTCGAACAGACTCAAAATAGAGGACCATTTTTCTCACATCTCTGACGGATAACTTTTTTGATCGACTACCGACATTATTGTGCACAGGGTATTATTATTATTTTTTTTCCTTATAACTGTTGATCGACTAATGTATCACTATTGAGAGATAAATCTTGTGGATTTCTTTTTTCTCAAATAAGTTTTTGATCGATTTTATACTATTCGTTGAAATCGCTTTCATGATTCTGTTGGATAGTCTTACAAATAAAAAAAAGGCTTCAACCGTTCATGATGGGCGTCAATACGACTTTGATAAGTAACCAGACAAATCAAAACTGTTTATTTACATTAACTCTAACAATTAAAAAAAATGTGAATATACTGACATACAGTAGACGTTTTGGACGCGGTGCAAAAGTGAGTCAGCCGGTGGAAATTATTTCATAGCTCAAAACTATAAATATCAAAAATTTCTAATGCGGATCGTGTACTTAATAAGCTGTAGTTTTTCATAAAAATATGCAAAGTTCAAAATGAGAGTGGTAATAATTAAAATATTCGATGTTATAGTAAAAGTCAGTACATTGACTCAGTTTTGCTCCTGACTGTATATATATATATATATTTAGAAAAGAGAAAGAAAAATTAAAAAAGCACATGTATAAAGGTGGACTTATCCCTTAAAGGGATCTCTTCCAGTCAACCTTTGAGTAATAGAAGGAAAAGGACAAGAATAGAAGAAGAAAGAGAGTATGGGTCATATAGACAAAAAAGTACATATAAATTTAAATTTGAAATTTGGTTTTTTTGTTTAAAATTCCTAATTTATTAGGGTTTTTTTTAGTTAAATTTCAGTTTTTGACTTATACCAAGTATAGAAAAAATAAATGTGCGCAGAATTTATAGCCTGTCTGTATGTACTCAAGTATCCAGAATCAACAGATCTGAGTACTATAGTTAATTATTATTATTATTATGTTTAATATAAATATATGTAATGATTTGTGTCTGTTAGGCCCATGTCATCTTTACCATATTATTGAAAACTGATTTCTTTTGTGATATCTCTATCTCTTTTTCATTTGTTTAAATGTTTTCCTTATTACAGATGTAGATTCATCATTGACTTTATTTAGAGATTTGTATCAAAATGATCCATATCGTTTGGATAATTGGGATGTCTATTCACATCTGTTGTATTTAAAAGATAAAAGAATGGAATTAGCAAATTTAGCACAGAAAGCTGTCTCAATTGACAAATATCGTGTTGAAACATGTTGTGTTATTGGTGAGTGTAGAACTACTATTTTAGCAATGCTTAATTTGGAATATAGACCAGTTCTCCCATGATACAATGGTTGTTAGATTTGCTTGTAGCATATCTGATAATAATTCATGAACTAGTGATCGAGTGTGTGGTGCAAGTACAACTGTGTTGACTTTGTTAAGTTAAGGTATCAGTGAAGCTTTGTTAGTAAAGCTACTACTTACAGAAGCTCTATGGTACATGTTCATGATACAAATCCTAGATAAGGATTAGAAGTTCAAAAAATTCTGCAATTAGAGTTTTCATATACAGTGTAAGCTCCATATAACGTCACTCGATTTAACGACAAACTCCCTAAAGCGTCAATATCACTTGGCTTTGGTTGGTTTCGCTTGTTTTCCACTCTATATACCACTACACCCACTCTTAATAACGACAGCAATTTAATAATATTAAGTACTTTTTAAGTTGCTAAAATTAGTAAAAGTAAAAGAAATGGCATGGTAAGAGAAAATTTCTGTTTTTTGATGAAAAAGTTTTACTGATACGCACTGATAGAGGCAGGAGAGAAGATAATGTTGGCAGACGCTTTGGATTTACTCGCTCTACAGTGTCTATAGATTTTTCTTCTTTCCATTTAACTACAACTCTCTATAACATCAAAATGTGTACAGTCCCTTGAGGGTCGTTATATAGAGTTTGCACTGTATCTGATTTTATAGTCATAGTAATGTAAAAAAATATAGTTTAAAATTCAAATACTAGTAATTCTTTATTTATTGGCTTTTACAAGCACTTTTGGGTCATCAAATTACAATAAAGTGGTTTAGAAAGGTGCTCATATGGTAATTTTTGTTATAGGTAATTACTACAGTTTAAGAAGCGAACATCAAAAGGCAGTATTATATTTCCAAAGGGCCCTGTCTTTGGACCCCCAATACTTATCAGCATGGATTTTAATGGGACATGAATTTATAGAACTGCAAAATTCAAATGCTGCAATACAATGTTACAGACAAGCTATTGGTAATCAATGCTATTTTTAAAAAATCAAAATGCTTTATTCTAGTCCAATATAGTAGTCTAATCTAATCTCAATGATTGTTTCGCCCTGTAAATATGCTTTGTCAGGAAAAAGGCACCAGGATAAAGTCTATTGTCATAGTAAAAAGAGTTTTTAATATGAATGTGGATGGATGTATGACTAGGGGGAGGCCGAAAAAAAGATGGATGGATTGTGTAAAAAATGATATGCATGTTAAAGGAGTGGCACCAGAGTTGACGAATGATAGAGGAGAAAGGAAGAAGAAGACATATTGTGCCGACCCCACTTAAGAGTGGGATAAGGATAAGAGAATGATGATATTGTCATAGTGAATGTGTGTAGAGCTTGTGTAGAATGATACATGTGGTAACTAATCTTGCATGTAAATGTATGAGAATTGTTTTGCTTCTTATACAAAGTTATATAGATTGTTTTAACATATATGGATTATAGCAAAACAATTCTATCATAAATTTTGTACTATGGAATTCCGTGAAGTAATGTTTACTATAAATAATAAAAAAAATGTTTTTCAGATGTCAACAGAAATGACTATAGAGCTTGGAATGGACTTGGTCAAGCATATGAAATATTAGGATTGAATGGTTACTGCATATATTATTATTCAAGAGCAGCACAATTGAAACCAGATGACTCCAGAATGCTGGTTTCTTTAGGTGAAGCATATGAAAAGATGGACAAAATTCCAAATGCCCTTAAGTGTTATTACAAAGCACATAGCACAGGAGACATTGAAGGCATGGCTTTGTTTAAATTAGCTAAGTAAGTTTATAGAGATTTAATAATTTCATTAAATTTACCTGTAATATTTAAATAAGTTAATCTTGTATGTATATATATATATATTCGGAATCTCGGATACGGCTCTTACAATTTTCCTGAAATTCAGCGTGTAGGTGGTTTTGAGCGAGAAAAATCGATCTAGATAAGTTTTATTTAAAAAAAATAAAACAACAAAAAAAGCTTAAACTACAAACTAATAGCCTCCTCGCACCAGCGAGGAAGAAAAACCAGCAACATTATTGTTTTCAAATTATAATTCTTATTATTATGTGCTGGATCTACCTATAAGTGAAATTATATATAATTAGCAAATAAGACCAACTATTTATGGATTAACAAACATGAAATTTTGTTGGAGTTAATGAATTATAAGACAATATAAAGAAAAAATTGCGAGAAATTCTATAAGCTTTTAATGCAACGTAATCGGTAATTCGAATAATGTAAAATATTTTAAAAAGATTCTATGACATATAAACAATATACTTTATTAAAACTAAATGAGGTCTTATATCTACTTGTAGTAAAATTAATACTCTAATAGTGTCTACAGTAAATAATAAATAAGTACTAGTTACATTTAGACATTAATGTCTTGTTCAGGAACAAAAATTAGCTGTGTTCACACATTCGTAACATCTAAGTAATCCTCAATAATATAGTAGGGTTTCTGTATTAGCCTTTTATAAATAGTGTTTTTAAACTGCTGTAATGGCAAAGCTGAAACTGATTGCGGAATTTTATTATAGAATCTTAATCTTGTTGTATTTTCCGTCTGGTATCCGGCTGAGTAGAATAGACCACCCACATTTCTTATCGAGTTGTCGTAAAAGGCGACTAAGGTAAGTAGACCCGCCGTGTTGTATCCGGCTGAGTAGAATAGACCACCCTCATTTCTTACAGAGCTGTCATAAAAGACGGCTAAGGTAAGTAGATCCGTCATGTGGTATCCGGTTAAGTAGAATAGACCACCCTCATTTCTTACAGAGCTGTCATAAAAGACGGCTAAGGTAAGTTGATCCACCGTGTGGTATCCGATTGAGTCGTATAGACCACCCTTTTTCGTATCGAGGTATTGTAAAATAATGTGACATGTTTATAATATACTGTGCCGACCCCACTTAGAGTAGGATCAGGGCAGGAGGATGATGAACTTTGTCATGAACTTTTGACTGGCCTGTTGGAGCAGTGGGTAGTGACCCTATCTTCAGTTCCGCGGGTCGCAGGTTCGATTCCCGCCGAGAGCCAACATTTTCTATAAATGAATTTGTTGGTCTTTGAGCCTGGGTGTATATTTGTATTTAAGTATGTATTTAAAAAATACATAAGTATATATTCACCAGTTGTCTGTCATTCATAACACAAGTATTAAGTTACTTACTTTAGGGATGGACGACCGTGTGTGTAAGTGTCCCATATATTAAAAAAAAAGACATATCATCCATACCATCCTGTATATGACTAAATGGCTCAAAAATTATTGTAATTAATTATAATGTCCATTTAAGATTATACGAGAAGTCAAACATGCCGAACAGTGCTGCAGCGGCGTACACAGCAGCGTGCCAGGACCCAGCCAACGCTGGCAGCAAAGAGTTGCCAGCAGCCCAACGTTACCTCGCGCAGTACTACCTACGTTTCCTACTGATGGATCACGCTGCACACTACGCTTATAAATGCCTCGAAAATGAAAGTGTAAGTCCAATTTTTTCCAACCAACATTTTCTATAAATGAATTTGTTGGCCTTTGAGCCTGGGTGTATATTTGTATTTAAGTATGTATTTAAAAATATATAAGTATATATTCACCAGTTGTCTGTCTACCATAACACAAGTATTAAGTTACTTACTTTGGGGACGGACGACCATGTGTGTAACTGTCCCATATATTTATTTAATTAAAAATAGATTTATAGTGCAGAAATTACAAAATTACTGTGCTGAAATCCGCGTTTGTTAAGAGAATTTAAATATAATATACATATATATAAATATATGGGACACTTACACACACGGTCGTCCGTCCCCAAAGTAAGTAACTTAATACTTGTGTTATGGTATACAGACAACTGGTGAATATATACTTATATATTTTTAAATACATACTTAAATACAACTATACACCCAGGCTCAAAGACCAACAAATTCATTTATAGATGATGTTTGCCCTCGGCGGGAATCGAACCCGCGACCCGTGGAGCTGAAGATAGGGTCACTACCCACTGCACCACGGGCCAGTCAATTTATGTAATGCTAAGAGAAAAAAAACGTCAAAATGGCTGTTGTATCCTTGTATCTTTAATATTTAAATGAGTTAATCTTGTATGTATGTATGTATATATATTTTCGGAATCTCTGAAACGGCTCCAATGATCTTCCTGAAATTCAGCATGTAGGGGGTTTTGGGGGAGAAAAATCCATCTAGCTAGGATTTATTTAAAAAATCGTTTTATACCTGTTTTTGGGCATAAAAAAACAATAGTTTACTTTTAATTTATTGATATATATACAACACGATTTTCGCCATCAAATGTCAAGTCAGCGTAGCTGGTGGTCGGGAAACGGGTGGTCGTGCGAAATAGAAATACCTAGTTTCGAGCCTCACCTACCGTATTATTTTTTAATTTATTTTTTTGAAGTTTCTTTTTTTTATTTAGAAAAAATTACCAAGCAATTTCTCTGTAATTTCGGAGTTTCTACAAACGAAATCAAATCTTTATTCATCATTATAAAAATAGAATTCGTACTTAGTTTACTGAATGATACAAAAGAAACAATAAACATATCATTCCATCTAAAGAATACATATATACATAGTGACTCTATTCTTTGGATGGGGCAACTGTCCCAGTTACACACATCTTACTGACCCCACTTAGAGTTGGATAAGCGCATGAGGACGATGATGGTGGTTTTTTTACAAAAATAATTATAATTTTGCTTTTTCCGGAAATAAAAAATGGAGTGAACTAACAGCGCCAATTCAAACGTGTATATTTATTACAATTATTATTAATGTTTATTTTATTAATATTGATAAGTTTTATGCTAATTTAGGCTTTTTTTTGGCAGACAAAAGAAGCTGGAAAAAATATACTCAAAACAATATCGGAGAAAAGACTTGCTGCTTCAACTTCAATCTTCAAAGTTACAATAAGTGAAGACATTCCAGATGCTGTTAAAAATGTGACTACGCCTACCCAAGAAGCGCCAGACACTCCCTTTCCTTTACCCAGCCCTAACGTCACACCTGATAATTTCTCGACGCCAAAGTTTACAAGGCTAAATGCCAAATACAAAATGTGACAAACATTTTCTTATAAATATAAAATGTAAGACCTATAAGGTACACAATAATACACCTATCGAATCAAAATTGTTTTAATACGACATACAGGCTGATATAGACCGGTATTAATTATAATTTTAGGTACCTTGAGACCTAAGCTCCCTACATTTAAAAAAAACTGTTAATCCAGTGACGTATTTTAGCCACAGGAATTGATCTACGTTTTGAAAACATGAAGCACGATCTGTAGATCAATAACCGTACGCTAACAGACTATTCCAATCACAACACAACCTTGACCTAAAAACTAAATAGTACAGGTGCAAGTGAAGCTATGATAGCCCAGCACTTAGACCGTGCGACTATAGAGACGATCATGGGTTCAAACCCCGGGCACCAATGAGTTTTTCTATTAAAACTTATTGTGTCTATTGGCGATTGCAATTTATCATACTCTTTTTAGTAAAGGAAAACATCGTGAGGAAAACAGCGTGGTAGGTCTTATCCGCAATCCTTGTCTCCAAAAACGGAGAGGAGGCATATTCCCAGCAGTGGTATAGTAACAGGCTTTTACTAAAAGTGAAAGTGAGACAAAACATGAAAGTTATTGTCTTCTCCTGTTTTTTGAACATTCGACCTACACCGATCTCGCACAGGCACGCTCCTGCAGGTCAGTGAACCATTATTAAAAATGCGGTTCTTAATTTTATTATATTGTTTGTTTAAACATTTTGTTAAAACGATATTTGGGGAGATTAAATTATGCCAAAGTTATCTTTTACGTTTATGTGATCAGTGGATTCATTTAATGCGTATCGTCGGCACCAATCTCTATGTCCACCTGGTCCCTAGAAGTAATTATTCGTTAAAGACAAAAGTAATAATGACGACACTGACCCATAAGAAAATTGGCCGCCGGTGAGTGGCCTTGATTTTAGCGGCAAGGGCTGCGGGTTCGATTTCCACAAACATTTTCTAAAAATAATTTATTTGTTCTTCGAGTAATTAATTAATCTTGTAATATAATTATGCTATGATCTATGATTACAGAACATCTAAGACTTCAGTTAATGGGCAAAAATATGGTTGAGATTGTAGTAGTGAATGTGTGCAGTGCTAGTATAATGTGGAAATGGTAGTTTATTGGTTTGCGTTGCACTAATTCTGCATGTTTAAAGTAAGATAGATAGTACACACTCGCATTGCATAGATTTTTATTTTATCACAGATTATAGCAAAATAATATTACCACTACGTTTGTGTTATGAAAATTTCATAGACTTGATAAAGTTTAAATTGTGGTACTCTTATTCATTAGAGATTCTTATATAGTTCGTCATTTTACTCTGTAGTTTGCATGGGAATATAAGATCAACTACAGTATTTATAATTTACGGTGTACCACGTGACCTACATTCACATCAACTAAAGAATTAAAAGCACTGCGTTTTTTCCTATAATATATAGTTAATAATCCGTAGTGTTAACTGTAGAAGTTTGACGAGAAATCATTTATAACTACGTAGAAACGGAACAATGAATATAAATGAAATTTTAAACTTAATTTCTGAAAATTTAATAACCGAAACACGCACAATTGGTTTAAAGTCTGTATAAGCTTAATTGCCGAAGAGCTAACTTTTATATCCCCATTCTAAGAATAAACTATGAAAATACTAGAAATATTGAAAGTATTAATTATCTCCGATATTAAGTAGTAAAACCTTATTAGTCTAAAGTCTTAAAATTCATTGGGAATAGATAAAAAGTGAATAAAAAAAATATTAAATTTATTTCTTACATCTTTATACAAGTTAACAGATCTCAGTGCTCAAAAAGTAAAATTAATTAAATTACATTAAAATTAAATAAATAGTCAAAATGTATTGATTAAAACGTAAACATTGTTCAGTTAATGTGTGAAAATAAAACTACAAATAAAATCACAGATAAAGCATAAAATTTGAGAGCTTGGTTAAATTTTGCTATTACAGATTGAAAAAATTAAATTTGTAACAAGCAATTACACAATTTTATGTACAAAATGAAATATAAACTGTCAATTATAACATATTTCATATCGTTTGTTAAAACTATAAATAATACTTAGCCTCTTCTACTTCCTGATTTCAAATTTCTAAAATAATGTTATACATAAATAACAATATTAGATACCTACATAAAAAAAGGCCAAACATCGTGCGTCTGACTACATCATGATTAGATAATAGTTTGTACCCTTAACTTACTGCCATAATTTACAGTTGAAGATATAACTAATGGACAACTTTTAAATATTTCTGCTATATCAATGGATTAACACGTATAAATACTGTTTACTTTTAGTTGGTGCTATAACTGCAAAAATTTAACAGTGGACTTTGAATACAATTTGTGTTACACAAAATCACAGCAGGCTACTTTGTCAATGTACTTCATACCAGAGAAATGCTCTACATATTTTAATTTCAGAAAATAGTTTGAAAGCAATATTAAATTCTATTGACAGAATTCATTTCAAATCAATTATGTTATAATTACCATTTGATATAATGTAGACAGGTAATACTTTTTGAAACATATTGAGTAGGTGCATAAATTGTGTCAATATTATTAAGATTTATAATATATTTCTCATTAGGCTTAAAGTTTAAATTTTATGCTCCATATTTTTATAGTTAATTCGTTTAAAAACTCATGTATATATTTATAAAAATTCTAATAAAAAATTTACACAGACCAAATCATAAATAGCTACATAATATTGTCATGCCAAAGTCACAATCGAAAATAGTAAATATATATAATATTTGTAATTGTACATATCAATCAGTTTTACATTTAATAAAAGTAATACCCATAATTAATTAAGTTAGGAACAGTATGTCACAGTTAAGGATTGAAAGTGATAATATAAAATTATTAATTATTAAATATAAAATTATTCTATTGATATATAAAATAAAACTTGCAATTATAGTATCTACTATATGCATTTTCCCTTTTTTAAAAATCATGTATAAGTTTATTTTCGCTGAAAATGCATTAGTAGTATGTCAATAGAGCAAAAATCGATTTCTTTTAATCAAACCTTTCAATTAGAACATAACCAATTTCCAATAACAGATTAATTACACAACTTTTTCATTTCATTCATTAATAAATAATCTATAAAGCTGTGAATATAACAGAGCATATAAGAATATATAATTTCATACAAATTTAAGGCAGATTGAGGCACTAAGTTAACAACCATAATAAGCACATTAGATTAATTCTATGGCAAAATGTAAATACTTAGAGTTACTCTGTTAATAAAAACATCAAACAATATATTTGTAGCATTATTTGTGCTTGCTGTTGCATTAATTTCTCTTTGTTCTGTGCTTGTTCCATTTGTAGTGAAGATATTATCACAGGAAAGGATTCTTGGAATTTATAAAGGCTCCATTGTTTGCTGGCTAGAAAACAATAAAAGCTTTACACAAATAAATATATAAATACAAAATATATTAACATGTGTCTGATTCATGACTCATTAGCTTAAATAATAACTGAAAATTGCAAATCAGTTTCCTGTGTGTTATCACTATGGTACAGTGTGTGAAACATAATTTTTTTAGTTTTTCTGCAAAATAAATGTTTTGCGCATTTTCCTTAACATATAACAAATATTAATTATTTCCTGCTGTGATAAATCCAAACTAGTTGGGCTAAGCCAATAGAATAAGAAGTGTGTATAGCCACTATATAAACAAATTACGAATACTACTAACATTAGTTTAAATTTAAAAATACTTAGCTTAATATGATAATATTAAAAAATTATGAGAATATTATTTTGCTATAATGTGTGATAAAAGAAAATATATTCAATGCTAAATGTAGAGTGTACTATTCATTCTCATACCTGATACATGCAGAATTTGTAAGAACTCATTCACTACCCTACACAGATGAGACAAAAATACACAAGCACTGCACACATTTAACCACCACAATCTCAACAATCGTTTCAAATTGTATTCACAATTCTGCATGTATCAGGTATGAGAACAAATAGTACACTCTACATTTAGCATTACATATACTTTCTTTTATCGCAGATTATAGCAAAATAATATTCTCATTACTTTTGTATTATGGACCTCCGCAAAGTAACACCTAATTCTATAAATTATGATAATATTCCATTTACAATTAGTACTTTGAGATGTTCTTACCATAAAGGGATTAACTGGCATGGCAGGTGAGGCAGTACTCCAACCACCATTAAAGAAAGGATTTTTATTTGAAAATATATCACTGGCTGAAGTACTCTGGAACGGGTTCCTACTCACATTGTGTCCATCTTCTAAAATGATACAAAGTTACAGTCAGTAATATATTAAAATAATATTAATCTCTAATAATTAATGTATGTAATATATCATACCCATATTTTTCATATTTTGTTGCCTTAAAGCCAAATCTAAATCAGCTAAAGCAGCATACCTATCATCTGAAATCAGTTAATTCAAGTATATTATAAATAAATAAAGACAATATTTAAATCATATGATTAAATTATCCCAATGAACTTACTTGATGAAGCAGAGGGAGAATTGAATGCATTGAAAACTGGAGTACTGTCAAAAGCAGCTTGAGTCAAAATATTGTTATTTATACTGCTGTTATACTGAGTACTGTTGTGGATGTTTGCATTAGAGAAGTCAACAGGAAAACTGAAATCAATTGTTTTTGTCATTATATGTATATTTTCTGAATATTATCAACAATTGTTATATTAATGTTACAACTTACTCAGGTACAGGAACAGAGTGTGAGATAGCTGCAGGGGCTATCAATGTTTTATTTGGCGATGGCTGAGTGAAATTATTTACTGGCCTCGGTAACTTATGCACAGGTTCACTGACAGGTGTTAGATTGCTCACAACTTTTGCAACATTCACATTATTGTTATTATTGTTAATTGTTTTTGGGACCTGAGATGAAATAGATATCAAAGGACTGGATACACCTATAATATTATTATTGGACAGCTTTCCTTTAGTTTTATTTTTTACTGACAAATTTCCACTAGTGACTGACGTAATATTAGGCGATGTTTCTAGATAATACCGTTTCTTTTCGTATTTATCGGACATGAAATCTTTAACGCTTTGTTCATCCGTAAAGTTCACACTTTCACCCTCATAAAGGCCTAACCACACGCGTCTGCAAAAATCATTTCCTCTTACTTTTATATATTCTATCTCTTCTTGTGTAAAAGTAGCCATGGATATAGATTTTACTCGATGAGGAGGAGTAAGACCTCGCCTGAAACATTAGTCATTGAAGCTCGTTGTTTACTCAAATAATTAACTATAATGCAGATTTCATACTTACAGCATTCCCGAACATTTTGAGCACACAAAAGAACCAATCGTAGTATTCACATACGTAGGCCCTCTCTGATTACAATCTAAACAATACTTATTCCCGTTTAAAGATATAAGTTCACGTAAGATTTCTAAATTTTTGTCATCTTGTTTGCGACGGCTTGCAGCCATTTTCGATATATAAAATTGTACGAGACCAACACTAATACAATTTTTTTTTGTGTGTTCTTTTAATTTGTCTTTGCTTTTCAGTTTTCTTGTTATTTCACAGACAACTTAAGTAAGCACAAATTACGTTGCACTTGCAAATGAATTGTACAGACTACTTACTAACATAGATTATTAACTATAAAATAGATGGTTGTGATTCATACATTGGCGCGAGCCTATTTTCGGTGGTATGGGGGGGTGCAGAGTAGCACTATAGCTACTTACATTCTCATTCATAAAAAACTATCTGCCTCTCACCCGTTTCATTCATAAAAACGGATTTAGTCTCAGCTCTGACTCTTTCTCACATATGGAGTAGTAATATATATAACGTATGACGTAAAATCGTCGTAAAATAAGTGATGTACTTGGTGCGCTAAAACCGTAACTAGTGATGTCAAAGTTTTATCGATTCGCATTTTACTCTTACCGATTATTTGGATAACCGGTTTTCCTGTAACATATTAATAATGATTTTTAGATTTTAATAAAACAAAATATTTAAGGAAATTCTTTAATAGACTTTTACTGTAATAAAAAAAATTATATTCAACAGCCGTTTTACATTTCTATGTGCATGCTTCTTAAAAAAAAAGTTTTTTCCTAAACACGCTAAAAGTGCAACTTCAAAAATGATTACTATTTTTAAATAGGAAACAGAATCGGCGATCATGTATCTTGAAAATATAGGAATTGTAATTTAAATTATTATATATTATTATTAAATATAATTAATTATAAGTATTCACTCGAAAACAAATTTACAAGATTAGTATTTGAAACAATAGATGCTTTCGTTTTTACCGTTTTAGTATTTAGGAAAAAACATTATACTTAAAAGGAGTATACTTGATGGTAAATTATAAATATTAGTCTTTTTTAGATATATTGGTAGTAGTTTTATAGAATATTAGTGGTTTTTATCTCTAAGTATAATATTTTCCATCAAACCAGTTAACACTTCGGATTTATACATATAAAGTAAGAATTAAATTGTGAAATTTTGCCATAATTAATGTGCCAATTGATACCAAGCTTTTCGATGAAAGAAAACATCATGAGGAACTATACTCCATGGGTTAAGTATTTAACTAAATGTAAACATGTCAAAACAGGTAGTTTATAGTAGGCATTATCTGCCTACTATAAAGTACCTTTTTTATTACAACACATTATACTAACATTTAATATAATTTTTAATTCTTTTAAAGAATTTAAAATTATTGATAGTATTCGCACCACTTTATTATGGCGTGATTGCTATCAATAATTTTTACAAACTTTGAAACAATAAATAAGAATTATAAAATTTTTAAAGAAAACGATGGATAATAATTAAATTAAATACACTAAATTACTACACATTTAAGTATCACAGAGTGAAGCTCGTAGAATATTGATATTATGTTGCGTTGGTTAATCCAATTACCATTTTAGGTAGTTTACTTGGCTAATTTGTATCTGCTGAATTTTATTAAATTATATATTGCTGTTTTGCTATACTAAAGGTATAAATATTTAATTTTAGAAAATACCAATCAATTTATGAAAATTACATTTATAAATAATAAATATTAGAGATATTCTTTTGACAACTGCAGTTGAATCCCAATTTTTTCATTTGTTAATAATATTATTGTTATGACATATTTGTCACTCCTGAATCACATGGTTTTGTTTGTTTACATCTTGTTATGTTTCTATACTTATGGAGTATATATAGTAAAATAATAAAAATTTTGAATCAATTTTTAAATGTTAATAATAGTAATATTAGTTAGTTACTTTTGCCTCATGTATCATAGTTCTATAACTTTACTTGCGATAAAATTTTCCATTTCCATTATCGTTTTCCAAGTATCTGCAGTACTGTGAATTCTCCTTAATTGATACACCGTTGTCTAACTCGCATTATGATTACGATTATGCAAAAAACTTTTAACAAATCATATTTATGATTAATGCAAATTAACCAGGAATTATAGGTTTTTAAGTTATATACATTTTTGACTAATTAACACTTTACATGCCATATAATGCCATTCCAAAGATATAAGTTTTTGTGATGGATAATATAATTTTAACTAGATCAATTCTTTCAGTTTTATTAGACAATAGCGTAATTATAAAAATTTCACAATTTAAATAATCCTGTTTTGAAAATATATTACTCCCAGGATTGCTCAGGTTTTTAGTTTTGCTACACAAGTAAAAACACGTGTTTTGAATAGGAATAAATGGTGTTAATGTTAAAATACACAATTTTTAGCAGCAATACAGGCAGAACTCATATTTCATTATAAGCCCGTCGTTTAAGCAAACTAACAATTAAACTAGCAACTAAGCAATTGTTATTCATTTTCCTGAGTAATGAAAATTTTAAACCCATTCATCTCAAAATATAAGTTTTTGAGTTGTACCGCTATTGCTGCACATGACCGATATATCAATATACTGAACCGGTAATATGATATGGCTTGGGTCTGGAAAATATTTCTGATGGAATACAAGATACTATAACTATCAAACAATAATATTAACCAATCATGTTTTAAACAATGAAACCAAATTATGATCCGTTCTAGTGTGCTAGAGCCCCATTATCCACGGATTTGAGAAAAAATCCATTGGGTCCTAGTTAAGAAGTTTCAAACTTCATAATGTTTGTCAATTATACTAATATGAATACTATTTTGAAGACACAACCTTCTCTTGAGTCCTCTAGCATTGAAGCGGACTTTTACAGCCTTATTCCAAAATTCCGAATGGTTCAGGCGGCAAAATAAATTGTTAGTGAATAAAAGCATTCGCGCTGTGAAAATGTTATTACTAATGTCAATAAATAAGGCTAAATAATTATGATTCGACTGAAGCTCTTCATATATGTTCATCTGCATCATCGGGCTCGTGGACACTTCCCGGCGGAAGAGTTCGCAGCATATTTAACCTGTAATAAATAAGTTATTCTTTAATAATGTATAGATAGAACATTAGTTTGCAAAGGTAGTCTTACAGACAATCTTGGCATTGATATTCCCTGAGTAGAATAGACCACCCTCATTTCTTACCGAGGTGTCGCGAAAACCGATTAAGGTAAGTTGACGTCGGGCAGGCGACCGGTCGTAAGATACCAAATCATGTGATAACATGTTTAAAACATGTTGTGCCTACCCCATTTAGAGTGGGATAAGGGTAGGAGAATGATGCATTGACAAATAACAGAGATTTTAAATTTTAAAAATATATTTTTAGCTTCTACTGGTCTTAAATAGTGTCTGGAAAATATTTTTTTCGTGTCTATAACTTTGTCTACAGTTATATTTTAAGTATAGAATAGAGACTATAATTATAAATTTTGTTTTTTTAATAATAAAATATAAGAGGTATCTGTGACAATCTTTGAGTTATGTTAAATATCTTTGATTTTGTACTGTTAGCAGTACCAGGCTAAAAATATTATGCTTTCCAAATATTGTATTGTATGTGACAAAGTTCCAATGATCATCACTAATATGTCTTTTAAGCTATTCTTATATCACACACTTTTTTGCATCACTATAATAGAGGAAAAATTGTACCAAACATTTTTTGTTATATCTCAAACGGATTAGGCAGTTAGCCCATTAGACATATAAGCTTCAGTTTTAATAGAAAGTGAAATGGACAGACTGACATACTTTACATCAAATATTTACTTGCCTTCATCTAGTCAAATCAATTGACCTAATCATGTGCTTCATCCCATAAAGCATCAACAGCATATAGCCCTTAGACGTCATCCCAATGAGTACTCTCTTTGGCTATGACCAGGTTCATCTGAAAATTATTGCAAATACATTTTAATAAATATGGAACAAGCTATGGATAGCTCAGCGGTGAGGCCGTTCGACTCTGTAAAGACGATCATGGATTTATACCCCGCGCAGGCACATGTCTAATTGACAATTGCAATTTATGACACGCTTTTCGGTGAAGGAAAATATGGTAAGGAAATCCGCATACTGTAGCGAATTCTAGGGATATGCGTAACCTACCAATCCGCATTGGAGCAACGCGATGGTAGGTCTTTTCTACAATACTTCTCTCCAAAAAACGGATAGAGGAAGCTTATGGTTCCCACTGCTGGGGTGGATAACAGGCCGTTACTTTAAACATACACATGCCAATTTTTGTGTTTACAAACAAAAATGATTTATATTTGAAACATTTTAAGTCACTTGAAGAATATCAGCCATTGTATCAGATATTAATGAATTCATTGCAACAACAGTAGCAGTGCCTTGACCAGACACAGTTACTCAGACAAAAAATCTAGTTGAAATGTGCATAACTAAATGGGATAGTATGTTAAAGTATCTTGAACAAATAACTTTCTGTTAAATAATTAAAGTATGTCTGTAATCCATATTGTCTGTCGCAGAAAGAATAAAAACTATTCAGAAATAACCACCTAAAACATAGAATATAACTGATATTGGGTATGACATATGATATACAACACTTCAATAAAGCATACACAATAAATATTACTATAGAAGGAAAAGTTTTATTTTTATTATTTTAGTTTTATTTTTACTTATATTTTAAAATTAAAAAATAAAACTTCCCTATATTATCACAGTTCAATAAAAACACTAAGGATATACTATAATGCTATATGCTTCGAGGTCCCTGCTTTAATAAATGTATATATAAATTGAAAAACACTAGCTTAAATTGTACTATATATTATAGAAAAAGAATATAGCACGAAAAATACTATATTTTTATCGCTAATTGCAATTGTCGTGCTTTTTTTAATTAACTGTGAATGGAACGCACCCGCAGCCCTGCATAGGGAATGTAGGAACGAAACTCATTCATGTATTTACGGGGCTTAGTTAGTTAGTAGCTCTAACTCCGTGTCATTATCCAGCGAAAAGTAATAAAAAATAATCATGGAAAAATAAATAATGATTGAAAATAGATGTGTCCTATTTTTTTCCTGAATTTCCTAAAAGTACTATATTTTTTTGATTTAAAAAGAAAAATAGTATTTTTCTTCAAAAAAAAGGTGGCAACCCTGATCGCGCCTTTTTTGATTAAATAGGGGCAACACTGTGCCGTTATTGTTTTCGGTGGGGACTGGAGTGGGGAGTCTTCCATTTGATAAAACGTTTCAGTGACATTCAGTCCTTGTTCGTCATTCAAGAGAAGTGCATCTCGGAACGGGAATTGTGGTATTCCTATTATATCGTGTTATTGTATATAGTGTGCGTTAACAAGAAGTTTGTGGAATTGTCTAATTTTAATTAAAAATCATTTGTTGGTTTATATATTTTTGCGTAAGTAAAAAGTGATTACAGTTATATATTACGTATAACGAACGTTTTAGGTGAGTCACTACGTTTCAATTTTCTTCGTATTAAATAGTGCAAAAGTATAGTTTATTTGTTATTAAGTTTTGGATAACTACTCACATTTTATCCGAGAATGTTTGTTGAAATTCAAACATTTGAGTTGTTGAGTTTGTGATAGTGAATGTATATAGTGCTTGTGTATGGTGGTGGCGGTGGTGGAGGTTTGTGCATGTGTTTTTTACGAATCCTGCATGTATCAGGTATGATAACCAATTGTCCACTCTACATTTAGCATTATATACATTTTCTATTTTACTTCATCGCCGATTATAGCAAAATAATTTTATTATTACTTTTGCATAATTACTCTGTTTTAATCATAGCTTAGGTAAATATAGATTATAGTATAGTAAATATACATTAGCTTCAAAAGCGCGCTACTTTGTAAGACGTTTTATTAACGGGCTAGCCATTATAAAGGTGTCGTACTGATTTCTGAAATTGCGCAGTTTTGGTAATTCGTACGTCATTAATTTTTACAATTTTTTTTGTAATGGTTATGTGTTGCGGTTGGCAAAGAGCCGGTATTTGGCACCTGCAATACATGTAAAACCTTAATTCTTTTCCCAGTCGCTTTTGGCTACTGATGTTTGAGTGCACGCTTACATCTGTGGCTGAAATTACGGGAATCTAACTTAGCTTCATAAATTCAGACTTCACTTGAGTATTAGTTACCTCAAATGCATTTTCTCAAATTACAGAGGTCCTGGTGGTTGACGCTACTGTTCGGCCTGGCGCTGTTCGAGCGCTCGAGGCGACGGCGGAGCGACAGCAGCTGCGGCATAGCTGGACGGGCCGGCTTACATCTGTGGCTGAAATTACGGGAATCTAACTTAGCTTCACAAATTCAGACTTCACTTGAGTATTAGTTATCTCAAATGCATTTTCTCAAATTACAGAGGTCCTGGTGGTTGACGCTACTGTTCGGCCTGGCGCTGTTTGAGCGCTCGAGGCGACGGCGGAGCGACAGCAGCTGCGGCATAGCCGGACGGGCCGGCCTGGGGTGAGGGGCGGCGGCACGTCTCCATTGGCAGCAGCGAGGCCAGACCAGCGTAGCTCGTGGGGTCACGAGGCCAGCTGTCGGACTGCCCTCCTGTAAAATTAATCCATTAATTTCATTCAATCCATTAATTTTTACATTTTTTTTTTGTAATGGTAATGTGTTGCGGTTGGCAAAGAGCCGGTATTTGGCACCTGCAATACATGTAAAACCTTAATTCTTTTCCCAGTCGCTTTTGGCTACTGATGTTTGAGTGCACGCTTACATCTGTGGCTGAAATTACGGGAATCTAACTTAGCTTCATAAATTCAGACTTCACTTGAGTATTAGTTACCTCAAATGCATTTTCTCAATTTACAGAGGCCCTGGTGGTTGACGCTACTGTTCGGCCTGGCGCTGTTCGAGCGCTCGAGGCGACGGCGGAGCGACAGCAGCTGCGGCATAGCTGGACGGGCCGGCCTGGGGTGAGGGGCGGCGGCACGTCTCCATTGGCAGCAGCGAGGCCAGACCAGCGTAGCTCGTGGAGTCACGAGGCCAGCTGTCGGACTGCCCTCCTGTAAAATTAATCCATTAATTTCATTCAATCCATTAATTTTTACATTTTTTTTTTGTAATGGTAATGTGTTGCGGTTGGCAAAGAGCCGGTATTTGGCACCTGCAATACATGTAAAACCTTAATTCTTTTCCCAGTCGCTTTTGGCTACTGATGTTTGAGTGCACGCTTACATCTGTGGCTGAAATTACGGGAATCTAACTTAGCTTCACAAATTCAGACTTCACTTGAGTATTAGTTATCTCAAATGCATTTTCTCAAATTACAGAGGTCCTGGTGGTTGACGCTACTGTTCGGCCTGGCGCTGTTTGAGCGCTCGAGGCGACGGCGGAGCGACAGCAGCTGCGGCATAGCCGGACGGGCCGGCCTGGGGTGAGGGGCGGCGGCACGTCTCCATTGGCAGCAGCGAGGCCAGACCAGCGTAGCTCGTGGAGTCACGAGGCCAGCTGTCGGACTGCCCTCCTGTAAAATTAATCCATTAATTTCATTCAATCCATTAATTTTTACATTTTTTTTTGTAATGGTAATGTGTTGCGGTTGGCAAAGAGCCGGTATTTGGCACCTGCAATACATGTAAAACCTTAATTCTTTTCCCAGTCGCTTTTGGCTACTGATGTTTGAGTGCACGCTTACATCTGTGGCTGAAATTACGGGAATCTAACTTAGCTTCATAAATTCAGACTTCACCTGAGTATTAGTTACCTCAAATGCATTTTCTCAAATTACAGAGGTCCTGGTGGTTGACGCTACTGTTCGGCCTGGCGCTGTTCGAGCGCTCGAGGCGACGGCGGAGCGACAGCAGCTGCGGCATAGCCGGACGGGCCGGCCTGGGGTGAGGGGCGGCGGCACGTCTCCATTGGCAGCAGCGAGGCCAGACCAGCGTAGCTCGTGGAGTCACAAGGCCAGCTGTCGGACTGCCCTCCTGTAAAATTAATCCATTAATTTCATTCAATCCATTAATTTTTACATTTTTTTTTTGTAATGGTAATGTGTTGCGGTTGGCAAAGAGCCGGTATTTGGCACCTGCAATACATGTAAAACCTTAATTCTTTTCCCAGTCGCTTTTGGCTACTGATGTTTGAGTGCACGCTTACATCTGTGGCTGAAATTACGGGAATCTAACTTAGCTTCATAAATTCAGACTTCACTTGAGTATTAGTTACCTCAAATGCATTTTCTCAAATTACAGAGGTCCTGGTGGTTGACGCTACTGTTCGGCCTGGCGCTGTTCGAGCGCTCGAGGCGACGGCGGAGCGACAGCAGCTGCGGCATAGCCGGACGGGCCGGCCTGGGGTGAGGGGCGGCGGCACGTCTCCATTGGCAGCAGCGAGGCCAGACCAGCGTAGCTCGTGGAGTCACGAGGCCAGCTGTCGGACTGCCCTCCTGTAAAATTAATCCATTAATTTCATTCAATCCATTAATTTTTACATTTTTTTTTGTAATGGTAATGTGTTGCGGTTGGCAAAGAGCCGGTATTTGGCACCTGCAATACATGTAAAACCTTAATTCTTTTCCCAGTCGCTTTTGGCTACTGATGTTTGAGTGCACGCTTACATCTGTGGCTGAAATTACGGGAATCTAACTTAGCTTCATAAATTCAGACTTCACTTGAGTATTAGTTACCTCAAATGCATTTTCTCAAATTACAGAGGTCCTGGTGGTTGACGCTACTGTTCGGCCTGGCGCTGTTCGAGCGCTCGAGGCGACGGCGGAGCGACAGCAGCTGCGGCATAGCCGGACGGGCCGGCGTGGGGTGAGGGGCGGCGGCACGTCTCCATTGGCAGCAGCGAGGCCAGACCAGCGTAGCTCGTGAAGTCACGAGGCCAGCTGTCGGACTGCCCTCCTGTAAAATTAATCCATTAATTTCATTCAATCCATTAATTTTTACATTTTTTTTTTGTAATGGTAATGTGTTGCGGTTGGCAAAGAGCCGGTATTTGGCACCTGCAATACATGTAAAACCTTAATTCTTTTCCCAGTCGCTTTTGGCTACTGATGCTTGAGTGCACGCTTACATCTGTGGCTGAAATTACGGGAATCTAACTTAGCTTCATAAATTCAGACTTCACTTGAGTATTAGTTACCTCAAATGCATTTTCTCAAATTACAGAGGTCCTGGTGGTTGACGCTACTGTTCGGCCTGGCGCTGTTCGAGCGCTCGAGGCGACGGCGGAGCGACAGCAGCTGCGGCATAGCCGGACGGGCCGGCCTGGGGTGAGGGGCGGCGGCACGTCTCCATTGGCAGCAGCGAGGCCAGACCAGCGTAGCTCATGGAGTCTCGAGGCCAACTGTCAGACTGCCCTCCTGTAAAATTAATCCATTAATTTTATTCAATCCATTAATTTTTACATTTTTTTTTTGTAATGGTTATGTGTTGCGGTTGGCAAAGAGCCGGTATTTGGCACCTGCAATACATGTAAAACCTTAATTCTTTTCCCAGTCGCTTTTGGCAACTGATGTTTGAGTGCACGCTTACATCTGTGGCTGAAATTACGGGAATCTAACTTAGCTTCATAAATTCAGACTTCACTTGAGTATTAGTTACCTCAAATGCATTTTCTCAAATTACAGAGGTCCTGGTGATTGACGCTACTGTTCGGCCTGGCGCTGTTCGAGCGCTCGAGGCGACGGCGGAGCGACAGCAGCTGCGGCATAGCCGGACGGGCCGGCCTGGGGTGAGGGGCGGCGGCACGTCTCCATTGGCAGCAGCGAGGCCAGACCAGCGTAGCTCGTGGAGTCACGAGGCCAGCTGTCGGACTGCCCTCCTGTAAAATTAATCCATTAATTTCATTCAATCCATTAATTTTTACATTTTTTTTTTGTAATGGTTATGTGTTGCGGTTGGCAAAGAGCCGGTATTTGGCACCTGCAATACATGTAAAACCTTAATTCTTTTCCCAGTCGCTTTTGGCTACTGATGTTTGAGTGCACGCTTACATCTGTGGCTGAAATTACGGGAATCTAACTTAGCTTCATAAATTCAGACTTCACTTGAGTATTAGTTACCTCAAATGCATTTTCTCAAATTACAGAGGTCCTGGTGATTGACGCTACTGTTCGGCCTGGCGCTGTTCGAGCGCTCGAGGCGACGGCGGAGCGACAGCAGCTGCGGCATAGCCGGACGGGCCGGCCTGGGGTGAGGGGCGGCGGCACGTCTCCATTGGCAGCAGTGAGGCCAGACCAGCGTAGCTCGTGGAGTCACGAGGCCAGCTGTCGGACTGCCCTCCTGTAAAATTAATCCATTAATTTCATTCAATCCATTAATTTTTACATTTTTTTTTTGTAATGGTAATGTGTTGCGGTTGGCAAAGAGCCGGTATTTGGCACCTGCAATACATGTAAAACCTTAATTCTTTTCCCAGTCGCTTTTGGCTACTGATGTTTGAGTGCACGCTTACATCTGTGGCTGAAATTACGGGAATCTAACTTAGCTTCATAGATTCAGACTTCACTTGAGTATTAGTTACCTTCATTTAGTTGCACTTAGTCTAGTGCTATTCCATCTCTGAAAATAATTTTAAAAAATTAAAAAAATTAAAAATTGTTACTATTCAAATAGAACCTCTTATGAACAAGGTTGTATTTGAATCTATATGAATAGTTGTTCTATAATATAAAAAAAATGTTGTCTGTGTCATTATGCATTGATTTGTTAAGAAAGAGTAAATGGGATCACTTTTAGAAAAATTGCTTTTTATTATTGCATAAGTATGAAGGAGAAATATTGTTTGTTATTTAATTTCTGTTAGATATAAACAGTTGCACATTTTAAGTGATTTATAAATTACATAAATATTTACTTTCAGTTTTATAGAACAGTCTTTTAATATTGCTGTTATTCTTTCATTCATTACACATACTATTATATCTTTTATTAGCACTGTAAATGTAAAGATATCTCAAATCATAACTATAAATAACATCATGTGACAATCATATTAAAATAAAAAATTACTCTTAATCTTGGATCTGAGGATTCTTGAATCTGCAATTAATCAATCAATCGTTTAATCAATCGTAAATTTAAATTTTGCTTTTGCTTTTTAATTAAAAATCAACAATAGTGTTATATAAAGCAATACATCGTCTCTGCTACAATGTATTAAGTTCCGTGTCCCTCGCCGCGTGCCGAGACTTCCAATGACTTTACTTTACCAGCCTTTTGCTAAAACCAATCTAAAACAGTTTTCGCCCATGTCTAGGTTGCCTAAATTATTTAATTCAATCTGCGGAGAAGTGGATATTTTTAACGACACTTTACGAAAATTCAAAAAAAAATACAGTAAGATTGTTAAGAGGCTGTTAATTTGATGCAATCGATATTAATATAATATCTTTATGTGTTTCGTTTACAGAAAATGTAATTGTTTTTTTTTACCTATTAACTTTAAACTGTTTGCTTATATCTTTATGTAATGTTTTTATTTAAATTGCTTAAAAATTTTTTGGTGCATGCCGTGACACCTTCATAAGTTGTACATATTCATTTATTTTTTGTGTCTGTTTTATTATACGTAAGTTTTATATGTAGCAACTACTGGATGTCCTAATAAATAAATAAATAAATAAATACACCCTATATTGCTTTATACAGAATAAACTTGCTCTCTTTTGCTATTTACTCCCTTTTCATCCGAGTCTCATTATAAAAAACTTGACAATCATTTTTAAAGTTCTAATGAAGTATACAACTTCAATTAAAAAATACTTCTAAAAAAAAATATTAAGTAGACCATTTAAGTTATGTCCAAATTATTCATAACTAAGATAGATACACACTTATGATCAATTAGAACAACTTCTAAAAAACTTTCACTTTAATGTTCCATTATTAATCATTTATTGCACTACAAGACACTAGAAGCTATATAAAATCGCAAGACATATCCTTAATATAATAATGAATATAGCTAATTCATCAATCGAAATTAATGTACATATCATAATTTTTATATAACGATAACTAAGTCAAATATGAAATAAAAATTATACTGCATGTTAAAGGTTTTAGGCTATCCATGCAAGGTTAGGTTATTATATTTAGATGTGAGAATGTAAATTTTAAGAAAGCTCTTACTATTATTGAGATGCACAAAATTCATTAAAACTCAACACTTACATTTATATAATGATTAAGTAAATCCTCTTCTTATTGTTTTATAACTGCACGTTTCTTCGTTGTTATATTTCTCATTTTAAGAAATATCTCAACAGCTACTGGTGAAATAAGACTTGATACATTTAATTTGCTTCTAGTGATATTTGTTTCAAGAATTTTGCTAACTAAATTAAAACAAAATTATACATTTTAGTAAAAATTAAAGTACTAGAACTTTACAACGGGAAATTTAAAAATTTAATACACCGCCCATTCATTAATAAAATCAACTTGTTGTCTTGTTATATGATAGACAGTCAAAATGAGAATGAGTGCGTAAAAATATGTATGTAGGAGTGGAGCGAGATGCAGCTGAGACTATTTTCATACGATTCATTCATAAATACGTACATGTGCAAGAGGGATGCGAGATAACATGTATTGGCGCCTGTAGTATAACCGCCCTGCTTACTAACTAGAAGTTACTAGTTAGAATACCCATAGAGTTCTTAACTAGGGTCTAGGGATGTAACTTGGACTTAAAGTCGATTAATAAGTAATCGTTTTTTTTTTCCCTTTAAAATAAATCGATACCAAATAATAATGATTTTTTTCAAACTATTAGAAAAGTTGGCTTTTTAATATTAATTATTTAAATGCCTTCAATAAAGAATAACTGACGCACTGATAGTAAAATTCGATTAAAATGTGTAGTTTGGCTACTTTGGTATTATACAAGACTGTATATCTTATTCTTTTTTTTTTTTTTAAAGTTTTAAAATAATCGATTATTTTTTATAATAAAATCGATTATTTTTCACATCCCTATTATTTAATAACAAATAAATATGGATTATGATGTACATACATATGTCATATGGTCATTAAAATTTATTTTTATTATTTATAAGCAATAAAAATGTGTGGTATTTTATGCGAAATTCGTCGATCCAGTCATTCAATAATCAATGTTTGTGTCAATCAAAATGTATGAATATTAAATATTAAAAAAATTCACTAATATTTATAAAATTAAAAAATTTTAGGATGAAGAAATTATGCAGCGAATAAAAAATAGAGGCCCGGATTGTGTAAACTCCACCTATCTAGTTATAAGCAACGATTTAAGTTTACACTTTTTTAGTTCTGTTTTGTGGATGCAAGGTGCCTTTCCTACTCAACAGCCTGTTCAAAATGAGCGAGGAATTCTTTTATACAATGGTGATATTTTTCACCGTACTTGGGAGAATCAAATAAGTGACACACAATATATAATGGAAAAGTTGAGTAATGTAAGTAGAGTAAGGAAGAAGGAATGAGGAAAAAATTAAAAAAAGGTATAAATGTTTAGGCATGATAACTGATTGCGGCGACGCAACACTATAAATCACGAATCACAAGATTAATCATTAGGCAGTAAGCAATGAGTTTGTACTTAAAACTTATCTGACAAATTGTACTGATTATCATGAGCTTTTTGAAAATGTTACGTAGAAATAAAAAAGAAATACATATTTATATTTAGAGTAGAACAAGAGTAATAAAAAAATTATTTTGCCATAATCATTGTGATTTTGATTATAGCAAAATAATTTTATTATTACTTTTGTATTATGGATCTCTGCAAAGTAATGCCTAATGTTATAATTTTTTTAGAGTAGAGCATAATTTAGCATAGCACATGTTTAATCATTAATTACTCTCTTTTAGAGTCATTCTATAGAAGAAATAATATCAGAGATAAAAGAGTTCAATGGACCATTTAGTTTAATATATTATGACAAGATTTCTCAACAGTTATATTTTTCAAGGGATCATATTGGAAGGAACTCTTTGCTTTTCCATAAATCCAGCTATTCTTTTGTTATAAGTAATGTATTGGGTGAGTTCTAATTAAGCAATATATAGCTGCTATTTCCTTAATTTTTTAAAATAAATAAAAAACATTAATAGTATTAAAATTAACTTATTACAATATTAATTACTGGTAATTGTAAAAACAAAATATAAAACAAACAAGAATTTTATATATTTTGTTAACAGACCACTAAAATATGTAATTTGCTTGGTTACATTATTAGAATAAGGATGTTAAGAATTTAATTAACAAAATTAAGAATATATAATATATGTATAAGATAGTAAAAAAGATAAAGAATAATTAAATAGAACAAAAAATCTTAGAGAACTTAAAAATTAAAATTGCTGTACTTTTTCACATTAAAAGCACTAAACATGTTGACAATTGTTGGACCTATTTTTGAAATGGACTAAAACATCTTTTATAAGGTGTATATTTTTACACAAAATATAATTGACTCTATAATGGAAATGACCAAACATATAAACAATTACAAAATGTTCCATAAATGAATAAGTTAAAATCATCTGACAAGCTTATATCTAGGTCCATTAATAATTAAATTGTTTGTTTAAGGTAGAAAATATTCATGCATTGAAGTACCAGCATCATACATTTATAATTTGGACTTGAAGTCTAATATAATAAATTTATACACATGGGAACATACTGTAAAGACACACAACACATACTCTATTGAGGAATGGCTGCAAATTGTTGAAGAACAACAAAATTTACCTGATGATGAATTTGTCTTCGATTTTGACGAGACACTAGACTTGAATGATGAGGTATATTTTAGGTATTATCTCAATTTTCGATTAGTAATGAACTAAATCGCCCTATCCGAACTGTTCCCATTCCCTGTGAGTTCCCGCCGCGATAACTTCGTGTAAAGGTTCGAAACTAGTCTGGCTAACCCGATAGAATAAGACGTGAGTATAGCGGGTTTTTATACGTTAACTATGGATACAACAATAAAATTAATTGGACTTAGATTTATCACAACATAGTATAAAACAAAGTCGCTTTCACCGACTGTCCCTATATCCCTATGTATGTTTAAATTTTTAGAACTACGTAACAGATTTTGATGCGGTTTTTTTAAATAGAAAGAGTGGTTAAAGGGGAAGGTAAATTTCGTATGGTTCAGCCTGCGTTTGCAATGTAAGCGAAAAAAAATGTAATTATTTACGACATCACATTAGCAACCTCAAAAATTACAGTAATTCTCTATTCCATATTGAATGTTATTATATATATAAACCTTCCTCTTTAATCACTCTATCTATTAAAAAAACCGCATACAAGTCTGTTGCGTAGTTTAAAAGATTTAAGCATAAATAGGGATATAGGGACGTGGGGACAGACACGGAAAGCGACTTTTTTTTATAATATGTAGTGACTAGTTGCGCGCGCGTCTCGCTTAACTTAAGTATCATATTTTTATGTATCTAAAGGTTTTATTATTTTTTAAGAGGATACCAATATCTAGTTTGAATATACAGCAAGCAATTATTAATTGTGGAATGCTTGTTTTGTTATGTACTGATTTATATAAAAAGCATTGAATCTAATCTACATATGTCAGAACTTTTATGTTCATCTTTCAACATGAATGTATCGATCATTTACATTTTCAAAGATGTGAATATGTTCTCTTGTGATGTTAAATGCATAAATTGTCGATTTTCAGGACAATGTTATTGAAGATATAGAAAATATTTCTATAAAACATCAAGATAAAATTGCAATGATGAAAGATCTACTCGAGAACCCTATTATACTAAAAACTGTTAAGAAAATTACAGAATTATTAGAAAATAGTGTTAAAGTTAGAGTGGAAACACAGCCAAAAAAATGTAAAATTTGTATTAAAAATGAAAACAGATGCTCTCATTGTACCACAGGCATATTATTCTCTGGTGGTCTAGATTGCACTATTTTGGCAATTCTTGCTGATAAGTTTTTGCCAAGAGATGAACCTATAGATCTTATTAATGTTGCTTTTAAAACAACAGCCAATGGCACTTACGAGGTTCCAGATAGAATCACTGGAAGACAATCGTTTGAAGAACTTAAAAGTTTATGTAAATCCAGGTACTGATAGTAAGATAGTATCTATAAAAGTAGCGGCCTGTTACTATCCCACTGCTGGGATTAGGCCTCTTCTTTCCGTTTTTGGGGAAAAGGATTGGAGCTAAGACCTACCACGCTGTGGTACGCTCCAATGCGGATTGGTAAGCTACACATATCTCCAGAATTCTCTAGACATATACAGGTTTCCTCACGATGTTTTCCTTCACCGAAAAATGTGTGATAAATTGCAATTATCAATTAGACACAAAGTTTTAATAGAAAAACTCGTTGGTTTGAACTCGTGACACTCTCGAAAGAGTCGCACCGTCACACCGATGGGCCATCACAGCTTATCATATTATCTATACTAATATATAAAGCTAGAGAGTTTGTTTGTTTGATTGTTTGAACGCGCTAATCTCAGAACCTACTGCACCGATTTGACAAATTATGTGAGTGTAAGATAGTCCATTTATTGAGGGAGGCTGTATAACATCACGCTAAGATGAATAGGAGAGGAGCAGCAATAAAAATAGGACGAAAAAGGCAAAATTTAAAGCTTTCCTTATTTGCGCTGAGTAAACGGTGAACGTTATTCAAAAATCATGTATTACAAATTTCCTCCTGCTCTTATCTCACTCTAAGTGGGGTCGGTACAACATGTTATAAACAATTGTCACATTATTTGGCTATGTATTTTACGATCGGTCGCCTGCCTGACGTATCCTGACTTATCTTAGTCGTATTCTACGACAACCCGGCAAAAAATGAGGATGGTCTATTCTACTCAGCCGGAAACCACACGGCGGGTCAACTTACCTTAGTCGCCTTTTACGACACCTCGGTAACAAAAGAGGGTGGTACTATTCTATTCAGCCGGATACCACACGGCGTCATTTTCATCGTTATCAAAATACTATATTACGATTTTAATCTTTCCACGCGGACGAAGCCGCTGGCTATTGATAGTAGTATATGAAAATTAATTTTAAGTTACAATATTATTTTATTTACAATTTTGATTTAATCATAATATTTAAGGCAATGGACATTTCGTGAAGTGGACGTATCTAAAGAAACACTGGAGTTCTATCAGTCATCTACGATCGGAGACTTAGTTCACCCACGACGTACAATACTGGATGAAAGCCTTGGTTCGGCATTGTGGTTTGCTGCAGGTGGAGGTTTGCATGACCCTAATTCATCACCTTGCAGGGTAATAATCTTTAATATTTAAATGAGTTTATCTTGTATGTATATATATATAAACGGTTGGAAACGGTTCCAACGATTTTCCTGAAATTCAGCATGTAGGGGGTTTTGGGAGAGAAAAATCGATATAGATAAGTATTATTTTAAAAAAAAATGTTTCATCCCTGTTTTCGAACTCTAAAATTTTTTTAAATTTACGTTGAATACAATCACAATTTTTCGCTGTCAAACGTAGTCATGGTAGTTCATTTGGTGAACGGGCGGTATACAGAGGTGAAAATAAAAGGTAAAGGATCAAGCCCCACCTGCCCTATTATTTATTTTTATTTTTAATAATAATAAATATATGGGACACTTACACACACGGTTGTCCATACCCAAAGTAAGTAACTTAATACTTGTGTTATGGGTGAGAGACAACTGGTGAATATATACTTATATATTTTTTAAAAACATACTTAAATACAAATATACACCCAGTCTCAAAGACCAACAAATTCATTTATAGAAAATGTTAGCCCTCGGCGGGAATCGAACCCGCGACCCGCGGAGCTGAAGGCAGGGTCACTACCCACTGCTCCAACAGGCCAGTCAATCTCTCTCTTCTTCAAGTCTTTTTAATTTTATTTTTTTTACATCATTTTAAAAATTACCAAGCATGGCCCGTACTATACAATAGTATATTTAAAATATACAATTCATATGCTTAATTATTTATTTTAAATCAATTATTTGTTTTTAGATTTTATTGCTTGGTTCTGGAGCAGACGAGTTATTTGGTGGTTACACAAGGCACAGAAATGCTTTTAAGCGTTCTGGTTGGTCTGGATTATCCAGAGAACTCCAGTTAGACTGGAAACGAATATCATTTAGGAACCTTGCAAGAGATAATAGAGTTATATGTGACCATGGAAGACAACCAAGGATGCCATATTTAGATGAAAATCTTGTCGATTATGTCATAGAACTGAAGCCATGGCTCAAGTAAGTAATTGTAAACATTGACTAATGGCTACCAATGTCTCCAATGTTATATCTGCTAATGAATGTCTGATGATTTATAGATTATAAAAATTAAAATGGCATTACAGCTTTTTGGGCATACATGGATTTTTTTTTAAATTTTAGATGTTTCCCGAAATTAGAAAGTGGAATTGGTGACAAGCTGATACTACGACTGGTAGCACTTCACATTGAATTGAAGCAAGTCGTTACTTTTCCAAAAAGAGCACTGCAGTTTGGTTCAAGAATAGCAAATAAAAAACAAAAGGGCAGTGATGTATCTAAAACATTCATCAATTAGAGACGATTGATATTTCATTATGTTGAAATAATAACTTTTTTAAACAAAAAATTGTCCTTTTTATATTAATTTTTTATATTAATAATATTAATATATAAATATCTTTTTTTCCAAAAGAAGGATTGTTTTTATTGGTTTTTGATTAACTAAAGATTATTGTAAGAAAATTAGGTTTTTACAAAGCTCCCTCGTTGGCAAATATAAACAGTATTGTGCAAAAATGCAGACTAAAGGCTGACTGGGTTCTATTAAAATTATCCCAAAGGAAACTACTCTGTAGCTGTACGCATTTATATCGTCAAAACTTTTGCGTTGGTAAATGATAATAAGCTAAAAAAAAGTAATATTGTATGTACCTAATTAGATCACATTAGATTAAGTACAAATTATCACATTAAATTTATTAAAATAAATTTTTAATTTTTATATTTGTAAAATATACACTGTAGTCTTTGACTTCATCTTCCTTTTTTTATCTGAGATTTTCTATCTATTCTAATGGTTTGTAAAACAATTAGGGATTGATTTAAAGTAGAAAAAAATAGATTAATAAATAATCGATTTTTCCCATTATAAATAATCGATTTTTAAAAAATCGATTATTTCATACCAAAATCGATTAATAATATTCGATTCTTTTCTGACTATTTGAAAAAATGCCTTTTTAATATTAATATTTAAAGGCTAATTAAAATGGACACTACCAATAAATATTAACAGATACGCTGTTTGCGAAATTCTATTGAAATCTCTAGTTTGGTTACATTGGTTTCATCCAAAAATGCATATATGATTTTAATATGCAAGAAAAAAAATGAAAAGGAGGAGGATTAAAATATTCGATTTTTAAAAAATCGTTTTTTAAGATAAAAATAAAAATAAAAGATTATTTAAAATCGTTTGTTTAAAAAAATCTATTATTATAAAAATCGATTACTTTTTCACATCTCTAAAAACAATTGAAA
Source organism: Morpho helenor (assembly GCA_029227775.1). Lineage (NCBI taxonomy): Eukaryota > Metazoa > Arthropoda > Insecta > Lepidoptera > Nymphalidae > Morpho > Morpho helenor. The sequence continues at coordinate 13,646,765 of JARGCU010000025.1, forward strand.
AAAGTGAAAACTTATGATGTATCGCGGATAATTTTTTATTTTTATATTATGAAATGATATATTGAACACAATAAAATATGACTTCAAACGAAAAAGATAGTGATAAAAATGAAGACACGCCAGAAGAAAATCCCGAAACAGAGAATACAGAAGAAAATGATAAACTTATGCTTACTGAGTACATAACTAACCTTGAAGCAAGGATCAAAAACAAGTCCGATTTACGAAATCAAAATTTAAACTGCGTCCGTCCACCAGACAACCATTTTTCTAAACTGGATTCCGGGTTAAAGAAAAACACAACGTTTGTTAAGAAGTTAAAATCTTTTAGCGCCCCACAATTGGATGCACTTTCTAAAGATTTGAGTGCACTTAATCTGACAAAATATATCTCGGAGGTAGCTGCAGCTATAGCTGAGGCAAAACTTAAAATGTCCGATATTCCGGCAGCGATAAACCTCTGTTCCATGTTACATCAAACATATTCTGAGTTTGCTACCTTTTTTTTCGAAAATTGGCAAAAGATTTTAACATTTAAAGCTACTGACAAGATAACTAACTCATCCAAATTGCGAGTGGATTTAAGGTTCTATGCAGAGCTTATAGCTGTTGGAATTTTCACTAACAAAACAGGACTTCCTCTTCTAGGAAATGTGCTATCAGTGTTGATAAATATGGATAAAGAAGAACATAACAACATTTCTATTTTGTTAACATTTTGTAAACACTGTGGAGAAGACTATGCTGGTTTAATTCCAAAAAAGATTAAAGATACAGCTGAGGTAATGAGAGGTTTTTGTTCAATTCAATAATTTAAAGTGTTGAATATTTATCATGTAACTATAAATTTGGTATTTTTTGTAAATGTGATGGCTGTATTTCGTATCTTTAATATTTACCATATCTGCATCCTCATATGTGAAGTGTTAAAATATAGACAACTAGCGGCCTGCCCCTGCTTCGCACGGGTATAAAATATATATCCCATGTCAGTCAGTGTAAAAAAAATGATTAAAATCGATCGAGTAGTTTTGATTTATTCATTTATTACTGCCCGTGGCCCGCACGCGTTAAATTTGGAGAAAAACAATTTCCTTTCCCTATACCAAGAAGATTTCCTGCTATCTTTTGAATATCTAAATTCATATAGTACATTTTTACTTATTTACTTTTACATTTTCCCTATGTATTTTATTTTTACAATTAATTACAGAATGTCTTTAAACAAACTCTTGAAAGAGGGACATAGCTACTAAAGTCGAAGTGTTATAGGGCGAAGCGCTGCGTCCTCACGGCATTTTAAACCTGTAATATCTCCGAAAATGTTCACTTAAATTACATGCTGTAAACGGCCATATTGATCTATATTAAATCAACTATTTATTTAAGGTACTTAATTGGATAAGGATTAATGCTGTATTGTATAAAAATTGCTTCAAAAATATGGCATTATTTTTTGTAAAAAGTAAATGACGAAAAATGCTATAGTGGGTTATCCATAAGAGATAGACATATACCATCGCGGACTTTTCTGTAGACCTTTTCAAGATGTACAAATACATAGTACATTAATTTGATAAATCTCGTAGGGTTTAGCCTGCGTTTGCAATGAAAGCGGAAAAAAATGTAATTATTTACAGAAACCTCAAAAATTACAGTATTTCTCTACTCCGTATTGAATGTTATTATACGTACAAACCTTCCTCTGGAATCACTCTATCTATTAAAAAAAACCGCATCAAAATCTGTTTCGTAGTTTTAAAGTTTTATGCGTACATAGGGATTTAGGGACTTTGTTTTATAATATGTAGTGATGATTTAAAAGTCAAAAAATCTTATCCTGTATTAAAATTAAAAAGAAATTTATTATCCTATGTATAAGACAGGTATGTGAGTTTGATTTTATTATTATTATTTTAGTCGATTTACTAGAAAGACTGGCATACTGTTTTATAATATTGGTACCAATTTTAACATCTCTGAATGGAATATTTTAGTTTATCTATATTTTATTAATCTCACATTTTTATTTAAAACTTTATCTTTAAACTTATTAGCTGTTTTGCTCAAGAACATTTACATGACAAGAAAGCAATACACAAATGTGTGTAATATATATGTGTATTTTTCATCACTGACTTTTTATTGTTATTTGTTTTCTAGAAACAAAATATAACTGTTCCTAGAAATACATTTTTGCCAGCTGAGAAACAGACAGTGGTCAGGAGTTTACTTAAGGATTATTTCATTTCACTCACAAAACATTTGTTAGCTGAAAGAACTCAATTACAAGCTCTTCATGTAGCTAATCAAAGAACTTTACATACTAGAGGGGAACTATCGCAGGAGAGAAAAGATCAATTAGAACAACATCAGGTAAATGTGATATTTGTATGTAGAAGTTTTAAGCCCTTGTGCCAGATGAAATTTGGTTGAAACTGAATTGTGATTGTACACAAAAGTCTTTTTTTTATATTGTGTTATAGTCTTATACTTACTGTGCAGGCTTTTTGACTCACATAGATTTACCTTTCAGAATTTCTGAATAATTTATTTTGAATATTCTAACAAATTTGTCCTTATATTATTTTTGGTGATGCTGTAAAAGCCTTTTCGACTACAACATTTTTTGTAAAAATATGTGATTGCCTTTACATTTACCTCCTATTTTTGTATCTTTTATAATTTATTTCATTGTTTACCAATGTATTCACACTCAGATCTCAGATTATTGTGCACAAGTTACAACAGAAAATTTAAAAATTCTGTTTTTTGTATGCTCTAAACAGTATTACTGAAGTATATATTTTTGTTAAGTTTTTATTTTTAATGTTCTATTGCAAAAAATATGATCACATGCATCTATTCTCCTTTATAGGCAACATATGATAAGTTATTATTGGGTGCACAAAACTTTGCTGAGGTGCTAGGAGAAGAATTAGGGGAAGCTGGTGAACCTCCAACTCTATCTTTTACTGTGATTGAGACACCGGGTACTGTGACTATTGGAGGTAATGAAGAGATAATTATGCAAGCTGGAACCGATCCCTGGCAAGATGAAGATACTCGAACCTTTTATACTAGTCTTCCGGATCTTAAGGTTTTCATGCCAAATTATCAAGTGAAAGAAGTAAGTTGCGTTGTTGTTGTTAAATATAACATTGTTCTTATTTCAAAAATTGGTTTATATATGTTCTACATGTTTTCATCTATTTATCAAATCTCTCAAAATTATTCAGACCATCAAGAGTAAACCAGAAACTGTAACTGAAGAAATGCTGGATGAGGATTTAAAAGAAGATGAATTAAGTGATAGTGAGGAGCCTATAGTTGTGACTGAAGTTGAGCAGGAAGAATCACAACCAACCAATGTTTCAAACAAGTAGGTTACCTTTATTAGCTTAAGTTACAGTACATAGAATATAACAATTCTAAACAAAAAAATAAATAAAGATGTATCAATTTATAAGAGGAGAAGTCATTAAAACAAATTTTATTTTGTTTCAGATATGCTCTTGATTCATTTTTGAATGAATTGCCCAATTGCATTAATAGAGAATTAATAGATAATGCAGCTGTTGATTTTGTTTTAAACCTTAACACTAAAAATAATCGAAAAAAATTAACAAGGGTTTTATTCAGTGTTGCAAGGACAAGGCTTGATTTGTTACCTTTTTATTCAAGATTTGCAGCTATACTCTATCCAGTTTTACCTGATGTCTGTGTAGATCTTTGCCAAATGTTGAAACAAGATTTCAAATATCATGTCAGAAAGAAAGATCAAATCAACATTGAGTCTAAGGTAAGATAATTGTTTAGTTAAATTAAATTAGTAAAAAGTTCCATTCTCATTAAACCTGTTGGAAATTTTTCAGATCAAAGTGGTTAGATTTATTGGTGAATTAGTTAAATTTGCCCTTTACTCCAAAATGGAGGCTTTATATTGCTTAAAAGTTTTACTACATGATTTCAAACACCATCACATTGAAATGGCATGTAATCTATTAGAAACTTGTGGGAGATACTTATATTGTAATCCGGATACACATCAAAGGACTATGATATATTTACAGCAAATGATGAGAAAAAAGGTAAGGTCAAATAATGAATTCTGAAATAGTTTTAGAATTATTACAAATATTTATTTACCTCAGTTTAGACTGTTTCAGCTTTAGATTCAAGATATGTGACACAAATTGAAAATGCATTTTATTATGTTTGTCCTCCTGAAACCCCAACACAACCAAAAGAAGAAGAGCCACCAATGCACCAATTTATAAGGAAAATTCTTCATGAAGATCTCCAAAAAAGTAATGAAGAAAAAATTCTAAGACTTATGAGGAAATTGAATTGGGATGATCCTGAAATATCCTCAGTAGCAATACAACATTTAGCTGGTGGCTGGAGAGTAAGAGCTAGTGCTAGAAGAGCACTGGCTCGTTTGACTGCAGAATTAGCTGCATGGCAGGAAGCTGTAGCACCAGCTGTTGTTGATACAATTTTGGAAGAAATAAGAGTAACTATGGAAGATCCTCACCCTAGATATAATCAGAGAAGAATAGCTACTGTCAGATATCTTGGTGAACTGTATAATTATAAACTTCTGGATTCAAGAGATGTTTTCACAGTCTTGTATTCCTTTATTACTTTTGGAGTAACAAATGATCACAGTAATGTTTCTCCACTTGATGCTCCTGATAATGTATTTCGAATAAGACTAGTATGTGCTTTACTAGAAACATGTGGAGCCTACTTCAATAGTGGTTCAAGCAAGAAAAGACTTGATTACTTTTTAATATTTTTCCAAAATTACTATTGGTTTAAATATTCTGATCCATTTTGGACAGACGAAAATAAATTCCCCATATATGTGAAATATATTTATCAAGAATGTTTGACAAGTTTGAGGCCCAAGTTGACCTTATTTACTAGCTGGCAACATTGTAAAGATGCCATTGAAGAGATCAGGCTGACATTGTACCCAGAACTGGGTGAAGAGGAACAATATGATAATGATGACCAAGGAGAAGACAGTGCTGCTGATGGCTTAAACACGATTATAGAGACAGATGATGAAACAGATAATCCAACAATGCTAGAAGAAAGTTCTGATGAAGACCCTAATACAGAGAATGCTGGTAACGACGATATTGATGTTCAAGGAGAAGAAATAACAATAGAACCACGAAGACCGACACCCAAGCCGGTATATATTTTATATAATGTAAAACATGTTAGATATTACTATCATAATAAAATCTAAAATGTTATAGGTCGAGGATGTTGAATTTGAGTCTGCCTTTGAAAAGATGGTATTGGAAAACATTGCCGATAGACAACGCGAAAACAGGCCACAACAAAGAGATATTGCAGTCCCAATGACGTGTCGACAAACCACAAAAAAAACATATGAACAGTTATTGGTATTTACCGTTAATTATTTTCATCATAATTTTTTTCAATTATTATCAGGTATGTCTGCTAGTGTGGTGGTACATGATAACAATAATGTTTTTTTTTCCTGCAGCAAGGTAAAGAAGGTGTGGAGTTTGTGTTGATGGTTAGGAAAGGAACAAAACCACAGTACAAATCATTCAACGCCCCTCCAGAACTCGCAAGTAATCTACAACAACAGGCCTTAGCAGATAAGCAAGAAATGGAGAGAGTAAAACGGTTTGTAAAAAAATAATTTAATATTTCTGCTAAAATATTTCATAATTTTAACAAATTTGTTCTGAATTTTTAGTTTAACGCTAAATATATCCGAGAGGCAAGAAGAAGAAGAGTACAGTGCAGAAAGCGGTGGAGGGTCTGGAGGAAGTGGCAATCCTAATCGAGGTCAGCATGTCCGTCAGAAATATCAACATCCTAAAGGAGCCCCCGATGCCGATCTTATATTCGGGCCAAAAAAATTCAAATAAATATATTGAAAATTTCATAAATACTGTTAATGTTATAAAATAATAAAATATATTATGGAATGGAACTTTTTTATTATTGAAATGTGAATTGAACTTTTTTATTATTGAAATGAAAATTATTAGAATATGCAAACAACGTTATTGCCATTTATAAAGTTTTTTATTTAATTAACCCAAATTGAAGATTTATGTAAAATGTATAAGAGAAACAAATGTGTTGAGGCCATTTTTTTCGGTAACTTCTTCCTTTTCAATATGACACACAAAATATGTTTCTTAAGATCCGCTAAATATGGCTATACAGTAATGAAATAATAATGAATAAACTTTAAATATTTGTCTTTTTTACCCTATTATTTCAGTATTTGTACAATTTCTTACTAATTAATAATAAATAGATTTATTCAAATTATCAAATATTGAGTTTCTGGGTCAAATCAAATGTGAAAGTCAAATGAAAGTCTGAAGAAGAGACTATAATTAATAGGTGTTGGGTATTTGTACTTTTGGAACGTATGTTTAGTAGTAAATTGAAATCCTATTTCGACCTTAAGTTAGATACTTTTTTCCATGATCAATTAACGATGTTATATGTGAATTTTTATTTTTTTTATTGTTAAATTTTTATTTTATTCATTAATTTAATTCATTTTTTAATTCAATCAATTTTTTTAATCGATTTTTTTCTACTCCAAGATAAATCCCTATGATCAATTATAAAATATTTATGATGGCGTTCTAAGATATTTTCGATTTATCTTATATTGTTTTATTTTCAGAAAGATTAAAATCATACATAATATGATTACACTATAATATGATTACAATACATGTAAAACAGTTAATCTCATATTATAATTTATAGCGAGTCTATGTTATAGCGTAGTCTATACTCTATGGCAATTGGCATTTAAAAAAAAAGCAAATCCGCGCATTTATGTTTACCAAATACCAATGTTTACTGTAGAAACTGTTTTAGTACATACATATGTTAATAAAACTATGTTTTAGATAAATATTAATTATAAAATTAAATACTTTTTGAGAAAAACAGTAGGTATTGAATATTTTTAACAATATCGCAAGAAGCCCGGTAAAATCAGGATAACCTAGAAAAATGGCCGACGAAGATTTTAGTAAACTTTTACAGCAAGCAGAACAGTTAACGACAGAAATCGAAGGTAATGAAGAACTCCCAAGGGTTGAACGGTCTTTGGGTCAAGTATTGGAAGCCTCTCATGAACTATATACAAGAGTAATTCAGTCTGGCGCTAATGACATACAAGCGTAAGTACAATATAAAATTTAATTAAGCCCTAAGATTCAACTTTTACATTTTGTCTAATTTTGTGATTCTTTATAAAAAAAAGTAACATCCTTTACTATCTCACTTTACTATTCCATAGGTCTCCTCTCTCCGTTTCTAGAAAGAAGAATTGGAGCTAAGACCTACCACGCTGCTCCAATGCAGATTGGTAGGTTGCACATATGTGCACATCTCTGGAGAATTCTGGGGATATCCCCAGAATTCCCCCACGATGTTTTCCTTCACCGAAGAGCATGTTATAAATTGCAATTATGAATAAGACACATACATTTTAATAGAAAAACTCATTGGCGCCTGAATGAGGCGCATGGTCTTACCGTTGGGCTCTCACAACTTTTAATTTTAAAGCTTTAAATTCTTTATAAGATAAACATAAATATTGAGAAATTAATAATTATTATAATAAATAACTAATTAATGTAGTAAATATGTATCAAGTCAAATATGCTCCTCTAATGTATTGCATTATTACCAAGTTATATTATTTATTAATTTAGAGTAACCTTGTCACAAATTGATTAAGTTTGCTACAAATAGCTAATACTATTTGACAAGTGTTTTTAGTTACAATTTTACTTTGTTTGCTGTTGTTTTCTATTTTAGACATCTCTTATTCGGTTCAAAAGGGATTGATCTCCAACAAATATCACAGAAATTAGAAACATTATCTTCCAAAAGAACATTTGAACCACTCCAGCCTATTGCAGATTCTGATATTGAAAGTTTTTTGAAGAATGAGAGAGAAAATGCTATTTTGTCACTAATTGATGAAGTTAATAAAAATGTGAGTCTATTATTAATTATATTAATTTATAGTTAAACCATAAAAAAGATTAAAAATCAATTTAAATTTAATAATCGTTCAGAAGAAGAATTACCAAAATTACAAAGGATGTCCATGAATGTCCTAGAATTTAAATAAGGTATAATTTTTATATTTTAGGATGTTAATGGTTATTGGATTTTCCTATAAAATGTACACCCACTACACTGTTCTAATGCAAATTATATATATCCCAAAATTTGTGTAAATATGTAATTTCTTTTAAATCTTTAATATTTAATCTAGTTAATCTCCTCCCTCCCTATTATCCCTCATCCCCCTACAGCGATAAAGAGCTTCCCCATCCCCAAAGCACAGGCGGGGCGGCGGTGGACATATACAATAGCGGAAGCCGTCACCCCTGACCTGTAGCGAGTTTGGCCACAAGATCGGCGTTTCTCGCTAGTGGCGCAATACACAACATCAGAGAGCCACTGAAAATAGGAAAAAAAAAAATAAATAAAAATTAGTTAATCTTATATGTGGGCGGTTTTGGGGGCGAAAAATTGATCTAGTTAGGTTTTATTTTTCAAAAATCTCATTTTATGACTGTTTTTGGGAAAATGCTAAAATTTATGTTGTATTCAAAAGATAATTTTCGCTATTAAATGTCAAGTCATGACAGCTCATTAGGGGAACGGGTCATCTAAAGAAGTGAAAATACCTAGGTTCAAGCCCCACCTCCTCAACTGTTTTAATTTTTTTTTTAAATTTTTTTTTATATATATTTAAAAAATTACCAAGCAATGCTCTGTCACCCAGGTACTACTATTGAAGCACATAATTTTCAATTTTCGTAATTTTCTAGTCGTTGCAAACCACCGAGGATCAAAACTGGGAACACATGCTCTCTGAATGGAATAAAGAAAAAATTAAATTAATGAATGCCATGATAGGTCCATCTCAGAATTGGCTTGATCTTAAAAGAACACCAGATCCACTAAGTATTGCAGACACACCAAAGAAATTTGGTCATTCTATGCTAGATAGTACTGAAGCAGCATATGCTAGACAAGTACAGCAGTATAATAAGTACATATCACATGGAGCAAAGCCAAGAACATCATTGCATCAAAAATTTGCCCAAGTGGCTGAGGAGCTTAATGATCCTGTAAGTTGCTTAAAATATTTGTTACCTCAAAAATATTACTGTTACAATAGAAATCTGAAACAGAAAGTCTGGCTCCAAATAATATTTTTCTAAAATTTGTATTTAGATCTGGTCATATGCCATTAGGGAGTTTTAAATATCTGATGAAAAAAACTGATTCGCCGAATTGTGAGTTTTGCGGTGTTACAGAAGATATTCATCACTTACTTTTGGCGTGTGACAAAAATCGAATTTTGAGAGAATCACTAATTCGTAGTTTAAATTTAAATGTAATGAATGTCGGTTATTTTAATTCAATTTTAGCTTCTCCTTTGTGTAATTCGGCCATTAAAGTATATGAGTTTATTAGTGCTTCTCTCAAAAAAGAAGCATAATAATTAGTTATTTTATTACATGTATTATAATATAAAATTTTTAGTTAGATGTAATTAGGTTACGATGGGGCTGACATGTATCTGCAGATACCAAAGTCCCTAAAAAATAAAGATTAAAAAAAAAAAATAAAATAAATTGTATACAATTACTATATTATATAGATAATAAATACTTTAGTATACAGATACTATACTTCCACCAATCTATCAACAATTAAATTTATTATTTAAAAAAATTGGTTAAAATGCTATTTTATGTTAATACATAAATAAATAATACATTTTACATATTACATTATAATATACATAATACATTTTAAGCAATTTTTTAAAAAGAAAAAGAGCCATATGTGGCATTTACAATTTAAGTCACATGATTCCCTGAGAGAGAAGTTTAAGGAAATAGACATTGGCTTCACAGTATATTTATAAAAAGATTGGCGATGTATATAATAGACAAATTGGGTAATAAAGAATATTTAGAATTTGAATTATGTAAAACTGCATTGACAAACTAAGTATAAATATATTTTTTAAATTACTAAATCATAATATAAATTGAAAATATTATATAATATTACTTACAGAAAGTTACAGAGATGTGGGAGATAATTAAAACCATGGCTAATATCCCAGCTCTTGTCAGAGATGAAGATCCTCTGAAAGCTAGGGGAAATCCAACAATTCAACAGTGCCTCATATCTCAAGGAAAAAAATATTTAGAAAAGAGGTATAAATATCTTTTATATTTTTGGTCTTTAAGCATCATTTTAAATGTAACTTATCTAAGGGTTATATAATTGAAGACAAGAATGTCATCCTGCCCTTATACCACTCTAAGTGTAATACACACAATTGTAATACAGTAGAATAATACAGTAATTTGTACACCTTGAAAAGGTCTACAGAAAACTCCCTGATGGTATATGTCTATCTCTTATGGATAACCCACAATAGCATTTTTTTTACGAAAAATAATGCCTTATTATCAATGCAATTTTAAACAATACAGCATTAATCTTTATCCAATTAAGTACCTTAAATACATTGTTGATTTAATATAGATCAATATGGCCGTTTACAGCGTGTAATTTAAGTGAACATTTTCGGAGATATTACTGATTTAAAATGCAGGGACACAGCGATTGCGGCAGCGCGCCGCGTGCCTATACATAGCGCGTCAGAGGTGGCGTTTCGTCCTATAGAAGGAAATCTTCATGGTATAGGGAAAGGGGAATTTATTCCAAATTTAACGCGCGCGGGCCACAGGCAGTATTGAATAAATCAAATTACTGGATAGATTTTAATCATTTTTTTCGCTGACATAGGCTATATATTTTATACCCGTTCGAAGCCGGAGTGGGCTGCTAGTTTCATATAAAGTGTTCAATTTCCTAATGAGGTTTGATAACACTAATATTACTCCCGAGTTTTTTATTTTCGCAAAATCGCAAAGCGATTTTGGTCGTGGAAAATCGCAAAGCGATTTTGTGATTTTGGTCGTGGAGTCTATCTCCTAATGATGCTTCGGTTGCGGGGCAAAACGATTGTTGAGTTTGTGATAGTGAACGGATATAGTGCTTGTGTATCGTGGTGGCGGTGGTGGAGGTTTGTGCATGTGTTTTTACGAATCCTGCATATATCAGGTATGAAAACGGATTGTCCACTCTACATTTAGCATTATATATATTTTCTATTTTACTTCATCGTGGATTATAGCAAAATATTTTATTATTACTTTTGTATTATGGATCTCCGCAAAGTAACGCCTAATTCTATAAATTATTTTTGTGTATTTAAGATACAAACAGTACATGAGCGATGTTGTGCGAGCGAACCCAGCAGCTGCATTAAGAGGTGGAGAACCTGGCACATTTCCATTGGTCAGAGGTTTTGTGGGGCTCCGTCTCCAAGGGCAGAACGTTCAAGGCCTCACTGACGGTGTTATCGATGACCGGCCTCTGTGGCCGATGGTCTATTACTGCTTACGATGCGGCGACGCTAATGCGGCATTGTATTGTTTGAGAAAAGCTGGGTTTGTATTAATAACAGATTCACAATAATTATATCATCATCATCATCATCTTTCTGCCCTTATCCCACTCTAAGTGGGGTCGGCACAACATGCTATAAACATGCTGTCACATGATTTGGCTGCGTTTTTACGACCGGCCGCCTGCCTGACTTCAACTTAACTCTGTCGTATTTACGACACCTCGGTAAGAAATAGGGTGGTCTATTCTACTAAACCGAATACCACGGGTGGGTCAACTTACCTTAGTCGCTTTTTACGACACCTCGGTAAGAAATAGGGTGGTCTATTCTACTAAACCGAATACCACGGGTGGGTAAACTTACCTTAGTCGCCTTTTACGACACCTCGGTAAGAAATGAGGGTGGTACTATTCTATTTAGCCGGATACCACACGGCGTAAATTTACAATAAATACACCATAGTAAATAAATAAAATTTGTTGGTTCTTTGAGTCTAGGTGTACGTATGTATATATTTAAAATTATACAAATGTCCTCTATATTTATTAATATTGTACCAAAATATTTTTTTATCAATTTGTTTTCGTAAGTACAAATATTTTAAAACTAAGATTTTTTCGAATATATACGTATAAAATAATCAAATAAAAATAAATCTTATTGTAATTTAGAATTGATATTTAATATAATTTACTGTTACAGTCGAGACCAGGAAGAATTCATAGCTGCCCTAGAGGATCATATAAGAGATCCAGAGAAGGGCTTGAGCGACAAACAGCAAACGGAAATAAACTTAAAATACAGACTACAAATTCGTCTTTCAACAGACCCATACAAAAAAGCAGTAAGTGGGATGAAAAAGTGTTTCAACCAAAATTCATTACACATATTGTCGTGTACGTAGTGTCGGACTTATAAATAAATAATAATAAATAAATAAATAAATATATGGGACACACTTATTTATTTATTTATAATTAATAGTTTTTGCGATCACCGCATTTCGCATCCTCAACTATGCTTATACACTCGTTCCGTCTTTGAGGATGACGCTGTAAAAGCTATAAGGGCTAACAGCAGATAGAAGTTTCGAAAAAAAAGGTTTTTGTCTTGATTTTGATAAAATCAAATTAAAACAAATCTTTATGTTAAAATAAGCTTTTTCAAGCATTTTTGAGTTGTCAAAGCCTAATTTGATTAATGAAGCTACCACTGGTTCTGTAATTAACTAATAACGAGAAGAACCAGTAAGAATCTGCGGTCAATTACGTGAATATATACAAATGCTTCAATTCATAAATATAAACACTTATCTAATATATAAAGCTGACCAGTTTGTTTGTTTGAACGCGCTAATCTGAGGACCTACTGAACCAGTTTTTTAAGAAAAATTATTTGAATGTAAGATAGTCCAATTATCGAGGAAGGCTATAGGCTAAATAACATCACGCTAAGATGAATAGAAGAGAAGCAGCAATAAAAAATATTAACAAAAAGGCATAATTTAAAGCTTTCGTTGCGTGCACTAAGTAAACGGTGAAAGTTATTCAAAAATCATGTATTGCAAAATTGTTTTCCTCTAACAGTTCTAAATTAAAGTTCGCGATAGCATATGTCTAGCTTTCTATGTTTATATGTCATTTAATGTTAACCCAGTTTAACCATTTTTATGGTTATCAAAATACTATTTTATGGTTTTAATCATGGGTGGAGATGCTGGCGATTGTTAGTATCTTTTTCATATTCAGTATTAAGACAACTTTGTAATAAGTATATATATATATATATATGTTTATGAATATATATGTGCATGTTTTTGTTGTTATATTGTTATATTACAATATAGATGAGCGTGTACTCGCCAACAAACTCAATTAGTTTGGCGAGATAATTATTTGAAAGAAAATGTAAAACTTTGTTGAAAAAATTTTTTATTTTTATAACGTGATTTACCAGGTGTGGTAGCCCAGCGGTAGCACCGTGCGCCTCTTTCGAGGAGGTCTAGGGTTCAAACCCCGGGCAGGCACCAACGAGTTTTCTAGTAAAACTTATGTGTCTAATTGATAATTGAAATTTATCACACGCTTTTCGGTGAAGGAGAACATCGTGAGCAAACCTGTATATCTCTAGAGAATTCTGGACATATGTGTAACCTACCAATCCGCATTGGAGCAGCGTGATAGGTCTTAGCTCCAATCCTTCTCTTCAAGAAACGGAGAGAAGAGGCCTATGCCCAGCAGTGGGATAGTAACAGGCCGTTACTTACTTACTTACTTACCAGGTGTACTGCGTGGTGGGATGCTGTGACGTTAGCGACGAGCACTCAGAAGTTGCTCGCACTGCAGACGACTATCTGTGGCTGAAGCTTTCTCTCATCAAATCTCGGACCAATGGATCTGAATCATTCACATATTCTGATTTGCAGAAAATGATTTTAGAAGAATATGGTATGTTTATTTATTTCTATATTTATTTGTTTTTATTTATAACGCCATGTGGTATCCGGCTGAATAGAATAGTACCACCCTCATTTCTTATTATTATTATTATTTTTTTTAATTACAATCTACCATTTTAATATGGCGAGGAATTTCCATTACGAACTTTTGGCCAAGCAATGGAAAGTAATTTACGTATCTAATGGAAAGTAATTTACGTATCTATTATTATTATTAATTACAGATTTATTAATATTATTTTCTATAGTTTTCAAATATATCTTATAAACAAGTTATTAAAACCAAGTTTACTTTAGTACCAAAAAGACCAAATTCTTTGTATGGTGTTTTTTTAAAAATAATCGTATCACCGATTGTGAGCTATCATTTCTTTTTATAAATATTTAAGCTATATTTCGAACAGTACAAAGTTTTACTACAAGTTTTTACTTAAGCTATTCAATGCTGAAACATATCCAGCGTTTTTGGGAACATTCTACGTTATTACGTTAGTTTAATAATAGGTTGTAAGATAATTATAATTGGATAAAAGCAATATTATTGCGTATTATTAATATTAATAATACGCAATAATTAAAATAATTTAAATATTAAGTACTCATTATGTACGCATTAATCGTATTTCTTTGATTTTATTCAGGTGAAACCCACTACCACGCCTATGAGAAACCTCTCGTGTATTTCCAAGTATTGACTCTGACGGGGCAATTTGAGCCGGCTATAGAATTTCTATCAAGGATACCCAGGTAAAATTTTAGTATTTATGTTATGGTTAATATTGGTATTGTCACGTCCTATCCTACTAATATTATAAATGTGAAAGTTTGTGAGTATGTTTGTTACTCTATCAAGGCGAATCTGTTGAAGCAATATCGATAACATTTGGCATAATTATTCCTTATACACAGGAATAACATATAGACTATATAAATCCTGTTAATTTTACATGAATAGAATGACATGCAAAAGCGCCATCTATTACGCGATAACAGTGCGCGCGAAGGAAGTCCCGAGTAAAATCTAGTAAGAAATAAAGTCATGTGACCAAAAACGTTGTAAATATGAATATATACTCCATAGGTTTAGGTAATTAACTGAAGGTAAACATGTCAAACAACATGGTTATTTTTTTTATACGCGCTATGACACACACAGGTATTGTAAAACTTTTCTACAATACGACGGAAAAAATTAAATGTACTATGATACTGCATTATCACACAGTGACTTTATAACAGATTGATATTGTGTTACATCAGATAATCTAATGTAATTACTATTGCCAAAATAGCATATTAAATTTGTTTAATTGATTTTAATCTACATCTGATGAATATATTTTTATTAAATCAAATGTTTATGCTTCTAGTATCAAAAGCATATACATACACGATTAACTCATTTAAATATTAACATATAGGGTAAATACATTTATATTCTTTTAGGTATCAAGTTCACGGAGTCCACATGGCTTTAGCGCTACACGATGTTTACATGTTGGGTACTCCACGCAACGTACAGGCACCATTACGTAAGTATATACTCGTACTATATTTTTAGAAATTAAACAAATGCCAATTTTGAAATGATATATTATTAGAAATTAAAATATATGACAGCTAAAAGATCACTGACTTTCTATTCAACATTTTTGCATTTTTTCAGTGCCCGAAAATATAGATGAAATAATTTTTTTTAAAACGAAACCTAACGAGTTCGATTTTTCCACCTCAAAACCCCTCTATATGCTGAATTTCATGAAAATCGTTATAGCAGTTTAAATTAAAAAAAAATAATATTAAAATAAATTTATAATTTTAAATATTTAACATTTAAAAATAAATAAAAATTTAATTTAAATATTTAGTTATTAATAAACTGTCAGTTAGCTTATTCGGAACATATTTGACACATATCTCGGAATTTTGCGTTTCTCAGGTTTCTGATAGGTTTATTTAGCACTTAAAGTCCCTGATACGTTAATCTACCTGAGATCATGTGGCCGTTATCTTGTTTATCTGCTGTATATCAAATACTTGTTTCAAAATGGCTGCGATTTTATTTTTTTAACAATTTTCACTTTTTAGAGTCTCCTTTTAGTCCCTAATACGTTAATCTACCTGAGATTATGTGGCTGTTATTTTATTTATCTGTTGGATATCAAATACCTATTTCAAAATGTCATTTTTCACTTTTTAGAGTCTCTTTCTGGAGACATTTACCTGCTGTTTAGTTTATTTGTCGGTTAACTATCCGACAATTTATCAGTAACTTGTGAAACAGAACCTTTATATATTGTATAGTTTCTGTTGACACCGACGACCCTACTCCGCTTCGCCGGTTAAACCTGGCGAGACTGATCCTGCTTTATGTGAGAAAATTCGAACTTTCGGACCCATCGGATGCACTGAACTATTATTTCTTTTTAAGGTAAAGGAAATCAAATAATACTTGTAATATTATTTTATATTAAACTTTAGTCAGTTTTGGAACCTATTTTATGGAAAAATCTAAACTATTTTTTTTTTACTGATTGCAGATTTTTTGCTTTGATTAGAACGTTGGAATTTATATTGATATTGATTTATTTTTAAAATTAAAAAAAAACCTAGTTTTATCGTTTATTACAGATTTCAAAACTGATTTCAGCTAAAATATTTTTGTGAATTATGTGGTAGGTTTAGTAACAGGCATAGCAGATATTTAGTCATCATCATCCTCCTGCCCTTATCCCACTCTAAGTGGGGTCGGCACAACATGTTATAAACATGCTGTCACGCGATTGGGCAGCGTTTTTACGACCGGCCGCCTACCTGACGCGAACTTACCTTAGTCGTATTTCACGACACCTCGGTAAGAAGAGTGTGGTCTATTCTACTCAACCGGATACCACACAGTGGGTCAACTTACGTTTGTCGCATTTTACGACACCTCGGTAAGAAATGAGGGTGGTACTATTCTATTCAGCTGGATACCCCACGGCGTCATACCAGTTATTTAGTCACCAAATAAAACATGAATACTACATACGATAGTTTCAAAATGAGAGTAAATTGAGAAGCATTAAAACTAAATCTAAGTTAATTATTATTCTTTTTCTTTCTAGAAATTTGAAAGATCTAAGTGGCAAGAATTTGTTTATGTGTTGCTGCACGGACCTCGCTTTGGAGAGTCGTGATTACGATCTACTGTTTGGTCGCATGGACCCCAACACAGGCCTTCGTAGCTCCGGTCTGTTGGACCAGTTTAATAACCCACATATCGATAGCAAGGTATGCTCCTTCATCATCATCGTCATGCCCTTATCCCACTCGAAGTGGGGTTGGCACAACATGTTATAAACATGCTGTTATATGGTTTGGCTGCGTTTTTACGACCGACACCTCGGTAAGAAAGAGGGTGGTCTACTCTACTAAACCGGATACCATACGGTGGGTCAACTTACCTAGTCGCCTTTTACGACACCTCGGTAAGAAAGAGGCTGGTCTATTCTACTCAGCCGGATACCACACGGCGGGTCAACTTACCTTAGTCGCCTTTTACGACACCTCGGTAAGAAATCAGGATGGTACTATTCTATTCAGCCGGATACCACACGGCTAAGCAAGGTATGGTCCTTATGATATATTTATTTATTTTCTTACATATCACAAATAGGGCTTAACTAGTTAAAACTGTATCTCGGCATACAGCGAATATTAAATTGCTCCTGCTTCTTATGATAAATATTCACTAAAGGTTAAAGGGAAACCAAGTCTGTTATGGATGTATAAAAATTAATAATACATTTAACATTATACTTTATCTTTAGAAATCGGCTATACTCTCTTAATACAGCGATACCGCGGCGGAACCAAATATTCCCAAATGAGTTCATGAATCAGGGCCCGTATGGGCTGGAAACTAGTCAGGCTTATTCGATAAAATAATAGGTTAGTATAGCTGATTTCTATACATTAACTATGAATACCACCCACGATAATCTATATTTAACATTAATTTATAAAATTAGGTGTAACTTTGCGGGGTTCCATAATTTTATTTACGATTAGTGAAATTCAGTTTAGTGCTGAAATTAGAGCATACTCGCAAAGCAAAGCTTTTGTGGTCTATCTTTTGAGGCTTCGGTTACGGAACAAAACGTTTGATGAGATTGTGGTAATGAATGTGTGCAGTGCTAGGCTAGTGTCGTGGTTGTAGTGCTTGCGGTTTATCCTGCAGAATCGTGCATTCATATGGTATAAACATGGATAGTAAACTCTACTCTTTTGATTATTAATTTTGTTTTTAACATTATCAAAATTCTATTGTGCAGGTTATTGCCCTCAATGCAGCTGAACAGTTGGTGACCAAAGGTCTATTTGAAGACGCCATTATCGTGTATGACATTGCTGGAGTAAGTATTTTAGCGGAATTTTCTTTCATTCTATCATTATTGGTCATAGATCTTATAGATTTTAGTACCTCAAGGATGTATTGGTCTATTTGCTTAAGTGAATATTGAAAAAACAAAAATTGTTTGTAAATATACATTGTTAAATTTATACATAACAAAATACCAAGAAATGTATATATTCCATACAGCCTCGAAAAAGGCAAAACATATTAGTATAGTCGAAAGTTCTTATGTTAAGCATGTGACCCTTAAGCATTTATTTTCGGGTACAGTATTGGCTAGAGTCATATTCAGCAAATAGGTTTCGGATACATAAGTTTCATTAGTAACAGTTAGGTATTTTGAACTCAGTGTTTGACTTCTTTCTCAAATTTGGACTAATTATAATTATTTTTACATTTATAATGCTTATGTATAATCAATTTAAGTTTTTTTTAACGAATATTAAATATAAAAAATTATCGCATCTAATCTAATTCGTTGTTAATTATAAAATACTAATACTAATATTATAAAGAGGAAAATTTTTTATGTATGTTTGTAATGTTTTCACACAAAAAATACTGGACCGATTTCAAAAATTCTTACACCATTGGAAAGCTGCATCTTTACTGAACATAGGCTATATAACATTTTCAAAGCAAAAAGGGATCTGTTATAAAAATGTAATAAGATGAATGATGAAACCGCGGGATATTACTAGTCAAATATATGTTACCGCACGATTAATAGACTAAGGAATGCGTCACATCTAGTGGTGTATATAAAATTATAATCAATATTTATATCAAGTGCTATAGTTATGACCTATTGCATCTTTAAATAAGATACTCTTTTGACATAATTATTTAGGCGCGACGATTGTGGCTCCACCTTAAAGTTGTTAGAAATGGAAATAGTAAAATGTCATCTCTTTAGTTATTTAATAATAAAAACGCGGTAATCACGTAAGCAAAGGAGGGACTTAATAATTGTCTATAAAATAGCCGAGCTTGCCATAGCGAGAGAGTCTTGCTGTTAGATTTAACTAGAACTGTTATCATACTGTTACGCTGTTGGATTGTGACGTCATTGTACGATTATTAAACACCCACATGTCCAAGTTATGTTACAACATTTTTGGGGGAGTTCTGTTCCTGAGGTTAAACCGAGCTAGTGTTTATTATTGGATAACTGGACCCTCGGTTTTTCTTCTTCTTTTACATATATTTTTTATTTTCAGAATATCGAGAAAGTCCTAGAGCTGTTCTGCGTGCTGCTCGCGCAGGTGGTGAGCGCGGGTGGCGAGGCGGGCGGTTTGCGTTCACGGCTGTCCACTCTGGCCGAACATGTATCTCGCCGCCTTCGCTCCACAGACGCTAGTCCTCCGCCAGCACTGCTAGACACATACACCAAGCTGTGCAAATTGTGTACCTTCTTTGACCACTACCACAGCGAGAACTACGAGGGTGCGCTCGAGGTAAGGCCGCGCCGCGTAAATTTCTATATAATTCATTCGAAGGAAAATGAAACTCATATACTTTTCTTTGTTTGTGTTGACTGGCCCGTTGGCGCAGTGGGTAGTGATCCTGCCTTCAGCTCGGCGGGTCGCGGGTTCGATTTCCGCCGAGAACCAACATTTTCTATAAAAAAAAATTGATAATTTTACGAGCCTGGGTGTATATTTGTATTTAAGTATGTATTTAAAAATTATGTATGTATATATTCACCAGTTATCTCTCACCCATAACACAAGTAATAAATTACTTACTTTGTGGTTGAACGACCCTGTGTCCCATACATATTTATTTATTTGTCTAATCAAACATAAAAAAGAGAGATAATAATAGTCTCATTTGCTTTCACTTTATTTTCGATGACACTAAAGAATGAATTTCGACAACTAGGCGACCATTAGTCTTCATAATTCGGTCCTTTCTGATTGTTAGACTGTTCTCTATTTGTATGCAAATGTCTTTTATAGACGGTACGTTCGTGCGAGCTGGTTCCGTTGAGCCAGAATGAATTGGAGGCCCGTGTGGCGGGCGCGCGTTGCGCTCGCGGCGAGCTTCTGCGTGCTCTGCCCGCAGTTCTACGCGCTCTTTGCCACATCCTCATCGCCCAGCGACAGAAGCTGCGCACCGCTCAGTCGACCCTAGCTGCATATACCGCTAACAAGGTAAACTTGTTATTTAGACAGTTTTACACGAAATTTAATTACATTCTGAAATATTGACACAAGACCGATTCTCCTGTAAGAACCGTATATGTAAACCGCATAATTACCTTATCGCCTGCGGAGGAAAGATTTCAGCATCAATAGAGTAAGGTAGGCAAGTTTTGATGTTGTTCGGTGTGAGCGTGAGGCAGATAAATAATTGGCTATTCTTGCTCCTGTTAATAGTTTCTACTGTCATACTTGTTTTTTTGTAGGTTTATTTATATATCAGATCTCCAATAACATTACATATTAAATAATCCTACAAATATCCTATATATTTTTAAAATAAATTTGGTAGTATCAATTTTAGGAGATTACATCATTACAAATTATGTTACAGTCTTACAGTTTTATTTTTTATACAACACTGCTAAAATTGAACATTTTAATTAATTTTCATTAAAACGTTCAATTGATGTGTCATACAAATGGAGATCTACTGTAATATAAATAATTGTTACAGCAATTAGAGTGGCTTCGAGAGCAAGCTGAGGTGCTAAACACGTTTGCTGGTAATATAGCATACAGGATGCCTGGAGACACCTACAGCCAATTGGCACAAATGCAGATTCTCATGCACTGATTGCATTGTAATTTAATATATTAGTAGGTGTAATAAAAATATTAAAAAATATTTTAATACATCGTGTCTCATTTATAATACTTTGAAGAAACTTCAATTATAATTACTATAATTATTTATATGCAATCAAATTCTAGAATAAGAGAATCCCATGTTTTGAAGAATTGGTGTAACTTTAGTAATAAGTGTAATAAGTGATGTACAAAAATCAAAAGTTTCGAAGCTCAAAGCTGTCGAAATGGACTTTAACCGATAAAACCAGTTTTAAATTGAGCACCGATAATGTGTCGTACAGCTACGATAGAGTTATTATAATAAAGTAGTCCCTTCCACCTTTCTCCACAATAAACAATGGGAGGAAAGATGAAGCTCTTATGAAGTATACGATCTTTGTCTTATCACACATAAAAAGAGATATACAATCTCATCTGTATTATCTTTATTTCTCGTTATTGTAATTTTATGCTGGCTTCCGTACTCTAGTTAATAACTCTATGATTACCACACGGTTACAGTATTTATGGTTTCAGTACAGGTTAGAATGGTTTATTGTTACTAATCTATGAGTGGCAAAATATGGTAATTTTACTAGTCTATGATTTTTCCCTAGTCTATGACGTTTTCCATAGCCTATGATTTTTACCGACGTTAATTTTAAGGATGTGACTTGGAGTAGAAAACATCGCAAAATAAATAATCGATTATTGTTTAAAATAAATCTATTTTATTATCGATTATTAATAATAATCGTTTTTTTAACTCTTTGGAAAGGTTTCTTTTTTAATATTAATAAACATAGGAATAAAGACTAATTAAAGTGAACAACTACCAATAAATAAAAACAGACGCGCTATTTGTGAAATTCGATTACCATGTGTAGTTTGACAACATTGGTTTCATACAAAAATGTATATGTTTGTGTGAGAAAAATAAAAAGAGGATAAATAAATAGTCGTTTCTTTATGAAAAAAAAACGATTATTTAAAAAAAAGAATCTATTATTATGAAAATCGATTATTTTTACATCCCTCGTATTTCTGTTTTGGTTATTTGTAGGAAAATATTCTGCCTTACTATAATAAAACCAAATATAAATCTTGTATCTTGAAATATGGATAATTAATATTTTGACACAACAAAAACCAATTAATACTTGTTACAGATTTAAGTGTACATAAAAACAACATTTTTGTATAGAAAAACCAATAAAAAAAAAATTGTCACATAATGGATGATGCTAAAAACTTGCATAGAGACTTATTTTGCGTCCAGTTTCCTGGTATTGTTAAAAATGATGAGAGGGCTATAGAGTGTTTGGGTGGTATCAAAACAATATCGCAGGTATTCAATTTAACAATAATCATTATTCATCATCTTCCTGCCCTTATCCCACTTTAAGTGGGGTCGGCACAACATGTTATAAACGTGCTGTCACATGATTTGGCTGCGTTTTTACGACCGGCCGCCTGCCTGACGTCAACTTACCTCAGTCGTATTTTACGACGCCTCGGTAAGAAGAGGGTGGTCTATTCTACTAAACCGGATACTAAACGGTGGGTCAACTTACCTTTGTCGCCTTTTACGACACCTCGGTAAGATATGAGGATGGTACTATTCAATTTAGCCGGATACCACACGGCGTAACTATCATCGTTATTGCCCTGCCTTAATCCCACTAACTATCCGCAATATGTTTCCACGATCCCTTTTATTTTATCATTTGTCAACTCCGGTGCTACTCTTTTTATATCAATATCATACTCCACACTGTCTATCTATTTTTCAGCCTCCCTCTCACATTCCATGTGTATACAAACATATGTTAATACATGAGAGTTTTCTAAGGCTGCTAACTTATTTCAGTGCTACTCACAAATCAATGTAAAGAGGGTTGGACTATCTTTTCAACCTGATAATCCGTTTATGAAAAAAATGTATGCTGAGTCAAAGACTACTGCCGGTGTTCTGTTCAAGTTAAAGATAAAGAAAACCAAAATTGGCAATGAAGTTAAAAAAGAAGTTGTTTCAACATCTATTGTAGGCTCTGTTAAAAAAATTCATCATTTTGATGGTAAGGATTATCTATATAAATATTTACTTTCATTTGATGTGATTTTTAATATAAATGAATAATGTAGTGTATGCGGGTTGAGAAGTGTAACATACTTTGTACATTTATATACAAGACATATATGTAATACATAGTCACACAAACTCACATGAGTACAAAGGTACATATACAGTCTCAGGATGCACCACGACAGTAACACAAGAGCCCTTGGTGAGAGTGGTTGTGAAGTGACATGTTACTTGTTATAACTTTATAGTGTGTGTTTGAACCTGTGCTATATTCATACAAAATTAGTTTATAAACACTACAAATAACGAATAAGAATCTTAATTATAAAATTTAAGCATTAAATAATTAATTATTAAAGTAATTTTATTATAATGGAATACACAAATACTAATCATAATTATAGAATTAATTGAATATTTGCTCCAATTAACATATTATATTGTTTCAGCAATGTGTGACTACCAATATTTGCCTATATCTACACCAGTTTCAAAATCTACTACACCACAGTGTGTTTTAGAACAAATACTACCGCCAGAGGTAGTACAGTTAAATTTTATCGAGTATGTCTTTTTTATTTTTTACAGGTACAGTGTAAACTCGATGTAATGTCACTCGATTATATCACTTGGCTTTGGTTGGTTTAGCTTGTTTTCCATACAATGACACACTCTATATAGCATTATACCCACTCTCAATAAAGACAGCTATTTAATAATATAAATTACTTTTTAAGTTGCCAAAATTAGTAAAAATTGCGCAGCTATGTGGGTTCTTTATCACCAAGTTGCCTCAATATCGCAAGATATGAATAAAATATTAAAAAAAATACAACAAATTTACTTGTGTAGCAAAAGACGTCAGACAAAAATAACAGACTATATGCAATAGTGATCAAATAAGAATTGTTTTTTATGTAATTACAAACACAAGACTGAAATATACTTTTTCTTTTTATCTGTTTAACGACAACTCTATTCTATAAGGTCAAAATATGCACAGTCCCTTGAGGGGCGTTATGTAGAGTTTGCACTGTCTTTTGCAAAAATTCATTAAAATTAAAATCATAAAAATTGTTTCAGGGAGTCAGTACCTTCTTTTATCACACCTGTAAATTTTACAAGATCTGATAAACCAATCAACTATTTTTACACGGAAAAAAGGTATCCCAATAAAGAATCAGCCAATGATGAGTCAGTGAAAGCAGTAGATGAATTTCATAACTCAAGAATGGATCGCGCTGTGCCAATTCCTAGATACACTTTTAATTTGACTGATGATTTGCCAACAGAACCTAATGAATATTATTTGAAAAGGAATCAAACAAGATTGGCACTTTATCCACCATTGAAGGAGGAATACGATACAGTGTTGAAAGTAAATAAGCTATGTTGTAGTATATTACTAGTACATGGGTGACTGAGCCTTGCTTGGTAATTTTTAAAATGATGCAAAAAAAATAAAATTAAAAAAAAATTGAAAAGAAAAATTAAAAAATAATAGGGCAGATGGAGCTCGATCCTAAGTATTTTCACCTCTCTATTCCCCAAATGAACTACCATGACTTTACGTTTGACAGCGAAAAATTGTGATTGTATTTAAGGTAAAATTCAAAAATTTTAGAGCCCAAAAACACGGATAAAACAACATTTTTTAAAATAAAACTTATCTAGATCGATATTTCTCCCCCAAAACCTACATTCTGAATTTCAGGAAAATCATTGGAGCTGTTCCGAGATTCTGAAAATATATGATATACATACAAGATTAACTCATTTAAATATTAAAGATATTTGAAACTTACTATATTATTATTATTAATTTGTCAGGATTTGGACTTTAATATCAACTGTTTAACTATAACTTTCACTGTTTACTTAGCGCACACAGGAAAAGCATGAAATTTTGCCAGTTTTGCAATATTTTTTATTGCTGCTCCTTTCCTATTCATCTTGGCATGATGTTATATAGTCTATAAGCTTCCTCGATAAATGGACTATCTTACACTCAAAAATTTTCAAATCCAGTAGTTCCTGAGATTAGCGTGTTCAAACAATTAAACAAACATGCCTCTACAGCTTGATATATTAGTATAGATTTTATTATTGTACTAGATATTAACATTAGTTAAATGTGTTAGTGGAAATAATTATATAAATATGTTTTCAGCTTTTTGAAGGAAGACCCATCTGGTCGTTGAACCTAATAAAATTCCATGCAAAAATAAAAATAACTTCTCTTAAAATCATAGTGCCATGTTTAGCGATTTACATGAAAGAAGGTCCATGGAGGATGATGTGGGTAAGATATGGCTATGATCCTAGAAAAGATCCGGGGGCAAGAATATATCAAACACTGGATTTTAGAATGAGACATTCAGGTAATGTATTATATGTTCCATTTCTTAAGACTTCACAGATAATATTGTTTGTACTTTCATTAATTAAAGCTTTCAGTAATAAGACAAGACAAAGTAAGGCTAAATTCTATAGAATTTTTTCGCCGTGTGGTATCCGGCTGAATAGAATAGTACCACCCTTCATATCTTACCGAGGTGTCGTAAAAGGCGACTAAGGTAAGTTGACTCACCCTGTGGTATCCAGTTAAGTAGAATAGAGCACCCTCTTTCTTATCGACGTGTCGTAAAATACGACTAAGATAAGTTGACGTCAAGCAGGCGGCCAATCCGTAAAATACGATTGAAATTGACGGCCAATCCGTAAAAATTTTGCAATACATGATTTTTGAATAATTTTCACCGTTTACTTAGCGCACGCAAGAAAAGCTTTAAATTTTGTCGTTTTCGTAATATTTTTTATTGCTGCTCCTCTCTTATTCATCTTGGCGTGATGTTATATAAATTTTAGCCTTCCTCGATAAATGGATTATCTTACACTCACATAATTTTTCAAATCGGGACAGTGGGTCTGAGATTAGCGCTTTCAAACAATCAAACAAACAAACTCTTCTCTCTCTCTCATCAACCAATAGTCGTCCACTGTTGGACATAGGTCTCTTCCATGGACTTCCACGCTGCACGATCTTGTGCCGCTTGAATCCAGCGGCTCCCCGCGACCTTGTTGAGGTCGTCTGTCCTTCTGGTGGGGAGTCTGCCTACACTGCGTTTTCCGGTGCGGGGTCGCTACTCCAGCACTTTGAGACCCCAACGTCCATCGGTTCTTCTAACTGTGTGCCCCGCCCATTGCCACTTCAGCTTCACGACCCGTTGAGCTATGTCCGTCATTTTGGTTCTTATCTCTTCATTTCTGATTTGATCACGTAAAGATACTCCGAGCATAGCTCGCTCCATCGCCCGTTGAGCGACTCTGAGCTTTCTTATGAGGACCATAGTCAGCGACCAAGTATCAGAGCCATAGGTCATCACTGGTAACACGCGCTGTTCGAAGACTTTAGTCTTCAGTCACTGAGGAATATTGGACGAAAAACAAACTCTTCAGCTTTATATATTAGTATAGATGTGATGTTATAATAAGTAATGTAATGTATACATTTAAGCTGGAGTACATTCGATGGTGATGACCCGTGATCAAATTGCTCACTGTAAAAAAACTGACCGAATAAATAGTTTGAAAAGAAACTCACCAGATGCAAATACACTTCAAGATATAGTGTATGAAGGTGCTGTACACTTCAGGCCAGGGATGGTTCCCACTCAGCGGCAAGTCTATTATCAGGTAAATTGTCCCATTTGTCCAAAACTGTTTTGACTGGTCCGTTGGCGCAGAGGGTTGTGACCCTTCCTTCAGCTCCGTGGGTTGCGGGTTCGATTCCCGCCAAGGGCCAACATTTTCTGGTAAAAGGATTTGTTGGTCTTCGAGTCTGGGTGTATATTTGTATTTAAGTATATAGGTATACATATATTCACCAGTTGTCTGTCACCCATAACACAAGTATTAAGTTACATTTGGGACGGACGACCGTGTGTGTTTAAAAAAAACAATTTTTCCAAATTGGGTAGAGCTATTTTTTAATTTCTATTTTGGAATTTCTTTCAATTTAAGCTTACATTCTGGTTTATACGATGTGCGGTCTCCGGGTGAGTAGAATAGGCCACCATCATTTCTTACCGAGGTATCGTAAATGACGGATAAGTTAAGTTGAACCACCGAGTCGTATCCGGTTGTGTACAATAGACTATCTTTTTTGTTACCTAGGTGTCGTTAAATTGCGAATATATATATATTATTTGCATGCAGAATTTGCAATACGTATGCATATGCATATCATGTCATAAAAATGATTTGGCTACGTATTTTATGACTGGCCGCCTGCCTGACGTCAACTTACCTTAATCGTATTTTACCGTCGTAAAATAAAATAGTCTTCTACTCGACCGGATACCACACGGCGCGGCGGGTCAATTTACATTAGTCGCCTTTTACGACACCTCGGTAAGAAATGAGGGTGGTCTATTCTACTCAGCCGGATACAAGGCATGGATCAAAGCAATATATCTCTTTAACATGCTTACATCGGTGCAGTACTGTGACGTCAAGTTACCAGAGGTACAAGAGTTGCTAGCGACGGAGCCGCCCGCCGGCTACCTGTGCCATTACCGCCACGGCTGGCTGCCTCCTGACACCGATCAGATCTGCCGCGACCACATCTTCCGCTACGCCAAGCAGACGCTCCTCGATACTTACAAGGCTGACCTTAAGTTTGAGGTAAGCAGCATTGCATCTAGATGTCATTAGTATTAAAAAATATTTCTGTGTCTATAACAGGGAAGCCGAAATTTTAGGCATCAACGTGCCATATCTGAACAATTGTTATCCGGTCATAGTCATCAAACATTTTGACTTTCTAATTATTGGGAAACGCAACCCGCGTTGGCTGTTTTAAAAGCATCAGAATAAATGCGGAGAGTATAGACTAAGTGCGAATAAGTGCGGTATGGACATGTCATGAGACGCGAGGAAGAAAAAGAGAGGCAAAAATCGCCCGCTGGCCACGTGGTGGTCCATATTATCAAAGGACTTGAAGCAAGCCCAGTTAAATGAACCCCAAATAATAAGAACAGGCACAAAGGAGAAGAGAATAAATGCGGAGAGTAGAGCGCAAAACGTCTACTAGCCTCGGTGAAGGTCGTCCTAAGGCTTTTGGGTCCAGACTACGGCTTAGGGTGTAGTGGAGGGCTGGTGGTATAACTGATAGTTTTCACGCCGTTGAGACTAGGTGAGAAGCCACGACCGACTGACATTAGAAAACTAGAAATTCTCTTTCTCTCTGGTGGTGTGAGCGTGTGTGTGTGTGCGTGCGTGCGTGCGTGCGTGTGTGTGTGTGTGTGTTTTCGACCGTTATTTGATCGTCAGGATCATATTGGAAACTAATTCGCCAATCGAGTCGACAGGGAAACATCTGCTATTCTTTTAAACACTAACCGAATTATACTTATTTATGTATATGAAGATATTTTGGTATCATTGCAACTAAAAGTATATTTTTGTATCAATTGTCTTATAGTTCTGGAGATATTAGATGCCAAGACTCGTTTTATTTCTCGAATAAATTCAAAATAAAAAAAATTAAATTGCAGGACGGTAGCAGTCCCAATGAATCGGAATCGGACGAAGATGATCCGGAAGGGCCGAGTACGTCTGTCAATGAAGTAGATGAATCTTTGAATACATAAATATTGAATAAAAAGTCTTTCATTTTATACTTTTTTATAATTTATGACAATCGTTACTAAACTACTTTTATTAATAAAAGAAGTATTCTAAATCAGTTTTATTGTTTTCATAAAAAATGCAAAAATAAAATCAAAGCAAACTCTCATACGCTATTCGCGGGCTAGCTGCTAATAACAGCGACTGTCACGTCAAAATGGCGCGAAAGACTGTGGCAAGATGTGACGTCATGGCTAACTTGCTTGCTTGCTTGTTTGCAGTAGCAACAAGGCGGCGTTGTTACACAATTATAAAAAAGATAAAAATACCAATATCACACACAATAGGCAAGCTTACTAAGTAATCAGTCTTTATATAAATTTTCGTTTATTCTATTAATCTCTGGACTGAAGTTCAAAGTGAAGAGGGTAACCTTTTCTCGAAAACCATAAAGAAACTAAATAATTATTAAATGGGTTCGCGGTTCCAAACTCTGGACAAGTATGTATTTTAGAGTTTTCCATGTAACTCTTATTTGTTTAATTGACATTTGCAATATGACATTTTTTTAAATAAGGAAATCATTGCGAGAGAACATGCATAAGTAGTGGGATCATTCACTCCCATGAGTGGGGTAGTAACAGGCCATAACTGTACTTTCACCGGTCGCTTAACGATCTTTTAATTTAAAATTAAAAAATATATACTTGCCCTTCAACCAATAGCCGTCCACTGTTGGACACAAGCCTCTTCCAAAGAATTTTTTGAAATATATACATATTTATTGTATTCAGATTTTATTAAAACATGTTAACCGGAGCATTCTGCTACATGTGCAATAGTGCAAACAGCATCCATATCGGATTAGCGATTTCTGAGATTACCGTTCATAAACGCGGAGACAAATAGACAGGCAGAATTTCTAAACACTTTAGTCTTAGAAGCGTGAATTAAGAAACACTATTTTTTTCTTTAAAGTATTAGATGTACAGATTCAACGCGTTTACGATATTATTATTTTCAAATAAAGATAAAACTGTATTCGTAGGTAACCGTATACATTTGTTGGACTAAGAGTACTTTGTGCTCAATGTTGGACTATGACCTACAATACGTTACAGCGACTATTTTTTTCTCACGTACTGAGGGCAAATATTATTATCCATTGATAACTTCATACATACAAAGAGATGATATATTAAATGACTCACAAATTTATATCAGTTGCGCGCAGTGAAATAAAGATTAATAATATGTACATCCTAGTTATAGTCAGGTATGAAACAAATAGATAAAACCATTTATAAGAGTTATTCGATTTTTGAAAAACAA
Organism: Morpho helenor; assembly: GCA_029227775.1. Taxonomy (NCBI): domain Eukaryota; kingdom Metazoa; phylum Arthropoda; class Insecta; order Lepidoptera; family Nymphalidae; genus Morpho; species Morpho helenor. The sequence continues at coordinate 13,676,996 of JARGCU010000025.1, forward strand.
TATAATTGCATACATATATTCGAATAATTTAAGTTAAAACTACTTTTCTTTAAATCTTTCTAGATGAAAGTAAAAAGACATCTTAAAACTTATTTATTTAAGACAAATTGATTTTAGGATGTTCAATGAGATAGTCAGGTCTGGGCTTTTATGTTGACAATATCGCTCTTATATTCGTAGTACTTAGGATCCTTGCTCGGTAATTTTTTTTAAAGATATAAAAACGCTTTAAAAAAATGAAAGTGCCGGGACTTGATCTCGGGCATATTAATATTTTTCCGCCACCCGTTCTCTACAAATCACAACTTAACAAATGATGCAATTTAAACTTATCTTTCTATTTCTATTTTAGCAGTTTTTTAGTACCCGAAAACAGAGATAAAACGTCATTTAAAAAAAATTAAACCTAGCTAAATCAATTTTTACCCCCGAAACCCTATACCTACATACAAATTTTACTGACTATAAGTACTTGATATTAATATATAAGCTTACTTCATACCCAAGTTGTTATTTCGTATTTTAAAAATCTATGCAAATCACTAGTTAGAGAGAGGAAGCATTAATCATGGAAAAATACCTAAATATCCGCATACATAGATATCAATTACAAACAATTCCAACAATAAAAAAACAAACGCATACAAAAATGTTCAGTAAAAACATATTTTTCTTTATTTATATTTAGACGGCTGCAACGCATTATTTGTCCTAATCTCCACTATCGGGTTCGTTCCTATTTTTTATGATCTTTGAAACAGGAATTTGTTATCTATCGACAGAGTGACATAAACGGCTAATGGGTATATTTATGCATTTGGAAGCGACTAACGACTATTGCAAGGCAATTAGAGTAATATTTTTACTTGAACTTTCCACTCTATAATGTTATTTTATAAATACGGTTAAATATTTTGAAAAACTTCGTTTTCTGAGACTACTCAATTATACCCCATTATTTATTTATTTATTTCTTTTTATACATATATTTAGAAAAGAGAAAGAAAAATTAAAAAAAGCACATGTATAAAGGACGTATTCCTAAAAGGGATCTTTTCTAGTCAACCTTTGAGATTTATGAGGTGAATTCATAAAAAAGAACACTAACGAAGTTATTCTTAACACAATATGAAGTAAAGCCCCCGCTGCATGTGTCTGTCTGTCTATCTCTCTGTTTGTAATAAACTCAAAACTAGCGAATAGATTTTTAAGCACTTTTCACCAAAAGACAGTAATTTTTGAAGAAGCTTTAATACATATAATTTGTTGAGTTTTTGTTATATTTTACTTGAACTATGACGATAATTGTTGGAAATCTAGAAAAAACAGCCGCTTGGGATCTTTAATCTACACGCTTTTAATTAATTTGAGATGTAAAACAATAGTGTTTAAGGGATATTTCTTTTCTATAAGGCTACAAAAAGTCCGGGATGACATATATTTTTAAGAATAACTTACTGTACCAATTCTAACTTGTTTTTTAACCGTCACGGAAAACTTTTAGACGGATACTGTGATAATCCTTATATTTTTTAGTACATTGGTTAAGCATTAACCTTAACCATTACATTCTCAATATCATGAATTCTTTACACCATATAGTTTATATGTATATCTTAAAAGTTATCGTAAAATTGCTAAAGCGAATCCAATAAGCAAGAGGGGAAAGTGAAAATATATGCAGCAACGGATATAAAAGCTTTCAATAAGCTTTGAGTAATATTATTCATATTACTCAAAATCAGTAAAATTTATAATTTTTTGCTTTTTATTTACAACCAGCTTCATCAGGCCATGCGTTGCTACGGCTCAGTCTAGTTTCGAATTTCTCTCGAAAAATAACTCAAAAGTTAAAAAAATGCTCCGATGGCCACCAAACTTTACGGGAACATGCGGTCATTCTATACATTGTCTGAAAATTTCATAAAAATCGGTTCCGCCGTTTTGGAGTCTATTAGTCTATTTACATACAGACAAACATTCATTTTAATATAATATATGTTTATATGTGTACATGTTTACCATTTGTCTATCAATCATAATAGAAGTATTAAGTTACTTTGGTGAAGGATGACCGATTTATTACATATATATTTACTATTAATTAATAAATAAGAATGATCCATTATTTATTTTCTATTTATAATTATTTTATGTTTAAAATTTTCGATAAATTCACAAAGAAAAATACTTCAAACAAAAAATTTGTTTTTCTTATCTCACTTTCCGACCTCTTAACACAAAGAGGCGCAAACATCACTGGGGCACAAAGCGGCTGCGTTAATCGTTATCAACAGTCTATATAATAGCTGCTTCGATGCGCGTGCGCACACTCGCTTCGCTCTTTCTCACGCCGCACGATCGATTTCCCGCCCCTTTGTCATTTCCCCGGCGCGCGAGTTTCCACCGCGCGAGTGAGGTTAGTGTGTGATTTTCATAATATACCGATAATTATTTATTTCGTGAAAAAACTGGAGCGTAGCATACTAGTTTGTATTGTGTTGTGGTTGCTCTGTTTAAGTGCATTAAAATATTTAGCAAGTCAATGTGTTAAATATTTTATTATTCTTTTGTTGTAACACGCGTCTTTCTTCATTCGTAATTATTGTAGTTTTTTTTTTGGATTAGTACTGGTAAGAATGCATTTGTGTAAATTACTGTAAGTACTGTAAAAATACTTGATTCAATTTTTGTTTACCTAGAATAGGAGACAACACAGAACACGATTATTTATATAAGTCAAGTATATATGAATATATATTTTTGCTAGTTTATTGAATCGCAATAAATTATAATATGTATATTATAATAAAATTATATACATATTTTAAAATGCAAATAAAGAATTTGTTTGTAAAACTAAACATAATAATTTACGATATACTTTACTTGAATGAACTGTGAACTGCATTAGTATATCAAAAATTTTATCCACGTATTATTCGATCAAGATAAATAAGGACTTAATTATCATACATAATGCCTTTTAAATATTAATTCAATATAATTCAGTCAAGATATCAAAACATGTTTATTATATTACATTAAAGATTTATATTAGTATGCACAAACAGTTGTTTTTGTGATAATATCCTGATTTACTACGATTTATTTTTATCGTATCGAATTTTCGTTGGAAGGTTGAAGTTGAAAAATGTGTATAAATAAAATTTTGAATAAAGTTATATTGTTAGTTGAAATACATACCTAGTTTACATTTAAAGTATATAACTGATTTCGTTACTATCTAAGGAATGAATCTTCAGTTGCTATGTACAATTGTTTTAAACACAGAGTTCGGGGGTTATCTTTAAGCATTGTTACAAAATTTATTATTAAATTTTATCTATAATGTCTTTAACCAGATTTTAGGTTGGATTTATGAACTTTGTTTTAACGTTTACATAGGAGTGATAATTTTTTATACTAAAATGTTTATCTTACAATTCCACGGTATTAAAAGCAATTCGTGCTTGCGACGTTTTTAAAGTCTGTATGTAGGTAATAGGCTTAGCTCTTGATCTCTGGCCTAATCAAAGCCGTTTCAACTTATTTTGCAACTTAATAATGAAAATTGAAAAAGTGTAGAAAATACTGTAGTACGAATAAGTACACTGTTATCTGAAGAATAAATACTCAATGTTATATAAGTATCGAGAAATATATTTATCAATGAATGATTGTAATCTTTAATAGTAATCTTTAATAAAATAATAATCTTAATTAAATCGATTTAGAAATACCATGCAAAAAAACATATAGGTACAGTTGCTATACAAATATAGCTTTTGTTTTTGAATGAAACCGATATTCTTTGATACCCGTAGCACAGTTTTAGCAGAAATATTTGAAAATTGAATAGAATGTATTATGAGTATTGTGTTTCCGATTAAACTTTAGTTTTTTGAATAATAAAAAAATATGTTAAAAAAATTTGTTATATTTCAAAGTACGCATAAGTAGTATATTACCTCATTACCTGATAATAATTTCTGATTTTGTAAACTATAAGTTAGTTACTAAAACTTTTGTCGCGACTATGGAACGACATTTCTTTTGTGACAAAATAAATATATTAAAAATAAATTTTTAAGCAATATTTCTTGGTTTATGTGTAAAAATGACGTTATTAAGTCAAAGTGGCTTATGTATAATCGTATTTGTTGAATTGAGGTTAAGTTTCATAAGACAATATTTTTAAATGGAGATTCGAACAATAAAGTCTACTCATTCCGCACAAACATAAGCATCATGGGTGCAGTGAACTTACTTTGTATTTAATTAAATACACCTTAAAAATACATCACTTTCCATTAGCTATTTCAATACTCATGAATTCCTTATAAACTCAGACATAAATAATTAATAGTTATTAATGAAGTTAAATTAATAGTTATTTATATAATTAAAAGTAAGAAAATATTAACTTTTTGGCGTATCTATTACTAGGAGTATCTGCAACTTCTCTCGCGCCAACGTAAATTTAAGTACCTTCTATGCTGAAATATGTGTTTTTCCCCAGTTTCCATCATCATTATTCTCCTACACTTATCGCACTTTATTGGGGTTAGCAAAAACATGTTATAAACATGTTGTCACATGATTTGGCTAGGTATTTTACGACCGGCCGCCTGCCTGACCTCAACTTACCTTAATAGCCTTTTAATGCCTTGCCCTGTTTATAAGCTCTTATTGTACAAAATTTATCAATATTGGTTCAGTGGATTAGCCGTGAAAGCGTATGGAATTTTCCACGCTTTATTTATTACTGTAAACAATATATAATTAACAAAAATCCTATAATACGGTCCTTATAAAAAAATTAAGGTACGGTAATCTAAACTATTATTTGACAAAAAATTATCTATGTTTTTATTAGGTATCTATGTAATCGAACATTAATAAATACTTTTGGAGAATAAAAAAAATATTCCGTATTAAATAAAATAATACTGTCTATTTTAATAGTGAGTTTGTTACAGGCCCACTAAATCAAGATGTCTTCGAATGAGTTTAGGATTGAAAGAAATGTGGAGTTGTCAGAAGAGACAAAAGCTATAGCCGAGAAAGAACTTCGGGAAACCCCAGAGAGAGTTCGAGAAGCTTTGGAGAGGCTCAAAGAACTTCTAAAGGAAAATAAGGACTTATATTTTGGAGAGGACGATGAATTACTCACAATATTTTTGCGCCCGTGCAAATGGTATCCAGAAAGCGCTTTGGCATTGGTAAGTATTTGTTTTCTATCGTGTCTTTTGTTTCCATTTATTGATTGTAATTAATTATAGACATAAACCTGTGATAGCTGAACGGTTAGACTTTGTGCCTTTCTCAAGGTCGGTCACGGATAAAGCCCTTAGGCAGGCACCAAAGAGTTTATCAATATAAAAACTTCTGTGCCTAACATAGTAATTTATCAAATGCTTTTCGAAGAGGGAAGGCAACCTGCATATCTCTGGAGAATTCCTGGGATATGTGTAACCCACTAATCTGTATTAGAGCACCGTAGTGGGTCTAAGGTTAAACCCTTCTCTCCAAGTAGGAGATAGGAGTCCTATGTCCTAGCTTTGGGATAGTAACAGGTCGTTACTTTACTTTTGTCTATACAGCGTTATGCTCTGGAGTCCAAACCCAGAGCAAATAATCATCATACGAATTATTAGGATTATGAGAGAACCAGAACATCCCTAGAAATATTCTGGAGAAATTTCTATAAGTTTCAAAGCTAAAACACTTTTATAATCTCTGTAACGTTAGTTCGAGCGAGTACAAAATTAAGGCAATGTTTTGCAAGTGACTACCCGATGTACTATTTGCGTAACTTACAAAGAATAATGATGGCAGAGTTTGAGCAACAGCTCAATTATGGCCGGATAACAACTCGTTGGGCCTGTCCTAAACATTTATCGTTATCTTTTTTAGATGTGTGTTGTGTGACGATTACATAGTAACTTTAGCTTACAATATATGGAACATCTTTTAGGTCTGCTTTTAATTTTACAATGTAAAGTAAATTTTACATTGTAAAATACTTCGTCACATATTAATATGGTTACGTGATAGTGTAATTTACTGCCGTTCGTATACGCCGTTATAAATTTGTTTAAATCTAAAGAATTATGTGCAAACGTTTACATTTATTATCAGTTCAGGATTTCTTTGACAAATATTCCTTAACGTTTCTGAAATTAAATTCTGTTAACATATTATTAAGCGCGTATCGCTTCACTATGCATGAAGATATCGAAGCAATTAAACGTATTTGCTCAAAAACAGGCCATTAGTTTACTTGATGGTTCCGCAAAAAATATTTATTGACCGACGGAGCATTAAAATCAGCTTTATCTTAATATTACGTAACTGCATACTACATAAGATATAACTTTTACCTTTTAATGATTTTTAAAGGCTACGGAATCCATAAAGTAACTTTAACAATATAAGGTTATATCTTTTTCTAGAACTCTCGATTTTATCTATCGTTTTTTTTGCAATTTGAATCCCCCATTACAATTTAAGTTAGTTAAAATATAATTTGCTATTGCGTTTCTAAGTTTATTAAAAGCCTTTACAAAAGTAAGTATTCTTATAAACAAGGATGTCCGACATGCAGATTATGTATTTTTCTATGAAGATAGAAAGTAGTAGTAGCTTTCATACTTTCTTGTATATTATAGGGTACGACTGAGACCCGATTAAGCTAAGTTGGACAGAAGTTTCTCTCTGGGGAGTGAAAACGTTATTAATTATGACTCGTTTACATAAGGCTAATAAAAAGCATAAACAGAATTGAAAAAATCGTTACTCAGTATTTTAATAAAGTTATCTGCTCGTCTATGAGTATTAATGTCTTAGTAATAGTAACAAAAAATACATACATTTCTGTAGTACATTGCTTCTATAAAAGAGGAATAATTTTGTCCTACATTTTGTTTTTTTAAACAACTTGGATACTTATAAAACTATAAAGTAAAATAATGATTTGTAATACCTAAAAATGGAAACTTAGAAAATATATATGCAAACGAATAATAATCTGTATGTTGCCATTTTTTTTAATGAAACAAATATTATATCATTTCCATTGTCGCATTTGAATCTAACTGACAGTTAGGTTAGCACTAATAAAGATAGGATGAGGGAACAGTGTCAAAGGGCATTGCATATCAGCATATGATAACAATATCGACATCGCTGTGACATCAACGGACATAAATAGTTCAAAATTAAATGTTATTGTACACAACTTATTTATTATACTGTGTCACATGGAAAATTAGGTATTACATATGTGATAAAGTTACATACCATAAAATGTTGTTTAAATACTTCAAAAAATACGTTGTTATATTGTGTTAATAACAAAAAGTATGCTCAATATTTAAACGATAAACCCTAGGGACGTTAGAAGAAGACTAGAAGACATAGGTTCGATCCGGACTAAATTCTAGAATTTCACTATATCAAAATCATTTTTAATTTTAATTAGTCCTACGAAAATATCCACAATGGTATATATCTATCTTTTAAGGACAATTTACTTACTCTCTATCTACCATTCTAACTTTTAAGGAAATTAAAAGATTATAGCTTTTTGAAAGTTTTTTTGGAAAGCTTTTTAGACGTATAGAGTATTAATCCTGATTAACGTTTGTCATCTAAAGCATTTAATGCCTAATAATGTGATTCTGTAAATTGTTTAATTAAAGTGCATTCCTCTAAAAATAACTTATTGCAAAGTTAACTAACGCGCGCCAAAATATTAGGCGTCAGGGAATTAAATATAACTGAGACAGTGCGCGGTAGTGTCTGATAAATTTAATATTTTAGAATAATGACTTTATTATTTCGATATGTCATGAAAATTAAACTTGATATTTCAAGGATTAGCCATGTGTAAGACTGATAAGATCGCCTAGCAATAGAAGTATATAATTATTATAGACAGTAATCGTCAACATTAAATGAAGATAAATAGCAATTAAGGCATCTTGACAAATACGATTAGTTTAGTTGTTGCACTTTGTACACATATAATGTTATCTTTGTTTATCTTTAATAGATAGTACTTGACCGAGGTTTGTCTGATAACTGAGATCCGGTATCCGGGCAAATATATTAGAAACAAAACGTTATCTATAAGTTGTGTACTCGAAGATCGATGCTTGGATTATTTATAATATATGTTAATCGCTTTTTTTTCTTTGAAACAAAATGAGAACTATTTCAATGTTGTTATCTGAATGTTATTTAAAATTTTTGTCTGATAAAATTTAATACCTAGTGGCAGTAGTTATAACTTCGAAACACTGTAAAGTGTTGGTGGCAGTCTGTTTCTATCCCGCACTATTTATATCCCATACTCAAAAGCCTTACTGTGGGATAAAAATAGTTTAAGATACGAGTACAACTCTGGGATAGAAATAGTAGACGTTCCTTTCTCCTTAGAGAAAAGGATTGAAGATTATTACCATTAGTAGGTTTCACATAGTTAAATTATTTTTAGAAAAAAAATGTTTTTCTTAAGATTTTCATCCTAAAGCCATAATGAATTGCACTGAAAATGTTTCGACATAGCCAAGAGTAATGGATTGGTTGAGGAGGTGGCTTCTTTCACTTGGTCAGACCATCATGTTGGCTACCGGCTTCGTTAGTAGTAGAAGTATAATTATAGAAATAACTCACCTATAATTTTGCAGTTTGTTTTGGATGGGTGATTCTTATATACGCTTTGAAACTTAAATTACTTGCCATATTTGTAACCCTAGGCAGGTAAGTGTGTGCTCAATAGTTTATTCGCAATCAGTCTTGCTCTTGGGTAACAGTACTAATTCAAGTCCAGTGCAGAGTTCTGCCTTTTGAATACGGTAATCGTAACATAATAATTATAAAACATGTTACATTCGGTCAAGGTTAATGTTATGCAGGTTAATTTTATTCACGCGTAAAAGTATTTTATAACAGTTCTTTATAGTATCTAATAAACAAATCGTCCATTCACTATTGAGTTTTAACGCAAATGAATGATTTATTTTGAAGATCGACAAATTTAATTCATGATATCCATTTTGTCATTGCAACTTTATAGACAGAGAGTAAATTGTATCGTATTTATTTTCTGATATAAACTAACAACTGTCGAAGATGTTTAAATTACAAGAAAATTACGGCATTTACCTGAATGATAAAATTTCATTGTTAATTCAAGTCGTTCCTTTGTACGTATAGAATAAATTACTCACTTGTAGTTTCTCTATTGTTCGGATTTTATATTATCGAAAGTAACGAGGAAATGAGGGGTATTATCTGTTTTGCCCGCAAATGTAAGCTATTCATGTATTATGATAACAACATCGGATTGCAAGGCTACTGTGTCATTTGATAATATTTTTGTTTTTGTTCTGAGTTTACTCTAAGAGAAAATGCATAATTCGTCTTACAGTTTGTTTAGCCGAGAGTCTCTAGTGCAGTGGTTCCCTATTATTTATTTTCTGCGTACCACTTTGACAAAAACGTCGTATAGCGAAGTTTCTTATATACGCGTAATTCATATTAACCCAGTCTATGATAATGAGATAAATTTAAGCTTCATTCTGATTATCAGTAACCTTTTCGTACCTAATTTGGTAAACAAGTTTTGATAAAATTTTAGCACGAATATGGCTCACATTAGGCTATATTTAAGCGTTACAAAATATCCTCTGACACGATTCAATATGTATTAGGGACAAAGCTGTGTGCGGATAAACAGACCAGTAACAAATAGAACTCCATTGCCCTTCATTCTTAAATGACAGTTCATCTGACTGGCCCGTTGGCGCAGTGGGTAGTGACTCTGCCTTCAGCTCCGCGGGTCGCGGGTTCGATTCCCGCCGAGGACCAACATTTTCTATAAATGAATTTGTTGGTCTTTGAGCCTGGGTGTATATTTGTATTTAAGTATGTATTTATAAATATATACGTAAGTATATATTCACCAGTTGTCTGTCACCCATAACACAAGTATTAAATTACTTACTTTGGGGACGGACGACCGTGTGTGTAAGCGTCCCATATAATTATTTATTTATCTAGAACTGCAGCCACCATACTCCTAAATGCAAATATAGGTACCTCCAGAAGTATGGGCACTGCTATTTGGAAACTATTGATCTAGTATATACGATTAGATTTGATCTCTTGACCTACAAAATTTAAAATTAATTGTTTATTGACGTATAATAAGTTAATGAAACAATTTCGTAATGTGCGACTAAAAAGTATTATTAACATGCGATAAAATAACATTGCCGAAGTAATAACTTTAAATAGACACGCGAAAAAGAAAAGGGTTATGTAGAAGGTCGCACTAACAGACCGTGGTACCTGTATGGATCATCTAATTGGGACATCCAATAAATATTTATCGAAGCGATTAGTAAAGTAAAGTAACGGCCTATTTCTATCCCACTGCTGGGCATCGTCTCTCAATTTTTAGAGAAGACTTGGAGCTGGGACCCATTACGCTACTCCAATGTGTGGTACGATACACATATCCCCAGATTTTTTTTATGCAGGTTTCCTCACGACGTTATCCTTCAGCGAAAGGCATGTATGTCTATAAAAACTTATGTTTACTTGATAATTGTAATTACCAAGTAGACGTAAATTTTAATAGAAAAACTCTTTAGTGCCTGCCCGGAATTTGAACCCGTGATCCCTTCAAAAGTGCGCTGGGCTATCACAGCTTTGATTAATTAATTTAAAAATATGTTTACAAAATGAGATGAAGTTTTGTTATAGTAAATGATCGGGTGGGAGTAAATTATTTTATGATATACAGTATTATATTACTATGCTTCTCTTCTATTCTTAAAACCTGTACAAGATGGTAACGATAAATAATAACTAGTTATGGGAATTATATTTCAAAAAGAGCAACCACCGAGTTTCTTGCTAACTCTTCTCGATAGAAACAGCTTTCCAAACTACAATTAGAATTATCGATTTAAAAGCACTTATTTACAAGTTTACTTGAATAAATACAAGTTTTTACTTAGGTTTACTTCCACCTACATACTTAATTAATAACCTAGTTATCTTAAACAATGGTTTACTTAGGGCAAAGAACTGCTTTCTGCTAGGTGATAGCAATTAAATATGACAGTAACCAGAGTACAAATGACGTCGATGAAAAGTTGCCCTACTTAGCTGTAATCACAGCAATTAATAAGGGAAATAAGTAAAACATATTGTACTTCAGATGCGTCGTATAGCTGAGTTTAAACGCGACAATGCCAGCCTCCTGAATGATCTCTTGCCTGAACACGAGAAAGAAGCCTTCCTCGAGCATAAAGTTGTAAACGTTTTGAAAAGTCGCGACGATAAGGGTAGAAGAGTACTCATCGTTAGTGTTGGAAGTAAGTAACGTTTATTTTTAATACATACTAATTGCTATTTACGACTTCGTCTGCCTGGACTTCAGTACCGAAATGAAACTAGCCTATGTGGATCTCCAGCTGTTAATACGTCCAAATATCTATGAACTAAAAATAATATCGATTGAGATTTGATTCATAAAAAAAAGGAAATATGTTTTTAATAAATAATATTTTAAAATCAGATACGTAAAAAATATTATGTATGCAAATTCAGTATTTCTTGCTTTTAGACGTAACGCTAAAGAAACTTAGTTTGAATAACATAAAGGTGATAAAAAAAAGGTGGCACATTTGGCTTATTATCCTAACACTAATTTAAGTACTTAAGTAATGTGTTAGTACAATAGAAGATAGGTATGTAGAGGTTAAGGTCGTAGTTCTAATGGTGGTTATTATATTTAAATATTACTCACAAAGTATCATGGCTAATGTCATTATGATCAAACATCAAAAGACTTTTTAAGTGGTGCAAAATTATATATCACTACCAGTAAACCGGTGCTAAATAAAGATCAAAAAATATTCTAAGGTATAATAATAATATAATATTAACCCAATGTCAAAAGATACCTTAGGTTATAAGCTTCCTAATAACTACCTGGCATTACAATCAAAACGATCCAAACATGAACGTTTGATTTATTATGAGACTTTTATTGGTTTAAATTTGTAGTCAGCGTTATGGTCGACTAGATCAGGACCTAGAACATTCAGATTTTAGGGCAAATCTTCTGTGAAACCGTCTTCAATTTCGGTATCTTCCAGATCTCCTGGGTGAATTTGTTGTCTATTAACGTACGTATATTGCTGCTAGGATATACAAGTTATTAAACCTTATTGCTGTTAGTAAATTAGGTTATTCCTAGTCAATTTTAGCATAATATGACCGTGCATAGCTCATGTAATATAGTATATAAAGCAAATTTTTCATCTATAACTAAGTATTTATAGTATTCTGTATTTATAGGTATCCAGTTATTAAAGAAAATTATTAGTTTACAGTTTTCTCTAGCTTTTATCTTATATGCCTTCGTGTACAAATCTGTAAGAGCCTCGGACCGTTAAAGCGGTACATACATTAAAATACTTTCGACTTTATAATATAAATCAGATAATAACTAATATTTTTAAATTTTCTTTTTATAAATACCGTCTGTCAGGTATTTATAAAAAGAAAGTCAATGGTCTACTGCAACCACGTCTAAAACTATTTAATTTTCCGTTAGATATATATGTATATATATATTTTACATAAAGTGTAAAATATATCTATTGTTTAAGGTACATGGGATCCCAAGAAAGTGAACGCAGATCAATTGTTCAGATTGTTCTATTTAATCCATGAGGCGGCCATGTTAGAGCCTGAGTCTCAGGTCCGAGGGGCTATCGTCGTCATGGACTTCCACAACATGGGCTGGAGTCAGGTATGTGCAGGATCATGTGACTGTCGTATATATAGCGTTAACATAGGTAACCTAAACTAATCCTCGTAGTGATTTTATAAAGATACTATTTGTGTGTTTGTTAGATATGTACTGTGTATTATTTACCATCTCGAATGAACAACAGGAATTATTTTACACTATATTTTGGAATGGTATTTAGAATTAGCCGTGAAAGCATAGCATAGACAGACAGACAGACAGTCAGAGACAGATAGAAAGACAAACATACTTTCGTATTTATAATATAGCATAGATGTTTGGCTGACGCTACAATTATTTCTTTGAATGTAAATTATTTTAGTGACGTTGTCTGATGCCCTTTTGACATGGATAGACTTTGAACTTTTTTATTAAAGATTCTTAGATAATTCGAGAGAAATAAAATGAAAAGATATATAAATAGAATAGAATATACCACATGGCAGGTACGCCAGATCGTCACGGTGGATTTACCAGGATTTCAATCACTCATTGAATTTATAATCATTGAATATGTCCACAAAAAAGAAATTATTTTGATACTTTCGGTTGTGCCTTTAATCGATAAATAGAAATAAAATTGGGTACCTACTAGTCCTTAATACTCTACTGCTTTCGGACACTGCACGTGCAACCTACATTTTATATTTTTATAACAATAAAATATACCTGTTAATGCATTTCTGAGTATAAATCGAAGTTGATATCAAATGTCACGCTAAGACTTTTAGTATTTGTTAATTTTGCATAATATATTGTGTTAAATTTACTTTTATACTATTATAGACTTCAGTATATACCTATATTGTACTCCCTATGAGCGCGGGAATTACACATTAATAAACAATGCAGGTTAAGAGGTTCACGAGGTTCTTATTTGACTAGCGAACACGATCCAATACTCTGTTTTGTAATTTTCAAATACTGCATTGTTTTTTTATCACCCTTATTTTACTTAGCTACTACATCTTACAGAGATCCGGGTTTTAAAAGAACTTCCTCACTGTTAATCTGAACTCAACTGAAGTTATGCTCAGTCATATTATGAGAATTTTGTTTTTTATATACAAAGAACCCTATTTTTATATTACTGTTACTAAAACAATGAGTTTTTCTTTCTTATTTTGCTATACCTAACAAATATATACACGTATTTTATACATCACTATAATTTTAATTAAACATTAAAAAATATTCTTTTTTCATTTTTCTGACCTTATTTAAATCTTAAACATTCGACGAACCTTCATATTGTTTATTTTTGAAACTATTTATCATTTTAAATTTGACATTACTTTGGTAGTTATTCATGATAGATTTTAATTTACGTACGTATTTTAAATTCTCTACTTGAGAAATTACGTTTATTTATGTACTAGTGCTCACTTTATTCGTAGTTCGTCAATCTAGACATATTATCTCAGCACTTTCACTGCGCGTGCGCATAACGTAAGTTGATTACTAAATAGTATGTATAAATATGTCTTTGGTAACGTATTTCAATTCTCTTTGTTCATGTCGAATTCATTCAATAAAAGAATTATTAACATTTCAATTTATTCTTTGATCAAAATGTTTAAGCAAAATTTTTAACGATGCATATATGAGTCTAAAACAATGTTAGAAATATGCATGAGATTTTTATTGATAAGGACCAGTATATGTCCAGTGCTGAATTTATACGATTTTTATTCCTCTAAAGGACATCTTTTGTTGAAAAACCAATGCCCTTTGGTTTGTTATTGGTATGACTCACAAGTCCCTAACAAAGTGTTGATACATCGGTAGGGGCAAAGTACAAAGTGACATTTATGTCTACGATGATGTTTATAGATATGTTAAGGACAACAAAGATATGGATAATACAAAGAGCGACACCTTATTGTCTCTTTCTTTATCGCTTTGTTTTCTTAGACTGTTGCAAGCTGTTATGTACTGAAGATTTATTCCTGACAACCTCAAACCTCGTTGTAATATTGTGCAGATTACATTCAAATATAATCTGCATTGGCTGGATTTTCAATATCGCAATCACTCTTTCATGCAAATCATTTTTTCATTTACCTAATTAAATTAATTAAAATTGAGAATGATAGAGTTCATTTATTTTTATGATATTTTATTTTTAGATAATCACCATTTACAAGTCTGTGATGTGATGTGGGTGTGTGTGATTGTGTATGTATTCTTTGTCAATATTAAAATACGACCGACCATATTGTTTCGCCATAACAATATTAAAAAAAAATTAGAGCTAAAATACGTTAAACCAAATATATATGTATATATATGTGTAGGCATTACATTACGAATATATATTGTAACATATAATAATAAAAAAAATATATTGTTATACTGCGCAATATTGCTAGTATTTTTATTTTAGTAAAATATTTTTATAGTTTAAATGTTAAGTAAAATTGTGTGCGAACGCTCCAAACAGGATTCGATATCGATTAATCATGATTTATCAACATATAATACTAATATCTACTCTATTGTAATGAATAATAAAAAAAATTGATTAGCCTTATCATTAAAATATTTTGTAATCCATACATAAGTATAACAAAATTTATTAAACTTTACGACATGCATTAATGAAATTATGTGAATAGTGCAGTTTGAACAAATAAATGTAACGAATGAATAAATCTGTAAATCAAATTTTCTACTAATTCAACTGTTTTCTTTATTAAAATACACCTAAAAGCGTAACAAAATTGTAATGTAGAACGAATAAACGGAGAATATAAATATAAAGAAACACAATAATACTTGTAATTTTGAGACATTTTACAAGTAATCTATACTAATATATAAAGCTGAAGAGTTTGTTTGATTGTTTGAACGGGCTAATCTCAGGAACTACTGAACCGATTTGAAAAATTCTTTGAGTCTAAGATAGTGCAATTAATGCAGGAAGCATAGCTATATAACATCACGCTATTCATCAATAGGAGTGGAGCAGCAATAAAAAATATTACGAAAACGGGAAAATTTAAAGCTTTCCTTGCGTGCTTTATGTAAAATCATGTATTAAAAAATTGATCCCCTATCAAAGTTCTAAATAAAAGTCCGCGACAGCATATGTCTAACTCTAAAGTTTAACCCACTTTAACCATGTTTATGGTTATCAAAATACTATATTACGGTTTTAATCTATCCATGCGGGCGGAGCCGCTGACAATTGCTAGTTTAACATAAAGTTGTTCACGTTTAAGTTTATAGTTAGAATTTTAGTATGCTATTTTGTGATGCGTTCACAAATGCCGGTTGAGTCTTTTTGAGAGAGGTTTGTGTAAAATACAATATAATAACTGAAAAAAAAACACAATTTACATTATTGTGATTAATTTAATCTTTGAACTTCCGTCGATGATTTAATCCATCAAATCATATTTTTTGTTACGAACGTATAAAATACTTTATACTGGGTGTTGACTAAGACAAATTTACGAAATGTTGTGACATAAATAATATCGCACGTTTAGTATTAAAATGACCGAACTCAAAATTAGGCTTAAATGAATTTTTGTCATTGTAATTCTTATTTCAACGCCACCTATGTTATCACGCTATGAAGTATTAAAAATAATAGTGTTCTCTTGCTGATCCAAGATATGAGTCTCTTTAACACACGAGTTTAGTAGGCGCGAAACAACTTTTTCGAATTAGGTCACCTTAATACTAAGCGTGCGAAATTAGGTAATTCGGCCGTAGCCCTTAGACTTATGTTTGAAAATTACATTACGTTCTAAATGAGGTGATTTTAACTAAGGCTCACGTATTCACGTGTCATTGTTCCTTTAACTATTTATTGTTTTTATTATGCAAATAAAACTCGATCAGCTTCCTCATGTTCGATGATATTAGGTCAGGATTTGTAAAGGTTACAAGAAATTGTCTTTATTGGTTTAAAGTACGGATCTACAGGAAAGTGTAATGCAAGGTTTGGTCTCATGGGCTATCACGTCCGAGGCTAAATCATTGTGCATTCTGTTGATGTGAAGTCGTTTAACGTTTATATTTATTTCGTTGTTATTAAGATGTCATGGACATAAAGAATAGGTTTCTTTGATTGACCATTACAATACATTATTAAATTTTTATTTCGGGCTAGATTAAATTTTTATTTCGGCCATACTTGTAAAGGGGTCTGATTACATTATTATATTTACATATTCGATTAGCTATAATCTATACTTATTATAAAACATGGTACTCATGAGCTGTCCGTCTGTATGTGATCGATTTTCTCAAAATCTACTGAATGGATATTTGTACGGCTATTCAATAAAAGGTAGTGCAATTCTTCCGTAAGGTTTAAATTAATAGTATATTATAGTTTTATGTAAATCGTGTTTAAGAGGTCGCGCAGTTGTAACAAAACACCTCTGCTGGTTTAGTCGCGTTAGCCGCGTAAACCAGTAAAGATACATTAAAGTAATGTAAAAGAGAATTGTAGATCTACAAAAATACTACAAAAAAGTCCGCGAAAACATGTCTTTATCTTTTATGGTGAACTCACTATGACTAATTTTATGTTCAAAATTTCATTTCACGCAGGCGAAGCCGCTGTCATAGCCAATTTAATATATACCTAACCTATCAAAAAAGTGCAAAAAGAAATATTTCTTTGCAATGATGATTCAAAAACCTAACCTCATGATCAGAAGATATGCATGATAATCGATCTGGAATTGAACGACCTTACGTATAACGAGTATGCAAACCACATATTGCGGTTACTTGATTTTATTGATTATGCCGATTTGTATTTGAGGACCTTTGTTTAAATCATCCATAAAATTATTATAAATAAAAATTTCTCTGTTACTATTCTGTACTTCTGTTACTAGTCTGTTAATATTCTCTCTGTTACGCTTTCTCGGCTAATCTACTCGATAAATTTTGATAAAATTTTGTATTATATAAGCTCATATATCAGACTTAAACATAATACAAAAAAATCAGTTTTTATTTCGGAAACAAAAACCCATATAGCAATATTGAGGGTACTTTGACCCGAAGTCACAACTATGCAAATTGTTATATTGGAAAGATTTAAATATATTTAATACTACAAATGAAGCGACAGTAAATAAATGTACGTGGAATTTGTGTAACGCTGTATACAAAAAGACGTTTTTATTTTTAATTTAAAGGCATAATAATAAGATAATAGAGAGAGAACTTCAGGTTATATGAAAAATATGTTAACAGCCTTTTATTTACACTATTTTAGTTATAGAATATCAATATTTTAGTCAAATTTCCGTTCCTTGTAAGTATATGTGCAGAGGAAATGGAATTTCCTTATCCGACCTAAGGATATCGCCAAAATAAACAATGTTTACAGATCGGTATTGACTTTAAACAATAGTTTTTAACATTGTGCAACAACAATTTGGTTTAGTTATTTGGACTTTGGGCTTATATATCATTTAAAGATTTAGGCAAAATTTAGTGGAATGCAATAGTGCAAGTAATGATAGAATTAAATTGCTGTAATCCGCGTTTAAAAAAAGTATATAAAAATAATTCTAACGGTACGGAAGAGCTTGAATTCTCAACAGCCTTATACATTAGTTAAGTAAACTAAGTAGTTGTACCTATTTTATTATATAATGCACATGGCACAACATGTGTTTCGGACTAAGTGTAAATGTTAAAATACACATTATTTTCAGCAGCAATACCGGCAGAACTCATCCTTCTAATATTGTAAATGCGAGAGTTTGTGTATATGGATGTATATTTGTTACTCTTACACGGCGTATCCGCGAATCCAATATCGATGAAATTTGCCACAATTATTTCTTATTCATCAGGGTAACATATAAGCTATAGAAAAAAGCTTATCAAACTATCACTCGAATACAGTCCACGCGAACGAAGTTACGGGTAAAAGTTAGTAATACATATTACGCCGTTCGTGTAAGCAAACTAAAGCATTTTTTATGTATTTTCCTTAGCAATGATAACTTAAAACGCAATTTATATCAAAACATAATCTGTTGAGTTGTTCCACTTTTGACATTCATAAGCGATATATTAATATTTTTTTTAATCGTATGGCATTTAATTTTAATTTAATTTAATTTAATTTATTAAAGCGATATATTAATATAGAACTTTACGATATCAAATATTACTAGGTGATGCCAATCAATCCGGCTATCTATAAATAAATATTTGTATCTCAAATTGCAACTTTAAATTGACAAATAACAATGAGATTCTATTTTGCATCAGTGAATTTAAATAAAATTATTCTTAGTGAGTCTGACCTTCATTTGACATGCATTTTCAAATGACGTCTAAAGTACAAAATTCGATTAATACGAAGATAGAGATAACATAATTGATGAAATGAACGAATTACGATAATTTACTAGAAATACAGATAAAAAATGATGGGCCCTGAAATTGAGTTATACGTATAATTATTAAACTTAAACATTTTAATTTAATATTTCGCAATCGACACCAAGTATAAGAAGCACCACAATTAGGGGTTTAACACAAAACTGCGATAGCTCGCGTGAAATAGTTACCATTCGAATTCCCATGGTAACTATTTCACGCCCAGTCTCAGAGGGAACTAAACATAATATGGTCAACAAGTGTGACGTAACATCGCAGAAATACGCGATGCCAATCAGTTCGTATGTTCTTGCGATGCGTCGTGCTAGGTCGCAGGTTTTAGCGTTTTAGCGAAGCGACGTCGCACCGCAGTTTTGTGTAAAGCCCTTACTCAAAATGTCAAATAGATTTTTTTTCATCATGATCGCAAACATTTGATTTTTAAATTCTTTTGTTAATTTATAGTTCTGATAAACGTCAATTTATTACTATCCTACGAATATTTCTTGTTATCGATGAAAAACGGTTATTTTTGCCTTTAAGTAAGCCTTGATAGGTATATACACCTAAAATTTAAAAATGTTTAAAAAACCGTAACAGATAGACTTTCGCAATTTTAATGTTATTAGGGATTTGGTTGGATGAAACATTGGCTTCTAGCACCTTATACATTATCGGCTTCATTTTATCGGTCTTTACGTTGTATCATAATTTGATAACATTCATCTGATTAAGAAGTGATTTGTTGACAAAAGCTTCTAGGAAATAATTCTTGAAATTTATCTTTGATCCAACATTTGTTATTCATCAAAAAATAAATAATATAACAATGATTGATTGAAACATCGTTTCAATTATTTACAAAAAAAATTCTTTTAATTCTCAAAAAATGTCCGATTTAATTTTATGTGTGACAATATTTAAGCCAAAACTTTTGTTTACAGACAATGGGTCTTACGCCTGCGTTTTCTAAGCGACTGCTGACTTTCATACAAGATGCTTTGCCTCTACGGTTGAAGGAGGTGCATTTTGTAAAGGAGCCCATGATTTTCAATGTCGTGTGGAAAATGTTCAAGCCGTTGATTAGAGAAAAACTAAAAACTAGAGTAAGATATATTATTTTTATATTTTACACATCTATGTAGATTTATAGATTTCATGCAAGTATTAACACAAGTTGGAAATTTGTTGGCACTATGGTGCCATTAAAAATTTTCACATTGAGAATTTTCGACAATTTAGCAAAATTAGAGTTCGAGCAATTGTGGTTGGGTTTTACGAAGCCACTGCAATAATTCCCGAAGTAAATCCCGATGGATAAAGCCTCCTCCTCTCTCCTAAGATTGGATTTGCGTATTGGTAGGTTACACATATCGACGAAATTTATTAGAGAGTTTACTGAAAAGAATTGAAAGTGAATATTAGTCATGCACACAATTTTGTAGAAAAGTGCTTGGGTTTTGGACCAACCTATATTTTGTATAGAAATATGTATCCTGTATATTATATTAAGAGAAAACCGTTTAAAGATTCAATACATTATACGAACTATATATACATTGAACAAGAATTGTACTCATGAGTTGCAGTACGGTATCCAAAGAGGTAATACCAATTGCGATTGTCTTCTTTCCATCCTTTTTATTTATTGACTTGTAGTGTTCAGCTTAGGGTTAGAAACATTATACCACCAATGAATTGGATTTGGTGCCGCTTTAAGAATCTAATTATTAAATACATTTTAAACAACGGATAATGAAATATATCACACTGTTAGATAAAGAGCGTGTGCAAAATGTAAATATAGTAGTAAAATGTAAATAAAGTTTTTTGTGTAGTTAAAAAAAATAGTTTTTGTTACAAGTTACTTACATGTCTTTGCTTACTATTTCTTCTAGATATTTTTCCACGGATCGAAGATGTCATCTCTCCATAAGCACGTTGCGCCGACGCACCTGCCGGCTGACTACGGTGGCGAATTGGATGCTATTGATTACTCCGCCGCCGACTGGTACCCCGTCATCAATGATGTCCTACCGCATATCAAGAATTGGAACTCATACGGGTTTGTGAAGAAATCGTAATTTACACATAATTTGTATTGCCTAGGCTTTTTCGCTTAATATTGAAAATTTAAGCCTTGGTATACAACGTTATTCATTTGCCATAGTTGAATTTATAGTTGTAGAAAAATTGATATTTGACTTATTACTTTGTTTAAAAATGACAAGAACGCTAATTTATAGTATGCTTGTATACTACTCTCGTTCTGAATTATTTTAAGTAACATTTTATTATTTATTAAGTTGAAATTTTATTGTTTCTAATATTTTATATTCCATTTGTTAAAAATCAAGACAATGAAAGACTTAATTAAAATGATTAACGGTTTGAACATTTTTAATTAGGTTATATGTCCCGTTGAAGAATTTTAAACTAATTGAGATTGCTTATTATTATTGTAATATTATGTACTTTTGTTAAATTAAAATTAGGAGAGGAAGATTTAAAATTTGGAACGCACAACTGATAATTGCAATATTTTACAATGAAAAACATATATTACCAGATGTATCGGAAAATTATTTTTTGTTGGAATCCGAATCGAGTAATATCAGCAAGATTTCAAAATATATGTAGATACAAATATTATCAATAACCAATAAAAATGCGTTAATGATTTACAATAATAATCTGTCTTAAGAATCTGTAGGATATTTCATTATTTATAGATAAAACAATATATTTTATCAACTCGCTTGTTATTCAAACTAAAAATGTTAGTATTCTTTTGGGAAAGATAATCTATTTTATTATCGTTAAAAGTTAATTTAAGGAGTATATAGCAGCTAACATATCTTCAAAATTGGGAACTAGGCATTATGTGACGGAAAAATGCTTGTTAGTTTTTGACTTATTCTATGACTACCCCCAAAACTATAAAATATAATTCTATGAATATAAATTATAATTCCATTATAATAAGTTATGTTCGAACTAGTATAAGATATATTATTGTTAGAAAATTAATGTTTTGTATCTTATATTTTCTGAATATTTGTCTTTTGTCGTAACATGTTTTTATGTTAAGTATAGTTAGAAGTGTTTTGTATTAAATGTAACAAAATTGGAGCGCATTGCATGACATTTTGATATCAATCTATTAAAAATCATATATTTTTTATAATTTGGCTTCATATTGTCGATGATAAATGTAAAAAATATAATTTTAATTAAAGGGTAACTGTTATTCATGTTCGATAAAAATTACGATTTTAATTTTTTAATTTTATATTTAAATTTAGTAAAGTCTGTGAGTTCGATTCACGCAATACCACTACTGATTTCTGAAAAGGTTACTTAGGTTTTTATGATTTTATGTACTTTTTTATGACCTTAAAAAATTCAATTAAATAATTACTGTATTCTCGTATAAATACGAATGTTTAATTCGAAAGTATTAAGAATGCTACGTGTCCTATAGCGTTCTATTAAAAAAAAAAAATCATTTCTGACATATTTGTAGTCTGTGGATTAATTAAGTTAAAATATTGCTTTTGTTAAAAGGTGATTCACCCCTTGCTTTGCCTTAGTTCAACCGCCAGTGTAAAAATACATTTACATACTTATTTTGATATTTCAACGTTATAACTTTTTAAATTATAATAATTATTTTATACTCATTTTCCATTTTTTTATTGTTTTTAGATTTTTGGAACAAATATTTTTACAATTTAAATAAACGGTAAAAGCTTTTTTCAAATTATTTTAGTTCAAATTCGATGTTAATTTTTTATCTGTGACAGTCATTCTGATTGTGGTATATTAAGGTTTGTTGGTTTATTTATATTTTTTAACGTCATAAATAAAAATAGAACTTAACTATTTTTAGACGAATGTTTTAGCCAAAGTTATTAATTAAGTGTAACGATAAGTCGAAGTTAATTTTAATATGAATTGATAAGGAAATATTTTTGAAGAAATATAAGATCATTCCAGCGAGGCAAGATTTCTGTTAACCTGCTCAAATAGTTAGCCGTATGAAATTGTTTGTATCAGTAAATTAAACAAACAATTGGTGTACTTTGTGTTTTATTTCTAATCGTAGTTACTATAATTAATTTACTATATCACAACCAAATCTTACAAGTTACACTGTGTTAGGTTTTGTGTTTTAGCTATCTGTTAATGCCGATTGAATTTTTGTTATTTTGCACCTCTTTTTTCTCTTGGCCAAGATATCGTAAACTGTGTTGCGAAAGTGTTTAATACATAAAAATAATTTAAAAAATATAAACATATCCATTTTTAAATTATATTAGAGAAATAAGGTGATATCTTTTACCCGTGTGGTATCCGGCTAAGTAGAATAGACCACCCTCATTTCTTACCGAGTCATCGTAGAAGGCGACTAAGGTAAGTCGACCCGCCGTGTTGTATCTGGCTGAGTAGAATAGAGTATAGACCACCGGCATTTCTTACCGAGGTGTCGTAGAAGGCGACTAAGATAAGTCGACGTCAGGTAGGCGGCTGGTCGTAAAATACGTAGCCAAATCATGTTGCAACATGTTTATAACATGCTGTGCTGACCCCACTTAGAGTGGGATAAGGGAGGATATATAAATGAGGTGAAGCTGAAGAGCTTTTGATATCTCTCGTCCCGTTTTAAGTTCATGACCTTTCTTTCTATCCTAAGACAAACAGGGGCTTTGATATGGGTCCATGGTATATATTTAAGCAAGTATTAAAACAATTAACCGTTTATTCTTACACGGTAGTTTTATCTCTTCAATTACCAAGTTTGTGTCGCTCATATCAGTTCAATGAAACAACTCAATATTATCAAATGTGACGTCATAAATTTCCAGAAACGCATAAATTTGATGGTTCTTGTGGATTTAAAAAGGAGAAGTTAAAAGATTACAGAATACGTCACTCGTATGCAACATTTAATGCTGATATGTAAATTTTATTTTGTAACGTTAAAAGTAAACGCCTGTAAATTATACAATAGCAAAATTGAAGTTAATTTTAAATATTATTAAAAATTTTTAAGGTAGATAAATGCAAATAAATCTGTTGTATATCATATGCATATAATGTTATATAATACGCATTTTTGTTATATAATATTTTATATACCTAAGGCTACAATTGTCGGTGCCTGGAGCTTCAACTTTACCTAAATTCATAATCGATCTAATCTAAAATATACGGAATTTAGATCGCTAGTAAACTTTTGATAACTAATGAAATGTGCTATTAAGCAATCAGTGGATTGATCTCTCAATCTGTAAAACCTAGCTAATTTGAGAAGATGGACCAAGGAACCCTGGTTAAGTACTGTTCGTAAAAAGACAGTGAGAGTCAATATCTATTGCGTCTGAATTATGTTTGAGGCCTTAACAGTCTTTAGAATATATTTTTGCTAGTTATATAACATTTTGAAACGGTTTCTAACTTGAAATATTGAACCGATTAACCCTCGTGAGTCGTGTAGGATATTATTGGTCAAAGCATTATTTGACATTATTTGACTTTCAGTTGCTAGACTAGCTTTGTCATTAAAAAATCTTCTAAATATTTTTCAAACTATTTTATTTCTATTTTAATTGAATACCTTACGGACCTTATGAACTGTTGTAGTTATTACGTACACTAACTACTGGTGCATGACTTGAACGTGCTTTGATTTTATTGTTCGTACTATAATAAATTGACTGTATACTAGATCAAGGTGTTAAACGTTTCATTGATATTGAGTTATGTACAACAAAGAAGTATACGTATTACAAGTTCATTATTAACTTTATAATCTATTCATTTCCTTTTGTAAAAGAAAAAAGAGATCTTTGCTCAGTACAGGAGCAATAACAGACTGCAACGTTACTTTTCCTTACTTTACATTAAATAGTTCGGACGAGCTCGATATCTGCTGATTTTGGCTTAATTTAAGATTATATTTTTTTTTTAACCCTGACACAGTGTTACTAGCAAAGGATTTAATTTCACTTCCTTTCCTGGTGACTTCATCGATATTTGACTGCATTCCAAGCTAATTAATAAGAATGAACCGCACTATCTCATCTGTTACATAAACGATAAGCTTATATGCTAATATTGCGATAATCGTGTATCGGAATTCTTCACTGAAGGTGTCCTAATAGTAATGGCATGCAGAAAAACATTTAACAACCCAAATTTGTTTTATATCAATTAGCATACTTAGTATAGTATACTCGCATTTGTAATATTATTAACAATGTGTTGCAATGCCGACCGTGCACTGAAAAATGCGGCGCTAGTCCCACTATACGATGTACTCACGACCTCAAAAAGTCGTAGCGAGATGGTAGGTTCAAATAATGGCGTTTGTGGAAAAAACTGGAAGAGACCTATTTCCGGCAATGAATATTCATCGGCTGAGAAAGAAGAGGAAGTCATACTACAGTAGTGATAGTTGAAATAGCGAGCATCATTCAATTAAGGAAGAACTTTAAGTGGCATTTAGATTTATGGTACATATTTGAAATATAGTATTTTCATTGGTTTCATGGCGAATGCAGGCAGCCTTATTACTGGAGACTCCGTTTTCGATTGCCTAAATGGAATGAAATTTATATTTTCTATTTTATTATCTTATCTATCTTATGTCTGGTTTGGTATGGATTTACACCATACAGATAATGCTTTGCCAAAAACGGTTTTTAATACCGTATCATACTATGCCGAAACCGGAAAGGAGTCTACTTTATATCGATTTTTTCGTTTTCCTTAATTTTTTCACTTTAGATTGTATCTTCACTTTTGCCGTGTCGTATTCGGCTGAGTAGAATAGACCACCCTCATTTCTTACCGTACTGTCGTAAAAGCCGACTACGGTAAGTTGACCTGCCTTGTGGTATCCGGCTGAGTAGAATAGACTACCTACTTTCTTAATGAGGTGTCATACAAGGCGACGAGTTAAGTTGACGTCAGGGAGGCGGACGGTCATAAAATACCTTCCAAATCATGTGACAACATGTTTACGATTGTATCTTCACTTACAATTCGGTGAGATAACATTCTACCACGACCCTGAGACCAATAAAATAAAACTATGATATATCACTAAAGTCAAATTACTGAGTAAGTGTAACATGCAATCGTAGTAGCGAAATCTCCGTTACGCGTGCCCCGGCTTGACCATAACTTGCTGACAGTCGCGCGCGCGCTTC
The DNA here is from genome assembly GCA_029227775.1 of Morpho helenor. Classification (NCBI taxonomy): domain Eukaryota; kingdom Metazoa; phylum Arthropoda; class Insecta; order Lepidoptera; family Nymphalidae; genus Morpho; species Morpho helenor. The sequence continues at coordinate 13,703,423 of JARGCU010000025.1, forward strand.
TCACAGCTTCTATCGCGTTCGAAATTTGTACATTACTCCAAGATATTTTAATTTGTTCTTAAATTTTTTAAAGATTATACGAAAATATTTTCAAAATTAAACAGTACTTTACATAATTTTGGTAGTTGCTATGCAGAGTATAATTTCATTACGATTAAGTTATGGCGAAATAGTAAAATCGTGAAATCTGTGCCAAGTTGCTTAACCAGCAAAAATCTCAGTGAAGGGTTTCCGATAATACTGACCCGCTACTTGGATGATGGTTTTGTTTGCTCTTTAGCACTCCCATTATTAAAAAATATTATCAACAGTAACATCACACAATTTTGTCACAAAGAATTAAAAAAAAATGGCCTTACTATTTGAATCAGACGGTACACCTTACGTGATGTCGGGTGAAAATAAGATAAAATTAGAAAAAATGCCAATTACTGAAGAATTTTATATAAATAAAGCGAAAAACGAGCTAAAAGAAACGCCAGAAAATATTGAAAACGGTCTCAAAGATCTGAAAATATTATTAAAACGTAAGTAGATAGGAATATTTAATACTTATTTATTTTGATCATTTTATCAATACCAAACGAGCGTAATTTCTGATAATTTTTTCAGACTGATAATTACGTGATAAAAGTTTAATTTATCAGGATTGTGTAAATTTAAGTAATTTAAATATTCAGTATATAATTCGTGATAAACCGATTTACATTTTCCATTTCGGTCAATTTTCATTCATATTAATAACAATACGATAATAGAAAAAAATATTTGATACTTTATAGGTATCGCATATTATACTGGCAGATTCTACGATTATTTCGTAATAGTTTAAGTTATTGAGGTCTAAATAACTTTAGGATAAATATGTGGAAGGCAAAGGAATAATTAAGATTAATTCAAATTCGAAAAAATCATTGATGATTTAGTGATAGTAGGGTTAATGAGAAGGATTTTAAACTCGGATCAAACAAACTACAGCTGTATCATCGTGATTATATATTAAAAATTCTTGCCTAAATACGCAGCCCATACATACATACAGTACATACTTAGTCCATCTGTGATAAGTTTCAAAATAAAATTAGAATCTACTGTTTACGAGTAATTAGCAAGACCGTATGCACTTTACGTAAAAGTATGTAACGTCTACTACATTTCTTTGTATTATATTATTAGTTAGTATTCATAATTAAATTCATATTAATTAAAATGTAATGTTAATTATAGCTTCATTATTTTTTTCATTAACTTCATTGTATTTCAATTATAGTGATTGAAATTATTTAGTTTGATTAAATAATGTTCAATTGACAATTTATTAACTCAATTCACTGTATTTTTCTCCATTATTGTTTCGGTATTTATAGGAAATCCTTTGATAAGTGTACTACGAAACTATATGATCCGGTCCTCCCTCATCATTTTAGAATCACCAGGCGCGTTGTGTGGTTTCATATACGATTGATATAAAAAAGCTTTAGCTCATTCTTATACATACTACCGCAGTATAGAAATTCCATCCCATATACATCTGCACTGGTACAATTTAAATTATTTCGCTGTCCAAAATAGGCTTTATCCGTTTTTTTTAATTGTACACCAATCTTTATCATAACGAATTGTTTAGTTTTCTATAAAATTTTTATATCCTTAGTATTTAATTTCATGCGGATATGTTTTGTATTTTGCACGTTAGCTTACAGTTCACAAATTCCGTTGTAAAAATCTTAGATCCGTAAAAAACAAGCTAGTAAACTGTTGATTTAGAAAAGCGCTAAAAGCTGGTATAACGCAAATAAAGCGCAGTGTTGGCCATGAACTTTATTTGTTGTACACAAATTTTATGGTTCCTTTATATGGTAATTTTATCGACTTTGACTATTACTTATGGAAGTATTTTTTCATAAAGCCATCAAAACCTATTCGGAATATTTATAAGATAACCATATACATGAGGTTTTTGTGATGGAACTACTGTAAGGGTAAAAGTATAATTATATAAGGGGGTAGAGTAATATTTTATGTTTATCTCATTAAAGTAGAGAAGTTTTGTTTTATTTCTGGCTATAAAATACTACTTGCGCCATCTTTCGCGGAATAGTTGTATAATAAGTAAAAAAATGTATGACTATTAGAAAGAGGGCGAAACCACCGGACGAGACAAGGCCACCGATTACGACACCACCACCGGACTTAACAATTCCTGACGAAGACTACGAGGTCTGGGAGCTACCATTCCCAGACCTCCCCACCGAACCAGACATCCTTTAGGTCACCTAGGTGACCTGGGCTCATGGCCCAAATACCGACAACCATTAGGTCACCTAGGTGACCTCGGCCTACGGCCGGAACATGGACCAGGCAGAATGCCTGCGAGGAAATGCCCGGGCAAAGAGGTACGCCTCGAGGCCCGTACCCCGCCTACCCCCCAACCGGGGAGTAAGCGAGATGACCCTGCTGCTGACTATTAGAAATTTGGAATTGAATTAGCTTTAACGCCTGCTCCGTAAAAGTTCGACCCTTGATCTTTGATTCTTGATCTTTTAGGGCTAAAGCACTGAATGCCATTGATAGCTATGATCCGGGTTTGGAAACCATCTCGTGAGGCCCGAACTTAGAAACAGAGCCAAGACACATGCAGAAAGATCAATCATCTTCGTATCGATAATAATGACGATGATAAAAAAGTATTCAATGTAAACGACTCGTTCATAACTGTGGACCAAAGAAGGGCCTCTTTTGTATGATGAAGTTTCCCAATCAACAGCTTTCCATGCAGTTGCGCATTGCGTTACGTTAGTTGTTTGATCTTTGTGCTACGTATTTCTGTGGTAAAACATTTTCTGTCAAGTAGCGCGTGTCTATTATGTATATGACGGTAAAGGATAAAATTTTGATACCTTTGTAAATCCAACCATGCATATAAACTACTCATGCCAATGGCAGGTAGCTAGCGGATTTTTCCTCATTTTGCGAAAAGATTTATAGGTAGATCTTCATAACTATATTTCCAAATGTTTGTGTCTTTATAGTGGTCTTACCTTTTCTTTGAGGTGAGGTTTTTTACTACGTAGTCAGGCTTTTATGAGTTGAATCCAGCGGCTTCTTCCAACCTTTTAGTCGCTGGTTAACATATTATTGAAGGAGCAACAATCATTGCGCCGTATGATGCGAAATAGCAAATAAATACCTTCACAACAGTAATTAACACTTTTTTACATCTTAAAAAAGACATGGAGTAATTTTTTGTGCTAAATATTAAATATATCCACTATTAAAAAAATTCTAGTAATCGCCACACGTCATAGAACACCAGTTAGATATATTACTGTAATTGATGTTGGCAAATGTAATGTTCTTTGGATTATTGTGTTACCTTGATAGATTAATTATATATAATTATCAAACGTAATTCGGTACTAACAAGATTTCCAAAAGAATCATACTCATCATCGTAACGCGAGTCGTAAACGTTAGTAGCAGATACAGTGTTCCCGATGTATATAAATTGAGATCCACGTCTTATTTAGATGGACACACATACAGAAGCCAGAGGAGTGGTCTTCTGTTCAGGACCATTCCACCCATATTGCTCTTCCAACATTGTCAACCTTATTAAACCTACCAGTAGCTTAAACAACCTTATAATTTTCCTTAAACTGATGTTTTGGATCATCAAATTTAAATTCATTTTCATCTAGTATCTCCGATCTTACCAGTGAGTACATAGGATACTCGGCTATAAGGCGAAGACTCGACTCTTTTTACGCATTCTGGGGACGCTAAATCTTGTAATGTCATTATTACTGGGTGTCTATTTGAAAGGCAGTGGCCAGTCATGACGTCAGTTATTGTTGCCACATATTCCATGACATAAGAAATTAGCTGGTTAGTTTTGTTTATGTCGAACGATTTCAGGATATGTCTAGATTGTTAGTTGGTTGCGTACTTCGATGTGCTATTCGATTCTACTTCCATTATTTTTCCTATAACGTGTTATAACTTGGTCATCCATACGTGTCGTGTTACGTGTATATCATCTATAGGTGGAACGATCATCTTAAACGGAAAATAACAAACTGCTAAAATTAAGCGATACAAATTCGTCTATGACAATCATGACGATGCATAAATAATAATCGGGTTTACATTAACAAGGAGTATATTTTTATAGTCTGGTATAGTACTGGTTTTAGTATAGAGTTTCATTTACGCAGAGAGTATCATTTATTTACACAGAATCTCTTAATAGAAATATCTTACTAGTATTTACAAGATGAGTCAATTTCAACAGAGATTTTTAATTTGATAATACGAAATATATTAAATCCAATAATAATGTTATAAAAGTCAAAACATTTTATTTTATGATTTGTTTTTTAAAAAAAAACGGTATCCCGTAAAGTCGGTTTTACGGGCAAAGATTTTACATGACAATGTCTTTTTAAATGTGATGGATTGGAGTGGGAGAGAGACGCAAGGCATTCGCCAGTCCGGCGGGCCTCTCTTTCATTTGGTGACTCATCGTAACAGACGTGAGCGGGCGTTACAATTTTTCATGACTTCAAGCCGCAACTTAATTTAAGACGTTATCACGTCAAAAAATTCACTTAAAATTTTGAGATAGGTTAAGTACTAGGTAACAACAGACATTGTGATTATAAAATTATAAGGCGCTTCATATGCAATGGTTTACAAGTTAAATTAATATGTCAATTGATTCTAATTAAGATACATACTTAGGAGCATAACGTCAATTATGTTCTAAGAGATACCTAAAGAATTGCAGTAAATATTAAAATAAAAACGGAAATATTTACAAAAGTAATTATGATTTTCATTCTCGTTAAAAAATCTAGAGAAGTCTAATTTGTACGAGTAATGAAATAATTTAGTAATAATTAAATTTTAAGAAATGGAAATGAGTTTAAATCTTTGTTTGCATAACCTGTATGTAAAATTTTATCGAGCAGGGAAAGGAGTCTTAATTCTTGATTTATACAGTCACGCACCATAAATGCAATTTTAAAGGAAAAAATAAGATGTGTCTGTTCATTTTATTTATTATGTCGTCGTTACTAAAAACTACACGATCAGTTGAATAATACACTTATTCAGTACCGTTTCCATTATTTTAGTTTTTTAAACCTATAAAATTATTACAGAAAGCACCTTGAGCTTTAGGATGTTCACGTATATTTATATTATGTTATTGTTAAAAATCGATTATTTATTTCTATTACAGGCGAAACGAGTCTTTTTGTTCCCATAGATAACGATGAGTTTCTAATTAAGTTTCTTAGACCATCAAAGTTTTATGCAGAAAGTGCTTTTAAAAGGGTAAGTAAGTACTCTTTCTTAATACCTATGTCCAACGGTGGCATCCAAGCCATTGGACAACCCCTAATAACTTAACAATAGTACCTACTGTGTTTGATTTTAAATATTATTATTTTTAAAATTATATATAAGTAATATGAATATTGTCTTTAAAAAGATTTTTTCTATTTTGAAATTAAAAACTCAATTGAAATTAAAAATTATTTTTGTCATAATAATTTTTTATTGATTTGAGCTGTGTGGCATTCGGCTGATTAGAATAGACTACCCTCTTTTTTACCAAGGTGTCGTAAAAGGCGACTAAGGTAAGTTGACCCCCCGTGTGATATCCGGCTGAGTAGGATAGACCTCCCTCTTTTCTTACCGTAAGTGTTGTAAAATGCGACTAAAGTAAGTTGATGTAAGGCAGACGATCGGTCGTAAAACACCTAGCCAAATCATGTGACGACATGATTATAACATATTGTGCCGGACCCACTTAGAGTGGGATAAAGGCAGGAGAACGATGATTCCTTTTTAATATAAAATATATAGTATATTAATGACATAACATTTCTTTATATTTTCAGATTCAAGCATATTACAAGTTTAGATTAGCTCATGTCGACTATTGCAAGGATCTTTTTCCAAGCACAGTTCGCCTAGCTTTCAATCACTCGGTCGTTTCAATTCTCTCGCCAAGGGATCAACATGGACGCCGTATTATGTTTATTGAATCTGGAGGTAAGAGTGCATATTTACTCGGGGTTCTCTTTTTATAAATACACAACAGTATTCATAACGAACTCTGTGCGTTTGAGATTAATTTTATATATAAAAATGAAAATGGTCAGAGTTCTTAGATGTCCTTATGTAGGTTATAATGGTTGGTATAATGTTTGTTGATTTGCAGTGTCATGGCTACCGAAGGGCCAGACGGGGCTCAATAGCTCATGGGGTCTCTAGGGCTCTGACTTATAAACAATAAATTGAACAAGTAAAAATATCCCCACAGAATATAAATAAACGAGATTTCAGGAATGCGACTTTAATAATAGCAAATTATTTGAAAATAATGCAGGAAAATTCACGTCTCTACGTTTTACAACGAATCTGGAGTAAGGGGAATTCTGAACATGACACTTTGCAAAGGATTTCAAATATAACAGTTTATTTGGGGCTCTAGTTTATTTATTGCCCCAGGACATTTTAGTTACCTAGCTACGCAACTGTTGATTTACTGAGTGTTGCGATATGAATATTAAGAATTGTATGCTAAAAAAGACTAGTAGAAGTACAAAAGTAATAATAAAATTATCTTGCTATAATCCGCGATGAAGTAAAATAGAAAATATATATAATGCTAAATGTAGAGTGGACAATCGGTTATCATACCTGATACATGCAGGATTCGTAAAAACACACGCACAAACTTCCACCACCGCCACCATAATACACAAGCACTACATACGTTCACTATCACAAACTCAACAATCGTTTCGCCCCGCAACCGAAGCATCATCAGGAGATAAACTCCACGACCAATATCGCAAAGCACTCTACATTCAGCATATTTATCATATATTTTCTATTTACTTCATCGCGGATTATAGCAAAATAATTTTATTATTACTTTTGTATTATGGATCTCCGCAAAGTAATAATAACAAACTAATTCTATAAATTACTAGTAGAAGTCTTAATATTCTTCAGAAAGGTTGTAATTGTATTAATGTTTATAAATGCGCAGAATTTGCCCTTGAATTTGATTTTGTTTTAATTGTCTTGTGATATTTATTTCACGATCCATAATTTGCTTTTTTCTGTTCTGTCTGGTCTGTCCAGTTTTTTTTATTTAATTATACTTCAATGTTATTCAGTATTTTTCGATTCGACTCGAATTCGATTTTCAAAATATTTAAGTGTAATTAAACATAAATCGGAGGTCAAATCGTTTAGTTATATGCCTGTATATGTGTGACATATCACGTCACAATAAAACAATAATAACCAATTTTTGACTGAATAACTTTATATATCTTTTAAATTTGGCGAAGTTTATTTACGTATAATAGTGTAGAGCCTCTTTGGTCTTTATTCTTCGACCTTTCTAGTGGATACACCATAAAGAATATAGTCTGTTTTTGTTAAGTATGAACAGTTATATTCCGCTTTTTAATTAATCTCTAGCTACCTAAGAGGTGATCTTGCAACAACGGCGTTATTGCTCCATCCTACAATCATATAACATGATTTTGCATGTTAAATGTAGGTACAAACTAGCGATTTTAAAGTTCAAAGCGGACGTTATGTAATATTTTTTCTAGGTTCTGCAACATAATAGTTGAGTCAAACAGAAAGAAATACAGATGAAAAAAGGTTGTTTATGCACATAGTAATATACACATTGTACAGACAACACTCAATATAACAGCTTAAACTCTAAAGCTTACGCGAATTGTTGAATTTGGATGTATGACGTCATTTTTAACTTCTCAACAATACTATTTAGTAATCGGTACGGTCTCGAAGGAATATTGTATACCATGAGTTTATTATCACTAAATTTATCTTTTTTTCATATATTCCTTTTGGGGTTTGTAAATTGTAAATTATTGTATTTTTAAAGTAATGTGTAAATGACTATGTTTACTGTAAATTAATGGCAATTACTCGTAGATACGTTTCGCATTGGTTCAAGCTGCATTTGAATAGAATTTTAAAAAACATTGATTTTTAAATACACAGTTAGATTTTAAAGCCGCTGAATAAAATTTTTGGGAGTTTTGACATATCGTATTGTTGCGTTTTCTTACATTTTATAAAGTCCGCGATGGAAGATGTCTTTCGTTTAAGGATAAATAGTACGTTATCCTTAAACGATAGATTAATCTGTCTGTATCTGTTTAACAAAAACTTATAAACATAATCAATTTGGTAAGCGGTTTAGAAGGATACTAGGAAAGAATATTTAGCATTATCAAGTTTTAGCTATCATATAAGTCATAGTTAACTTAGCGTTTTAAAACATAACTTTAATGAATATCGCTAATAATATAATTTAAAACTAACGCGCGCCACAATGTAGGATATTAAAAGTTAGAACACTTATCTCAAAAATGCGATAATTGGGTTTCAAACTTAATCGTTTGGTTTATTACTTGTTACCATCCTCCTGTCCTTATCCCTTATTACAAGTTATATTATCACCAAAAAAGTTATATATGATAATAAGTATGTTTCTATTGTTGGAATATAATATAACTTGATATTTCTTTTGTTAATTACTATGTTTATAAAAAAGAGTACCTGGCTGACCAAGCCTTGCTGGGTAATTTTTTATAAGATACAAAAAATGCAATAAAAAAAATAAAAAAAGCGCCGGATGACATGTGGGAATCGAACCTAGGTTTCGAACCTTTTTTGTTCCGCCCGTTACCATCAGACTGTCAAAGCTTTGCATTTGACAGCTCAAATTATGAGTTTGTATCTATTTCTATTTTCGTTGTTTTTTAGTGCCCTTAAAACAACGATAAAACTTTTTTTTAAATAAGACCTAGCTAGATCGAATTTTCTCCCCCAAAACCTCTACATGCTGAATATCAGGAAAATCGATGTAGCCGTTTCAGAGATTTAGGAAATATATTTATATACATACAATATTAAATTATTTTAGCCGTTTGGTATCTGGCTAAGTACAATAGTACCACCCTCATTTCTTACCGAGGTGTCGTAAAAGGCGACTAAGGTAAGTTGACCCACCGCGTGGTATCCGGCGAAGTAGAATAGTACCACCCTCATTTCTTACCGAGGTGTCGTAAAAGGCAACTAAGGTAAGTTGACCCACCGTGTGGTATCCGGTTTAGTAGAATAGACCACTCTCATTCTTACCGAGGTGTCGTAAAATACGACTAAGGCAAGTTGACGTCAGGCAGGCGGCCGGTCGTAAAAACGCAGCCAAATCATGTTACAGTATGTTTATAGCATGTTGAGCTGACCCCACTCAGAGTGGGATAAGGGCAGGAGGATATAATATAATATTAACTCATTTAAATATTAAGATAGATATACTTTCCAGAACGTTGGAATCCACGACATGTTCCATTGCGGGAAGTTTTCCGTGGGGTTCAACTGGGTCTGGAATCAGCAATGGTAGAACCGCGTACCCAAGTATGTGGTGTGTCAGTTATTTTGGACATGAAAGGACTGTCCTTTAGTCAAATTATGCAATTTACGCCCTCTTTCGCAAAAATGGTCGTGGATTGGATTCAGGTTGGATATGACGTTTATAAGAACTTTAAGCTCATTTCGATTAATTTGCTAAAGAAACAAGTACAGCTTTGAAAAAATGAAAGTTGCTTTTCAAAGATATGTTTCCTTGATATTAATTAATATCTTTTTTTAATACATAAAATATGTAGGAACATTGTCCTTTTCAATAACAAAAATTCTTGAAAAGTTGCGATCTTGATGTATTTTGTAATTTTTATGGCTCATTTTAACTCAGTTTGGATTATTGTGTTTTTGAAACTTGTAATAAAAGCAAATTCAAAAGTAAAAATATAAATAAATTCGGTTCAGCTTTTTTTTATGATCCGGGTGTAAAATTTAACAATATTTCTAATTAGAAAAATTTAAATTTTATGAAGACACTACAAGTTCACCTTTACGTAGGTATGATGTAAGCAGAAGTTTTTGTACTATTTACGTAAGACTTAAGTTGGGTGACAAACAATAAATATTTAGGTACAAGTTTTTACAGTACTACAAAGAGTGATTTATTGAATAAAGGATGTACTTAATCTTTGAACCCAATTTATAAGACAAAAAATGAGGAAAATATAAAAGCAATTATATTCTTTAAAAAACTAAGTATTCTTAACTATCAAAAGTTTTAGACTGTCATCTTTAGTAAACTTTATGAGTTAATTGCATAAGCGGTTAATGATCATCTTTTTTACGCAGTTTTTAACCAAGTTTTTAGCTAGAGACAAAACATCGATTCTCAGTATTCCAAGTGATTGTTGAAGGGCTTTCGTGCATCAATATAAAGCTGAAAAGTTTGTTTGTTTATTTGATTGTTTCAATACGCTAATCTCAAGAACTACTGGACCGAGTCAAAAAGTTCTTCGAGTGTAAGATAGTCCATTTATCGAGGTAGGCTATAGACTATATAACATCACGCTAAGATAAATAGGTGACGAGCAACAAAACGAAAAAGTACGTAAGTCGTTTGTGGGTTTGGGTATAAGATTCTATAATAAAATGCCACAATCAATTTTAACTTTGCCATTACAGCAGTTTAAAAACACTATTAAGGAGAGGCTGATACAGAAAGCCTACTATACTGTTGAGGATTATTTAGACGATAAAAATGCGTGGATATAAATATTGTTCGACCCTGTACAAGATAGAAACATTAAATGTAACTAGCATTAAGAATTGTATTTTTTAAAAAGAGCAACCGCCGAGTTTCTTGCTGGCTCTTCTCGGTAGGAACAGCTTTCCGAACCAGCAGTTGAGTTGACGATTCAAAAGCACTTGTTTACAAGTTTATTTGAATAAAGAATATTTTGAATTTGAATAAAAAATATTGCGAAAACGGCAAAATTTATGGCTTTTATTGCGTTCAATTCGAGAAAGAAAAGTGACACACTGTGACGCAAAAATTGCTAAATAAACATAAGCTTCAAGGGTGAATGGGGTGAAAACTTGTAGTGTAGCTAAAGCACATCATTTGATGTTTTTATAATACTTTGTTTATTTATTTTTTTATAATATGTCTGAAATGCTTAATGTGTTGAAAGTGGGGAATAGAAAAGCGGTCAAGTATATAATTAGTGGAAGGTAATAAATTAAGGTATTAAAGATATGTTTTTTTACAGGATTGTATACCAATTCGTCTCAAAGGAGTGCATATTGTCAATCAGCCGTACATCTTTAATATGTTGTTTGCTATATTTAAGCCGTTTCTTAGAGAAAAACTACGAACTCGTATATTCTTTCACGGCAGTGATAGACAGTCTTTATTGAAACATATTGACAAAGGAGCATTGATGGAAAGGATTGGAGGCACTCTACCTGATAACGATATTTCTGGAGAAGTGATGTGGCAAATGTTGCACCACTACGAAGAGAGTTTTAGGAGTAAGTCATAAAAAGAGTAATAATTTTATCTTTAGATCGTTATAAGTTAGAGTTGTTGCAATCATTAAAGAAAAATCAATTGGTCATTTTTTTACTACACGATGTATTAAGAGTTTTTAATGGTTCAGTTCAGCGTTTATGATTTAACTATCGCTAGAAACCAAAAACTTACTGACTTGGGCTCTTTTGTAATGAAAAAACCGAAGTACCAAGTTGTTTTTTAGAACATAAAGTGAACATAATGTCTATTTGCTTTAGTTAGTTATACGGATTAAATTCATTTTGAAAACATTTTTATAACGTACATTTTATAAAATCTGTGTAAGTACTATTTAGTAAGTATTTCTTTTCAATGATATATGGAAACGTAAAACTAAAAACAAAATTGCTGAAGTAAAAAATAAAGACGGAATTTTTAATTATACATATTTTCGTTTTCAGGTGCCGCCTCATTTGGATATATTACAAACAATAACAAACAATGAACATGTTCTTGGAGTTTTTCAATTGAAGTAGCATCAGTATTCTTGGCAAAACGGTGCCTGTACCTTCTTTTTCTTCAGTTTGGTCGTTATTTAAGGAATTTCCATTTTGGATTTCTTTGATTTACATTAATAATAAATAATTATTTCTTTAATTACATACGCCTACATTTGGTAACCTGCCTAAAGGGGTTGTTTTTCGGAAACCAACGATTTTGGTTTCTTATTCTTAAGCTTTTTGCAGCTAACTGATGGTTTTTAATACCTACCTAAGATTAAGGATTAGGGTATACATTAATTGATATATTATAACAAAGTTTATAATTTTACTACATGCAAGATTGTTTCCTAAAATAAAAGTTGGGTATACTATTCTCTGGTTAAAAACAAAAAATTGCATTTAAACAATCAATCTTTATTGAACAAATTTTGTACAATATTACTATTAATTATATATAAAAAAATTGTATAATTACTATTAATAAACTGAAAATAAAATAAAAAATTCAAAAATACTATAAATAAAACGTAATTGTGTGTTAACACTATTTTTTTCATAATTTTTGACTTATTGGAATGCCTTAAAAGTATTGTGTAGGAAATAAGTATTAAGAAGTATTAAGTTCATTATGAATATTTTACATTGTATTTCAGGCAAGTAAGCATAGAACTTAAACTTATTGGCCTAAAATTTAATTTGTGATTATAGGTATTATTAATAAAGAAATAAGTAGTTATATATCTAAAATTAATTATCACATTTTTTATTATATAAACAAGCAGGTCACATCGCGATAAACCCGAGTTACCTTTGTATGAGGTACGACGTTTTGGCAAACTGTTTTTATATAATAATAAGTATGAATCGCGAAAGTTTAAAATCTAATTTTCATATAATTTTATATGTCATGGATTCATAAGTATATAGTGTCCATATGTAAATTTATCTTATTCTAAAAGTCTACAATTAGATTAAAACATTTAAAACCCTGTGTCATACACTAATATTTAAAGTTTGGTTTACACAAAAGGTCTAAAAAAATGTTTTGTTAATATAATTGATATTTTTTTAAATCTACATTTTGTCTCTGGTTTGCCGTTAATTTACAAATTATGCAATGTTTAACGGATAATATGATGATATAATTTCAGACATCTGTTTATATTTTAATTTAATATGTGTTAATTGGAATTGTTATTACTTTACAATTATCGTAACCAGTCTAGAAGAATGGTTTTACTAGTGAGTATTTCCAACATAATTTTAAAGTACTTATGTTAATTGTTATTATAACAGAAAAATTAGAGAATATGAATGGGAAATATATCACAGACTTTACATATATATGTTGCAAATCGATGGTCAAAATATGAAACAAGTTTTACATAGTAACCTGTGTAAAATTTTAAGGTTAAAAAATAAAGATTTACTAAAACAACACTGTACCAGAAAATTGAGTTGTATTTTTTTTATAAACAAATAAAAATTATGTTGTCATATACTTAACATTATACGAAAGGATCATTGTTATTATAATTTAAGGTGTCGTTATTTCAATTCAGGGTATTGCTATAACAATGAAAACGGCAAACACTTTTGTATTAAATTCATTATAATACAGATTTTTGTAAATTTTTGTGTGATGTGAATTTTTTTTTTTAATTTTTTTAGCTGTTTACAATAATGTCTATAACGGCTTTGTAGTTTTATCTTTATTTTAATAACTAAGTAAAATAGGAATTTTGTAACGTAAAATTGTTAAAAGTTCTTGCGATTTCTCATGTAGTATTGTTTTTGAAATCATGTAGTCTATTTACTCTAACCAGCTCTTATAAAATAAAGTAATATCCATTTAATTAAAATACTTAAATATTATAAATTATATTAAAATTAGTATCAGGAAAATTACATTAAATATAATCATATAGGTATAGCTTAAATACTCCCGCAAACTTTAATCAAGTGATGTTTTGTAACATTCTTAAATAATATATCACATTTTTTTTTTAATTTTAAGAAGTAAGAACAAATGGAAAGATAAAATTGTGACCCATGACAAAATTACTTTTATTTTTTTGGATCATTTTCAAAGAATTTTATCTTTGCTATGATTTGTGGCGTACCATAGTGAGGCATACTTCAAAAAACCATCTTCATCTTTCTGAGCTAATGTTTCAGTTGGTACCGGTCTCTTCTATTTCTTTTGATATCCATATGAGTTGATGGCTGAAAAAAAAAACTATTAGCGATTATATGGTAATCTTAAATCATATATTGTGTTTAATTTACAATATATATGTAACAATTATTTAGATTACTCTTTTAACACATAAAGAGTCCTGTTTTTAATGCTGTATATACCTGTTATAAGTTATTGTAACGGTCCCCGTCCACAAGTTTCATTACAAGTTTTTAATTGCTGTTGGTATAGCTTTTTGGCGTAAGGGGCCTTACTTACTATATGGAATTAGAAAACGTCATCCTAGAGTGCCTTCCGTGAACCCAAACCACGATTTATGGTAATGTTCAGTGGAACGTCGGTGGTAAAACTATAACAAGTCACCAGGTCGCTAGTGGTGAGGCGTGAAGTGACAATCAACAGACGTCAAAAAAACTGGAAACTCCATTTTGACGGCTGACGCAGTTGCGTGTGATTTGATAATATTATTTTTATTATGAAGGTTTGGGAAAGTTTTTAGTATAAGAGAAAATTTTTTTAAAGTAACGGCCCGTTACTGTCCAACTGCTGGGCGTAGGCCTCTTCACTCCAATGCGAGGCAAGGGAGCTAAGAGCATCTAACGCTGTTCCAATGCGGACTGATAGGTAACACATATCCTAGGAAATCTTCAGAGATATGCAGGCTTCCTTACAATCTTTTCCTTCACCACAAAGCGAGTGATAAATTGGAAATATTAATTAGGCAAAAATTTTTCATAGAAAAACTAATTGGTTTCTTTCTGGGGTTTGAAATCATGACCCCTCGAGAAAAGCATACGTTCTCACCGTTCAGTGGAAAATACATGTACATTTAACTAAGAGAGCTATATATATTCTGTTATCATAAAACTAACCCATAAACTCTGTGTCGCAAATCAGCAATAGCTCCAACCACTGATTACCACTGACATTTGGTATAGTCAGCGATCCTCCGTAGTAATCGGGCAGAAATTTGGGACTGATGTATTTATATAGAAGTTCGCGATCATTTCCCATAAATACAATGCGCGAACGAAGCTTCTCTTTAAGCAAAGGCTTGAACAATTGGAAGACCATGTTGAAGATAAATGGCTGGTTGATTATATAAAGTCCTTTTATTCGAAGTGGGATGCTTTCCTGGAAAAAGTAAACATATAGGACACACATATTTTTAAGATTTGTTATAGAATTGTATTAGATTTTATATAAAAAAAGAAAAAGAATATGGCAACCGTTGATAGAGGTTTTTGAAAATTAGTAAGAAAAACGAATTATTTTATTACGAAAAAGGAATTATTATTATTACGAAATATACGAATTATTATTATTACGAAAAAGGGGATAATTGGATTTTAGGACGACGAAGGGAATGAGATTTTCGGATAAAGAATTTTTTTAGGGAGGAGCATTTAGTTCGGTCTAAGATGACTTCAGTAAATGATATTGTAATAATGCATATGAGTTACATAACTTAATTTGAAATCATGAATCCAGTTTGAAATTACAGACCTACTAGCAATTACATTAGCAAGCTATTTAACAGTGCCATGCAGTGTTGCAAGAATTGATACCAAGCTAGCGTGTCGGCCTGAATTATAATACTCATATTCCAGCGCCAGAAATTTCAGCTACACCCTCAATGTTTTTACTATACAACTGTGATTTTCCTTATAGCACTTTATTTATATGCTTCGTTAAAATGAATTGTGCGCGTGCTTATTTATGTTATATGAGATACACAACTATTAACAGGAATGCATTTGACCAATTTGTATTTGGACAAATTGTATTATAGGTGTGAACTCGATGGCTAAAAGTCTTTGAGACACAGAAAGATAAATTGCAAAATTGGTCACTAATCCAGTTACTTGAGTCACTAGGGTATCTGCTATTCGCTGTCACAATTACGCTATACTCCTACTGTTTTGTTATCTTATTATGTCTAGCTACTGTTTGTCTGTTCCAATTTCAGTACTAAAACAAGAATCTTATTACTAACTTCTAACGGCTTAAGCTGAAAATATCGAGTTTCGCCTATCAACTATATATTCCAACTATATATCAATAATATTCTGAATTTCCTTGTTTTTTTAAACGTAAAAGAAGAACATATATAAAAGTCAATTTGAGATATATAGTAAATTGTGCTAGTATATTTTGAGTTATTTTGAGTAGCTGTCTTTATTGTTACCTGTAGCCAATCTACGATTCGTTTTGCGAACTGTGGTGTGAACTGCCAAACTTGTTGCAATGAGAGACCGTCCATGTCGAAAACGACGACCGCTCCACAGATTTGTGTTTCAGGTTCCAACATAGCCGCCTCCAGAAATAGAACACATCCTTTGAAAACTTCATCCAGCGAACATTTGTTGTGGTTCCATCTTTCTATGAAGAGAGAAGCAAAATAATAACATTCATTCGCCGTCAGAACTGAGCATTATCATAACGATTTTCAATATAGCAAGTAGGAATTTTTAAAAGTAAAGTATTAAAACTTTTATATAGCTTGAATTTAGCGGTTCTCTCCAACCTTTTTAGGGTTGTCTTTTTTTTCGGAGTCTCGTTTTGTTGAGGTAGCTCACTGAGGTTTTGTTGAGGTAGCTCACTGAGGTCACCAAACATTATTTTAAGGTAGCCGATAGGTAAATAGCTTTAGACAATTATAAAAAATAATTGATATTTGTAAGTGTTACATATAGATTAGAATAGTGAAATTTAAAAATAAAATTATATATTGTTTATTCAACATTGTATTTTAAATAAAAACACTTACTGCCCAATTCTAGGACGAGTACTCTTCGGCCCAACTGATCGCGATTTGGCAGAACTCGCAGAACATTTTGATTGAAGACATTTTGTTCTTTGCTAGGCGTGAGACCATCGTACTGTTTGTGATGTTTCACTTTGAATGCGTAGTACCGTTTGATCTGGAATGTTGTAAATATAATAACTATAATAGCATTCACCCGTGACTTGACTTGTGCGATGTATGGAACGTTTTTTGCGCAATACGTACATTAAAACACACCCATTGCAACGACTGTGTAATTTACATATGTATAATAAGGTCTAAAGGTAAATATATTGATTTTATTTATTTGAGATGTTGGTAATAAGTTAGTATTAATAAGTATAAATCAAGATTATTATTACTATTATATCTCAAACATCCAGGACTATTAAATCGCACTACATTCCATCACCAAAAAATGTGAATGTGCTATTGCTATTGTCTCTACGTTACACACATTTTTTCTATATTACGGATAAAAAGATTTGATCGTCTTATTATTTAGTTAAGATGTCTTATATAAGTTGTCCCGCTTTGTAGGGCTTAGTTTAAATATATATAAATTACAGTCTTAATATAGGTATATAAAAAATGCTCCGATCGCCACTAAACTTTACAAGAAAATCTGCTGTCTATCTATGACTAGATTGTCTGGAAATTTCACTTAATCGGTTCAGCCGATTCGGAATCTATAAAGAACATACAGACAAACATTCATTTTTATAAATTACCTATATTAAAATTATTTAACACTTTCTCAATTTTCATGAATTTTTCAAAGTTATGAACTCGGAATGTGTAATTTTAATCTTTTAGTTATTATAATATTATTATAAGCTAACCAAATCAACTGCGCTTTGTGGATAAAATTTGCATGGCCTTAGGAATCTTATCAGCCACGCGTCGCTCTCCAACGGTAGAGTTAAATCTTTTTCCGCTGGAACAAAAAACAATTCCTAAACCATCTTCATTTGAATATCTCTTAAGATTGTATACGTAGTATGACCAACAAATTTATTTATTCAATTAGGAATTTCAATTTTTAAACGATAGTAAATACCATTTTGGAATAATAAATATGTTTGATTTATTTTTAATTATTTACATAATTGAGTGGGCTACTTGCTGCAAAGATTGACTTTGACTTTGAGCAATAATTTCCTGTATTTAAAATGTTTATTTTAGTTTTTAGTCGTCCTTGCTATTATAATGCGTTTATATAGTAAAACTTTTCGTAGAAGAAAAAATTAAAACGTTTCGGAAATACATATATGTACAAAGTTATGTGTGAAATATATAAAATACATACAGAAAGAGTTTTGTCTGTTTTATCTAGCTTGTTCGTATTAGATTGGCTAAAGTATACTACTACTAAACTTTTACTAGAAAAAAAGTTGGACCAAAACTAGATCTAGTTCCCACAAAATGGGGAATTCCAAGCATTACGAAATACCAATAATTAATATTACACTGAGCCGAAGCTAATAAAATTAATGTAGTAATGTAACGTCTCGATACTATCCCACTGATGGACCAGATAGCTTATCCTGTCTTCGTTTTCGGAGAGAAGGGTTGGAGCCGCGACCCACCATGCTGCTACAACGCGGATTAGTAGTTTACACATATCCCCAGAATTCTCTAGAGATATGCAGGTTTCCCTCACATATTTTCCTTCAACATAACCCGTGCGATTATTCAAAAATATAATTTACACACAAATATTAACGGATAGACTCATAGGTGCTTCCTCGGGGTTTGAACCTGTGTGCCTTCTCGAAGGAGTCCCATGGTCTCAACGCTAGGTTATCAAAGTTATAATATTTTGTTTAAAATGAACGTACCTTCTAATAAACGATTTAGAAAAGCAGGCGTTACTTTGCGGAACTCCATAGTATAACTCCAACCTCAAGGTTGTGGTAGTGAGTGTGTGTAGTGCTTGTGTGGAGTTTTGGTGTTGGCGGCATCTTGTGATACGTGTGGCGGCTTTTTCTGCATGTATGTGGTATGTGATTGTTGCCTGCTTCATTCACTTAGCATTGCACGTATTCTCTTAACAAACGCGGATTAAAGCAAAATAATTTTATTGTAACTTCTGTACCTTCTAATAAACTTCTTAGTTCTTCTACAGCAGGTTTGACGATTTCTGGAGTTTCTCTCAGTTCTCGTCTTGCGATCTCCCGGACTGCTTCGCTGGGCTCATCCAACTCAAATTGCAAGATAAAGTCGCCGAGCTGAACACTGGGTAGTGTTGACATGTCTGACAACATATGCTGTGATACTGAAACGAAAAAATAAGATGGGTCAATTAATTTAATAATAATTAATAATGCTTTTGCTTTCTGACATGAAATTTCAACCAATTAACTTTGAATGATAATTATGGTGTAAGTTGACGGCTTCTTATCGTAAATAATATTATATAATTAATAGTATTTTTTACTTTACTATTTTCGCTGCATTAATATATTTCAGCTCAGATATCTAGATTATAACACAATTGTAAAATCGTAATGTCTAATAATTCTCAGAATTATATATGCAATGGACTTCAGGGGAAATCAGAAGACTACGACAAAATTGAAAAATATTTATATTTTTGCAAATAATCTTAGCAAAATAATTCACTGTAATACAGAACGCTGATTTGAAACGGCTATAAATCTGAAAATCTGTAACTATCTATAAAAGTATTTGGTAAAACTGCTTGCTAAAACTGCCTCGGTCACCCAGGTACTAGATCAGAAGCGCAGTAAATTAATATAATTTATTTTATCCAACAATCCATCAACTTTTGAACGGCTCAACATTAGACAACAATATTTTAAACACGATACGAAAGTACCAAAGATAATTTTGTTTAGGAAGGTTTTATTGTCGAGAGATAAAAAAAAATTACGCTATTGTGTGGAAAATTACGATTCAACAACAAAATTATGATAATACCATGCAATTTAAACTCGAAAAAGGCGTAACGAAAATAATTAAGTCAAAAATATACGTTAGTGGAAAATCACTTGAGGTATTATTTCCGTAATGATTCAGATAACTTTCATAAAAAACATAAATTTAAAGTTTACCTTGTGTTTACAAGATCTAATTGTCTAAACAATAACACGTAAAAAAGGTTTTATTTCTTTATATTGAGTAATTGAAGGCATTTATTATTAGGTCGAATAATCAATGACCTGATGGGTGTAATAGTGGAATGCAATTCTTTTACGTCACTTTGCGCTTGTTTTATACCAACTCGCATTGAATTCTTTTTAAATGTAATTCTAAGTAAACAATATGTTTAACATATGTTATACTACCCAAACTTCTTTACTTTTAACCTTAGTTATAGACTGATTATTTGACTGGCGTATAGAAGACTATACAAGCCGGTCGACTTAGTTTCGAACGCATAGTAGATCATATTATGCCTGAGTAAGACCCGCCGTTGAATAACTTTTCGCGCGCGTAAATTTTTAATTTTGCGATAACTCCTAAGACATTTATTTTAAAAATGTATGTTATATTGTTAGGTATGAAATACTCAAGATAACTAACATATTTAAGTTGATTAAGATTAATATTGTCGGGATACATATCGATTTCCGCATTGTACAGAACTATTTTTTTACAAACTTTGAATGGTTGTATGAAGCCATTCTTAAATGATAGATACATGTACACTATCGACGGCTTTTTTGTAGAAATTTAAAAGAGAAATAATCCAACAATAACAAAAGAATGTATAAATTATTGTTTTGTTATTTGAAACGAAAAGCTACAACGAGGCTTGAATTATTTCAAAATTTTCAGCAATAATCGCTATATTTCAAAGAATTTTAACATAACCATAAGAAATGATGAAACCATCCATTAACACTGTCTATTAAAGAAAACTGCATACAAATCTGTTTAGTTTTTGAGTTTATTGCAAACAGACAGAGGCCATGGGTGATTTTGTTTTATCATACGTAGTGTAAAAGATTAGACATAATGTAAACGTGATGGAGCATTGACGTAATTGTGCAAAAAGCATATTGAATAGCACATAATTACCTGATGATAAATAAATAAAAATATTAGTTTCTTAGTAACATCTAAATTATATTTAAAAATAACAATATTGTACAATTGATTTAAGATTGAATGACCGGGGACTTCCCGGTTGAGAATCAACGATTATTGCTATTTCTTTTTTATATTTAAAAACGTTTCATGATAAAGAAAATCTAGTTATAAATTTATTCGTGAACGTTTTTTATATATGTAGCATTAAACTTGTTAACAATTATTACAGATACTATTCTTGGTTATTGTTTGAACTCAGTTTGAAATAATATAATAAAGTAAGAGTGCCCGCGGATTCACCGGCGTTGAAATCAGTGTCACAAATTTTACACACGGGAATTCTAGAATTAAAAGTATATGTTGCTCTACAAAATCGAGAAAAATCGATCACATACAGACAGTCAGCTTTTGGGGTCTTTATTTCATAATATGTATAGAAGGCATTACATAAAGCTGATACTTCAAACAGATGAGATGTGCGTCACAAAATGTCGGTTGGTAATTTTAGTCTGTTGTGAACAATTTCGTGAATCATAAGACTATTGTCTTAAACTGATACAGTACTGCCTGTTCATTGAGTGAGTTAGCATATTCTCAATATTCGCAAACATGTATTTTAATTGACAGTTGTTTGTAACATCTGCTTTGTCTACCAGACGAGTCATCATGTTCATATTTTCCTCCGTTATTGTTACAATTTAAATTCTATTTTTAAAAGGCTGATACAAATAACAAGCAAAAAACAAATAAACAAAATTTTACAAGCCGGTTGGTTGATTGCGGAAGCATCGATGCTCTGACGAAACTGCAATATTGCTTTCTGTTATTTGAGTATTCCATATTCTACGTCATAGTTAAGTGTAAACATGTATACAGTCTATTTGAATATAGGCTTTTACCTCTTTTTCACAAATCTTCAACAGATCAGACTGAGGAGCGTAGACGAATGTTTGAGAATATTAAATGCAGAAATCAATTAATACTAATGACCACCAAGTATGTAAGTATGTGTAAATATATAGATCAAGAAAAAAATTCTTTATGACAGTATGATACCATATTTAGCCATGCGCGGTTTATTCTAAATTATGGTTGAAATGTGTAACCAGTTTTTAGAAGGAGCGACTGCAGTTTTGGTAGTGCAGTTTGGTATAAGGTTATAACATGTATAACATGTGTGTAACATTATAACATGTTGTGCCCTTATCCCACTTGAAGTGGGATAAGGGCACAACATGTTATAAACATGCCGTCACATGATTTGGCTGCGTTTTTACGACCGGCCGCCTGCCTGACGTCAACTTATCTCAGTCGTATTTTACGACACCTCGGTAAGAAATGAGGTTGGTCTATTCTACTCAGCCGGATACCACAGGGCGGGTCGACTTACCTTAGTCGCCTTTTACGACACCTCGGCAAGAAATGAGGGTGGTACTATTCTATTCAGCCGGATATCACACGGCGTTTTTAGTAGTACAAATGTGAAAATAAAAAAATATTGTTAGATATAATTCTATATAATATTATAGAATTCTACCAGAACCGAAGGCTTAACTTGCACTTCTAAGTTCTTAAAAGTAAATAGCCAAATAGTAATGATTAAACTTACAAATGTTCACCCATCAGATTACTAACTTGGATAACTTTTCCAATAACACATTACCATACCACCACCACATTCCATATTTAATGAAATACGGTGGAAAATTTTAATAGTTAGAGATAGCCTTGAATCAGTATGGGAATTAATGTTTTAATTGTTTCTACAAAACCACTGACGTTTTAATACCGGTGAACTCATTACTGACCAGTAGGGTGGTAAAATTAGAAAATCCGGAGCCTAGAACTAAATATATGACAATATTTTAACTAGAATAATCACAACAGATCAATTCTAACGCCTTCAAGAGAATAATTGTAACATTTAGTCTAAACATTTTTTGTTGAATTTTTAACTGCGTTATAACGTGTCGAACGCAGTCGCGGGTACTTAGTTATATTAATTACAAAACAGCCATACGTGGTATTTACAATTTAAGTCTATGATTCCTTGCGAGAGAAGTGTAAGGAAATATGTTTTTTACATTTGCTTCTAAGAATATTTTTTGCATTATAATTTCTATGCATAAAAATAACAGAATTATAAAAAGTTGGTGATATATGTAATAGACAAAGATGGAACTGACAGAAGCTCCTGCTTTGCGCATTACAAAAGTACGTGGGTCGTTTGTGGGTTTGGGTATAAGATTATATAATAAAATTCCGCACTTAATTTTAGCTTTGCCATTACAGCAGTTTAAAACTGACTAAAAAATTAAAGGAGGCTGGTACAGAAAGCCTAATACTGTCGAGGATTACATGGATGGTTAGAATGCGTGGATATAGCTACCCTTCGACCTTGTACGAAATAACAATGACTGGAATCGTATTAATGCAAGTTAGTATATTTGAACATTAAAGTTGACGCGGACGAAGTCGCGGGTGTTGTATGTATATTATAATCCGACAATTAATAATTGTTATTTTTCCTTATTTAGTCATATTTACCACATGTTACAATGTACATTTTTTTAATAATTTTAGTAGGCAAAGTAAAGTAACGGCCTCCTCGGCATTGCATAGGCCTCCTCTCTCTGTTTTTGAAGAGAAGTATTGGAGCTAAGCCCTACCACGCATTGGAGTAAATGCGGATTAGTAGGTTACACATATCCCTAGATGTCTCTAGAGCTATGCAGGTTTCCTCTAATGTTTTCCTTCACTAAAAAGTGTGTGATAAATTCTAATAATCAATTAACAGAAAAACTCATTGGTGCCTGCCCGGGTTTGTACCCGTAACCCCTTGAAAAAGTCGGACGGTCCCACCGCTGGGCTATGACAGCTTATATTATTTTAGTAGGTAATACATAAAAATAGAAGTAGGATGCTACAGACAATCCACAGTAACATAAGAATCTTGAAAGTTGTTTACTTAGTTTACCTTATATGTAACTTGAAGCAAGACTAGATATGCTTATGGTAAAGTATTTATTTAATTACACGGCTTCCCACACGGGTTTACCTTTGTTTACCAAGTGCGTCATTCAGAGTTTCATTAATTGCCCATATTTTTGTAAACAATTATACATTATTAAAATATTTATTTTTGAAAAGAGTGACCGCCGAGTTTCTTGCTGGTTCTTCTCGGTACGAGCACCTTTCTGAACCACTCCTAGCTTCTTTGTTATTTGGTGATTCAAAAGTGCTTGTAAAAGCCAATTTGAATAAAGATTTTTTTTAATTTGAATATGACATAAAAATGAATATATAATATATATAATAAATATATAAGTTTATTATATACCCGCACGTATATAATAAACTTAACTTGAATGTTTAATCTACAACGTTCAGTGACTGTCCTACTAATATTATAAATGCGAAAGTTTGTGATTATGGATGTATGTTTGTTACTCTTTCACGGCGAATCCGCTGAACCAATATCGATGAAATTTGGCACAATTATTTCGTATACACCAGAATAACATATAGACATCCTGTAAATTATCTCATATAAGTGAATAATGTTATTCTTAATGAGAAATAAAGATATCTCAAACCTCAAATCCTGTTAATTCTACAGGAATAGAATGACATTGAAAATCACCATCTATTATCGACCTATCACACAACAGTTCACGCGAAAGTAGTCTCGGGTAAAAGCTAGTATTCCATAAAGCCCTAAGTGAACATAAATAAATCCCTTCTAATCAAATAGCAGTTAAATAGAAATAGAATAGCAATATGAATAAAAAACATTAATTATATTATTAATATGCAATGCATTTTGATTTCAATTCGGTCGTAGCCTTAATTGCATGCAAAATTGGTGTAATAGTCCAGAATAGGAGCTGACCCGTCCTGTATTGACAGGCTTCCCCGAAATTAGAATTATAATTAATTAATTAGAACCTTAAAAGCATAGTTCAAAATGCGATATAAAACCATATAACGATTTACGATGTCTTTAATTGATAGCTGATTCAAATGTTCAGGATATGAATACATTTCATAAACTAGTATAGACCAGTTAACGTGGTAATTAAAACAATTCATTACTAAAAAAATCAGAAAATGCAGTGATATATGGTATTAGTGAGAATATTGATTATTTCGTTTTAGGAAAAAAGGATTGTGACAATAATTTATAGAATTAGGCGTTACTTTGCGGAGGTCCATAATACAAAAATAATAAGAATATTATAGCAAATTATACGGATAATATATAATTATAGCGGATTAGAGCAAAATAATATTCTTATTACTTTTGTATTGAGACACTAAGAAAATCATTGAGGAATCTTTGGAAAACCTTGATTTATATTCAATCATAATGAACTAACCATATTTTAATTATAATGAGGTCATTTTGTATTCCGTTATGTAATGTAATAAAATAATATTTGAGATGATTTCTTTAACGAATTTATACTTAAAATTGTTATTTTATCATAGATTAATTTATTAATATATTCATCACGATCATATCCTTGATAGATTAAAATTTACATACAATAGTAGTTATAACAAAGAAACTAAGTATTTACCTAATTTAGATATCTTTAAAATAAAATCGTTATTGTTGTGGAAAAAATATTTATATAATATATAACGTTCTGAAATTGCTAATGAACTTCCTGATTTAAATATATATTAGACATTGGTTTTTTAAGAATAAAAATTTACGAACCACTATATAAATTAATTTCTTAATTTTGTTTACGTATTTATATGTTATCTCTGTTCATTTGAAGAGTTTTGAGATTTATACTATCATATCCATTTAATATATAAAGGTTCTTTAAACAAGAGCTAAAACCCTGTTGAAATGTGTCATAAGGAAATAATAAGTATTATTAGATTTTGAAGAATTGAATATATTTTTTATACTTTATTTTCGTAATTTAATTCAGTTATGTGATTTTAAAATATCGCTTTTTTATTTAACTATTTCATCATTTTATTCAATAAAATTTCTATTTAAATAAGGCATATGATGCATACAGGACTACACAATATAGATACTTTATTAAAGACATATATTACTTTGTATTTTAGTGTATGAATTTTCACTGATTTCGCAACTCAAGCAAATACTTAAATATACAGATACTTAAATATACTTAAATATACAGAGATGCAGAAATTTTATTTCTGCATCTCTGTTTAATAAAAAATTCAGCTTACCTTTTCCCATTTTTAGTGATGTTGAGTTCACTTTGTAAACAAATAAACAACCGGCTTGCACTGTTTTAGCACCAGGGGCACGCCCGCGATCAACGCAAGTTTAACTGAACTGCACGCACGGCCGAGTATACGTGCGCGTTATATATCTGCGATTAATATTAATTTGACGAGGTTTACTAGATATTCCTTACATTTACCCTCTAAATGATGATAGGTAATGTGCAAGCTTGCATTTACAGTTTAGTTGTGGTAGCTAATTTATTCTGTTAATGTCGGGTGTAAAAAAATAGTAGATTGGTGCTGAAAGTAGTAAACTTGTATTGAGAAAATGACATATGGCAGAGCTCCAACATCTTTTAAAGTGAATAAACCGAAAGTTTTCAAATACAGGTATATATTTTACAGTGTAGACTTTAGATGGACAATTTTGATATAAAAGTTTTGCCATATTTTTTGGATCCCGCCGTCATTTCAAGTAATGGACATCCAATGGATATTAGTTTAACAGATTTCATGCTAAATAAGTTTGTGCTGCATTTATATAGTATCTTCTGGTGATATATTGACATTGTTTATTTACGCAGAAAACAACAATACAATACAATGTAACAATGTGAATACAATGTATTAATTATATAAAGATTTAAAAAACAGAAAACATCAAGAGATATAAATTTAATTTTTCAGCAACTGGTGAAATTATGATTCGTGTATATTGATTTTTATTTTTCTGAATAAAATAGTATAAAGAAGGCATTTTTATTATATGTAAATATGTCATTGACCTTTGACAGTCTTCGCTACCGCTTGTTTGCTTCATTACCGTCTTAATTTATAGCCGTTTGGAGACAATTTTAATTTGCGAGTTCCGGGATTTCGGGATATATTTCGTAGAGCCCTGTGTAGATGATTAGGTACTTACTCTTTGTACTACCTGGCCTTCACAACATATTATCTGTATTTATATCTTTTTTTTATCGCATTTTATATAATGCATATATTTTGCTGAGTTGCTTCAAAGTTATTCCCATAATATAGTTGATTCTTAGGGGATCGATAAATGGTTTCGGTCCATACACCATATACCATAATTCGTTTACGACAAGATGGTATATGATTAATAGTAGAATGGTAAAACATTAAAAAACGCATTTTTGTTGATATGGCTTAATGGTCTAAAACCCGCGATTCGTCGTATAAGTAAGTATACATAGCAAGACTTTTATCATACAAACCTTTTGATGGGTTCATTTGTAATTAGTGCTTTCTTAATCAATTTCTCTCTGATCTTTTCAGATCTCTTTATTGGAAGCATTAATAACACGCAAGTTACGGTAAACAAATAATATTTGCTGCTAAAATCTTAGCAATGGGCTATTTAATTGTAATTTTTACTTATCAAAAATATCGAACTTTTAATTTGTATGCCATCTAGTGATGTATACACGTTTTAAGTGCGCCATCTATCGAGGAGTAGAAATACTAGAAAATATTGCTGTTAAATTATAGATGTCGCTGTTCCAAAGTTAATATTTTTATATAAAATAAGAAAATGATTTCGAGGCACGAACGAAGGTAATAATAACATACTTATAATGAAACAAAAATTAATACATAATGTTCAACATATTTTGCAAGATCTAATTTATGACTAATTACTAAAAATACATACATATTTTTAATTTTTTATAATTTAATTAATTATCTCAAACTTGACCTTTTCTACACATTATTAGAAGTATAGATAAAGATTTACATATAAAAAATAGAAGCATTCATTTTATTATTAAGGAAATACATAACATTATTTAACCTTTATTAATTCTTCATTAAACAAGAATATTGGTCCTTGCAGCAGGCAATTTTTAATTTTGGTATCACGGTGCATACAGATGTAATAGCTGGTTACATTAAATACTATGTATTTATATAAAATTTAATTTTTGCGAAAAAGTTTGCCTATGCCTATGATTTTATTAGGGTTTTACTAACTCCTGCCGCAAGCTACGTAATAAAATAAAATAAAAATAATGAATACGATCTGTTACTTGTGATTATGATAATTGATACCACAAACGACCTTAAGCTTCTATAATTTATAATTCAAGAGAATAGTAAACAATAATTTTGCGTCATTATGGGATTATTTATTAAGGAAAGTTTAATTCTGAGATTGTGGTTTTATTATCGCATTCAATGTGAATATATGAATTCTATAGATTTGATAGTTACGATCGTGAGAATTACAAGTAATAACGATAGTCTGTGACACGTTAAAACTTTGTGTCGTCTGCGTTTTGTATGTTTATATGCAGTGTCGCAATTAAAACGGTGTGAACCAATCGGTCCAGACAAGATAAAACAGCTTTACAGTTGTACGCAGCTCAAACTGGTGCCCGTCTAATTTTTATAAGTAGTTTGCCATATAACCCTGATTTTTAAAAAGTCATTGCTAACATCTATCAAAACATGTCGTGATCAAATTTTTACACTGTTATTTTTTAATTAATTAATCGAGAATCTTATTCTGGAACCTTGGCTTGTGACGAAATAACGAATAGAGAGTTCATCAAATTTCTTGTATCATCCTTATCAAAGAAACATTTTTAAATTTAATCACATAGGTAAGTCGTATTAGTTCCGTCAACATATTATTAAGAAAAATAGTCATGTCGAACAACTGACTGCAGAATTTCCAACTTATAAATGTGCGCATTTACGAATAATGCTTAATTTTTTTTAAGAAACTCATCTGTTTTCATTGTTTTGTTTTCTATCGTAGATCATTATGGTCAGATAAAAATATTGTTGTACTTTCAGTAAGAATGTTTTCTAATATGTTTATAATAACAGAGTTGAATGTAGAGTATCAAAGCAGCTGTGTGAAGGTTGCCATGCAAGCATTGGCGCTGTGTGCACCTGACCTAGAAGCCACGAGAGGTCATTGCATTCGAGGTGCGTCGTAACGTGTTTTGCGATTCCCAATTCTCGATAGAAATAGCTTACTTGACTTGCAATTTTTTTAATTTTTATAGACTTTATTAGCCGCTGCTTACTAGTCAGTACACGGCATTTTTACCACCAGAATTACTTTTATAGGAATTTATAAGCTATAACGATATTTGGTTTGTAACGCCGTGTGGTATCCGGCTGAATAGAATACCACCCTCATTTCTTACCGAGATGTCGAAAAATACGACAGAGGTAAGTTGACGTGAGGCAGGCGGCTGGTCGTGAAAACGTAGCCAAATCATGTGACAGCATGTTTATAACATGTTGTGCCGACTCCGCTTAGAGTGGGATAAGGGCAGGAAGATGATGATGAACGATATTTGGTTTGTAAAGCTCTACAGAGGAAAAACTAATTTTTGCTCTAACAATGAATGTGTTTTTAAAGAAGATTTTTTGGAAATTACTATGTATAAAAACGTTATTTGAGACCATTAAGGAGTTATTGAAGATGAGGATAAAGTAATCCGGATAATTCTAAGCGGGCGTTGTCATTTATATCCTTTATACCCATACAAGCGTCGTATGTGTCAACGGAAATAAACCAGTCACAACACCAGCTATGTACAGTTATCGACTTAACTGTAAAGTTTCGAGTCCCATTCGTTGCCGTTTGATGGTTATCCTATTTACTAGTGTACTGCATAACTTTTGTTCTATATAAGTAAGTAAGTAAGCAGCGGCCTGTTATTATCCCACTGCTGATAATAGGCCTCTTCTTTCCGTTTTTGGTAAGAAGAATTGGAGCTAAGACCACCACCACCACCACGCTGCTCGAATACGGATTAGTAGGTTATACATATCTCCAGAATTCCCTAGGAGTCTAGAGAATTGCGGGTTTCTTCACGATGTTTTCCTTCACCGTATAGCGTGTGATTAATTGCAATTCTCAATTAGACAAATAAGTTTTAACAGAAAAACTCATTGGTGTCTGCCCGGGTTTGAACCCGTGACCTCCTCGAAAGAGTCGCTCGATGTTACCGCTGGGCTACCACAGCTTGTTCTATATTTGTCCTGAAAAAGTTAGGTACCTAATCTTTCCATTTCTCGTTCTTAAAGGCATCATGATCAAATCGTGATGTACCTAATTCCGCGATGCGTAGATTGCGGAATTGTATTTCAAGCCGAATGAAAAACGAAGAAACGTATAAGTGTATATTCATACATTTTCGGGTAGCTTCTATATTGTAGGATGTCTAATCGGAAAATTCTTTAAAGATATGCAGGTTTCTTCACGATGTTTTTCTTGAACGAAAACCAAGTGATAAATTGTAATTATAGAAAATAATAGAATAACTTTATTCATTCACACAATAAACAATTTACACACAGAGAGAAGCAATAACAACAAAAAAATATATAAAAGGTGAATTAAGAATGTGTCGTGCCAATGAAAAGCTTTTATCTCAGCTTAGTGTTGGAGGTAAAAAATACCAGCAACGCTGATATCCTGCCGGTTCCCTGTCGAGGGAAGCCCGTTAATTAAGTAGTCTTATGATTGTGTTCTCCATATATATCCTACTAGCGGCCTGCCCCTGCTTCGCACGGGTATAAAATATATATCCCATGTCAGTCAGTGTAAAAAAAAAATGATTAAAATCGATCCAGTAGTTTTCATTTATTCATTACAGCCCGTGGCCCGCAAGCGTAAAATTTGGAGAAAAACAATTTCCTTTCCCTATACCAAGAAGATTTCCTGATATATCTAATATCTAAATTCATATACTACATATTTTCATTTTTCCCCTATGTATTTTATTTTTAAAATTAATTACAGAATGTCCTTATATACTACATTCACAGCTTTCTTGTCATTAAACAAACTCTTGAAACAACGACATATAGCTGTTAAATGCGAAGTGCTATAGGGCGAAGCGCGGCCTCCTCACGGCATTTTAAATCTGTAATATCTCCGTAAATGTTCACTTAAATTACATGCTGTAAACGGCCATATTGATCTATATTAAATCAACTATTTATTTAAGGTACTTAATTGGATAAGGATTAATGCTGTATTGTATAAAAATTGCTTCAAAAATAAGGCATTATTTTTCGTAAAAAGTAAATGACAAAAAATGCTATTGTGGGTTATCCATAAGAGATAGACATAACCCATCGCGGACTTTTCTGTAGACCTTTTCAAGGTGTACAAATACTTAGTACATCATTTTGTTAAATCTCGTAGGGTTTAGCCTGCGTTTGCAATGTAAGCGGAAAAAAATGTAATTATTTACAGAAACTTCAAAAATTACAGTATTTCTCTACTCCATATTGAATGTTATAAGACATGTAAACCTTCCTCTACAATCACTCTATCTATTAAAAAAAACCGCATCAAAATCTGTTGCATAGTTTTAAAGATTGAAGCATACATAGGGATATACGGACAGACAGAGAATGCAACTTTGTTTTATACTATGTAGTGATATTATTTATTTTTACAATTGATTAGACAATGTCTTTACATACAACATTCATAGCTTTCTTATCATTAGACAATATAAACTTGAAAGAAGGACAGTTAGTTGTGCCTCCGGTCGCTGCTAAATTCGAAGTGCTTATAGGTCGAAGCGCGGCCTCCTCGCGGGATTTTAAATCTGCCATATCTCCGAAAATGTTCACTTAAATTACATGCTGTAAACGGCAATATTGATCTATATTAAATCAGCAATTTATTTAAGGTACCTAATTGGATAAGGATTAATGCTGTATTGTATAAAAATTGCTTTGAACATAAGGCATCATTTTTCGTAAAAAGTAAATGAAAAAAACTGCTATTGTGGGTTATCCATAAGAGATAGACATATACCATCGCGGACTTTTCTGTAGACCTTTTCATGGTTTACAAATACTTAGTACATCATTTTGATAAATCTCGTAGGGTTTAGCCTGCGTTTGCAATGTAAGCGGAAAAAAATGTAATTATTTACAGAAACCTCAAAAATTACAGTATTTCTCTACTTCGTATTAAATATTATTATACGTACAAACCTTCCTTTTAAATCACTCTATCTATTAAAAAAAACCGCATCAAAATCGGTTGCGTAGTTTTAAAGTTTTATGCGTACATACGATATATGTGACTTTGTTTTATAATATGTTGTGGTGATTATCAATTAGACATATTAATTTTAACACAAAAGTCATTGGTGCCTGCCGGTAAATTGGTTTGAACTCGTGACTACCTCGAAAGAGTTGCGCGGTCTTACCGCTGGGCTATCTCAGCTTAATTTATAATCGTAAAGCAGATTCATTTTCGATATATGTAAATCAAATGAGCTAATCAGACAGAGTAACGCATATTTGGTGCACTGCCAAAACAGATAGGTTATTGAACGAATCACACGTGTCATTCTGTAACATATTCGTATTAAATTGATGTATTGTGAATCTAAAAATAAAATCATCGATAAATTTATAAGGACGTTTAAATTGCAACGACCCTTTTTTATTTGATCGTTTTATCTTTATTTTCGGTCCAAAGATAAATTAAGAAAAAACCTGATTTTATCAAGAAAATATGTTGCTTTTTATATACATACGTGACCAGATTCAAATTTAGGGTTAATTGAGTTAGATACATTGTAATGTTTATTTCAATGCCATCTATGGCATTACGCTACGTACTATTACAAATGCTAGTGTTTTCTTGCTCTACCAAGTTAAAGGTGTATTAAACTCTCATGAGCTCTGTAAGAGTTAGGCTACGCAATTTGCAAAACAACTTTTTTTAATTAGGTCACTTTAATACTAAGCGTGCGATACATCATTTTTATTTTTTTAACCTTGCAAATATTTCTTATTAAAACTATAGATAACTAATAAGGATAGTGAATAAACTTTAAACTCAAAAATGTGTGTCAAGTACGCAATGCCAGAAAAAAAATTAGGTTATCAAGCATTTGTATACGGTAATATATACATACATATGTATCTCCCACGACCTCGAGATGCGAATTTCGGTGATAATTTAAATTTTTCTTTACGAATATATGTTTAATTACAACATTCGAACAATATCTTACTTGACTAACAATATCTCACAGAACTAGATTCGAGTTACCATAATTAAAAAATGTTAAAAATTCCGCCAGAACTTGAGTTGTTTTACAAAAAAAAATGTATAGTCCTAGCGTGTAAGTAATTTAAGAGGGATATAACTTGTACCTCTTTGCTGTAAATAAAAAAAAATGTTGAAAGATTCCGCCAGACAGCGTTGCGTTGAAAAAGCTGTGATAGCCTAGCGGTAACACCGTGCGACTCTTTCGAGGAGGTCAAGGGTTCGAACCCCGGGCAGACACCAATGAGTTTTACTGTTAAAACTTATGTGTCTAATTGATAATTGCAATTTATCACACGCTTTTTGGTGAAGGAAAACATCGTGAGGAAACCTGCATAACTCTAGAGAATTCTAGAGATATGTGTAACCTACCAATCTGCATTGGAGCAGCGTGGTAGGTCTTAGCTCCAATCCAAGGGGCCTATTCCCAGCAGTAGGATAGTAACAGGTTGCCACTTTAGCGTTGCGTCAATTCAAAAGCTACAGATAAAAAATATAAGTAAAAGTTATGTTTGCCAAAGAATTCTCTAGTTATTTTGTTTTTCTGCTACAGCTTAAACCAGAAACAAAAGTAAGGTTAAGTAATTTACAGTGCAATAGCGTTAATCTGGTATAAAAATCGCAGTAAACATTGTAATGAAGAAATTCACTTTATGTAATTTTTGCATACTAAATTTGTAATCTATCGCTGTTTAACCTTCAATGTAATACAGTAATGCATTTTTTTTTGAGGTTCATACACACATGGTAGTTAATCCTTAAATGATTTTATATATACCCTATTTTATAAACCCTACTCTTATTTCCAAATATAACGTAACGTAATATATATACGTATAGATATACGTAATTCCACAGACAATATTAGCTTTGGCATTACAGCAGTTTAAAAACGCTATTAAGGAGAGGCTGATACAGAAAGCGTACTATACTGTTTAGGATTATTTAGACGATAAGAATGCGTGGATATAAATATTGTTCGACACTGTACAAGATAGAAACGATTAAATGTAACTGGTATTAAGAATAGTATTTTCAAAAGAGTAACCGCCGAGTTTCTTGCTAGCTCTCGGTAGGAACAGCTTTCCGAACCAGCAGTAGAGTTGACGATTTTAAAGCACTTCTTTACAAGTTTATTTGAATAAAGAATATTTTAATTTGAATAACGGGTTATCTAAATCATCACCAGGCATCGACAAAAATTATGTATTATGTACATATACTGTAAGGTGTACTTCTTAAAAAAAAGTTGACATTTGACAATTATATGGTTTATGTTTGTAAGCATGTGTATTTTGATGAACTTGTAATTACTTATAATACATAAAATTTCTTATGACAATAATAACATTGTAACTTAGAACGATGTGATCTCCTATAATTTGTTTCTTCTCAGTCGTAACACTCTTGACAGAGTGATCGTGGTTAACCTATAATTGTACAACATAATTAATTTTAAATTATATTGGGTACATATTTGTTGGATTATTTAGTATATAATGCTGTTGGAGATCCGAATAAATAAATAAACTTTCATACAGATTTCAACAGATATCATACATCTTTTACTTTTTATTTCGTCCAAATACATGGTCCCAGAGAAAAACATTTTTGATTTTCCTCTACAACTAGGTAAACGTATTATTTTCTAAATTAAGAACTTATTTTAGCGCGTGTCTGCGTCAAGACAGTCAAGCGAAGCAATAATATCTAGTACAAATCTTATTGTTTTTTTTAATAACTGATAATTTTTTCAAAAGATTTTGTTACGTGCGATGTATATTATCAGTTCCAGCAGCTTCCTTAAAAAGATAACGAAATCTTAATTCGTGACTTCAGACTTTTTTAATGTATAATTATTACGTGTCTGATATACGTGCTGATATGATTCATGAGATAAGAGAATGTAAAGAAATTGGTGTGTACAGGGAGATATAGACGGAGCGTGATTTGAGTTGTGAAATGAATTGCAGAGGACTGGTATTTATTAATTTTGGTTAGATGATCACCTACTCGTACATGCGTAGGTGATAGACTATACAAGGGGATAAAAAAAGATAACTCTACGACGTCTAAATAAAGCTAAATGTTTAGACTCGTTTTGAGTTCGAAACAGAACCGTTTTTTAACATTCAGAAATGTTGTACCAAAGCACATCAGATATCTCCGCGAGATAAGCCTAACTGTATCCTGAAAAACATGAGGATAAAGAAAAAAAAAAATTTTATGTGCCTATATTCATGATTCTGACGACAAGGTACCTTAATAAAGAAATGAGAGTAAAGTTAAACTGTAAAGAAATGAGATAATTGCGACAACGCTTTACAAGGTTCACTTCATAGAAATAATAACATCTTTTATTTACTTTAAAAATAAAAGATGAACGTTAGCAAATAGTTAACCACAGCAAATATTATGCATAGAATATAGCAAAGAACACATTTCAAATTAACTATATATGCAAGTGATGCATATCCTAGGGCTATTGAATCAAAGTGCATAGATTTTAATCCGTTCAAACACCTTCGCTATTTGACTTTTTAGGTGACAAGAGTGCTGGTTCCTTTTTCACACAAGAATCAACGCGGATACGCAACCAGCATTCTTGGGACCATTTCATATGGACATGATTAGTATTGTACTACTAGCGTTTTAGTATTTTAACATATAAATCATATTGATCCTTGACGATTAATAATATTGATCCATGACGATTCAAAAGTGCTTGAAAGAGCTTATTTGAATAAAGATTATTTTGATTTGATTTGTTTAAATATAAATTGTATATTTTCGTTCTAAATAGTAATACATAACTAATGACCAATTCGTTCTATTCTTATTCTGAGCATCACTACGTTCTATATTACCTACTATTCTATTCTATTCTAATTATGAGAATCATAATGTTCTAAATCATATCATATCAATTTTAATATTTTGATATTGTTGTAGGGACTCTAGGACTTTTTATGCTGTTAAACGATATATTTCACAATACTCGATAGTTGGAAAATCCGGTTAGCTCACGGTTAAATTGTAATCGTTAGCAACCATTGTCTAACACAGGACGTAATTTAAGACAGATTATAAAAACAAAAGAAAGATAAAATACAAAAAGCATAAAAAGTCTCTGACCTCAATATCAGAGGAGAAAAAAAACGCAGGACGTCGCAATAACATTGTTTCTAACAGGGGATCTATCTGAAGCAATAGTTTGAAAAAGATTAATTTAATAAAACACTATAAATTTTTTACTTACTATGTATTGCCAATAATACAATAACCATAAAATTCAATAGAATTACGAGCATTTTTTGTTTCGCTTAAAAAAGATACTAGGTTGGACTACTTATTCGAAAATTGCCATGATTATGGCAAGAAATTGGACAAAAAGTAATAATAATATTATTTTGCTATAATCCTCGATGAATTCTCTGATTAATATAACACTCATTACTTTTGTAGTATGGATCTCCCTAAAATAAAGCTAAATTCTTGAGTTGTTTCAATTCTAAATTCTCTTTTTTTTCACAGAAAGAGCTCGTGGTTATCTGTGCGTCAGTAATAGGTTTCTGCTTGTTTGATTGATAATAAACAAAAATGAATTGCTTAGATTATGAACAGCATAAAACAATTTTTTTGTACATAATAGGTCATATTGATACTTTAAGATTTGTTATTATCTTTTATGTAGCGTTTTACGTTACTGTAATTTTTATGTCGCTTTTGTATGTATGCTTAGTAAAATTTCCATTTATCCATCGAATATTGAAAAATTCTAAAGAATATCTATTAATATATAAAAATTCGTCTTCCGCTCTCCTATGCTATTTTTTGCTAAAATCGATGAAATTACTTAATTTTTTTTATTAAACATTGTACCTGACTGAGCTTTAGTAAAATGCTTTGCGGTTGATTCAACGGTAAGAGTTTATATATTGCTTTACAAAAAGATTAATTAAGGATTTTGAGAATAATTTCAATATACAGATTATTAATTATAACAATTATAGGCATTAGCAATTTCTCCTGTATATTTTTTGTAAGTTACTATTTGTATTGTACTGCAAGAAACGAATAGCTAATTCACGAATTTTCCTTTTTTTGTCCAACACTAGTAAGTTTACATAATTAATTTATTTTTACGTGTTTCGACCTGTGATTCGATTGTAAGGATTATGCGCTTTTACCACTAAAATATAAAAAAGCATGAAGGCTAGTTTTTTATTACACGTTTTATTTGATAAATATAAAATAAATGAATAAGTATTACAATATTTCCAGTTCTCTTTTGGCCTTGCCCTCGGATGCCTTCCAAAGGCAGCGAGCGTTACGGCTCGACGCTCTTCCTCAATTTGTTAGTGATTTGCTTTTGTCATACATTCAAAAAGATCGTTGACACCTGATGTTGCGGAACGATGCTCGTTTCTGATGGAATTGTGTCGTAAATGCAATAAAATATTACGAAAATTTACATCTATTGACAAAACGACGTTAAAATTGATGATTATTTGAAGTTAACGTTGTGTGTTAAGTTTAGAAACTGAAAGTATTCAAGCCGATTTCTACAGGACATTGTGCAGCGTTAGTATGATTTTAATTGGTTTATAATATTTAGAATATAATTAATTGGAATCTATTCACTGATCGTAATAGTAAATCGTCATCAAGTGACGATAAATCGTAAACCGTCATCAGTCTTGAATGTTAATAATAGGCAAAAAGTGAATTAACTATTGATAGTTCTGCAGATAATTACGACAAACGAATGAACCAGACAAGTTAATAGATCTTTTTACAAGGTAATTTGCTGGAAACTAATTAAAATAAGAACAAATGTGGCAACGATTATTCACGGTAAATTAAAAAATCCGTTAAGGACGATGCATATAATGATTTTATTAATGTCAGGCTTAAATAGTAACAATTTCTTTCACACTGTAATCAGAATGAATCATGGCTTTGGTGGAAATGTTGGTATATCCTATCATCTACAGAAAAAAACATTACGGATGTCACGATATGATAATTACGAGCCTGACAAGTTAACTAATCTATTACACGTACGTTATAGTGATCAGAATAAAAAATATCATTCGTAACATCGTCGGCATGACAATGATGTCCCTGATTTCTGATGATTTCCCTGATTCTTACCAATAAGTAACATGGCAATTAGTAATTTACTTTTTAGTAATTTTTTTTGTATACATATTAAAAATAATGACGAAGTTCGTTATTTTTTATTTTAGTATAACGAGGCAGGCATCTGACAAATGATGCAGCCTAAGGTGGACCGAGCTTGTTACGTTGTCGTCTGTAGTATATTTTCGATCTCTTAAGACTTATGATCGTTGTGATCATAAGTTAGGACTTATAAGACTCTTAGGAGAGTCCGAAAAAATAGAGGAATTCGACACTTTTAGCTCTACACCTGGGTCACCGATCCTTGCTTGGTATTTTTTTTTAAATATATAAAAAAAAGAAAAAAGCTGTAGGTGTGACATGTGGGAATTGATCCCAGGTTTCTAACTTTTTTGGTCCGCGCGTTACCATTAGGCTATCACAGCTTTGTAATTGCTCATAGCTCAAATTAGCATTTTAGTATTTTAGCAAAAACAGAGATACAACGCGACATTTGTTTTAAATGAAACCTAGCTAGGTATCGCTTTCACCCAACGGTATAACGTGATGCATTCTACGATAGGTGGGTTGATCTAAAAGAGATTTGGTAGTCACCTACCCTCTTACTGTATGTACTCGTATTGTAGTATTTATCTTACTTCTCGATACTACAAATTCGTTTCGGTGACGCTATTATTATTTTCCTTACCCAGTGTTTAGTATTTTTATACTAAACACTAGCTTCTGCCTGCGACTTCGTCTGGGTGGACTTCAAAATTGAGACAAAAAGTAGCCTATGCTACTTATATACTTATTTGAAGGGCTATCCAGCCCTTCAAATAAGTAAATGTATATCGATTGTTGTTGCGTTCGCCTAATTAATTTTCGCATTAACAATATCAGTATGGAATATGCACGTATTAATTTAAGTAATATCTCATGTAAATGTATAATTTTATTCATATTAAACGTCCAAAGAACTTGGCGTTTATGAATCATTAGAATGCGTCACCAAAACAAACATATAACAATTGCTTGCATGCGCTGGCTTTATTGAACTTTTGCCTCGATCCCTGCAAGCTATTCATTTAATTTTGAGTCATTGAGAAATAAATGTTACAATCATG
This sequence comes from Morpho helenor, assembly GCA_029227775.1. Classification (NCBI taxonomy): domain Eukaryota; kingdom Metazoa; phylum Arthropoda; class Insecta; order Lepidoptera; family Nymphalidae; genus Morpho; species Morpho helenor. The sequence continues at coordinate 13,742,962 of JARGCU010000025.1, forward strand.
TGCAACATTTAGGAAAAGAATTACTTATACATGTACTAAATTCCAGTTAATTTAGGAATAACTATTATTGGTATAAAAAGCTATATTAGCCCAGCGGTACTGTGACTCTTTCGAGGAGGTCACGGGTTCAAACCCGGGCAGACACAAATGAGTTTTTCTGTTAAAACTTGTGTCTAATTGATTGATAATTGCAATTTATCACACCCTTTTCGGTGAAGGAAAACATCGTGAGGAAACCTGCATATCCGCATTAGAGCAGCGTGGTAGATCTTAGCTCACATCCTTCTCTTCAAAAACGGAGAGAAGAGGCTACTTACTTACTTATAAATGGTAGAAGATGACGGACGAAGTGATTGAATAATTGGATACAATCGATTCATAATATATACTAACTGTGACCCCTTTACATTACTAGTCAAAATAATGAATTCAGAAGTGTACATGTTATCTATTTCCCTTCCTGTAACATAGGAGATAATGCAGTTACATAGTGATGGTATATAACTATGTCACTACATTAAATATTACTGCGCAATGACAAAAGATATTCGAATTCATATTTAGTACTTGGGTTACCGAGCCTTGCTCGGTAATTTTTTTGAAACATATTAAAAATTGCAATTAAAAAATAAAAAGAAAGAAAGCACTGAGTGACACGTGGGAATCGATCCCAGGTTAAGATTTTTTTTCGCCCGTTACCATTAGACTATCACAGTTTTGCAATTAACGGCTCAATTTTCTTTGCATTCAATGCCCGAAAACAGATATAAACCGATTTTTTTTATAAAGAAGCCTAGCCACATCTATTTTTATGCCCCCCAAAATATAGATGATGATAATTTCATGAAAATCGTTAGAGTAGTTTCCGAGATTTAAATGTTAAAGAAAAGATATCGCACTTTAGTCATAAATATTTCACACCAAGCGATCCGTTTACAAATCGTTAATTTTTAAATGGTATCTAAAAATAAATATTGTTAGACTTGCTGCAGCGGTGGCATGTTGGCGCCAGAAGGCTTTCTCAAAGTTGGATCTCATCAATATTGAACAATAATTTCCTTAAATCAATCGAGAAATTAACCCAGAATCTACAGCTTGAAGAGTTCCCTATCACGTTATTTATTTTATGGCAACAACTGGCAAATTATATATGATAACACGATGAATAACTTAAACTTTAATATGAATGAAAATTAACGTTAGATATATTTATTTCTTTGAGCTTCTTAAATCTTATCTTTCAGATATATGCAACTCTGTGTAGCAATCAGATTTAGATAATTTGCAAGTGCTTAACTAATATTCCTTACGTACTAAGTTAATCACGATTTAAGTGACGTCAATTCAAATATGTATGAGGAACTCTACATGATTTTAATAACATTAAATTATATTTTAACGAATTCCTTTTTTAAATATTGTTTTTTTTTTACATTTAAGATCGTTTTTATTGTTCGGATAATCAAAGCATGACGTAAATTTATTAGTAATATTATACAAGTCAAGTTTTGGCGAACTCACCTAATTTAAATATGTGGTCGAAAATTAAGCACCTAATGTTCATAGTTTCTTTCTTAATTTTAAGAGGAGTCCTATGTGAAATAAAGATTAACCAAGTATATACTATTTTGATATATCTGTGGATTTAGTTTATAGACGTGTATGGATAACTTGGGTGCCAGCTAACATACCTAAATTTTAGGTATGTTCTCTTAATTTAATGATAGTGATACCGTCAAAGAATCAAGAAATATAGACCTCTCAACTACCGAACTAGTAGTAAAGTAAAAGTCTTTATGAATAATACTATGGATTAACTTCATAAAACTCGACATAGACGTTGCACGTCGAATATAAAATAGTTTTATGCTTCGTGTGCATTTACAAATTTGTTTTTGTCTTCATAAATTATGTACGAAGTAATAATGGTAATAAAAAATAAAAAAATAATAAATTACTATTTTTAAAATTAATTTAATAAAATAGTTTGTAATACCTTAAGAGTTATACATAGTGTCCGTAACAAAGGCGCCGCGCTACTGTAATATTTCAATAATTAAATTTAAAAGAATGCATATATTTCAAAACAAAAAACTTGTTATTATTATTCATATTATTCAGTTAAAAATATATAAGGACTTTAAAAAGATTTACTTTACGTTTTTTGCAAAACATTGTCGGAAGCGGAAAAAAGAATTACAGCCTTTTAATTAAAGTACGTACATGTTTATTTGAAAAGATAAAATTACGTTTATGGTTTTAATTAAAAGTCTTAGTATGTCTATGATTAGAACAAATATGACTAAATTCATTTTATAAGATGAGCATTATGCTAACAATTTAGTAATTTTCTTTTTCGTTTTTATGAACTTATTATCGTCTCGTGCTCTCTTATAATTCATTCTTTAAATTTGATTCCTTAATTGCTTAAGAATATTCTTGACAATGATAATGGCCGTTCTTTTTGGACATTTCCAAAAAGTAGTGAAACTAATAGATAAAATAGTTCGGTGTTTACAAGGTTATATAGACTAATTTACGCGCTCTTTAGTGTTTTTTACGTATGTCAGATTAACGTCCAGTAGAGACATACATTATCACGTTTTTAATCAGAACGGACTGCCTTTGATACAGAAACCCTTGTTTGTTAAGGAAGTTTTTATTCTTGCTTTATTAACTAAGTATGCCAACCAAAAATGTCAATTGATTTCTCTTGTTTTTAAAATGCAGATTATAACAAAGAAAAATACATTTTAAAATCGATGTGATTTTGAGTAAAAAACATTATAGTAGAAGTAGTGAGTAAAAAAATTAAAGTATAAAAAAAATTATATCATATCCTCTCCCTCGAGTAGTCTTCCTCAATGCTGAGGGTCGTTAGCCCCTCCATCACTTAGATTTGAACTATTATATATTATATAAGCTAATAATAATAAGTGTATTAATGTAGAAAATAAATACGCTGTAGACCGAAAACCGACATGCGACATGGAAAGGATATTTTTACTACAATTAAGAGGATTGTTAGAAAGAAAGAAGAAAGAAAGAAAAATATTTTTAAAGAAAGAAAGAAATGTTATAGTTTTCATTAAATTTATTGTTATACAGAAACTTAAAAAAATATCAATAGTAGAAGAACAACAAAGAGTATATAGAGCTTTTATAGTATTGGTACTAAAAAGATAAAAGCTTACATTTGAACGTCTAAACGTCATGTTCAGAAATAGGTTGTTGTTAGATTTTTAATTTCGTTAAATTAACATTAAAAATATAAAGAATATTTTGGGCTAAAGTAAACAAATACAGTATGCATCATAACATTTTTTTAGGACATTTCAATTTTCTTAACACAAAAACATAACTTTGGAACAAATCGATGAGGCTTGCGACTATCAAAGCTTTACTTTCAGGAATAAAATGAAAAAATGTCATACCTAATTAATATAAAAACATACATAATACATATAAATAAAGCACTTACTTTCAGGCGTCACTTCGCGCAGAATGATTTTAGCTTGCTCTTCCGCCGGCATCGTATAAGCTTAAATATAAGTTCACGTAGAAAAACAGCAAATTGTATGTAAAACGAACGATTAGTGTTTCGAAATTGTGTTAGGAGTCTCTTTTTTCACTTTTAATATGGATTTATCTCATCCATTACACAATTGGTATGCGAATCTCTTTAAAAGATCACGACAGTACGTCTGTAATAACACGCAACCAACGCGCTACTGGTGGACATGTGATAGAGTTAGAGAGTCGCATGCGCCATTCAAGCCTTCAAGCCTTCGAGCGCGTAAGTATTATTCGATAGATGTGACAATTTCTTTGAATGTCTCATTTATAAGCTTGGACGTTTGCGTAATAAGAACAAAAACACGTATCTACGGTTGTTTATAAAGTACAATCGTATAGTACCAGAAGACTGGTTTCCTAAAATGATGCATCATTATTGATTGTGTTATTTCTATTTAATATGGTTTTTTATGAAATAGGATGGCAAATGTGTATGCAGTTCACCTCAAGTAATCACCGCCGCTCACGACCTCTCGCAAAGCGAGTGTGTTGCCGTTCTTTAAAAAGCTGGAAGATACGCTTTTTGAAGGCACCTATGTCGTACAGATCCGGAAACGCTTTCAAAGGGTGATCGTTCCATAAAAAAGTTATGGTTTGGTTTGACACTTATTAATTCCATATAAAATATGGAATTAATATTAATTATGTGAAACGATCCAGAGCTTCTTTTCTCCAGAGGTTTTCGCTTAGTTGTTGGATCAAGCGTCGGATGCAGAAACGGCATGTATTGTGAGGAAGTTCCTCTATCTATCTATCTAATCGCGGGGACGCCCGTCGTTGTAGGACGGTCGGTCAGCTCCTATTCTGGACTATTCCACCCATTTCCCCATGTTGGGACACGGGTTTCACTGCTGTCCCTAGGAGGAAGTTCCTCACTCTGGAGCCCTAACCATCGAGGGCTAGGGATATAGCCCTGTTTCTAGCGGACGTCGATATCCTATATTTTCAAATGTAACTTTAATTATTTTTTTTTTTTAGAAATATTTAAAAATGTTAAAATAAGTTTAAAGAAAAGTAAAAGAATATAGTAATAAAAAACCTTTTGTTATTCGATATAACTTATTGTATATATTTGTGTGTAGTGATCATATAAGTAAATATATTTTCTTACGAGTTTTGAGGGCAACATTAATATTCTGAATACAATCTGACTTCAGCGACCCTTTAGGAATTAATGTAGGTACGTGTGAACGTGAATTATTTCTATTTGTTAATAACAATGCTATTGATTGTGCAATATAAACCTGGAACGACGACTTAACGTAGACAGCACGTTAAGTGGTTCCGGAAGGTCGATTCATTAATATAATATTACCTGGGTGACCGAGCCTTGCTCGTCAAAATACAAAAAAAAAAAAAATGGCCGGTAACATGTCGTTTTTTTAGTCCGCTCGTTCCCCATGAGCTATTACAACTTTACAAATGACAGCAAATTGGAGCAGTTTCCAAAATTCAGAGATATATATATATATATATATATATATATATATATATGTGTGTGTGTGTGTGTGTGTGTCTGTGTGTGTGTGTATATATATACACATACGAGATTAACTCATTTAAATATTAAAGACGATAAAGCTTATAGCAAAATAACTCTGTCATAACTTTTGTACTACCGAATTCCATAAAGCAACGCCTACTTCTATGTTATAAATTAATACGATACTTATAAGTATCGATTTAAGAAAACTATATCTTTCCCTATTTAAGCCTTCTCCATTTTTAATCGTAGCTTTCTGTTTACATACAATACAAAAAGCTTATATGACTATCGCTGTAATGGTCTGGTCTGTTTCATTTTTATGAGTATTTAATAATAGACAGACAGTACTAGTAACAAGCATTAATGCATATGCGATATTATCAAATATATGAATATGGTTTATCGAAATAGTGGGTGAATAACTAGTGTTAAGAAAATTTGGAGTCTTTAAAATACAGAGTTTTATAAATTATTAAGAACTAGCTGTCAGCCGTTGCTGTATCTGTCCGGTTTCGAATTTCCCTCGAAACACAACTCAACAGTTAAAACAAATGCCTCGATGGCCACTAAACTTTACAGTATCATTCGCTGGGTCATTGTAAAGATTGTATAAAAAATTCATTAAAATCGGTTCAGTCGTTTCGGAGTCTACAAAGGACATACAAACAAACATAATTTTTTATATATAATAAGAAGATGAGTAGCATGATATTTTTTTGTTATTTGTAAACCAAATTAAAATTGACTAAACAAAGTAAATAATGAATGGTCAACGACACTACTTAAACGATTCGATCATCCAATTGATTTACTAATTGTACAAGTTTGTTTTGAAAGTCTTGTTGAAAAATATAGCTTTTAAACTGTCATAAAGACTTAAGCAAAAACTACTATCAATAACCTCTTAACCTAACTAAATTAAAAATAAGCAAAAATAACCAAATGCCTTAGAGTAATTGTTTATTAACGGAAATAGGGTCTGTAACTAAGCGATATTTCCTTCAATAGAGTGATGAATAAAGAAGATTTAATTGTATAATTTATTAAGGATTTTGGGAAATAGGTTTGAATATAACGATAATTGTTGGACATGTCAGAAGAAGCCTATTGAGATCTTTAATAGAAAACTCTCCCTAATCCGTATAGATAAAAAAACCAAGGTTTAGTCTTACAATTCCTCTTCTATCAATATTGAAGGATAGATACCATACTAATTAGGCAACGATTGGATAGTTTGAGAGGAGACCATTTTAGATACGAGTAGAGTTTATTACCACAGGTTATTCGCTTAAAATGCGTTATCAGTCAGCACAAAACTGGTTTCAGAAAAAATTTAATTCATAATACAAGCAAAGAAATACGAAATTATTGCTTAAAAGAGATTTTCCTTTCTACTCCTCAACAGCTATTAAAAGGCCTTAAGTTCAATAAGGTTATAGCCGTAATTTCTATTCAAACAATTTACGCTTCGGTCAAGGATAAGTCAAATGACGTCACTGGTTATCGATTTGGATATTCGGGTTCTATGTCTATATGTTTATATAAAAAAGCAAATAGCGAGTTTATCTTTTTTTAGCGTACCCAAAAATTAAATGTTATAAACCTTTTAAAAAGTAAATAAATTATTGGGTATTAATTAACTCACTCGTTGTTTATTTATACTTTTACTCCATTTCATTCATTGAAAAACCCAAATATTTTTTTTATCATTTTGTAATCTATTCATAGTCTTATTATTTTTGTAATAAGAGAGAATTAAATATTTTAAATTAATCGTTAAAGATTACTAAATAAATTAATTAATAATAAAGTAGCGGTTTGTTATTATCCTACTGAAATATAGTAAACATAATGAAAGCACATGTCTCTTTACAATACTCATTAGTCCTTAACCAGGATTGGAAATTGCGAACCATTAAAAAAAGACTGGTTCTTGACTTTTCGTTATCTAGGCTCCCAACTCATTTACAAATTCTTATATGAATGGCTATCTTTGCAAATTATTCACATTATACAATACCATCACCAATAAGCTTATTTATGTGTTTATAGTTTATCTGTAGACATGATGACGGACCTAAAATATGTTGCTAGTTAAGGTAATTTTATTCAAATAGTTAAAGCACATGCCTATTTAACAGTTCATCATTGCCAAATATCACTAGTTATGCGTTATTTAAGTCTATTCGGTACAAATTATGTTCTCCTCCTAAGTCATCTGAATTTGCAGTAAAAATTTATATTCTCACGCGGAGAGTTCAAACTGGTCCTAATTTTATCTTTAAATGTATTTCGATACCGTATAATTATGCTATTAGCGACAAGCATAATCTATGATAAAATGTCAATATATATATATTCAATATGGTTCTAGCATAATCTTTATGTTCTAGCTGGATTATACTCGACTTACACAAAAAACTTCAGCTTGTATTTCTAAAGCGAATGTGTGTTTTTATACACAGCGATGTGTTTGCAATGTGTTAAGAATGAGATAGTTATTCAGAGAAAAATGTCACGACTTTATTATCAGAAACACAAATTAAATTATTGCCCCCTCCGAAGAATAAAGTTACATGTGGTATCTTTTAATAACGATTTTCCTGTTATTCAGTATGCAGGAGGTTCTTTTTTTTTTTTGGGGGGGGGGAATCGATCTAACTAGGTTTTAAGGTTAAAAAGATAGTTTTATCCCTGTTTTTGGGCATTAAAAAAATATAAAAGTTACATTGAATACATAAACCAATATTCGGAGAACGGGTGGTCGATAGAAATTAAAATACCTAGGATCGAGCCCCACCTACCCAATTATTTTTTCTTTTTTTTTTTAAAGTTTTTTTATTTTTAAACATTTACCGAGCAAGGCTCGGTCAACTGTATATAACATAGGACATGTATTTGTTTCTTCAGATCGGGTGTTATTCCACAATTTACGTAATAAGAGTAACGCATGAGCCTAAACCTTTTTCCATGAATATTGAAAATTAATGCTTTCATGAAGCCATAAGAAGAACAATAAGAAAAAATGAAGGCCCATTACATAAAGCGTAGAAACTTAAATTTGTTACACATTTAGTATTTTAAAATTGCCTTGCGGTATCCGGCTGAGTAGAATAGACCACTCTCATTTCTTAACGAGGTTCGTAAAAAGCGACTAAGGTAAGTTGACCCGACATGTTGTATACAGTTGAGTAGAAAAGACCACCCTATTTTCTTACCGAGGTGTCGTAAAAGTCGAGTAAGGTAAGTTGACGTCAGGCAGGCGGCTATTTTTAATCTAATATGTATATAATTATTTCAATAGGTTAGTTTTGATGTGTATTTGATGTGAAGATGTTTTTGTTAAATAAATAAATTAAGCACATATTGGAAGATTATAATGCACTATACACGATAATAGTGTATAGATAATTACACGATGTTTCACAACAAACGATTCACCCAATTTATCTTTAGTGTTAATAGTTGATATGCTAAAAAACTAATGAAAATGGTATTTTGCTATAATCCACGATTAAAGAAAATATATGTAATGCTAAATGTAGAGTGTACTATACGATCTCATACCTCATTCATGCAGAATTTGTAAAAACTCATGCACTACCCGCCAACGATAACACAACAATACACAAGCACTGCACACATTCACCTCCACAACTCAACAATTGTTTCGCCCCGTAACCGAAACATCATCACAAGATAGACACATCATAAGACTCCACGACAAAATTTACAGTAGACTACACTCTACACTTAGCATTACATATATTTTCTTTTATCGTGGATTATAGCAAAATAATATTTTCATTAGTTTTGTATTATGGACCTCCGCAAAGTAACCTCTAATTCTATAAATTAGTTAATATGCTCTGCATTCTATAAATTTTTTCAACACAGATTATGTTCGCAAAACAATTTTATAATTTCCTTCAAAATGTTTAAATTGCTTTGAATTAATTCATAGGTATTTTTTATGGAATTTAAAAAACACATACCTATATTTAAAGTTTTTAATCAATGATGTCCGCAAAAATTTTAAATTTTCATGTAATTTACGAATATTAGGTACTTAAAAGTAAAGTAAGTAGCGGCCTGTTACTATCCCACTGCTGAGAATAGGCCTCTTCTCTCCGTTTTTGGAGAGAAGGTTTGGAGCTAAGACCTACCACGCTGCTCCAGTGCGGATTGGTAGGTTACACATATCTCCAGAATTCTCTAGAGATATGCAGGTTTCCTCACGATGTTTTCCTTCACCGAAAAGCGTGTGATAAATTGAAATTATCAATTAGACACATAAGTTTTTAACAGAAAAACTCATTGGTGTCTGCCCGGATTTGAACCCGCGACCTCCTCGAAAGAGTCGAACGGTGTTACCGCTGGGCCATCACAGCTTTTTTATTAGGTACTTGATGGTACAATATTATGTAATAAATATTGATGGCAAAAGTAGTCAGTTGTTTAAATTTGAATAATTTAACGCGACTCCAAGAAGTTCGTAATGCATTGATAAAAATGGAGATTTGTTTTGTTGTTTTAGTTCAACTTAATATATAGTAAAATAAATATGTAATATGTGTTATCTTTTCACACAATGCCACGTCTGAAATCCGAGTCTATTGCATGGTAAGCAAATACTGATTTTCGTGACGGTGAAATTTCAAAATGGTTTTTTAACGCCGTGGTGCTAAAAAACTGATGACTGTTTTGTAACAATGTATTTTGTTTATGTCTTACGTTGAAATTGCAATAAATAAATATATACTCTCTTTTTGTTAATCAACAGTATTAAAAATATCATTATCCTTCTGCCCTTATCCCACTCTAAGTGGGGTAGGCACGACATGTTATAAACATGTTGTCACATGATTTTGCTACATATTACATACATTTGGCTAGCCCGTTGGCGCAGTGGGTAGTGACGCTGCCTTCAGCTCCGCGGGTCGCGGGTTCGATTCCCGCCGAGGGCCAACTTTTCCTATAAATGAATTTGTTGGCCTTTGAGCCTGGGTGTATATTTGTATTTAAGTATGTATTTAAAAATAGGTATATAAGTATATATTCACCAGTTGTCTGTCTACCATAACACAAGTATTAAGTAACTTACTTTGGGGACGGACGACCGTGTGTGTAAGTGTCCCATATATATTTATATTTATTTATTTCTTATTTCTATATAGATATAGATTATAATATAGTCTATTCCGTGAAAGTAAATAATAAATTTATTAAATTAATTGTAAAATAACATAATATGGCGTAAATATATGAATGTGAGCTTAGTGCTTAGTATTTCGGTTAGGTTTTTTCTTTAAAGTTTGCAGAACGATTCTTTCATTACCCGTAAAGTTACTTTTCAGGTAAGACCACAACAAATATTTTAGTTCTTATTAAAACTGAATTTGGAGTAATTACAACCGTTGTCAAATAGATTGCACAGATTTCGAGTTGGTGTTAGTTGTTTTTATATAAGGATATGACGCTTAGAAATATAATAAATAATATCAAAATATATTTATTATTCTTGATATTAAAATTTTACAATATAGCGAAATCAACCTTGGCTTTAAGAACGACGACTGAATTTATATGAAACATTTTATTAAAATAATTTAAAAACATCAGCATTTAAGTTACAGTCAAATTGGGTAACTTTGAATGACTTTTTCAGATTTTTCAAAATATAAAAAAATAGGATGACCTTATTTAAGGTTTTGATGAATAATGAGTGTTCTTTTATACCGAGTTTTAGAATAACTAACTGTATTACTAAGTAACTAGAAAGGAAATGGATTGTATGGATGTGTATTTCGTGCTGCCTCATAAACTTTAGCATACTAAATGTTGTTTGTATGTAATTATTATGTAGCGACATCTATCAGGACGTAGCAAAAATGCAAAGCATATTTTTAAGAAGTTTCCCGTTGCAACCTAGTGTTATCATAACCTACAAGATGGCGTTTATTTACGTTAAAAATTAATATTGTTATTTTAAGATATAATCATTTTTTATTCCAAACGCTTAAGAAAAAATTAGATTAAGAATGGTAGCGTTGTGTTTCACATCGTAAATCACTACATATTATAAAACAAAGTCCATATTTCCGTATGTACGCATAAAACTTTAAAACTACGCAACCGATTTTGATGCGGTTTTTTTTAATAGATAGAGTGATTCAAAAGGAAGGTTTATACGTATAATAACATTCAATACGGAGTAGAGAAATACTGTAATTTTTGAGGTTTCTGTAAATAATTACATTTTTGTCCGCTTACATTGCAAACACAGGCTAAACCCTACAAGATTTATCAAAATGATGTACTAAGTATTTGTACGCCTTGAAAAGGTCTACAGAAAAGTCCGCGATGGTATATGTCTATCTCTTATGGATAACCCACAAAAGCATTTTTTGTCATATACTTTTTAGGAAAAATAATGATTTATGTTCAAAGCAATTTTTATACAATACAACATTAATCCTTATGCAATTAAGTACCTTAAATAAATTGTTGATTTAATATAGGTCAATATGGCCGTTTACAGTATGTAATTTAAGTGAACATTTTCCGAGATATTACAGATTTAAAATGCCGCGAGGACGCCGCGCTTCACCCTATAGCACTTCGAATCTTTTAAGAGTTTGTTTAAAGACATTCTGTAATTAATTGTAAAAATAAAATACATAGGTAAAATGTAAAAGTAAATAAGTAAAAATGTACTATATGAGTTTAGATATTCCAAAGATAGCAGGAAATCGTCTTGGTATAGGGAGAGGAAATTGTTTTTCTCCAAATTTAACGCTTGCGGGCCACGGGCAGTAATGAATAAATCAAAACTACTGGATCGATTTTAATCATTTTTTTACACTGAGTGACATGGGATATATATTTTATACCCGTGCGAAGCATGGGCAGGCCGCTAGTATTATATATTTTGTTGTTGTTGTTGACGACAAAAAAATACAATAAATAACAGCAGTTTAATATTGTTTTTAAAGCATCTACAAAAAATAAAGAAGCAAGGGAAGTAGATAAAAACATGGTATACTTATCGCAGTGAGATATGTATGCGATAAGTCTCCCTCAGGGCAGGGAGCTTTAACACAAATTCGCGGTTCTTATAAGAAAAAAAGGTCAAGTTAAAAATGCTTTAAAAAAATCTTTGAACAAAATTCTTGTCCTTAGTGTCAACCGTGGAGCAATTCCCTCGTTTGGAGCCAATCCTGGTAGCAGCATCAGGTCACGCTTATCAAAAACATGCATTGTCATCGGGACTGGACTAATATATAAAATTTCAGATTAATCGGACCACGAGAAGTGGGTCATATTTAACTTGCGAGATTCCACCTTCACATTGCAATGGAAGTTGAATAAAAGCTTTTAATAACAAATTTTTAAGCAAGTAATTCGAATTATTAAGCAAATAATTCGAATGTTTATTATTTCTTAAAAATTAATACATTTAAAATGTTGCAAAATATTTTTCCGAGGTCGTTCGGAATTATTACCGCACAAATATCTTAATACTATAATTAAACCTTTTTTACATCTTAACAACTACAACTCAACCTTTGATTAGTGGTATATCCAATAATTTACGATTCTATACAGTCATTAAGGTAAAAACTATAACGGACTAAGTACGTAAATTAATTAATTAATTGTTTTTACTCTTAATCTATTAATTTTAATTATAAATAAGAACGTGTACAAACAGGTTTTAATAAGAGCAAAAACAAAAGATACTTTTGAAATATTTTTTGCGTTAATCTATAAAAAAAGTTAATAATAATATAACCAAGTTCAAGTATATCAAGCTTGATGATTTCGTAATAGATACTTATAATATACAAATAATTTTGTTATTCGTAGATTTTTGGTGGTTTTTGTCTTGTTCCAACTTTATTGTTCTGACATTCTGTATAATATAACAAAATATTGTTATATTCTATTGATTGAGTAACGCATAACTTGATGTTAAGTATATATTAAGTTAGTATAGTTTTTAGTTAGTATAGTTATTATATTAAGTTAGTATAGTAATTAAGTAATAAATTTTGTCAGATAACATAACACATACAGTAAGACGATGAGTTATAAAGTCGACTCCGTGAGACGCGGGTTTGATCCCCGCCGAGGGCCATCATTTTTTGTTAATAATTAGTTGGTTTGTTGAGTCTGGCTGTATTTATTTAAAAATAATATGTATATCTATATACAGTTGGCTATCACCCGTAATACAAGTATTAAGTAACTTACTTTAGGGACAGATGACCGTATGTGTTATTGTGTATATTATTTAGTTATTTAATAATTATTTATTAATCATCAACCTGTAAAAATCAGAGATTTAGTTGAACTCAAATAAATTTATCTAGATTGAAGAATTGCATATATCAAACTTTTGATTTATCAAGGTTTCATCACGTTTTACTTTAAAGTTAAGAAAATGAGAAATTGATTTTATCAATTAAGCACATAAGTTTTTAAATAATTTATAGAATTAGGCGTTACTTTGAGGAGGTCCATAAAACAAACGTAATGAGAATATTATTTATCGCGGATTATAGCAAAATAATATTCTCATTACTTTTGTTTTACATAAGTTTTTAATAAAATCACAGCCGTCTTGTGTAAACTTATTAATATTCGATTCATCGTTCACTTAGATTCTTGCTCCAATCTTATGATCAACATTAAAACTGATATGTGATGTAGAGACATCAACTCCACCAAATAGTACCAAACATTCAAGTTCAAAGAACTAGGCATCTAAACCATCTAGGTTTTTATCGGTAACATTGAATTAAAATCGTTTATCCTACGCAGTATCAAAGCAAATATTTTAGTCCAATGCAATGGTCACTATTCCGTCCCACATAACAAATTTACGAGGGACGATTTATGTTGTTAGTGGGCAGACATACATTAAATTTTAAAGTAAATAAACTTTGAGGACCTCAGTACTGAGAAAAAGAGTAACTTATTTCATCCTTCCCTTAACTATTTCCGTACCATACATCACATCCCATCGGAGCTCCATTCGGAAGTGATAATAATCTGCCCTTATCCCACTCTAAGTGGGGTCGGCACAACATGTTATAAACATGCTGTCACATGATTTGGCTGCGTTTTAACGACCGACCGCCTGCCTGACGTCAACTTACCATAGTATTTTACGACACCTCAGTAAGAAAGAGCGTGGTCTATTCTACAAAACCGGATACCACACGGTGGGTCAACTTACCTTAGTCGCCTTTTACGACACCTCGGTAAGAAATGAGGGTAGTACTATTCTACTCAGCCGGATATCACACGGCTAGATAAATAAACAAACATATTTTCAAATTAAAATTTAAAACATTCTTTAAACTTAAAAACAAGTACTTTTGAATAGTCAACTCTACTGTCTACTACTTACTTTCGCATTTAGAATGCTAGTATGTATAATATGTTATTATGGAATACAAAATTCAGATTTACTATTTATATACGCAATCATTTTGGCCTTTAAAATATTTTGAACGTCATTTATAATAGTGAAATTACAAAACTCGGTCTCATTAAAACCTTTTTATACGCACATAAATTATTAAACGCTATTAGTAACTTATCCTAAGACATTTGTTTGGCGGTTATTACAGCATCGTTTACAATAAACCGGATGTTGTCTTGTTATCAGGGGCTATTTAAACTTTTTTCGTATATTTATTTACATATATAGCCTCCATGGTTTCGAGTATTTTCAGTTATTTATTTTTTAGTTATTTTTAGTTACTCTGGGATCAAGAATTTTCCGGAATAAAAAGTAGCTTATAGTTAATAAGTTGGTCCAGTTTTAGATTTTCCCCTACCAAAGAGCCGAAGCCGTTTATTGGGGTAAGTTTTGGTAGGATTGGCGGATTGCGTTACTGCGGCTTATGCTGAGGTTCTAGGCAACTAATTTGGCAACTGGATCCACAGTGTGCTGAACACTTGCCAATTTATCCCCAATGATGTATACAATAGACAAAGCAGGAACCGACATAAGCTTGCGACTCCTGCTTTGCGCCTTGCAAAAGTACGTAATTCGTTTGTGGGTTTTGGTATAAGATTCTATAATAAAATTCCGCAATCAATTTCAGCTTTGCCATTACAGCAGTTTACAAACACTGTTAAAAAGAGGCTGATACAGAAAGCCTCCTATACTCTTGAAGATTATTTAGAAGATAAGAATGTGTGGATATAGCTCTCTTTGAACCTGTACAAGACAGTAACGACATAATGTAAATAGTATTAAGAATTATATTTTTAAAAGAGCAACCGCCGAGTTTCTTTCTGGCTCTTCTCGGTAGGAACAGCTTTCCGAACCAGCAGTAGAGTTGACGATTCAAAAGCACTTGTTTACAAGTTTATTTGAATAAAGAATATTTTGAATTTGAATTTGAATTTGAATCCAGCTCTTTTTTCAGGGCTGGATCGCGAGATCTAAGTGATCCTATGATTATTGCGATTGGGTGAGTGCACGCCTTTTTTCACTAGGCATAATAAAATTTAACCAAAAAGAACTAGGCGTACTAAATTCAAGTACCTAACTGATTATTCCAAAGCTCAACTGCGGCTGCCGAAAAACGAGTATTTTTGTTAGCCACACGAAAACGATGACATTCAATATTTATTTTTAGACCAGTTTCCTTCCCTTTTTGTTACTATAAGTATAACAAAGAAATTAAATAAATTGAATCTATTTTTGGAATCTACCGAGTGAACTGTTAAGCAGTATCTTTCATCTACTAAATATTACATTGTTGGTTTGCTAAATATAAACAGACATTGGTCGTAAAATGGTTATTTATATAGTAGAATTTTCAGTTAATATCCTTTACCTTGGACACGTGCAAAAGTTTTCCTAATCCACCTCAAAAAAAATTATATATATGGTTATTTTGACTTTTTTTTATATTTAGGGTCCTTTTTGCAAGTAAGCTTGTGTCGGGGATAATTCCAAGAACAGGATCTGTGTGTTTATCCAATTATATATTTATTATCCAAGATTATCTAAGATTATATAAGTTCCAACATTGACAGCCTTGTTACTCTCCTTTTTCTTATTATTCTTGTTGCCGTAGTAACGAGGCCGTCCGGTGTTACCGGCCAGGCGTATTAGAATTCCCAACATCCTCCCCCCCCCTTGGGAACTTGCTTCCCAAAGAGCTCTTGGGAATCTGACGTGCCTTCCAATGCACAAAGTTTCGAGATGGATCTCTTAATGATACCACCTGCAGTTTGAACGTCGACGACTCTGCATAGTCCGTCGGCGCCAAGGTATAGTCGATGGATGCGGCCCAGAAGCCACTTCATCGGCGTTAAGTGATCATCCAGTACAAAGACAAGATCACCGATCTTGACATCTCGCTGTCTTGTCCTCCATTTCACACGTTCCTGTAGAGTCGACAAGTAATCCCTTTTCCAGCGTGACCAAAAGTGATGTCTCAGGCGTTCGATCAGCTCGTATCTGTTGAGGCTGATACGTTCGATATTAGGCGAAGGCAGTGAAGTCAACGGTCGACCCACTAAGAAGTGCCCAGGTGTTAAGGGTAGTAGATCAGAAGGATCAGATGACATTGACGTAAGTGGACGTGAGTTCATGATCGCTTCAACCTGAGCAAACAGTGTATACAATTCTTCGAAAGTTAGACTAGAGTTACCTGCTATTCGTTTTAAATGATATTTGGCCGATTTAACCCCTGCCTCCCAGACCCCACCAAAACTAGGTGCATAGACGGGAGAAAATTTAAAATTAATACCTTCATTGCACGCAAAGTCGCTGACTGGTGCTTGACATTTCTTTAGAAGTCTGTTTAGTTCATTACTAGCTCCTACAAAGTTTTTCCCATTATCGCAAAAAATAGTATGAGGTTTACCACGTCTTGCGATAAACCTACGCAAGCATAGAATAAACGCATTGCTACTTAGGTCGCTATACACTGTCCATTATATTAACCATCTTTTGACAGATTGACGATAGTGATGTCCTAAAGATTCTCGTATGCGATACCATTCCGATTATAGTACCTACTATCATTAATCGAATTACGTACCTAAGTAATTCGATTAATGATAACCTACGTAAACTAGATTACTACTTGAGAAAAGAAATTCCAACTTTGAGAAAACTTATTGTTTCTTTGAAAAGAAGTGGTCTATTTCATGGTGAAAAATCTTCTTTGGTCAAAGTTTTGAACACAATTGGCTTTTCATATAAAAAGTTAAATAAAAGAAAATTATTAATGGAACGCACAGATATAGCTATAGCACGTTGTGATTTTTTAAGAGAGGCAAAGAAAATACAAGATTGGGCAAATATTGTTTTCACGGATGAAACATGGCTCAACGCTAACCACACACTATCTCGTTTCTGGACTGATGATACTGCTGATTCCACTTCCTCAGTACCAATGGGAAAAGGTGAGCGCCTAATCATTTGCCATGCAGGTACAGCAAAAGGATTTGTACAAGACGCACTGTTGGCATTTAAATCGAAGAAATCAAATGACTACCACGAAGAGATGAATGCAAATGTGTATGAAGAGTGGTTCAAAAAAATGCTCATTTCATTGGAAGAACCATCAATAATTTTTATTGATAATGCGCCCTACCACTCCCGTCAAATTGACAAAATGCCAACACAGGCTAATAAAAAGCATGAAATAATTAATTGGCTTCGGGACAATGGAGAAAATGTGGACGACTCAATGTTAAAAGTTGAATTAATAAAAATATTAAAAACCAAAAAGAGAGCAAAACGCTATGTAATCAATGAAATGGCAGCAGAATATGGCCATACTGTTCTTCGGATTCCTCCATACCACTGCCAGTACAACGCAATAGAACTTATATGGGCACAAGTAAAAGGGCATGCTGCGAGATGCAATACAAGCCCCCCATTCACAGCGAATAAAATGTTGCAATTGCTAAAAAATGCTTGCACCCACGTAACGGCCGAGAACTGGGCAAGTGTGGTGGAAAGAACTAAAAGAGTAATATTCTCTGATTGGGAACGTGATATTGCGTTTGATAATATATTATCTACACAAGAGCTAATAATAACTGCTACTGAAGACTCCTCATCGGAGGAGTCTAGTGTTGATTATCATTCCGACGACTCGTGCTAATAAAATAAATTAAAATATCCTGATTGTTTTATTTGTATTCATGTATTAACTAAGAAGAAAGTAAAACTTTATATAATGTTATTAAATGTCTTTTAATACTCGTAACATCGATTTCTACCGATTATTTTTAATCTGTGGCATAATCGTAGCATATCCATTATGTGTGACATCACTAAGTGGGCGGTACCCATCCATAAAGTACAAATATTATTTGTATGATATTTGTACGTAAGCAATACAAAACTTAATGAGCGTGAGCTGTCAAAAGACTGATAATATGATGGACGCAGTATAACTACTTCCAAGTGTACAGCCTTTGTAGCAAAACAGATGAAAATACATAAATAGCACTTGGAAGTCTTTGCGCCTCTACCTTTACGATTAAGAATAAGAAAAGGTCCAGCGAAGTCGGTGCCACAAGTCTCAAAAGGAGAAGCAGGAGTAACACGAGGTTCAGGTAAGTCACCCATTAATTGTTGCATAGGCTTAGCCCTAAATCTTTGACAACGTACGCATAATCGTACAGTAGCAGTTGCTAACACTTTGCCACCTAATGGCCAAAAAAGTTCTCTAATGGAACTCAACAACTGTTGAGGACCACAATGTAAAAGCCGTAAGTGTTCTTTTTCAAATAACATTCTCGTAAATACATGTTTAGGGTCTAGTAAAATAGGATGCCTTTTATTATAAGGGCAATATGAAGCGTTGTCGATACGACCACCGACACGTAATATGCCTTGATCGTCCAAAAACGGATTTAAAGAAAGAATAGAAGATTTACGATTTAGGATTTTATCAGTTTCTAGCGAGTGTATATCTTTAATGAAAGTTTCTCTTTGTGAAGCTTTCGCTAGCAAGGTAAGTGAAGTGTGCAATTCAGAACAGGTGAGATTACCAGTTATTTTGGTATTATTTTTTCTAATATTATTTATAAATCTCAGTACATAACCAAAAATTCTTTGCAATTTATAGAGTTTAGAGTATTTATTAAACGGTATTACATCATTAGGTAAAATATTAGTATTTAAGCTTATTCTTGTTTCAGGTAACACAGCAGGAGCATGTGGAGAAGAAGGCCATTCTTTTTCAGGTTTAGCCAGAAAGGACGGGCCGTGCCACCAAAGGACATTCCCAGGAAGAAGACGAGGCTGAATCCCTCTGGAAGCCATGTCAGCAGGATTCAATTCGGTAGGTACATGACGCCAGCAGTTTTCATTAGTTAAGTCCCTAATTTGTTCAATACGATTACTAACAAACGTTTTAAGTGTTTTAGGTGGAGTGTGCAGCCATCCCAGAACAATAGTAGAATCTGTCCAGAATACAGAACGAGTAATAGGAATTTTAAGTGACAGTATAACCTTAGCATATAATTTAGCGCCAAGCAAAGCGCCTAGGAGCTCTAAGCGTGGAATAGTTTCAGATTTCAACGGACTGACCTTGGCCTTAGCACAGAGTAAATTAACAGATTGATCACCCTTATCATTAGTAGATTTTAGATAAATGCAAGTCCCATAAGCGTCTTGTGACGCATCTGTAAAGCAGTGCGCTTCTACAGACGTAGGAGATTCACAAAGTACATATCTAGAAACATTTATGTCTTCAAACAATTTCGTCTCATTATAGAAGCTTAGCCAAGATTTTTTTGTATCTTCTGGGAGGCTATCATCCCAGTCAAGTTTACTAAGCCATAATTTTTGAAGAGTAATTTTATGGAATATGGTACAAGCTGATAACAAACCCAATGGGTCAAAGATTTTACAAGAGTTCGACAGTATAGAACGTTTAGTTACTTTAGCTATACTTTCGACATTAACCGAAAAATGCAAAGTATCAGAGTCAGGTGTCCATCTTAGTCCCAATACAGAAGACTGTTTACAGAAATCTTGAAATTCATTACAAGTAGGAATATCGTCAAATATATCAGGAGCATTAGTACGGAATTTCCTCAAAGGAAAACAACCTTCGTTAAGTTTATCAATAACCCCTTTCACAGTGGAAGCTAAGACAGTTTTAGAATCAGAACCAGTATTCAAATCATCGACATAGAAATCGTGCCTGATGGTATTAGCAATCATATCATCAGAACACTCATCAGCGAGTTGAACTAAACACCTCGTGCTAAGATATGGAGCGGAGGCGGTTCCGTATGTGACTGTATTAAGTTTTAATATTCTTAGCGGGAGTGTTTCTTTCTCCCTCCACAGAATTAGCTGCAGGTGACGTTGAGAACTGTCCACCTCTATTTGGCGATACATTTTCTCAACGTCACCTGTCACTACATACGCATATTGACGAAAACGTAGTAGTATAGCCATTAAGTCATCCTGGACCACAGGTCCAACATATTGAATATCATTTAGTGATTTATTACTAGTAGTTTTACAAGAAGCATCAAAGACTACTCTGAGGCGAGTAGTTTCACTAGCTTCACGAATTACAGCATGGTGAGGAATGTAGTAACCAAAGGTAAGTCGGTCCATGACTTCTCTCACGGTACCCAAGTTAGTAAGATGTCCTAGTTTTTCATACTCATTAATAAAGTTAGCATAGTCTGCTTTCAAGTTACATTTAGACAATTTCTTTTCCAAATTATAGAAACGCCTCTTGGCTAGATGATAAGAGTCGCCAAGAGCCACCTCGGGAACCTCGCGAAAAGGAATTTTAACAGAGAACCTACCATTCTCCAAGCGCACAGTATTAGAAGTAAAATGATTTTCACAATACTCCTTATCTTTAGAAGGAGATATATTAGTAGCTAGAGGAATATCTTCGATTTCCCAGAATTTAGCAATAGAATCTTTAATCTCTTGACAAAAGTTAGAATGAGTAGTAGAAGCAGGACTCTGAGTAGTAGTAGGTCCTGTCACGAGCCAACCTAGTTTAGATTTTTGGAGCGTGGGCTTATTTTTGCCTAACTTGATTTGTTTGGAATCCATTATGTCCCAAAAAATATCGGCACCAAGTAGTATATCAATATCAGAAGGATGATGGAAATGTGGGTCAGCAAGTTCAATAGAATCAGGAAGAGAAAGTCGCGAAATATCTACCTCGACACCAGGTAGTTTACCACTAATCGCAGGTATGACATAGCAAGAAACATTACACTCGAAAGTATTCATCCGTGACTTCAATGTTACCTTACATTTCTTAGTAGTAGTAGTGACTCTATTGTTTATACCAGCAATAGACAGATTAGTATTCGAGCAAGGAATTTGTAATTTATTTTGCAAATTTTCAGTAATAAAAGAAGACTGAGACCCATTGTCTAGAAGAGCTCTAACAACATGACACTTATTAGTATTAGTATCAACAAGTTCGACTTCAGCAGTACACAACAAGACCTGACCGAGAGTTACAGCGGACAATGATACAGGATCCATCATAGCAACAGTGGAAATCTGAGCAGAAGTTTCTTCAGACGAAGAGGCCGCAGGAGCGGACGCTGCGACAGAAGCGCCAGATATCATTCTAGTATTTCTATGTAATAATA
Organism: Morpho helenor; assembly: GCA_029227775.1. Lineage (NCBI taxonomy): Eukaryota > Metazoa > Arthropoda > Insecta > Lepidoptera > Nymphalidae > Morpho > Morpho helenor. Next base: position 13,764,665 of record JARGCU010000025.1, read on the forward strand.
GATTATGTTTTTTGTTACAGAACTTGCATGGAGTATGTTTGCACCTAGAAGAAAAATGTCCAGGACGCAAACAATTTTGACACAAGCGGTGTTTTAAAACCTCACTGTATCTGGAGTCTATTGACATAGATTTAAACTTATCACATTTATACACTAAATGTTGTTCTGAGCAAATAACACAATTAGCATTTTTCAAAGTAGGAGAAGCTACAAAAGATCTAGAAAGTTTATTTTCCTTTGAAAACGACTGTCTTTGTTTTTCAGATTTAGTGACATTATTATACTGCAAAGTTTCTAAAATATCAGCGCGATTGCGCAAAAATTCATTAAATTCAGCTGAAGTAGGCGAAGTATTCGTGTTAGTCCTACCTTCTTCCCATTTGCGACTAGTGGCGCCATCTAGTTTCGACACCATCACATAAACAATCAATGTGTCCCAATGAGAAGTAGGTTCATTTAAATTATTTAAGGAACTCAAATTTTTAGAATAGTAATCAATCATATAACGCAGAGACTTGAAGCTTTCCTTAGAAATCGGTTCAAAATTAAAAAGAGAGTTTAAGTGGTTGTTTACAAGTATTCTATTATTATTATAACGTTTAACAAGCAAATCCCAAGCAGATTTATAGTTAGCAGCAGTAAACTCAACCGATTTTATAACTTGAGACGCTCCACCTTCAAGTGAAGAGCGTAAATAATGAAATTTATTGATGTCAGGGATATTATTACTATTTATTAAAGACTCAAACGTATCCCTAAACTCCATCCATTTAAGGTAGTTGCCGTCAAACCGCGGAAGTTGGATGGTGGGAAGCTTTATACTATCAATATTATGGTTACGAACGTTTTCAGTAGAGTGCGAAGGCACTTTTGAGCCAGCTATCGAGCCATAATTTGAGGACACATGTAGAGCAGTTACACTTTGAATTATACTTTCGGCACGAGAAATATTCAAACAAAAATCATTTTCGATTTTCTCATGTTCCTCTAACTGATCGAAATCTAACATCTCAATATTATCCTTTAAAGAATCAAACTGAGTAAATAAGTCTCTATGTCGCGATAGTTTTAATTCAAGTTCCGCAACTAATGCCTTTGTAAGTTCCTTAGGATCAATTAATGAAGTAGTTTGTAAGTATTTCGCAAACGTCGTAATTCGACTCTTTATACTAGCACGTTTCCGAACAAGTTCTTTCAAATCTTCTGGAACGTTTCTTAATTATATTTTATAATTAATATTGTGCTTTCATATTAGAATTTTTTCGAAAAGAAATCAAAAAACTAAATATTTAATCTCATAGTTAATTATAAAAAGTTGTACAAATTTTAGTTTGAAAATTTTCATGAATAACTGTAGGGTTAAGTAAAAGTTATTACAGTTTTTTTGATTAATTTCAAAAGATTTTGATTAAAAATACATTTTAGATTTGATTGAGTTTACCATTACCATTTCTTCTAAACTGGAGGGTATTAAAAATCGTTTTAAGAAATAACATATAATATATTTATTTATGAGTATAAATTTTGTTATAGTTTATGTTATGTACATAGTAAAAAAAAGCTGTAATCGCTATACTGTGACACTTTGGGTCTCTCTTGAGAGAATCATGGGTTCAAACCCAAGGTAGGCAACAATGAGTTTTTCTATTCAAAATTCATGTGTCTAATAGATACTTGTAATCTAATTCACATCGAAGTAATGTGGTGGGTTTACGTTCCAATCCGTCTCTGCCAAAATGGAGGGAGGAGTCTTTTGCCGAGCAGTAAGATACAACCCGTCCTTTACTTAAAAATTATTATTAGCTCTTAAATTAATTTGTATTTTTTTAATAATTGACATCTTTGGAGTGTTATTGTATTAAGAAAAAAAGATAAATTTACGTCTCGGCAAAGATAATTATTGCATTAGTAATTTCAAGTAACCATTACAATATCTAGTATAATCAAGTGTAAATATTATCATTAGAGAATGAGCAAGCAAGCATAAATATTGTTATTAGCATAGTGCTAACCATTTCAATTATTGTTGTCGACTGTAAGATAGATTATGGTTTATGACTCTTTATGAATATATATAAAGAAATATTGTCTTGTATTAGCCAATAATACGTGGTTTAACTTGAATACTAAAAAAAACTTGGTAAAACTTGGTTTAAATACAGTGAACGAAAATATTAATCAAAACTTTTTTAGACAAATATTTATCCAGGCAACGCTTTGCTATGGCTAAGCCTAATTTCCCTTTTACCAAAGAATTTTCCATAGAATTGCAAAGCTTTGTAAAAATTTCAGTTCATCCAAAGACTACTTTTAAAATCTTTAGAAACCTCGTACAATTTGTTCTGTTAAAGTTCATAGTTGTATTCCTGATGATTATGCGTTATGCAATACGTACACCAAACGCGCTAGGGAGTTTAAACCGTTTCCTTGTATGTCTTTAAAGTTTTGCTAACCTGCTAATTGTTAAAATTGAAATCACTTGGTATACCTAAATCATTGTTAGCCGTCTAACAATGATTTAGGTAAGCTAAGCTCTCATTGTTTTTCGTAAGAACACATTAAAGAAAGACGAAATTCGCTATTGCTAAGAAATAAGTAAATAAATATACATCGCTATACTGAGAAAGGTGTGTTCTTGTAAATTTCCACTAGGAATTTTTAAGTTGTCTTGCAAATATGATTTCTGAACAACAGTCTTTTGAACTACTTAGTTTGAGAAATTTGGTAGAGAATCAGAAAAGTATTTTTGTCGTTTATCTTACTTAAACTTAAAAAGAGATTGAATGCATCTAGAATAGACTGGATACATAAGTCTCAATGGTTAATCGATGGTATTATGTTGGAACAGTAAGAAAAGCACTTCGCGACTGTATTGACATTGAGCTACTCTCTTAAGTCCTGACGTAGTTTGGCAGAATCATAGCAAGTTTCGTACTAGCTGAGAATCAAATCCCGTGATGAAATGAGAGGTTTGCACCACCGGTGGTATCTAAAAATATCTTGTATTAATAAACTCACGATATCTTGTGTTGCTTAATAAAAGAGCAAATAAGGAATGAGTTCATATACTCCTTGTACTGAGTAATTTAACCTGTAGAATACCGCCCGATGCGACCTTGTAACGACTTTATTCTGCCCTTTAAATTTTGCCTGCACGTCCCAGAAGCTAAAGTGGAGACGAATAAATGTTTATATACCTCGTCCTGTTTTACGGTTTCGCAAAGTTGGACGCAGTAAATATATTGTCTTATGGGTGCAAATAATACGGGAATATAGATATACTTTAACGCACTGCGCCGGAGTGATTCGAGCAGTAGAGACGTCGCGTCGGGCCTTGTGTTTTGTGCGCTCACCGCTCAAACCTCACCATTTAATCAGGTATAATATATATAGCTTTTAATAAACCCTTATATGTTATATAGAATATTGTAAATTAAATTTGCGTGATGTATTTCTTTATTCGATATTGTTATTGTTACTTTGTTCAAAGTGCTTTCAAGGTTCGTACAATAACCTAGGGATTTAAATTATATGGTTAAGTATATGGATTGAACTTCATCGCAGTCTTAGCCTAAGAAACCTTTTTAATAATTTATATTTCGTGAACTTTATACAGCGGCCATCATTTAACTTTGAAAGAACATTAACTCAGAATGTTTATTTTCTTAAAATTCTACAAAGAGTTTTTGTTTTTATTGAATGTAAACTTAAATTGCATAGAACTTGAATTCAACAATAGCTATAGTCGATTTCATTGTTAACTATTTATTTCACACTATCTATTGTACTATGTCAAAAGATATGTCTTTATTTTTATTTTTGATAAAGTAAGTACCGATAAAAAATAATCTACATTAATTACGCAGTAAATAAATCGTGATGATCTAGTATACACTAAAAGACACAAAAAAAATTATAACAGCTGACTTCCTTCATCCAGTTTTAATATAAATGAACTTAATTTTGCATATTTTCCAGTGGATTAGAAACTTGCCCCGGCTTCTTGCATTTGACTCAATTTTCGCGCGCGTTAATTTTTACTTTGCAATAACTTCTAAGATATTTATTTAAATTATATCTTGTATTGGATTATCATAATGCTAAGCATAAAATACTTGTGGTAAATAACGTAAGCATATCAGTTAATAAAGAATTATACTGTATCCGCCTTAATAGATTTCCAATTACCGGATTTTTCCGTGATCTTTTGTTTCTCAGAAATCTCGAGTGGTATAGTAATCAATCATTTAAAGATTTTTATTAAACATTTTATATTACGCTATGCTCTACTACTTTTGCAATGTCCAGCGACTAACAAGTAATGTTAGAGTCCGTCTGCCTATCTGTTTCATTTTCACTGCTAAAGGAATCTCTAATTAAATCTAAAGGCAATTGAAGCTAATATACCGGATTAACATATGGAATAAAAAGATCCCTATTTTATTAGGTAACACGAAAAAAGTGATAATTAAGGGTACATTAACACTTTTTAAGTTGACGTGTACGACGTCGCGGTCACAGCTTTTAACAAATTTTAGTCGTAAATTGTTAATTTCTTAGGGCATTGTGTTAGGTTAGGTTAGAATGACAAATTCGCAATGAATTATGTATGTTAATAGAACAATCTGACTCATATAATTGCTGTATATATGTATAAAATAAAAGTCACATTATGTGTTGAAAATCCTTTCAGCTTTATACAATCCCGAACAAGTACTTTCATTAAAACAAATTGATCCTTGAAGATTCAAAAGTGCTTGCCTTTAGTAATCAACTCTTCTACAAATAATTTTAAAAAAAATTACTTTTTTACTTTTACTGTATACTGTATTATATTTGTTGTATGTGTTTATTTTTACTATTTTTGAATTATATATATGCCTGTTATAGTACTTTAAATGGATTAGGACTGTATGAATTACATGTAAAAACAAAAATGTATGTTAATAATACTGTTGGCATAGATAAATAAATAAATACTCAAATAACCAAAAATATTTTTTTAATAATTAGATCCCCTGCTTCTTGAGGTATTCTTCACAATTTATAACTAAATTACTACAATGAGCTTTGAAGCTACCTATTCATATTTTCTTAGTTAAAAATCTTGATCGTCTACTCAAAAATTATTAGACATTAAAATAAAAGGAAAATTGAAATAAACATCTACTATAATAGTTTTTCTTGCATCATTCATTCATCATCTAGTCATTCGATTTGAACTTATAACCTGTCATTAATAATAATATCAAACATCGCTACATTCGTACCAAAAATGCATGTCGAAATATTAGAGAACAGCAATACACAATTTGGCTACTAATTATGTCGTAATAAATAATATATATATATTTGGTAAATTATATTCTAGTTTACATTTTAGCATTTTTTCAATGCCTGAATACAGGGATATAGAGACAATTTTTTGTAATGAAACGTAGCTAGATCCATTTTCCCCCTCTACATGAATTTCATGAAAATCGTTGGAGCCGTTTCCGAGATTCAGAAGATATATATACAAGATTAACTCATTTCAGTATTACCTAAAGAATCACACTTCACACCATCTGTCTTTTGTTCGGGCTCCCTTTAGTCATATATCCATACACATTCATATTTAGAACTCTTTTGATTACGTCAGAGGCATCTACATGTACAATAACTTAATCTACTGTTTTCAATCATCATCATCCTCCTGCCCTTATCCCACTCTAAGTGGGATCGGCACAACATGTTATAAACATGTTCTCACATGATTTGGCTGCGTTTTTACGACCGGCCGCTGCCTGACGTTAACTTACCATAGTCCTTTTACGACACCTCGGTAAGAAAGAGGGTGGTCTATTCTACTAAACCGGATACCACACTGTGGGTCTACTAACCTCAGTCGCCTTTTACGACACCTCAGTAAGAAATGAGATTGGTCTATTCTACACAACCGGATACCACACGGTGGGTCGAATTACCTTAGCCGCCTTTTACGACACCTCGGTAAGAAATGAGGGTGGTCTATTCTACTAGCAGGTACCACACGGCGGGTCTACTTACCTTAGTCGCCTTTTACGACACCTCGGTAAGAAATGACACGGCGTTTTCTCTCTTAAACGATGTTTTATTTTTTATAATTATTTCATTATTATGAGTATATTAAATCTTAGTTTAAATAGAAAGTAGTACATTTTGTATCAATATTTCAAGAAATACGTATTATTTTAAGAGTAATATTTTTAAAAATTGTTCGTCTAAAATACTCTACTGTTTGCTAGATTTGTGTAATAGGTGTTTTCAATATATATCTTAATAATTGTGAATTGGCCTGTTGTTAATGCAAAAGTAATACCATAAAATACGTGTAGGTAAGTATTTGCCGCCATATGTTAAAATCGTAAAGATCCGCGCAGTATGCGCACGCTCATATTATCCATTCGTGAATGTGTGCGTCACTTACCGATCACCGGTCAACGCCAACAGCGAGCGGTTTGACCTTGACGTCAGTTATGCACGTGCGTTTATACAACTAGTGCATAAACGTGACTTCGAGTATCTATTATTATTTATATGCATATTAATATTAAGAAATTTTTTAATTTAAACTATCGTGAGTGTTATTGATAATTATTGTATAGAAACCCTCTATACTCACGTCTTATTTTTCGGATGAGCGATAACGCCGCGTAAAGAGCTTATGAATAAGAGCCCCGTATGTGCTTTATACTAGTCGGGCTCATCCGATAAATAAGACGTGAATTTAGCCAGTTTCTATACATAGCACTCGTAGCACTTCACTATCACGTATCACTATCAGTAGCACGTATCACTTCACTTCGTAGCACTCTCGTCGATACTTCTGTGCCCGTCGTGCTTAAAGCTTTTACAGTATCACCATACTGTAAAAGCTTTGATGTTAACAGAGTTTTGAGAATTCTCATAAACCTAGTTTTCTGTACTCATTAAACTTTATTAAAAGCTTTTATTTAACTTTAATTGTATGTACGTTTGTAAGTGAAGGTGGAATCTTGCAAGTTAAATTTGATCCGATTGAGTTAAAATTTTTCATATTGGTCTAGTCCCTATGACAATGCATGTTTAGGATAAGCATGACTTTATCATGTTACCAGGATTAGCTCCAGACGAGGGAACTCCTTAACGGTTAACAGTAGGGCCATAAAATTTTGATAAAAGCTTTTTAATTTAACTTGTTTTTAATAAAAATGACGTAACTTATTTGTGTAACCTATTCACATTCATTTATAAAAATGTTTATATTTAAAATAACTCGTGAATATATTTTATCATTATTGCATAGACATACGTTTTTATTTAGTGTCACAGAAGATATACAAAGAGCACATACATCAGTCATGAGCTCGACGGCAAACCAGTTCTGAAATAAAACTAGAATGGTTTTTGTATTATTGAGGGACACAAAGTGGGTAGGTACAATGGCAGTCAGAGAACTGAACAAAAAGATTGAAAGAGATTGATGTTCACGCTCATATATTATGAAATGACAGATATATCGAAACAGTTTTAAAATAAAACAAAGATGGGCATTGTATTGTTGTGAAACAACGAATACAGTCATACTAACTTATATTTCAAAAATCGCAGCGACGGATTTTATTAATTATATGTTAATTTTTATACCTACAAACTGTTTCGTTAGAATTTATTTGTTAGAAATGTATTTCAACTATCATTCAGACATACAAATTTATATTTTTTTATGTATATCAATTTAAAAAATGATTGAATGCGTTTGTTTAGTTACAGATGGAACTAACATTTTCAATACAAAATTTTAAAAAACCAATACTAAACTTATCAAGTAGTATGTGTGTCTATGTATATGTTTGTGTGTGGGTGTGTGTATGTGTGTTTAAGTGTGTGTGTGATGTGTTTATATGCGTGTATAAAGGTAATCTTTGTATAAATAAATTAGATACTTAGTTTATGAAGTGGTTTAATTTATATCGATCTACGGCTGATTGACAACGATGAGAATAAAATGCTAGAATTAGTCCAGTGATCTTTTCATTGCTTACTATTGAATATAAATCTTGTAATGAATATGCAAATCTTGCCTTTTGATTGCAGACATACTTTTATACGATAGAGCGACAGCGGATAAATTATAATAGCCAATTGATAAATGGTTGAAGTTACACGTGTCGTTATTATAAAATAACCACACATTTTTGTGCCATAAAATAATGATAGGGAAGATGAATCGTAAACTTCATCTTCGTCTTATCACACACAAAGAAGAGAGACAGATAGATGCACCCTCATTAGCTTTCTCTTTGTTTTAAATTTGTTACATTTTAGCCTGGATTCCATGCTCTATTATAATAACTCTATGAGCTAGCTGCACACATCCAAATGATTCAGTGTTGACATGAGTAATACATAACAAAAGAGCGCATGCTTATCACTGAATGTACTTGTTGCATCCGCACTGATATTATAAATGAAGATTATGTTTTTTTGTCGTTCTTTCAAGTCTGAAAAGAGCAACATGATTTCGTCAATATAAATCATATTGATTCATGTGATTCAACATGTTGAAATCAATCAATCATTCAATCAAATCAATATGGTTTATGTTGAATAATAGGATTTTTTGCTATACAGATGTTCAAAAATATGTACATAGTCGAAGCACCAAATTTTAAAGTTTATATACGTATTGAAATCCAAACTGTGATAGCCTAGCCGTGAAACCATAAAAGGGGATAACGGGTTCGAACTCCGGGCAGGCGTCAATGAGTTTTTCTGTTAAAAATTGAATCAAATATGAATGTGAAAAATTTATCACGCTTTTCGGTAAAGGAAAAATCCTGAGGAAACCTGCATATCTCTACAGAATTTTGAGGTTGTGTGTAAAGTACAAATCCGCATGGGAGTAGCGTAGGAGGTCGTAGCTTCAACCTTTTTTTAAAAAAACGGAGAGTGGAGACCTATGCTCAGCAGTGGGATAGTAAGAGGCCGTAACTTACATTTTACTTACTGAAGTCCCCACAGACGAAGTCGCAGGCTAAAGCTAGTGTATATTTAGTACTTGTATATAGTGACAAAAGCGCGCAAGCTTTTTACTGGTGCACATACTACAAAGCTATTTCTGTAGAGTATAGTTAATCGTGTACAATAAAGTATATCGAAAATCTTGAAATGCATGTAATGGGATATAAACGAATAACTAACATTATAACAGTGTCTAATAAAATTTAATCAAAAGCTAATTTGAAATTTAAACGGAGTTGTACCAAGATTACTGGTTTCATTGCCACTCTGAATTGCTAAATTGATTCATTTTGTAAGTCAGATTGAGTAATTTCTTAATACATCATATTAAAGTCATAGTTCACCGCCGTGTGGTATCCGGCTGAATAGAATAGTACCACCCTCATTTCTTACCGAGGTGTCGTAAAAGGCGACTAAGGTAAGTTGACCCGCCGTGTGGTATCCGGCTGAGTACAATAGACCTCCCTCTTTCTTACCGAGGTGTCGTAAAATACGACTAAGTTAAGTTGATGTCAGGCGGCCGGTCGTAAAATACGTAGCCTAATCATGACAACATATTTATAACATGTTGTGCCGACTCCAATAAGGGCAGGAAGAAGAAGATTAAAGTCATCATCAGGATACAGCGCCACGACTCCAATCATGATTGTCGGTAATATTTTTTTAAATTTTATTATAATTACTAATCAAACTGTGCTAAGCTGTGATGGCCTAGCGGTGCGACCGTGTGAATCTCTAGAGACGATCATGGGTTCAAATCCGGGCAGACACCAATGAGTTTTTCTATTAAAACTTATGTGTCTAATTGATAATTGCAATTTATCACACGCTTTTCGGTGAAGGAAAACATCGTGAGGAAACCTGCATATCTCTAGAGAATCCTAGGGATATGTGTTACCTACCAATCCGCATTGGAGCAGCGTGGTAGGTCTTAGCTCCAACCCTTCTCTCCAAAAATGGAGAGAGGAGGCCTATGCCCAGCAGTGGGATAGTAAGAGGCCGTTACTTTACTTACTTACTAATCAAAAAATTAGATTTACGAGTATAAGTTGTATGAAACAAAATGACAATCTGATAATTTATAAATCTTTGCCTCTATTATCGGTCAATAGCATTCTAACCTTGATGTCAATTTTAGCATCACTATTATTGGTGGCATATATTTTTTCAGAGGCATTCGGTCGTGTTAGAATTAATTACGAGTTTACACTTTATTTCCTTAGGTTTATTTAATCAGGCACCATTTCCTCCAGCGTTTATTTTTTCCTTTTGAAAAAAAACAACAATGGTTTACGATGATTTATAAAGAAAAGCTTGCTTGAGTTCTATATAAACTAGAATAATCTAAACTAATATATAAAGCTGAAGAGTTCGTTTGTTCGTTTGAACGCCCTAATCTTAGGAACTACAGAACCGATTTGAAAAATTCTTTGAGTGTAAGATAGTAGATTTGTCAAGGAAGGCTATAGGCACACGATATATAACATCACGATAAGGTAAATAGGAGACGAGCAGCAATAAAAAATATTGCAAAAACGGCAAAATTTAAAGCTTTCCTTGCGGGCGAAACAGACGCTCTTAATATATAAACCACCAACGACTTCTTTCATTATCATTCTCCTGCCCTTTTCCCACTGTAAGTGGGGTCGGCCCAATATATTTTAACCATGTTCTGATGTGATTTTAAGCTAGATATTTTACGACCGGCCGCCTGCCTGATATCAACTTACCATAGTCGTCCTTTACGACACTGGTAAAAAATGAGGATGGTCTATTCTACTTAGCCGGATACCACACAGCGGGTCAACTTACCTTAGTCGCCTTGCATGGCACCTCGGTGAGAAATGAGGGTGGTCTGTTCTACTCAGGTGGATACCACACGGTACTTAATAAAACTTAGACTAGGTGCAGTAAAATGTACAAAGGATGGTCTTCTTACAAAGTAGTAATACAGACAACCCTTTCAAAGAGTCTATATATTATGGAAGTATACACGGGTTAGCATATTCATAGTAGACGAGAAAGCAAAATAGAACAAAAATAATCAGCAGAAATATTTATAGAAACATTTAATAATAAATTATAATACAAAGGGAATACCAATTTCGTCATTAAAGAGGAAAATATACACAACAACAAATACGCAATTTATAACACCTACGCTTAAAAATTGACCTATAAAAATTTATTGCTATTTCGTGAACAAACAGTGAAAAAGTCAATATCCGGATTGCTTTTGAAAATATCGGCTAATTGCCGTCAGGGGCTCTTCGGCTTTTATTTATTTCATATGGTTTTTATGACATACGAATCCTTTATCAGATCCTCCATCAATAAGTATTTGCTTTACTGCTTTAGTGGAACAATGGATTTATTTACCGTTCCTAAATTATATTTTTTAAATTACTTGTTTAATAATGAATTAATTTTATCATCCATGCATTTATTCTGCTACCCTTATCCCACTCTAAATAGTGTCGGCACAACAAGTTATAAACATGTTGTTAAATGATTTGACTAGGTATTTTACGACCGGCCGTCTGTCTGACGTCAATTTACCTTAGTCGCCTTTTACGACCTGAAATATTTTGTTATGACTAGGACTTTATAGCGTTACAAAATTTAGTTCTATATGTTCCTATCTAGCGTAAGTGCAAAGTAAAGCCTTAAAACTTATTACTCAGTATATGCTAAATATACCATACTGCATTACTTCATTATATCAATCGTAAATATATTCGCAAGCCCACATCAAAAAGCTATTTTAATTTTGATTAAGTGGTTTAGCTTCTTTCACTTAATTGCTTCACTTACCAGTTTTTAAATCTGTGAATTTTTAGTACGTAATCATTTTCAAGGCTACAAATACCAATTATACTTGCTTACTTTTTATATAAAACCCCAATTATATTTATTGTAATTAATAAAAATGTGTAGTAAATTGTCCAAATTAATTTTATTCAAAGTTTTGATAAAATTCGGAGTTTGCAGCGAGAATTTCCAGCAAGAATATGTTAGTTAATATATTATTTTTCTTTCTTTTATGGTAAAATTATTTAAAATAAACGGATGATGTCTTAATATCCTGGGCAGATAAAATTCCGATAAAATCGTTATCGGATGATTAAGGTAATAAAAGAGATAAAGGCAAGGAAGTTTCTAATGGAAATCATTTAGATTTTGAGCATTTGTTTTTGATTTTTATCAATTATACAAAAATAACTTAAGATGTTTCGCACGAAGCTTATTCCAATATCCTTATAAAGAAAGTATATAACAAATGAAGTCTAGATAAATTTCTTTTAATAAATAGAAAAACCACTGTTGGATGTAAAAGTATTTCCTTCAATTAAGTCTAAGAACGGACATTAAAACTAATGATATTTTAAAATGGTGTCGAAACTGAAGATTAAAAAAAAATATAATCTGTAAAATACATTGACACAAGTCATATAATTTAATGGGAATTAAATACTTCAATCTTTTAGAAAACCAAACTTCATTATAATTGCAAAGAACTAAATTACTACTAATTACATTACGATACAGTGACTAGGTATATACCTAGTATGACAAAAATTGCAGAACGATACAGTGACTAGGTATATACCTAGTCACTGTATCGTTCTGCAATTTTTGTCATATTTATAACTGTGAAATAATAAAACATAATATCTACGAAGTATGATATTACAAAAACCCTCGTTCGCTGATATTGGATTTCGCTTCGTTTCTAGAAAACAATAAAAACTCTGGTGTGACATGTTATCCCTTACTCAACCAATGCTTATGACTTCATTTATATTTGTTAATATAAACACAAAGTTTTCCTTTTCTATATAGTAGTGTAGAGATGATACAAATAAGATATTACTCTAAGTCCGTCCGCTAAATTGCAGTTATTTATTATTTTAAATAACATAATATTTCTTCATTATTTTTATAAAAAAATAACAAGTGGAAGTTAGCTATTATATTACTATTAGTATTATATAAGAAAATTACTATTATATAAAAAAAAGGAATATAAACTTTAAAAAATAAAAGCAAAATTTTTATAACCAATAAGTTATTGGTTACCAACAAAATTTAAAACAATCGCAAGTTGTAAGTTAGCAATCCAATTTTACCTTGAGCAGCCGAAGTCAGGCATGGGTCAAGTGATGCAATTTTCATATGTGGCAAACTATCCATTACCTTGAAAAAAAAAAACGAGTATCAGTGTTTCTATCGATACATTCGTGATATTAATTTTATATCACCTATTTTTATTACTATAAACAGCTTACTGCTTAATATAACATTTATTTAAAAGACAATTTGGCTTTATAATATTCACTTTAAATTGTTGGATAATTTTAAGTATTTTTATGGAAATATTTCTCTGGAGTGGCATCTCTTTAGGACCGACTCGGAGCTTATATACTAATATGGCTTATATACTATTATGATACTATATGGAAAAGGGAATTTGAATTCTGTTTTCCAAATAGTAAACGATGGGGCTGGCATCATATTGAATAAAATGTAAAGGATGAGATACCTTGTTTTCTAGTAAACGATGTGATGATTAGTATTATCTTGAAACATAGGTTATCTTTTCATCGAAATAAACATTAAGACAATTTTTCGATCCAAGGGAATAGTTTCTCAGTAATATTTTGTATATATTTTATGTAGATTTATCTGCTTGTATATTTATATTCTATGGTTTCTAATACAAATACAAAGTATTATTATTTATTTCAAGATTTGAGCAATCCAATAAGACCATCGATAGTTATACACTTGGTACAATCAAAATCTTATTGGATGTTTTAGGCGTTTACTCGTTGGTTCACTAGAGCAGAAACTAATGAATGTATCAACAACTAAAGTCAATAATCAAAGTTCACATAAAAAACTGTTTTGTTAAGTTGTTATAAGCAGATCCAATAAAGGAACAATGGAGTCTCATTCTATTTCTATACTATTCTAAGTTTTTTTGTGAATTTGCCGACAGCATTTACGAGATAAGATACTAATTGACTAAGATTAATACAATTGTATTACTTTAGATATAAAGGCCGATATTTGTACAATGCAATCTGCAATCATTAACATTATATTTTTTTAAACAACATTGTTGTCAATTATTGGATAAGTGCGTTACATTTTAGACTGCATCAATATTTAGCATTAGGCTTATTATTGATTGACCTGAAATAGCCCTGCGATGAGCCTGTGCCATTCTATCGAGGAAGTCATGGATTCAAATCCCGGGCACGCTATGAATTTTATTGTTAAAACTTATGTGTCCACTTGATACTTGCAATTTATTACGCACGAGGCGTTTGTCCAAGTGTGGGATACTAACAGGCCGTTAGTACTTTTTTATTGTTATTATTATTTTTTCTATCATAAAATAAAAAAGTTTATTTAGTAACTATTTTGGACACTTTAAAAGTCGAATCGAAAAAGAGTACAGACTGAATAAATATGTTTAAAAATAAAGAATTTCAAGTTTTCCAATTTAATTTTTTTCTTTCAAAGAATATAATAAACTTAAAGATATAAATAAGATAACGTATTTAGATACTCGTGACGTGTATTTTCAATTATCAGGAAGTTAGTATAAATAGCCACATTCAATTACTGGTGACTCATTCATTATCTTCAAAACAAACTTTGATTTGTGGAGAGATATTTATCTCTATTATTTAATAAACCGAGCCAAAGTATTCTTATTATCGAAGTATTCTTAGTTAAACTGACTGTGATGAAAAAGTGGTAATTTTTTTGCTACATCTGCGTTTGAAACTGGTTCATCAAGTAAGCGATTTAAGGAAAACAACCTTTTTGATTTGACGTGATTCAGTTGCATATATCATGGCCACGAACGAACTTATATTGAGAAACAAAGACTTCCTTTCATTTAGAATGCTTTACAATATTCTGTCGTTGGCTGATACCTACATACGTAAGATATTAACCGTCGATAAGTACTTAACTCAAAGGGCTATTAGTTTCCACTTACTATGAGATGATTCGAAGTATTTACTGCTATATTTAACCTTTCAAGCGAATTGAAATTCAAGGTAAAGTTTGTCCGATACCTGTTTCAAATTAGGAATTGTATAATTACGAACTGGTTAACACAGACCACTGCAACCTTATTTTTGTCATAATCTGTCTAAAACCTAAATACGTCTTGTTCAAATACAAAATTGAACCACGCCCTCGTAGGTTTGGTCTCATTCTACATAGATATGGAATACGATAGTCATAAACACACATAGAAATCGAATAAATTTTAAGCATTGAACAATTGTGAGAAGCTCACAAAAGATTATCTCGTAAGAACTAAAATTTCAGAAACTCGTATGTTTCGTATGACACTTTCTAATTTACCAAATTCCCATAATTTTTGTGTGCATTTTTTTTAATACCAAAAATGTGCGAAGCGTATGTTCCAATTTTTTGTTCGCTTATTACAGTCTCCTAACAAAGAGTTCTCTTTCATCCTTCATTCATTGTGCACATCGCGAAATGACACGCTTTTTGCTCGAAAGGCTTTGTGTTTTCATCTGAAGCGAAATGGAACAGCGTTTCGTATGTTAATAAGTCTATATGTATGTTCATCAATAGTGAGAAATATGCGTGTATAGGATTAATGTCAAATTCTATCAAATTAGTTATATACTAATATCATTTGCTATTAGTTGGGAGCGATCAAGTTTAAATTCAAAATATTCTTTATTCAAGTGCTGCAACAGCGAGCAAGAAACTCAGCGGTTGCTCTTTTCAAAATATAATGCGACACCATCACGACTCACAAGTATTAAGTGGCTTATTAAATAGACTTAAACTGTTAGAATCGATTAATATTTTCATGAGCTCCATAACTCATTCTTTCGAACTAATGTAAGTCCAAAACTGATTAGAGGCAATCGCTGGTTCATTTCTATGGAGATTCATCAGCGACAGACATCCATCAAAAGTGGGATTTATTTTCCGTAGTGTGTTATATCAGACATACAGAATTATAGCTGCTTTGTTTACATTTGCAACAATGAGATTTCATCACGCCGGGAGCATTGAAATTATAAAATGTCAACACGAAATGACAGCGGTAATCAATCCAAATGTCAGCAAGTTAATTTTTTAAATTTGGATAATTAGGCCTTAAAACAAACTTTAAGTGGTGATGTTATGTATTTTTAACTATTGAATAACTTTAAACTTTATACGCCCTCGTTTGTAACCGTTCAATGTGGTTCAAGGTTTAATAAAATTCGTTATGAATCATTAGTAATGATCAAATACTATCCCAATATCAAATCGGTCAATGTTTTGCTGCAATAACAATTATTTTAATTTGAGTTGTCATTACTAATGTTGTTTTGTTACTTACTATTATTACCTGTAAGTCCTCGAATATAACTGACTTGCTGTGCCAGCAGCTTTGCCTGAATGGAAATCAGTGTGTCACAATTTTTTTCCTGAATTGAAATTTTAAAGTGCTTATAGTGCGATAATTATAAGAGATTTTTGAATAACTTTGACTGTTTATTTAGCGCACGAAAGGAAAGTTTTAAATTTAGCCGTTTACGCAATATTTTTTATTGCTGCTCCTTTCCTATTCATTTTAGCGCAATGTTATATGGAGCCTGCCTCGATAAATGGACTATCTTACACTTAAAGAATTTTTCAAATCGGTCAAGTATTTCCTGAGATAAACCCGTTCAAACAATCAAACAAATAAACTCTTTAGCTTTATGTATTAGTATAGATTAAGATCGATACAACAATGATAAAATATAAACATTTAAACTTATAGTATTTTATATCAAGAGATTTATCTCATTTACAATTATGGATTTTATTAATTGCTACAAATAAGAAATGTTTTGGAAAACATGTCTCATTCGAAACCTTTAATAGAACAGACATGGACGAAAATGAAAATGTTGTCATAAATAATTTAGTATTTCTATCGTATTTTCTAGTTGTCTGTTTGCAGGATGTTTCACAAGTTAATGACCTAGGCGATACGCTAGATAAGAAAATAGTGTTCAACGTAAATATACTCGTAGAGACCATTATTACTAAAGTTTTGAAGGTTGTTGATTTCGACAATACAATTACAAGTCTTGAAAAAACAGTTACTGTTTTTGAATCTTAAGTTTATAAAACAGATCGTTGATACTCTAATGAAAAACCTTAACTCGTGATGTATTAAGTATAGCATAGGCATAGTAAAGAAACAATATAAGCTTCAAAAGTGTGTGTGTCTTAAAAGGCGACTAAGGTAAGTGACGTGTGATATCCGGCTGAGTAGATATACCACAATCATTTTTACCGATGTGTCGTAAAAGGCAACTAAAGTAAGTTGACGACAGGCAGGTGGCCGATCGTAAAATACTTAGCCTAATTATGTAACAAAATGTTTAAAACATGTTATGCCGATTGCACTCAGAGTAGGTGGGATAAATGCAGGACAATGATGATTGTTATATTTTCACAAGGATCAATTGTTAACGAAAAATATTTGCAATTTTAATGATTTAAATGCAACGTTGACGCTTTGACAATTTTAAAAAATAAGCCGCTTGTCTACAGTTTGTCAACATAATGTAATCTTATTTTTGAAATTTGGATAATGCAAACGTAAAAAAATATATAACTTCAAATAATTTATAGAATTAGGCGTTACTTTGCGGAGATCCATAATACAAAAGTAATAATAAAAAAATTTTGCTTAGCAAAATAATTTTATTATTACTTTTATATAACTTCAACATCGGCGCAGGGTTGTCTGTCTATCAATCTTCTACAGGATATAATATATTTCATACAGGATATAATAAGTTATATATTAATATAGATTTGAGGTACTCCACAATCTTGTTCCTTCATCGCATTTCTATCATCGCACCGCTAGGCACCGGGAGAAGTTCCACCCTTACGTCATTGACCTCCCACGAAGGCGCACAGGGCGCTTCGTTTCTTTTTATTATTGCGCACAACAAGGTAATGGAATTCTCTCCCGTCATCTGTCTTTCCCAGTTCATTCAATATAGGTGTTTTAAAAGCTAGAGTGAATAGGCATATTCTAGGCAAGCGCGTTCCATCTTAATGCATTATCGCTTACCATCAGACATGATTGAAGTCAAGCTCTCTCTTATTATGCAAAGAAACTGGTACTGCTTCCATGTTTAGACGTGATAAGTCTATCTCTAATAATAGAGAAAGCCTTTGTTAATGCAAAATTTAAAAGAGTCAACTTATACAATTTTAAGCTTTATTATTATTAAAGGAACGTAACTTTTTACTAATTGGTAATTGTTTCCTGCATTACGTATTTCCTGTATATCATCGACATAACGTCCAATTTCTTATTAGATATAGTTAGGGTCGTGTGAAATTGTACTTCGTGACTAGTTTGTTCATTCCAAGCGTGGTACCTAGTACCTATTTATCATACTTTCTCCACACAGCCAATCCACCCTATCAATTAATTGTATCTGTTTAACAAAGTTGCAGGCATCTATGTGCGCAGTTGGAGTTAAAAACAAATATTAATTCGTCTATATCGGTATCTGTGTGTGTGAAATTGAATTATAATATCAAGCTTTGTGCCAAAATAAGAATTAAAAATCTCAAAGGCGAAAGTTTTTGGTGATTTTTTTCAGTTTGTACCACTTCAATGCTACAAAGACGTGTCGGATTTTTAAGGAATTTTAACTTGTAGGTTTGGAAAGCAGTATAGTCATAAGTTACCCATTCTTCCAAAAAACTATTTTTATTATACTTGTTGAAAAATCTTCTATAACTAGGTACCTATGGGCAATTTTTTACATAACTCTTGAAGCACAGGCTATGAAAACTATGTATTCTAGTATATCTAAAATCAATTGTTGTCAAGTCGATCTTTTCAGTTTTGGTTACACAGTGCAACCTACATACGGATTATTTTATAGAAAGTGTTGTGGTTAGGGAATGTACTTTTTACTAACCCTTTGAGTACAAAGGTGCAGAGCGAAAAACGCATAATGTATAATGCATAACCTTTAGGACAACAAAGGTTTCGTTTTTACCCCAGATTATGCAAAATATTCTATCGTTCCATTATTAATATTTAATTTATTAAATCCTTTTTTATTAAACTCCGAAATATTTAGGCATCTTTACGATTGTTTTATTGATATTGACACAGAAAACTTATTTTGAAGGAGTTAATTTTTTTATGTTTTAAAATTCTGACTTGAAATGTTTTTACGATTTAAATAAAAGTTTTTTAATAAAAAAATAAAATTCATGATTAGCTTGTCTTTCCTTAGTAGTAGTTTCATTTAATGTTAAGCTAAGCGATGCTAAATAATAGTAAAGAAGTTATGACAGAATTATTAAGAGAATTAGAATTGTTAGGAGAATCTAAGTTTTGCTAAGTGTACGAAGAAGGTAGATTCGGACAAGATTAGAGATTGTCGTAGTGTGTGTATTGTTTGTGTGGTGCCTTGGTGCTTGTGGCGTTTTATGATATGCGTGACTGGTACTGCATATGCGAGGTATGTGAACGTTGCCTGCTTCTTACATTTAGCATTACATACATTCTCTTAACAAACGCGGATTATAGCAAAATAATTCTATCATAACTCCTGTTCTATGGAATTTCGAAAAGTAACTCCTTCTATAAAAAAAAATTAAATAATGGTAAATCGATAGTCAATGTATTGATTTGAAGAGGGAACATTCAACTCTCTAGGATTTCAGTGCAAACTTCTGGTTTACAATTCTTATATAATGTGAGTTGCCTAGTAATACGAATTACACAAGAGTTCCTCTCTACAAGAGTTACCTCTTCATTTACTTTTCGCTAAGCTGTTTGTTACGTTGCTTTTTGCCGACGATGGATTTAGTAAATAGTAATGGAAACCGCTGGGAAAATTACGCAAGAGTAGCGGTAAGATTATTGCCGGAAATACAGTGTTCGGTTTGAAAATTAAATTTACCGGAACGCGTGTGTAAAAGTGTGGCTTTAATAAGTATATGAAATTCACTTGAATTGAAAAAACCTTTTACTTTACTAAGATTCAGAATTAACTCACTCTAAGTGGGGTCGGCACAACATTTCATAAACATGTTTTCACATGGTTTGTTTACGTATTTATGACAGATCGCCTGCCTGACTTACCTTATCACAACTTACCTTAGTCTATTTTGCATCCCACTCTAAGTGCGGTCGGCACAACATGTCATAAACATGTTTGCACATGATTTGACTACGTATTTTACGACGACCCCCTGCCTTATCACAACTTACCTTAGTCGTATTTTGCGACACCTCTGTAAGAAAGAGGGTGGTCTATTCAACCGGATAACACACGGCAAATATTCGTTACTAGCTACATTTTATTTTATAATTATAATCCTTTTAAATTAAAATATATACTTAAAAATATTAGCCTATGAATATTACAATATTATTTAAATTTAATTAATTTTATTAATGTTACCCCAACACTAATTTAACCGGTCTTAGAAGAATATTTGTTACGCTATTTTAAACAGTTTAAGAGTGCACAAACATTTATAAAGGTTTTTGCTAATTTTTTTTCGTTTAATTAATTAACAATCTTATTTACCTTCGTCATTGAGAACTTTGAAACTTCAAAAAAAAGTGTTTTTAAACTTATTTTCTGTTTTCGGCAAATCTAGTAGGATGGCATATATTTATTCAATTTCGAGTGTACAATGTATTTCCAAACCAAATAACGTAAAATAATTATAGAGATCCGTTGTGTTCATTACTTCGAATATATTGATACTATCGAAATAAAGACCTGAGAATAATTATTGTAAATAGTTTAATTTATTTTAAATGTTTAGCTTAGCTTAATTTCTGTAAATGAAAAAATAATATTGAGCTTGAAAGAGAGAGACCGACAGAGAAACATACAGAGAGATTAACCGTAGAGAATTATAGTTTCCTCTCATGTTTTTTATACTCATTACTAAAAAAAATTGTTAGATGACTGTATATAAAATATACCGGGCAGAAATGTTAAATGTGGTAAACCTTGAGTTTACTTTATTATTTTTGTACAGTAATAATTTTAGTTTTTCTTCATTTTTTTTGTTCGTTCAGTAATTGGTTTATGTTTCTTCTTCCGTGGCATTTGCTAAAACTTCTTCACAAGTTATACAACTTTGAATAAATACAACTATTGTCTAGGACTAATTATACAAATAATACAAATTGTTTTGTATCACTGCTGTCAGCTCAAGCTATTTCGATACGCTTTTTTTAAATTTACGTTAACATTTTCATTGGATTCTACTTTTATAAAAAAAATGATTAATTTTTAGATAACAATGCCTACTCCAGAATATAACGTAGAACTTGACCTTGGTGAACCTCCTCCGGAATTGCAAGAATACGCGCGTTTGCAGTGCGGCGAGGACCCGAATACCCGTCTACAAGCTATATACGAGCTCAGAGATATGATATATGGTAATATTTATATACAATTTAACCTAAACTTATTTGTCTCGGGTCTTATATGTATATAATACTAGCTTTTACCCGCAACTTCGTTCGCGTGGACTGTAGTCTGGAATAAACCAGTAGCTTCTTTCATTCTCCAACCCTGCAAATAACTCCATTGATGGTTGATAATAGATGGCACTTGGCAATGTCATCCTATTTCTGTAGAACCAGGATTTCTATAGCCTATATTCTAACCTGGTGTGTAAGGAATTATTGTGCCAAATTTCATCGATTCGTGGATTCGCCGTGAAAGAGTAACAAACATACATTTATACTCACAAGCTTCCGCAGTTATAATATTAATAGGGTGTAAAATGCATTGGTTTTGGAATTGTTTTTAGTGGATTTTTTTTTTGCTTATGCTTCTGGAAGATCCACAGAATTTGTACTAAATGTACTAAATCAAATTATCTGAAATATACCACATGAAAATCCTATCCCGAATATCTCTGTGGGATATTATATTCCATTTTACATAATACTTGGTGGGATATAAGAACTGAATGATGGTTGGTTGCCTTTAGTTCTCTCTCCCGGAAAATTTTTGCCTAACCATTTTGTGCTTTTCTTATAAAAAGCCAGCGTAATATGTGATTTATACGGTTAACATATTGCACCTACATTTTGTTGGCTTTAGTAGATAGGAGTAAATTACAAAATTACGACATTTATACGACTAGATTCAGAACAAACGGTGTAAAAATAACAAATTGGGGATATTATATCGATATTTAGCTGACGTCAGTATTTTCGCTGTCTGATTGCGTAGTTAATTGAGTCTTTTGTAAAGACATTTTTCCTTTACTACGATTTTTATTCCGACGGACGCTGGGTGGTTATTCAGAAGAGTTTTAATAATTGAGTTCAGACCTATTTAAAATATATGACTATAAATTAAAATATAAAATACGCGAAACTACAAATAGAATATAAAAATATATTATTATGTTACAAGGACTTACAGATGAGGTCACTCAGTAATAAAAACTGAAATAATGAATTGTACAATAATAAAATCTAGTCCATACCGGTAAGTACCGGTGTGAAGTTATGGAAAAATAATATTTTTATGCTAATAAATTTTTACCCCTTAAAGTATCAACGTTAGATTTTCACGGATAATATTTAGATAGATTTAATGCCATCTATTTATATTTAGTAATTCATTAATACAATATATTTTTTTTAATGTATATTTAAAACACTCCCAAAAAATAGTATCATCTCCTAATTTGGGTCTAAATAAATATGTCGCCCGTTTATGTTAATCTTATATGTAAGAGCAAAAAAAAATTTGGATAAGGCAGTAAATATTGATGACAGATTGGTTTTCTTGTATTTGTAGTAAGTAGCAGGCATATTAGTTTTCTTGTATTTATAGTAAGTAGCAGGCATTTCTTTTAATATACAAATCCAGAGGAGGCGGTTGTAATAAAACCTTTGTAATCAGAAAACGCTAGAAAAGCTCTGCTAAAACATACTAACTATAAACAAAGAATTGGGAGTAATCCACTGCAATATTGAGAGACGGTCAGTTAAAAAGCCAGAGGTATCGCACGAAAAATACATCTGATATGCTGATTAAAGTGGCAGTTACTAGCCCTGACCATCTCGCAGCATAACCAATTCAAATGTCAAAGACATTTTATGCCCTTCACTGTTAATAACGTTACAAGATAAATACAAACAAATATAAAATTTCAACATTAACGATTACATAATACATCTCCTAGTGATTAGATTAATGTTGCAAGAAACTAGCGCAAAGAGGCTTGAGAGGAGATCACCAATTGTCTTCCAAACCATGCCAAGGGCAACGAATTGATGTATCCCATGTAACAATGCCGCTATAATTAATAGATAAAGATAAACAGAATGTGGGAATTTTTCGACTACAAGATATAATTTTATGATTTCAAAATTGAAATCGTTTAGTGTGTTAATGGTCTTGTTAGTTTTCAAATAAGTATGAGAAAACTAAATGTGGGTAGGAAAGGATCTACTCAACTAACGTAATATAATAAATAACATAAATAAATGACGTGACTGAAAATATAAAGCTCTTTTAGTTGATTCTATACGGTCTTACATAGTTGCAAGTCAGACTATAACAACTAAACGCCTAAGCGTCTAATACATGAGATGAGTCACTGTTCAGAATGAGACTGACTTCAACATGGCGAGCCTCGCTTATGATGAAAATTGTAAACTAAGTAAGATAGAAGCTGTCTTACTTACTTTCGGTTTCCACTTCCGATACACTTGCAAACCTTTACTCGGCTTTTGAACTACAAAATTAAATCAGAACTCCTTTTTTACGAATATTATTTCTACTGATATGGTAGTAATACTGACTTTGATTCAATCGAATCTCAACGAGTACTGGATATCTTGCCCATATCGAGTGTCCTAATTCTCTTTCAAGAATTCACTATTATTTTCTTTAGTAACGCCGTGTGGTATACGGCTGAATAGAATAGTACCACCCTCATTTCTTACCGAGGTGTCGTAAAAGGCGACTAAGGTAAGTCGACCCACCGTGTGGTATCCGGTTTAGTAGAATAGACCACCCTCTTCCTTACCGAGGTTTCGTAAAATACGACAGAGGTAACTTGACGTCAGGCAGGCGGCCGGTCGTAAAAACGCAGCTAAATCATGTTACAGCATGTTTATAACATGTTGTGCCGACCCCACTTAGAGTGGGATAAGGGCAGGAAGATAATGACTATTATTTTCTTTAGTTCTAGCAGAAGAATATACAACTATGGATTTTATTAATTATTGTTAAAAAATTACTTCCTTACATATTGTCCATTATAGTCTTTATATTTTCAGAACGTGGTGAATGTAACCCTCATCGTATGGACGATGAATTCTTATTGAGATTTTTAAGAGCTCGAAATTTTATAGCACCAAAGGCTCATAGATTGGTATGTATAGTTATAATTTCCTCGATCGTCATTTAAAATTTGGTATTAAAAAGTCAAGTAGGGTCACATCTTTCAAAAACCTGATAAAATTATGATGACTTTAGGTTTTGAATCACTATTTGTCTTTAACAACTATATGTAATTATATTCGAATCGACGCTTTTTTCTACTTCTGTTAGTGATTATGTAGCTTAAAATAGAAATATACTGAAAGAGAAAGTTTCTCGTATCACTAATGATTATAAACATCTGTTTACGACTGAAACGCTGCTTCGTACGATACCAATTTGATAGGAAAAAAATATTCATCTACTTTGTTATCATTATATTAGATGTGAAAGCGTAACAGATATATATAGATTTTTCCGATTTATATGTATTATTAATCTAGTGTTTCTTGCAAATTGTGAAATAAAATATTAAATGTTACAGATGGTGAATTATTACCGATTCAAGGATGATAACCCTGAATTATTTGAAAATATTTATCCATTGGATCTTCGGAGAATAGGGGATTCTAACGTGATAGCCGTACCTCCATATCGGGACCAAAACGGAAGAAGACTCCTTCTTTATAGAATAGGTATGTACAGCCAATAATTTTATTTCAATGAACTAAAGTATACCTTAAATGTTCTATAATAAAAGTTTGTGATGGCACATATGTACTTCTTATTAAAATTTTATATCTTTCGCATCGATAGTCTTATCAGAGAAGAAAAATATTTAATATTCATTATCATCCTCCTGTCGTCATACCACTCTAAGGGGGGTCGGCACAACACGTTACAAAGATGCTGTCACATGTTTTGGCTACATATTTTAGGACCGGCCGTCAACTCACCTTAGTCGTATTTTACGACACCTCGGTAAGAAATAGGGTGTTCTATTCTACTCAACCGGATTTCACACAGTAGGTCAACTTGCCTTAGTCGCCTTTTACGACACCACGGTAAGAAATGACGGTGGTCTACTCTACTCAGCCAGATACCAGATACCACATGGCACAAGCATGAATTAACAAATCATC
This sequence comes from Morpho helenor, assembly GCA_029227775.1. Classification (NCBI taxonomy): domain Eukaryota; kingdom Metazoa; phylum Arthropoda; class Insecta; order Lepidoptera; family Nymphalidae; genus Morpho; species Morpho helenor. Next base: position 13,790,181 of record JARGCU010000025.1, read on the forward strand.
AGCAGACATTAGAGATAGCTAGTTCTGCTGACTGCAAAATCATACACATAGTCATTTCAAAGTCTAAATGCAAATCTGTTATATCAGCCTTCGATATATCATATACATAATTACAGGTTGCTGGGATACTAAATCGATAGCGTCAGACGATCTCTTTAAGGCCACGATATTCGCCCTTGAGCTTGGTATGTTGGAGCAGCGAACACAAATTCTGGGCGGAGTCGCACTCTTTGATCTCGAGGATCTGGGTACCCAACATGCGTGGCAGATCACTCCATCGGTGGCTAGCAAAATAATAAAGCTTTTAGTGGTAAGTGTCATATTAAAATAAATGGTGACGTACTTTATTTGTGATCTTGAATATTATTGAAATACCACAAGCCCTCTACTACTTCTTGCCTTCGGAGTTGTCACCTGGTAATGCTAGGTAAAAAAAATATACATTTGCCAAAGACCTAAAAATTTGAATCATCGACCTAAACAATCGCGTGAATTTGACGTCAAAAACTAATTATACTCCTTTCGTTAAAATTTCTATATTTTTATTTTTCAGTCCAGTTTCCCAGCCACAATACATGCAATACACGTGATCAACCACTCATGGATATTTGACAAAATTTATAATGTTTTCAAGCCATTGCTGACTTCAGAAATGCGTTCCAAGATCTACTTTCATGGCTATGATGTGACGTCCCTACACAAGCACATCCTTCCTGAGTCACTACCGGAAAGATACGGGGGCGTATGGCCCGATTATCCTTATACAGTTTGGCTGGAGTCGTTAAAGAAAAATGTGACTATTGCCAAAGAAGTTCTGGCAAGTGGTTATAAACTTCGTGAGGAAGAAATTTGTCCCAATGTAGTTAAACAACTTAAAGACGAAGGCATAATGTTGTCATAAAGAGACGAATACATGAATGAATAATCATAATTAATGTTAGGTGCTGTTAATACATACATATAAATAAGAAAGTGTATCAAAATAATTACAAGCTTGTTTTATTAGTTTGAGTTGGACTACGAAGAAGTAATCTAAAGTAGATTTTAATTCTAATTCTTTGCTTAGATAATATTGGGACCGTTATCGATTATAATAAGAGTATAATAATTTAGATAGTTGTTTCTCGTTAGTTTTTGTACTTACTAGTTTTCCTTTGCGTGTTTTATAAAATCAATGGTTAGATAGATACCTTCGCGATGAATGGTTTTACGAATGGGAAGTAAGTAAGCGCATGTTGCCATATTGATTTTCACTTTGGGAACATTTTTTTTAACAAGCGGTTTTGTTGGCTTTTCGGAATTGTATTGATATTAAGCTAAAGAGATTAATTATGATCAAATCGTATTGCTTGAATCGTTAATGTTTATTAGTTGAAAAAATAAATAGATGAAAGTATCGTTATTAATTCTATTTTCTTTTAATTTAATTCTGCGTTCTAGAAATAACATATTACAAATAGGAACACAAAACAAAGCATCCTAAAGAAGTCTTAGGTAAATAGGTATTTTAAATAAATGTTGTCCATAAACGAATTTTTCAAGTTCAAAAGTCTCTGATTCTAAGGTCGATTGAAAAAGAGTAATTTCGTTTTAATATAAATAAGTAAGTTTTATTTTATTTCTCTTTGATAATTAGAAAAAAGAGCGATCTTGAGCGATATAAAAGTTAAAGACACTGTGGTTGTTTGTAATAAAATTGCTAGTGTTAATTCTATAGCACTATAATGCTTAGTATAGCTTTTGTTCTTAGTACGTCAATAATATTTCAATTAACTATAAGGAATAGTTATATATAGGAATAGTTTATTAGATGCCTTGTTTGTTTACAGAATTGTTAACATTAAAAATGATTGAATGCGTTTGCAATCATTCGATTTCGTGTACCTATTAAGGTTCCCAGGTTACCGATCTCTATTCACCTTTTAGAAGGACAGTTCTGGGAGTTACCTATCCGTACGCTAGATTTTATCGTCAAAAAATGCAGATATCATATTGATTTACACTATGACACACAGAGGGTATTTTATCAAACCGTTCGCAAACACTGCTTTTATCTTTTGACAAAATTATTAGGTACACTTAACTTTTGTACTTAGCAAGTAAGAATTTAAATTATTAGTGTAAGCTATTTGTTAGTAAACTTAAATGAATAAAATAAAATAACTCTACCAGTATGAGTAATAGGAATCTCCAACCCCTTCATAATGTATCCTAAATATCTATACGAAAGACAGCAATAACAAATAATATTACGTATATTTTTAATTTGTATGTAAAAATTTGATGTTAATTATTACACATGTGATCCTTTGATTTGTTTAGACACGCTATCTTTCGGGTAAGATCAAAAGTACTACAGTTTTTTAATCCAGCGTTCAGTCCTTGTAATAAAACAATTACATACAAAAATGTCATTTCTCATTTATTAACATTGCAAATTATGTTAAGATAAATAAAACTAAGTTTATTATCGTATGATTTAGTAAATAGTATAGTAATAAGTAATTTAAAACTCGTCAAAAAACCTGTGATAATTATTGATTTCATGAAAATTTTGCCCATTATTTCATTTGTAGATTAGTTTTCATGTGGTGCGTTAAATTTACGTTGGTATCGTAGTTTTTATATTTTTAATTATTTCTTGCCCATTTTTTTTCGTATAATATGAAAATATACTATTACGTTATGAATTGACTATTCATAAGATTACTGTGTTGATAAGTAATTATTTTTAAGTTTGCACTATTTTTAAATAATAATTTTTATTAATTATGTTTATAACTATAAATAAAGCCACTTTTTATACTCTTAAATTTTAGTTTTTCTCTTGTATCCTATTTAACCCTGTCTTTGTTTTTTTTTTAAATATAAGAACAACCAATATGTGCGATGGCGGAGTCAAATACAGCATCGTGAAAAGGATTTGAGAATTTATCTTAACTGCAGAATTTAATACTACAGACAGATTATACCTCAGATCAATAAACTATTTATCAGAGAAGGCAATTTACTAATTTATTATAAAGTACATAGTTATCTTTCAACCTCTTTGGGATATAAAAACTAGTAAAGGTAAACTGTGATCTTAGTCTCTCCTGAAAATTAGAATCAATTCAAAATCCTTATTTGTAATCAGTAGCCAACTAGAGATCGCAGAAAGATTATATTTACATAAGACTTTCAATTACCATTAGAAGCTTTACATCTGGTTACTGGATTTACTGGTCTCGCTGAGTAAAAGATAATGGATGAAGCCCTTTACATTTGTGCTCAAGGCATTAGTAATATTCTAGTGTTTCATTCTAGAAGTTTCATTCTAGTGAAAGATATACGAACAGCAAATATTACGTAAATGGCAAAGCTTAAGACTATGGTTCTTTAATGACTCATAAAAAGAAATTGTTATGTCGAGAAACTTGTTACAGATACAAACATTTTAGGAAACCAACAATAACATAACAATATATAAAGAAGGACGGAGCAATAAGATAAGACCATGTAAAATATGAAGGTAGCAATTATTAAAATAGCATAAATAAAACCTGAAATGAAAATGAAAAAACCTTATCTATTAACACGTTTAATAAAATCATCATATGAAATATTCACACTTTTTGTTTTGTGTCTTATACATTTTTCTGTTTCTAATACTTCTTTGGATAGTTCCTCCGATATAATGTTTAAGCAAGATGAATTCTTGCTTTTGTTCAATCGTTCACATCTAGGAAACTTATAATTAGATTGGTTTTTAAATGGTTCTAAGTCGGCTCTTTTGTTTTCTAAAATACTGTCACCTCTTTTGCATTTACGCAAGGAGTTCATTATACGAGTAATAAAACTCTCCTTATTTGATTTAGGAAATGGAAGAATTTGGTGCATTGTTAAAGATGTATTGCTTTGAACTGGTAATTGTACTTGTGTTTGCAACTGCGCCGGTTTTTCTATTCTCCTTAAGTTACAACAACTCTGGGAAGTTTGTTGTGGTTGTTGGGCAATTGAACTCGAGTATATTTTATCTTGGAGACGTTTTTTCAGAAAGTGTAAACTGGCAGTATAAAATAGGTCTTCGTCATCAGGTCTGGCTAGAGTGTTGTCTAGCGAATTATTTGTGTCTATGTTTTTAGAACAGGATGTTAGAGGTTGCCCGCGTTGCATACCTTATACATCACCGACGTTAACTTAGTTTTCATTTTTAATTAATTTCTTAAAGATGATAGTATCACAAAATGAAATATACATTAAAATTTACAATATTTCTTTTATTTTGACAGGTAAACGACTACTGAGCTTGTCAATCTGTTTAAGAATGTCAACAACTAACATAAATACGGAAAAGATTTTATATGATTCAAAATATTTGTAGAATTTCAGTTAATAGGATTTTAGCATTATTTTATGATTTTGAACAAACATTAAAAATACTGTAATGTTGTTAACGTGGCTATATACAATATTCATACTTACTTTGTAAAAAAACAAGTTTTCCCATTGCATTGTTGAAGGAGGTAAGAATATAGTTATTATTTCCTATAAACCTGATATAGTGTAACTTAGTATAGACCAGTTAGCATGCCGTGCATTTTTGATGCAACTGTCCCACATGACGATAATCTTATAAAGACTGAAAACGAAAAATTTAACAATTAAGACCCCGCACATGAGATAACCGCCATGTTTAACATTGACTCAACAATTGTTTTTAACAAATTCGTTTACTTTTTGAAGTAACAGCTGGATGCAGAAGGCAGTATTGTTTGGGGCAGCACGTATTATGAGGAAGTTCCTTTGGAACATTAATCATTGGCGGCAATGCCAAACTATCATCGGACTACAGATGTTTTTTTTTCATTTTGTAATAAGAAACAATAAGAAATAAAAAAATAATAATTTTAAGAAAAAAAAAGAAAGATATTGATATAAATTACGTAATGTATATAATTCTTTCATATAAAACAAACAACAAATTTCATTTATAACATTTATTAATACGAAAAACCACGGCATCGGTTGTCAATAAACTCTGATATCCACAAATATGTAAACGACTATCGGTAAAGGACTTTATGGGCTTCCCACGGTATAACTTTATAATATTTCGATTTGAGTGGCTCTAATATTCATCAAAGTTGAAGGAACGGGGACAAAGGTGAGACGAAGTAATGAACTTAAATTATATTCATCCAAGTGAAAGAAATTTCTAAGCGTGAAGCCTAAAAACCGACGTTTGAACTGAATATCTTTGATGGTATTATACATCAAACATTTTCAGTTTCCATGTTGAAATTCGTGCTTTTTTACTTAAATACAAGGGTCATGATCAATTATATCAAATAATATTATTTGGAAAAAAACAAATATAATCGTTTCTTGCCCATATAATCTTAATAAAAAGTCAGATGATTCTATGATCTAGGAGAGATAATAGGCTTAAAACTCTTAGCAGTCTTAAAATAAATAATGTACAATTCACTGTTAAAACTGTCAAAACGACTGCTGTTTGATATTTTGTCATCTCCTTATTTTCAATCTTTACTTGAAATATATATTCTTTCTATTCCTTAATTAATAAAAGTTATTTCGTAGCTTTTATTGTAAAAAAATTTATGGACTTATTGCACTAACCCTCTCTCACAACAAAATTTTAACATGTAAGGTTGTATGTAAGAGATCGCTTTTAAACATTTTTTTAGCATAAGTACTATATGGTAATTTCTTTATTTTGGTTAAGCAATAATAAAAATAATAATTTTAAATAATAATAATCTGAAGTGCCCAGGCGTTATTCAATATTTGCCAATAGATTATTGAACTAAGACGCCTCCACATCCTTTGTACGTTATGTGAAAGTTATATTTATATCTTTATTGATATTTTCGACCTCTCTTACGACCACAAATTCAAATTCAAAATATTCTTTATTCAAATAAACTTGTAAACAAGTGCTTTTGAATCGTCAACTCTACTGCTCGTTCGGAAAGCTGTTCCTACCGAGAAGAGCCAGCAAGAAACTCGGCGGTTGCTCTTTTAAAAATATAATTCTTAATACTATTTACATTAAGTCGTTACTGTCTTGTACAGGTTCAAAGAGAGCTATATCCACACATTCCTATATTCCAAATAATCTTCAAGTATATCAAAGGATAGTCAAAGCTTATTTCTCGACGTTGAAATATGATATGAATTTATAGAAAGTAAGCGGTATCTCTTTTATGATCAAAAAATATAAGACCACGTTATAAGTCGAGTTAACATTAGAAGGTTAGAATCTTTTCATTTTAAAACTGAAATCCTCGATAAGGTGACTTGTGCAAATCAAACATCAACATCGAAGGGTTAATAAATAAAATCTCAAGTATGTACATCGTAAGAAAGAATAGCAGTTTCCTAAAGACACATATCAAGCAAGTAAAATTAAAATTAATCAATCAAGTAATCAAATTTAACTTAAATTAACATTTTACATAAATTTATCTATCGCCAAATGACCCTTATGTTTATATTATAGAATAAGTATGAATTTCTATTATTTAAGGTACTATGAATGCGGAAGTATATTTATTTGTCCTCGTCTCACGTCAGAAAGAAGCAAAGGATTGATTTGATTTTGATATACAGATAGTGTAAAAACAGGAGAACAAACATATCTCTTATCTCGAGGCTGAAATCCAGTCAAATGAAGTCGCGGCCAAAACTTTTCTTATTATAAAACTTTAAAAGGTTATGTTCATCGTAGAGTTTTTAGGCCCAAACCCAAAGCTTAACAAGCTTTTTGGGAGAGATAGATATATACACATGTATCATTAAATCGCAGCATAGATTCACCACGCTACTCAAATATGGAATGGCTTCGTTACACACATTCAAAGATTTTTTGTTTTATCAATATTTCATGGTGTTTATGTTCACTGTTAAACATTCATCATAAGTGCCTAACCGGGGTATAAATTTACGACCAACGTGGCTATATCTATGTCACGTGTTTGTATGCGTATAACTTAAAAATTTCTTATATCTATGGTTATTAATTAGGTATTAGTTGTCTAGCTGAAGTCTATATTGTTTGAAAAAAAAATTGAGTTCGTTTCGAATATATTGACAAAGTTCACAGCAGCCGAAAACGTTGACCTGTAGGGAGCACAGACGTGTAATAAACAACGGCGACTGTTTTAAACAGTTCACAATTCTTCCTGTTGAACTTTTGTATCGAAAATGAAAGAAATAAAATGCATATTTGTTTTTGGTTCTTATTACGTACTCCGTTTTAATTACGGCGATTACCATCTTTAAAGATTTTAACGCTAAAGATTTTAAAATGTTTTATTTTCGTTATTTTATTATAGAATCGTTACTATTTAATCATTACGTGTTTTTCAACAAAAAAAGATAATCTTAAAAAATTCTGTCTAAAACAAATTAACGAGGCTAACAAAAACTGCTTACAAAACTGACTTTCGGAGCAAGCAAGCGCCAATAACGTTTCCTTAGATATTATTTTTATATTACCTTTGACAGCAAACACGGTTTCTTTAATATTTAATTTTTTATCTATTAATCAATTTAAGGAATAATAGAAACCTAAATTTATAAGGAAATATAAAAAAACTGTGTTTTTTTATTTCTTTTCCATAAACACGAACGTGGAATATATGATCCATATACATATGAATGAGGATTGGTAGGTTACACATATATCCAGAATTCTCTAGAGATATGCAGGTTTCCTCACGATGTTTTCCGTTACCGAAAAGCGTGTGATAAATTGCAATTATCAATTAGACACATACGTTTTAACAGAAAAACTCATTGGTGTCTGCCCGGGTTTGAACCCATGAATGACTAAACGTTAATTTTGCTTTTCTGGGCTGCCATTTAATAACCTCAGCCTTTAATAAAAAGAAATGAAATATTTAAATTTAGAATTTTATTTAAAGGGATTATGGAAATATATGATACGGGAAATATAAACTTAACCAAAGATGACACTAAATATTACAAATGGATTTTTCAAAAATATATCTTAATGATATTTAAATGCTTCCGAAATCAATGTTTAACGTGTTCTTCGTGATTTATGCATTAAATGTTGCTTAAAATTATGTACCTACTTGTTACGCTTTCATGATATGATGACGGTGTTTTGAAACTTGTAAATTTGCTGCTAAACTGAAATTTGGAATTTCATGATTCTTCTTTTGTTTATTAATGGAAATGTACTGGACTAGGTATAATATTATTGAATTTTTACGCCATACGACATTTTGCCTTAGAATGCATAAATATGATAAAAATTTCTATTTAATTTGATTTTTTGCATTGAATTTGTACATCCATCATGTCGAACTTCAGCTCTTTGTCTTCTAGTGCATGTTTACCATTCTGATATCTAGAGACTGCAAAATAATCAACTCTTAGAAATACTTTACTCAAAACTTGTTGACCTTTATCTAAAGGACATACACCATGCCAGAAATTTTGAACTCATTTAGACGTTTGATTCACTTTTAAATGAATAGTTGAATTTTATTTTAATCAATGTAAACATCTACGTATATAATGCATACATCATCCTCCAGCCCTTGTTCCACTCTAAGTGGGATCGGCACGATATGTTATAAACACGTTGTCACATAATTTAGCTACGTATTTTATGACCGGCCGCCTGCCTGACGTTAATTTAACTTAGTCGTGTTTAACGACACCTCGGTAAGAAAGAGGATGCTCTATTCTACTCAACCGGATACCATGCGTCGAGTCAACTTAACTTAGTCGCTTTTTACGACACCTCGGTAAAAAATGAGGGTGGTGTAACTACTTAGCCGAATACCACATGGCATACGTATATAATGCATAGGTACATTATCTCTACAAAAACTGAAAACTGACATATCAAACTTTGTAACATCATCTTCCTGCCCCTATCCCACTCTAAGTGGGGTCAGTACAACATATTATAAACATGCTGTCACACGATTTGGCTGCGTTTTTACGACCGGCCGCCTGCCTGACGTCAACTTACCTTAGTCTTGTTTACGACACCTCGGTAAGAAAGAGGGTGCTCTATTCTACTCAACCGGATACCACACGATGGGTCAACTTACTTTAGTCGGCTTTTACGACACCTCGGTAAGAAATGAGGTTGGTCTATTTTACTCAGCCGGATACCATACGGCGGGTCGACTTACCTTAGTCGCCTTTTACGACACCTCGGTAAGAAATGAGGTTGGTCTATTTTACTCAGCCGGATACCATACGGCGGGTCGACTTACCTTAGTCGCCTTTTACGACACCTCGGTAAGAAATGAGGTTGGTCTATTCTACTCAGCCGGATATCATACAGCAGGTCGACTTACCTTAGTCGCCTTTTACGACACCTCGGTAAGAAAGAGGGTGATCTATTCTAATAAACCGGATACCACACGGCGTATATCAAACTTCGTAACGTTGTATGTATGCGTAAATAAAATTTCACGGCGGAAGTAATAAGCCAGGTTCATCGCAGTTCAGAGTTCCACTAAAGATTCGTGAACTTTGACCCCACGTGACACTGCATCGTAAGCCGGAGATGGTTTAGGTAAATACGGGTCTTAAACGTTCATTAAGTGCCTCCTGTGTTAATTTGCTTTGGATTATGTTGTTAAAGTCGTCGGGTTCTTTAATTTCCGAGTGCGTCATTAATTATGTTTATTCATTTGTCTTAATGACTCTTCTGAATCTTTAATATTTAAGTAAGTTAATCTTGTATACCTATATATATTTCTGAAATTTGGAAACGGCTCCAATGATTTTAATGATTGTCCAAACATGGTCTCCCAACATGATTTAAATTCACCATGTTGGGATTTAAATTATTTATTTATTTACATTTAAATTCAACATAGTGAATTTAAATTCACAATGTTGGGAGTTAGGGGGGAGCGGGAGGGGGATCGATCTAGCTAGCTTACAAAAAAATGTGCTTTTATCCCTGTTTTCGGGCACTGAAAAAACTGCTAAAATAAAGATAGAATGTAAAAAATAGTTGACAAATAGCAGCAAATTTAAGCTTTATAATCATAAAGCTTAAATTTGCTGTTATTTGTCAAGTTATAATAGCGCAATGGTAAACGGGTCGATTAAATAAATGAAAGTACCTGGGTTCAAGTCCCACATCTCATCAACCCTTTCTTTCTTTTTTTATTTTTTTAATTGCATTTTTTTATATCTTTTAATAAAATTACCGATCAAGGCTCGGTCACTCAGATACTATATAAAAATGTGCAACTCTCTTTTAATCTTTTATCTTTTAAATTATGCTATACGTTCATACTCGTATAAAAAAAATCAGGTTCAAATTTTAAATTCAAAATATTCTTTATTCAGGTAAACTTGTAAACAAGCACTTTTGAATCGTCAACTCTACTGCTGGTTCGAAAAGCTGTTCCTACCGAGAAGAGCCAACAAGAAACTCGGTGATTGCTCTTTTCACAAAAAAGGTTAAAATTAAAAAGTTCCTGTTGCTTATTAGGATTGTGATCTCATTACTGAAGGTCTCAGGTTTGCTGCCCCATAAATTGGAATTTATATTTTCAAAATTATCGTCTATATTTTGTTAAAATAGTAGGCCACCTTATTGGTGCCTTTTACAACCTAAGAACCAAACGATTTTATTGAAATTGTTTTGTCTATTCTACTCTGCCAGATACACGGCGGAAATTTAATTCTTAAATTATTAGGCAAAAATTGATTGCATATAGCATTTCCATGAAGGTAAACACATAATAATTCACACAAGTTGAACATAATTGTTTTGAAAGGACCTGTTGTTAGACTTTTGAAACATTTAATAGTAACATTGGTAAAATAATGAAACTATAACTAAAATAATGAATTTTAGTCAGAAAACATAGAAATCCTCCCAGAATGGTTATTAACCTCCGTTAAAATGACTGTGAGAGGTCAATAGCGTCAATATTTTTCAAGGGTTTAAGAAAACATTGTTTACATAGACTGTATATTTTTTTTTACAATATACACAATGAAAATACTTTTGGTGGCAAATATAAAGCGCACTTAGTATGTTTCTTTATTTAATTACAGGTTATTGCTCTGCAACCTACTTCACAATCCCTTTTCACTTTCAAAATAGAAGCTTGGTCGAAAATTTGTGACGAGTCATTGCCCCCTTGAAGAAGCCTTTTTGTAGCAATCAACTTTATAAACTGAGTTACAAATTAATCAATTCAGATTTAATTATATTGCATTACTTAATTTGTATAACTATCTCTAATATTGAAATGAGTTAAGCTTATATAAATATATGTATACATATTTTCTGAATCTCGGCTCCAACGATTTTCATGAGATTTACCACGAAGGGGTTTTGGGGGGGAAAAATCGATCTAGATAGGTTTCATTTAAAAAAATGTTTTTATCCCTGTTTTCGGGCACTGAACAATGCTAAAATGTATAATAGAATGAAAATTATATTTTAGCGTCAATTAAAAAGTTGTTATATCTCAGCAGATAACGGACGAACTAAAGAAGTAAAAATACCCGGGATTGAGCTCGAGATATCACCTTTTTTGCTTTTTTATTTTTATTTTTTAATAAAATTACCGAGCAAGGCTCGGTCACCCAGGTGTTTATTTAGAAATGAATTTGGATTTATTAATTTTGAAAAATGCTGTTTAAATATTATTTTGAACAGCTGCTTTGTTCTTTGTACTTGATATGAATTTTGTTCATAGAATTTTTTTTTTTAAATATTAAGAAAATCATCAAAATATTATTCTTCATTATAATCAGACATTTGTGAAAAACAAGAAAAATGATATATTTCTTTAGTGTTCACCAATTTCAGCCTGGGTGACTGCATTGTAAGATGCTTGAGACTGGTTAAGGGCTAGAGGTTTGTAGAGGCCATTGATAACGTATTCATAGCGATGACGCATTACATTTTCTTCTGAAAAGGGACCCGTCCTTTTCAGGTATATCAAAACACAGCCAATTTCTTTTAATGTTTAGAATAATTAAACACACGGTATGTTTAAGTATTGATTCCAGCCGTGTGGTATCCGGCTGAATAGAATAGTACCACCCTCATTTCTTACCGAGGTGTCGTAAATGGCGACTAAGGTAAGTCGACCCGCCGTGTGGTATCCGGCTGAGTAGAATAGACCAACCTCATTTCTTACCGAGGTGTTGTAAGAGGTGATTAAGGTAAGTTGACACACCGTGTGGTATCCGGTTTAGTAGAATAGACCACCCTCTTTCTTACCGAGGTGTCGTAAAATACGATTAAGGTACGTTGACGTCAGGCAGGCGGCCGGTCGTAAAAACGTAGCCACATCATGTGACAGCATGTTTATAACATGTTGTGCCAACCCCACTTAGAGTGGGATAAGGGCAGGAAGATGAAGAATAATTAAAAACACGGCTGTCCGCCTCAAAAATAAGTAACTTAAGATAACTGGTCAATATATACATATATAATTTTAAATATGTAATTACATACTTAAATACACCAGGACTCAAAAAATCAACAAATTGTATTGAGAAAATGTTGGCCCTCGGCGGCAAAAGAGTCTTCGACCCGCGGAGATGAACGCAGAGTCACTGACAACTGCGCTAACGGCCCAGTCAAAAATCAAGGTTTGGCAGGTTAAGATAATATTATTTTTATATTTATATAAATCGTACCATATATCAATCATAAAAGAAATAGTCCTTCCTCCTAATATTATAAATGCGAAAGTTTGTGAGCGTGGTTGTATGTTTGTTACAGTTTTACGGCGAATCCGCTGAACCGTTGTCGATGAAATTTTTCACAATTGTTCCTTATACACCGGGGTAAAATACAGGCTATAAAATCCTGGTAATTCTACAGGAATAGGAGGCCTATAGCATTATATATCACGCGACAACAGTCCACGCGAACGAAGTTGCGTGTAAAAGCTAGTCTTTTATAAATGCGTTCTAAAAATAAATTTATAAATTCAGATCAGGATTTCATTGATTAAAAATAGCAGTCAAAAACGCACCTGTGGGAAATTTTCCGAGCGCCTATTTGTTTTCATAAGGCGTCTCGTCTGAATGGGACATTCCACTATCTTGACTACGTCCAAAACAGATCGATACCTTTTACCTATCGTATAGACTAAGCGTGCTCAAGTTTTTTAACGATTCAAAAATCTTTATCTGGCCACTACAGTAGGTTTATAAAGTATTTTAGCTGTTTAATTCATGTAGCACATTATAAATAACTGCCTGTGCCAGCAGCTTCTCCCGCATGGAAATGAGTGTGTAACAAATTTTTCCCAAATTGAAAATTTGAACATAAAAGTAGTAATCGTTAGTTAATGATAAAATAAATAAAAATAAACCATAAGGGATTTTTGAATAACTTTCACCATTTACTCGAGCATAAGGTTGAGATGGCATAAACATGCAGTTACATGTTTTAGCTAGTTATTTTATGACCCATCACCTGCCTGACGTCAACTTGCCTTAGTCCCCTTTTACGACACCTCGGTAAGAAAAGAGGGTGGTATATTCTACTCAGCCGTATACCACACGACGGGTCCACTTACCTTAGTCGCTTTTTACTACACCTCAGGAAGAAATGAGGGTGGTCTATTTTACTTCGCCGGATACCACACGACAGAAATACGATGCTTACTTAATCTTCTTGAAAGTACAAAGAGCAATTCAACTCCGTTGGAAAAAAAAATTAGTAATTGGGGTGGTCTCTTCTGTTCAGTCGGATCGTATAGTTGTATGTAAGGGAAAGCAACATTAAAAAGGTTTTTAAGCTACAAAAATAATGACCACTTCTAAATATTTTGACTTTTCCCAAGGACATTCTATTGTTATTTAAAATATCCTTTAACGAAATATGAGAGGTTCTCATCTCATACTCGTATGTTAGAAATTTCACCTCACCAATTGCTCTGCAAAATTGCTAGCAGAATTAAAACTTTTGCACACTTCTCACGATCTACGGATCATAAATATTTGCATCTGTTAACCAGTATTAAAATAAATACCTAGTGAAAATAAATAACAATTTTTAAATCCTAGCAAAATAGTCAAATTATTTTTATAAACCACATTAAATACGTGTTATTTATAACACCTACGCAAATCATTAAGTGCTTCAATAAAACGTCTTAATCATTAATTTTGTGAGGTGTAAGGTAATTTGTGGGTTAAGCGGCAGAAGCTTTGATAGTGCAACGTTATTTATATCAGGAATATACCGTTAATGTGGCGCCGAAAGTCGTCGAATTAGACTAATCAGGAACTATAAAAGTCTGTGACCTTATTATCTTGACTACTAACAAACATTATGAATGCACGCGTCACTTTTCAAGCTTTTTAAATTTTTGAAATTTCATTTCAATGACAAGTTTTCGTTTGAATAATACAGTCCACTATGCAGCCTAATTAAATGGTACTGTCCTAGAACTCTTTATTAGTTTAGTTCTCAACGGAAATCACATTTCCTGTACAATGGGTGCAAGGTGAAGCTATTGTCCGTGACACTAAATCTTATTTTAAAGGAAAATACAATAGAAATATAATAAAAATTTACAAAATACAATCAAAGCTACTATCATAGACCTCCGCGTTGTTACACTAAATAGGCCGTAATTAGTATAGACAGTTCGAAGAAAAGATGGACGTTGGGGCGTTCAAGGTTCTCAACCCCTCCCAACTCTAATCAACCTTTTCTTGGAACAGATAAATACTAAAAGCACATGAACGTGTGACGTGAAAATTTATTGCAGAAACTTTTGTCTAACAGTAGTTTCTCATTAGTTTAAGTTTTCCAACAGTCCTTATCATATCATGGCGTATGTTTAGTAAAATTGGTAAAAATACAGCCAGATTTGGACAGAAATGTTTAAAAATATTTTCGATAAGCAAACTTATTTTGCACTTGAAATCGAATGTAAACACTATTTTTCTTTCAAGCGAATCTTTTCGGTGTAGCTGTCATGGGCAATGTCCTACGCACATACTACGTGCATTCTTGAACAAACATTATATCGACAAAATCAACACTTCGAATTTGAGAGAGGAAAATAACTTTCTTAAAAACGGCAATTTCCAGTGGACATCCGAAGTCAACAAACTTATTGGTATGTGTCTGTAATTATTATTCTCCGAAATATTGAGTTTAAAAGAATCTTTATTGACCCAAAAAAATAGGTTCATTTAACGCTTGGGGAATCTTTGTAAAGCAAAACTTTTGATGAAATCGAGGTGATACTGTCGTGAGAACGAATGACGAAAACAACGTCTTCCGTTCAAATAACAAATTTAAATTAATTTGAACTTAATTTGAACACAACAATATGAAGAGTAATTAAGAAATTTTGGGATCGGATGGATTGATCGGAAACTGTAACTAGATAATTTAATATTGTTTACCGGTTGGTTCATTGAAAACATTTTATATGTAATCGATCGATTGTACATATTGTAAATGACATTTTTTAATGTCATTATGTATGGTATGAATCAAAAGTAATAAGAATATTATTTTGTTATAATCCGCAATAAAAAATTTTTTGGAAAATTTTTATCGCGGATTATAGCTAAATAGTATTCTTATTACTTTTGTATTATGGATCTCCGCAAAGTAACGCCTAATTCTATATATTATGGTATGGATCCTAAAATTGAGTTCCAATGTCTATCTCAAAGATAAAAAAATTCAATACGAGTACAGAAAGATTCTTAAACTCGTTAATAATTTTATATTTTTTACAGTCATAAAAAAGAGTTAGTAAGGCGATGATAATCAACAATAATAATATGATCACGAACTTTTCAATTTTTATTTGTTCAAAATGAACAGCTTTCTTGGATCATATATCGATATTTCTTTACTTTGTATAGATATAAACGATTGTGCAAACCGAGTTTGAATCAGTCCTGTAAATGAGAAAGAGCAAACTATGAAAGAGATGTTGAAAAGCGACTTTGTTTCCTACAATATATGTCTAGGTACACCGATGTCATTTAATTGGGTATTTAAGACACAAGTTTTAATAGAAAACTCTTAAGTATCTGCCTGGTTTCTGAATCTGCTACCTAGTTACTTAACTATACATACTTGTTGATTTACTTACTATTGCTTGGCCAAAAGATTGTCATATAGTCCATTTAGAAAGATTAATAAGCTAAGCTGGAAAATTTTGGGTTCAAGTGAGGGTGATATAAGATATGTGTTTAATGTTTGCAGTGTCGCGACAACTCGGCGCTTTCCATTCGTTAAATTTCCACTGCCATATTGAAAATCTAAGCGATAAATATTACGATTACAGCAACTTCAAAAGGCAGACTGGCAGAAATACTGCTAAGAGTGTCACGGAGTTGTAATAGTTGTCCAGAAAATACAAAGATTTAATCAACATTATGTCCTACTTTCTACTAGTTACTGTAGAGTTTCTGTATGTTGTGGATTAAATAAAAGAACAATAATAATTTTCAACCTAAGAAAGCTGTGATTGCCCACCGGTAAGACCTTGCGACTCTTTCGAGGGGGTCACTAGTTCAAACCCGGACCAACACTAATGAGTTTTTCTAAAAATTTAATTGATAATAACTGTCTAATTGATATCTGCAATTTATCGCACGCTTATCGGTGAATGAAAACATCGTGAGCAAACTTGCACATCTATAGAGAATTCTGGGGATTGTAGCAGCGTGGTAGGTCTTGGATCCAACACTTCTCTCAAAGGGGAGGCCTATGCGCAGCAGCGGGATAGTAACAGGCCGTTACTTTACTTTTTATCTAGGAAAGTTTTAGTGTTGGCTTTGAATGATGATGAAAAATGATAATATTTATCGCACCGAATGTTTCGTCGCGAGACTTCAAAGGCGAATTATAATTTATGATATTTATTAGACAAATAGGTGCATTTTTTATCGTCCGGTTATTGAAACTGAAACGAATTCTTAAAATAATCAAGGTAAGTGCGAACTAGTGGCCTTCTTAATGACCATAAAGCGATCAGTATGTAATTGAGCAGCGCTGTGTATTAGTCCTTGTTGAGTTGTATCAAAATGTACGACCTTTTTGCGGAAGTTCGCTATGATTCGGCGCCAGACAAGATCATTATAAACATGTTTATTCGTCCGCTTAAATAATTCTTTCCTATGCTCTGATGCTGTTATTTGCTATTGCTCAATGTTCAATAGTTTGTTTGAAAATTTTTAATGCTAGCCATAAGTAGGGCACATGGTTCGAAGGCTTTGGGATTCTAAAGTGATAGACGCACTAGCCTGCACTAGAAAACTTTGGCAACTGAGTAAACTTATCGTTGGTCGAAACCAGCGTTTAATTTTCCCAGCAAGCGGAAAGATCACTTAAAAAATCCTCATCCTCCTGCTCTTATCCCACTCTAAGAAGGGTCGGAACAATATGTTATAAACACGTTGTTACATGATTAGGCTACGTATTTTACGACCGGCCTGCCTGATGTCGTAAGAAAGAAGATGATCTATTCTACTCAACCATATACCACACGGCGGGCCGATTTATCTTAGTCGTCTTTTACGACACCTCGGTAAGAAATGAGGGTGGTGTATTCAACTCAGCCGGATACCACACGGAAATAGACAGATCACCTAAAAAATACCGCTGTTATGCTTCGTATGTTCACGACGGAAATCCAAAATGTTGCTGGTGCTTCATATAGAAAATATTCTATCAATTGAAAAGGAAGAACACAAGAAATGATTAATGTTAATCACAAAAATAATGTTTTCATGTCACGTTTCTTTAAGCATCGCGATGTTGCTGTAAGTTTATATGAGATGCGTGAGAAGTAAAAGCTTTACGATCAATTTTAAACTGGACGATTATACGTAATGTGGGCAGCAATTAACCCTACGTACTTAATGGATTTCGCATTATTTGACGAGTTGAAGTGCCTATAGTTTTTTGTTTTTCAGTAACAAAAACCCAAGAAAGAAATTAGGACATTTGGCGAGATAAACTTAATTTCAATAAATATTCGTCTGTACGAATTTTTCCTATATTAAGTTTTACTCAATATTAATTAAGTTTTTGAAATAAGAACATTCAATATAAAAAAATTATAATATAGATTCTTATTTTCTAATAATGAATGTTCTTATTTCAGAACATAAAAATCAAATAAAGAGTAATTTCATTTTAGGAACCGAGATAAAATTCAATGCGCAAAGAAGCGTAAAAGAAATTTAATAATAAATGTTGAAATAAGCAACATTCAGAAATTGAATTGACCTTGATATATTTGAGTCACGATCGATATAACGTTCTTGTATTTGAAATTGGGTAGAATCCATTTCATTGTCCATTCTCCTGCCGTTATAGACGGGTTCGATTACCGCCGAAGATCAACATTTTCTGAAACAATTTGTTGGTTCTTCGAATCTGAGTGTATTTATATATTTAAGTCACCCTCCTTTAACCTTTACCCCTTAATAAGTGGGGTCAGCACAACATGTTATAAACATGTTGTCACATGATTTGGCTAGGTATTTTATGATCGGCCGCCTGCCTGACGTCAAATTACCTTAATCGCTTTTGCGACACCTCGGTAAGAGAGAGGGTGGTCTATTCTACTTAGCCAGATACCACACGGCGTGTCAGCTTACAATAGTTGCCTTTTACGACACCTGGGTAAGAAATGAGGGTAGTCTATTCTACTCAGCCGGACACCACACGGCGGGCAACTGTCCTTAGACGCCTTTTACGATACCTTGGTAAGAACTGAGGGTAGTATATTCTACTCAGCCAGATACCACACGGCTAAATGCATTACATTGTTCTTGCGTTCGTTTTAACTCATTTTACCTGGTTCTTCCTTGTAGTAGTATTCCTGCATATCTTAGAAAAACATGGACGTTTTTAAAGGTCAAGATGTTATTAATAGACCAAAATAATAGGACACAGTTTAAGGTTGAATTTTTTTGGTTGAATGACAGACAGACTTAAATGCAGACAAAAAGACAGACCCTCGCATTTAATGTATCATCATGGATTAAATTTTGTTATATTATTTACGCCGTAATTTTAGTAAGTTTAACCAATTTTGTTTTTGAGCCAGGTGAATCTACATAATTTATATATTGACATAAAAAGCAATACATATGTCATATCGCTTTTATTGCGTGCCCCTCGTTGTCTGCCCTTCGGCCCCGTGTGTAGCAGTAGCAGATGTTCTTTTAAATTTCTCGTCCCCGAAAACTAATAAAAGTATATTCAGAATATTCCCATTTATTTCTTAGGCGGTTCTATTATGTGTAATATTGCATACCTTATCAATTTTTAAAATAAATCCACAAAGAAATCCGTTATACGTAGTACATTAACGTATCAAAAAAATAAAAGTGGGCGAGCTGAAATGATCAAACTCGCGAAGATTGTCAAATACAAATATTCAAATGCCTTTTGGATTGACCTAGAATTTGATCGCAAATGTATCTTATAATGTTATTTATCTTCTTTTTGTCAATGCTGTACTATTTTCACGACGAAGGCGATTGCTAATTAAACAAACCTGCAAGGATTCCGTAACATGATATGTTATTCATTGCCACTGTTACACCAACTAATACTATCCGCCGGCTTTACTATAAATCTTGATACCTTTTTAAAATTTATAATGACAAAAGTAATGAACATTATATCATTAAAATTAATAAATCTATCATTATTTTTGTATAATTAACGCCTGCTTCTATAAATTGTAATTACTGTAATACGTTTTGTCGTTATTCTCTCGCAATAGGACGTATCAACTGCTAGAAATAGATTTGATTAAAAGACTTTATTTATTTAGTAAAGACGCTTACAGGCCTGCCAACTATCAAAGCGTTAAAGCGACCACCGAAGATAAAAAAACGTGGCAAAGCATAGTGCATGAAGTGATCAGCGATCATAATTTCGTCTAGACACAACCTTCAGTATTGAAGATACCGACTAAGAAGAAGATTTTAAGAGAGAAGAAGTTAAGTTTTAGTCGCGGGTTGTTATTCTACCTCCTCGGTATCCCATAATCCTTAGTTTCTTCGATTTATAAGATATTTCTCTGTAGTTTTCGACGACGTCATTGCACTGTCTATAATGTTTCTATCGATCTTCTAATTGCTTATTTAATCACTTAAATATACTACAGCTATATAATTTTAAGTTTTCTCATGAGACCAATAGTTAGCGACTAGATTTCAGTAGACAATCTACTTATTGCTAACAGCTAGGCTAAAAGCCTCATAATTGGATTAAAGTGTGTTGATTTTAGTCCCACGAGCCCTTTAAATAATAAGCGAACGTAAAGCATAAAGGAATCAACGGCCTGTTCATCAGGTTTCTAGATTTAGAGGTCACTTAGTGAATCAAGAAGTTCACCGAACCGAGCTGAATTAACAATATACCAACAATTTTTTAAATATTAATAAAATTATATCAATTCGTAATTATTGTACAAAATTACGAATGAATTTTTAATGTATATGATTATTACAAGACTTAAACCATTAGCCACTAGCTAAGATGTATAATACAATTTTAATATTCGGAATCTGTACAAGTTTAAATAAAAGTTTGGGAGCTTTGAACCTTCGTGTAAGATCGCTAAAGCAACTTGGTATAATTGATAATAGTGAAAAATGAGAGCAAAAAATTAAAGGAAAAAAATCAGATTAGTAAAATAAATTCATGTATGATTATTGACTTCAAATAATATTAGATGTCTTTTAAATATTCGTTACATATTTTATATTGTATAGTGTATTTCATTTTTAATTTGAATCTCATTATGCTATTTTACTATTTATTTTCACTTGTAAGGAAATCTTTTATTAAATAAGTAATTATTATCATTTTTTTATTTCTTATTTGTAACTAGCTGTACCATCAGCTTCGCTCGCATAAAGAGTTTCACAATTTTTTTCCCGAATTGAAATTTAAATCATAAAAGTAGTTACCGTGGGTAAGTTAGAGATTTTTTAATAAATTTCACTGATTACTTAGCGCACGCAAGGAAAGCTTAAAATTTTGCGTTTTCGTAATATTTTTATTGCTTCTCCACTCCTATTCATCTTAGCGTGATGTTATGTTTTTAGCTTTCCTCGATATATGGACTATCTTACACTCAAAGAATTTTTCAAATCGGTCCAGTAGTTCCTGAGATTAGGACGTTCAAACAAACTCTTCAGCTTTATATATTAGTAGTAGCTTTATATATTTCATTAAAAAAAAACCAAAACTACTGCAAATATGAATATTTATAAAATGAGAAATGAATATAGTCATCTTAAATATTTTTTACATACAACATATTTTTAATAAACTAAATTTCTAAATTTTACTAACAATAATTTAAAACTATTTATATTTTATAGTAATTTGTATTAAGTATCTTAAAACTGGCAAATAGAAATACAATTATATTTTTTACATAAATCATTCACCACAGATCAATTGTTGCATTTTGTAATCTTATAATATTTTAATGGACGGACTGTTCAAACTATTTCGTTATATCATTACTCGCGAAGGTCGATTCGTGTTTTTTAACGTTGAAATGCGGCGACGTTATTGTTTTTCCCTTCGTGAATGACTCTCAATGATTCACTTTTCGAAACGTTTCAAGCATAAGTCCACGAGGAAAAGATCATGTTGTTTGTTTTCGTTGTAATTCCACGGTATTTTAATATCAAACAAATATGAATAGCATACTTCTTTGGAAGACCACAGATATACCAAGAAGTAGTCACGGATATTGTTTTGCCAGATTTTTGTAGAAATCTTACACTTGAATTAGTTTATGTATCGGTTAGCAATTTTTAACAAATTTAATGTGAGTAATGGGTAAAAAATACCAACTTTGATGCCTACACTTAAATCCTGAATTTTCCAATCACGCTTTGTTCTCACCGTGCTCTTATAATTTTTAGATGTTAAACTTTCGCGATTCATACTGACCTCTGACTGAACTGAGTCAGTTCGTGACCACGGTGCAACTCTGCCGAAACGTCGAACCTTATACAAAGGTAATTCGATTATAACGCGATGTGACCCGTATGTTTCTATAATAATTATAATTTTTGTTGCTGTATATACTGATTGTAATATTTTTAGTATCCGCATCTATACAGCTGATGTATATGTATATTGTATAATAGACTCTAAAAGAAGCATCGAGTACTTCCCTGCTATCTGATATAGTTTCAAATTATTTCATTTATTATATCCCACAAATTAACATTTTGTTTTGCTTTTTTATACGATTTTTAATGAATGTAATTGGGTGATACAATGTTATTGTGGACAAGATTTCCTTTTGTTGAGGCCTTTATACTGTTTGGCCCATCCCTCATTATCACGGTTTTAGAACCGTATCCGGCTTGAAGGACCACTTGTTTCTTCTTAGATGTTGTGAAAATGTTATTACAATATTACGCGCTAGTAAAAGATACAAAAAATCACGGTGGTTTTTCCATTAAGCTTTAATCATCCGTATACCTAAGAAGTTATGGTGTCAATTTTTAAAAATTATGTCAACAGACATAAAAGTAACAGACATAAAAGACTAAAACTGAAAAACATTGTTTGGCTGCGTTCACGATAAGAACATCTAAAATCGCCCTGCTCAAGAGTCCTTTCCTCAGCAAGAGAGGAACCCATAACATAAAGACGTAACATAAACTAAATAAGACATCGACATAAACATAAATATCTTTATTGCACTTCCGCGAAAAGGTACGTTCATAAATTCATAATTATTTCAGCAAAAATATTTACCTTCCATCGATTCCCGCAATATGTTCATGTTATCATTGGCAATATGGATTCGCCGTATTTATTGCGCATGCGTTGCAAATTTGCAAGTAACTCAATATTTCAGATGTCACAGTGTCAATAGACCATTTTGTTCCTTTAGCGACTTTCTACTAACAATAACACTATCAATAATTTCGTTGCTCTGAATGTGCATAACATAATGTATGCGATATTCAATTCTCAAATAAAATTGTATTTAATAATAATTAATAATAATTCTCCTTAACTTAGTTTTCTAATTAACACACTTGTACTAAGAAAATTTGAATGACTATGACATTAAAAAAACAACGCCACAACAAAATTTGGTATTAAATACATATCTTTTATTATATCATATACTTATATTATGTACGCATGCCGTAGTAATCTATAAGTAAAACTAAATTTATAAATAGTTTTAAGAGTAGTTTATTAATAATGTAAGTCTTGTTGGTTATCCTTAATAAATAAAATAAAAGTAAAAGAATATATACTATTTCTTTGCTTTATTTTTCGTAACTAAGTACATGTAAACAATTCAACAGTATTTCATAGAAAACATATGGATTATCCTCCAAGTTTTATAAATATGCGATGCTAGTGTTTGGGATTATACGTCCTTATTCAGAAAACTTCATGTCGAGTGTCTATTTTACAATTTCTGTACATACGAGTATAGTAGTCTCAGTCAACGGTCGGCTAATGGTCTTCAACATCACAAGATAATCTCGGATAGTTCTTAAATCAAAAATTGGTTGCAAACGTTTATAAAATAAAAATTATAATGATTATATTACAAAATCATCATCTTCCTGCCCTTATCCCACTCTAAGTGGGATCGGCAAAACATGTTATAGACATGTTGTCACATGATTTGGCTACGTATTTTACGACTGGCCGCCTGCCTGATGTCAACTTATCTTAAGAAACCGGGTGGTCTATTCTACTTAACCGAATACCACACGGTGAGTCAACTTACCTTATTCGCCTTTTACGACACCTCGGTAAGAAAAGAGGCTGGTACTATTCTATTCAGCCGGATACCACACGGCGTTGATTATATTAAAAAATATAATTTAATAGTAATGGAATAGATTTTCTAAAATAAAACGGAAAATATTATTTTTACGTAATGATTACACATTTGTAAAGTAAATTATTCGTTTCAAAAAACGTTTTAGGAGCATAATTTTAATAGCACTTTCTATATCTTTCTAATCTCTAACATATAATTGTACATCATTTGCTATGAACTCAAGAGAATATTAAAATCTTCAAAGGTTTCAAATAAGCGACGATCGCTCTACACGAACGATGCAGTATATAAAAGTTAGACTAGATTAAAAAGTCGGATATCAAGGATCTTTATATAAATAAGATTTTATTTTCGCGTGAAGACTTATAATATCAGGTGTTAATGCGATGCTATCGTTGAAGCGGCATTGAGACAAAATAAATTTCTTATGTATTATAATATTGTATGACTATTTAACATATGAAAAATGCAATTCTTTATTATTTTAAAACTTTTATAAATGATTTGTCATGTAATGTTGTTCATCAAGGTTGGATGTGACAAAGTTTGTAGAATACAAAATGTTTTTAAGTCATCTCTGTGACGTGAGTCTCAGAACTTCACGACCATCGCAGCCCTGACAATTATTTGGGCCATTTAAAAGTGAACTATTACTAGTTATGGCTAGCAGCTGCTGACAGTGGACTCTAAGGGGTTGCTGTAGCAAAATATTAATTAAATTAGTACCTGGGTATCCGGGCCTTGCTCAGTATTTTTTAGATATAAAAAATGCAATAAAAAAAAGAAAAATCCATCCCAGCTTTTGAACTTTTTTGGCCAGCGTGTTACCATTAGGCTAACACAGCTTTGCATTTGATAGCTTAAATATCTAATGCTTTCTGTTCCTATTTAAGTAGTTTTTTAGTGCCCAAAAACAGGGATAAACGATATATTTTTTTAAATAAAACCGAAGATCGATTTTCGTCCCCCAAAAACCTGAACCTAAACTTCAGGTATTATTATATTATTAACTATTAATTGGTATTATTAATTGGATTAATTAATTAGTAGTATTAATTGGAAGTTTCCACAAGATAAGAGAATCACAGAACGAGAGGAAGCAAAGCATGGCCCTGTTTGTATGGTCATAAAGTTGTTACGTTAGATTTTAATTATTGTACAAAAACTGTCACATCTCAAGCATTATCCGCTACAATTAGACTTTATTACAAGCTCTCTCTATCTCTCTCTTTCTCATCTCATCTCTGCCACAACGATGGCCAAAAATACTAGAAAGACAAGCATTTGGATAATATTCTTACCCATAAGTCTCCAGGAACAAAGTTACGCGCAGTTGAGTTGAGAAGCAAAATGTGTAGCATTCTTATTACGATCATCATCTTCCTGCCCTTATCCCACTCTAAGTGGAGTCGGCACACCATGTTATAAACATGTTGTCCCATGATTTGGCTACGTATTTTACGACCGGCCGCCTGCCTGACGTCAACTTATCTTAGTCGTATTTTACGACACCTCGATAAGACAGAGGGTGTTCTATTCTACTTAACCGGACACCACACGGTGAGTCAACTTACCTTATTCGCCTTTTACGACACCTCGGTGAGAAATGAGGGTGGTCTATTCTACTCTTATTACGATAATAGTTGTAATTTTGTTTACTATGTAGAGCAACGTAGAGCAATAACAGAATGGCAACGGAATCATAAATTTTTTCCGTAGTAAATGTATCTCCGACCCACGTGTGAGCACGATGGTGGAACGCTTCAATGGATATGCTGCAGCATTCATATGAATCAAGGAAAACTTTAAACATCCTAGTGTAACATATAATAAACAGTACCTGGGTGAACGAACCTTGCTCGGTAATTTTTAAAAAATATAAATAAATATATTTAGGTAAAAAAAAATAAAAAGAAAGAAGGCGCCGATGACATGTGGGATTTGAACCCGAGTTTTGAACAATTTCGTTCCCCCCGTTACTCATCGGCTATCGCAACATCACGTTATCGACAGCTAAATAAATCCTTTGCTTTCAAATCTACATTACATATATTTTTAATGCCCAAAAATAGGGATAAAATGATTTTTTTTTTTCTAGCTTGATCGATTTTTCTCCCAAAACCTCATATATGCTAATATTAGGAAAATCGTTGGAGCCGTTTGCGAGATTCAGATAATATATTTATACATATACATACAAGACTCTTCATTCACTTCCACGCACGGCTATCCGTCCCCAAAGTAAGTAACTTAATACCTGTGTTATGGGTGACATACAACTGGTAAATAGATCCATATATAATTTTAAATATATACGTAAATATATATACTCAGAATCGAAGACTCATAAATTGAATTTAGAAAATATTGGCCCTCCGCGTCAATCGAACCCGTGACTCGCGGAGCTGAAGGCAAGGCATTGCCACCTTTGCCAATGGGCCAGTCATATATGATACTACAAACAACAACAAAAAAAAACACTAGTATTATTTTTTAAATAAATAATATTAGTTGGAAGAGCACACAATCACCATATGACTACTTGTTTCGCTTTCGAACCGAATTAACCTCACAAAAATATGAAATAAGATTTTATTGTATAATGCCAGTTTCAACAACTTACAACAGCATTTTTTCCTTTTATTGCAAAGATTTCACAAAACAAACGGACTATTGTCTTTGCGTGGGCTAAAAGGTCCAAATATGTTAATATTTTACTGTAAATGTTTTTCACTGAAAACACTTAAAGATATTTATGTCAAAGGCGAACCTAAGAATGTAGACAGTATAAAGGTTAATTGCATTGTTTTAAAGGTGGGAAGACAATTTAACAAAATCCTTAGTTTAGTTTTAGATTTAAGATTTGACCTTTACTCTTGACCTATGTATCAAAACTGTTATACTATAGACTTCTTAGCACGATATTTATGCACGCATATCTACATTTCATAGTATAATAACAGTTATTCTTAGCGCCAAAGATTAGTCACATCGCAAGTCTTCACTTCGCATCTAATATTATCTTTTATAATACAACAAATTAATGTTTGTCTGTATATCCTTTATAGGCTCCGCAAATTAATCAGCATGATCCTCCTGCCCCCACTCTAGTGGGGTCGGCACGACATGTTACAAACATGTTATCACATGATTTGGCTTCATAATTTACGACCGGTTGCCTGCCTGAGGTCATCTTACCTTAGTCGTATTTTACGACACCTCGGTGAGAAAGTGTGTGGTCAATTTTTCTCAACCGGACACTAAACGGCGGGTCAACTTACATTATTCGCATTTTACGACACCTCGGTAAGAAATGAGGGTGGTACCATTATATTCAACCTACAAATTATTATGACAATCAAATAATTATACAAAATATAACATCGTTTAAGAGAGAAAGTAAATTTCACATTACTGCTAGCAAAATCTGATCTTTATGTATTTCCCATATTCCACACAGAAATTCTTTGGGATCTGTACGCGGAAATGTCGAAATGAGTTGTCCCATTTCGACAGCGTTAGAGACATCTGAAAACTAAGAAAATTTTTCATACAGATACTAGATGAGTCATATTTTTGTTTCACGTGGCGTTTTTCGTACGTTCATTCATAATAAACGTTGTGTGTCAAAGTTTTATTTTTAAATTCTTCAATCAATGACTATTTGACGTACTTTCAAATATTTTTAATTTTTAGTATCTTTTAATAATAACTGGCAGGACTGGCTCGTTGGCGCAATTGGCAGTGATCTTGCCTTCTTTTGCGGGTCGCGGGTTTGATTCCCGCCAAGCGCCTACATTTTCTACAATTTATTGCTTCTTCGGGTCTGGGTATATTTAAAATAATATATGTATATTTACCAGGTGTCAGACAGTACAGGACAGGACAGCCGTGTGTGTAATTGTCCCATATATGTTTTTTATTTTATAACAGAAAATGATGTTAGGTTGTATTTCATGGGTGTAAGACAAAACACGACGAGGCTCTGGGGATATTTTCAAAAAGAAGCATTCTTAAATAACACGTTTAAAATATTGTAAATGAAATCAATCTTCGTTTTCTATCCGGAACAGAAAAAACCACATATTGCATATTTGAGGGTTCAACGGTTAAGTTGACGCGGTCAAAGGTGCTTATCAAACTAGTATTATCATAAGTTAATATTTTAAAAATAGTATATTTGACTGAGTATAGATAGTGTCTGGTTGAAAAACTGGATTTCACCAAGAAATATTTTACTACATCCATTAATTGGCATAAGAGTAAAATTGAGTGCAATTCAAAAATTTAAATGTTAATTCATAAAAGGTAACTCACAGCACATCTGGTGCTCCCGATGCATCGGTTAGCGGAGGGGGACTTTTCTTTTGCAGCATGGTGGGGCACACAGGACGTTATAATCGGTGCAAATCCGACATAACCACCCCCCCATTATGGGTGGCACCCATAAGGTGCTTTTTCCTATATAAGAAAAACTCACAGCACAGGATTACCTAGTATGAGTTCCAATAGATCTCCCAATTATTTTTAAGTGAGTAAATAAAGATTTTTCATTTTTTATGCTTTATAAATATTAACTTTGATTTTGATTGATTGAAGTTGAGGAGCAGCTATTAGTTTTTTGGTCACCAAATTGAAAAAAAATTAATAAATGTGCAATATTTTACTTCTATCCCCCAGGGATACATGCGGATGCTAGCAAATGTCCGAATGTTACAAACGTTAAAATTGGAAGACGAACGCGCAAAGGTAATAAAAATCTTGTAATAAAAACATTCTTACAAGCTTTTCGTCCTCGCCTTAGCTATTCCATATTATATTATTCCACGTTATTGACGCATATAGAATAGTGAAGTGCTCTTACATTCGATAGGCCCTTGGAGGCGCGGTCTTAGACGAGTTGTCTTGAAGGTTACCGGATTATTTCATCTCATATTACTCTTAATCAATAATCAATAACCATATAATAATCAAATAATGAACCTATAAGTTATTACTAATAAGCCCATCGCCCTTTGACGTCTATTTGTAGATATAAAAGCTCGATCGGTAATGTAAACGTAATTGGTTGGATGTATAACGCAATTCGAAGTATTCTGTTATGGGGATAATAATAAAATAATAAGAGTTATTAAACTAGAGTAGAGAAGTCGCCCACAATAAAGAGAAAGCTAATAAGATATCTATCTTATTTGCTTTCTCTATTTTTTGTCTAATTAGACAAAGATGAAATTAACGAGTTTTTTGTTCCTTCTCCTTATTTATTCTGCTACTATCACTTACAGGCCTGCCTGTGGCTCCCGTAGTATAATAACTCTATTTGTTAATAACAGAAAACTTTGATATTTATCTCTTTAATGTTTTTTAATTATCACTATTGTATTATTTTTATAAGTGTCATACGTTGTGACTTTAATGTCAGGCTTTCAGACATAAATTAATTTATTTTAGAAGATTGTCTGCGCGTATAGTAAGTGCTTTATGGACTTTGTTTTTATCTCTAGCTTTACAGGAAGAGCGATAAAAAATAAAAGTGTTTTCTCTACCAAGCGTCAGGAGTTTTAAAAACTATTTTCCTCCTACAAAAAGTGGTCTACCACACTGTTTAATATTATATATTATATGTGTGTGCGTATGTAGACATACAGACATACCTAATATAAATATTCGTTCGTATTCCATTTTTGAATCTCCCATCGATAATTTATGGGTAATAATTCTTGTTACGGCTTACTCAAATTTTTATTCATATCACTCGTGCGTAAATTGGTACTTTAAAGATGACCCTAATTTACTAAATATGAAGTCTATGTAATATGATTTATGAGCTAAATTAAAAATATATCATAATAACACATTTGTTCCGTTAATACGACTATAATAAAACATGTTACTTCGAAAATATATTATCTATGTCAATGTCGTAGTTTATGCCTCCTTGACGTAGGTGGTAGGTACACAAAATACGATTTTAAGTATCCTTTAGATACAAATCTTATATCGAGAGGCCAACTTTTCTTTGAACTTCAATGTCAAACATGCATAAACGAGTGTTTGACTATTTCGTCTCAGCGGCATCAGTAAAATTACAGTTGTAAAGTATAACTGGGTAGATTCCACAGTATATTAACTTCGTACGCATACTTGGCAAGGAGCCAACTGCACTCGCGCCGGATGCTTTTCGATCTCAAGAATTTGAAACCGAACTTTGCCGCCGTCTTGCGCCCCGACAAGGGACGGCGCCGGGTAGGGCTGCCACCTTTTTTTTTTGAAGAAAAATAGTATTTTTCTTATTAAATCAAAAAAATATAGTACTTTTAGGAAATTCAGGAAAAAAATAGTACACATCTATTTTCAATCATTATTTATTTTTCCATGATTATTTGATTATTACTTTTCGCTGGACAAGGACAAAGGAGTTAGAGTTACTAACTAACTAAGCCCCGTAAATACATGAATGAGTTTCGTTCACACATTCCCTATGCAGTGCTGCGGGTGCGTTCCATTCACAGTTGATTAAAAAAAGCGCGACTGAATTAGAGATAAAAATATATAGTATTTTTCGTCCTATATTATTTTTCTATAATATATAGTACAATTGACTAAAATATAGTACGATACTATATAATATAGTACGGGTGGCAACCCTAGCGCCGGGCCGCCTGAGCATCGTGAACGCGGATGTATCATGATTTACTTTTTTAATTAAACATAAAAAAACAAGGAAAGTTTTCAGTACTGTCGTGAATGCTATTCATATCTATACTAATATATATAGCTGAAGAGTTTGTTTGTTTGATTTTTTAGACCGCCCGTTCCCCAAATGAACTACCATGACTTTACGTTTGACAGCAAAAATTGTGATTGTATTCAACGTAAATTTAAAAAAAATTTAGAGTCCGAAAACAGGGATAAAACGACGTTTTTTTAAAATAAATCTTATCTAGATCGATGTTTCTCCCCCAAAACCCCCTACATGCTGAATTTCAGGAAAATCGTTGAAGCCGTTTCCGAGATTCAAAAAAAAAAAAAAATATATATGTAGACTCATCAGTATCTTGGACATTATTCTTAGACATTAGTGGGCGTAATTAGGGTATCGTGCATATGGAAAAGTACAACGCTTATCTTCAACTTTATATTCTTCTTAACAATTTTTTACAACTGCGCCATGACAAGCATCTGTCTTCATCTCTCACATGCGCCGTCCATTCTGTCACCGCTGCGCCTTCTATTTTCAATGTATTTTCAATATATTTTTAATGATGGAATGATGGTTGCCAGGATGCGACACGGCCATCCTGCGAGACACACGTCCCCGTGTGTTGATCTGTAACAAACAAACGAACCCAGAAATTCCGTTCGGCCTATCCTACAACATCTGGGTCATTGAGGTCTAGATCTTTTTAATAAACGAACAAAACAAGGAAAATTATATCTCGTCATAAGTTGATCATTGAATTATGAAACCTAACAAATAAAATGTAAGGGCATGCCAAACCCATAATGCATACGAAAAGTACTGAGGCAGAGTACCATTGACTGACACTCACCATGACATTACAAAAATAAACAGAAAACCTATCAGAATTTACTTCAAAAACAACCCAGGTATCTTGTTCGTGGTCTACCGCTTCTGTCTCAGCAGAAGGGTCTTCCCCCAGGGATAACGAGTCCACATGACTCACGGCCATCGCTACACAGCTAGACCCGACTATACCACCCAGAGCTATCGCTCCCTGCGTACCCACGGACTACTCAGAGCAGATACCGATTTCTACCGGGCTACAGACGATACCCTGGTGTCATCGACCCCCAGAGCTATCGCTCACTGCGTACCCACGGACCACCCTGAGCAGATGCCGATTTCTACTGGGCTACAGACGATACTCTGGTACAGTCACCGACCCACCGAACCAAGAACCCGTCTGTATAAACATCAACACAAATTACGTTATCACAAATCTTGTCATTATCAATAGGTACTTGACTCTCAGGTATTTTTGTAAGACAATAAGACACATTATGTTTTTGACTAAAAGAGCTGGATTGGCAAAAGGTTAACAGTTCACCCCATTCTTATAATTTCAGTTGTAAAACCGTTTATTTTATTTGACAATCATTTGCAAGGTATTATAAACATTCTTGTTAGCCATCCCTATTAATGACAACATTATTAATTATTATCCAACTAAATTTATAAGCTATATATAGTCTCTTTTATGAGAGAACATCCAGGCCCAGAAACAAATCAAAGTAATAACACCTACCAAATTATGTGAAAGCTCCTGATGGCGGTTTGACCAGACATTGGTCTACAGTCTACACGTCGGTGTTCTGGTACCTCAAAGAGCAGGTCTATTGGCCATGCAGCGACTCGCGATGTGGCCCAGCCTGCTACACCTGTAGCACACAAATAATTAGTAATCTGCTTGTCGTCGTTGTCCAGAGCTTACCACAGTACCACAGACAATAGTCTTTTGGTTCCAAAATCCGTTTGCGACACTCCATTTTTCTGCGCACTGCTGATCGCAACTAAGACGCTTGAATTGGGATCGCGTTAAATCTGCGATCCTCTATAAATAACTTTCGTTTCAAATAGGAGTATACTTGTAGTTCCTGGTGCAGCTTTTGACGCGAAGATATCTCCGTTGTGAATGCAAGCCATTGCAGTCATATATCAATTTTGTACCAAATGCGTAATCACCGTTCATGCTGCTATTTGCACTATATTTAAATTCTTCCAACAATTCAACAAATACGTAACACGAAAACAGGCATACACAGAATGATTTTTAATCATCCATTGATCTATCATTGCTTAAATTAATAAGTGCAACCGCAGAAATTTCCAGAAAATGTATCTTCTTTTGTTTTTCCGTCCAAGTATAAGTCAGCTGTAGTACACCACAATTTTACGTAAAATCATCATTTATCTGGTTTAAATTTTCGGCCGATTGATATTATTTGTCTCACTTGGATTTTTTTTCTTTTTGTTTTTGGTGTTTGAATTGTTTTATTTCGTAACTCTTATATAGTATCCGCCATTGTAAGTCATCATAGTCCCTTCATACTATCCATCCATTTGCACGATTGAATCCCACGACTGATGTAGACTCATCAGTATCTTGGACATTATTCTTAGACATTAGTGGGCGTAATTAGGGTATCGTGCATATGGAAAAGTACAACGCTTATCTTCAACTTTATATTCTTCTTAACAATTTTTTACAACTGCGCCATGACAAGCATCTGTCTTCATCTCTCACATGCGCCGTCCATTCTGTCACCGCTGCGCCTTCTATTTTCAATGTATTTTCAATATATTTTTAATGATGGAATTATGGTTGCCAGGATGCGACATATATATATATACACATACATAGATTAACTCATTTAAATATTAAAGATATATATACTTTAAACTATACTAATACTACACGGGTACACACTACATATACTTGTATTAAGCGGTGGTTTCGGTAAGAAAAAGTCTAAAGACAAAAAATCAAGGGTCTTTTAATTCAAATGTTTAGACCTAATATGTATTTGATATCTAATTTACATGAACGATGACAGATTAACATGAATTTACAGAACTGCGTATTTTAACATTACAAATTAGAAGTAAACGATTAGGAGCGAAAAAATTAGATCTGCGTCATAGAATTTGGAATAATTTCCTATTTTCTAACTGAACTCCATTAAAACTAATGCAAATTTTATGATAAAAGGCAAAACGTGTCGAAAATGCCGAGATTCTGGTACAGTTTGTGTTTATGAATAAACTGATGGATCGCGCGCTGAATTCATAAGATGCCCTGACATCGGAGATCATTGACATTGCAATATATTAAACGTTCGAAATCTTGTCTCTTTCCATTAATAAAATTCAATGCCTTATGTAAAATCTGAGAAATATATATTTTATAACATAGAATCATAATCAATAATAAGGTATCCGGTTAAATAGAATATGGACCCCCCTTATTTCTTTCCGAGATGTCGTAAAAGGCGACTAAGGTAAGTTGACGCGCCGTGTGGTATGCAGTAGAGTAGAGCACCTTAATTTCTTACTGCGGTGTCGTAAAAGGCGACTAAGGTAAGTTGACGTCAGGCAGGCGGCCGGTCCCAAATTAATTAGCCAAAATATGTTTAAAACATATTGTACCGATCCCACTTAGAGTGGGATAGGGGCAGGAGAATGATGAATACTTCAATACTCTAATCGATAACGCGCAGCTGCGTAAGTTAACGTCAGGCAGGCGGCCGGTCGTAAAAACGCAGCCAAATCATGTGACAGCATGTTTATAATATGTTGTGCCGACCCCTCTTAGAGTGGGATAGGGGCAGGAGAATGATGAGTAATTAAATACTCTAATCAATAATTCATTAAAAAAAAGCTAGATCCATCACAAACCCGCCTTCAGAAATAAATGGTTCATAGGAAAAACAATAAATATTCGTTTGGTTTTAGGTTGGAAATAAAATTGTGAATTCGCTAATGCTTTAATTAGATTTCAATCAACAAGGAAAACGTGCATTTTTGTTTGCTATACCTATTCGTCACATGTAAAGAACTCGGAAAATCATAAGTTCATAAGCAGACAGATTTAGGTTAAATGCGTCGTAAGAAACAGAGTAGGTTTCTCGTGGTATTTACGTTTTTGGTGACAAATGGGACTGGAGAACGATGATGGCTTGCAGCAAGACGCCGAGTGCTGAGTCCGGCAGAACACGCGACGTGTAAAGGAAAACAGGGACTAATTATAGCGTTAATAATTTTATCTTTCATATAAGTAGAAACAACATGCCAAGGACTTATGAAAATTATGCACGGACAAAGGCTTTATTTCAAAAATGTGTCATTTACCTTAATTGCGTACACAAGGTTATTTTTTTTGTTTGGAGATTTTAAATACGTACGCCGTTTGGTATCCGGCTGAATAGAATAGTACCCACATTTCTTACCGAGGTGTCGTAAAAGACGACTAAGGCAAGTTGACCCACCGTGTCGTTCAGGCGGTCGGTCGTAAAATACCTAACTAAAATCATGTAACTATATGGTTCATACATGTTGTGCCAACCCCACTTAGAGTGGGATATAGGCAAGAGAATGATGAATGATGATAAACAGTATGTACAGAAAAAATGATTGAATACATCACACACATACACAGAATGATATTTAACTAAATTCCAAGAAAAAATAAACAAAACATTCAGCCGTCAAGCTCAAGAATGTAGTTACTTCATCATATACGTTTATTTGCATTATTATTAATATTTGTTTTAGAGAAAAAAATGACAGTGATCTTGGCGGACGTCGTGGCAGCTGTGTCTCATACCGCTAATTGTGCCGTAAGGCATACCGCGGATGTTTCACCATCTCATGACCTTTGATGAACATTTGTCGGTACTAATGTTCAATGACTGATGATGAATGATGTATCTCATTTCTACAAGTCACTAATGACCCGCCGCGACTGCGCGTGCGTTTAATTAACTAAAAAAAAATTAACTTTCTTAAAAATATAGTCAACATTACCAAAATATTTAGAGTACATTATTTAACTTCTCTTATCATCGATAACACAAAAATACATTCAACGATAACACAACAATAGCACTGAACACATTCACTGCGACAATCTCAGTTTCACCCTTAACCAAAGCATCATCAGGAAATACAAACCCAAGACAAAATCGCAAAGCGACGCATCACCGAAGCTAGCATAGTTATGTAGTAATAGGTTTGACCTCCACCGTTTATTTTGCCTTCGAACACTGTTAATTCATAATGATCTTTTAGGTAAAGAAAAACATGGATATGAAACCTACATATGCATGAAGAATTCCTAGTACATGTGTAACGAAATAGCTACATACATTTTTATTAATTGAATGTTCGAAAATTTGTCGTGAAGACCTTAAATTTAATAACCTACCGCAATGAGATGAAAATTGATTGCAATATTCTAATATCATCCATCTGGAAATATCCTTTTCAGAACTATTATTATCGCCTTGAAGAGGGCTTTAGTAACGCCCACGTGTCAGATCATGTCAATTCAAACAATTTATACAAA
Source organism: Morpho helenor (assembly GCA_029227775.1). Classification (NCBI taxonomy): domain Eukaryota; kingdom Metazoa; phylum Arthropoda; class Insecta; order Lepidoptera; family Nymphalidae; genus Morpho; species Morpho helenor. The sequence continues at coordinate 13,826,113 of JARGCU010000025.1, forward strand.
TCGGCATGACTTTGCGAAATTCGATAGAAATACAAAATATCAAAAGAACTTTAAAATTGTCCTGCTCATAATAAATTGAGAGCGGAATAATTTGTCGTCTCTATTCTCAAAATCAAAAATTAATTAACATAAAATAATGTTTTAAAAACATTAAATGTATACTTTTTTAATCAGTTTCTTTTTTTTATTTTTACATACGTCAATCACTACATCGTTGACGTACAAACAATCTCGCCGCTTAAAAATACTACAAATACCATTATTTCAAAACTAACTGCCGTTGAAAGTTGTCTGAATAATAAACATTTTGGCAAGAGGTAGGAATTTCATTAAATTAGTTTATTCAGCCTTATTGATGCGTCGTACCAAGTTATAGTATAAGCTGCCGATAAATAATTAGTGGAAAAGTTTTGATAGAATTATTTTGCTATAATCCGCGTTTGTTAAGAAAATGTAATGCTAAGTGTAGGAAGCAAAAACCGGTCTCATACCTTATACATAGCAAGATTAGTTGAACAAAAACACCACTCATCCACTACGACAATCATAACGATCATTTCGCCCGGTAACCGAAGCATCATCACGAGATAGACTCCACGTCCACTTCCACGTCAAAACCGTAATCCGGCTCATCACCCTACTTAGCAGTATTATATGCAAATAGTTCAACCCCCATCATTTATTTTGCTTGCAAACACACGTGGAAACATTTTCATTTATACACTTAAACTGTTTTTCTCCCTAAATGTGTATTGAAGTAAATGTGAAATATTGATATTTGTCAATTATTTATATCTTTACTTTTTTGAAAGAAGAAGGATGTTCCGAAAATAAAACCATAGTCGAGAATTAGACTGGTACGATTATTAAAAACTTATAAGTTATGAAGATATTTGTACCATTGCACTACGGGGGTCGACATAAGAGAAACTGGAAAAGTCATATAAATCTTAGCCTCAATTAGCGCTTCTACCGACAATAAATTAAATGTAACGAGGCTTAAATTGTATGAGATATGTCACTGTTTACATCGCAGAGTGCAGCCGCGGGTTGCCCGCGCGGCCTTAGGCGAGGCCGCGCGCGACCTGAATTCGACACGCGGATGAACGAGACTGACTCATTGTTTTCAGTATTTGTAGCACAGTACTAAAGTTATACAGTAGTTGAAACTCTCTCGTTGCGACAGACTAATCGTGAATGATATGCGGAGAGAGACTGGTATATGTCTACTACGTGTGACAAAACGGTAACTGTCGAACAGTTTTTCTGCATGTCAATTTTTAGACGCTTGGAATTCTAATCTTCATTAACTATTAAGTAATGAATTAACAAACGAAAATAAATATAGAATGAACGAATACATTGCCTATGGTTATTGTAATGGAAGAATTACTGGTATTTGATATATATTTTTTTACAATTTTTTTCAATTATTTTGTCTTAAGCTCATGATTATCGCTAACGCAATTTAATAATCGTTGCAAAAGCAGACCGTCATTGAATATAAGAAATTCGAATTCAATTTTGATTATATAATGTATCTAATAAAACAATATAATACGTTTATATACAATAGATGCATAATATATTTGTATAGATATGTATAATTATATATGTAATTGTCTTGTTATAAACATACTTATTTGTATATATGTATAGAATATGGATATTTAATTAAGTGTATATTTTATTATATTCTATTTGTGTTTCGTAGAATGTTACATTAATAAGTAAGTTTATCGATTTTATTGTTTAGTTCATCTTGTGCACCGATCTCAACTTGTCTCTTATCTTTATTACTTTAACATAGGGGTTGTCTGTAAGAGATCACTTTAGTGATAAGACCGCTCTTGCACTCTTAAATGTTCTTATTTTTCTTGTTTCTGTCTATTATTTACCTGGTGTGCAACAAAGAGTTATTCATTCATTAATTCATAATATACAATAAACTATATTAGGATAGAATGGTATCAAGGTAAGTAAGTAAGTAACGGCCTGTTACTATCCCACTGCTGGGCATAGGCCTCCTCTCTCCATTTTTGGAGAGAAGGATTGGAGCTAAGACCTACCACGCTGCTCCAATGCGGATTGGTAGGTTACACATATCCCTAGAATTTTCTAGAGATATGCAGGATTCCTCACGATGTTTTCCGTCACCGAAAAGCGTGTGATAAATTGGAATTATCAATTAGACACATAAGTTTAAATAGAAAAACTCATTGGTGTCAGCCCGGGTTTGAACCCATGATCGTCTCTAGAGATTCACACGGTCGCACTGCTAGGCCATCACAGCTTAGTATAAAGTGATGTTTACTCTTCTCACGGCATCAAGCAATCTAGGTCTCTGAGGCTCTTGAGACCCAACTATACCTTTGAGGGTGTTGTAAAATTTTAACCTTTGCCAGCTTAATATTACTCCACTATTCCATTTCTACTGCGACGTAATATGTATAAAAATATATCAAAGCCTTAAAATATTCAATGAGCCGTGATGAAAAAATACGCGAAGTTTTGATAAAGTACAGTTGAGTAACTTTGTTGTGATAAGATCTACACGAATTTACTGAGTAAATTATATTAAAAGATGGTTTATTTATATGCCCTTTAACAACGTGGGTTTCACAAAAAATAATGAATTATTTTTGGTTTATAAAACTCCGTAAGCTAACCCCTAAATTCTATATACATGTATTAGCGTAGGGTTTCTTGAAAGCTCATAAAGTTACGCATTAAACTTACTGTCGGACACTTTATTAAATTAACTTGTGAAAATTGTGTTATGAACAGGGTAAAAAGCGTATTGAATTATTGAGGGTATTTAAACGTTTAAGTTGACGCGAATGAATTCTCGGTAACTAATAGTTACGGAATATATGAGTATTGCGTAATTCGTATGCAGTTCAAATCACGTGCGAAGCGCCAGAATATTAGTATACACGAGTAATGGTGTAGAGATACCCAGCGGCAAATGTATACATTAAACAAATAGTACCTTACAGTGTATGTAGGGCACCAGGGCGAGTTTGTCAAATGTTTGTCATTCTAAATGTGTGTACATACTAAAGCAGCTCAAAATTCTGGACCGAGATATAGAATTTAATAACATTATAACAACAAATCAAAAGCTTTGCAAAAGCATTTTGTTACGAATTAAATCATTCTCTGTTGTCTTATTCAAGGATCTGTTGTTGGGCCACGAAACAGGAATTACTTCTATAACATGATATACGACGTTCTGCGTAGGTAAATAGACATTAACGAACACTATTTATTGCGATGTATTTATGACCATAACCTTGAAATACACTCAAGGAGAATAAAATATAGAACCAAAGAAAGAAAAGCTTCAAAGATAAATTTTACATCGTAGATTTAAAAATGCCACGGAAATTACGACAGATTATAATTAAACTTAAATTATCTAATTATGATGCTTTTTTAAGCTGTGATAGCAAAAAGATGCGACTGCGTGACTCTATCCAGGGGTTCATGGGTTCAAACCCCGGGCAGGCGCCAATGAGTTTTTCTATTAAAATTCATCATTATATTCATCTTCCTGCCCTTATCCCACTCTAAGTGGGGTCGGCACATGTTATAAACATGTCATATGATTTGGTCACGTATTTTATTACTGGCCGCCTGCCTAACGTCAACTTACCTTAATCGTATTTTACGACACCTCGGTAAGAAAGAGGGTGGTCTATCCTACTCAACCGGATACCACACGGCATGAGTTTTTCTAATAAAATTATGTGTCTAATTAATATTTGCAATGTATCACACGATTTTCGGTGACGGAAAATATCTTGAAGTAACCTACTGTAGCATACTGGTGAAATGAGAATGAGACCAAAACCCCCTACACGTATTACAGGAAAATCCTTGGAGCCGTTTCCGAGATTTAGAAAATATATTTATATGTATATACTAGTAATATTCCGCGGTTTCAACCTCGTACATACCTATCTCATGGCAGTGGAGATCCTACTAAGTCGGACTATAGATTTATTTTTGTTGACATAAAAGCTTTATTTCACTTAGGGTTTTTTTAAATTGTTTATTACATTAATAATCTAATGAATGAAAAAGTAGTTATATTGGCATAAATGTCATGGTTTTCAATGCAATGCATTATTATGGGCAACAAAACAAAACATGTGTTTAAAAATGCCTGTATACATTTATTATTAACACATGTATTTTACTTATAATTGCGCATTTTTTAAACTAATTATAATAATAATTAAATATAAAATTTTAGTAAAATACTAAATTTCGGTTGACCTAATTTTCTGAAGCACGTTTCAGCCTAAAGCGTTTATGAGCTTTCAAATAATTCTATTCACTTTACCTTTGTATAAAGAGCACGTGTCTCATTATTATACAACGTGCTAACGTATATCAATCAGTATTAAAATAATGTTTAAATAGATATTTTTAAATTTTTATTGTAACATTTCTCACACATACACATATATATACATAAATAGGTTAGTTTATATATATATATATATATTTGTTATTCAATTAATTAACGAACAAGCAATATTATACTGGAATATATTATTATATATTATATTATTATGTATGACTAGGGGGAGGCCGAAAAAAATATGGATGGATTGTGTGAAAAATGATATGTATGTTAAAGGAGTGGTACCAGAGTTGACGAATGATAGAGGAGACTGGAAGAAGAAGACATATTGTGCCGACCCCACTTGGAGTGGGATAAGGGTAGGAGAATGATGATGAAGCAATATTATACAGGAGTAAGGAAGCTAGCCTAAAATGTTCCCTATTACTATAACACAAAACAAATGAGGAATATCTATTTGTCTCTCTTTTTTATGTGTGATTAGACGAAATAATTATATGAGTTTCATCTTCCCTCTCTTACTATCTATTGCGACACTTACGGGGCTACCTATGACTTCCCTTCTTTCATCTAAGACCCCCTACTCAAATATAAGTATAATATCTCTGCGAGTATGATCACTACCCGGAATTTCGTTAGAATAAGCTTAACTTGAAAATACCCTTCTTGTATTTTTTCTTTATAATTCTGATTAGTCCTGACCTTTTGAAGTTACCTTAAGTTATGAATATTACATTTACCTTATACTTTGGTGTAATATGATGACGCTAAGATAAATGAAAGTTACTTTTATTTACTTTATTAATTTATATTCACGTTATTAATGTACAATAATCACTGCTTAGTATATGCCCTATATCCCTATGTCCCTAATTCCCTATGTATGCTTAAATCTTTAAAATTACGCAACGGATTTTGATGCAGTTTTTTTAATAGATTATATGATAGATTGAAGAGGAAGGTTTATATGTATAATAACATTCAATATGGGGTAGAGAAATACTGTAATTTTTGAGGTTTCTAATGTGATGTCATAAATAATTACATTTTTTTCCGCTTACATTGCAAACGCAGGCTAAACCCTACGAGATTTATCAAAATAATGTACTAAGTATTTGTACACCTTGAAAAGGTCTACAGAAAAGTCCGCGATGGTATATGTCTATCTCTTATGGATAACATTTTTTGTCATTTACTTTTTACGAAAAATAATGCCTTATTTTTGAAGCAATTTTTATACAATACAGCATTAATCCTTATCCAATTAAGTACCTTAAATACATTGTTTAGGCCAGTAGTAACTTATAAATTTGCTAAACGAGAGCAAGTAAGTTATTTTTTATACTTACCCCTTTTACTACCACGTTTAGAGTGACATCTAACTTGAGACGATAGTCTGTCATAAATGTCAGCATATGAAGGGTTTAATGGCTAAGGGCAAAAGTCATTGTTTGCCTTCATTAGTGTATTATTACACGTTTAAGCGGAGCAGTGGCCACGTGTGCACTCTGGCGTATTTTCATTTTAAGGATCACTTTGAAAGATCTCTCAGTATTATATATTTTCTTATAATATGATGGGGCGAAAGCTCTGAATTGTTTTTTAATGAGTTAATTCATTTCACAATTCCATTCATTCCAATTCCAAATGTTTTCTCTATGAATACTATTAACATCCTCCCATCCCATCAACATCGTAAACCTTTAGAAAATAAACAAAAAAGACATTAAGTTAACGTTTTTACAAACATTCAAATTTAATATTTTAATCGGAAAACATGCAAATACTTTCTTGAATGTAAAAGGCAATTAATTTAAAATAGTAATACGTTCTATTAAGAATACTATACGAAGTTTAATTTCAGAGGGACTATAAATGTTCCCAGGTGAGGTTTTTGACCGAGCTCTTGACATCGTGGAGATTCCAAAGTGGCGCCCAACAAATTAGGGTGACAAGATTAAATTGTCACGGAAGAATTCTGTAGCACCCGATGACAGTTCAACTCGGGCAACGACGCCGGATATTGTCCCGGTAACGCCATCACCTTAATCTATCTGTAATTTAGACGTAGCCAACGTAGCGAATGTATAGTTCTACCTTCTTTATTTATGTGGCGTATTATTGTAGTACTATTAAGGTATTTTCAGAACGATATTTATAAATAAGTAAAGTAGGCATCAAACAATTTTGTTAGGGAATTAATTGTTAGGTATAATGTAACATAAAATAATTTAGCACATCTATTCCAAATTAGTATGATCAAAGTACCACCAAAGTTTATGTTATATTCTTTTTTTTTCTTTTTTGCCTTATGGAAATATCCTTTATGGAATTCCTGCAGAATATTTACAGGAGAGTGTCCGACTCCTACGGACTAAAACCCCTCCTCCTCCTTCCACAGAAGCAATACCTCACGGCATTGCCTCACCGTAGTATGTCTATTTCATACCCTTACTTGCCCTTTCTTTTATATCCTTCTCTATCATTATATTCGACACAACCTTCAACATAAAATTCCAGCTAAGGTTGACGCGCGTATACTGTATTACGGCTAATTACTAGTAAAACCTTATTTTACTAAAAGTCGAATTCATTAAGAAAGAACATGTACGAGGATGTAAACATAAACAACCATATTCTTTATTCGCGACTTAAATATATCGACGCAGACACTTGTATCAATTAATTCTTGTTTACAAAACATTAACACCGAATTACACTCGTTCTTCCTAATGGAGATTAAAAACGATCAAAGATTTTGTTCATATTGGGCATTACGAAATGATTAAGCGTGCGTCCTTTGATGCCATCAACAATGATCATATCGTAATGTGATTTTCATGTTCTTGTGATGCATTCTTACGCAAATTACCTTATACGGTATTAATTTTGTAAACTGTTCCTGAAAGAAAATGTTTCGCCAAATTGCTGTTATAATTGTTAGTAGCAATGTTCTTGGATAATAACCTTTTTTTGTTGAAAATATATAATAAAAATTCTCTTTACTTTGTAGATTATCTTACTAATATTGTAAATGCGAAAGTTTGTGAGCATGGATGTATGTTTTATTCACGGCGAATACGCTGAAGCAATATCGAAGAAATTTGGCACAATTATTTCTTATATATTGGATTAACACATAGGCTATAGAAATCCTGGCATTTCTACAGGAATAGAGTGACATTCAAAAGCGCAATCTATTATCAATCTATCAAAGTTTGTTAAAAATTTGCAGGGTTGGAGAGTGACAGAAGCTACTGGATTATTCCAAGACTACAGTCCACGCCAACGAAGTGGGTAAAAGCTATAATTTATAATATGTATAAAGTAGTAAGTACAAATTTTGTAAAATAAAGTTCTAATATTCATCCGCTAAAATAGCGTTTTTTTTCTATATCGTTAATAAAGATATAAAGTTATAATTATAAACAAATGGAGATTTTTCCAAACTAAAAGTTTTTCTCCAAATCCCGACATTCTATTATTAACATATAATATAATATATAAGTATTCGAAGGCTAAGTGATTGAAAATAGTGTTCAAAGAAATGTAAAGTACTGACCTTCTAAACAGACTATATTCAAATAAAAAATATCAATGCTGTTCCTCCTTACAACCAAAGCTTTAATTCAATTCAAATAAATATGCTATAAATGTCATATAATTGGCATTAACATGTATTGTTCGCGCAGAAATAATTATATAACACTTTTCATTGAACCATTATGTATTCAGGGGTTAATAATTATCGTATTAGTGTAGTCGAGTATCGCATTCTTGGAAGTGTCATTAATCACTGGGCGAGCTCAGCCGAGTGATTCAGCCCACTGGAAAGTCGTGGGCGACAAGTAATCCCGTTTATTTTTATAAGTTCATTTGTGATACAATAAGAGTAAATTTAGGAAGTTTGTTACGTCCTGAGCTTATATATAAAACTTTCCTTTTTGGTAACGTGCGCAGCTTCAATACCTACTGTTTGACAATCTGGAACAAGTGATATAACAAAGCCTCAGTTTGGCGCCAAGAAGATTCTTTGATGCCTATAAACAAAAATGATGACAAAATGTATTTGTACGTACGCATTACCTTTGTTTTCATCGCTTCATCAGTGAATTTCAAGGTAGAATCATGTAAGTAATGATTTAAAAACAACCATGCTAATTTAAACTAAATTATTCTTTTCATACTTTAGTATGTCAAATAAAAATTATCAGACGAAAACAACCTGTGCAATGGGTAATTGTTTCTTAACAAAGTTTATTGTTATCTTTAGTTATTCAATTACTTTTGATCCGACTTGTTGCCAAATGCTGAGATGTACATTGTACAACAAGCTGTATTGTCGTAAACAAGAATATCATGAAATTATTAAGTATAAAGTCTTATTAATTCATCATTCATTCTTCTGTCCTTACTCAACTCTAAGTGGGGTTGGCACAACGTGGTGTTGCATATTTTGGCTAGTTGTTTTACGATCGGCCGCCTGCCTGACATCAACTTACCTTAGTCGCCTTTTACGATAACTCTGTAAGAGAATTATTAATTAAAATGAATTCTTAATAACTAACAGCATGTACTTTGTTTTGATGTTATGACCGACCCTATTACCCTCATATTTAAATACATAAGAAAAACTAGTATAAGTAACTAGTACTAGTAAAAGTATATTAAAAACATTCAAAATGTCATTTGGTTTTTGGTAAATTTTAGTATATTTGGAAATGTTGGTTCGTTTGTATTAAAAATATATTTTCAATACATGCCAATATGTTTGGGTAAATAACTTTTAGCATATCGAAAATAGCCACTGTTGTATTGTGTAATGTCTGTGATATATTTTAAAAAGCAAATATTTATGCGTTATCAAGAAATAATTACACTGCATTTCTTTTGTTTGTTTGCGTATTTGGATTGTATAAAGGTATTGAAATTGTGAGAAGCGCGAGGAATAAATATTAAAATTACTTCCTCCTTCCTGCAGACTGACAACAAAAGCGTTGTTTATAAACGAAATCGATTACACAAATCAGAGATAAATAACGACGAAATCGCATTAATTTCCTTTAATATTACCATTTATTGTTAGGTGTGTGTTCAATAATATTTCATATATTTAAAATCATACTTCGTAAAACAAAACTAGATGGCGCTGTTCAGTTTTGTCTCGCGCTATCGAGTTGCCTTTGTTAATTATATAGGTCGAACAATAAAATATTTACGTCGGTTCCACATTTTAGTACAGTGGTACTCAAGTACAAGGTGCATACGGTGGTTTTATTAATACCCCTATAGTAGAGGTGTTATATTAGGATGATATTTGAATAATACTATTATGTGATATAATAGGGTTCTCATATTAGGGTATCATACCCTATTATTTGGTAATAGCCTATTCCGTGAACTGACATATTATTTTAGTGAGATGGCGATTAAATTTTTCTTCATACTTTTAACAGGCTTAGGACTGTTAAAGGTTATGTTGGCGTATTTAAAAAGTTACTAATAATTAGTTATCAATTATTGTACACCTTATGTACAATAATTGATAAGTAATCATAGTTTTTATATTTTTCTGTTCATTTAAATGTTTTTGTTTTTTATTTTTGTGTTTATATGAAGGATTTATCATTTAAAAATATTATTAACGTGTCTTATATTACATATCTACATTTAAAAACATCAATTGTTTCTATCTGCGAGATATCTTTATACCAAGTTTTATTTATTTACAATTAAAATCCTTTATATTTCTAATAATCATTCTTCCTGCCTTTATCCCACTCTAAGTGGGGTCGGCACAACGTGTTATAAACATGCTGTCACATGATTTGGCTGCGTTTTTACGACCGGCCGCCTGCCTGACGTCAACTTACCTCAGTCGGATTTTACGACACCTCGGTAAGAAAGAGGGTGGTCTATTCTACTAAACCGGATACCACACGGTGGGTCAACTTACCTTAGTCGCCTTTTACGACACCTCGGTAAGAAATGAGGTTGGTCTATTCTACTCAGCCGGATACCACACGGCGGGTCTACTTACCTTAGTCGCCTTTTACGACACCTCGGTAAGTAATGAGGGTGGTACTATTCTATTCAGCCGGATACCACACGGCGGCTTTATATTTCTAATAATAATAAAACTATTGTTTTCCCGATGCAAGGATTTGCATTATGCAGTACGCAACCAAATGTTAAACTGGTTTAATTTTTTCAAACTATTCTTTTCAAAAGGAAACAATAACAAGTAAACAAAAGCAACTTGTACACATGCCGATTAAAAAAAAAACAAATTTTAGCGTTTTTAAGGATTTAGTCTATTTTTTGTTTTCATTGCTAGTTTTCTTTTTAACCAACCTATGCAGCATTCATACATAACCCGACTTGTAGCGTTAAATATACATATCCTTTTTTTGGTAAAAGTTTTAGTAAAGAGCCACCTCCAACTGTTCCCGACTCTCCGAGATGATTTTTAGCGAACTAGCTGGCGCACCAACGCGCACGAAGTGCATTTTATTTATTAGCGGGTTTGATTTCCGACAGCTATAGTTAACCATATTAAATATTAAATGCAACAAAATTGTAACCAAATAGGACGGTGCTAGTGCAGAAGAAAAAATCGACTGCTTCTCCACTATTGTTTCACCAGTGATTATATTTTATATTTATTATTATAAACTATAAAATTTTATTAGTACAAATGCTCGTTAACATGAAACCCGACGTGCGTGTTAACAAAATATAATTTCTTATTACAATATTATATATTATTACATTACAATATTCAATATTAGTTTAGTAAAATAGATTATCGTAGTGTACACTCGTACATTGCTCACTTACTTAGTAACCATCCCAAGGCGCATTTAAACAAAGCCTGACATGTATTTAGCAAATCAAATCCCGATTTCTCGCTCACAGTTGGCGACTCGCTACTACTGAAGTTCTAAATACGGGTATTACCGTATTAGGCTGTTACGGAAAATTCCCTATTATTAAGTAACAGTCTAATACTAGCCTGTTACGGAATAGTCCTATTATTCAGCGGAATAGGGAGCGCTCCGGCGATCGCCACGCACACGGCGACCGATATCGACCCTATTATCTTGGACCCTATTATCTAAATAATAGCTATTATTTGACTATTTTATGGTAAAAGGAACCTTAAAACCGCGTATTATGATATGGTATTACGTGGACTGTATTATATTCCATATACCTATTCAATATTAGTTTAGTACAATAGATTATCGTAGTGTACACGCGTACATTGCTTACTTACTTAGTAACCATCCCAAGGTGCATTCAAACAAAGTCTGACATGTATTTAGCAAATCAAATCCTGATTTCTCGCTCACAGTTGGCGACTCGCTACTACTGAAGTTCTAAATACGGGTATTACCGTATTAGGCTGTTACGAAATATTCCCTATTATTAAGTAACAGTCTAATACTAGCCTGTTACGGAATAATCCTATTATTCAGCGGAATAGGGAGCGCTCCGGCGATCGCCACGCACACGGCGACCGATATCAACCCTATTATCTTGGACAGCTATTATTTGGCTATTATCTGGTAACAGGTTACTTTTACATTGCGTATTATAATACGGTATTAGGTGGGCTGTATTATATTCCATATACCTATTACGAATATATTCATAACACCTCTACCCTATAGTATCCTCCCAGTTAAATAGTGCAAACCCGAACATTGTTCCTATCGAGTCGGACGTGCAAGGGTTATCGAGTAGCAGTGGTCTAGTGTGGGCCACCTGTCAACGGAACTCGCAGTGGATCGCTGCAGCAAGAGGTCCGTGGCGCCAGCAGCAGCGGCTAGCAACGAAGCAGCAGCGAGCAACGAAGCGTCAGCAGCAGCCAGCAACGAAGCGCCAGCAGCGAGCAGCACTGGGCATTGCAGAGGCACGAGCTGAGCATCGCAGCGGCACGAGCTGAGCAGCGCAGCGGCACAACTTGAGCATCGAAGCGGCATCAGCAGTGCGGTCAGCAAGCCGCACAGTTATCATCAGGTCAAAGTCACGTGTGTGAGTGTAGTGCAAACTGTGAGTACAAATCTTAATTATCTATACAAGCAAAAGTGAACTTTATTTCTATGAAGTATATTTTCAAGCAAAATTAGACTTTATTCGTTACAATTAGAAAACTTTGATTTACGAAGAGCTATTTAAGGACTTGTAATATTTTAGTAAATTTTAATTAAAGTTAAAGACTTAGAATAATTTTAGTAGCTTTAGACTTAGAATAGTTTCTTTAAAAACGACGGAACGGGGAACCTATGCCCGATTTTCCTCAGAATATTTATACTTTCTAACACTTGTAAAATTTTTAAGTGAAATTTGGACTTGTATTTTTTTCGGTTTTTATAGTTATTTCGACTTGTAAAATTTTAAAGTATCAGATAACTATCAATATTTTATAGCAGTTGTAACTTGTAAAAATATAACAATGGATGGTATTTTACGCATTCAATTGGACTTGTTTAATTCAATTAAAAAGGGTTTATCTAATTTTAAAAAGAGTCCAAAAGAACGAATAACTAGAGAGTATATAGAGGCTAGACTAGAGAACTTGGAAAGAGATTGGTTACTATTCAGGTCAAACAATTTAAAACTTTTTGAAATGTCAGAATCGGATGAATTAGCTAGTACATCGTATGTATCAAAGGATATCTATGAAATAACTGAGGACAATTATTTAGTTTATAAATCATATATGAAAAGTTTATTAAAGCCATATTTATCACCTGAAAAGGAACCAAGAGGTCAAATTGAGAATGATAAGCCAAGCTCATTAGTACGACTTCCAAAAATTGTTATTCCTGTTTTTTCGGGGAATTATTCGGAGTGGACTACGTTCCGCGATTTATTTGTGTCTTTAGTGCATAATAACGAATCGTTAGAAGATGTTCAAAAGCTTCATTATTTAAAGACACATTTAACTGGTGAAGCAGAACAGCTTATAAGGCACACACCGATAACCAGTGCTAATTACAGTCAATGTTGGTCTCTTTTGGAAAAGCGTTATAACAATAAAAAGTATTTAGCAAATTGTATATTAAAAAGGTTATTTGGTCAAAAACGTGTAAATTATGAATCTGCGTCAGGTATAAAGGAACTGTTAGACACCACCATTGACTGCCTTAATGCATTAAAAAATATAAAAGTCGATGTGAGCACATGGGACATTATTATTATACATATTGTTACCTTTAAACTGGACCCGGAAACTCGTAAGCAGTGGGAGCTCCATATATCTGGTTCTGTAGATTCTAATGAACTGCCAACTTTAAATCAATTTCAAAATTTTATGGAAAATCGTTTTCGTGCATTAGAGTTCATAGACACAAAAGGGCCTTCAGTACAGCATACCAGTGGACCCAGTACAAAATCAAAAACCTTACTAACTACAAATGTCTCTGGCATGCAATGTGAATATTGTTCAGAAAGCCATAAGCTATGCTTCTGCAAAAAGTTCGCCAAATTAGAAGTAGCACAAAGACGTTTTTATGTTATGAAAAATGGCATGTGTTTTAATTGTCTCGGTAGCAATCATACGATATACGATTGCAAGAAACCTACGAGTTGTAGAAACTGTAGAAAACGCCACCATACTCTATTGCATCTGGACAATAATAAAGGGAATGTTAAATCAACAACCCAGGAGCCGGTAGCAGGTTCAAGTACATCAGATACCACTTCACCAATAGTTTCGTGTCTCGGAACTAGGAAAGTGTCAAAATGCGGACAGGTTTTACTAGCTACGGCGCTCGTAAATGCCGAGTCTCAATCTGGCGGAATTCAAGCGTTGCGAGTATTATTAGATCAAGGCTCCCAGGCCTGCTTCATAACAGAAGCTGCAGTACAACTCCTACGTCTGAAGAAGATTCCTGCTAGATGCATCATTACTGGTCTAGGAGGTGATAAAGCCTTAAGTTCAAAATATGTAGTGACTGTTAATTTGAGGTCAAGGATTGATAAAAACGTAATTATTGAGGTAACCGCTTACGTTCTCAAAAATATTACGTCGTATTTACCAGAACAAAAGTTCGAATCATTCGACTTTGTAGATTTGCAAGACTTGTGTCTAGCAGATCCTCAGTTCAATACTCCTAATAAAATCGATATGTTACTGGGAGCAAATGTTTTCAGTAAGATATTGAAGGAAGGAGTGAAGAAGAGTTCAAATGGAACTCTTATAGCTCAATGTACCTGTTTAGGTTGGATCCTATCTGGCACAGTTAATGATTGCTCAATTACTCATAATGAGGATGTTCCAAAAATATCTGTCATGCATGTACAAATGAATGATGACATTTTAAAGACATTTTGGGAAATCGAAGAACAAGGAAACTATAAGAAAAGTATATTAACGGAAGAAGAACAAAAATGCGAAGAAATATTCGCTACTACAACTAAAAGGACACCTGAAGGACGCTATATCGTTAAATTGCCATTTCGAGATAGCCAACCACAATGTATAGGTGGTAGATCTCGACAAATAGCTTTTGCAAAATTTAAAGCATTAGAAAAGAGATTATCAAAGGATTTAAATTTAAAGAAAGACTACACTGAAGTTATAAAAGAATATTTAGAGCTAGGACACATGAGACCTGTTAAAAGGGAAAATATAAAAGAAGAAGAGGCTGTGTATTTACCACATCATGCGGTTGTAAGAGATGATAAAACAAGTACAAAGGTTAGGGTGGTATTCAATGCTTCTAGTAAAAATAATTTAGGAGTATCTCTTAATGACACTTTAATGATAGGACCTAAACTACAGGCAGATTTACGTCATACTGTATTACGTTGGAGAGTGACACCAATTGCTTTAGTAGCTGATATTATTAAAATGTATCGACAGGTCAGAGTTACTGAAGAAGATACAAGGTATCAACGTATATTATGGCGTGAAAATCCTGAGAAAGAAATAGAAGATTATGAGCTGCTGACGGTAACTTTCGGAACCGCATCAGCGCCATACTTGGCTGTTAAAGCATTACAACAAGTCAGTAAAGATGAAGGTATGAACTACCCGTTAGCTTCATCAAAAGTACTAGAGTCTTTCTATATGGATGACTTGATGACGGGATGTTTTGACATTCAAGAAGGTGTGAATGTATATAAACAAATGACAGAGCTATTATCGAAAGGAGGTTTTAAGTTGCAAAAATGGAACAGCAATAGTAACAAGTTACTTTCAAAAATACTATCTAATAGAGAACTACAGAACATGCAAATAAAACATACACAGAAGAATCTACAGGAAAAGGACATAAAGGAAAGGAAAATAAAGCTACAGGACAAAAAGGATAAATTAGGACAAGTTACAGAATCTAAAGGACAAAATACAAATAATAGAACAGATGAGATTAAATTAAAGGAAATAGAAATAAAAACAGAAAATACTACAAAAATTTTGGGACTTACCTGGGATCGCAGCGAAGATCATTTCCGGTACTCGGTGAATCTTCCAAAGCCGATGACTGCACCTGAAACAAAAAGATCAATAATATCAGTTATAGCACACTTATATGACCCGTTAGGATGGATAGCACCTAGTATAATTATAGCAAAGATGTTCATCCAAAAATTATGGTTGGCAGGAGTTGGTTGGGATGATCCGATTTCAGCAAAATTACAAAGTGAATGGTCTACTTACCGTAACGATCTGGAGCAACTTACTTCAGTTTACGTTCCTCGATGGCTAGGTACTCCCAGCAAAGATGCGACGCTTGAGTTGCATGGATTCTGTGATGCATCGAAGTTAGCTTATGCAGCTTCAGTGTATTTAAGAGTGGTCGATAGTTCTGGAAAGATAAAGGTTTCTCTCTTAGCAGCAAAAACGAGAGTTGCGCCTATAAAGCAAGTGAGCATACCTCGTCTTGAGCTTTGTGGAGCAGTAATTTTAGCAAGACTTTTGGCGGAGATATCTGAGGTTCTGGACATCCAAAAGAACAACGTTAAGGCATGGACAGATTCAACCGTTGTTCTCGCTTGGTTAAACTGTCATCCTAGTAGATGGAAGACTTTTGTAGCGAACAGAGTTTCAGAGATCTTGACAACCTTAGATTCTTCCCAATGGTTCCATGTATCATCTAAGGACAATCCATCAGACTGTGCTTCACGCGGAGTTCAACCAGGATCACTTGCAGAAAATCAGCTTTGGTTTTCTGGCCCAGAGTTTCTTCAAGATCAAAACATTAAATACAAAAAACCCAAAGATTTAAATGTCCATTTAGAGGAAGCCACGGTGAAATCTCACTTTAATACACTTTCTGAAGATACAATATTGCCACGGTTTTCTTCATTAAAGAAACTTTTAAGAGTTTTAGCTTACTGTCGGCGATTTTACAAACGTGATTTTAAGTATGAAACTTCTTTATCTAAAAAAGAAATCGACGAAGCACGCATTATTTGTATAAAAATAGCTCAAAAAGAAGGATTTAACGAAGAATATTTACAGTTACAGAACAAAGGCTCCATACCATATAAAACTAAATTAAAATCATTATGTCCATATCTGGATGACCAGGGTATAATGAGAGTTAGCGGGAGATTACAGATGTCTCAGTTAACGGAGCAAGCCAAGCATCCTGTAATACTACCTTATTCCTCTCATTTTACGAAGTTGGTTATAGCAGATGCACATCAAAGTACGCTTCATGGAGGAATCCAATTAATGATCAATTATTTAAGATCCGTTTATTGGATTATTGGTGTTAAAAATATGGTCAAACAACATATTCGTCGTTGTGTGGCATGCGTCCGACAAAGTGCTCAAATACAAAACCAATTTATGGGATCTCTTCCTTCAGTGCGATGCACACCTGCCAGAGCATTTCTGCATAGTGGGGTAGACTATGCAGGTCCAATAAAGATAAGAACAACCAGAGGTCGTGGTCATCACTCATATAAAGGCTACATTAGTTTGTTTATTTGTATGGCCACTCGCGCCATTCATTTGGAAGTTGTGAGTGATATGAGCACTTCTGCTTTCATAGCAGCCTTTAGACGTTTTGTGGCAAGGCGTGGTCATTGCGCGGAATTGTGGAGTGACAATGGCACGACTTTTTTGGGTGCTTCGAAAGAACTTCAGCAATTAGCTAAAGTACAAAAGGAAGCCATCACATACTTAGAAACGTATGGGACTGAGTGGCATTTTATTCCGCCTCACGCACCAAATCATGGCGGTTTGTGGGAAGCGGGTGTGAAGGCTACAAAATTTCATCTCAAGCGTGTGATAGGTGAAGCAACTTTGACTTTTGAGGAAATGAGCACACTTCTTAGTCAAATAGAAGCCTGTCTAAATTCTCGGCCCATGACTATAGACAATTCCAATCCCAATGAACCTCTCCCATTAACCCCGGGGCATTTTCTTATTGGTGAGCCACTGATAGCTGTACCTGAGGTCAATAACTATTTAGATTCTAATCTTACCACACTGACGCGGTGGCAATTAATTCAAAGAATGCTCCAGAGCTTCTGGCATCGTTGGTCTCAAGAGTATCTCTCTAACCTAATGAATAGGTACAAGTGGAACTCTCGGGTACCAGAGCCAAATATAGGGGATATAGTTCTCGTTAAGGAGGATAATTTACCGCCAAGTCGTTGGCTAATGGGTCGAATAATTAATAAACATCCAGGCGTAGATACTATCACCCGTGTGGTCACAGTTAGAACAAAATCATCTGTGATTAAGAGACCTACGTCAAAACTATGTATATTACCCGTGTGTGAATAATTTTGTATAATTTATATTCATTTGTATTAAATATTGTATTAGTTCTATTTTTATGTTACAAATTTTATTAAGTTATATTAGTTTATATTAAGATTTTTTCAGTCCACCAAGAATTGGTTAATATTTTGCTACGGTGGGCGGTGTCATTTCTATTCTCACTTTTTCTAAGAACATTTCCTTATTAAATGTTCTTGGTGGGCGGAATGTTCAATAATATTTCATATATTTAAAATCATACTTCGTAAAACAAAACTAGATGGCGCTGTTCAGTTTTGTCTCGCGCTATCGAGTTGCCTTTGTTAATTATATAGGTCGAACAATAAAATATTTACGTCGGTTCCACATTTTAGTACAGTGGTACTCAAGTACAAGGTGCATACGGTGGTTTTATTAATACCCCTATAGTATCCTCCCAGTTAAATAGTGCAAACCCGAACATATGTAATATAACATAATGTAATATAAATTATACGATATGTAAACTTTCTTATTTTTTATACATCAAATACTCCTTATGGGTACCGCCGCTCGACGAGGACAGGCGACAATTTTGATGGACTCGCACCGAATAAAACATTAAACAATGTGTGCTCAAGCGAAAATCGGTTTGTTCTTAAATCGATTATTTTAGATATCCCCTTTTTCTTTTTTAGTACTTTTTCTTGTTTTTCATTTTTAAATCAATTTAGCCAAACTACACGTTTTAATCGAATTTCACAATCAGCGCATCTGTTATTATTCATTGTAGTTGCCCACTTTAATTAGCCTTTTTTGTAATTAATGATTAATATTAAAAAAGGCAACTTTTGAAATAGTCAGAAAAAAATCGATTGTTAAAAAAAATATTATTTCGTATTAAAATAATCGATTTTTTAAAAATCGATTATTTTATAGGGAAAATAATCGATTTTTTCTACTGCGTGTCACATCCCTAGTGTGCTTCACCATGCTGTTGGTGGCGGGGACAAGGTACCGTTGTACACATTGCTCCCATCCCCTCCAGCAACTCTGAACCCCAGAATGCGCCACCTCTGTGTCGGGGCCTAATTAAGTGGTTAAGCCTTTTGACTCTGTGCAATCACAATAACGACTATGATTATATTGGAACTCAAATTATCATCTATGAATAGAAGGTTAATAAATAGATTTGATGTTTAATTAATAATTTTCCACCTCAATTGTTTCAAATGTCTATATATAGAGCCAATTACTTTGAAATGTTTCTGTCCTGACCGCATCGGTAAACACCAAAATTAATTTATAATTACCTAAATAACATTTGCATTGCAATTTTATGGTTCAATGAAACTTTATTAGCATTTCGAAATGTAAAAGGTTAATTTTAATGCCATAAAAATAGGTTTCATTATCTCAATGCCTTCTTTGAGCCACATTGCCTAATCAACAGTCGTATGAAGTATTAGAAATTGCCAATAATAAAGGATGGTTAAATTTCAAGGGCCGATGTTGATTTTGAATAAAACACAAATTATATAGGAAATGAATGTCATTTATTATTATGATATATAGTATAGCTCAATTATGTATGAAACAAAATATCGGCCAAATGGCCGCCGCGAACTCGGCGGCACACCTCCATCCGATGGTCCAAATTTTCGATGACGCTGAGGCATAATTGAGGTTCTATGCCGTTAATGAGCCGAATTATCTCATCCTTTAGCTCTTGAATTATTGCTGGCTTATCGACGTGCACCTTTTCCTTCAAATAATCCCAATAAAGAAGTCCAACGGTGTCAAATCACATGATCTTGCCGGCCAATTGACATCGCCACCACGTGAGATAACACGGACATTGAAGTTGTCGTGCAAAAGAGCCACTGTTTCGTTAGCTTTGTTGGCAACAGGCACCGTCCTGTT
Source organism: Morpho helenor (assembly GCA_029227775.1). Classification (NCBI taxonomy): domain Eukaryota; kingdom Metazoa; phylum Arthropoda; class Insecta; order Lepidoptera; family Nymphalidae; genus Morpho; species Morpho helenor. The sequence goes on from JARGCU010000025.1 coordinate 13,846,122, forward strand.
AAAACCAAATATCATCCACATCGATATCTTCCAATTCAGGTCTCCTACAGACCCAGTTTGTTCAAATTTTTGCACGTTTTTTCCCATTATAAGCACATTTGGACGATTAAATTGATAGAAAAAAATATCGCGAAGTACACGATATGCGTTTTGATTTGAACGCCAATTTCATAATAAGCCTGAATAACTTTAACGCGTTTCTCGATTGTGTATCTTTCCATGGTTCAAATTGAGTTAGTCTGAAATTGCGAAATATAAAAAAAAATGCAAAAAAAAACTTGACGTTTAGGTGTGGTTCACATTCAACATCGGCCCTTCAAATTTAACCACCCGTTATACGTGATTGGTGTGGTATCCAGCTAAGTAGAATTCATTCCACCCTCATTTCTTACCGAGGTGACGTAAAAGGCGACTAAGGTATGTCGACCCGCCGTGTGGTATCCGGCTGAGTAGAATAGACCACCCTCATTTCTTACCGAGGTGTCGTAAAAGGCGACTAAGGTAAGTTGACCCACCGTGTGGTATCCGGTTTAGTATAATAGACCACCTTCCTTACCGAGGTGTCGTAAAATACGACTAAAGTAAGTTGACAGGCGGGCGGCCGGTCGTAAAAACGCAGCCAAATCATGTTACAGCATGTTTATAAGATGTTGTGCCGACCCCACTTAGAGTGGGATAGCCTACCTGACGTCAACTTACCTTAGTCGTATTTTACGACACCTCGGTAAGAAAGATCGTGGTCTATTCTACTCAGCCGGATACCACACGGCGGGTCGATTTACCTTAGTCGCCTTTTACAACAACTCGGTAAGAAATGAGGGTGGTCTATTCTACTTAGACGGATACCAAACTGCGGGTCGATTTACCTTAGTCGCCTTTTACGACACCTCGGTAAGAAATGAGAGTGGTACTATTCTATCCAGCCGGATACCACATAACGTAGTTTATCTTACCCATACATAAAATATAAAATATGATGCTAATAGGTGATCGTTTCGCATCTTCAATATTTAATCCTTGTAATGAATGATGAGTAATTGATTCAATCTCAGCGAGGAACAGATTTATTTAGATTGAACTAACTAATTGGATTTCGTTTTCTAAAAATAGATTGTAATTTAACTATTATAAGTTTATTATTAATATACAATGTTTATTATTTATTACTCAGGTGACAAGAGGGCTGGCTCCTTTTTCTCACAATAATCAGCTTAGCGATTCAACGCGGAAACGCTGCCAGTATTCTTGGGACCATTCCACGTGGGCATGATTTGTATAGTGTCGGAATCTCGGAAACGGCTACAACGATTTTCCTGAAATTCTGCATGTAGGGGTTTTGGGGGAGAAAAATCGATCTAAAATGTATCCCTATTTTTGGGCATTATTCTAAAATTTATATTGAAATTGACTTTTTGCCATAAACTGTCAAGTTAGCGTAACTTATACGGGGAACGGGTTTTTTTTAAGTTTCTTTTTTTATTTTGTAAAAAATTACCGAGCAAGATTCGGTCAACCAGGGTTATAATAATATAAGAAGTTAGTCAGGTACTAACTTCTTATATTATATTAACCTAGTTTTCAGTCGAAATACAAAAACTTGCGACCGACCTCGTTACGATCGATATCATTAATACCAATGTTATACCAACTATGTATCTTGTAAATCACCACTACAGATCCTCGTCACGGTAAAATGATCTCTTATGATCTCTTATGTACGTAATAGTACGAACACTGGCTAGATGAGTTATTATCTTAAGAAATAAGGACTATGTTTCAGAGACATAGATCTTTGCTAGAAACTTGCACTGTTTTAAGACTTTAGTCTTCAGTCACTGAGATATTTTGGACAGGCATTTCGTGGTACCATTAATATGAACCCATATCATAATTTTAGATGATAAATTTAGTATATGACGTATTTATACGTGTAAACACAACTATTTAAGGGTAATAAATGAAGCTGAAGGCAAAATTACGTCCAATGTGTGGGCGATTGACAAACACCAATACGTATGTGATCTATGTTTATGTGGTGATTTTGGCCCGAATGTGATATTTGATGTTTTACACATATTTGCTATATTTACAGCAGGAATATATCTGCGGCACGGGTTTCGTGGGGGGGGGGGGGTTAACTCTGTAAACAAGCAACTTTCAGGTCGTTACGATCGCCATCTCTGAGTAAGTAGTAAAAAAGTAGTCTATAATATTTTTAGAAAATAAAGGTTAATTACGCTGTCGTCTGAAAAGTTACTTCAGCTCAGTTGGGAACGGGCGGACTCGATTAATAATAATGAGTAAATAATTCTCATCTATATATCCTTTATATTATCTATGCGTAGAAGCAATATTTTACAGTATTGCCAAAAATGTTTCATATGACTTCATTTACAAAAATAAAATGAATCAAATATGGCAATATTTGGAAAATGTTAGTCTTGTCTAAATCTGTTAAAAAAGGCTGTAAAAAAGGCCAGTGTATAGCCTTTAATTTAGCAACATTTCATCAATATTGCTGCAGCGGTTTAGCCGTTAAATTGTAACAGACAACCAGGTGGAAAATGACAGACTTACGCAATTATAATACATGATTTCTAATACCCGACTCCCACGTTTCTTATGGGTTTTCATAAGCATTACTATCAATTAAGAAGCGTATATCTGAATTAATTAAATCTATTTTGAATGAACACATTCCCAGTTTAATTTGGCCTTGTCACATAAATTAATGAACACCCTTGAAACTTGAGTAGATATGTAGAATAATAACGTAAACATATAGATGTATTATAATAAACAAGATAACGCTTTATAACTATTTCACGTCATTATGTGATGATGCAGTTTAGATGATAACGCATGGACCTGTATACTTAGTGTGAGTTTTTTAACCTACTCGATCGCGTTGGCGTAATGCCAATTTGTATGACGCTGTAACAGCGACATCTATGTCCTTAGTGCGAGTTTCTTTACACAGTGCTAATGTACACCTCCACGGATTAGGCCCCATAGACTCCCGTCTACCTGAGGGACGTCCCTCGCCTTGTATTTGAGCGACGAACAGGACGACGCGAGCCCGTACTAAACACCCCCCTCCCCCGAAACGCCCACGGATATAACACCCACGGAGAGAATGAATTGCGAAGAATATATCGTTTTGTTCCCCGATGAACCCACGAGACAAACCCTCATGCTCAAGCCATTAGACCGGACTCTAGAGTTCACTTAAAGTCCGGTCTAATGACCTGAATAAACATCCAGGCTAATGGACTGCGAGAAATGATGAACCTCTACTACTGCGTTAGCGTAACGCCAATTTGTATAACGCTACAACAGCGACATCTACCGCTGTGACCGCTTTTCTAGCACCGTACAAATTGAAGTTACGCTAACGCAATCGAGCTAGCTTAGAAAGACCACTAAGCACACTGAAAGAGATATGTCAAGGTTTCGCTCATAGATTTGCAAATCGTTGCACCAGAGCCAGACCTTTGCTAAATATAAAAAGTAAAAAACTGTGATAGCCCACCAGTGAGACCATGCGGCTCTCATGAGAAGCCCAACGGCTCAACACCCGGGCACCAATGACTCTTTCTGTTTAACTTTATGCATCTAATTGTTAATTGCAATTTATCACATCCTTTTCGGTGAAGGAAATATCGAGAGGAAACATGCATATCTTTAGAGATTTCTGGGGATATGTGTAACCTACGTGCGTAATAGGTCTTAGCTTCAACACTTCTCTCCAAAAAACCGAGAGAGTATGCCCATTCCAGTGCCCAACAGTAGGATAGACATAGGCCCTTGCCAAATATAAACAGAAACAAGATCATTAATTGAATTTGAACCCTTTTGGTTAAGTTTCAGGTTAAAAGTAAAATATACACATATACACATAATATTTCTGAAGTCGACTAATCGATTCATAATTATATACAATATCTCTGGCACTGAGAGTAAGCGAGGACAAATGTCTACTTTTATATTACCCGTCCTTCTGAGTCAAGCTTTCTACGAACAAGCGCTGTCACTCGCAGGAATCATTGTTTGGGAATGTGCAGCAATGCCGTACTGTACTGAACATTAGTTGTAAATTTATTAATCCCCAGGAAGACCACTTACCTCGTAACTCGTAAATGTAAATCAGAATCCATATAAACGATCTCTTAGTCATAATTAAATTATGTTAATAGGTAAACATGGAAATACATTATACTGTGTGAAGTGTATTTCTATGTTTACCTATAATTGAAATTTCGATGAGTACCAATTGAATATCGCTCGGAAAGCTTTATCATTAGATTAATTAAGTTTTACATAGTAAACAATGCTGTCCTTAATCAAAAGTTATTTGTTTCTGCACTTATACATAAATTCAATGGTGTGTATGAGTTTCAAGTCAATCGATAATTTTCTTTGCTGTGATAGTATATTCTGCAATTTCTATATATTTAAATTTGGAGCAAAATAAAAAAATCATCATCCTTCTGTCCTTATCCCACTTTAAGTGTGGTCGACGCAGCATGTTATAAACATGTTGTAACATGATTTAGCTACATATTGTGCGACCGGCCACCTACCTAACGTCAGCTAACCTTAGACGCCTTTTGCAATACCTCTGTAAGGAATGAGGATGGTCTATTCTACTCAGCCGGATACTACACCGCGGGCCATCTTACCTTTGTCGCCTTATACGACATCTCAGTAAGAAATGAGGGTGGTCTATTCTACTAAGCCAGATACCACACGGCATGAAGAAAATAATATATGGGACAATTATACACACGGCTGTCCGTCTTCAAAGTAACTTAATACTTGTGTTTTGATTTCTAAACAGTTAATACTAGCAAATGGAAGTATTCGTCAAGCTGTGAGATGACATCATATTTATTTTATTTATATTATGCTCCTTAAAGTGCTTTACCGCCCGAACGCTCATTATCATCACAATTTTCCTTAATTTTTATTTATATTCTAAACATCGTGATAGTAAATACGTACGAACATTAAACATTCACCTTTTGATGTATTTAGGAATTTTATTGAGTAATAAACTGACATTCTTGGACACGAAGACGGGACGGAAGCTATTCTATATTTAGCCAATCTTAATATAAAAATAATTCAAGACGTGTTGTCTATGATTGGTTAGGTCGATGTTTATGCGTTTAGCATGAAAATTATAGTGTTTTTCATACGAGTATATTATACGTTTAAAAATCTTTAAACAAATCTTATCTGTTTTTAAAAACATATTTTGTCTTTATCTCTCTCGAAATTAAAATCTCTTCTTAAAAATTAAAGTCTCGAAATTAAGTAATAAATAACGAAACTAATGAGAATATTATTTTGCAATAATCCGCGATAAATCTATTAAATAAATTTATCGTGGATTATAGCAAAATAATATTCTCATTAGTTTCGTATTATGGACCTCCGCAAAGTAACACCTAGTTCTATAAATTATTCAATAAATAACGCTAAAAGACTAACATGTTACGGTCTACATCATCTTCCTGCCCTTATCCCACTCTAAGTGGGGTCGGCACAACATGTTATAAACATGCTGTCATATGATTTGGCTATGTATTTTACGACCGGCCGCCTGCCTTATGTCAACTTATCTTAGTCGTATTTTACGACACCTCGATAAGAAAGAGGGTGGTCTATTCTACTTAACCGGATACCACACGGTGAGTCAACTTACCTTAGTCGCCTTTTACGACACCTCGGTAAGACATGAGGGTGGTCTATTCTACTCAGCCGGATACCACACGGCGAGTCGACTTACCTTAGTCGCCTTTTACGACACCTCGGTAAGAAAAGAGGGCGGTACTATTCTATTCAGCCGGATACCATATGTTACGGTCTACGTAAAAAATAAAAGCCTTGAAAGAGACATTTACTTGATAGACACTTGACAGAGATAATTGAACGTTATTATGAGACAATATGTATATTTAATAATGCATAATTAGTTAACTATTAGCGCACTATACTATACACTGTTTTACAAATATCTCCCACCTATTACAGTATGTATTTTCGTGGTAGATTTAATTTTGTAGATAAACCAATACCTTTCGATATTTAAGTTCTATTAATAACCACTAGCGCCAATTTGACGCCGATCGTGTGAATTTCCATGAAAAGCGTCTGTAGTATTAAGCGTATGCAAGTTTACGTTTTACTGTAGTAACACTATTATAACGGCATACTTTAAAAGTGGAGGAACGGCTTTTTGACTATCCCAGTGCTGGGCATAGGCCTTTTTATATTTTTATGTCAGTTTAATCTATTAAGGATCGTCACCGCGTGACAGGGACGAGCGGCGGGTATGTCGAACTCTCAGCGACTAAAAACCTGACATTGCTCCACCATGGCGAGGTATCCTTTTGCAAATTACGCCCATTTTATTCCATTTTCTCAAACATAAAGGTTTACTTAGATACAGATATACAGGTTTGCTTAGAGTAGCCTGAATTATATCTATTACTTAAATATTTTAGTTACTTTGTTCCAGCTTTTAAAACTAGTTTATTTAAAATTACAATCACTTCATACGATATTAATTGATAAATTTAATTGTGAAATAATACAAACCGATAATCCAAACGAGTTATTTAAAAATTACTATTTACTATTATATTTTAATTGTATGTTAATTTATCGTCGTCAATATTTAGAGATGTTTGTATTGTTGGAAATGATATAAAAATCTAAAATATTATTGTAAACGTAAGCATTAAATACAAGCGCTGTTGAGTACCACGTTAATTCAATCATTGGGACAGGTTGTCGGGAGCGCTAAATCAGGTTAATAACAAACAGATTCAATTAGTTGCCACACTGTGATCTCGTCCCTCAGCTATAAATAACTAAATCTAGATATCCGGGATAAAAAGACGTATAGAGTTGCTAAACGAAAACGTGAAGACAAATGGATACTTTAATAAAGTACTTTATCAGCTTGAAGTAGGTGGTTTTAATCAATTTGTTACAAAGTTTTTCTAGCATAAATCTCGAGCCATTTAATGTAATGTATTATTAATCAAAACCTTCCTCACAAATTGCACTATTTTTTAATAGAAACCGTATAAAAATCCATTTAGTAGATTTTGAGAAAATCTATCACATACGGATAGACAGCTCTTTGGACGTGAGTCACGTACTTGTATCACGTAATAAGAATAAATGTAGAGACCAAAAGCTTGGAGTGTTTGCCAGTATGGACTTGAAGTAGATATTTACGATTATGTAGACATAGTCGTGAAATACTACCTCCAAATATCTATAACACTATACGCTTTTATAATACATACATTTTATAGTTTTACATTATACAACATTTTATAGTTTTACATTATACAACATTTTATAGTTTTACATTATACAACATTTTATAGTTTTACATTATACAAAATTTTATAATACAAACAAAAATAGTATTTAATTTTAAACAAATACTAGCCTTAATGACTACTACTACTACTAGACTAAGGTAAGTCGACCCGCCGTGTGGTATCCGGCTGAATAAAATATAGCACCACTTTCTTTTCTTACCGAGGTGTCGTAAAAGGCGACTAAGGTAAGTCGACCCGCCGTGTGGTATCCGGCTGAATAAAATATAGCACCACCCTCTTTTCTTACCGAGGTGTCGTAAAAGGCGACTAAGGTAAGTCGACCCGCCGTGTGGTATCCGGCTGAATAAAATATAGCACCACCCTCTTTTCTTACCGAGGTGTCGTAAAAGGCGACTAAGGTAAGTCGACCCGCCGTGTGGTATCCGGCTGAATAAAATATAGCACCACCCTCTTTTCTTACCGAGGTGTCGTAAAAGGCGACTAAGGTAAGTCGACCCGCCGTGTGGTATCCGGCTAAGTAGAATAGACCACTCTCATGGCTTACCGAGATGTCGTAAAAGGCGACTAAGGTAAGTTAAACCCCCCGTGTGGTATCTGGTTTAGTAGAATAGACCACCCTCTTTCTTACTGAGGTGTCGTCTGTAAATTGACGTCAGGCAGGCGGCCGGTTGTAAAAACAAAAGGTGACATTATGTTTATAAAATATTGTGCCGACCCCACTTAGAGTGGGATAAGGGCAGGAAGATGATGACTTGCCTTAATTTTTAATTACAATAATATTTGAGGCTTTAATATTTTAATTCAAGTAATATCAAAGAATAATAGAAAAATATATTACGTCAGCTAAAATCACGTAAGTGAACTCTGAGGCCAGAATTTTATTGCCTCAGGCGAAATAAAATTAATACACATTTAGATGAAAATATTGTACAAGCAAAACAAAAGCCGCAAATTATCGAAGCTCTGTAAAAACAACCTCTCAGGGTTACACAATACCATAAGATTGCGTAATGGAATTTTTCTACAAGTTTTTCGCAGAAATATAATTATGAAATGATTGGATGTCGAGAAAACGTAACAGCTGTACAATAAATAGAGCTCAATAACTAAGTATTGTCTCGAGATTTCTTTAATTTTAGACGACTGTTTTATTTTAGCAGCTTTTCACTATCTCACTGTTTTCATTTACTCTCCTTTTCATTAATCTTGGAGAGAACGATTGGAGCTTAAAATAATAATTGACTACATATATGTAGGAGTTCCCACGTACAATTCATAAATTGTAAATATCCATTTATATTACCTTACAATATAATTCCTCCTGCCCTTATCCCACTCTAAGTGGGGTCGGAACAACATGTTAAAAACGATCACACATGATTTGGCTACGTATTTTACGACCGGCCCTCTGCTTGACGTCAACTTACCTTAGTCGTATTTTACAACTCGGTAAGAAAGAGGGTGGTCTATTCTACTGAACCGGATACCACACGGTGAGTCAATTTACCTTAGTCCCCTTTTACGACACCTCGGTAAGAAATGAGTGTGGTCTATTCTATTCAGCTCGATACCATGCGGCGGGTAACTTAAAATATAATTGAATTTATGAAGATTTTTTAATGATAGCCTTTTTCAGTAAGACTAGAATAGAAAAGATGAGAAGCGCGAGATTAAGTTGGTATAGACTGAATGAAAATCATATGACCAAAAGAGTTTTAAAAATTTATGAAGTATAATTAGAGTGAGACCGAAAAAAGATTGATGAATTGTGTAAAGATTGATATGCATATAAAAGGAGTGGCACCAGAGTTCACGAATGTTAGAGGAGAATGGAAGATGAAGTTATATTGACCCTATTTAGATTGAGATAGGCATAAAAGAAGCATAAAAGAATGATGATGAGTCTTTTCCAGTAAGACACTTCATGGTCTTATTATAATAAAATAAAGTTATTAATAACTTATAGTACAATTAAGAACTGTTCGACATCTTTAACATAACATCTTTAACATCTCTCAATAGCACCTCCCGCGTGAGAAACCTAACTAGGGCTCTCGTGTTCCTTTGTGCAAGTTTGTAAATAAACATAAAAGCGATACTTGAATAGCAGTCAAGCCTCAGTGAGGCGTAGACAATGCCTTCGTAACGCATCTGCTACAAGCTACGTTGTTGCTACGAGTTTTGTATTTTACAATTTACTGTAACATATATTGTAGCATGTATACAATTCCTACTAATAAATGTAAAAGTAAATATGTTTATTCATGTGACACATCCACTCAGCTAATCTTTAAAAGTTATCCATACTAATATATACAGTTGAAGAGTTTGTTTGTTGGTTTATTTGTTTGTTTGTTTGTTTGATTGATTGAACGCGCTAATCTCAAGAACTACTGGACCGATTTTAAAAATTCTTTCAGTGTGTATATATGTGTATATAATAGTCCATTTATCGAGAAAGGCTATATGCTATATAACATCACTCTCAGATGAATAGGAGAGGAGCAGCAACAATATTACGAAAACGGCAAAATTTAAAGCTTACCTTGCGTGCACTGAGTAAATGGTAATAGTTATTCGAAAATCATGTATTACAAAATTGTTTCACTCTAGAAGTTCTCAATAAAAATACACGACAGCATATGTCTAGCTTTTAAGGCTTCATCTAGCTTTAACCCACTTATTTTTATAGTTATCAAAATACTATATTGCGGTTTTAATCTTGCTATCGGTGTTGTATAAAGTTACCATTCCAAAAATCTGTTAAGAAATGAATTTATGATTTATAATGACATATGAAATGTACTTATAATGAAATGGATATATGCAATATCCAATGTTTTGTTGAATTTAAACTAACGTGAGTGGTATTTACAGTTAATTTATAGACTCTTTCAAAACTCAGAGATAATTTAAAAATGTTAAAACAAATCTCTCTTTAAAATATATTTCTTTTAAGGGAATTACATTTATTCTAGTATGTCTGTATTTTAATACAATTTTTTTTTAATTGTTATGCAATGTCAAAACTTAAATAGACTGTGGAAATGTCATAAACATTTTGCGTAGTATTGTAGACTTATGTTAATTTAACAATTTTAAAGGAAAAATCATACAAGCGCGGTTAAGTCCCGAAAAAATGACTATAAACGTTTACTATATTTTGTATAGTCACGCTCTTTGTGTAGGTGGATATTGCGAGAATCTGTGAACAAAGGTAAACTTTACTTAGTTTCTCGCAAGATATTAGATAAGGAAATCAAAGAAATAACGGGTAACTTTATAATGGGTATTATAAAAAAAACCCTTTGTGAATGTCTGTTTCATAGAAATATTACCGCGTTAGTCATTATTTAGATGGTTTCATAACTACGCGTATAACGTTATTACAGCAAATTCGAAGGGTACTTACTGCTATTTTCCGGCTTCTGTACAAATTGAATTTCTGGAATAGGCCTACTTATTTTAAGAAAGTAACCATATTTAGCAGTTATTTCTTACTACTTAAAACAAAACTCTGTAAAACTAACGTGTTCAGTGTCAGTCAACTTACCTTAGTCGTATTTTAAGACATCTCAGTAAGAAAGAGGGTGGTTTGTCGATGAACACATTTTAGGCATTTTACGCCGTGTGGTCTCCGGCTAAGTAGAATAGTACCACCCGCATTTCTTACTGAGGTGTCGTAAAAGGCGACTAAGGTAAGTCGACCCGCCGTGTGGTATCCAGCTGAGTAGAATAGACCACCCTCATTTCTTACCAAGGTGTCGTTAAAGGCGACTAAGATAAGTTGACCCACCGTGTGGTATCCGGTTTAGTAGAATAGACCACCCTCCTGCTACCGAGTTGTTGTAAAATACGACTAAGGGAAGTTGGCGTCAGGCAGGCGACGACCGGTTGTAAAAACACAGCCAAATCATGTTACAGTTTGATTATAACATGTTGTGCCGACCCCACTTAGAGTGGGATAAGGGCAGGAGGATGTATATATAGCTTTGTAAGTGATATGTATCTTAATTACATTGCACTAATGTTATTAGTACCATCGTATCTTGTGTATGCAAGCAGTATGCCTATTTACTCTGGTTTTAAACATGTTACATCGCCGCGAGGGAACAGAGTGCTCAGTAATTGTCACATTAAGTGTAACTAAGGATCAATAATTCATGCACAGGAGACAAAATTTAGATAATTATTCTCTATTGAATATTAGAAAAACCTTTGGAATCATTTTTACACTCCGCTTCAACACTTTCGAAACCAAAAACAGATTTCTCACTTTTAAAGACGGCCATATCGCACCTTATTTGTAGTAACAGAGTGACCGAGCCTTGCTCGGTAATTTTTATGACTATAAAAAAAAATGCAATTAAAAATTATTAAAAAAAAATATAATATCTGGAATCGAACCTGGTATTGAGAATTCGAGACCACCCGTTAACCAAATGAGCTAACTTAACTATATACTTACTTATAACTTTACTTACTTACTTACTTTACTTATAACTTAGAAATTGACAGCGTAATTAAAGTTTATTTTCTCATAGAAATGTAGCATTTTTTCAGTGTCCGGGAAACAGGGATAAAATAATATTTTATAAATAAAACTTAGCTTGATCGATATTTTCCTCACAACCTTCCTACATGCTGAATTACATGAAAATCGTTAAAGCCGTTTTCAAAATTCAGAAAAAAATATATATACAAGATAAACTCATTTAAATATTAAAGATTTTATGCGCATAAATTATGTAAGAAAACTGAGGGATTGCATTAAAGGATTGATTAAACTCTTTAATATGATGCTTTTTTGCCACTACGCGATCGAAACATAGTATTTCGATTTTTATACGTAAAGGCCGATAAATATGTATAATAAGTAAACAGATTTCCGACACCAAAATAGAAAGCATGATCCATCCGCGTGACTCAATACCTATTTCCTTGGTAATGTTGATACAAACAATTTTCCATTGACAGCCTAGGACAAGAAATAGTAATGAAATATCTCGTATGTCAAATGCCATTTCGAATACAGCCAACGGTAGAAATTGTAACAACCATAATACAAATTTTATGATTATGAATGTTATTTTATATTAAATCGTAAAATAAAACCTATTTAAAGTTCTACTATTTAAAGTACTAGTTACAAGTATTTTTAATGCTTACTAGATGGTCTCAATCTGTATTTATTGTAATTATGTAAATGAAATAAACATTTTTGTATTTAGTTAAAGTTTTGGACCCACCACGCTGCCCTAAAGCGGATTGGTGGATTATACATATCCCCAGAAATCAATAGAGATTTGTGGGTTTCTTCGCGATGTTTTCTTCACCGGAAAGCGTGAATTAATAGCTAATATAGATCTATCACAACTTTATTTACCAAATTACTTCAGTATTTTTATAATATATTCCAATATCAAATACTCACATTCATTTGGATAGTTTTATAAACAGATGCGTTTCCCGGAAACTACGGCGCCTGTTGTCGTTGCCAATGAGATCCAGATTTAAGCCGATGAGCAAAGTTATATACATTTAATGTTTGATTGTTTTTTTTGTAGTTTAGGTAAAAATTTGTTTAAAACTTAAGTAGTAAATTACTACTAATAACGTGCCCAGAGTCTCCATACTTTGGGCACGTTGATTCTTCCTTTAGTCTCATTACTGACAGGTGTCTGTTTAACAGGCAATGCTCAGTAGTAATACTTGTTACAATTGCCACATTTTCTCTTCTTTGAGACATTAGCTGTTTGGTTTAGGTTCATTACCTTCATTCCTTCGTTCATTGTGCTGTCAAGTCTTTAAAAGAAATCGTCTAAAAAACCTCGACAAAAAACTTCTTCTTGAAAACAACTATCCTAAAATTGTGTGTACATACACGTGTAACTTCTGGTGAGCTGTATTGTGAACCTTGCATTAGGTCTTTAAAAACAGTAGAAGCTAGCAAATAGTTCGAAGTTAGCAAGGTTCAGCGTTTAAAGTGATTTCTTGTTCGTTAAGACCTCACTCTATGTAAACGCTTTGACTATAAAGATTGCTAGAGCTTGTTTTATCTAAGAGCAATAAACGTCCAAAGATTATACAAGGAAATTAAATTACGAACCTTATCAATCAACTTCTAGTCCTACTTTGGGTTATTTTATGTACATAGTTGATATCTCTCTAATCAAATAATTCCCATTTACAGTTGAAAGAATAAATAATATTTTCCTTTGGGATATTATAATTAAACTATCGTGAGTAGTATTCATAGTTATTGTATAGAACCGGCTATACTCACGTCTTATTCTATCGGGTTAGCCCGACTAGTTTCGAACCCATCCTTTTCCTTGGGATTCCTTTGGGATATATTAAAATTTGTACAGACATTTAATTTTGTTTACATTACGTCTGTGTGAATTATATTAATATACATTTTGGCCGTCCTATTGACCGCAACAACGGAGTCAAACAAACACTTCGTCTATTAACACTGAAAAATGACACAAGTACAAGGGTACTTGTGTACTTATTGTAGCATCTTATTTATTACTTTCCTCATCCTCTTTGCCAAACAGTACCGTTATTTCAATCATCGACAACTTGAAGAAGGAGACGCATTTGCGCCCATAACCATAAATACGCACATATTATATTTGGCGATTGCCAATTTGTTTCAAGTGCAAATTTTATCCTTGGACCGATTTCTTCTTTAGAGTGCCCATGTAAAGGTCGATTTTTGATGAAATCTTCTAAATAAATTTTCACCTTTGTGAGACATTGAATACGAATGATTTGTAAAGAAGTTATAGTGTGATGAATAGTTTTGCCATCTTGTTCTATTCTTTTGAATTCCCAGTAAAAGAATATTTTATAGTTATATAAAATTAAATATAAAGAGTCGGGAAAAACCTAGTGCTTTTATTTCGTACTAGTACATAAAATTTTATAGGCTATCGCTCAATATTGTATGATCATGTGTTTCTTAGAAAGTCTTCTATGCCATCAGTTTCGTTTTTCATTTCCCTAAGAAGTTTTCTTTTCCTTTACATATATATTTTGTTATATAAACAAAGTAATCACCGTGTAATGAATACAATTGTAAATTATAAAGTGGAAAGCAATTAAAAAAGCACCTTTAGCGTAGCAGGGATTAAATTTTACTTCAAATGACGCACAATGTGGTTTAGCAAATGAAGATCATGTAACTTAATCCTTTTAAGTTTAATTCCCCGTAGTCATAACATCGCACTATATAATCCTCTTAATACCTATCTTGGTAAGATTATTTTGAATTTTCCATTAAAATTTTCACCAAAGTTGGCTACAAATTTCTCACAAATCACGTGATTTCAATATTTTGCAGTCAAAGTGCAAAGGCAAACAGTCTCTATTGTTAAAACTCAAGATCGCATAATTAATTTGTTTGAAAGCTTATAGTTTATTGACAGCTTCAATGGTAATGCAAAGGCTCGAGCCATTTAAAGTCTGTCTACCTTCCTTTAAACTGTAAGCAACAAAAGCCTTCTCTACAAGACCTCCTTCAACAAGATCTAAAAACTGGATATTGTTATTTATATATATAAGAAAATTCTCAATTAACATAGCGATTGCTTAAACACCTTTACGTATACGTCCATATACAAAAACGCTTATTGAATTGTACAATATAAAAAAGTAATTTCACCTAAAATCTAAAACAAATGCCATATGGACCATTTAAGGTACTGTAAAAAAACCAGGGCGGATTATAACTCGGTCATTGGAATCAGTTTGAAATAATCTGGTCAGCTGTCTCTCGATGCACAGAGATCAACGCTCCCATTGTGTCTGGTAAGGTAGTGACAGAGAAAATTAAGCTCCAGATTCCTCCGATATTTTTGTGTACAAAATCGCTCGGAAAGCGGGCAGATGTGACTAGTTACGGTACGTATATATAGAACGCCGTAAGCTC
The DNA here is from genome assembly GCA_029227775.1 of Morpho helenor. Lineage (NCBI taxonomy): Eukaryota > Metazoa > Arthropoda > Insecta > Lepidoptera > Nymphalidae > Morpho > Morpho helenor. Next base: position 13,861,428 of record JARGCU010000025.1, read on the forward strand.
GCACCGCCCAGTCGTTCGTAGACAGTTGCTTTCGCCGCTCGTCATTTTTCATACGCGGCGCGGTTCAATACACGCTGCACCTACAGCACTTAAAGCTTTGTAGAACCATTTTTGTATACTGAAAACGTGTAGAGGATTCAGAACGATTTTTATAGTGTGTTGTTTATTGTGTTAAGACAATTAAAATTAGTGTTATCGATCAATTGGTGTACCTGAAGCAATAAGCTCGGGTCGCCTATATTATTAAATAACAGGTAAGTGTTTGTTTTACTTTCTACACATTATGAGATACATATTTAATATTATTTAAACTTTGTTAAAACAGAGTATTTTAATATTTATAAGAACGTAAACGTAAAATAGGTAATTTTTAAAATTAGTTAAAAAGACATCATAGCATAATAACAAAAATTAAAAATTTTAGACAACGACCCTTGAAACATTCTAAAGGCTCGCGATTGCAAATTCGAAGGTCTTTAACGTGAGAAAATATGAATGAAAGAGTATGAATTTACCTCAACGTAGAAAAAAATACTCTAATTTCTATACAATTTATTGTAAAATATAATGCATAATGATGTTAGAAATTAAGACAAATACAAGTCTTTAAATTAAATTTTCTTTAAATTTTTCCACCAGTCAATACAGGAATTTGGGTTTATGTAATTTTGTTTGATAGTATACGTTTAATACTAAAAGCTAAACTTCTATACGTTATACATTACTCATAGGGTGATTCTTTATAGAAACAAAAGTAATCTATTTAATACAAGTATTTTCTCCTGAAAAATCATGTATTTAACTAAATATAAAATACTGAATAGATTCCTTACAGTTCATTAAATGATCCGTTTACTAATATCACAAGTAAGAATTTTTAATTCGATTTCCGGGTTATGAAAATGATTAATCTAACTAGCTCGTTGGCAGTGACCCTGCCTTCAACCCCGGAGGTCATGTGTTCGATTCCCGTCAAGGACTAACATTTTCTAAAAACTTTTGGTTTTTCGAGTCTGGGTGTATTTATGTACCTATTAACTTGAGTTTATATCTGTATTTCTTTACCAGTTATCTTTTACCGATAACACAAGTATTAAGTTACTTTGGGGACAGAAGGCTTTGTATGTAATCATCCCATTTATTAATTTATTAATGGGGTTACAATTAAATTAATTTTATTAGTTATAGTGTTAAGACCGAAACAAGTATAAGTAATTTAAAGTAAATAACAAACATTCCGCGGAACTAAGTCATTAAGAGTCAATACATTACAGAACTCGTCTGAAAAAAATATTAATATATTTTTGAAATTATTATATACATATATGCTTTCTATCATAGTTATTCTTCTGGTGGGCTATTTTAAATCTTAGTTCAGTGACTATTGTGCTTTATTATAATTATTAACGATAATTTAATTTTTCAAAGATTGTCTGCTTTATCTATCAGTAAACGTAAATGAATTACGTGCACTTGACTTTGTACCCCATTAAATTGTAAATGTTGAAATGTTGTTAACCTCAACGTTGACGTCCAACCGCAGGTGCCAAGTGGATGCAAGTTTAATGTACGTAAATAGCGAAACAGATGTACAGATGCCTTGCTATGTTGTATTATGCAACAAATCCATAATAATATTATCATTGGGAAGGTCTGGCTGTATGTCTGTCTGTTACGCTTTCACGTCTAATATGCAGGAGCAATATTAGGAAGCTTTTGACATTGTCATTTTTTTAATCCTTTCAATTGGCCCGGTATATAGTCTTCTGTCGCATGCCCAGCGGTGGGATAGAAGTTGATAAAAAAGCTTATATACCAGGCCAACATATAAAATTAAAAAATCCCCATATTTTTTGTGAACACATAAAATACGTAATTGAGGGCATTTTAAGAATAAAAATGACGCGGAAAAAGTCGCCTATTAATAAATTACTAGTACTATTAATAAATTTAACACAAACCAGTTTCAGTTCTTTGCTAGTTCTGTGTTTTATTCGGCTGAGTATAATAGACCACCGTCATTACTTACCGAGGTGTCGTAAAAGGCGACTAAGGTGATTTGACTCGATGTGTTGTATTCAGCTGAATAGAATAGACGACCCTTTTCCTTACTCGGGTGTCAAGTTGTGCCCAACCCCACTTAGAGGGGGGATAAGAGCAGGAGAATGATGATGATTATGTTATTCTCATCTTCCTGTCCTTCTCCCACTCTAAGTGGGGTCGACACAACATGTTATAAACATGTTGTTACATGATTTGGCTGCGTTTTTACGAACGGCCGCCTGCCTGACGTCAACTTACCATAGTCGTATTTTACGACACCTCGGTAAGAGAGAGGGTGATCTATTCTACTAAACCGGATACCACACGGTGGGTCAAGTTACCTTAGTCGCCTTTTACGACACTTCTGTAAGAAACGAGGTTGGTCTATTCTACTCAGCCGGATACCACACGGCGGGTCGTCTTACCTTAGTCGCCTTTTACGACACCTCGGTAAGAAATGAGGGTGGTACTATTCTATTCAGCCGGATACCACACGGCGTGATTATGTTATTCTAAATGCTCTATTTATTCAACCAGAACAACCTTAACATACGAAAAATAAACGCCGCATGCTATCATAATTAATATTTCCTTAGTGCAAGTTTGCCGTTACGTAGCTATTTACGTTTATGGCATAGCTATTTCCGTTCACTTAATGTTTCTATAAATAGTTCTTGATAAGTTTTAAGTGTTCGATATTATTGAATTAACCTTATACTTTTCGGCAAAGGAAAAGCGCTATTCCACTTTTAATGAGCATTTGAAATAGAATACACAGCTGCGAGTTACGATTGTATGGGAATTCGGTTTTAATAGCGGAGTTGTTGGTGGCCATCAATTTGGTAAGAAATAGATGTACGGAACTAAAAATTGACACGTTTTCCGGCTTAGTATATGATACATACTGAACCAGTTCTCTTTATACGGATATAAAAAGCATACATATAAAAAAATATATAAATACGTGCGTTTTTAGTATCAGTGATATTAAATAAATTTCTAAAATTGTGCCCTCATATATAATACGTTCGCGTAAACTTAATTGTTACAATATACTCAATTATGTACCTACTGTGTTTTTTTTCTGTTTCCGAGGGAAAAAATAATTTTTGTATTATATAGTTTGTGTTATTTAAACTCAATTATACCATCATAATCTTCCTTCCCTTATCCCACTCTAAGTGGGGTCGTCACAACATGTTATAAACATGCTGTCACATGATTTGGCTGCGTTTTTACGACCGGCCGTCTGCCTGACGTCAACTTACCTCAGTCGTACTTTACGACACCTCGGTAAGAAAGAGGGTGGTCTATTCTACTAAACCGGATACCACACGGTGGGTCAACTTACCTTAGTCGCCTTTTACGACGCCTCGGTAAGAAATGAGGGTGGTCTATTCTACTCAGTCGGATACCAAACGGCACGTCGGCTTACCTTAGTTGCCTTTTACGGCACCTTGGTAAGAAATGAGGGTGGTACTATTCTATTCAGCCGGATACCACATGGCGAATAAACTTAATTACACCGAATGTTGTAGATATTACTTCAACGGATTACTCGTGAATCTAACCATAGATCCTAATGCTACAACTACGCTGATCAAAAGTAAGTATTTAAAAAATTCTGAACCGGCTGCTCGTCAAAACTTTTTTATTTATCTGTGACAGTAATATATTCTGTACTCGGAAGAATGGCTATTAAGCTTTTCTAGTTCTCCAGATTTAGATGCAAAGATGTCGGTATTTATCATAGACGAATAGATTCTGTATTACTGATATTGTGAATGGTAAAGTGGAGTAACGGCCTGATATTATCCCACGGCTGGGCATAGGCCTCTTCTCTCCGTTTTTGGCGAGAAGGATTGAAGCTACGACCTACCACGCTGCTCCTATGTGGATTGGTAGGTTACACATATCCACGGATTCTCTATAGATATGTATCTTTCCTGACGCTGTTTTCCTTTACTGAAAAGCGTGCGATAAATTGCAAATATCAAGTCTATTATGAATTATAATTTTATTATAACTCTGATGAAAATCAAGCAATCCAACGCATCTCCCTAGATCAATGTAACACTTTCAAGAGATAAATCATTGCCTGTTTGTAACACTTTTATTTATAATCCATCTGTTTTATAACAGTTTCTCACTTTTCAAGCACTTGACATCCATCGTCGAAAATGACTTCTTTAAGGAATTTCCACATCATACGATTTCGTATCCAGCCGCGCCTTGTAATTGTTTAGAGGTTAGTCCATCTAGTGCCGGCGTTTCCGGTGTAGGTTGCCACTATAACACTTTGATACATCAACGTCCATAAATCTATCAAATTTACTTCGCCCATAGCCATTTTAGCCTCAAGATTCGTTGTAGTATTACAGTCATCCTCTTCTATCTTTAATATTTAAATGACTTTTTTCGATTGATCTAGCCAAGTGTTATTTAAAAATATCGTTTTATCCCTGTTTTCGGGCATTAAAAAAATACAAAAATTTACATTGAATATATAAAACACTTTTTTTGCCGAAAACTGTCAAGTCAGCGTATCTTATTCGGGGAACGGGTGATCTCTAGAAATGAAAATGCCTAGGATCAATTTTTTTTTAAGTTTAAGTTTTTAAGTTTATTTATTTATTTATTTTGTAAAAAATTACCGAGCAAGACTCGGCCAACCAGGTGCCTTACTATATGAGAATAAACAGCTGTCTTAAGTCGTTCTCGCAGCAACTAAGAATGATAAAGTAATTTTACTAGAATCTATTCATATATAATAGAATCATTTGAAAAAAAAAACAAAGAAACAAGTGAAAAACCAAGTTCTGTTTACCTTGTAATCATAATATGACCTTAATATGAATACCAATTGTATACATTTAACCGGGTTAAATCATTAACAAAGGAATGCCGAGAGCTTTATATCAACAATAACAGTCTAATACCCGGTTGTAAAAGCAAAATATCGTTACTACGATAGCGAATTATGTATGATTCAGACAATTGATTGGATAGATTTATTTTGATCTTTTGATAAAGGTACGGCAAAGAAAGCTTTATGAATACATAGAGACGTTAATAAACTTCGCAAGTAATATTACAGGATTTTATTATGTAACTCAAAATATGATTGACTTGGTTTTCATTATGGAATTAAAATCAATGAGTATCAACATGTATATAATCATCAACAGGTTTAATGACTTAACAACTTTTTTTATTAAGCAAATTTAAAAAAAAATATAACCGTGAAAGCGTACTGACAGACATACTTTTGCATTTTTCGCGGTTTCGAACGTATGGAAATCAGTGTGCTACTAAGTTTTTCCCACGTAAATCCCAACCCCACGGAATTCTAGGGCAAAAAAGCTTATATATTTTTCCAAAACCTTCTGTATTTTCAGTGAAAGTACCATCAAAATCAGTTTAGGCAAGGTAATATTAACCTAAAACTTTCTAAAGAATTGCGCTAAGTGGATTTAAGGACTTTTAAGAACTTTGTTTCATAATAAGTAGAGAAAGAAGTACAGATAAAATAATAAACTGTGTAACGTTAAAAAGCCGATGCATTAAATTGTTTAATATTTACATTTCAACGCGTACCTTTTGCTGTTGAAAAATAAACCCGAGGCTAACTCCGTATCTCACAGAAAACACTGAGATTTGTTTAACCTGCCAATCCTCTAGATAAGACGTTGTGTATCTCATTTTCAAATGAGCCATATCAAATGAGTTAGAGTCAAAAGACGTTAAAAATATATTTAACAGCTAACGATATCAGAATTGATTTGATTTGGATATTAAAGTTGTGTCATGAAATTTCCAATCACAGAAGAAATGAAATAATAACGTTAGCAACTTATATTCACTCTCTAACATATTAGAGACTGTTTTCTCTACAAAACATATTTAAGATCATGATGATAGTCAATATGCAATGCATATTTTAATATATTGATCGGTGCCAAAAACCCAACGGTTTATGATCAAAACATAATCGGGGCGCGTCATGTGGAAATTTTATACAATTTAATCTGATTTACTACTGTCTGATATTCGACGTTACAAGGTGTATCAAAATATCGTGTGTGGGGGAACACATTTGTATATTTATAAAGAAAACGATATCACATATTTTTTATTATCTATGGCATAGGTCATGTACACATTTCGAATAATATATATGTTGGAGTATTGATACTCCAACCTTAATGCAATCCTTGTGCTTCCTGTTTCGCCATTTTTTATATTTAGTTATTAGTATTTCAACCAATAAACACAACGGCAAGGGCGACGTATCAGATATAAGTAAATTCAAAAACGACGCACTACTGATAGACAAAATATCGAAATAAATCTTTCAGTATTAAAAGCGGTCATTCTTTATTCGCCACTATATTTATTTGATTTAAGACAGTTATAAAATTTGTGTTTTCGCCGTGATAACGTCGTGTTAAGAGTTCATGAATAAGTTCCCGGGATGGATTCGAAACTAGTCGGGCTAACCCAAAAGCATAAGAATAACCGAAAAGAATAAGATGAACTCTTTCATGAATAAGTACCCGGGATGGGTTCGAAACTAGTCGGGCTAACCCAAAAGAATAAGACGTGAGTATAGCCGGTTTCTATCCATTAACTATCTATACTACTCACGACAGTTTAAATTTAAACTAAACATAAAGCTAATTTCAAAAATATTAATTCATTCTATAAAATATTTCTGAATGTTGTAATTTCAACAACAACATTTCTTACATGTTTTGTTCATATAACAAAGCTTGCCTAAATCTCCAATCCACGTGTTGCACGTGACCAGTTATCACGTGGAGATACTGCCCTCTGTCTGCCTTTTAGAATTTAGTAGGGGTGTGCCAATTATATAATCAAATATGGAGCACTTATGTTGAAATTATAATATGTTAACTATTGGTAAATAATGCAATGGGGCTCACCTATTATTTATAAATCATCTGTTACATCTACGTAGTCCTTCAACTACAAAACTATCTCACAGTCTTCCTGGATAATAAAATTTTGTAAGCTGCAATAAATAATGCAATGTATAATGGAACCTATGGATTTATCTAAACCTTTCTCAATTGGGAACGACCACTTAGCAGAGTTATTAAATTTTATCATGGTATTTTATAGTAATACTTTTATTTGTCGGTTGGCAAAATTTTGTTTGCTAGACCCGTTACTAACTGGTAAATACTTCTTATCCGCAAAGCATCAAGAGATGTATTTGTAAGAAGTTTATTTATCTGTAGGTAGAAATTTAAATTCAGACGAATCAAAACTTCAGTAGTAAAAGCTAGTTATGTAATTTAATTCTGCGATGAGATAGTTAATGTAAGAAATTCCATATGTATATAATATGCTATGGCTTATTTTATAATTCACACAAATGATATTTTATACATGCGTTCCATGTGGCCGGACGCTGTTAATGAACGGTAAACATAATATTGGCAACGCATTTAGGATTCGTATTTTTGGTTTTTGTTTATTTACATCTTGTTTCTACTTTAGGCACTTATAGGTAAAGGACACAGAACTCACAATGTGGGTGGAAATGATGGTTGTAATGACTCTAAGTGCGTTCGGCACAACATTTTATAACATGATGTTGCATGATTTGCCTATGTATTTTATGACCGGTTGCCAACTTGACGTCAGCTTAACTTAGTCTCCTTTTACCTCGATAAGAAATGAGGTTGGTTTATTCTACTCAGCCGATACCGTATGGCTGGTAAACCTACCTTAGTCGACTTTTAAGACACCTCGGTAAGAAATGATGATAGTCTAGTCTACTAAGCCGGATACTACACGATGGAACTTACATATTACAATATCACGGATAACTAACACGTGACTAATGACACACGTTGTAGAATTAGTAAAGATCCAATAACCTTACTTTTCTAAGCAAGACAAGATATAACACAACTTAGAAATCACGGCGTCCAATAATCATACTTATGACAGATGAGATTACAAAGTTTGCGACAAACGTTATGCCTGCATTTCACGATCCCCGATGATTATTGATCGTGTGATCGTCTATAATCGGCATGACCATCATCCAAGTGTCAACACGATCATTCGTATTATCATAGAATCACACGTATCACCAGCGATTTACTTTGATACGTGTCCGAAAAACCGTCAATTCACGGAATTTTTGCTAATTTCGAGTGAGTCGCTAGTGATTTATTATTAGACGCACTGCTGAGAAATGCCCCACTTGGCCAAACTTTTCCAGGTCAGGGGTGGGGGCTTCCGCGATTGGATACGTCCACCACCAACCTCAATTCCACCTGTCTCAATTCCAGGGTTGTAGGCGATCATAGATGATGATGGGCAAGTACAGCTCAGTAAGCTCTCAACACGATCGAGTTCGCGCTTAATCATCTGTAATCGCGGATTATGAAAAGGAACCATTTACGACAATCCTTTATTAATTAAAGCCGCTAAATAAAAAATAAACTGCTGAAAAAGATATTGTCGTCAATTCTGTTGCAAAAATACATTTACTTTGATCCTTCTGAGTCGGGCTTTCTTCATTCAGTGGTAAGGATTTAATTGGATGTCAATTAGTATCATATGTGTAAGGACAACGGATGTGGATAAACAATGTTTCGTTTGCAAGTCCTCATTAGCCTAATTTTAAACGCTTAACCTCATACGAGTCAGCCAAAACATTGGGCAATTTTCATAACTGGGTTGAATCTTATTGTTGGTGTAAAAAATAGGTCAATGTTTAGTTTAGAGGATTATGTCAGTTAATTGTAATATGTAATACTGTATTTCGATAAACTACTGATAGTGAAGTCGCTAACTCTAAGATGGTTTCGGAACATCGTATGTGTTAAGAGCAGGAAGTCAAGATTAGTTATATACTAGTTCTATTAGTTCAAGCTTGCTACACGTGTTCAGAGGCAAAATAAAATAAATGGTGCGGTTTAACCGATTAGTATATAACTAAGCTCGTTTGGATAATAGTTCGCTTTGCGATTTTGTCGTGGTGTCTATCTCCTGATGATATTTCAGTTGCGGGGCGGAGTTTGTGATAGTGAACCTGTGTAGTGCTTATGTATTGTGGTAGCGGTAGTGTAGGTTTGTATATGTGTTTTTAGGAATCCTGCATATATCAGGTATGTAAACGAATTGTCCACTCTACATTTAGAATTATATATATTTTCTTTTTTACTTCATCGAGGATTATAGCAAAATATTTTAATTATTATTTTTGGATATAACTGATTTAACTGCTATTTAAATCATTCAGTATACAGTTCAAGGTAAATTAGCCTTCATATGAAATTTTACTATAAATAAAAAAAAAAGTAGCGGCCTGTTATTATCCCACTGCTGGGAATAGGCGTCTTCTCTCCGTTATTTTAATAATAAACGTTATAAGAGAGAAGAATTGGAGCTAAGACCTACCACGCTGCTCCAATGCGGATTGGTAGGTTACACATATCTCCAGATTTCTCTAGAGAAATGCAGGTTTTCCTTCACCGAAAAGCGTGTGATAAATTGCAATTATCAATTAGACACATAAGTTTACTAACATATTATTACTATATATGTTAGAACAATATTCAGTAATTAATGAGCGAAAGTCTATTTATATCTGAGCTGTTATCTTAATAAATCTCAAGCTAAAATATCACACATGCCAAATATTGATTAGAAGTGTTCTAATAAGAAACAGATTCCCACTAAATATTATACTTGGAACATACTGGGGACTAACTGGGTCAAGTGTACTACGAAGAGTGGATTTAGAGTATAATGCCCGATTTAAAATATAAAAACCTACATTCACTTTAACGTAGCCCTTTCATCACAATCGTTATAAAACAAATAATCCTTGAAACTTCTTAAAAACTTCATAGACGCTACATTTTTCTATCACGCTGTACATTTGGCGTTACCTACTGAAGAGTTCATACTAATATTATAAATGCAAGAGTTTGTATTTTTGACTGTCTGTTGCGGCTTATCTTCAAGAGCAATATTGTTCAGATTTATTGTAATTGAAACTCCTCCCATCGCCAAACTAGTCAGAGAACGTGCCAAGAGGTTTACCAATAAATAGATGAAAGATTAGAATTTCAGTTCTTTTGTCAGAGAGGAAGGAACCCTGACAAAAGGACTGATCAAGGGCCTGAAAGCAAGATATAATAGAAAGCAAGGAGTGATAGATCGCTGACTGACTCAAGCATTTAGTAGGTATGGTGTCTGTAACACTTATCTATTTACTATAGAGAAGGCGAGGAGAGGAAAGGAAAGGTAAAAGAAATTAATGAAACTGGTAGAGAAAGAGGTTTAGTCCTTGCGAGTTGGACACTCCTTACCAGTATGGGCCAAAAGGGTCCGTCAGAGATTTTTCTTCCTTTAAACTTAAATAATAAAATAACGCCTTCCTTCTGCCCATATCTCACTCTAAGTGGGATCCCCAAAACATGCTATAAACATGTTGTTACATGTTTTGGCTAGTTATTTATTGACCGGCCGCCCGCCTGACGTGAACTTACCTTAGTCGCCTTTTACGGCACCTCTGTAAGAAATTATGGTGCTCTATTCTACTCAGCCGGATACCACATGGCGGAAAGGGATAACAAGAATATAGAATATAATTGAGGAGCATTTAATACTGCAGTCGATGAGGACGAAGTCGCAGGCGCGACTAGTTTAATATGAGTAATAAAACAACAAACAATGAACGCCTTGATTAATGTTGTAAACAAACGCACACACGTTCAAGTAGTAAAATATATTTTTGGAATAGATTCATTTCATAAAGAGCCTTCAACTTCTGTTCTGTATACAAAAAATTTTGTAAGCGATGAATGAATGCAGTAAAGATAATGTAGTGTTGGATCGCTGACATGCACTATATAACTTTAAAAATCTTTAAGAAATATTACATTCAAACCTGTATAAATTTGAATGAAAACGCAACAAACTTACAAATTTCCACTTTATCGAAGGGTTAACTACTCCAATATTTTTAACATATGTAGGTATATGTAAAAATTTATTACATAAAAACATATGTCCATTTCGTAATATGTATTTGATTTTATAGATAGTCTATATTCTTTGATTTTACAGAGTAAAAAGCATCTTTTTTCTATTGTGTTTAAATTATCTTTAACAAAAAATGGAGTGATAACTATGATATAGTCATCACTCCATTTTTTGTCATCCATCCATCGTCCTCCTGCCCTTATCCCAACAAAAGTGGGGTCAACGTAACATGTTTAAACATGTTGCATAATTTGGCTACGTATTTTACGACCGGCCGCCAGTCTGACGTCAACTTAATATAGTCGAATTTTACGACACCTCGATTAGAAAGAGGGTGATCTATCCTACTTAGCCCGATACTCGGTAAGAAATGAGGGTTGTCTATTCTACTCTGCCGGATATCACACCGCGTAAATTAATAATTATATGGGACACTTACACACACGATCGTCCGTCCCCAAAGTAAGTAACTTAATACTTGTGTTATGGTAGACAGAAAACTGGTGAATATACTTGGCCCTCGGCGGGAATAGAACCCGCGACCCGCAGAGCTTAAGGCAGGGTCAATATCCACTGCGCCAACGGGCCAGTCAAATGGAATGATGGCAATAACCAGACTGAATCTAATCTATAGTGACGTGTTTCCTTATAAAATATAATGCTTGAAAAAAACAAACATTACACATATATTATTGCATTTATAACATTCCAATTAAATTAAACAGAAAGCAAAAGCAGAATCCACAAATTATATTGTAGACAGAGTATAATAAATTGTGCTTGTAAATCGAGATGCTAGCTCACATATTTCGCTAGATAATGTCCGAGCTGGGGCCACAGCTTCCAGGAGGCGTTCACCTCGTGAACTAAATATAAATCGATTCACATGCCCGGTAATCCAGCACGGCTCATAATTATAATACATTATTGATAGTATACAAATATTAAAATTATAGAAGTCTGTATGTATTTAAACTGGATTAGAAAAAATCATCTTGCCGCCCTTATCCCACTCTAAGTGGGGTCAGCACAACATGTTATAAACATGCTGTCACATGATTTGGCTGCGTTTTTACGACCGGCCGCCTGCCTGACGTCAATTTACCCCTGTCGTGTTTTACGACTCCTCGGTAAGAAAGAGGGTGGTCTTTTCTCCTAAACCGGACACCACACGGTGGGTCAACTTACCTTAGTCGCCTTTCACGACACCTCGGTAAGAAATGAGGTTGGTCTATTCTACTCAGCCGGATACCAAATAGCGGGTCGACTTACCTTAGTCGCCTTTTACGACACCTCGGTAAGAAATGAGGTTGGTCTATTCTACTCAGCCGGATAACACACGGCGGGTTGACTTACCTTAGTCGCCTTTTACGACACCTCGGTAAGAAATGAGGGTGGTACTATTCTATCACACGGCGGATACCACAGTTGGGCAATTGGAGCTTTATCCCACAACGCAGCAATGTAAATTGGCTAGTTTAATCGTAAATCATTTATATAATAACTACTGAAATTTAAATTCATTTTTCATTATATTAAACATGAAAACAGGAAATTTTCATCAAAATAGAAATGCTAAGCATTTTCCGTGTTCGTGATCCAAGTAATAAAAAGTTTTGGTTTAATTATTGCGTAATAAAACTACCATTATATAAAATTTTGCTCTTGTCGAATATATAGTTAAGATTAATCATTTCTTACCGCGGTGGCGTAAAAGGCGACTAAGGTAAGTTGACCCGTCGTGTATCCGGTTGAGTATAATAGACCGTCCTCATTTCTTACCGATGTGTCGTAAAAGGCGACTAAAGTAAGTGATCGCCAGGCAGACGATCAGCCGTAAAATAGAAAAATCATGTGACATGTTTATAACATGTGTCGACCCCACTTAGAGTTGGGTAAGGACAGGAGAATGCTGATAAATGATGACTTTATTATATTTAGGCTATATTGTCTTTTTTTCACCATGAACTCGTTACAATAATGAAGATTTTTATGATGAGGTTATGATTTAGGAAATGCGGTACTTACGTAAAACAAACTATTATGCTATTCGTGTTATTCAAATCTCGTTCAGTAGGTTTATGACGTTAATTGTAATCTTTTGGTGAATGTTGACTAAAAGAGCCCACAAGAATAACACTGAAAATGTCTTTGATGTGTAAAAACTCTACATCAGTACACAACTACCATATATAAATTTTGTATCTTTATCTTTAATATTTAAATGAGCTAATCTTGCATAAGGCGGAAGTATGCATCTCTCATCGAGAGTTATATATTTGTGCCGTTTGCAGTTGTGACCCTAGGACCATGGAGTCAAAGTGAAAAAAAAAATTATCCATTTTAACACCACGGTTAATTGCCTCTTCAGGTGACAATGGGGCTGGCTCCTTTTTCGCACAAAGAATCAGCTTAGCGATTCAGCGCGGAAACGCTGCCAGCATTCTTGGTACCATTCTACGTGAGCATGATTTATATAGTCCTAGCGTGTAAGTAATTTCAGATAGATATAAATTATACACTTTTGCTGTATATAAAAAAAGTCAAAAAAATATCTTGTATCATTATATATAATCTGAATTTCGGAAACGGCTCCAACTATTTTCGTGAAATTCATTATGTAGAGTGTTTCGGGGGTGATAAACTGATCTAGCTAGGTTTTATTCCAAAAAATCTTGTTTTATCTTAGTTTTCTGGCATTGAAAACTGCTAAAATATAAATTGAATAAAAAACTTAATTTGTGAAGTCGAAATAGCTCAGTTGGGAACAGGCGGACTAAAAAAGTAAAAATATCCGGGTTCAAGTCCCAGATCACCCAGCCCTTTCAAAGTTTTTTTTATTTTTTTAATTGCAATTTTTTTAATATCTTTTTAAAAAATTACCGAGTTAGACTCTGTCACCCAGGTACTATATATATTTATTTATATGTTCCTTGGTTAAACAAGTCAAATCAACGAAATGTGACAGTATTGCTTATATATACTATGACTTAATACTTGAAATTTTCATATTCGAACTATTTTTGTAATACAAAAATAATAATACAATTATATTGCTAAGGAATGCTTTGCGATAAGTCGTAGAGCTTATATCCTGATGATGTTTCGGTTACGGGGCGAAACGATCGCTGTCATTGTCCTAGTGAATGTATGCAGTGTTTGTTCCATACTTCAAGGTTACTACATGTTACTTATGTAAGTACCGTGGAATTCTGAAAAAGTACTACTTTTATAAGTTATCCTTGTAGGTATGATGCTTTATCAGTCTACAATAAATAAATTCTTTAAGAACACACTTATTTACCATGTTGTAATTAAGGAAGTCTCGAATTACTGTGTAAAAGGAGGCTTTATCAAATTAACCCCAGTCCTTGTGTTTGCCTTGTGTAGGAGAAAGAATTAATTATAAGGTAATTTTCTTGAAGGGCAAACTTCCTTCCAATTCGGGTAGCGGTTAAGGAAGCAAGAAAATAAAGGACTAATATAAAAGTCATATAAAATAAAACAGTCTAAATGTCATTCAAAAATATATCACTAATTTCAAATAATTTTGTATAATTTTTGGTAAATATCTAACAGAATTCGCTGCTGCTTAATTTTTTCGCTCCATTGGTTACTCAGAAATAAGTATATATAAACAATTGGGTCGGATAAAAAAAAAATTATATGTTAAAAATAGAATTTTAGCCGCATGGATCTTCAATGTTGCTCAGATACTAGTAAAGTATGGAAAAATATTAAAAAGAAAAGCAAATTATTTTATAAAAAGTTTTATTCTAATACTTTTACTTCAACACAATAATTATATAATACTACAATATAATTACATAGACAAGAATTATTCAATACTATATGCAACATTGTATATTATGTTGAAATCAATCCATAGACTAAATTTGAATTTTGTGCACACTCGTTTGGTTGCCAAGGTTTTAAGGATAAGAAATTGTGTTTAAAAATTAATCGCGTCTTTTTAATATGATTTTGATGCGGATAAATTAAAGAATGTTTGTTAATTACGTAACAAGTTTTTATTATTATATATTTAATATTACATAAAGTCTAATGCGCAATAATACGTTCATAACAGGCTAGCAGACGTTTTACAATGTGCTATGATTACAAACTATTTTCAAGTTCAATGTTTGTGAATACACCCACATAATCCGCATTGATCCGAACACTAAAGGAGGATCACCCACGCCGCGACTCATCTAGCGGTTGGATATAACAATGATTTACACAATACAAATCGCTCTTTACAAAAAAAGTCAACCAACGCAAATGACCTTTCTTTTCCTTAAGCTCTTAATTTAACAAATTGACATTTGCTATAATCAATTAATAATCACAAATTCGTTCCCACCTGATCTCTAGTATACAGTATAAATAGCAGATATGTATGGAGTCGGGAGCAGATACCTAAATGTTATATGCTTTCGTTGGACAATATATTGATTGAATTTAATATAACTATTTTATCATCTAATCGAAAATTTTGTTATAATTTTTATCAAATTAAATTATCATTCTTCTGCCCTTACCCTACTCTAAGTGGGGTCAACAAAACATGTTTTCAACATCTTGTTACGTGTTTTGGCAAATTTTTACGTCCGACCTACCAGAGTCATAGATCAGGATATGTCTAAATTTATGTACATGTAGAAATTTTATTTATAGGAAAACTATTTCTTACTCTAAAATTTCAAATATTTAGTTTAATGTCCTAATTTATAAACCTATATAGTTTTTACATATGACGAAATCATAATTTGATAGTAACCTTATTTTTAGTCCATGCTAAGAATTGGTAAGAAATGAGGGTGGTCTATTCTACTCAGCCGGTTACCTCACGGCTAAATATAAAAAGTTTATTTAAAATGTATTTACTGTTAGTATAGCTTGGAACAACTATGTGAATTTCAACACATTTTTTTTCTTCTTTTCTAATGATAAGAATTTTCGAGACTCAATAATTGAAATAATAAAATTCGATTATAATTTTAAATATAATTAAGATGTTATAAATAATGTCTGTTATTTTCCGACAAAAAAGCTTTTAGTAAAATTTCATGTTCCTACTGTTAACAGACGAGGGAACGAGTTCCCTCGTCTGGAGCCAATTCTGGCAGCAGCATCAGATCATGCTTATCATAAACATGCATTGTCATGCTTATAATAAAGCTTTTTTAATAAAAGGCTTTACATTTAGGCATTCACTATACAACCTATGCTTTGAGCGCAAAATGTCTTTCACGTTCACGAAATTGAAGCAATTCTTCACGTGCTACTTAAAATTGTTTGGAAGTTTGTAATGTTGGATCTGATATTGGCACTATAAACATCTCGACAGGCGGTCGGCAGATATTCACGTGCCTGAGGTATTATATTATTA
This sequence comes from Morpho helenor, assembly GCA_029227775.1. Taxonomy (NCBI): domain Eukaryota; kingdom Metazoa; phylum Arthropoda; class Insecta; order Lepidoptera; family Nymphalidae; genus Morpho; species Morpho helenor. The sequence goes on from JARGCU010000025.1 coordinate 13,877,902, forward strand.
TGTATAGATCGAGCATTTGTTTGATAATGTTGAAAGGAGCTTGTTATTATAAGGAACGTGACTCGTAAATGGGTATACGTATTCCAGTAAACAACAACACATTATCTTAATATGTATAATTTTCTGGTTAAGACTTCAGAATAATAAAATATAATTGATATAATTATGAAATAATGATCAAAATTTTTAAGATCTAATTTAGTAATTAATATTAAAAGAATAAATAAAGTTGACATTAATAGCTGTTATTTACTTAATTTTCGTGGCGCGATTTTGGGACCAAGGGTCGGGAATAAAAAAATTGAGTGCCTTGAAAAACAATTGACACAGTAAGTATTGTGTTGGTTGGTTGACGAAGAGAAGAATCTAAATAACTAAGTACATATTACTAAAAATACCCCCTGAGCGAGATCTGAGTTGAAATTTTTAGAAGTGTAATAAAGACAATTTATTATATTATTATTACTTTTGCCAAATTTACTCATTAAAAAATGAACGTCTTTTTTTTTTAATTAAGAAGCTTTTATATATAAGAAATATATTTTTGATTATATATACAATTATATATTTTTGATACATCAACCAAGACCTACAAATATCTCCACTTTTCGTACAGAATTAGCTCCCTTCTGCGGCGTCAATAATAAAACTTTGGCAGCATCCGGCGTTTTTTTTCGACAGGTTTTTATTTTATTAACTGGCGCCAAACATAAATAAAACTTGACATCGTCGCAAGTCGCGATGAATTTACGACGAATGTTCTCAACAGTATATGAGAGCATCTACTCATCAAATTTATACAGAATCAGAGTGATAAAAACAATAATTTATTACACTGTATCTATGTTTCCACCGAACCTTCTATCAGCGGCGTAATTACGAGCAACCACATCATTACAAGATTAGTAGTGAAAGATCTACATGACTTTTTTATTGGAAATCAAATTACACTTAAGTCACTAACTTATCACGCGAAAATAGAATTAGCACCAGCCTGTTATTCATGCAATCTACGAATTAACATGTAATTAATTAAAAACTAATTAATATTCTTTCGTGTCTAGGATTTTCAATCGCAATTTAACCATTAAGGAGAGAAATGCAAATGCAAATTGAAACCATGTTATTATTATTAAGCATTCCTCATTATGCGTTATTTTTTTCAAAACAAATCGTCGGTATTTCACACTCGACGGTACAAATGCATTAAGACTGATCCAAATCAGGTTGAGCTTGCCTTTCTATTTATTATTGAAATGAAACACAATTTGCGTTCAATTTAGCTGCGAACTGAGTATATCGTGAAGGTCGAAATGTTAAACAATCTGTATTTTCTTGGGAACAAAAATATACGTCTCAGGATCTTATTTTACTAATCTTACTTTAGCTTCTTTGTATTCATCTGTCATTGCCCTTTAAGGATTTCACTCGGTATATTTATCACTAAAAAGAAATTGGAATTTATACTTCTTTTAAATGGATATTTTAAAATTTTATCTCTGGCTGACGAAAAATTTACTATAATGCAAGTCGCGTGGTATCCGGCTGAGTACAATAGATCACTCTCATTTTTTGTCGTACGAGTCGTACAAATGTCGTACGAAATGTCGTACAAGGTGACTAAGGTAAGTTGATCCGTAATGCGGTGTCCAGTTGAGTAGAATAAACCAACCTCAGTAAGAACTGAGGTGTCGTAAAATATGACTTCAGTAAGTTGGCGTCAGGCAGGCGGCCGTTCGTAAAATACGTAGCCAAATTATATGACAACATGTTTATACCATCTTGTTCAGACCCAACTTAAAGTGGGATAAGGACAGGAGGATGGTGATGATATTTTCTGTCATCCGGACTCTGATCTACTCAACAATAATTACCGAAATGAAACGAGTAACCAAGGACGCCTTAACACTTATCTCGTTCAGATTTTAGATTTAGTACTTGAGAGTTGGAAGGGGTTCATAACAATCTACTTTTTTTGGTCGTACACCTTTGATATACTATAAGAAAAATTGCTAATTGTTAAAGTATTGCTAAAACAATTCCCTGGATGCTCCACAATTGAAAAATACTAAAGCTCTCAGTTTTGCCTAGTACATCGACGTATGAATGACAAAATGATTATGTGGAATTTTTGTTTGTTTCAGCTAACAAATTCACGTAGCCATGAGGGACGAGCGTGCCTGTCCCTCGCGCGTGCGCATCGCAGTCATTGGCAGCTCCCGAGTTGGCAAGTCCGGTGAGCAAAAATTCACCACTATTTATTATTCAAAAGTCAACATTCCCGTGTATATATAGATTTGATTGATACGAATATTTCTACGCATGAATAAGATATATATTTACTATCAGATATTATGTAAAATAAATTGTGAGTATTACACACTGAACAAATACCATTACCGACTGATGGATATAACATTTTAAAATAGTAGTATAAATAAGATAGATTAGACGTTAGAGGCGTCAGAAGAATCTAAACTATTGTGAATGGGATAAGCTTATTTTAGCTTGGTATAGAAGCTTCAATTGTACTAAATTTCATTTATAGTGCTCCAGCGAATAAGCCATGAAAGCACAACAGACAGATATACAGATTTTCACATTTACAAAATAAGTCTCATTTTACATTACTAGCTGTACCTTCGACTTCAACATAAAAGTTCTTCCCGCGTCAATCCCAACCCCGTAGAAAATCTAGAATAAAAAGTAGCCTATACGTTTTTCCACAACCTTCTCTACCTTCCAGTGAAAGTACCATCAAGATTCGTTAAGCCGTTCTGAAGACTGTAGTATACTATTAACCTAAACATTCCTCATAAATTGCGCCATATTTTAGTAAAAATGGTACAAAAATTAGTTACTTAGATTTTGATAAAATCGATCACATACAAACAGGATTTGGGGATTGTTGTATAATATGTAACTATGTATATGTGTAAATGTTGTTGTAAATATGTATGTAGATATTAGTAAATTTTGTTATCTTCTTTAAAGCTTAGTTGATTGAGATATAGAGTCGATTGTAAAACCTGTAGGTGTAGACCATGGACGTATATCGATTACGACGCAGATTCCTACGTAATATAATTCTACGCCAAAAACAAATTTCAGCAGGACGTATTTTTAAACGACGCTCGTATGTTTCCGGTAATAATTGCTAGTGTGTTTATATTTAAAGAACGATTTGACAAAATACCCGCCGAAACGAATAGTTTTCCAATTGATCTCTGCGATCTATATTTATGGAGGGTAAACTTATAACTATTTATTAAAGATTTTATACATTACCTATATTATAGCTCTCATCCAATGCTTCGCTATGGGACACGGATACGGGATGGAAAAAAATTGAAAAGTAAACTCAATTAGATCTCGACAACAGCCTCCTTTTAATAGTTATTTTAACGGTGAAGCTAAAAACGATTGTGGAATTTTATTATAGAATCGAACCAAAACTTAAACTATACGCACTTTTGTAACGCGCAAAGAAAGAGCCGCAAGCTTATGTCGATTTCTACTACGTCTATTATATACACGCTATTTTATAAGAAATAAATCTTTCTAATGCGAAAGTATTTGTAGTGTATGCGGGTTGAGATGTGTAACTTACCTTGTATATTTATATACAAGACACATATTATATGTATTACATACACTAACTCACACTAATACTGATGTACAAAGAAACATACACGGTCTCATGATGCACCACGTTAGTAACACGAGAGTCCTTGGTGAGAGTGGACGTGAACATGTGGTTACTTGTTAGTGCGTGTTTGAGCCTGTGCTATATCATACAACATTAGTTTATAGACACTACAGTACTCAATCTCTCAAATAATTGGAAATTAAACCGTGTGTGCTTGACAATCACTATATCTTACTGCTTGAATAACCTATGTCGTAATTATCGGCGTTAAGTACAAATTGCAAATTTGCAATTAATTTTTGGATCCTAGGGCAGGATCGCGTTATGAGTCTTTGGTCTTCACGGCCTTTTAATATAAAGTTATAACTAGGGCGCATACCCTCACACTATATAAATAAATTAACAATCATAACTTTGCAACATCTTGTGTGTCCGTAGATCTTTTGACCTAAATGACTTTCAGCGTCCATCATAATTTAAATGGCTTATAGTCTGAAAATACTTTCGGTACACTTTTACTTTTATCACATTACTGAAACTTGAAACTATAATTTAAAATATTCATCTTAATCTTAATGTATCGCTTAATGTATTTAAGACGTTGATATAACCTCATTAGAGTAAAGCGATATTGTGTTACATAGGATACAAAAGTTTTTTATTTTTCAATCAAGGCGAAAAATTATAAAGTGATAATATGAAATTTAGAATTTAATGCTGATAGTACTGTATTATTGACCCCCGCAAAATAAACCTAATTCTAAAAATGATGTAGTATAAATTAAAACAAAATAAACTTAGTTCTACGATTATGTACCCTTTAATGGTTATTATGTTAATAACTATTTAACATATCGGGCTTGTAATATCTAATATCTAAGCAAATTTTCAACAAATGATGTGTGGAAGATGTTTTCGCCAGTAACTATGTGTATACAATTACGTAAAATTCTGAAGAAAATACTTTAAAGCTTGAATGAACATCCGAAGCGAATAAACTATGCACTTTCGCACCACAAAATCTGGCAGAAAACATATGCGGAAGAATGTTCGCGGGTCTGATGGTTTTATATTCCTTACAACAAGTAATATTTATAATGTTCATAAAGAAATGTATTTATATGTTTTGAAGTTTCAAACTAATATGTTCACTTCGTAATATGGCTTAATATAATAATCATGTTTATACAAAAGGTGATGTTTTTTATTACCAGTGTATAGCGAACATTGACTTTTCTTTTTCTGTTTTTGATAAAATGGATTCTAAACCAAGTTTATTATTTATCAATGTAAATTGATTAAATTTAACTATAGGCTATATTATTACACTATTTACGCCGGGTGGTATCCGGCTGAACAGAATAGTACCACCTTCATTTCTTACCGAGGTGGCGTTAAAGCGACTAAGGTAAGTTGACCCACCGTGTGGTATTCGTATAAGTAGAATAGACCACCCTCTTTCTTACCGAGATATCGTAAAATACGAAGCCAAATCATGTGACAGCATGTTTATAACATGTTGCGCCAGCCCCACTTAGAGTCGGATAAAGGCAGGAGGATGATGACAATGATGTGGACCCGGTATTGATATAATAATGTGATAATCTTTTCAGTGATCACTCGTGCGACTTTGCACGTTCCTTACTCATATGTTTTCAGTACATTTGCGTCGAATATATCTAATGCCCCTGAACACCGAAAAACCAAATGTAGCCTTAAACACTCCACAACTATCGATTTGTTACAAATATGAGACTACAAGCGACGCAGTGAATAACTTATATAATAATTCGGAACATGGCGCCTTTAACATCGTAACTCTATCTACACGTTTATATTCTATACAGTTTATTTAAAGCAAAACAGAAATTAGGGTAAACTACCCAATTATTGGCACTTTAAGCAATAGGATACAAAAAACATGATTTAAATGTCTTTTTTTCTTTTTACAAAGTTTTGATCATGCGTTCAGATTAATTAGTATATTGTATGCATTGTATAGAATATATTTCTAGCAGCATTTTTAAGCATATTAGAAAATTAAACACGTTTTTTCCAAAATAGACCCATACACCATTTATTGACACCTTTCGTCATATTATTGGCACGTATTCATCCAATTATTGGCATACCGGTGACAATAATAGAAATCAATGAAACATATTTTTGGCATTTGGTTTAATTTAACCATTAATCATATTAATTGCGTTTACACCTGAGTAACTCAGTCTTCAACTTCAACATCAGTAACACAGGGTCTGGTGAGAAAGAAATTAGAAGGCGCATAGGCATGGCCAAGACCGCAATGGCACAGTTACATCGCATATGGAGAGATCGTAACATCTCACGGAAAACTAAAGTGAGACTTGTACAATCCTTGATTTTCCCGATTTTCACCTACGGGTCGGAACGTGGACCCTGAAGAAGGCTGATCGTGACCGAATAGACGCGTTTGAAATGTGGTGCTGGCGGAAAATGCCACGGATTTCGTGGACTGCTTACCGAACTAACGTGTCTATTTTGAAACAATTAAATATTAAGACCAGACTCTCCATATGCCTAAAAAGAGTGCTAGAGTTTTTCGGCCATATCGCCCGGAAGGAAGGTGGTAACCTGGAGCAACTTCTTGACACAGGAAAGGTTGACGGCAAATGCTCTAGAGGCCTTAATCAGTTTATCAAGTACCTAACTATACTTTTATTCTTCCATTTCAGATTAAAAAAATTCAATTTCTTCTTTTAGAAGTTCCTTAAAAGATCTTCTTATTGTTATTTATTTTCTGATTTATAATCTACGAGTGGTTCCCTATCTGTATTTATGTTATGACCAAAAATGCTTTGACCTTTTGGCCCATCATTTCTTTTATATGTTCCTGAAGTATCAATGTCTATTCTCTGTTTTGTTTCAATTCTTTTTGTATTCATTGTACAAGAGTTCAGTTGCATCATAACAGTGTTTGGTTTTGACATGTTTCGTCACTGTTGTTGTTGACAGGTGTTTACCATTTTGAATGTTTTCTTCAGAATATTGTTTTCGTCGTTGCACTTGTCCCCCAGCATTTTTCTTAATTGGTTTTATAGGCATTTTTAATATACAAAACCAATTATTGGCATGTTATTACCAATTATTAGCATTACTATTAACAGTTGTTATTACATTACTAACATGGGGCCAACTTTTGGAAATCTTATAGAAAACACGCTGATTTCCATAAATATGTCTAAATAAAATACTTTATGGTAATAAAAATAAGGTTCAAAAGCAATTAAAGTAGTTGTAACTGAAACCAATTTATTGGCAATGTGCCAATAAATTGGAAATCAGTTTTATTATCATACCAATTATTGTCATGGCAATAAATTAAAAACTCACAGTCTAAACTGCAAAATACTAACAAAAATACTTAGTTTAGGTTGTACTGATCTATAAACATACAAAGAATCATGGATAATCGCACTAGTTTATCATAAAAATAAGTGAATCAGGAGCACCTTCCTTAACAAAATGTTAAGAACTAGGTGGCGTAACAGAAAACTTGCTGTAACTGAAATTAGTTTGAAAGTTTAACAGCCTTTTTAAATATTTCACTATTCAGTCTTTCCAATTATAAAAGATACAAAACCAAGGATTGTTTTTTTTCTCGGCGTAACAAAGATTACTAAATAGTATTCTTAATTTTTAAAGAAAAGTTTAAAGTGCCAATAAATTGGGGGGGTGCCAGCAATAGGTCATGTTACCCTATATCTTATTATTTTTTATATATCCGAGATGATACTTTTATTGCAAGGTGTCGCATTAACATAAAATTATTGTTGCTAAATCTGAAGGTTCTTATTTGTCCTTCCTTCCTAAAATGAAAGCAATATTTATATCTCATATCATATAAACAATCTATTAATATTTGCCTGCTAAGAAAGCTTTTTTGTGGTTAGATAATATCCCTTGATATTATGTTTAGACCAGTTCAATACGAATAGGGTGGCATTTTTTTCAAATTCTTTGGTGTAAAGAAGTTTTCTAACTATTAAATAAGGTCCAAAAAACTGCCGGGGGTTTCAAACAGTTAACACTTATCACGGATCTCTCGCTGTTCCACTCAAACATCAATGACATAATATATTTACAACAGCGCATTTGTGGTGAAATAGTTCCTTAGTCAAGGAAGTATTTTTAACATCCTTGGTCAAGGAAGTGTTTATACATAGCAGTATGTTGTGTGTATGGAACCAATTTTTTTTTGTATGAAGTGATGCCGAATTTAATTTTCAGAATCTGACCTTACTTAACGGAATTCCTTTGAATAAATGCTGATTTTGAACAAAAAAGTGTGAACAAAAAGTGCTTAAATATTGAAATAGTCAAAAGTAACTGACGCTCATACAATCATTCATTCTCCTGCCTTTATCCCACTCTAAGTGGTGGTCGGCATAATATTTCATACACATGTTTTGGCTAGGTATTTTACGACCGGCCGCCTTCCTTTTTATTGCCTGCGATTTTATTTCGTCGATGCCGAATTTAATTTTTAGAAACAGACCTTACTTAACGGAATTCCTTTCAACAAAATAAATGATAACTGCTTAAATATTTAAATAATCAAAAGTAATTATCGCTCATACTATATCGTCAATAAAAAAAAAGAATAAATTATATGATTTGGATAAACTAGTCGTATTTCTATTTTTTCTGAGGAAACATTACTCATCTGAAAGTCATTCAAATTACTAAAACACGATAACTCGACCTAGAAACTTATTACATAAACTATATGCATACCAATGATCCATTACACTGGCTGATGTAATCCTGAGTGTTTTCTTTAACAGTATCCCAACTTGCCACTGAACCCATCAATCTTACTTCTGGTAATATATTGCACTTTGGGATTTTATGTCGGTCGTATAAATGAAAACTGGGTTTTAACAAAGTTTTTCTTCGTCGGCCGAAATACGTAATCACCGCAAATGTGATCATTTGCTTTGTAGAGCTATTTTTGCTTATTGTTTTTACTTTTTTTGTAATAAACACGTATGACTTAAGTCATGCTTAGTAAGAGGCCAAAATCTATATCTATACTTATTATAACACAAAGTCCCCAGAAGCTGTCTGTGTGTATGTGATCGATTTTCTTAAAATCTACTGAACTTATTTTTGTACGTTTTATACTAAAAGATGCAATTCTTCCGAAAGGTTTAAGGTTATAATATATTAAGGTTATCTAATTTCTATTAATTAAAGAGGCCGCGAAAACTTAACCGCTGGGCTTTAGTCGCGTGTGCCGCGTAAACCAGAAAAGATACACTAAAGTAATGTACAAGGCAATTGTAGATCTACAAGTATACTACAATAAAGCCCGGGACAGCATATGTCTTTTGAATATAGAAGTAGTTATTGTCAACTGACTTCTATATTTAAAATTTTGATCCGGGCAAAATTTTGTGACGCTCTGATTTCCATGCAGACAAAGCTGCCATTACTAGTGATATCTATGACGTAATGTTCGTCTAGAAGGTGCACATAAACTTTTACCTTAAAGGCACTCCATATTTTGACTAAATGTATGAGAAACAACGAAGCGTTTGGAACTGTATGGATTATCCTTTGAATAATGGGTGTTAACCCATAAAGTGCCTAGCGATCTGATGATAAAAAGAAAGGGAGAGGAAACGTAAAAGATAGAAAGTTTCTGTTATCTTAGTGGAGCGGCGCGGGATCCTGGAAGGATGCAAGATGAGAAATAAGAGTGGGAAGTGGACTGTATTAAAGGGGATGGTTCTTTGCGGTAAAGGGAAAAATGGCGGCGGTGAAGAACTATATTTTAGGAGCGGAATGAAAAGGAGGCACGCTTACCTTGTGTAATTATTGTCCCGGGCACAGGATAATCGGCAGGCAGTTTCTGGCACTCCACAACACTCACTAAATTTACACTGATTAAAGAAATGTTTTAATTAGTGCGCGAGCGCAGCGTGTTCGTCGCGAACGTATTTCAACAATCGAGTGCCGCCCTCTCTCGGCGAACCGCGTGCGGTGATAAGTAAGCGTGCGAGGAGGACGGGACTATATGTATGATAGGGAAAGAGGTATATAGCGGTAACTCTTAGCTTATACTTTTTCTAGCAATTTAAGCCCCTTTTGACTGAAAGTTATTTGATATTAATTACGCCAATCTATGTCAAATAACAAAGTGAAACTCATTTAATTTTATTATTGTTTCAGCTCTAATCGTAAGATACCTTACAAGAAGATATATCGGCGAATACCATTCAAATACAGGTTAGTAGTAGAGAACCTTAATGAACTTTTTTAGTCACCTTTCAGTCTTTTTTACATCATATTCATATTCAATCCCTTCTACAGCATTCGTTGCGATTTTATGTACAAATATTGTTGCTCTAGAAAAAGATACAAAACTTAACTTGTTTTTTTATATTATAAACTACAGCAAAAGTAATATTAAAAATATTTTGCTATAATCCGCGATGAATTTATCACGGAATATTATCGTCAATAAAATAATCATTATTAATATATTAATCGCGGATTATAGCAAAATAATTTCATTATTACTTTTGTATTATGGATCTTCGCAAAGTTACGCCTAGTTCTATAAACTGATTCGCATTATTATTCAATTTCTTATTTTTAATCATCAAACGCTAAAATGCTTTTAAACTTTTTTTTAATCCCACAAAGAAAGACATTTAACTGCCGCTTTTCTTTATTTATGATAGCATTAATCAAAATTTATGTCCACAGATTTATTGTATAGACAAACCGTGCCAATAAACGGTACTCCGGTTGAGTTGGAAGTGATAGATGTATCTGGCTCCAATGATGACAAGTTTCCGGCAGAACAGGTAATTTTATTATCTCTCATAATAATATCCATCAAATTCTAACTGTCGTAGCATTCCGAGCTTCAAGGTAGTACTTGATATAAATTTTAAATGATCACAATAAAATAGACAGACAAAAGTTTTATTGCATTTTCTAAATTACTGAATAGATATTTGGAATTTCTTATACACAAAATGTGGATTATTAACAATATAACAAGCCGTGTGGTATCCGGCTGAATAGAATAATAGAATAGTACCACCCTCATTTCTTACCGTGGTGTCGTAAAATACAATTAAGTTTTCTATATTAATCCAAATTTAAAAACAATTTCAAAATATTCTTTATTCAAGTAAACTTGTAAACAAGTGTTTCGAATCGTCACCTCTACTGCTGGTTTGGGTAACTGTTCCTGCCGAGAAGAGCCAGCAAAAACTAGGCGATTGCTCTTTTTAAAACATAATTCTTATAATAAGTTACATTGAGTCATTACTATCTTGCACATGATAGAGGAGTAGCTATATCCTCACATTCTTGTCATCTTTATATTTCTCAATAGTATAGTAGGCTTTCTGTATATGCCTCCCTAAAATCTACATATTATATTTTGTCTTTTCACATTCCTATATCACACCCCAAAACCAGGAACTGACCCTGATACTCCTACTTAAAAATATATATATATATATTCCTCACATAACTTTTTGTCACGTATCCGCTTTACTTTAAAGTAAGGTCTTATAAAACAGAGAAATCATAATAATATGCTATCAAAATGCCCATTTTATATAAATGAAACTAAAAACGAACTTGTTATTTCTATTACAATACCACATCAAATACAATTCGCTCATTTAATGTAGGTTAATGCAGTACGAAGACCTTGTTGAAACCCAGTGATATTCACCTTCAAAGACCCAATAGGCGGCCTTTGGCACCCCTAAGCAATAATAACGGTACTAACTCATGGAAAGATTAAGGATATTTATACTACTATTCTTTTAGAATAACAACAATAATTTTCCGAGGTCAGGTCGTTATGGGTGCCTATATTAACAAACAAGCTTGAGATTTTATTTCGCCATTTTTACAGCTACACTAAACCGCTGCTTCCGTGTATCTGTGCCATAAACAAATGTATGAATAAATCAATTTTACGCCAAGAAAAATGACATCTACTTTCCTAGTAATCTCATAGCTATTATTTGTATTTTCGCCCACGCTACGTGAAACCTGTTATGTTAACTAAATAACCAGGTTATATTATATTTTCATCCAATTTAAATAATCCCAGAGGAGATATCAGGCAGTTATCAATACCTTTTGGATAAATAAAAATATGGTTGTTTATGGGCCGTAAACAAAATCATAGATTAAGATGAGACTGAACTCGTTTAATGTTCTGGCAAATGGGTTAATCGTCGCGAATATAATACAAATGGCAAGAGTATCGAATACGTTCCAGTGACCTGAACCACGCGGTGTGAGTCATTTTTGTTTGTAGTAATAAATGAATAATTGTACGGCCGAGGTTGTTACGTTTGAATGTTTACGATATTGCCATTCTTAGATTTCTGTTTAAAAATAATGTGAATACGAAATGCGGTGACAAACTTAGTAACCTAAAGTTTTTTTTTACGTAGGTAATGAAAGTAGTTTTACACGTTTGTCACCTTTAATTGTTATTGTTATTCATTTTGGATTTAATCATTTAGATTAGAAACCATATTTGTTTTCCTATTTTATCTGTTGACGAAGACTATAATGATTATGATATAGATAATCTATACCTACGAGTACTATTTTATTGGTATTTTTTTTCTATAATTATATGCAACTATTGAAACAACTTTAACACAGTTGGAATTTGAGTTCCAAATATACATGCAATGATAGAAATAACTTGAATTCGTTTATGAGGAGGTGAATGAATTAATAAATAATATTATTGTTTAATGTGGCAAGTTGATTTCAAAATACTTGCAAGTTTACGTACCCAGGTTTGGCGTAATATAACTCTCAACTGCTTTTTAATTTCTTTAACTCTTCATATTACAGGCTTAAGCTCCGCAATAACTTCCAAAAGTAAACAAATATGGAAATATTTAAATCGAGAATAGAGATGTTAAATAATAACAATATGTATGTATATATTATTAAACTATAAAAGCTCTCGTATAACAGCAATATATGTCGATGATAAAGTAACGCCTGAGCCTTGTTATATAATGTCCTTGAATGTGAGATAATGTTTATCGATTGTTAAGACTGTCTAGCCGGCGACAATGTGGTTTTACGCACAAAACTACACATCATTTTTCTTTGCGTAAAGTAATATTACGTAATTATATAATATGTTATAAGTCCCTATCATATTAAGACATACTTACTTGCTGGCAACGGTGGCAATTCCTTCAAGGCAAGACCCTTCAGCTCTGGGGGTCGCGGGTTCGATTCCCGCCGTATGCTAACATTTTTCTTAATACACGTTGGTTTAAGAAGCAAATTTGATTCTTTGAGTCCGGGTGTATCTATTTAAAGTTATGTAAATATAATACTACAAATCCTACTAATTTTATCAAAGCGATAGTTTGTGACTATGGATCTATGTTTATTACTCTTTCACGGAGAAACCAATCAACCAATATCGATGAAATTTGACACAATTATTCCTTATATATCGGGGTAACATATAGGCTATAAAAATCCTGTTAATTCTATAGGATGACATTGAAAAGCGCCGTCTATTATCAACTTATCACGTGACAACAGTAAAAGCTGGTATTATTAATATTAAAGCTTGCATATCTGAATGTTCGTCATTCAATCTTAATAAAAAAACAGTTCAACAGATATAATAACTTTTTTATGGTTATCAAATTTCAGACAAAAGGAATGGCAGTCAAAAGCTTTTGTTAAAGATAGATCGAAACTTCTCAGTAAAACTCAGTAAAAAAACTATGCATTGTTACATCTGAAAAATATTAAACACCTAAAGGCTTTTTGTCCGTGAATTGTTAATAATCTATATTATCTTAGACTCACATTAGATGATAATACATAAAAATACTATTTTCAAAAATTTTCTTATATATTAGTGTACCAAAATTTCTATTTATAAATATTTAATGAATATAATAAATGAAATCATTCATCGCGGATTATAGCAAAATAATTTTATTATTACTTTTGTATTATGGATCTCCGCAAAGTAATGCCTAATTCTATAAATTAGAATATAATAAAATCATCAAAAGACAGGTACATACAATTAGTGTCAGAACAACATTGATCCACTTTAGACTAATAGGTGTCTTATTGATCTAGTATAGATACAGCACTTAAATCTATTTGAAAATAGGTTAACCTGTCAGGATGTCAGAGAAAGTGGCAACTTCCGTGAACGGAGAACGTAACGAAAGTGAATCATATTTTGGAACACGTAAAAATGTAGTGTGTTGTCTAAATTTATTACTTTAGATACATTAAAAGTAAAGGTTTGTTACCATCCTATTACTAAACAATAGGCCTCCTCATTCTATATTTGGAAAGAAGCGTTGGAGCCAAGACACTATGCTGCTTCAATGCGGATTGGTAGATTACAAATATCCCCCAGAATGCAATAGAGATATACCAGTTCCATCACGATGATTTCCTTCACTGATAAACGTGTGATAGATTGCAAATATCAATAAGAAAAAAAAGAAAAAAGAGTTTTAAAAGAAGAACTCATAAGTGCTTGCTCGTGGTTGGAACTCGTGACTCTCCCGAGAGAGTCACATGGTATTGACAACTGGTAAATATATACATATATAATTTTAAATACATACAATACATTAACTAGAAAGATACAGACTCGAAGAACCAACAAATTGTTTATAGAAAATGTTGATCGGCGGGAATCGAACCCATGACCCGAGAAGCTTAAGGCAGGGTCACTACCAACTGCGTCAACAGGCCTGTCACAGTAACAGTAATAAAAATAAACATAATAAAACTATATATTTCCATTAAATTCCTAAATATACGAAACCGCATTGCAAGAACGTGGAGGTTACTCTCTACCCTTCTTTCCAAAGAAAGTTGAGATCGTTATAGATATCTTTTAGTCTATTATGTCTATTATTCTATTATATCTAGTCTGGTTTTATTTATCATAATTTAATGTTGCTTTTCCTATATATTAAACAATGTTTTTGTTGTTCCAGATCCAATGGGCTGATGCATGTCTCCTGGTTTATTCAGTAACAGACCGAAGTAGTTTTGAGTACGCCCAAGAAATTTTAAATACCCTCAAAAGGACCCCTTCTCATGGCAGTCCGGCACATGGCCCTGCTTCAGCATCATCCGGCATGCCCCTTGCTTTACTAGGAAACAAAACAGATTTGGATCATTTGAGACAGGTGAGATATGCGCACTATCATATAAGTTTCAGTAAGTAATCCGCGTATTGCCTAAAATTTCAAAATTTAACGAGATCATAGAATATTATAACTCTGAAATTAGTTTTCTAGTATTTTTATACCTTTATTTCATCTTTGAATTAGCCGCGATGTTTCAGACGGCGTCGTTATTCGCAGATGAAAGTAAATCCGTAAAATGTTTATAACAATATTACATAAACCAAGTATATATAACTTTACCATTACAAATACTAATATTTTTAAGATGTTAAGAAACTTTAACACTTAGAAAGTTTAACTTAACTTTTTAAAAAGGCGGAAAAAATTGTCATTGGAATTGGCTTAAAAGATTAAGAATAAATAAACTATATATAGGGCAACCTCAGTCAATGTCGTCCGTCCCCAAAGTAAGAAATTTAATACCGGTGTTATGGATTATAGATAACTGCTTAATTTATACAACTATAATTATAAAATAAATACATATGTACGAAGAACTATCAATTTTTGTCTGCTCTGAACGGAAATCGAACCCACGAACCGCGGAGGTGAAGGCTTGGTTTGATGTCACTTTTAATTAATATAGAATAATATCGTTTGCACTCCCGACGTTTTCATATTACTATAAATTTAATTGTTATGGTTGTAATTAACTAAACAAAACACGGGCTGTTTCTAAAATTACAACGAACTTAAAATCAACAGTTGAAGTGTTTGCAAACATAAATTGAATAACCGATGCAACCGAACAAGTGTTATATAACCGTGCATGTTGCATAACCAGTTCAAATTGTTATGGAGTTAAAACCAAGTTTAGTGCGCATTAATATGGAACATAAATCAAACATAACACTAGATTTGGTAACTAAATCATAAGATCGGCAAATTTTTAATTTCCGATATTACGTTACTGTATTTCTAGGTTAATCGGTTACAAAATATGCTACACTAATCAAGTTTACTGCGACTAATCTAGTTATAATCCTAAGTTGGCTATTATTTTATTCCAATCCTATTGCGTAATTAACTAAATAAATCCAATAAATGCTAAGACCTATATTATAAATAACTTATCTATAAAACCTATATACAGAAATAGTATTGACAGTCCCAAAAGTGTGAAACTAGAAATCCATTCTCTTGATTATACATTTTATGTCCTATTTCTGTCTGCCAAGGCCTAATTAAAGTTCTCATCCCACGCTTTTGTCTGGAATAACATGTAGAGTCGCTGAGGCGACGGCTCGAGTCCTTTTGCCTATTGTTCTTTGAGATTTTTAAAAGAAACGAAAATACGAACAATGCCTTTTTATTATTTGACAAAATAAATTCATTTCTTCATGACAATTCACTACCGTTTTGTATATTAAGTCGTCTTTTGTTACCTATTTTATTTTGATAGACCTTATGTTTTTTCAATCGGCCAAGTTTTGAGGTACGAAATTCTTTACTGAACCCTTGAAAATATAAAATAAATACATCATATATCATATATACAGAAATTAGTTAATTATTAATTTTCCACACAAAAATTTTAATTAATATGGACAAAGTTATCTTCTTATCTGATTAAAGCAGACATGAAACAAAGGTCAAAATGCTAATCTAACATTTACAATATTATAAGTACGCCCCCGTAGTAACTTTGACTTATTAAATAATGAAATATTAATAAAGAAAGATAATCTTTAATATTTAAATGCCTTAATCTTGTATGTATGTACATATATATATTTTCGGAATCTCAGAAACGGCTCCAACGATTTTCTTGAAATTCAGCATGTAGGGGGGTTTTTGGGGAGAAAAATCGTTTGGATCGAATCAAAATAATTAGTTTTATCCCTGTTTTTGGGCATTAAAAAATATTATCTATCTATCTATCTCCAACTACCTAATTATTTTTTCTTAATTTTTTTGGAAAAAATTACCGAGCAAGGCTCGGTCAACGAGGTACGATATGTATGATACGTATCTTGCACCAAGTATTTATTCTAAGCGCATATTGTCTGGAATATATTCATATTTAATATTAGATAATAATAGTAACAGAAGTTCTAAAGTTTTGTTTCTTTGTTGCAGGTGCCTACAAAAGAAGGCCAAGCTATAAGCGCCGCCCACGGCGCGTCGTTCAGCGAAGCGAGCGTAGCTGATAACTCAGGTGACCTTTACCGATGCGTCGACCGCCTACTTGCCGAAGTCCGCACTCCGCAGAGGACGAGAAAGTTTTCTGTAACGAAAATGCTAGGCTCTCTTATAGGTAAGTTAGTTAACACAAAAATGCCATAATTTAAGCAGCGATTTAAAATATATTATTTAATATTGTATAAAGTGCTATTTCATGATAAGCTTAGGCTAATTCGTAATGACGTTACCTGATGGTATAGTCCCGCGTTTCCCAACCTGTGGTCCGCGGACCCCTAGGGGTCCGCGAGTATATGTATGGGGGTCCGCGGTGTCATCTCTGGACCATACATAAATCGTTAATTAAATGCAAAAAGGCTGCAAAACGAAATATCTGCAAACTAGTTTTATTAGAAAAATGTGATTTAGGCACACAATATTTGAAAATAAATACCTAATTCGTTTTTTTGATTTTTATTTTGATAAGGGGGAAAACTGTGGTATTGATTTCCTATGGGTCCGTAGACTAAAAAAGGCTGGGAAACGCTGGTATAGTCTATCTATATATTTAAAAGAGAAAATTTATATGTATGTAGACTTCGAATCAGCTAGATCGATTTTAATCAAATTTTCAGGCAGTCTTTAGATTACCTCAGCGAATAATCTTATAAAGGTAAAGGAGTATATTTTTTGTTTCGAATGTTTTTTTTCACATTTCGGAATTCGAAAAGCTAAAGCCACAGCTATTTGTGGCCTGACCGCTAGTATAGGATATAATAGGAATAGAATTTTAACAAGAAACTAAAACTACAATGTACTGAACCAATTGGACTCACAGACACTTCACTCACACACACAAGCTCCAACACACGCACGGATTTACCAACATATTTTCCCTTATGTATTAAATGTTATGGAAGAGCGGGGCCTCCTGTTACAAGTAATGAAATACTAGTAGAAATACTAGTAACTTACTAGGACGGTCCCAGATTCTGTGTATGATTTCAGGAAATAAATATTTTTAATTTTTTTGAATTGGTTGCTTATTATCTCCTTTTATTTCTAGGTGGAGCAACAAATAACAACCACACTACCCGCGGCTCAGTAGTAGCGTGTCCCCGTGTACCAGCGCCCTCCAGACCACCACTGGCGGCCGCCGCACCCTGACCGGCGCCAGAACCGACCCACCGTGCCCGATGACGCCTAAGGGGCGCCGCTTGTCTCGTTTGCCTGCCAGTGCCGTCGCGATTCCTGTCACCCTCGCTATCATCTAAGTAATAAGACTTTTATGTGAGCAGTGTGTGCTTAAATAATAACCAGGAACTAGTGTTATTTATTAAGAATGTGGTTAAAAATTCTTAAATTTGTAAGTTTAGTGTAAAAAAAAAAAACTAATGAGAATATTATTTTGCTACAATCCGCGATAAAGGATTTATCGCGGATTATAGCAAAATATTATTCTCATTAGTTTTGTAATATGGACCTCCGCAAAGTAACGCCTAACTCTATAAATTATTTAAGTTTAGTGTTTTATGTTAGCCGTGTGGTATCCAGCTGAGTAGAATGGACCACCCTCATTTCTTACCAAGGTGTCGTAAAAGGCGACTAAGGTAAGTTGACCCACCGTGTGGTATCCGGTTTAGTAGAATAGACCACCCTCTTTCTTACCGAGGTGTCGTAAAATGCGACTGAGGTAAGTTGACGTCAGGCAGGCGGGCAGTCGTAAAAACGCAGCCAAATCATGTGACAGCATGTTTATAACATGCTGTGTCGACCCCACTTAGAGTGGGATAAGGGGGGAAAATGTGGTTAAAAAGGCTTACATTTGCAGCCTAGTGTCTTACGGACTTTAGTTAGTTACTTTAATTAGTATTACTATCAACATTGCTTGTAGTCAATTGAGCAAACGCAAAGAATTACCTTCGATTTAATTCCAATATAATACATTTAGATAAATCGAATTTGTACGAATTCAGTCTTTTAGATATTGCTATTAAATGTATATATAGGTCAGTCGCCTTTTCTACTAAATGTATCGGCCTTTATTAATATATAAAAGAAAATATATATCAACGATATATTATTTCAAATTATAGACAAGAGCGTAGATAGTTTTCAAAATATATATGAAATTTGTGTTGCATACAATAGTTAAGCGGTGGTGCATTTTGATAGCTTTAAAAGCGCGTCGCTTAGTTTTGCACTAGTAGTTATACCTAAAATTATTGATATATGTGTAAATAACATTTTAAATTAAAGTTACATAAAGAAAATATCTTAATTACACGTATATAAATTTATACGGAAAATCTTGACAATAATCATATCATAAACTCCTTGATAAAGTAAATATTTATGATGATGTAACCAAAAATGTGCCAAAGAGGTAATATAATATATATCTATGTAAATTATTCTTTTCAAAGTTCAAACTATAATTAATAAATTACCTAAGTTGTATAAATTTTAGAATTATAAATGTCAGCATTCGTGTTAGAAATATAGCTAAAATTTTATATTGCAAGTATTTCGTAGCTATCTTTGATTTGAAAATTAAAATATAGATTGAACAGAGGTGATTAAATATTTGCTTAAATATCTAGATTATCTGTAAATCAAGTATTTATTTCACATTTAATTTTTTTTGTAATTTATATCTATTAATGTATATTTTTTTATAATCGGCAGGCCTAATTGTAAATACAAAGAGTCTAGAGTAGGAAAATTATTCGTATTAGTTAAGTGTAGCAAATTTTTTTAGTAATCTTTTATACTTTTACACAGTATTATTATCTTAAGTATAGATTTAATCAGAATCAGACGATTACATTCGTTTTTTTACGTGATTAATTAAAGTCTAGATTATAATCGGAGGTGTGGTGGACAAAAAATATTTTGAATATCATAAAATACCTAAATGAAATTCTAAATACAAATTTATAGAACCTAAATCGAAATTCACTGATTTTGTTTATGGAACGTAAGAACATCATAAACAATTACATTCAAATCTAAACCTGTAATTTAGACTAAAGACTCATTATTATCGATGTCTTTGATTGTTTATGATGGTATGAATTTTGCTACAGTCATTTACATACTTACTTTACTGTAAGCGTCTAAAAGCAAATGTCTAAAATGCCATAAGATAACTAATAAAACAAAATCAATTTTAATTGTTGAATTTTCTCAATACTATTCTATATTTAAAATAATGTATTTTTTGTTTCTTTATTAAGTTAAAAAAAATATTTTGAATTTCATAAAATACCTAAATGAAATTCTAAATACAAATTTATAGAACCTAAATCGAAATTCACTGATTTTGTTTATGGAACGTAAGAACATCATAAACAATTACATTCAAACCTAAACCTGTAATTTAGACTAAAGACTTATTATTATCGATATCTTTGATTGTTTATGATGGTATGAATTTTGCTAAAGTCATTTACATACTTACTTTACTGTGAGCGTCTAAAAGCAAATGTCTAAAATGCCATAAGATAACTAATAAAACAAAATCAATTTTAATTGTAGAATTTTCTCAATACTATTTTCCATATTTAAAATAATGTATTAATTTTTCTTTATTTAGTAAGGTAGAAATCTACGACAGGTATTTTTTGTTTTATCATTTCCGGTGTTAGAAAAACTCTATTCATTTTAATTATTATAGTCATGTCTAGTCATTAGGTATAGGCTGTGAAAAGACATTGTAGATTGAAATGCGTTTGGTTTTGGTTATTTTTGTATGTTACGGATTATCGGAATATAGTTTAATTATTTCATAATAAATACCAAAGAACCAAATATTTAATGTTATGATTGCTGATTTATATATGTGTTGAAGAATATACATTAGTTAATTGATGTTAAGTAGTAATTTACAATAATGCAATTAAATAATTGATTTTTATAAGAAAAATATTAAAGATATCACAATTTTTATAAAAGTGATAAACTCCTGAAGTTACGTTATTGGACCAATCAAATAATAACAAATTTTAAATTTAGAAAGCCTATTGTAGATAATGACAAATGAGATATTGCATCTAAATCATAAACAATGTAAAATGAAATATCATTATATTTATTCAGTTTTAACAAAAATAAAGTGCAATTTGAATCAAAATGTACTTGCATTTTGAACGATGTATTTTCTGATGAGAGAGTGCGATGATTTATATAAAATAAATGAGAAGAGAGTAAGATATGAACTGATTGAAAATAAGTTGTAAATATTTTTATTAATTAAATGTTCAATTAATAATAATTTTTGTTTTTTTTTCACCTTAACTACCTATAAGACAATCTTGTGAACAATAGTTCTAGTAGTTAAAGTAAAGTTATAAGCATGTAATAGTTAAATAAAACGAAAATTAACGTTTGCATTAAGATATTAATTAACGTTAAACGTTAAAACTGTGAGCATTCTGTTTTGTCAGAATCTAGAACAAGAAAACTTCGAGGCTAATAATAGCCGCTAGATTTGCTTAAAACTGAAAACTATTCAACACGCTGTGGAAATGAAAAATGGTTTGTATATGTAAGTAACTTAAGATAGATATAACTTGTACATTTTTGCTGTAAATAAAATGAAAAATAAATTATTTACCTTGAAAAAAGCTACATATAAGATATTTATTTAGCAGAAATCTGCTAAATGCATATTTAGCAGAATTTTCCTGATAAATGATATTACTTTTTAAGAACAATATGGATGCTAGATACCGTACTGCTTGCGGCCCCAAAGATATTCCAAAGTTGCCTCATCGTAATTCGTACGATGAATTGTAAGCAGCACTCAATATTAAAGTTTTAATGTAAGAAAACTTTATAAGGCCAGTGTATATATGAGTGTGCAACTCATAATTGCCACGTATTGTAACTAAGTACTTATGCTTTTATTTATTTTTTGTACGACGTATTTTTTTACATCACCAGGCGGGAAAAGCTAGTGCAGAGACATCATGAAGTTTGCGATGGAATTATCTATTAGCTTCATTGTTTATAGATGAGTAAGTCTATAAGAGTCAGAAATAGTCACTTCTTAAAGTGACGTAAAGACTATTGTTATGATTATAACAAGTCATCATGCTGTCGAGTTAGTGGTAGTGTGGCAGCTTTAACCGACAACAGACAAATGCCAGCGAAAATGCTGTGAACTGATGATGCTCAACTCAGAATATATGACTGACCAACTCAACTCTGCAGGTCGCCGATTCGATTTCCGCCGAGAGCCAACATTTTCTTTGAACACTTTATAGGTTCTTCGACCTTGTGTGTATATTTGTATTTAAGTATTTCTTTTTTAGTAAGTATTTATTTATTTATCCATAACACAAATACTAAGTTACTTACTTTGTAAGTGGTCTACTTACTTAATAAGCAAGTAATCTGATGATCACATCGAATAAGCTTTTATAACCGCTATGCTAATACGTAGACGGTAAAATATTTATAAGTATCTAAATTTCCTTTGTTTCTCAAAATATTCAACTTGTTGAGCAACACACTTGAATAATTTTAGGGCTTGTTATCTTTCAAAACATTATCAAATTTCCTCGTTGTTTCATCTTATGGAAATCCCTGAAACAACAGATGTAAATCTATTATGGATGATTTAACACACCGAAGCTCGTCTGAATTTAACCCACTTACAAAATTGCTGAATAAATTATATCAAAACAAGATAATGCCTGTGTGATTCCATTTAAAATGTCAGTGACCGCTCTTCAACGAACATTTGTATTCTCTGTTTTCCTTATAATAAAAGATGTTTACCTAAACGCCGTGTGGTATCCGGCTGAATATAATAGTACCACCCTCATTTCTTACCGAGGTGTCGTAAAAGGCGACTAAGGTAAGTTGACCCACCGTGTGGTATCCGGTTTAGTAGAATAGACCACCCTCTTTCTTACCGAGGTGTCATAAAATACGACTGAGGTAAGTTGACGTCAGGCAGGCGGCCGGTCGTAGAAACGCAGCGAAATCATGTGACAGCATGTTTTGACCCCACTTAGAGTGGGATAAGGGCAGGAAAATGATGAAAAGATATTTACCTAACGTTGTGATACAATTACTAACTTTTTACGTAAGAAATCATAAATAATCTATATCTACTTATTATAAAACAAATTCCTCAATAGCTGTCTGTCCATATGTGATTGATTTTCTCGAAATGGACTCAATTTTTTTGTACTGTTTTTACTAAAAGGTTTTCGGAAGGTTTAAGTTAATAGTGCATTACGGTTTTGTGTAAATTGTGTTGAAGGAGTCGCGCAGTTCTGATACAACTCGCCAGCTGGGAGATTTCGTCGCATGCGCCGCGTAACAGATACACTAAGGTAATCTAAAGTCAGCGAAAGCATGTCTCTATTCCTTATGGTTAACTTAAACTTACTACTTTTACGTTTAAATACCCTCATTTCCACATAAGCGAAGCCGCAAGCATAGCTAGTAAAATATATATTCATGAAAGATTTTTCAATCGGAATTATTTAAACGTAAAGTTTGAGTGTGTGAACCTCAATGACTGAACAGTACTAACACTCTTGGCAAGGATTCATGGATTCATACCCCGGGCAACTTGCTTCAACGTATAATAATTATCAAAATAAAAGGGGCGACTTTTATTTTGCTGGACGTCGGAAAAAAACTGGTTGTGAAACATTAGAGATTTGTCCGGAATGACTTTTCTTAAATAATTGTTTCGTATTGAGAACAACAGAGTGAAGAAGCATTTAAAAACAATAAGAAGAAACCCTGGGCTTTTTTGAGTTTTGCCGTGCTTATGAGATTTAAAAAAAAAACTTCTACTTACTTTTAATCGATTTATCTTACTCAGTTCATTCGATCAATCGATTGAGTCGATTAATCTTACTTTTAAACGCCATAAAACATATACACAATTTATTATGCGTTTACCATAAGACAAACATCATGTTATTTTTCTATTTAGATAGACATACAGACTTTTCTAATGTTAGTATGGACATAAGAGAAAAATTACAGAGAAAAAGTAAAAATAATAAATGTATTATAATTGAAGTATTGAATTTTATGATCAGTATTTTTACCTCGTTCAATAATAATAAGTTCTCTATTATTTACCTATACATTTGCTGGCAATATTTTGTGTATAATATTATATTAACGTGAATATTAATTATACAAGCATCATGACCATAACACAACAATAGGCGCACCGATTCAGCGGGTACAATAATATAAATCACATTCGCATCCCGAACAATGTCGGAGATCAGAGGGGTGCGCGCCCCAGCTGCGTGCCCCGATCGATCCGCGGACCGCCTCAACTTCTCGCCGCACAGCTTCACTGTATGTCAACGCCGTTCCAAATTCAAACGTCCGTCAAATTTCCAGCCAATGTGTATTTAAATAATCATAGACAACCTTTTTTTAATCTTATTAGACCTTTACTGAATATTTGGTGTTATGTGCTAGTTATTTTTTATAATGGAGGGGCGGAGGACTTGGGATGGAGTGCCTCTTGGTGAGTCGCACTCTCCTCCGCAGTCGGTCCCGGGTAGACGGACGCCGCTTGGTGCTGTCGGCCTCGGCGGCTTTTATATGCAAGGAGGCCAGCCTCCGCCTCCGCAACATTGTTATCCTACAGATGAAAATCAGCCCGAACCTGGAACGAGTTATGGTCAAAGGCAAGTACTCTCTTTTTGCAATGTGTATTTTTTTATTTTATCAACCGAATACGCATGCGCCAAAAGGTATATTATATATATGTAAATAAAAGATATTTCGTACTATATGTTATTGTTGACGATATGTACTAAAATATTAGCGTAGAACATAACACTAATGTAACATATATCTACATATCTTACATTACAATTTATTTAATAATACCGTTTATTGTTACTCTTCAGTGTTCGTCATTCTTTTATTAAGAATATTTAGTATATTAAGCTATATTTGTTTGCATTTATATTACAGTAAAATTTCACAACTTGTTTTTTTATTAAAAATTATAAAAGTTATAATACGAATCTAAAGAACTTTGACTGATTTCAGGAGAAAACGAAGTTGACATATTATTTGTATTATGATGGTGACGGTTTTCATGGGTTACAGGAATCATCAAAGTTTCAGCATAATAACTTATTAAAGAATACATGTAACGTATACCTCTGATGGTCGCAAAGTATCTTATACAATGGCGTTGTCTTGGATTTCACCAGTCTAAACTAATAATTTTGACTAGCCCGATGGCGCAGTGGGTAGTGACACTGCCTACAGCTCCGCGTGTCGTCAACAAAATTACATGATGTCAATTTTGTGCAAGCTTAATCTCAATGCACGCTCCCCTTTATTTCTATACCGAATATGACAACAGTGATTTGCAGGTTACCATTTCTTCATCGTCTTTAAAGTCATTAAAAAAATGTGTGTATGTAACACATATTTCATGTAACATGAAGTTGTTTAATTTTAGTGTATAGGTTATTAATGGATTTTGGAGTCTATTATTATTAGGTATTATTTTATGTACAAATGTATGTACTTGTTTTATATGTATTTTTGATTTCAATAAAATAAAAATGCATTTTGAATAGTAAACCATGTTACAAATTCAAATTTGGAACCGATCTGGTCAACTTGTAATTGTAATTGATTCATTATACAGCTTTTGATTTTGCGACCAAGTTTCGTGTAACGTATCTAGGCCGTAAGGCAACATATGGGTGTACATTAAAATATGAATACCACTATAAGGAATATGTAGATAAACGTATGGCAAACGTAGGGGTAGAAATACTTATAATTTTACCCCTTTATTTTAAATACAACCCCGTGCATTGTTGTAAGAGTACATCGTTCAATCATAGCCCTTATAACGCTCCACTTCACCATAGACCATAATCCCAATTTATTTGAAAATTGAAAACTTCCACAGTGGCGATTTTAAATTTAGAGCGTGTTGTAGCTTATTATAATTTAAAAAGGATTTTGTGTCCTTTAAATCACAATTTATAAAGGCAAAAAAAAATAAATTTAAAAATATTTAGAAATAATAGTAGAATCAGGGAACTTTTAATTTTAAAAAAATTACTACGAACGTGATACCAAAGCAATATTTAAAAAAAAAAACATTTTTAGGCAATTTTCATTCATTTTCCATAGGAATTATGTTTGTTAAGTCTTAGTTTAACACATTTGAAGACAATTGGCCGAAAGGGAAGTATTTAATATGAGAAAATATTTTATTTTTCAGACCAATAGGGGAAGGTAAATCAAAACAAAAAATACGCCAAGGGAAAAACGTCCGACTAAACATAAACGCACGAGAGCGAAGAAGAATGCACGATTTGGTAAATATTTTTGAAAATATTTTATATCCAATGAAAGACACTATTTACACTTCATATAGTAAAAAAATATATATATTGACCTATACACAATAAAGTACCGTTTAGATTAATCTCTTACTGGAAAAAAACTGTACTGTTTGTAAAGTCTTGACGGCGTAATAAGCATTTGTTTCGTAACAAATATCCTTTATATTTAAATCCATGGAACCTCTGATTTACGTAAAATTGCGAGTCTAACTAAAGATTTCAATTCATCATAATGGTTAAGGAAAACTTTGTCCTAAAACGATTTAACTATAAAAAATTTTGAAAATTTAATTTACGAACCTGCATCACGGTACAGTAAAAACATATTTAGCATTACTAATTCATAAATAAATAGGACACTTACACACACGGTTGTCCATCCCCAAAGTAAGTAATTCAATACTATACATACATAATTAAATACATATTTAAATACAAATATACACCCAGGCTCTAAAAACTAACAAATTGTTTATAGAAGATGTTGGCCCTCGGCGGGAAGCGAACCCGCGACCCGTTGTGCTGAAGGCAGGATCACTATCCACTGCTTTAACGGGCCATTCTACTAATATAAATATTAATAATAATATTATGAAAAATTGCCAACTAAATCAATAAAAATACTTATTAACAACAAAACATATTTATAAAAAAAATTACGGCCCCTACATATAACAGAAAATATAAATATTTCAAGCACATTGGCTTAAAACCTGAAAGCCTAGTAAATTTCTTCACATTCTGATGAATTACGCACAAAACAAATTAGCATACTAGAGCAAAAGAATATAAGTCGCTCCGTCTTCCGAATATTGTCTTAAATAAACACGTTTTCGGAATACGTTTCAAACATAACCATCTGAAACCGCAAATATTCTAATCCAAATTCTAAAATTTGAAACATCAATCCTATCCAATCAAAAAATAAAACAAACAATCGAAACACGAACACAATAGAAAATAGAACTCAAGAATGCAGAATCGATTAGAAATCAAACGAGGAATCAATGTTTATACTAAATCTGCAATGTTTATCGTTGCTCATAAATTCTTCAGATTGCTCGGAGCTATTTTAAAAATAGAATACAAAATTATATCACACAGTTACAAATATATAAAGAATTAAATATGGCAACATCTTATCAAAAAAGTTTATAATTTGAAACTATTATCTAATACTATAGATTCGAAAGTGTTTATTTATTTATTTATTTTTTATGAAATAATTAAAAGATAGTGTGGCATCCGGTTTAGTAGAATAGACCACCCTCATTTCTTAACGATGTATCTAAACGGCGATTAATTAAGTCGACCCGCGGTGTGGTAGAATAGAATAGTAGGACTAAGTTAGTACGACTAAGGTAAGGTAACCCTGTAACTAACTCCACCTTACTCGTCTATAAAATATAATTTATATTACTTAACCACCGCTAGAGCGCTCGCACTCCAACGGCGTAATACATAGAAACGCGCCGAAGGCGCTAGCACTATTAATATATATTGGCTCGTGATTCGTCTAAGTGGCTAGGACCCGTACTACGTTGTGTTTTGTAATAACTCAAATTCTTTTAGAGCGTCAGAGGCTATGTGTCCGTCAATCTAAAGGAGTCAAATAAAACCTTAAATAGAATAAAATAATGTGATAATAATCACATTATAGTTTTATAATAATATTTCAATATATCATATTCTCTAATATAGAACGAGCCGTCAGGCCCTACATTCGTAGTTTGTATCGCTTTGCTCAACAGAGAGGTTCATTATCAAATATCATTTGTTATAATATAAAACAGTTGTTTGTCATCAGTTTAGAGGCGTAAAGTAGACAAATTAATATAAATTATTGAATATAGTGTACGATTCATGAACAGGTTTTATATTTATCTAATACAAGAACAGGTTTTACATGTACTCTACATGAACAGACTTTATATGTCCAACAGATATATATTCGTTACACGAACATATTCTTATATGATCAATACATGAACGGGTTACTATAAAATTTGATAAAAAAATGCGAGACATTCAGATAGTTGAATGTCTCGCGAATGTCTTATGTTACTTCATAGGATATGTTATAGCCAACAGAAAGATCACTCACTCGATCTAAATACCTAACCCTTAAACAACTCCGTAGAGAAGTTTAATCAATGTGGTATCTCTCTCCCATCTATTATATTCTTCCGATTTGGAAAAATATAAAAAGAGAGTGATAGTCAGTAGCTCCGCACCCGCTACCAACGGTGAGCTCCGTCCATAGGATATGAGCCCCCCCCCCAAGGGGTACCTGTTTATAGTGCGCCTGCGGCGTTTGATTATGGGATAAACCCATTATTGTCGGGAGTCAACAAAACCACAGTTGACATATTAGGCATGAGTGCCTTGGTGTATAGTTGAGGACCGAAGCCCATATAATAAATAGCCGGAGCTATAAAATATGGCATTAGCCAAAGGCACAAGGCCTGGTAAACTTTGATAATAAATTACCAATTCTGTCAACCAGCGCATGTCGCCTGCACACGTCGTAACGGTGCGTTCTATGGTAAAAACCACATACAGTATAATACGTATAATACGTATAAAGTCCACAAAGTGGAAACCCATCGAGATGGCAAACATGTTGCAAAGCAACTTGATTAGTTATAATATATACACCATATAGGTGTGTGTCCACCGAAGTGGATAGTGTGTGTCCACCGAAGTGGAAGATGTGTATTGCAGAGCATTACATGAATGCCAATCACCCCCTATTCACCCAATACCATATAATGGAGTCACACATAGTGCACTCGCTTACGGTATGCGCCAAGCTCAACACGCCACCTCATACAACAAAAGGTAATTTATGTTTAACGCGGCAAGCCACGTAAGATGTATATGTGAAGATAAGGGAAATGCAGGCCACACTGTCTAAAGCTAGTCCGCAGTCTTATTAACAAAGACCCGACCAGCGGCTCTTATGCAATAATGCCATGCTATAATGGTCATTCGTGGTATCATTAACTAAGCTAAAGGGACGTCCTAAAAAGGACGAAACACCACACCCATCCGCTACTATGAACAGAGTCCATAGCGATCCATCACTGCTGCGGCGTATCACTTCAGCAACATAAAGTTAACTTCCGCAACGCCCAGCAACATTCAGCTGTGGTACCGTCACTATTGAAAGACTACGAACAACGTTTAGATGTCCGTTCGTCAAACAATAACATTTCAGCCACCACTGTACCGGCACTACTTCAAGCGGCCTATGCGTCCAAAGATCGAGCAAGGCACACGGCAACGACCGAAATCACCACCGGCCTAACCAAACCCGTATCACAAAGGCACACGCCCAAAGTAACTCTGGTTGCGTCAAACCAAAGCCGAATAAAGGCACGCCGCAGCAACCGAAGTTAACTACGGGCCTAGACCCAGCCCTAATAAGATGCAGCCTAGTGTAGCCTTTTGGGCCAGGCACACAGCAATGACCGAAATCACTGCCGGCCTAAACCTCAAGTCTCCCACCAGTACCCGCCAGAGCATGATCGGTAGAGTGCCAACCACTACTCAGCAAAGTTGCCTTTACCAAGTAACATTCAGACACTTTAATCGTTCGAGGTGAGCTAAGCGATGTAACCATCGCTACACTCTTAATGGTCAAGTCACATTCACAGCCTTTCCAGAGATCGGCACGATCTTGCATCTTGAACCATTATACGAGAGCGGGCCTAGATGTGTATTTATTATTAATTATTATTATTAAAAATAGTCGAGTTAAAACTCAATTAATATCTTGTATCGCCCCAGTACACATCTACAATATCATTATAACAACATTTCATAAGCGACCTAACAGATCACTTCTGCGCTCTACGCTCCGCCCGCTCTCTCAATACTGTAGTACGGCGGATAACGTGACATTCGGTCAATATGACGAAAATTATACTTTTCTGAATTTGATGTTTTATGAATAGAGCATCAATTATAGATGCGAAAAAACATTACTGCGTGACAAACAAACATTTATTTTTATAATTATAGATTTTTCTAAAATATTGAAATTTTAATAATTATTTATTTTTAAAACTCGAATGTAGGGATGAGACTGTTACAACCCGTCGTGTGTTATCCAGCCAAGTAGAATAGACCACCCTCATTTCTTATCGAGTTGTCGTAAAAGGCGCCTAAGGTAAGTCGAACCACCGTGTGCTATCCGGTTCAGTAGGATCGATCACCCTCTTTCTTACCGAGGTGACGTGAAATGCGACTAAAGTAAATTTGACGTTAGGCATGCGGCCGGTCGTATTATATAGCCAAATCATAGGACAACATATTCAGAACAAGTTGTGCCGACCCCACTTAGTTTGGGATACGGGCAGTAGGACGATGATGGTGATGAGAAATAATTGAAAGGCCGAGTGTGGCTGAGAGTGTCGTAGGTGTCGTTTTACCTAATACTGAAGTCCAGTACTGAAGAAATCCCAGGCAGAAGCCAGTATTACATTAAGCTAATAAGTGCAAAAACCGTAGTTGCACTTACTGATTTATGTCGTCTTTCAATTAAAACAAAAGTCGCGATAAATACAATTTAATACATATTACTAGCAGTTGATCACCCGCTTCGCTCGGTAACATAAATGCATACGATATTAATCTTTATAAATAATTTATTGATTTCAGAATGACGCCTTAGATGAGTTACGTAGCGTTATACCTTACGCTCATTCACCCTCAGTAAGAAAACTGTCCAAAATAGCAACTTTACTTCTAGCCAAGAATTATATACTTATGCAGGCCAGTGCGCTTGAGGAATTACGAAGGTAAAATTTAATACATTTTAAAACATACAAAACGATGATTTAATACAATTCCTATACACAAGGAGATGAAAGAAAAGTAAGGATGTGTATGAATAAAATAAACTTTGTAACTCAACCTAAACTGATAATATGAATAGAATGCCCAGTACTAATTAGATATTTTTAATTCTACATGTCACACTTGTAAAAGATCGCTACATCGTTAAATTGAAAACGTATAGTCGAATATAAAACGACTTTGCTTAATCGCCAGTTTACAAATACATTGTCTACCCAAAAAATGTAATTACATAAAAAAAACATTATCAGTAAGATACGATAGATATAAATGATTGCTTATAAAATTTAATAATAGATTCATAGACAATCTAAAATTTTTACTAAAAATTTAAAAAACCTGTGACCGCCCAGCGGTGAGACTGTGCGACTCTTTCGAAAGGGTCACGGGTTCAAACCCCAGGCAGGCACCAATAAGTTTGGTTTTTTTTTAAACTCATGTGTCTATTTGATAATTGCAAAGTATCATACTCTGTTTGGTGAAAGAATACATCGTGAGGTCACCTGGATATCTCTGGAGAATTCTGGGCATATGTATTACCTACCAATCCGCATTGGAGCCGCGTGGTCTTAGCCTTCTCTCACTATATCTAACCCTTCTCTCAGCCAGCAGTGGGATATTACAAAGCCATTACTTTACTCAAAATTATTGATCACAGCATTTTGTATATAAAGATATTTGTCTCATTCTGTAGTCAGGAAACAGTTATGTTTAAAACATTAACAGTAAATAATTTAAGCATTTACATAAGATTTCGTAATTATTTTCCAGGTTAGTAGCTTATTTACAAGGCACGGCAACAGCAGCCGGTATAGTCCCACCTCCAGGGTTTGATTTAGCCGGTCTACCAGCTGCTGCCAAGCTTCTTCAGCCGCCTACAGCTGGTCCGCCCGCTCCAGATCCATCATCTTGAGGAACAACCATTAAAAGTTAACCTTAGGATAATAGCCAACGGGGCAATATATAATATAATTTACAAGTATTTATTAATTATAATAATAAGAACGATTAAATATATTACGTTATTCTAAATATTCAATCCAGCTTGGAATACAAAAGTCACATAAGCAATGAAAAATAAGAATCTACAGATAGATACCTAGTACATTTAAGGTAAAAAAAATGTTACATAATACGTACAATTTTCTCAGGGAACCTGAAATTACGTAACATAAGCTATAATGACACCTTCATTATTTTATTCTTATTCTTATAAATCTCCTCTGTATCATCAAGAATCCTTTAAAATCGGACGAATCTACCAAATATTAATTAATTTAATTATTAATAAGTGATTAAGAAATTACTAAAGTAAATATTTTAAGTTTACAGATTACGAATGCCTATCCTGCTGTTAATTGCACTTATTTCTTTATAATAAACTTGTTTATAATTAAACAAAAATGTATAAAAGTGTAGTTAAAAAATTATGGAAAGCATTTTTTTTTAATTAAACAAGCTATGCTCTAGCATTATAAAAGAACTTGCGAGTTGTCAGAAACAAATATGGCGGTAAAGATCGCTGATAGATCGTCAGTTCAATGAAAACTAGTAAAAAGCGCATAACTTCGTAGCTTAATTCTATATATACCTACATACAGAAATATCTAGACACAGTGCAATCTTTGAGGTAACCCAGTGATCGACATGAAGTTTATTTAAATAGCTGTTAAGTTAATAAATAGAAACAGTTTCATCTTCTCTACTTGTAAAATATTTGTAATATAGTCGTAGGTATATTAATTTTATTCTTCGTATGGCCATGAAATGAACTACTAGATACATAATTCATGTAGTATATTTACTGTAAGAATTAATGCCTATTTTCTGTGGTGCAGGCCACATAAATCTAAAGCTCATATAATTATTTGTGACTTTAGTTACCTAGATAACATATTTAAAATAAATTTTAACACTTTGTGAAGCGGTTATAAAATAAACTGATATTCTATTTACACAGTGAAACTACTGATTTAAGATATAATCTTAATTCAAATTTCTATAGACGATAAAGCTTTGTCTATGAAAAATAAGTCAAGATTCAATTCAATCTTCATTAAAAAGATTCATTCAATCTCAATCATAGCAACGAATATTGTGGATATTAATCTTTAATATATTTTTGATGTATTTTTAAAAGCTATTTTATTGATTAACAGCTGGTACTTTAGCAAATGATGACACCACCTTGTTACTCGTAATTTATTCTACAGTAATACGTAATTATGAAATTAACGAAGCAAAATGCTAACTAATGTGCTTGGTTGCCAAGTTGTTTAAAATGGTTTATTTATCTATGGTTTTATCAAAGAGGTTTTATTATTTCAAAAAAATATAAAAATTTAAAACCGCTTTACAAACTCTTCGATTAACCGTAGATTTATTTATATTTAATAGACAGTTATCGAAAAACGATCCCTGTGCTCGTAATTTTAGTATTTAAGTAAACCCTCTGAAACGAGGGGACTGTGAATGCATGTGCCAAATAATATTATTAGTAGATATATAATGTTGTATAGATCGTATTAGTTAATGGATTTTTATCTTCTTGCCAGGTCTCAATAAAACTATAGTATAAATTGACAATTTAAAATTAGTATTAACATAGATTGTAAACTGAAATTTATCCGTCACCAACCAAATTGTCGTACATTAGGATTTATTGCTTCTATTTAATATTTAATAAGCGTAATTCTATCTAAGCGAAATTCAGAAACAATTGCAAAAAAATCAGCCTTGCTAATAAATTTCATACTGTAAAATTTCTTTCATTTATTTCTAATTTATTCGTACTTATCTGTGTATTAAATATGAGCGTACAGACAAACTCTTATTTACTTCTAAGATATATATTTTAATGTAATAATTAGAAATTGTAATGTAAAAACCAAACGCTATTTTAAAATAAAGTACATAACATACTTGATTTTACGATAGCGTTATGTGGATTTTATTAAATAATCATGCCAATAATATTATGTTTATAAAAGATGTTATTGTGGTTATAAAAAGCGATTATAACTATTACTAGCTGTAATTAAATTTCTATGACCTTTAGATATAGTTAGATAATTATTTATTGTAAACCAAAGTAAATTGTGATTATTATTAGCAATAACCTATACTAATAACATTATATGCAATGATATTTAGTAATTGTGACTTTATTAATTTAATAAATATATGGACAATGAGTGTAACTAATATTTTTATAACACGTATATTCCAAATATTTTTTTATAAATATACAAAGGAAAAATTAACAAATATGAAAGTGTCTAGCTGTAACGCTTTACGGCTAATTTACTGATGCGTAATAACTGAAAAAAGTTTAACAAAACTTTAGCTTTAGGTAAACCGATGTAGCGTTATCAAAAAATACTGGAATCGAGGTAAGTCTAAGAGTCGTGATGGCCAAACGGGTAGAGTAAAGTAAAAAAGTATAGGCCTCTCTCCATCCTCCTCTCTCCATTTCTAGAGAGAAGGATTGGAGTCAAGACCTACCACGCAGCTCCATTGCGGATTAGTAGGTTACACATATTCCAAGAATTCTCCAGAGATATGCAGGTTTCCTTACGATGTTTTCCTTCACCGTACAGCATGTGATAAATTGGAATTATGTATCAGACACATAAGTTTTAATAGAAAATGTAATTGGGTTTGTACCAATGATCGTCTCTATAGAGTCGCTTTCATCTTACCGCTGAGCTATTACAGCTTAACGAGTAGACTACGACTTTAAAAAGTTTTTCTGACTTTTTTTAACAAGGTTTCAGATGGACCCGTCAATTATTAGCAATAGGCAGGTCCCAATGATTTTTCTATAAAACCTTATGTAGTTACCAATTGATGTTTTAAATTCACGATGTTCCTTATTAAGGAAAAGATTGTGAGGAAACCCAGATAATCCTAAAAGCCTTGAGATGTGTAAAATCTATCACTCTTTAATAGCTTGGTTGACTACGTTCTAACCACTCTATGGAGACAGTAGTAATAATGTAGAAGGTATTGAATTTAACGCCTCATAGTCAGTAGAAATGACAAACATTAAATGTTGACCAGATTATAAATTTGACAAAATGAGCAAAGTGACATAAGCATAGTGACCTACACCATAAGCTTGTTAGGTCCAGATATTTTATTTAGGCGTTTATAATGTAGGGTGAAACGTCGACGATGAAGGATCTTCTCAATGCCCGAAGGCGATTGGGATATGGGCCTCGAGGCGAACCTCCTTACCCAAGCCGTTCCTCGCAGACATCTGGATTGTATTTAAGCCAGGGCTCTCGCCATTCTGCTTGAGCCTGGAGTATATCCATTTTAATAAAAGAGACTGTTCAGGGTGTAAAACAATTTTGCTGAAAAGTATTATTTGTTACTGATAGGTGTCGCTTTCTATTATTTTATAACAATATATTTTGCTAGCTATTTGCAAGAATATATATTATTTTTACTAGTAGGAATAATTGTGAGACGTATCCAATTCTTAGTGAATTAAAGAACTAATATAAATTAGCAGTTCTTAACTTGCGGTTGTTAACGGTAAACTCAATCTAGATGACTTTGTAACGGTTCCAAGCTAACAACATTTCAGAGCTAGGTATCAAGAAGTTCACAACTACTATAAAAGATGGCGCTTTATGTTAATTCATTATTAGAAACCACGCCCGTTATGACATAATCTTCATATTATATAAAAATTCAGATTTCGAATGTTTGTATCGTAAAACTTTTCACAAAAATATGATATTTACTGAACATTGCGTTAAATTAAAATTTTATTTCGCTGTTTCTAACGAAAAAATCCCTACACGTTCTTATCTTACAATACAGCAAAGATTGCCTTTTTTTAGCTAGTATAATATTATAAATGTTTATAATCATTTATACACATGGTTTTTTTATAGCGTTTACATAAATTTTAGAAATATATATGATAAAATAGCCACTATATTTTTTTATTATGTATAAATTAGATGTTTAAAAATAGAGATAATAAAACATTGCGTGTGACATTATGATTATGAACTTCCAATAGTTAAAGCAACCAGAACTTATGATATGCAACATATGCAAAGCTACTAAACTGTCTCTTCGCAACAGTGATACTTTACAAGACTTTACTTAGACTCATAATGTCTATGTGTGTCTATGTCAAATGTAAGCGTCTCGTTCGTACACGTCCTTAAGACCCTCTGCAACCAAAACATTGCAGAGGTTTCGAAACCACTTCATGAAAACAGCCACTAATAATCCATATTCCACCATCCTCAATAGTTGATTTCTTCCCACGATTCTCTACGATTTACTTCAGAATGCGTAAAGCGGTCGAGGCGCCCAGTCGCAGACTTTATCCAAGTCCTAGATTCAGCTCGCCAAATCGCGTCGGCGAAGCTTCTAGCATTTGTTCAGTCTGTCAGTTGACGATGACAAACCTCACCTAGCAGGATTAGTCAATTTAAATAATAATAATAATTAATAGATGGCAGCGTTTTCGCGCTGTTGGTCAGCAATACGATCACCAATTCGTCCACCAAGAGTTGATTATGGGCATTGACCTTCGAAAGATAAGATAATCTTTTAGAGGCCCGTGTCTAACTATGAATATCCATCGGTTAAAGCGAACAAATTGATAAACTTATCAAGTTCTCATTTCTTTTTTATGACGCAAATATGATTGCATTACTTAGATTATGTTAAATAAACGTTATTTATGTCTTTCAATGTTACTGATTATGTAAAAATAAGAGATTAATTTTGGTTGATTACATTGATCATATTTTAATAATACAATAATTTGATGAATTTATATGTACTATCAACTATTCGTCTCTACGCATGTATAACAAATGTGAAAGTGGGGTATATTTGGTACTTTTTTATGTCCGAATAAAGCAGCTATACCTGATAGATGTTGGTTGCAATCTTTGGAAAGCACAGGTACTGAAATCCACTCAGATGAAGTCGCGGGCAGAAATATAGTAGATATTTAATTACAATTAATACACTATGACTTGACTAAGGTCAGTTTTTTCTTACATATATAGACATTATATGGTATAGTCTTTAACGCTTCTAAAATCAATCCTATTTGAACAGCATCGTGTTTATTTTTGTAACAAACTTTCTGAAATCTTTGTAAATTGTACGTAAAACTTCCAAAACAAACTTTCAAACATTTTAAGTTAAGAAATGAAAAACAAAGAAGCAAAAGTAATACAATAAATGCTATTTATGGTTTCTAAATTAATCAAGTTATTTTATGATTTATGACGTCTTCGCTGATGACGTCTGTCTTGACATTTTGCCCAATAACGCTTTAAGGAAAAATGTCGGCGTTTCTAAATTTAGAATGCTTTCACGCGAACAGTTCAGTCAAGAAATTCAGTTGAACGATATACTCGTAGCTGCGTTATCAACTGAG
The DNA here is from genome assembly GCA_029227775.1 of Morpho helenor. NCBI lineage: Eukaryota > Metazoa > Arthropoda > Insecta > Lepidoptera > Nymphalidae > Morpho > Morpho helenor. The sequence goes on from JARGCU010000025.1 coordinate 13,915,576, forward strand.
GTTTTGATAAATTCTGCGAATTATATAGTTAAATCCTGAAAAATATTGAGTCACCAATGCTACAAAAATCAAAAATATGTTAACCCCGTGCAATAACGTTATCGCGTCTTTAAAGTTTGAGAAACATAAATGAGTAATGTATGCAATTAAATTAATTATAATACATTGCCCTCAAAATATTTTGCGCTGTTATTGTTTAGAACTCAATTCCCGAAATTGTAGACATATAACAAGGACACAATCATTGTAATGTAAGGAACAAGTCAACGCGAGATTATTTTTTTGTCAGACATATCACAGTGGCCAATAATTAAATTCTTCGGACATTGCTTGTGGCTACTGAGGAACTGAAACGTAGTCACTTATGTTATCAAATATAAGAAATAAGTAACTTGTAAAGGAATAAACCAGATCTACTACACGGCCAAAAGAGTTCCAATTTAAATAGCGATAGCAATTAGCGGAGAACGTAGTTAAAATGAACTGATAGGCCTTGGAATAGAGAGTTTGCAGCAAAAGGCAGTATTAGCAAACTCCTCATTTGGTGTAAAAACAAAATCAATAGGTTTAGTAGAGAGCTGTTGGATCAAGAATTACAAAACTGTTTAGTGTGGTAATATATGAAAACGAACAAAATCTTCCTCTAACAGCGAATGTGCTTGAGACAACACGCTTAAGAAAACTTTGTAGAGACGAGATTACAGGGATGTATTATAACAAATATATTTATTAAGATATATTTTGTAATACAAAACATCTCTGTAATCTAGTCCCTGTTAAATTTTCTTCATAGATTATTTTCTTTATTACGGCATTTCATGTATAAATTAAATTTATTCAAAAAACACTTATACAAAGCTTTGCATTGAGTAAGGACGTAATTTATACGTCCATTCTCAATGCAAAGCTATTTCCCATATTTTCCCTAAGTTTGTTATACTTTGTTATACTTTATATTTTATATTTTTTTTTTCTTCTTCTAATTTTAGTTATTATAGTTATTGTATGTTTGTTACCTTTTAAGCACGCTGTGACTACCTATAATTAGATTTATATGTCATTAGCAACCCTAGGATATATAACCATTTAGTATAGTTACACATGTAAATCTGTTGGTAGTTCTAAGGAATAAATAAATAAATAAATAAATAAATAAATAGAGCTCTTCTCAGTGGACTAATTTTAAATTGTTAAAAAAATTATGAAACTAATTAATAAAAAAACATCTATTGAACTATGACCGCTTAACATGATCTCCGTTATGTATCTGGCTATACTTATACATATATTTTTTGTCTGTGCTTACAAATTATATAAAAATATATATAAATTAAGAAGTTCCCTTAAAACAGAATATAGCAGTATGTTCAGCTGGGACTGGCTGGGTTACTATTTCTATTAAGTAACAATTAAAAATATTTAGACTTCAATTATTCATTTACTTATTAATCTACGAAATCTGTATAAAACAACGATATTTTCCTTTATACTTATGCAATAATAAAATACAAATTTCCTCAAAAGCCAACCCATATAATTTCTTTCAACAACTCAATGACATTCAATGACGACAACAATGTTTTTTATATTATCGACCCAACTATTTGAAGGAGGTTGTATGTGAAACATGTTGTAACATCTCATTATGTATATCACTAGATCGATCCAGGTTTCTGACGTCGCTTGGTTGTTGGCATTTTGCAGCATACCCGACAGCGTAATGAACTGGTCACAATCATAGGTCGCTAGTAGAACTCTACCAGCGATGGGAAATATCGAGGATTGGGGTATGTGTAGTATTTTTCTGCGCTCTATGATACTTCTTGACTCGCCCAATGTGTATCCAAATAACGACAGTTTGAAAAAAAATTTTTTCAAACTCTTCTGCTGTGTTTATGTGCGCAATGGGCAAGTACTTCAAGTACTTGTTGGTAAGTCTTGGTGTGCCTCGCTAAACATATAATGTCTTACAAAATAAAAAAGCGTTCCTTTCATAATAATCTTACAAAAATTTCTAAAGCTAAAACTCGAGTTACCTGTTTTAATATATTTCAATTATACCTATGTAAGTACAGTATTGTGAGATGAAATACGCCGGGAAGCAATTCCAACCCTAACGGTGATGAATACAAGAGAGCTGGAGCAGCGTAGCTATATGGCACGAAATTTAATCTACCCCCGTCTGCCACCCACACCTCCCGGCCCGCCCTGTTTTACACCTACATTCTATATGTCTGCTATAAAAATAATTTATTCATGTCAACTCGACTTTTTAATGGATATTTCAGTATAAGTGACCGATCTATAAGGAAGTTTGCTTTTGTTGTTGCCATGTGAACGACTGTTGGACAACAGCAGTTGAACGTAATTAGCTAGTGGATATAAGGCGTATTTTTTACCTGAGTGTACAAGTTCGATCCCTGGTAAAAGTAGAGATATATGGACGATATAATATATTCACATGTATATAACATACATGTGAATCTTTTTAGAAAACGAATGTCCTTAACAACATCTTAACCCAATAGACATACTCGTTTCCGATTTTTTCCGTTTAGTTCAGTATCTTAAAACACCGGCCGATATCACTCTACCGTTTTTAAACAACAAAAATGACATCGATGTGTTTCTCTATTTGAATGCAAAAAACGATACAAAAATGAAGACACTCTTACATTTACATTATTAGTATGTATTACAAAGTAATTAAGCTGTGGTAGCCCAGCGGTAAGGCCGTGCGACTCTTTCGAGGAGGTCACGGGTTCAAACCCGGCCAGACACCAATGAGTTCTGTTAAAGCTTATGCGTTGTAATTTATCACACGCTTTTCGGTAAAGAAAAACATCGTGAGGAAAACTGCATATCTCTAGAGAATTCTGGAGTTATGTGTAACCTACCAATCCACATTGGAGCAGCGTGGTAGGTCTTAGATCCAACCCTTTTCTCCAAAAACGGAGAGAAGAGGCCTATTCTCAGCAGTGGCATAGTAACAGGCCGCTACTTACTTTTATTTACAAAGTAATTGTAATTTATTACGTAACTTAATATACAATTGTATAAATGTGAATAAAAAAATTGTATTGATAATTTAAAAAGACAAGAAAATCTCTTCAAAGATCAGATTACAAGTTATGATGATCTAATTAGGTAAATTATAAGAAGCATAATCAAAACATAGTTTTAAATATATTTCTTTTAATATATGATTATTAACCAATCTAGCTTTAGCCATTTAAGAGACAGCATAAATGTCTCACTAAAAATATATGAATGTAACTCATTTTACGTTACATACGAGTAAACAACGCAAGATATAATCCGTCTACTTAATAAAATTTTCTGATATATTTTAAACTCTTGCTCAATCACTTCATAGTAAAATATTACTGGCAGGGTAATTACCACCTTTTTAACTCTCCCACAATGCGAAGACCAGATTTTATATTTTTTTCTTGATATTCTAACGGAAATGAAATAAAAGTCAAATAGAGTACTGACCATGACATGTTTACTGTATCAAAAGTCATCAATTAATGTTGCACGAAGAAGAAGAAGAAGAAGAATGTTGCACGGCGGCTTATATTGAATGCATCTCCTCTCTTGGCGCTAGGACGCAACATTATGGCTGACCGCTAAACTTCGATACATTTTGGCGATACAGAATGCCGTCTCAAATATAGCGGCATGTCTTTGGCTGACAGTTATCGCGCTGTCGTGGCTCACTAAGACCTGGCTTAGCTGACTTGGCTATCTTGGCTGGCCTGGTATAGGCTTAGCTGGCTTGCCATAGGTTCGGCTGGCTTGGCATCGCGTTACAATATTGAATCTAACCTGATGTGTACTGAAAGTTATTTAATTAGGATTCACTGTTTATTTATTTATTTATTTATTTATTTATACAAGACACACCAACGACATGAACAAGTTGCAATTGTACAGTTAGATATTATATATAAAGTCTTGGTTCTGCCTGAACACGTCACTTAAAGGTATGTACTGTTGAGGATAAACATTAATGTTTACCGTACTAGTAACATATCAAAACAAACTGCTGTCTACAACATTTAACTACCTAACTGAGAAAGTATATGTCAGGGAGCCATAGCAAACATATCCGGGATTTTGCTTATTAACTTAACTACAACTATATATTTAAGCTAGTGAAGACGACTTGAATTAAAAGATAAAATTTGGAATCTTTTGTTGGTAACAAATTATAGAACGACAACGAATATGGACGGTTGCTGCCTGAAGTAGACATTAAATGTTTAATAATTAGTACCTGGTTGACCGAGCCTTGCAAAAGAGCAAGCTTTTTTACAAAATAAAAAAGAAACTTTAAAAAAGAAAGAAAAAAAATATTGCGTAGGAGTGGCTCGATCTTACGTATTTTCATTCCTTGCGACCGCCCGTTCCCCGAATAAGCTACGCTGACTTGACATTTTACGGCAAAAATAGTGTTTTATATGAAATTTTTTAATTGCGATTACTTACCTATGGAGACCAGATTAGATGTAATCAAGCTACTGAGCAAATATAGGCGTAGAAAAGAAAATAATAATGACCTGAATAATTAATATGTGAGGACTTTATCGTCAAACGTACATAACGTATACATTATTCTTTATTGTCTATAGCCAGCCAGACCCGTCATGGCCAACTAGCTTTCCAGAACATGTCGTTACTCTTAATCCATGCAGCGGTTAATTTAATAACTATCTACCAACGATACTTTCTTTACGCGATTTTTCTCACTAACATATCCGTTAGAGAAAAAACGCGTCACGAAATATGCTCGTATTTCAAAGTCATCGAAACTCCTGTTCCATTTACCAACCTACAATTTTTTTTTAATCGTATGGCGATATAATGCTTCTGGTTATTTATTTCAACCACGAAACCAACATATAAAAACCATAGATAAAAAAATACTGTTATATATAAAAAGTTTACTTTCAACTGTTACTATGTGTATATAAATATTAAAGCTGGTGATTCAGGCTACGTTATAGTACCTAGGTACGAAGCGATACGGCATCTGACTATATACCTACGTAATACAGTCCTATAGAATACATAGGGTCTGACAGTAATGTAGTATATGTAAAATAATTAGATAAATGCTAACGGAGGAATATTTATTAGGTACATGGAATTTACTATTAACAAACATTGTTACACTACATAACTTGAATGTTTCTTCTAAGGTATATAACTTGAATGTACAGTATTGCTCACATCTAAATATAAAGATGTTTACTTATACCTTTGATTTATTGCGTTTATTAAAATATTATCAAATAGGAAATAGCATAGAATAGTAACCTACCTATCCCCATTTAAACAATGTGATGCGTCTAAAGCATTGATCATTCCCTCCAAAAGGTACAAAATGCCTTTACCTTTGTTACCCTTCCGACGTGGTAATGACTAATTAAAGTCATATCCCAGCCCTTCACCACACGTTACCCTAAGCCGTGGCCCGGCCTCACAGGAGGCAACCATAGGACGACGTTCCACGACGCTAGTAGAACTTCCGCGCTCTATCCTACGCATTTCCCAACCTCCACGATGCTTCTGCGCTCGCCCGATGACGCTGTAAAAGCCGTTACGGCTAACAGCATTTCAAAAAAAATACCCAGTTATGGATTCGTTATAGATCGCGACTTCACATCTTTATACAGTTAAGTGATTTTCTGATCATTTCTGATTTTCATAATCATGGACGTTGTTCTATGAATGCAAGAAACGCAATTAAATCACAGATTTTTGTTAGAACGATATGTTGTAGTAAAATTAACTAACTATTAGCCGCTAAATACGAAAAATGCAGTAACAATAAGCTTTAAGAAGCAGAAAAACGGCTGGTGAGTTTATCTCTATATTGCATTTTGAATATATGTTTTTTTCGGAGCCTAGAAATTAAAAAAATTGTAGTGAAAGTCGCCATCACGCAAGAATTACCTTAGTTTTATAGTAATAAACGGTTTCATAGCCTTCGTCTGCAAGCAGTCTCACTAAATAAATGTAGACTAAGATTAAAGCTTAGGAAGTAACAGATATTGTGACACTTTAAGGTTTACGTAAGCATATTTGCACATCGTCTGATAAAATTACCCAGTAAATCGGCGTCTGGCTGCAAACCGGAATTAAGCAGTCGCGACAAGCTTTCATACTTGACGTTCCATGATAAACTCAGACACAAAACTTATGCATAAAGGCGGTGTGGTATCCGTCTGAGTAGAATAGACCACCCTCATTTCTTATCAAGGTGTCGTAAAAGGGGACTAAGGCAAGTCGACCCGCCGTGTGGTATCCGGATGAGTAGAATAGACCAACCTCATTTCTTACCGAGGTGTCGTAAAAAGCGACTATGGTAAGTTGAGTTGATATGTTAGATATTAGAAAGATATAGAAAGTATTATTAAAAATATGCTCCTAAAACGTTTTTGAAATTTGTAACAAACATTTGTAAAATAAATTTGCATTTGCATATAAAATTTTCCGTATTATTTAAGAAAATCCATTCCATTATTATTGAATTATATTTTGTAATATAATTATTGTAATTTATATTTTATATACGTATGAAACTAACGTACTATGTTAACTAACTACGTACGTAAAACTAACGTAACTAACTACGTATGAAACTCTGTTGACGCCGTGTGGTATCCGGTTTAGTAAAATAGACTACCCTCTTTCTTACCGAGGTGTCTTAAAATACTAAGGTAAGTTGATGTCAGGCAGGCGGCCGGTAGTAAAAACGCAACCAATTCATGTGACAACATGTTTATAACATGTTGTGCCGACCCCACTTAGAGTGGGATTTGGGCAGGAGGATGATGATGACAAAACTTATGCATAAGTTCTGTAACTGTTTATTCTGTCCAATAGAATCGATGAAAGTTAGCGAGTTAGTTAATAAACAGCGATATCGTGCAGTAGATTCTTGTGTACACTCCAAATACCCGTCTTACTACTTTCTTTACTTTTAAAACAAGTAGCTTCAATCATTGCAAAATTATTATGTAGATAACATATGCAAATATAGACTATAATTTTTTATTGCGAGTTTTAAAACGTGGTATTTATAACTCTATTTCCGGATTTAATTAAATTACACATTGTCGTTTTCTTAAATTTGAGTCTGTTATTTATCTTAAACATTTATATTAAAGCTTTAGTCGTCTGAAATTTCGTGAACTCGTCTGAATTAAATTAATTATTATATACTAATATAGATAATACTTATAATATTTAAATTACCATATCAACTGTCTACGCTGTTTCTTCTACTGATTTTTACTAGCTTACTAACAAAAAATACTTATTTTTTCTCATTTTTTTCACGTATATTATTATATACGTAGATTATTATGAAGAACCCTTGACAAAAAGATAAGTTAAAGGCTTTGTGTTTTTTAAGTTAAAGAAGAAATTGATTACCGTAAAATTTTATACTTCATCTCTTGATTTTCCATAGCTTACCAAAATTACATGAGAGAGCGAGAAAGCCCTATCCAGCGTCGCTTTCGCCCTCCGCGAAAGCCTCCTGAAAATATCTATTGATTATCGTATACATGCTGCTTCGTACGTATAGACGACTCGCCCTATATTATGTCTACAGCCGCAGAGTGCCAATTTATTTGAGGAACGCTCGCATATTGTAAAGCGAACACTAACTGCCTTGGTTTAATTAGTTGACGATAACAAACTTAAAATAAACAGTAATATTAGTACTAAAATATAGATGTTTATAGTAATATCTAATTTATAAAGCTTTTACCGGCAACTTCGTTTGCATGGACTGTTGTCGCGTGATAGGTTGATATAGATGGCGCTCTTCAATGTCATTCTATTCCTATAGAATAAACAGGATTTCTATAACCTATATTTTAATCCGTTGTGTAAGAAATAATTGTGCCAAATTTTATCGATATTGGTTCAGCGGATTCACCGTGAAAGAGTTACATACTACATACATTCATCACAAACTTTCGCATTTAGGTATAATATTAATAGGATAGGATATATTTAATTACAATTTATTTATTTATTTATTTATTTATTTTATTAGGTCCGCCAACAGAGTATACATTTTTATTAGCTTAATTACTAATTTACATTCTAAAAGTCTAATGCTACCCTATTTATAAGTGGACACAGCATGCTCAAAAATACAGTACATTATGATCCTTTTAAAATTGTCAACATATTAGAATTTCGGAAGTCAAGAATATATAAAAAAGCAATTCCTCGCCACAATTATAAAATACAAAACGATAATTTTATTTTATTACATACAGTGCAAAACGAAAATATGACATCGCAGTGTAAAATTCTAATCTACTTTTTTTTAATTTTACATACACAGTAGTAGCAGTAATAAAGTCTTGTTTATATCCCACGACTGGACAAACATTTGCTTCTAGGAGGAAAGCGTCAAACCACCTTCAATGTGAACTTGCAGGTAACATAATATGTACCTATATCTCAAGTATATCTCAATCTTCTTTCACCGCAAAAACCTTGATGATTCCAGCAAATTAAAGGCTTCGAACAGCACGTGTTGCCAGTAAAGTAAAGTAACGGCCTGCTACTATCCTACTACTAACCCTCTCTCCGTTTTGGAGAGAAAGATTGGAGCTAATACCTACCATGCTGCTCCAATACGGATTGGTAGGTTACACATATCCCCACAATTTTCTAGAGATATGCAGGTTTTTTCACGATGTTTTCCTTTACCGAAAAGCGTGTGATAAATTGCAATTATCAATTAGACAGTTATGTCATTTAATAATATAATATATATGGGAGAATTACACACACGGCTGTCCGTCTCCAAAGTCTCCTAACCTAACTTAATAATTATTGTGTTATGCGTGCCAGACATGTGTTAAATATATACATATATAATTTATATAGATAAATACACCCGGGCCTTGAAGTTGGGATTATAGATCTCTGATTTACGGATTATGGATCTAGATGTCTCAGCCGGCAATGGAGCGTGCTAAGATTTACGTGATACTCACGTATCTACGTGATGAAATCAAGAATGAGGAGATCCGTAGAAAACTAAATTACCGGTATCAGTTCAGGGCTTATAGTATGAAGAAAAGATAGGTCTTAGCGTGCAGAGGAGTTGGAATGGATTCCGCGCAGCTTGAGAGACCTCTGACGATATGGTCTGACAACCTCAAAAATATGGCGGTCAGCCGCTGATTTCAAACGGACATTATTATTCATTAAAATAATTATTGAACCATTTAGTAATATACAGGATGGTACGAACGATACGACAAGATTCATTGTCCTCCTGCCCTGTTGTTTTTTCTTATATAAACATGTTGTTTTTTTTTATTGTATATAGACGAGCGCTTGACTGTAATCATGCCTGATGGTAAGCAATGATACAGTCTAAGATGGAACGCGCTTGTCTAGAAGATGCCTATTCAGAATTATGTTGTCACATGATTTGGCTATGTATTTTACGACCGGCCGCCTGCCTGAAATCAACTAACCTTAGCCGTATTTTACGATACCTCGGCAAGAAAGAGGGTGATCAATTCTAGTTAACTGGATACCACACAGTGGCTTAACTTACCTTAGTGACCTTTTACGACACCTCGGTAAGAAATGAGGGTGGTCTATTCTACTCAGCCAGATACCACACGGCGGATAGACTTACTTTAGTCGCCTTTTACGACAGCTCGGTGAGAAATGAGGGTGGTACTATTCTATTCAGCTGGATACCAGACCATATGACTCGGTGTGCCAAATTATGATCTACAAATAAAGAAATTGAAATAAAACTGCATATGTAATAATAATTCCTTTAATAAAATATTTTATATTTATGCTTTTGGTATCAAAAGCATACACATTTAATTTTATAATATTAATCAGATGCACATTAAAACTAATTAAACCACTTTATTATGCAATTCTGTCAATAGTAATTATGTCAGATTATCTGATTTAACACAATTTCAATATTTTATAAAGTCACTCTGTGATAATGTACAAAGTATTATAGGTTTTTTTAATATTTTCCATTGTTTTCTAGAAAAGGTTTAAAATACCTGTGTTTGTCATGTCACGTCAAAAATAGTTCTTAAAGTGGACATATTACATACATTAACATTAAATAATATTTATATTTATTTGTTTCAGAGATTTTATAATAATTTTTTATAGCAATCATACCATGAATAAAATGGCTCAAATAAAATCGATAATTTTAAATGCTTTAAAAAAAATAAGAATAATATTTAGGATAATGTAATGTGTTATAATCTGCCTACTAAAAAGAACCTTTTTTTGACACGTTTTCATTGTATTCTAATATACAAATTGTTTTGTTATCTTTCGGAAAATACTGGTTTCTAGGTGCTAGTAACTTGTTACAAAATTATAATGTATCTCAAAATAGATTAATACACACGTCGATTACCTTGAGTAACGAAATGCTATTTTTATTATGAATTCATGCGGCTCGGTTTCAACGTATAGCGTTAACTCACCTTGCATTGAGACTGAATTCTAAAATAGCAGAAAATATAATCGTAGGTAAATATTGTGGTGGAATATTCCACGTATTTTTTTATCAATGTCCATGTAGGGTGTTATGAAATATAATGTAATGATTCTTTTTAACCTTCTTCGATCTAGTATATAGTAGGTACGTCTCTTTATTCTATCAGTATGAAGAGACGTACCGATGAAGAAGAGAGATTCCAGTGCGAATTTGTTGTTGACAATTTGTACGTAATGAAGCAGCGAGTTCGGGACAAAATAAATTGTTTAGTTTTAAACTTTCATTTTATGTAATAATGCAGGATAGATCCAAACTAATATTAAATGCGAAAATCTGTCTGTGTGTTACGGTATCGGCTAATCAGCTGCACCAATATTGATGAAATTTGGCACAATGAAATAAAAATTTAAAATAAAAAAAAAACCGTTTTTTCCCGGAATAGGGAAAACATGTATTTTAATATTCCACTTAAAAGCATGTACTTAAAAACTTAAGTTGTCGCGAATGAAGTCGCAGTCACCACAATGACATATATGCTCCGGCACGGAAAAGGCGCCCTAATTATTTAAACAATCTAAATATCGATCACCAACCCAATACCGACTCGATTAACATTTGCAAAGATGCGATCACCTTATGTTCGGTGTCTTTATCTATCAGTCCCTTTTTTATGTGTGATTCGACAAAGATACGAGTTTCATCTTTGGTCTCATTATTTATGGCAACACCTTCACTTAAAAGCAAGCATAATATAATATAATGCCCATTAAAAATTTAGAACTACCTGCTGATTCTACAAACTCTACCACAGACTAAAAACCTTAAATAACGTGAATACATAAATGGCTTGATAAAGTACCTACATGCTGACAGAAAATATTCAGATATACTCAAGTTAAAATTAGAATAAACAACACATTTAAAATGTATAATAATTTAAATGTATTTTAACTTTACTTTTTTTTTGTTAGGGTTTTTTGCGTTTTAACCGTTTGGCCTATATGTTTAGCTCCATATTAAACATAAAACTGACAATCCACGAATGTAAGAAGCTTATCATAAATTAAAAGAGCAAATAATATACTAAATGTATCCCATGTTCAATTATAACCATCAATAAGCAATAGTTTAACATGTACTCCTACAATCATGTCTTTGTACATATGTTTACGTTTTATTTTCGATATTGGCTCAATTAGCAATCGGTATCAAAGTTTATGCATGTGTTATAGAAGTAACAATGGTGCTCTATAGTTGCTATAATAAATAATGGGTCCATGCGGATATTTACATCGTCGGCGTAACTGGACCATAGGACGCCGTCACCGGGCGGCAAATCATTGTAATCGGATATGTTGCCGCCAGCCCTTAGGAATAGCTATTTAATTTAATCATTCTGTCCTTAGCATCGAGCTAGGATAGACACTTTTAGTTTGTAGTTAGAATGTAGTTTTTATATAAAATAAATTAGTTTAAAATATTCTTTCCTTAGCATCGTGCTAGGAAAGATGCTTTTTAATTTGTAATTAGTTTGTAATTTTTATATAGAAATAAATTAGTTTTAGTAATCTGGGTTTTCTTGAATCCTCCGACAGCGAAGTCTGTAATTGGCGCAGTCGGTTAAGGATGCTTTAAGCCGTTTTGGGGTAGATTTTGGTTAGGAATTCCAAAATTGAAGACCTAAATTTTCAAATTTCTACCACGAGCGACGGAGCATTAAAAGAACCAGAAGTTTGGAGCGGAGGAAAATCCGAAAATCGATATTCCCGAGTACCAAGTAAGTACACAAAAATCTTTTCTGTGTGCTGCCTTTTATCCTTAGTCCTTACCTATAAGCTACCAAAATTTTTTATCCTAAGTAAAGTACCTCTGTAGGGGTTTCGCGTGCTAAAATCGCCCGGAGCCTTCAGTTGGACAATAAGAGACATTAGTTTAAATTTAGTTAGTAATTCTAGTATTTTTAAACGTTCTTTAGATAATTTAGATAATTATAGACGTAGATGTGATTTTTAAAACTTTACGTTTAGTGCCAGAGTTTGACGGCAACCCACATATATTACCCAGATTTATCCATCTGTGTGATCAAATCGTAAATGATTATGTAAGTCTAAATCCTGATAATGAACTATCAAAGCTTTGCCTCATTAACGGGATCTTAAATAAAATCACAGGGCAAGCTAAATATGACCTTAATCCTATTAAACGAAATCCTCCTGCTACGAAGCCATTCGAAATTTTACATTTAGATTTATTCTCAATTCAAAATGAAAAATACCTAACATTAATCGATGCGTTTTTTAAATACGCACAGGCGTATCACCTTAAAGATAGCACAGCTATTAGCGTTATACAAGCACTTTTAAAATTTTCTACTCATCACGGTCTACCTCTTACTATAGTTTCAGACAACGGTACCCAATTTACTAATCAGCTATTCAATGAATTTACTAATTTACACAAAATACAGCATCATAAGATCTTGCCGAACTCACCGAATGATAATGGTATGGTGGAAAGATTTCACTCCACATTGCTGGAGCATATACGTATTTTAAAATTACGTAATAAAAATGAAACTATTAATAACCTCGTCCCTTACGGTATCTTAGCCTATAATAGTTCAGTTCACAGTTTCACTAAGTGTAGGCCGTTTGACATTATAACGGGACACGTCGATCCGCGAGATCCCTTCGATGTTGACCTGACTAAACATTTATTACAACAGTACACGCAAAATCATCGTGAACAGATGAAATTACTTTATAACGAGATAAACGAATTTATTCTCATAGATCGTGAAAAACTAATGGAAAATCGCAATAAGAACCGGGAATCGGTAATCGATTATATGCCCAATCAGCAAGTTTATATTAAAAACCCGTTAGCTAGCCGTAAAAAGATAGCTGCTAGGTACACTAAAATAAAGTATTAGCAAACTTACTAATATATAATTATACATCCCGCAAACGTGCACCAGTTGCTAAAAATAGACTATGAGTCCACGGGACAAAACTTAAAATTACCTTTTTAAATCATAAAAAAAATAGTATATATTTAAAATAGAATTATAGTATAAAGTAGTATTATACTTAAGCTTCCTATATTTAGCAAAAGAAAATTTGACTTTTATAAATTATCAATAGCCCCAAATAAATTTAATCAAGTCCTAATCCTTCCCTGCTAAACCTTCCCTGGTAACATATGGAGAAGGATATGTGTACATTGAGGCTGAATGCCCGAAGTTCGATACATCTGCATTGAGAAACTTCACCACCAACTTCGAAAGCTACCAGACTGTACAAGAACTCTCATCGTAAATCAATCCAACGGGAAGGGCTGCAAGATGACTACAGTAACCTTGTCATAAATTGCACTGGAAATACTCAACGAGAAACACTGTGTGATGTCATTTCCAAATATCACCATAGTACATACTGTAAGGATACCGTTGAGAAGAAATCATTTGAACTGAATCTTCAAACCATTGATCTCAGAAAATTACGTCATCATAATCATAAGCTTATATCTCAGCCGAAGTTGAACCTTAAGAATACCCCAAAGGAGTTCATCTGCCATACGACAATCAACTATACATCTTATTATGTGCACTTGCACTCAGTATATTCATCGCGACGACGATATTTGGCGCATAAAGAGCAAATTAAGACAGAACCACTGCAGATGAAGGTAGTCAGAATCAGAGGCCAGGAACAGCTTCTCCTAACTATACCAGCAATATTTTCTCATCTGAAGCTTCAAAAATAATTGCCCAACTGAGGGTGGAGGTGTTATAGAAGTAACAATGGTGCTCTATAGTTGCTATAATAAATAATGGGTCCATGCGGATATTTACATCGTCGGCGTAACTGGACCATAGGACGCCGTCACCGGGCGGCAAATCATTGTAATCGGATATGTTGCCGCCAGCCCTTAGGAATAGCTATTTAATTTAATCATTCTGTCCTTAGCATCGAGCTAGGATAGACACTTTTAGTTTGTAGTTAGAATGTAGTTTTTATATAAAATAAATTAGTTTAAAATATTCTTTCCTTAGCATCGTGCTAGGAAAGATGCTTTTTAATTTGTAATTAGTTTGTAATTTTTATATAGAAATAAATTAGTTTTAGTAATCTGGGTTTTCTTGAATCCTCCGACAGCGAAGTCTGTAATTCATGGAACAAAAACAGTTGTTTCTAACTGTAGAGTAGGTATTTAAAAGGTATGCATACAACTGCTATGATATGACGTTTTTAGAGTTTATGTCGAACGAGAGTTGTCGAGTTATTATACTAGAGATTGTAAAGTTATTAAAATTCCCATATTGAAGGGTAACGCAAATTGATATGATTTGTAAAATTGTTTTAAAACTTATAAAGTTGTTTTACAATTTTATATATTTGACTGCATATTGGGAGAAGGAAATCATGACCATTCCTAAAATTGCCTATATAAAACGTTTTTTTTTTCAAATTGAAGTGAATTTACATTAATATTATTTTGCCGTAATCCGCCTTTGTTAAGAAAATACATGCAATGGTAAGGGAGACACAAGGTCGTCCGTCCCCAAAGTAAGTAACTTAATACTTGTGTTATGGTAGGCAGACAACTGGTGAATATATTCTTATATATTTTGAAACTAGCGGCCTGCCCCTGCTTCGCACGGGTATAAAATATATATCCCATGTCAGTCAGTGTAAAAAAAATGATCAAAATCGATCCAGTAGTTTTGATTTATTCATTACTGCCCGTGGCCCGCACGCGTTAAATTTGGAGAAAAACAATTTCCTTTCCCTATACCAAGAAGATTTCCTGCTATCTTTGGAATATCTAAATTCATATAGTACATTTTTACTTATTTACTTTTACATTTTCCCTATGTATTTTATTTTTACAATTAATTACAGAATGTCTTCAAACAAACTCTTGAAAGAGGGACATAGCTGCTAAAGTCGAAATGTTATAGGGCGAAGCGCGGCGTCCTCACGATATTTTAAATCTGTAATATCTCCGAAAATGTTCACTTAAATTACATACTGTAAACGGCCATATTGATCTATATTAAATCAACTATTTATTTAAGGTACTTAATTGGATAAGGATTAATGCTGTATTGTATAAAAATTGCTTCAAAAATATGGCATTATTTTTCGTAAGAAGTAAATGACAAAAAATGCTATAGTGGGTTATCCATAAGAGATAGACATATACCATCGCGGACTTTTCTGTAGACCTTTTCAAGATGTACAAATACTTACTACATTATTTTGATAAATCTCGTAGGGTTTAGCCTGCGTTTGCAATGTAAGCGGAAAAAAATGTAATTATTTACAGAAACCTCAAAAATTACAGTATTTCTCTACTGCGTATTGAATGTTATTATACGTACAAACCTTCCTCTGGAATCACTCTATCTATTAAAAAAAACCGCATCAAAATCTGTTGCGTAGTTTTAAAGTTTTATGCGTACATAGGGATATAGGGGCTTTGTTTTATAATATGTAGTGATGATAATTAATTACGAAGAATATTTCAGTACCATTTTTGGGATATGATATATACTGAACAGCTATCGTCAAAAATTGACGAAATATCACTCTTTCATGCTTATTTCTTTTTCCATTATCCTAATTTTATATGAAGTCAAGTTCCTTTGTATACATAACACACACTTATAACTTTGTATACAAACACGTTTTTTTTACTTATGCATGATTTTTTAAATTATTTGTTTTTAATGCATGATCAAGTATTTTATTATTCGAAATATTTCACTTGTTAGATATTTGGTCACATGTGCCACGCTTAAATAACTACGTAATAAGTTAGATATTAATATTGTGATGATACTATATTAAAGATATAATTAATGTATAAATATTTTTAAGGATATATTAGGTAAGGAAATTATTTTATAGAGCTGGTATAACAAGACGGGTAGAGACGGATCACGCTTGCGCTCGTTCGATGGGTGAACGCGGTGCTGAGGGTCGCAAGGCCGGAGGGAGGGGTGCAGGGGGAGGTAACGTCACGTCGAACAACGCTAGCTATAAGCAACTAAATTGAAAAGTTCTCTCTGCTTACACTCCGAGCTATATCAGTCGAACTTTCCATTCAGCCGTATTCGTTCTTGCCTGCGTCGTGCGAGAGTAGTCGTACACGGTTACGCGAGTGGGAACGGCAAGCAAGGTTTCGTAAATGTGGGATCGCTTCGAACGATTCAATTGTGTTTATATTACATTTTAAAATTATTTCTCATAGATTACGTGTGACAATCGAAAAATTCAAAAATAGAACTGGCAGAGTGACTCAATTTTACGTGAAATATTTGTGGAACGGCTATCAAAATAAAGCAGAAAATAAATAAATAGGGAACTCTACAGCGCGTCATCAGTGAATTGCGAGTTATAAAGAAGACCTTATTGCACTCGGCATTGAAGAGATATTTGCTTAGTGAAGTGAACTTTGATAACCAAATTAATAAAAATTATGATTCCTTGCTAAATGTTGATTGCTGTACGGAGCAGATGTAAATTATTACAAATCTGTGTAATGAATCACAATGGACTGGAGGATTCGAAGGCACACATATGAATACCGGTGAAGTCCGCTGAGGCCAGGGGCTTTTGAAACAGGTACCGGTTTTGTATTATCATTTTGTTTGATTTATAATGCTGCCCTGTTTAAACTCGACGAATGCCTTGCACCGAACTTAAGTGCCGATAGCGTTTCATTTGTTCGACTTGAAATTTAAATTACATTCAATTTTATTTATTTAGATTATTTTGTACAAACATTATAAAACATAAATTTTATATTATATTTAAAATTAATTTCTAACCATTTTCTATCTTTTTTTCAGAAAACTGCAACAGTACAATAGCAACTGGCAAAATGTCAGAAGATCAAAGTAGTTTAACGTGTAATAAACACCCTTTAGATAATATAGTAGAGAAGGAATGTGAACCTGTGATAAGAGATGAAAAAAGTAACGACAGTGATGCTAACAGTGAATATCTTAGCTGTAATGATGAACAAATTAATACAAATAGTAATAGCTCTCTGTTTTACGAGAGCAGTGATAGTAAGATGGACTATGCTGTTAAAATAGATGACAATGATACTTTAAGTGATATCGATGACATTAAAACAGACACAGCTTCAGCAGATAGTGAGGACTCAGCACTTGGGAGCCTTCCACCTGATAGCACACTTACAGACAGAGAAGAATTTGTTCAAGATCGGTCTGATGGTAGCGACTCTGGCATTGGATCGGAAACCCTAGATGATGTTAAATTACCCAACTTTAGTTTAGACTTACCAAGTGATAATGAACACTGTAATATATTGCCTAACTCTGAAGAAGAGGATGTAAATTTCAACACTAAGAATGAAAGTGTGGACCTAAACTCTGTTGTAGAAATTAATAAACCCCAAAAAAGTAGCCTTAAACGAGCAAGTGATAACACCCATGAAATAGAACCCCAGATTAAAAGAAAAAAGTATAACATACAATTTGATAATGTTACTGTATATTACTTCCCAAGAGCTCAAGGATTTTCATGTGTACCATCACAAGGAGGGTCCACCTTAGGTATGGAATGGGAACATAGTCATGTACAAAAGTTTACATTACCAGAACATGCTATGGAGCAAAGGAGGTTGCATAGACAGGTTCTACAACAGTTAAAAAGTGAAAGACACTTGCTGCAAGGTGTGTCTTTATCTTCAAGTGAAGATAGTGACACGGAAGAAGAAGCCAGTGATATATCTGAATCAGAGTTAGATTTGGACAGTTATTATTTCTTGCAGCCAGTACCTACCAGACAAAGAAGAGCCTTGCTACGAGCAGCCGGGGTAAGGAAAATTGAAGGCTATGAGAAAGATGAATGTAGAGACATTAGGACATCCCGTGAATTCTGTGGTTGTGCTTGCAAAGGTGTGTGTAACCCGGATAACTGTTTATGTAGTATGGCTGGCATTAAATGTCAAGTTGATAGACTAAACTTTCCATGTGGATGCACAAGAGATGGTTGTGGTAACACTACTGGTAGAGTAGAATTTAATCCTATGAGGGTAAGAACTCATTTTATTAATACACTTATGAGAATAAGTCTGGAGAAAAAGAATGAAGAAAGTCAAGAGGCTGCTAGAAGGAAATGGGCAGAAGCGCATAATTCAATTGCTTCTTCTTGTATACCTAGTTTATATGAAAAAGAAAACTGCCACAGTCACCAGGAGGCCATATGTAGTGGTAATCTACAAAAAATGGATCATTGCATTAATACCGAAAATTTTGAAAATATGAACCACATCAATGCTGATAATACTCAGGGTAATACATTCAGCTTCCAAAACGAAACTTTAGATCATAGAAATACAAAATCAAACATGCATAGCTTTGAAGATAAATCAGAGCAGCATACCCATGACTATACATCCAATATGCTTCAAGGAAAGGGTCCACCTTACTCATCAAATATGGTGGAATTTAATACCCTAACAAATAACATGCAAAGATATACTTGTGATCTCAATTATTCTTATGACCAGGTACATGTAGACACCCATCATTTTAAGGGTTTGCAAAATATTTCAGCTTCTAGTTTTGAAGAGTTCGCTCACAACTCACAAATGTCGATGCTCAATCAATATGGTCATATGTATGAATATATGCATAAACCTAACGTGACAGAGCACACTTCTATACAGTACCAAACGATACCACACCACTATGAAATGTATAAAAATAGTCCGGAATGTGTAAATATTGAAAACAAAATGGACAGCCAGTATACAACTTTACTAACTATGCCATATCAGCAAAGCAATAAGCTACAGCCCGTAGAGAATGATGAAAACTGGTTCAGCCATAATACCTTATTGAACTTGGACCATTCCATGCAGACCCAAGACACTTCTGTAATACCATCAGAACCCAGTAACAATCAGTCCGAAGGTGATTCAAGTGACACTACTGAAAATTTTGGTGAACTTATAAAAAAAACTATGGTAGAGTCAGTTACAGTGTAGTTGAAATGTTGTAGTTTTAATCCTTTCAATAAATTATCATGTTACTAAGTTTATAATTATATTGATTGGGAATTATAATTTTATTGATTTGTGTAATTAACCTGCGATAGTTGTATTGTTGATCATAGATATAGGAACCTCTATTTTTTTCACTTATTAAAAACTGTGTTTTGCAAATATTTATTAGACAAATTAGTTTGTTCTTATTCTTTGCCCTCATAAAAGTTACACATAACTAAGAAAAAAACATGTAAAAATTTCCATTCTTAGGAAATCTAGTAGTCTAGTAGTCCAGTAAGGTTCTGCAGTATGTACAGCAATGATATATCGACAAATACTTCAAACTATTTCTTCTGTATAATCAATAAGCTGTAAACACTTGCTTTATTGAGTAAACATAATCTTTATTAATCTTAATTTACCTTCAATTTTTATGTATTTGTCCTTGTTCCCAAAGAAAAAACCGGGAATTTTATTATCCTTTACCTTAGTCCAATGAATAAACTTTATTTCAAATAAATTTCATTTATATTGATCCAGTGGAGTAGACGTAAATATGTGACAGACAGACTTTTGCCTTTACCTCATTTAATGAAGCAACGTAGCAGTCTAGATCTTGATACTTTATAGTTATCAAGAGAATAATCCAGTGCTAAATTTAGCTCTAATCACATTAATTAAAAAAATAATTAAGATCTAACAATGACTACTCCTAGTTCGGGGTTGAGGCTTTAGGTTTACTATCTTTCGTTTTTTCGTGAAAATTTGGTAGTACATTAATATCGCTTATATAGGCAATAACATAAAATTATGACAAAGAAATCTTAGAAATAAAACAAAAAAGAGCTACCTTCTCTGTATATTTATGTTTAGTGTGCTTAGTGCGTGTTTTTAAGTTACTCGATCGCGTTAGCATAACGGCAATTAGTATGTCACTGCAAAAGCGCCATCTAGTGACCGCGGTTCCAGTGACATACAAATTGCCTTACGCTAACGTGATTGTGTAAGTGATGAAATTCGTACTGGGTACACTGATTGACAATAGGATGACATTGAAGAGCGCCATCTATCATCAACCAACCACGAAACAACAGTTCACGCGAACGAAGTTGCGGGTAAAAGTTAGTCTATACTAATATTATAAAGAGGAAAAATTTGTATGTATGTTTGTAATGTTTTCACACAAAACTACAGGACCAATTTCAAAAATTCTTTCACCATTGGAAAGCTGCATCTTTACTGAGCAACATAGGCTATATTACATTTTAAAAAATAGGGATCCGTAATAAAAATGTAGTAAGGAGTAAAAAATTAGTCAAAAATCTGTCATCGCATGCGCTGCGGAAACTATTGATGATATATTTAACAATAATAAATCTATAGTCCGACTTAGTAGACTATCCACTGGCATGAGATCGGTATGTACGCGGGTGAAACCGCGCGATATTACTAGTAGTATATAAATGGGGGTATCATATGGGATAAGCGAAAATAAAAAAGACACATTCTGTGTATATCACTTTATTGTCTTTATATAAAATCATACTATATTATAGTTATTTTGCTGAGCATAATTTTTATAATATTTTGTTCATCTCGAACAATGGACGTCTACTTCTGGATATAGATTTCCGGATCTTTGTTTAATCTCCACAAGACAGTCATTTATAATTTATAGTAAAGTGGGAATGCCGTTAGCCGTGTGGTATCAGGCTGAATAGAATAGTATCACACTCATTTCTTACCGAGGTGTCGTAAAAGGCGACTAAGGTAAGTCGACCCGCCGTGTGATATCCGGCTGAGTATAATAGACCAACCTCATTTCTTACCGAGGTGTCGTAAAAGGCGACTAAGGTAAGTTGACCCACCGTGTGGTATCCGGTTTAGTAGAATAGACCCCCATCTCTCTTACCGAGGTGTCATAAAATACGACTGAGGTAAGTTGACGACAGGCAGGGTCGTAAAAACGCAGCCAAATCATGTGAAAGCATGTTTATAACATGTTGTGCCGACCCCACTTAGAGTGGGATAAGGGCAGGAAGAAGTAAAGTGGGAATGCGCAGGGAACAGTCATGTGGCTATGACGACTCGCCGCGAGACAAATCCTGGAATATAGGTTTTTGGTGTAATTGTCTTCCACAGAACGTCGATAAAAGCAGAGATCTGCCTCACAGGGGCAACCTTAAAGATGTCAAAACCATAGAGACTAGCTCTCTTTTTTACGGCAATGCTTCACATGCATTCACCCAACTTTGTGACTCTATTAAATTCACATGGCATTACAATATTGTAGCAATACACATGCAATAGTGTCTAATTTAATTGAATCCAGTCCATATTAAATTTATTCTAAAAAATAATCTTCATAATACTGAAATAAACGATATTTTCATATTGGTCACGATCTCCGCGTCAGTTGCCATATTTTTATTGATTTATCATCGCTGCTCGTAATTAATGTCTTTGATGTAGAATCAAAATAAATGCTTCGGATTAAATCTGAAACAAAAGTAAAAGTAAGTAGTAGTAAAGTAGCGGCCTGTTACTATCCCACTGCTGAGAATAGATCTCTTCTCTCCGTTTTTGGAGAAAAGGTTTGAAGTTAAGATCTACCACGCTGTCCCAATGCGGATTGGTAGGTTACACGTATCTCCAGAATTCTCTAGAGATATGCAGGTTTCCTCACGATGTTTTCCTTCGCCGAATAGCGTGTGATAAATTGCAATTATCAATTAGACATAAGTTTTAACAGAAAAACTCATTGGTGTCTGCCCGGGTTTGAACCCGTGACTTCCTCGAAAGAGTCGCACGGTGTTACCTCTAGGCTACCACAACAAAAGTAATTGATTTTGAAATTTAACATGATAAAGTCGATCTTACCCGTTTAATGGTGGTAATATTGGTTATTCAGGAAAGGTAATCTTATATATAAAATACTCGTGTCACAATGTTAGTCACTAGAAACGGCTTGACCTATTTTATATGCATATTCAGTAGGTCCGAGATATGCCGTGTGATATCCGGCTGAGTAGAATATACCACCCTCATTTCTTACAGAGGTGTCGTAAATGGCGACTAAGGTAAGTTGACCCGTCGTGTGGTATCCGGCTGAGTAGAATAGACCACCCACTTTCTTACCGAGTAAAATACGACGTAGGTAAGTAGACGTCAGGCAGCTGACTGGTTCTAAAATATGTAGCCAAATCATGTGACATTGTTTATAACATGTCGTGCCCGCTTAAGAGTGGGATAATGGGAGAAGGATTATGATTTGAAGGTCTGAGAATTGGCTATTATGTATCTCATATGTATATCATAGCCTTAGATTTTTTTATTATTTGGACATTTTTTTATTATTTTTATAATGAATACACACTAGAACTTTACTAGAAATAATTTATATCGGAAAATAACTTTCGTCCGATCAGCTAGTGTAATATAAAAATTTCTTTTTATCTCAATTGCTTTGACACTTAACATTTTTCAAAAAGCGGTATCTATAGATGTGTAGATTAGTTTAAGTGGCTTCTATATGGTCAAAACATGTTTTTCATACCGTCGTGTGCTTGTTCCTCGCTCAGCTGGGCCACCGTGATCATGTTCCACTGCAGCAATGCGCCCGCGCTGCCGCCGACCCAAAGCACGCTGGCGCCGTCGCAACATAACGACGTAATCGTGAAAGAAACTTGTTTCTGATATACCTAATTAGTTTTAAATCATATAAATACTCGTGTGACATCGCATAAAAAAATTAAAGTACTTTTTTCACATAAAAAAAGTAAAGTACACAAGTTTTAATATAAAAACTCATTGGTGCCTGCCGGGGTTTGAACTAGCGAAAAAATAATCGATTTTTTAAATTATCGGTTTTTAATAATAGATTATTTTTGTAATCAAAATCAAAATCAAGATGAAACCAAGTTAGCCAAACTATACATATTAATCCAATCTCACAAACACCGCAACTGATATTATTTCTTGGTAGTTGTCCACTTTAATTAGCCTTTATTGTAATTAATTATTAATATTAAAAAAGACAACTTTTGAAATAGTCAGAAAAAAACGATTTTTAAAAAGTCGACTATTTTTAAAGGGATAAATATCAATTATTTACCAAGTCACATCCCTAGTTTGAACTCGTGACCCTCTCGAAAGAGTCGCACGGTCATACCGCTGGGCTATCACAGCTTAGAGTAGGATAAGGAGAATTATAAACATAAGGAGAATGATTAAGGTAAACTCTACTATTTTTTCACAAATATTTAAAATTTGTAAAAAAAACTGTTGATTTTACTATATATATATATATATATATATATATATATATATATATATATATATATATATATATATATATATATATATATATATATATATATATATATATATATATATAATAATTTCTAACTTAATTTAAATTGATATATATATATATATATATATATATATATATATATATATATATATATCAATTTAAATTAAGTTAGAAATTGTCTGTCATTCATATTTACTAAAGAGTAAACTCCACAAGTCTTACCGAGTTCAAAACATTTAAATCTGTGACGTTTAGCTCCCCACTATCGCTCACGGTGACTATTCTGTCCTCGCAAAGCAGACAGACGCCGGTTACGGGAGAGGAATGTGGTATAATTTTATTGATTTGTTCCTTCGTCGAGTAATCCCATATGAAAACCTCCCCGTCACTCGTACCAACTATAATGTCCAAGATGTATCTTCTGTACCTGCAAGTAAATACTTATAAATGTAACTTTAATATTTAAATGAGTTAATCTTGTATGTATATATATATTTTCACAATCTCGGAAACGGCTCCAACGATTCTCCTGAAATTCAGCATGTAGGGGGTTTTGGGGGAGAAAAATCGATCCAGCTAGGTTTATTTAAAAAAAATCGTTTTATCCCTGTTTTTGGGCATTAAAAAATACTAAAATTTATATTGAATTCAATTTTTGCTATAAACTGTCAAGTCAGCGTAGATTATTCGGGGAACGGGTGAACGGCGGGTCGCGAGAAATGAACATACCTAGGGTCGAGCCCCACCTACCCCATTTTTTTCTGTTTTTTTTGAAGTTTCTTTTTTAAAATTTTATTACCGAGCAAGGCTCGGTTAACCTGGTACTGTAACATTACCCAAATTATTTATAAAAAAAAGGTTCAACTTCCTCTATTTATACATGGGTTTAAAAAAGACTTAAATTCAATAATTTATTGTTACTTTTTCCGCAACTTTTTTTCGCGTCAACAATCTTTTGAAAATACCGTCAGTTATGTACTATGTGTTCCTTCCCGTTTCCGATAGAAAAACGGGATTTTTTGTGTCCAGCGGTTAGACCATACGACTCTTTTGTGGGACACGGGTATAAACCCCGGGTCACCAATATGGTTTTCTATTAAAACTTGTGTCTAATAGATATATATATATATATATATATATATATATATATATATATATATATTGTCCTTATCTCACTCTAAGTGGGATCGGCACAACATGTTTTTCTCTTCCATTCTGTCCTATCATTTGTCAACTCTGGCGCTACTCCTTTTATATGCATACTTCACACAATCCAACCATCTCTTTTTAGGCCTCCCTGTAGGACATATCCATCCACGTTCAAATTTAACACACGTTTGGTGGCATGATTTTCATCCTCCTCATTACATGACCATACCAACTTAGTCTCGCACTTCTCATCTTTTCTGTAATGGGCGCAACTTTCAGACTTCCCCTGATATACTCATTGCGTATTCTATCAAGTTTTGTCACACCACACAACACACCTTAACATTCTCATCTCATTCGCATGCACATTTCTTTCATCCTTTTCTTTTATTGCCCAACATTCTGATCCATATATAACGACAATAAGAAACATTTTTTTTTTTTATATAAGGCTATGGCTTCGATCTTGCCTGATGAAAAGGCAAGGATGTAGCCTAAGATGGACCGCGCTTGCCAGTTTTTTTAAACTTTCGCAAATCGTAGGAGTCCGGGAAATTAGATGCGGGGAGGGAATTCCAAGCCTTTGCTGTACGCATGAGGAAAAATGAGCCGCTTTGTGCGAGTTTTCGGGAGATTTCGGGAAATTACCTAAAAGCGACAGTGCTGACTTTGCCGTCATGATCGAACTCCGCTCTCAGTCCGCGTAACGCTTGTCCCATTTTGCCAACATTTCCCCACACGCGTACGACGCCGTCAGAACCACCAGATATCAATAGATGATCTGCAATACGTTTTTAACATTAGCTTCATTGTATATTTTAAGCAATATACTGTTACGAACATGCAAAAAGAATTCTTAATATATAGGTCATAGAGTTCTGAATCGCTAATCGTCTGGAACTTTCACGTTGTTTACGAATTGTGTTCCGTATACCAGCCGCGACTCGCGAGTAATCAAGAAGCAGAACATTCTCGAATAGTTCGTTCACTATATAAGCTTGCGAATAGCAATCAAGAACGAATTAAGAAGCGAAAGTAAAAGTGAAATAGTGACCTCGGCTTTGTTATTGGACAAAGGACTGCATAGTGATTTTAAGTACAAAAAGTTATGAAAATATTATTATGCTATCCGCGATAAGAGCTTTCGCGGATTATAGCAAAATAAATTTTCATTACTTTTGTATAATGAACCTCCGCAAAGTAACGCCAAATTCTATAAATTATTAATTTTGTAGTGAAAAACTAAATAAAGTGTTCTTTAACCAGTCACCAGGTATTTTTATCCTAAGTCCATCTAACCTAGTGGTGCTCACCTTTTGGCAGCCACTGTAGACAATTAACTGAATCATCGTGCGCTCTGAAGCTTTCCACAACTCGTCCATATTCAACATCGTAAAGATAACTGAAAATAAATTTAAAAAAATTATGTAGACCAAGCATTCTCAACTTTTTTAACGGTTGGGCCAAACGGACGATACGAAAATCTTTGGCGGGTCACTAAAGTATAAATACAGTATTTTAAACGTGCATTTCAATTAGTATATTATCAAATAATAACTGACAAAATATTAAAGCAAGCTCCAAAAGGAATATCCTCCTTCCTTTTGGCCTATGCTCAGGAGTGGTACACGCTGTTACTTTTATCATACTAAATTAATAGTTATGAGGTGTGTAAAGGGGTTAGTATTTTCCCTACATGTTGAGAATATTCTATGATTGTAAGCCGGGCCATTCAAAATTCAACACCTATGCTCGCAGTTCAGAACCACGAGCATAGAGTTGAGCCTGATCTAAGCGGTACATACTCGCTCCAGAACAATGGATTATCCACTTCAATTTGACGTAGTCCTTATTTACGTAGTCTGGGTGATGCTTTGCGATTCTGTCGTAGAGTCTGTTTCCTGATACTTCGCTTACAGAGATAAACGACTGTTGAGATTGTCGCAGTGAATGTGTGCAGTGCTTGTGTAGTGTGGTTGTGGGGGATTACACTGCATTTTTATGAATCTTGCATTTAACAGGTATGCAATAGGACTTTCTTTTAACGCAAATTATACCAAAACAATATTGCCATTACTTTTGTACGTAGTCAAAATTATGTGATATCACAGTGTTCCTAAAAAATCTTAACTATTTGAAAAGACTAGTGCTTTCATCAAATTCAAATTATTATTTATTCACACAAACTTGTAAACAAGTGCTTTTGAATCGTCAATTCTACTGCTGGTTCGGAAAGTTGTTCCTACCGAGGCCAGCAAGAAACTCGGCGGTTGTTCTTTTTAAAATATAGTTCTTAATACTAGTTACGTTAGATAGTTATTACTGTTTTGTCCACGCATTTTTATCATCCAAGTATTCCTTTTATAAATAGTGTTTTTAAACTGTTGTAATAGCAAAGTTAAAATTGATTATTCAATACATCCGTACTAATATTATTAATGCCAAAGTCTTTCCATAAACACACTCTGTACAATTTTATTAAGAGCAAACCTTTATAAATATAAATAAACCACTTACATTTCATTGTCCCAAGATCCAACAGCGACTATATGCTCGTCGACCATCACGCAAGAGCTTAATGGTGTCGAACTCAATTTAACACTCCGCATCTGTTTCCGATGAACCACATCATATACTTTCAACGTGCCATCTTTACACACTGATATAATTCTATCGTTCTTCCTTAGCACGCAATTCACAGCCTCTTTATGCAACCACACTGTGTCGATACACTTTAAGCTGTATTCGTGGTTTTCTATGTCTTTCACAGACAACTGTTTCGTGATTTGAGGCAATATCTTTCTTACATGTGGCTTAGTGAATAATTGCTTGGGCACTTGGCCGAATTCCATTATTTGGACTTCTAAAGCATGTCTGTCGTTCATGTCGTAAATGCAGTCAAGATCAACAGAGCCCTCGTAACAAACATGATGGAATACTAAAATGAAAATTGTAAACCCTTTGTTAAGCTGTGATAGCCCAGCGGCGTGACCGTGCGACTCTTTCGAGAGGGTCACGAGTTGAAACCCCGGCTGGCACCAATGAGTTTTTCCATTAAAACGTATGTGTCTAATTGATAATTGCAATTTATCACATGCTTTTTGGTGAAAGAAACCTGCATATCTCTATTGAAATCTGGGGATATGTGTAACCTACCAATCTGCATTGGAGTCGCGTGGTAGGTCTTAGCTCCTATAGGCCTATCCCCAGCAGTGGGATTGTAACAGGCCGTTATTTTACTTTTTAAACCCTTTGTTATTTATAATAAACTAATTGTTCCACCGGCTTCACCTGCGTGGAAATCAATGAGTCACAAAGTAAATCCCATCATTTTATTCTGACTTCTGTCAACTTGCATGCGAACTT
This sequence comes from Morpho helenor, assembly GCA_029227775.1. NCBI lineage: Eukaryota > Metazoa > Arthropoda > Insecta > Lepidoptera > Nymphalidae > Morpho > Morpho helenor. Next base: position 13,943,979 of record JARGCU010000025.1, read on the forward strand.
TTTTGTAGATCTACAATTTTCTAATACAGTAGTAAGCTCACAGTACGCAAATTTTTTTACGACTGCACGATCCCTCCAACCAATTAACATAAAACCGAAATATATAATTAACCTATTCCTTCCTGAAGATTGCAGTACTTTTTTGTAAAAACCGTACAAAATCCATTACGTAAATTTTGAGAAAATCAATCACATACAAACACACAACATTTGGATCTTGTTTTATAATACGTATAGTAAATATGTCTAAATAAGCTTAGCGTTAAAAAATTTGAACACATTTTTCTCCAATGACTAACCTATTATATAACTAACTAGAAACCTCAAAAATTACAGTACTTATCTACTCGGTATTGAATGGTATTATACATATAAACCTTCCTCTTGAACCACTCTATCTATTAAAAAAAACCCCATCAAAATCTGTTGCGTAGTTTTAAAGATTTAAGCATACATAGGGATATATGGACAATCAAAGAATTTGTTTTATACTATGTAGTGATGAGAATATTATTTAGCTATAATCCGCGATAAAGAAAATATATGTAATGCTAAATGTAGAGTGTACTATTCGTTCTCATACCTGATACATGCAGAATTTGTAAAAACTCATGCACTACCCGACACCGATAACACAACAATACACAAGCACTGCACACATTCACCACCACAATCTCAACAATTGTTTCGCCCCCCCCTGCTTATCGTCGATTATAGCATAATAGTATTCTCATTAGTTTTGTATCATGGATCTCCGCAAAGTAAAGCCTAATTCTATAAATTATTTAACCTATTATAGAATAAAATAAAGCGAACAATATAACTTAACTTACAAACCATTATTTGCTTTCACAGCCTCATCGCCCCTCTGTCTAAATCCAAATATAAGATCTATCCACAAATGTAAATGTCTAGAAACATACTGAGATTCCAGGGCTTCCCTCAATTTCACCACAAAATCTTCCGGCGACTTCGCCCAGGGGGGCAAACTGACATTACCAACTCTACTTCCGTCGTGTCTTATACCGAAATCTATGTCGTAAATATTCAAAAGAAAATCTCCTTTTGCACTAGTATCATAAAATTCTGGGACTAATTCCTGGAAAAATTAAAAAAATAAACATTTTTTTATGTAAACGCCGTGTGGTATCCGGCTGAATAGAATAGTACCACCCACATTTCTTACCGAGGTGTCGTAAAAAGCGACTAAGGTAGGTCGACCCGCCGTGTGGTATCCGGCTGAGTAGAATAGATCAACCTCATTTCTTACTTAAGTGTCGTAAATGGCGACTAAGGTAAGTTGCCCCACCGTGTGGTATCCGGTTTAGTAGAATAGACCACCCTCCTCCTTACCGAGGTGTTGTAATATACGATTAAGGCAAGTTGACGTCAGGCAGGCGGCCGGCGGAGTGGGATAATGGCAGGAGGATATTAATAATAGGATAGGATAAGCCTGACTATGGCTCTACCATTCTAAGTATAATAACTATAAAATAAATAAATATATGGGACACTTACACACGCGGTCATCCGTCCTCAAAGTAAGTAACTTAATACTTGTGTTATGGGTGACAGACAACTGGTGAATATATACTTATATATTTTTTAAATACATACTTAAATACAAATATACACCCAGGCTCAAAGACCAACAAATTCATTTTATAGAAAATGTTGGCCCTCGGCGGGAATCGAACCCGCGACCTGCGGAGCTGAAGGCAGGATCACTACCCACTGCGCCAACGGTAACTCTATGGTTTATACCGAATTATTAGGTATGTATTCTAAAAAATGTAAAAAAGTTAGTCACCCGTACTTACCTTAAAATCAGACATATTCTTCAAACAATTATTATAAACATCTTTCACGGAATTAAACATTCGATCCGGATGGTCGAATCTTCCGTTTTGCAAACATAACATATACTGAGGATACTTTCTTACCTGAAAGTTAATCAATACTGTAAGAGTACTAAATAAATCACCTGACATTGCATAACGCATAGTTGCTTGTGTAATATATGGCTTGTGTAATTACATTTGACTGGCCCGTTGGCGCAGTGGGTAGTGACCCTATCTTCAGCTCCGCGGGTCGCGGTTTCGATTCCCGCCGAGGGCCAACATTTTCTATAAATGAATTTGTTGGTCTTTGAGTCTGGGAATATATTTGTATTTAAGTATGTATTTAAAAATTATATAAGTATATATTCACCAGTTGTCTGTCTACCATAACACAAGTGTTAAGTTACTTATTTTGGGGACGGACGACGGCGTGTGTGTCTCATATATTTATTATTTATTTTATTACATTTGAGGAATGGATGGAAACAATAATTTTTTTGTATGTTCATCATTTTATTGAATGGATTTATTGATTTTTATCATCATCCTCATGCCCGTATCCCACTCTAAGTGGGGTCGGAACAACATGTTATAAACATGTTGTCACATGATTTGGCTACGTATTTTACGACCGGCCGCCTGCATGACGTCAACATACAAGGGTTACTTAGGGTTGTCTATTCTACTCAACCGGATATCACACGGTGGGTCAACTTACAAAAGTCGCCTTTTACGACACCTCGGTAAGAAATGATGGTGGTCTATTCTATTCAGCCGGAAACCACACGACGGTGATTTATTGATTTTCCAAATCCAATCCAATTTAATAGATGGCAACATTTCAAACGAACTTAGACTTTAGTAGCAGAAAAATAAACAATTATTTCATATTACGCGATATCGTTAAAATCATCTTATAGCTTTATTAATTTATATACATTTTCATATATTTTTATACATCAAAAAAGGAGCACCATAGTGCAATGGTTAAACCTATTAAATATAGGTTTAACCATTGCATCATCATTTCAGTAGTACTGTAAGGCAAATTGATTGTTTTTTTTTATAAGGCTTTAGTTCTGTTTTTAAAGTTTTAATTACTGCTTTTATAACATTTAAAAACATAGATTTTGGAAAACTTACGAGATAAAACAAAACAAGTCCAGGCGCAGAATAATGTGATCCATACAAAAATTTCGGGTCCGACATTTCGTGATACCTCTCAAGCAACTTATACAGACGGTCGGAATTTAACGCACCCATAGGTTTCGACAAGTCTCTAAATGTTTCAACCCGTTCTAAGTCTAGTGTTTCTGAAACGTAGTCCGCAATCACCCACGGAAAGACAGGGTACTGGGTGAGGTCATTTTTACTTCTATCTGAAAGACTACAAAGATTTGCAAAAATAATTTTAATTTATAAACAAAGTCCCCTGTTGTGTATGCTAGCGACGTGAAAAAATTATCGATTTTTAAAAAAATATAATTAAAAACAATTTTTTTTTAAATAATTGATTATTTTTTCATCAAAAATCGAAATTTTAAAATCTATTATTTTAGGTATCCCTTTCTCTTTTTTACTCTTTTTCTTGTTTTTAAGATTGGATATGCATTGTTGGATGAAACCAATTTAGCCAAACTACACATTTTAATCCAATTTCACAAACAACGCATCTGATACTATTTCTTGGTAATCGTCCACTTTAATTAGCCTTTATTGTAATTAATTATTAATATTAAAAAATACAACTTTTGAAATAGAAAAAAATCAGATTTATGTACGGTTTGTAGTAAAAGATAGAGCAAATCTTCCGGAAAGTTTCAGTAAAAAGTAAATTACGATTACCTTAGTTGCCTTTTACGTCACCTCGGTAAGTAATGAGGGCGGTCTATTCTACTCAGCCGGATACCACACAGTAAATGGTGAAAGTTATTAAAAAATCTCTTATAATTAAGCCACTATAAAAACTTTTAAACGACAATTTTAATTCAGGAAAAAAATTGTGACACTAATTTTCATGGGGGCGAAGCTGGCACACATAGTGGCATATTATAATAGATAATATTGTATTTACCAATTAAGATACATTAAATAATCATAATTCGACACAATGCCATTCTGCCATTGAAGAGTCATCTCTTCCACGTGCACTTTTTCTAAATCCACATTAGGCCCGTTTAGAAATTGATAAACCGTATCTCTGTCGTGTTCGTTTTGAAACGATAAATACAGATGAGATGTTGGACTTTCTTCTTTGCTATATATTTCAAGGCCCTAAAAATAAAAATAAATTTCTTCCATAAGCATAATTATAATTATATTGTCTTGAAAAAAATGCATCGCAATGAAAGCTTTGTAAATCAAAACATATCAAGCTTTATTAATCATGTATATTATGATTACATATATAAAAAATGGTATAAATATTAAACGTAATCATGCTGAGAGAAACGGTTGTTAAAATAATTCACTAGTTTTATTTAAATATAAGCATCGATACATATTTATACATATTTGTTCAATATATTCTAACATTAAATAAATAAAAGAGAAAGTATGTTCCTTATATACTACAAAATGACTGACCCGTTCGCGCAGTTAGTAGTGACACTGCCTTCTGCTCCACGGATCGCGGGTTCAATCCTGCCGAGGGTCAACATTTTGTATAAACAATTTGTTGGTTTTTCTAGTCTGGGTATATATATGTATTTAAGTATTTAATTAAAATTATATAATGATACTATATTTACCAGTTGTCAGTTACCCTTAGCACAAATATAAAGTTACTTTGGGGACTGACGACCGTGTTGTGATCGTCCTATATATTTATTTAATAAAATTTCCAGACAATCATAAGATTAGAGATAATCACCTAAAATTCGGTAGCGGTCGTAGCTTTTTTTTAAATTTCAATGACAGTTTTGTTTCGAGAAGTTGAAACTTGACTGAGCCGAAGCAACGCGTCACCGAATCGCCAATATTACTAATTACTTAGCTTGATTTTTGGTACAACGGTATTAGCCATGAAAGATTAACAGACATAGGGAATTTCCCATTTATATCAGCATGCACGTAAAATAAAATTAACCAAACTTGCATAATAATTCGCAATTTTGAGTCATGTTAGGGAAATCACTTACAGTTTCAGTCAAATATCAAAGTTATTATTAGAGCAGTAAAAAGATAAACATTGTGGTAAAAAAAAAATTGAAGCATCATTAAATATATGGCACTTTTATGACTATAATGATAAGATTATAATGGAAAAAAAAAGTTTCATAGTGAGCAATCCGTACCAATATTATTAATGCGTATCTATTTGTCTGTCTGCCTGTAACGATTTCACAGCTAATCCGCTGGAGCAATTTTGATAAAATTAGCTGAATTAAAGTTTTTGTACCGAGCTAACATGTAGGGTAAAATTTTCCGTTTTTTTTCAGGAACAGAATCGTACTAATATTATAAATACGAAAGTTTGTTAGTATGGATGTATGTTTGTTACTATTTCACGGTGAATCCGCTGAACCTATATCGATGAAATTTGGCACAATTATTTCTTATACAGCAGGTTAACATTTATAGGCTATAGAAATTCTGTTAATTGTACAGGATGACATTGAAAAGCGCCATCTTTTATCAACCTATAACGCGACAACAGTCCAAGTGACCGAAGTTGGGGGGAGAGCTAGTTTTATCGTAACTTTTGTTATGACAAAATCAGTTAATATAATCTTATTTTTATAGCAAAAAACAGTGCAATCGATTTGTAAATTATGAGGCAACAAGACTTTTAAACTTATGCAACTGAGATACTAAAAAGTGTGAATAGTAATTGTGATCCAATCATTTGTATCCAAGACATTTTAGGATTTTATTTTTCTTTCTTGCTTAAGGCTGTGAAATTAAATCGCCACTGGAATACTATCTATTTCATTCATGAAGATAATATAATCAAATCAAACCTAATCATTATATTGAAACAGAACTTGCTTTTCCAAAGGCCACCTATCTTCTTGCAGAAAAGGGTTTGGATAATATACTCACTGACCTGTTCCAATCAGGATTGATAGGTTATAGCAGTAGAGTTGATGATTCAAAACCACTTGTTTACAAGTTTCTTTGAATAAAGAATATTTTGAATTTGAATTTGAATATAGAAATTCTGTAAAGCACATGAGAAAAGTGATATATGCCAGCCTGGGTTTGATTTGCTGAATCCCAAGTAAGGATCATGCACTCTAACTGTTACCCCTTCATTTCCATCACAGGCTATATTGTTAAAATTAATTAAATTTTTCATAACTAAAATAGTTCATTTAACAACATGTGTTCCAGTGACATAGTTATTTCTTAGGCCCAATGTTGTAAACTCGATTCTGGGTTTTAACAGACTTCTACTGTCTATATATGGTTGATCTGATTGGTAAATGTACATCACTGGGTTTCCATCTTAGACACCTCATTTAGAAATTATGATAATCAGCTTATGCGAAAAAAACATTACAATTACATATTTAGCTACTAAAAGATGTTGTTAGAGAACATGTACTTTGGATAAATATGCTTTACTCAACTTCATACTACTTAAAGGAACTTAAACAGCAAATCAAGAAATGAATTATTGTAGCAAAAAGCAAAGCAAAAGAAATATAAAACATACACTGATACATACAACTTGCCTTAGTAAAAATCTTCGCTTGTATATCCTGCTCATTTGATTCAGTTTCATTTTTAAAATTGGACTCTGTAAATAATTTGAGAAATATATAATATAAAAATGCAGTAAAAAATCATTCAACTTTTGTACCTGACACTCACCATATATAAAATAAAATTGCAAAACCATTACAAGGGAACATTTTATATACATTTATATGCGGATCATATAATACAACCACGAAAAATGGATGTGTTTAATACAGATCAAGTTAATAAGAAATCAAAACAAATTTTTTAAAAGACACTTTTACAATTTTTGTGATAAATATATTATTTTCTTTTGTTTGTCCGCTGTCAAAGGTATAATTAAGATATTTAAATGTATGTATGCCATCTTCTGTCATTATTTTTTTTATATCATAATTTTAACCCTCATCACTTACCTTTTCAGTGATTTAATTTAAAAGACATACATAATACATGTAACTAATTAATAAATATATTTAAACTTACATTTTCTATATTGCTGAAAGGCTGAAAGTATAGAGTAGTAGGTGTCAAAGCCAGCTTTCCATGATGCCTTCCTAAAGGAGATATTTTCTCAGACTGAAATTCAAATATTATCTTTTCAGAAAAATCATCCATCATTATAGGATCAAATGTCATTCTCATATATCGTGAATGAAGAATAGTTGCCACCATACTGTTGTGTTCTAAAGCATGCAGACTCGATGCTCTTATAAGTTGCTGCATCTGACTTAGGCACTCTTCAGCTGATGAAAAATCAAAGATGAAATAAAAGTCTTTCATTTCATATTGAAACTTATATGGTGCTAATATATTTTCCTCCAACATTTCTGCATACTGTCTAACTTTTACTTTAATGACATTTTTCTCTTCATATGAGTCAATTATATTGACATCTATACATTCTTTAAAATGTAGTCTAATTAAGGGATGTACCCATTCTCTAGGCTCGAAAACTAGAGACTTAGAACATAGTTTTAAACGACCCTGTTTTTCATTTTTAGATCCCAGTAAGTTTACTTCATTCACGGTGCAGGAATAGTCTTCAAAATATATCTCACCAGGTTCCAACAATAACATAGAAAATCTAAAACAGAATTTAATTTAAATAAATAGTATTAAATCACAATTAGTAAAAAAAGGCGAGAGTTAAGCACCTTGATTTGTTCATTGTTACTGAATATATATGTTTTTTATTTAGAAGTTGCCCTAAAAGTTAGCGTGGTATTATATTGAATATAATATCTAAAACTAATATTCCATTATAAAATAAAATATTGATGTTAACGTTTTTAAATATAATAATGATAATACTTTAAAAAACACTTTTAAGACAACTACAGAACACTCAGCAGAAAACACCTCTTTCGACAGAAATAGTCTGACAGCAATGTTTTGAAACAGCTTTCATCAATGTTGCCAACAGTTAAATTAGCTTCCCACCAGATTCAACTTTCAAAACCACCAGAAAACCACTACCAAACAGAAGTTAAATTTAATTTAAAAAATACACAAAATTTACCACTAAAACAATTTTTGGTTTATTAAACAAAATAAGAATACAAATTATGAGTTTCCTTTATTATTACTTAATAAAAATTAACAAATTAATATAACAAAATTTACCCCTCCACCTGTGATACTTTCGATAATTACGAACCAAGAATCCCGAAACTGTTGCGTATATTAATGATTATGGCATAGTTACGCATGAATAAATTCGCACAGTTAACACTAACGAAGCGGCGGTAGTGGCATGGATAGAATAACGGACTGGCGATCGATAGGTCGCGGGTTTGAATCCCCCGGCCATGATACCACTGCGTGAACCCACTCCTTGCACAACCACATTCAGGTTAAAAGTCTATTAGTAATTTGTAACCCAAATTGCTAGTAACCATTAAAAAAATAGAAATTGTGAGCATATGAAATTCACTGAACGGTGAATGATTCTATCTTCTAAGTATAAGTATCAGAAAAATATATGAGATATGAAATTCCCGCGTGTAGAGAAACCTAAATTTTATTTTTGCCGATCAGTACATTTCTTAAGTAGGCATACTACTCAAGAAAAGTAAATATCTACATATGAATCTAAAAAAAGGAAAACGATCTTCTATATATAGATCATCGAAATATCGAAGGGAATCTAAATTTACACGTCTAAAATAATTTACTAAACCACCAAAAAAATCCACCAGCCACAAAGCAATATTTTGCCACTAAATGAGAAGTTAAAACAACCAGTTTTAGTGGAAAATCCACTAAGTTGGCAGCACTGGTTTTCATACAGACTGTCGGATAGATAGGCCTTGAACTTATCATTATGAACCATAGACAAGTATTTAAAAAGTTGATATTTATTATATTTCAGCCTTAACAAAATAGAACTATTCAATTGTTAATATATCAGTTTTCCAGTGGAAGGATAATGGATTGATTTCTTTTGCATAATTACTTTTTCATTTACGGTACATACTTTACTCCACCAACTGTATTTTTGAGATGTAATAGTGCGCTTGATATCATGATGTTTTCACTAAATAAAATACGCAGGCTTAAATAAAATTATCTTTAAAATTATTTATACAGGTTAACATTTTGAGCGAAGCAATGCTATTACACGTAAAATTTGATAAACAGATAACGGTTTATAATAACACAACGTTTAAAAACGTCGGTAAAAATATCTTTCTCTAAACAAGGTGCTTCAAGGGTTGAAGTTTGTACCAATTCCTTCAAGCTACATCATTATGTATTATTTTAAATTTTTGAATTCATAATGCCACTTTTCGTTAGTTATTTTATACACTTGTATCAAAACCAGAACGTCATTATTAATTAATTTATAGCATGTAGCGCCGTGTAACATTATGCAGAACAACATTTGAAAACCAAACTCAACACTTAAAGTGTTAATTTAGATCCTGTCGGACACGGAAAGAAATTAGCGGTTGATGTCTGGCTAGACCCCACTTTTGAACCAATCGAATTTATCGATAAATGTTGTTATTTAGTATATGTTGGAACTGGAATACAGGAAATGACATTTTTGATGCTTTGTACGATTAATCGCGGATATTAGAAAAAGTGAAAAGGATGATATATTCAATTTTAATAATTCACTCAAGCCGCACCCCTATTTCAAGTTGTTACTTGTTTGTGGTTAACTTTAATTAAATTACTGAGGCCGTAAAGGACTAGATTCCAGGCCGTTAATAAACTAAAAAAAAAAATTACTGAGCCTTGGCGCGAGTTTTAATTTATAGGGTATTTTAATTGTCACCTACCTATCAAATAATAGCTAGAGACTTGTAGCTTGTGTAAATTTAATATTTTCCAATGCAAGAGGCTAAAAATGCAATTTTTCAAATGCGTTTCCCGCAAAAGCTATGGTATTTGTTGGACTTGCGTACAGAGGCGATATTATGGGGCGGCACAGGACGAACTATTTTGTTAAATTATAGATTTCTCCAAAATTATTTACAGTGTGACCATTCAATATTTAAAACTAATAATATTTCTAGTTTTATTAGACAATTGAATTTGTATGGTTTTCGCAAAGTTACGTCACATCTTCAGGATCCTTTATGTAATTCTAGTAATCCTTACATGCATGAGTTTATACATGATAACTTTCAGTACGGAAGGCCAGAGTTATTGAATAAGATTACTAGGAAAGCTTTGACACTTAAAAAAAGCTTTAAACCAAAGGTAAAATGTTTATATACAAGGATTTTTTAAATATATTATTACATTATTATATCTTTTTAGACTTACACTGATCAAGTCACTTATATTTCTCCTTTACAAAAGGCACGTCGGGCCTTACGAATTGCTTTAAAAAAAGCAGCTCAAGATATATTTGTGCTAAACTCATCAAAAGCTGAATGCAATTCTAGTGCCAATGGTAAGATTATATATTTTATGATTGCTGTAAGTCTGATTATAAAAAAACTGTCCAACATCAAACACTTATTCACTTTTGGTTATATTATATATCAAGGAGTGAAGGATGATTACTATAGTAGATTTTTCAATTACTTTTAATGTTACTGGACATGAAAGTAACAAAAAGTTAAAATTTTATAAATTTATAATATCATAAACTGAAAACAATCAGTGAAAAAATCAGATTAAATTCTTATTTGTTCTAGATACTTTTGAAGAATTTTGTGTGGAGGAACATAAGGTAGACTTTGAATGGTTAACATCAAAAAACATGCAAAAGGGGTCTTCTGTATCATTGCAGACAGGTTCATTTCCTAATCCTTACTACAATCTCCACAATTATTTTACACCTTCCCATTATTCCTTTCCAATTTTTATTTTATGCTTTATACAGGGCCTATTACAATTTTTAAAGCAGAAAGCATTGGAAATGATAAATTTGTGTAAGTATTTTTAGTCAGGTAGTTTAGTGATATTGAACAAATCTTAACCACTGTTTTATATAGGGACTTATCTCAAGAGAGTCTTATCGACTTTTCTGATGATGCATGCCCGCCGAATAGTTTCCATACACAATTCATAAGTATGCCAGAACTTGATGTTGAAAGTAATGAGGACACTTCCGGTGTTGAATTGCTAGCAGAATTTGATATTGGCAGTGATGTAGACCAAGGTATTACAAGGAAAGCTAATGAGATGCAAACAGAAAGTAATTCATTGAATTGTGTTTTGCCTTCAGTGAGTAATGAGCACATAGATGATGTATCAATGTTAGAGGTAATTAATATTATAATTATGCACATACAAGTCCTGTGCTTTAGAATTAAGACCTGTTTTTTTATTAATCCTTCATACATTTAGTATAAAAATGGGTAGTAAACTCATTTAGCATTTTATAGATTTTCTATAATTGCTCATTATAGCAAAATATTTTTTTCTTTTACACACCATGTGGTATCCGGCTGAATAGAATAGTACTACCCTCATTTCTTATAGAGGTATCGTAAAAGAGCGACTAAGGTAAGTTGACCCACCGTGTGGTATCCGGTTTAGTAAAATAGACCACCCTCTTTCTTACTGAAGTGTCGTAAAATACGACTAAGGCAAGTTGACGTCAGGCAGGCATCCGGTCGTAAAAACGCAGCCAAATCATGTGACAGCATGTTTATAACATGTTGTGCCTACCCCACTTAGAGTGGGATAAGGGCAAGAGGATGATGATTGTTCTTAATTTTACAATATTGACTTATTAAATTTTAAATATATGAAAAATTTGTCACTCATCAATTTTTTTACAGAAAAATAATGAAATTAATCATTATAATAGTGAATGGGACCAAATGTTCAATGATATGATGTCTAATAAAAGCTCAAACCAAGAAGGTGTCTCGAACTTGAAGGAGTTGTACTCCCAAATCTCGCAAACAATTGATTTATTGAATTCAAATTAATTATTTTATTTTAATTTCTTAAAGAAATAAAGTAAGTCTTATAATTCTTGCCATGTATTAAAGTATTTTATATAAAAAGATTTCATTTTTTCTGTTTTTTCTTCTCAGCTTCTTCTTCTTTCTCCTTTTCAATAACAGACACATAAGAATTTATTGTATCCAAGTCCAACATTTGCATGGGTTGATTGCGTTTCATTACAGCTATTTCCAAATTTTTCTGGCCAGATTGGACAACCTCCAGCAAAGCACGAATAGCAAGCTATAAAAAAATAATTTAGAATTACAATCTTTCTGTGATCTTTCAATAATGTGTTAGCTTTCAATTGATAAAATTAGAAAAATTTACCAATTGAACATTTACTAATTGCATTACATTATGAATTATAATCCCTTATAGAGCTTATCTGTTTCAATAATATTTTTGATATGTCAATACTTTTGAGATTTGAAAATGTGGGACGCAAAATGACAGTATGAGAACCCCTTTAGTGACAGCTTGACTACTGAACCGTGAAATATCTTGCACTTAATAATTTTTTATAATACAGTATTGTGATAAATAATTTTTCTATGTTCTAAAAAGTTTTTATGTTGATACTGATATTATACTTAAAATATGCAACTCCAAACTTTATGAAAAATATAAAAAAAATTTAATGTTAGTTGATGCAGAACTGAAATTAAACAATTCATTCACCTTCAACTTTAAATAAATACAAGCAGAATTATTCTATCACTACTTCTATACAGTGGAATTTCACAAGTAATACCTACTTTTATAAATGATTTAAAATATACTATTGAAACATTACCTTTACAGCACCATTTTCTGTTGCAACCTCGTCAGCAGTGTAGTTCTTTTCCAAAAATTCCCGGACAGTTTTTGCTGACCTACCAGTGGCATTAGCTTTCCATTCATAATAAATACCAGATGGTTCTGTTTGAAACAAATGAGGGATACCATCATAATCAAACCCTCCAATAAGACAAGAAATGCCAAAGGGACGTCTACCATTGCTTTGAGTGTACTTTTGTTTGAGGCTAGCGATATATCTTGTGATGTATTCCAAAGTGACAGGATCTTCTACTGTAAGTTTGTGAGACTGACACTCAATTTGAGCACGGTTAATAAGTATACGTGCATCTGCAGTCAAGCCGGCAAATGCCATAACAACGTGATCATCGAGTAAGCATATTTTTCTCACAGTCCTTTCTTCTTGTAGTTTTGCAACGGATTTTTTCTCCACTCCCAATACAACGACATCTTTACCTCTAACGCCGACCTATATTATTCAATTAGTCAATTTAATTAATAATAAAACTGTAACTTAAGTATTTACATCGAAAAATATTCTCTTACCGCGGTAGAACCTTTACGTACGGCTTCCTGTGCATATTCTACTTGTAACAAATGCCCATCTGGTGAAAAAACAGTGATGGCTCTATCGTACCTAGCAGACATTTTGGTATTAAAGGATAATTTTCTTTCTTATTATTTTAGTATTTGTTAAATTATTGCAATACAACTGTTAATACAGACAAATAATCAAATGTAGTAAAAATTTAGCATCATTCAACGTGACGAGCAATTTCGATGACAGGAGTAACAGATTAAACAGGAACATATATAGGACAGTTACTGTAAAATAACTCTATTGAAATATCTAGTTCTTAAAATGTGATACTAATAGTCCTAAATACAAAGAAAGATATTCTAAGCACGAGTTCTATCTTAAATTCCAATGCTGCTCAAAGCAAGCCTTGCAAGGGCGTCGGCACCCCTATACTAGGAGATAAAATCCTTTTTTGGAAAATTAAAAAATAATAGCAAGAAACATGCTAGGTGGAATATAAATAGAGTAAAACTATATGAGATTTAATTGCTGTAATAGAGTTTTGGTACAGTAGTACCATATTGAAACGAAACTTTATTTATAATTTAGGGATTACTAGGGATTTATTTTGACGACGAATAAATTAGCATGAATTAAATATATTTGAATCTATTATAGTATTTGTGTTCAACACATGTCTTCGGGGCCTCTTCTTTGATATTAATTAAATTCTGCATTAACGTGAAGGTCAATAAAAAAAATTGTTAATCATAAGGCAAACTTAACATAAATTTAGAATATATTCCTAAATACAAAAGGTGAGAGTTTAATTATTACTGTAAAAACAATATCATTATTTGAATCTGTAGATTTCTATTGAACTGTGATAATTGCCATTGAAATACAGAAATCCAAATATGACTTTGAGATATTTCTCGAGGAAAATTTCCTCTCCCACTTTTATAATATATTATACAGTAGCAAACAATTCTTTATTTCTTTAGGAACTTCAGTTTCGTTTATTAGTCAATTGCTTATAATACATCAATAATTTTCTTAAGATGTAGAATTTATTAGAGTTTTCTTCATATTTATGAATTTTAAACTAGTTGTCTGTGCTATTTGTCAACATGGCGACTGCGTTGAGCGAGTTCGAGCCGTGGTTAATAGATAAATTAAAATCTTTAAAAACAGACGAAAGCGTATTTGGATCTTATATATCTGGTATTTTGGAAAGTGAAGAATCTATAGATGAGAAGAAAGATGCTTTAGAAGGCATACTATCTGAGATTGTGGTATGTCATATAATATAGATGAAGTTTGTGGTTAGAATATTTTATTTTCCGAATAAAATAAAATCTCTAATTACTTACAGGAGAGAGATATATCAATTCATGTAGATGAAATAATAGATAAGTGGGAACTATGCAAACCTAAAGAGGAAAATCCAAAGCCTATAAAAGATGTTGATATACAGTTGGCAAAATTGTTAGAATCTCAATCTCTAGCTACTACTAGTCGACGAGAGTACACTGACGAAGAAAAGAAAATACGCGAAGCAATATTATCTCAGTATAGTCAGCTTTCTGATAACGAGGTACTATTATCACTTATTTTTTTATTTATTCACACATCTAGGGTTTCAGTCAACATCATATTTAGTTAACACTATTCTTACAAATTTCTGAAGACTGCTTGATGATAATTAAGACAACTGTAGAATTTTTTAGGGTTTTAAAACCCTATACATTATTATTTCTTGCAAATGTCCAATTAAAATACAATTTGATACAATTAACAAGGCTTCATTAGGCAAGATTAATGGTTTTTTAACCAATGTCATACAGTCATTTCTTTGACAGGTGAGTTGAAGCTAGCTTTTTAAAATAACTGGAATACACATTGCATATCAGCACTTAATTTTTTAATGATTATTTATTGTTTGATTATATTTTGCAGGAAAATGAAGAAAAGGTGGAAGAACCAGATTGTCAAGATTTAGTAAAAAATACTAATGCATTAGATGTAGCTGCAGCTGCCAGAGAACGTAGAGAACAGGCTAGGCAAGACGCTCAACGTAAAAAAGAAAAAGATAAAGAAGATAGGTGAATATTGTTACTATTAAATTTAATAAATGAGGGGATCACAATCAAAAATAGCTGAATTCTTTTTAATTACTTTGGTTATAGG
The DNA here is from genome assembly GCA_029227775.1 of Morpho helenor. Classification (NCBI taxonomy): domain Eukaryota; kingdom Metazoa; phylum Arthropoda; class Insecta; order Lepidoptera; family Nymphalidae; genus Morpho; species Morpho helenor. The sequence goes on from JARGCU010000025.1 coordinate 13,959,432, forward strand.
TAGGTTTGATTCTAACCCCCTCAAATTATTTATTTCACTTATTTATAAACATTAGGTTTCTCTTTTATTATAAAGTAACAATCAAGAATTGAATGAATAAAATGATATTTAAGAGGTAAATTTGGGAATATGACTGATTCTGATAATGGTGCTAATCCATTACTGTAAATAAACACTGCAATTTTAAAACTTGTGTAGGCCTTAATCCATCCTCCCATAAATGAAATAGAAGGTATGCATGTAATAGTAACATCTGTGTAGGTTAGCTATAAAAAGGAGACCTTCATTGGCGGAGTTATGTACACTTTTTCTCATACTTCGATTGACACATTTAGTTAAGAATATTTATAATTGAGAAAATTTAATAAAAGTATTAGTAAGTATTATGAAAGAAAGAAAATAAAGTGTATTGTAAAAGTTAAAATATTATATAAATATTCTACAGCTATATGTTATAAAAAATTGAAGTTCATAGTATTTAATATTTTCATCAGAGCATTTACAGTGTGAACGATAAAAAAGATATAAATAATATATTTTTAATTAATTTTAGAGAGAAACAAAAGGCATTAAAGGAAGAGAAAAAAGAAAAACGCAAAACTCAAAAGGGGGAGAGAAAAAGGTAGCAACTTAAAAAATCAGAAGCCAAATAGCTGCCTAAGCTTGCATTTTACATACTTAGATTACCTGCTAAAATAGTCCTTATCTATTTTATAATTTAATTTAAAATTTAACTAGGGAGATATATTATTTAATTTTAAATTGGTTTTTAACAACTAGCACAACATAATACATAATATACTTGTTTTGGGGCAATTATTTTGACCTCTAATAAATATAATACTTCACCACAACCTTCATTTACCCATTTAGTTGTAACTATGTAAGTGAAAAATATTTTTGTATACTATGCAACTGTTGATTGTTTTATTGCATTTAAAAATAAAAGAGCTTGTTTTATTCTAATAAAAATGTATTGAACACAGTATTGTTGTATGAATAATTATATAAATTAAAATAAAAGCAATATTTTTTTTTATAAATATGTATGAATATTTTAAAATTTCATAATTAAGAATTGCACCTTCATCATGAAATATACCTAACTGGCAAGATTGTCTATAGTAATATATTGCAGAATTGGTCATGATTTCTAGCTGTGTTGTGAAATTTTCACATAATTTAATATTTATAATATAATAAATTCCACTACATTTTTAAGTATTATAAAAATATTCTGTAAAGTTTGCATAAAGGTCATTTTTTTTACATGTTAACCAATAAGTATTCATTGCCCAATTTGTAAATTACATGTTACAACACTGTTTACTAGCCCCAGCATCATTGTGAGAGTGGTGAAATCAAAATATTGCAAAAAAATTCAAAACTGACTTTTCTCCAAAATAGTAGTGTGAAAATGGTATTAAGCTTAGTCTCACGCAAGACAATATGCTCTACATAATCAAATGTCTTATATAATTCCAAAAAATAAAGTTTACAAAGAAAAGGAAAGGGAAATATGGTGAAGTTTTTGAAGAATAAAAATGAATGAAAGTTTTATGATGGTGGTGATGAGATGATATCTTCAAAACCTAGAATATGAACAGGGATGTAAAGATTTGCAAGTAATAATACATTATTTGCAAACTAGAAAAAATATTTGCAGAACCAGACCAGGTTACTTTAGTTGTGCAAAATAATTCTTGTTATTTAACAATAATATATTTTTATTGGTAATTAAAATGACTATAAATTTTTATCTTCTCTTTCTGGTATGCTGTTATTATCTTGAGTGTCATTTGTAGTAACAAAATTGTGGGCACCTCCTGCATAGATGTTGGAAATGTTCCTAGATATATCCATATTTACTCTAGTAGGATTATATACATAATCTTCAGTTATGTTAGTGCCAGTATTTGCATGCTCATTCCAGCCCCAAGCCCAAAGTGTATTGTCATTTGCTAAACATAATGAGTGTTCTGAACCTATTGCTATATTTGCAACTCTTCTGTTCTCTACAAAGAATAAAAGATAAATAACTGTAATATAGATTTGTCTACATTTCTGATTGGAAAAGTTTATTTAGTATTTACCTGGTAACTTCACGTGAAAAATCTTTCCAGAATGATAATTTATGTTTCCAAGTTGTCCACAATTATTTTTTCCCCATGTCAAGAGTGTGCCATCTTGAAGCCATAGAAGAATATGAGTCCAACCGCTTATAAGTTTTTTTACATCTTGCTTCACATCTATATCGATTTTTTCTGGTTTAAAGATATGTTTATACTTGTCACCTGTTAGTAGTAACTGTTGATGTCTGTTATCACCCCACACATACAATGCTTTTTCTTCTTTATTCCATGCTACTGTATGATTCTGACCACACGCTAAATGTGATGCACTAGTTATTGAAGGTACTTTTTTAAATCTATCACTATGTAATATATCATGACCTAAGCCAAGTTGTCCATGCCTTCCACACCCTGTTATCCATACTTCACCCTTTGAATTTAAAATTGCAGTATGTCTTAACCCCATAGACACAGCACAGGCATTGATATGCAATCTGATAGGATTTACTTCATCTGAAAAATGATTTTTTGGCAAACCTAACTGTCCATGACTATTTGAACCCCATACAAATAAAAAATTGTCATCTGTAACACCACAACTAAAATCCCAACCACAAGCTATGTTAGTGAATTTGATACCACTTAAAGCCCAAACTCTCTGAAATATGTGGGATTCTTTTTCGTTCCCGAGTTGCTTTCTAGAATTCCATCCGCATGAAAATAATTTTCCTTCAGAATCTAAAAGCAATGTATGGCCACCACCGCAAGCAATTTGTTTTGCGACACAGTCTAATTCGATTGGCACTTTTGTAGCTTTTTCCACCTGTTCACTTGTTACATTTAGTCCTAATTGCCCGTGAGAGTTTGCACCCTTAAAAAGTTGTAAATATAAAATATCTAAACTGTTTTATTTGCAAGACTGTAGTAAATAATAGTCCTTACCCAACACCACATTTTAAATTCGGGATGTAATGAATTGAGATGAACGAGTTTTTTTATATCCTTACTATTGTTATTATTATTGTCTTCCTTAATCCTTTATAAATTTTAATTATAATGGCGCAATAACATATGTATTTTGATGTCTATCTAAAGTTGTCAATCAATGTCATTGTCAAAGTCTTTCCGACGGTGACCTTTATTGTTGCAAACAACAAAATAGTGTCATTTTTATTATAACAAACAGATATGTATCTAATATATATAATATCTTGGATAAAGAATACACGTATATACTACGTCCATGTATAATATGATACATTTACGAGGTGAATGTTCGATAACTGGAGGAACAAGTGTGACCTATACTATATCAGATGATTCGATTACAAATATGGGCGTAAAAACAAGGTATGCGTTGTCTATAACCTATCCCAAGTCAGTTCCAATAATGTATCTAGATGGCGTTTGATTGTTGAAAATGCTCTATCTTTGCAAATTTCTTAATTTTACTTCACTGGTTCAAAGTAATAATAATTAATATTTGATAATTATTATTACTTTGTGGTTTTTTAGCTAGTAATAGTAATTCGTTATTTTGCTAATTTATTTTTAGATTTAAGTCCGGTTAAACACGAGTGGATTTGCGAGTACTATGTACTATAGAAATCATACATAACGATAGAAATGATTAATACTTATTTGATATTAACTGGATAATATAACGACAATGATATTACATAAATGGTTCAATTTTTATTTATGTACATAATTTTTATATAAATTTATTTTCAATATTATATATTAACCCTTAATAGGGCAGAGGACAATTGCTTACCACCTAAGTTTTTTTACCACAGACCATGAGCCATTCTATGTACTATTTGTAACATTAAATATTTCTAATGTATAAAGACCCCTTAAACTTTTTTTAGTACTGGCAAGAACGCTATTTGTAAAAGTTTACTTACTACTGACATTCAAAAAAAAATAACGACCAATTTTCGTAATCTGGAGTGTTCGTCGCGAAAAAAATGAAATTTTGTTCTACTAAGATTCCGGTAAATGCTTTTGTGATATTTGGTAGGATAATTGAAAATTATGATCGTGCATGACTCGTAGAAATACTTTTGAAATCAAAACTCGTACTAATTAAAATTTTTCGCAAACTTGGTGGTAAAACTGTTACCATTGCTCAGCTACATCAAGATGGTAGGATTTGGTGGTAATATAGTTACCTTTACTCGTTCATGTAAGTACTTGATACTTCAGGAGCTTGTCTAAGAAAAATACGCTATCTGATAGCTTGTATTCTTGAAGATGATCTTTCCGCTATCGAAACTTGCGACGAAAGTGTCTCAAGCGAACTACTTTTGGGCAAGGGCGTACTGCTGCCCAAAAATCTAGCAAAGCTATTTGCAAAACGTTCATGTATAACACAAAAGCTGTTTCTGCAATACAGTGGATGGACACTCAACTTTTAAAAAATTAACAACAGCTCTCTACCCAAAATGTATATATGGTTAAACGAACACACGCTCCAAAGACTGCAGAATCGGTTCATGCGGAAAGCTACTGGTTGTCCATGGTTCATACGGAATATTGACCTCGATAGAGACCTCAACCTCCTCACTATTGCTCGTCTCTTTAAGCGCTTTTCGAAGTCTTACTTTGAGAAAGCCGAGGTTCACGAGAACCCACTTATTACAGTGGCTTCCACTTACATCCCTGTTAGGTCGACTCACCGAAAATATGGGCTTCCAAAAAGCGTCCTGTATGACCCTGAACGATCGCAAACACAGACATAATACACGCAAACAGCGTTTTCGCCGGCAAAGATGAGGTCCTAGTTTTCTGACGTCGGTTGGCTGTGGCTTCTCGCCATACCGCCGACGTCATGATGACTAATCGTCATTTAGTAGCCCTCCACTACACGTCACCCTAAGACACGGTCCGGCCTCACAGGAGGCACCCTTAGGACGTTCTCGACGCTAGTAGACCTTCTGCGCTCTACTCTCCGCATTTCCGCCCGGCGACGCTGTAAAAGTCACCAAAAAGACTAACAGCATAGTCAATTTTAAAAAAAATTCAAACGAACACAGAAAGACGACTCTAAGAAAGAGATAACTATTCCTACTGCTATTTTCTATATATACTATATACTGTGAACATGTGGAGGTCGATTTTGCAGTACGAAAGATACTCAAAAAAGATCTAGGATTATTTGCGATGTCTGCAGAGTAGCTTTATGTCCCCATCCGTGCTTTAAAACTTTTACTTTGCTCCAGAAGAAGGAGAGACTTTGTAAGGAAGCAGCTTTAGTCATTAGCATAACGGGCTAAGGTGAAATAATTACCACTAAGACCAAAACATAAACGGGCAATGGTAAAATGGTTACCACCGAATTTTCGCGTACTTCTGATTATATATTTTTATTTTTTTATGATATATGTTAAAACAACACCTATTAGAAGTATAAATAAAGATATAAAAATAAAAAATTCAGTAATTTTTACCTCTGCCCTATTAAGGGTTAAAATGTTATGTTTATGATTTATTAAGCCCCACGATAAATCATATACGGGAAGGAAGTAAAAAAAAAAGTAGGCTTGAATTGAGACTTATATGAAATCAGAAGGGCACCTTAGTCTTCTGGTTATTAAAATACGTTATAATTTTAAATCAATGCACCAAGTGATGCAGTATGGGATTTCACAATTAAGTCGGAAGTGAAACCTTATCAAAGCTTAAATAATTTTAAAAGCTATGCCAAAATTAATTTAGATTAGCGGATTTATTTTACATTTCTTTTATAGACGATAAAGTTCGGGATCATCTTTGTATAAATTACGTTTATATCCCATCATCTGCATTGCACTCATTTTTGATTGATAGGTAGTGTGAATGTTTTCATAATAAAATATATTATCATATATCTCTGGTCTGTCTTAAATATTTAAATATACCGCAGTGAACGGACTTTTACATAAAACATGTCTACAAGGCGAAATGAATTTTTCACGCGAACTGGCCCTCATAAGGCCTTCGTTGCTAGTGCAATTTAACCGGTCAATGGCCGCTCTACATCTCCACAGTTTTTATTCCGCTGCGGTTATTCAAAAGGTAAACTAAGATACCTCTAGCTCAGGTCGTTGTACAGCTATAAAGTGGCAAAGGAAACGAGGTGAAGGGGGAAAAGCGTAATGGCTGTGGTGCATTAAAAATTGAGGAAGTAGGCTTTTAATAATTTTCAACATGCTAAGTTGTAAATTGTTTGAGTAAATAAAATAAAGCACCGTAACAAATGAAAATATAATAAGATCAGTGCTGTAAGATCTCTTTAAGTTTAAACAAAATTAACAACAGCATCTCCTCAGTAGCCCGAGGGCTTTTGCGATACAGGACTCAAAGTTCCCCCCGTCATGGCTAACACTTTGGGCCTCGAGGGCTCAAATGCCCAATCTTAGGCCAAAGGCCAAGGGCTAATCCTTGTGACTTAGGCTTCTAAGTATAGTTCAGGTTGGCAATCCGGGATTAGTATGTCCTACGTTGCCTTCATGTTCATCAGTCTATCATAGTCGTCGTCATCGATGCCTGCTTCAGGAATGTGGTGAATGTAGGAGCTCGCGAAATGGAGACTCTTCTGGTGGTAGAACTGATACTCTGTATTTATTCGTTGGCGCTGTGTTCCGTTCACCAGCATACCGGGCACATGATTACAAACGAATGCTTTTAACTACTAACTACTACTTTCAACTAAGCCTGGTGTCCCTGTGTGTATCTTTACGTACCTACGGGCTCCTACGATCAAACGCAGGGATCTGATGGCTTTGCTTGAGGTACGCTGAACGTAGCGCTTACGCAAGCGGACGTCGGCGCTATAGACCCTCACGTTGTTTTTGACGGATAAGTGTAGTTTCGACTTGGCAGTCACGCCTTGACTCACCAAGTGATTGACTGTGGGGACTATGTGCTAGCTGCATTAGGATAAAACCCTAGAAATTTCGAAGTAACAACAACATCTTCGTTCACTAGATGTCGCTGAAAGGCTGTTTATACTTAATAGAAGGTCACATAAATACAATTCAATGATATTGTATACCGAAGCAAATCTTTTTTGAGCGAATTCTATGGTAAGAGTTTAACATATTATAACATAAAAATTTATGACCATAGAAAAATAATATGATGAGTTAGAAAATTACCGTTTTTATTATCCTTATACAGCACAATTTATTTAGAATAAAAATGTCTTTCTGATGATTCTTTTAATCGTAATTTGCATTTTACCGGCGAAGATAAAGAGTTTTGCCTCCCTAAAATGTAAATTTCGGTACTCTCCGGAATGAAAAGTTCACGCTTGATTGTATTTCCACGGCGAAACGTGTACTGAATACTTAAATATTCGCGAGCTGTAATGAAATTTTAGGTATGCGAGGCATAAAAATATTTTATCATTGTCCTGTCTATTGTCTTCATTGATTTAATTATTCAACAGCGTTATTTTACCTATATTTTTGCCATTACTAAAAAACGGTTTTCTTATAACACATTAATGATGCAAACCAATTATAGAACTGATTTTTAAGTACAGTTGTTTGAAAAAGATTTTAATTATGAGACATTTAGTCAGATTAATATAAAAAATGGTATTTGCTATATGCAAAACAAAATTTTACGGCCTCGAGCTCTTTAAAATCGTTAATGTTGTAATGTTAAATGTAATCTGTACTTAGAAATATCTCTATATATGTATACACTGTGAAGTATCTATACTTATTACAAATCAAAGTCCCCAAAAGCTGTCTGTATGTGAACGATATTCACAAAACCTACTGAAAGAATTTTTGTACGGTTTTTTCTAAACATTGCAATTCTTCCGGAAGGTTTAGGTTAATAGTACATTACGGTTTATTGTAAATTGAACGTCGCACATTTGTAAAAATACTCGCCTGCTGTTAGCGTTAGTCGCGCGCGCCGCGTATACCAACACAGATACACTCAAGTAATGTACTAGATAATTGTAGATCTAAAAAAATACTATAAAAAAGTCCCGGACACAATGTCTCTATCTCTTATGGTTATCTCACAATAACTACTTTTATGTTCAAAATTTAAATTAAATATACTGGTTTTTCACGCGGTTGAAGCCGCAAGCACAGTACTTAATAATATAACAATTTTCTTTTTGTGAGTTAATTTATTGATCATTATAGAATTAAGCGTTGCTATGCCGAGCTCCATAATGCAAAAGAAATGATAAAATTATTACTTTTAAATGCATGAACGAATTATTTGTAACTAAATACACAGCAAATGCAAAAATGTAATATTAAGGGCCCAAAAGTAGCCCGAGGAACTCTATTATGGTTCGTAGTGAACTAATTATCATTTTCTAAGAGAGCCAGTGTTCTCGTTTTATGTAAATTATGCTGAAGGCTCTTATCTCTCTGTTAGTACTCTCTCGAGGGCTAGTAATTACTGCCGTAGGCTCTGGTGATTGTCTCGAGATTTGGACTTAATTTTTCAAAAGAGCTTTCTATGTTAAAATGTTTTGAGCTTCTAATTAGAAGCAAAGTTTATCTTTTCATTCTACAATTTTTAAATATTATTTATAATCCGAGAGTTTTATAATCCGATCTGTATATTTAGTAACATGTTTCAGTCATTTCTGTAAATCTCCAACCTTTATTAAAAAGGACAAAATATTTGGATTCGCAGAGGTTAAAGGTATTCCAAACCGAAAACACTGAACCAAAGTTCACAATATCTTTTAATAATGATCTTTTCCAATATATTTCTGAAACGTATTTTCCTTAGGAAATTAATGTCTAAACTTTTAAGGAAAAAACACAAAAAATACCCATTCACCCATGGTGTTTCCCCCACCGCAATTAAACTTCATCATTTTTTTATTGCATGATTTAGAGAGAGAAAAATATAAATAAAATAATTTATATCGATAACAAAAATTTTCAAATATATAATTATAGTATCTATGATACCAAATTATAAATTTGGTTTTTTACTTACGTAAATTATTTTTTGTAAATTACAAAAATGTAAATTTAGATTAAAATATCAAAAAGGAAATAAAACGTGTGTAAAAAAAGAGGGCTCGTCCGGGATTCGAACCCGGGATCTCTCACCCTCAATATGAGAATCGTACCCTTAGACTAACGAGCCGCCTAAAATAATAACAAAATTTACCGTTAATATTATAACCATTATTCAATAAATAACTTGTTTTAAAATTTCATTCATACGATTTATTTTGATAAGATGATACGACCTTTAATTTTCTATTCAATAAATCAATATTTCATTTTATGAGAACTCTTAAGCATTATTTTTTTAAAGTTGTTTTGAGAGTAGCAGTAGTATTTTTTTCGAATTGATTATATGCTGTTAGCCCTAACGGCTTTAACAGCGTCACCGAGCGGGACGGGCGAGCGCAGAAGCATCGTCGAAGTTGCGAAATGCGGAGAGTAGAGGGCAGAAGTTCTACTTGCGTCGGGAAACGTGGTCCTAAGGGTACCTCCTGTGAGGCCGGACCACGGCTTGTAGACATAGCATGTTTCCAGGCGTTTCGAGTCAAGTTTTTTGTTATTAATAGTTGTTTTGTTGTTGTAATAATAAATTAGTCTGTGGTCGCAAAATAAATGATAAACGCGCTTTGCGATTGGGTCTATCTGTCATCTTTCGTTAGATAATGCTTTGAATTTACTTTAGTCTTTTTTATTATGTATAGTAAAACGATTTTATATTTTAGCAGGCTTCCTCGGTCTATTTCGTTGAAGCATATGTAAGTTACAAAAACATGAGGAACCCGAAGCGTGATAAAATTGCGAAAATTCGCTTTTAAAAACGGTGTCCGGGAAACTGCACGTTTCAGACTGTTAGCCAATAAATCGCATGATTGAGTTTAGATGGCAAATTTTAACGATTGCTGTACGGCTGCAGTTTTCGAACTAAAGTTTGTTTTAAAATAATATAAAAAACCAACATGTAAATTCATTAATTCATCCATTCATTCTCGAAAATATTTCTTTTTTAGAATATAATGATTTACAATAGTTTATTAAACACTAGCCGTGTGGTATCCGGCTAAGTAGAGTAGTACCACCCTCATTTCTTACCGAGGTGTCGTAAAAGGCGACTAAGGTAAGTTGACCCGCCGTGTGGTATCCGGCTGAATAGAATTGACCACCATCATTTCTTACCGAGGTGTCGGTAAAATACGACTCAGGTAAGTTGACGTCAGGCAGGCGGCCGGTCGTAAAAACTCAGCCAAATCATGTGCAGGCATGTTTATAAAATGTTGGGACGACCCCACTCAGAGTGGGATAAGGGCAGGAGGATGATGATTGTGGTAGCGTATGTGTGCAGTGCTAGAGTATTGTTATGTTATTGATGTTTAGTGTATGAGTTTTTACGATATCTGCATGTATCAGGAATGAAAATGGATAGTACACTCTACATTAAGCGTTTCATATATTTTCTTTTATTACGGATTATAGCTAAATAAATTAATTACGAGTACTTTTGTTTAAATTCTTTTAATATACTAAGAACGGTGTAGTGCTACGGACATGGCATGAACCTATGAATCAGACAATGCAGACAAGCCGATAAAATATAAATGTACACTTAAAGTAAATAAGGCACTAAGTACCTAAAAATTAAAATTCTAACTAAGTATGCAATTTGGTTCTAAAAGCCAATTTTAGAACCAAATTGCATACTTAGTACGAATTTTAAATTTTAAGGTACTTAGTGCCTTATTTACTTTAAGTGTTCAAATGAAAATGTACGTTTAGGTAATTGCTTTCAGAATTTTGTAGGCGCTTCAAAAACTTTTAACAACTTAATGATATTAGTTTCACCAGTTTATTGTTACCAAACTATGTTAACTCGCTTATTTTCACGCGTGCTAAGCCGCGGGAACAGCTAGTATTTAATAAAATTTAGAAATATATACTTTCATGTGTAATAAACTATATAAAATTTAAAAAAGTTTTTGGGCTCGTCCGGGATTTGAACCCGGGACCTCTCGCACCCTAAGCGAAAATCATACCCCTAGACCAACGAGCCAACTGACACATTGAATAAAAAATATTAAAATAAAAAGATCAACTTTACGCACGCAAGGAAAGTTTTAAATTTTGCCGTTTTCGTAATGTTTTTTAATTCTGCTCCTCTCCTATTTATCTTAGCGTGATGATATATATAGCCTATAGCCTTCCTCGATAAATGGACTATCTTATACTGAAATAATTTTAAAATCGGTCCAGTAGTTCCTAAGATTAGCGCGTTCAAACAATCAAACAAACTCTTCAGCTTTATATATTAGTATATAGATTAAATTATGACCATTTAAAGATTGGTTTGTTGTTTTTTGAAATATCTGACTTAAACAAAAAATGTGAATATCGAAGAAAATATTTCAGAATTCACTTGCAATAACTTGCTGACAGACATAAAATATGATAAGAAATATACAAGGTCACTTTTTGTTTACGTGGAAGTATCAAATTTCAAGTTTCAATTATTTTTTTTGTAAACTACAAAAGTAAATTTGGGTTACAATATCAAGAATTATAAATGAATTGTGAATTAAAAAAAGAGGGCTCGTCCGGGATTTGAACCCGGGACCTCTCGCACCCAAAGCGAGAATCATACCCCTAGACCAACGAGCCGCTTAGTGCGAGGTAAAAATTTACTGTTAATATTATAACCATTATTATTTTAGTAAATAACTTGTTTTAAAATTTGATTTAAATATTTTTAATCTGTCTCAGATACATAATTATATAATGTATATATGATAAGATCTTTAATTTTCTATTTAATAAATAAATATTTCATTTTATGAGAATAATTCTTAAGCATCAATTGTAATTTGTGATGAACTAAATAATTAAAAAAATTGTTATTTACCTACAAAAAAAATTAACATACTTATTTTATTTATTGTTTTAAGAGTAGCAGTAGTAGGTTACGTGAGTCTGTGCTGTTTCAATGGCCTAAAGAAGCTAGTTCTTCAGATCCCTATGCAAGAACTGTTCCTTTCCTCGATTCCAGTTTTATTTTTATATAACATATAAATTAATGAAATATTACTGTAAATTCTAATAAAACTTTAATCGAAAATATCATATCATTAGTATATTATCTGTGGTTTTAATTTATTTTTATGAAGGTATATGTGCAACTATTTACAAATTTAAATTATATTAAACTTTGATGTATTTTTTATGTTTACATTAAAACCCGAACAGAATACGAAATACCCGTAATACCTCAGACGATGAGGTTCATAAAACTCGTAAGAGGTGTCTATTTCGAAACCATTCGATATTAAAAATATAAATTTGTTGGCGTATTTATTATTTAATGTGTATCTTTACCAAAATTTGTTTTTTCCAAAAATAATGTACTTAAAAATAATACATTAATAAATTCGTTGAAGTACTCTTTATCAAATGACTGTATATCCCAAAATAATAAGATATAAGTGAATTGCCTTATATTATTACTGCTATTGCTGATAAATCTACATATTATATTTATATAAATAAACCGTTTAGTTTTAAACAAGCCACACATAATATAGTCTGTATTTTATTTTTAAGATTATAAGTGGTTTATTATTTTTTTCTATTGCCATAATATTTGCAATAATACTATTACTAAATATTTATATTACTGATGAATACTTAACTTAATTTATAAAAATATTGTCAGTTATCAAAAAAAAGTAATTGTGTCACGAATCGTGAACATTTAACGATCACGATTAATTACTAAATATTATTGCCAAAATTACTATGCTACGACGTATATTTACAATCAAAATTAAATACAATTTTTTTTAACAACTTATTTTATTTGTTTATTTAAACTCAGCATAGGTTGGGGCGGCGGCTTCCGTTTTTAGATACGTCCACTACCAATCCGCCTGCATTAGTAAAAATTAAATAACGTTCGAAAGTAAAACATTCTCAAATATATCGACTAGTTAGAGTATAGACGCAAATGGCATAAAGGTTGATCGTAAAGTCTGGGATAGCATAATTTAGATACCGTCTGCAACTGTAATAAACGTATCGAAGTTTAGCGTATTTTGTGCAGTCAGCGTGTCTTCAATTTACATAAATATGCTATTCTTCAAATGTTAGAAATATAGTACAAATTACATCACTATTTGATTAAAGGACGCTTGGCTATCATGAAATATTGTATTTTTGTAATAATAATGTAATAATTAAAATACATTGTTTCATTGATACTTCTAATTTGATATCCGATCTCTATATTTGGATATACATTCAATTCCCGGGTTTCGCAACCACAAATTTATGTTTATGATGCTGATTTACAGCAATTAAACTTTCATTTCTCTATGTAATGTGTTATTTTAGTCGTAGCACACCTTAGACGACAAGTATATAGACAAGAAAAGATGGCGGCAGTGTTACCACATGAATAAAATTGTCTTTAAGAATTTAAAATTAGGTGAATCGATATCATATGGTAGTCTGCGTATAGCTTGTAAAGTAATACGTATAGTAAAAAGTCTAGTTTACACCTTTAAGCCGAGTTTACAGACGTTACTTTTGAATTTGCATCTTTATGATTTTTTGTAGTATTTGTATATTACTTTTTAATATTCGTAATGTAAAGATTGCCCAAAGTCTGTAATTTCACTTCTATTTATGTTGAAAGTAGAGGTCAAATGAATAAAGAAGATTGCGTATCATAAACGATTGTCCTCACTCGAGCCTTTGTTGAAGAGATGGAATAATAACAAATAAAAACGCTCCGCCATTTTTATTTGACTACACAAAATAATATAATATTTTATATATTGCGTTCAAGTCGTGAAATTTTTAATATTCATATAAGGCTTATAAATTCATGAGTCTAAAGTCATCGGCATGATTTCATCATTAGCAAATATGTAAAAATTAATAATACACGGATTTCAACTATGTGATTAGATTTATATAGGATAGCCATTCTTTTAATTTTTTCTGGATTTATCTCGAATAACAACGATTCAATTTGAGGTTTTTTTTTTGCTTTTCACATATAGAAAAATATACATAAGGCATAAATTATAGAAGCGTTCAAAGGCTGTCTTATCGCCTACAGCAATCTCTCACAGACCATCCTTGAATTACAGTTCAGAGTACGAGTTTGGTGCTATTATCATAGAGAAGGGAAATTTTTATAGAAAGTTTCCTGATTGCTTTATTTATTTTGTTTTGTTTTGCTTATTATATTTTATCTGGAAATTATATAGATTAGATTCATAATTATAAAAAATACTGTAAAACATTTTTATCAATTGTCACCCCATGAACAAAATAAGATAAAGAGAATTGGCTTAGGAATAAGAAAAACGTTAAAAAATAAAAACTAAACAAACAAAAATCATTTATTTCAGCAAGAGCGCTACAAACGTTGAAGTACGGTTGGATCCTTCATTTTATCACTGTTTTCGGGCTTTAAATTTTTTTTGAAATTTGCATTGAATACAATCACAATTTTTCGCTGTAAAGAGTAAGGTCATGGTAGTTCATTTGGGGAACGGGCGGTCTAGAGATTTGAAAATACCGAAGATCGAGCCCCACGAGCCCTGCCTGCCCTATTATTTTTCATTTTTCTTTTCAATTTTTAATTTTTTTTTATATCATTTAAAAAATTAAAGAGCAAGGCTCGGTCACCCAGGTACTTACATTTACGTGACTTCATTCGCATAAAAATCAAATTGTATTACTTAGTGCAATGTCCTTATTTCATTTATTCAAACTTGGAAACTCTTATCTATGGAAGTTAATATAAAAGTAAGAGTAGCGATTCGTTCCTGCGATAAAATTTAAGTAAAATGTTGAAGTATTACGTTTTCAATTTCTATGGTTTGCTCATTTATTTTATAAGTTTCATTGGAATATATTCTTGGGGTTTTATAAATAATTTATCTGAAGATTACGTGACGTATGGTCCTAGTGTTAAACTGCAGCGTAAGTTTTATGCGATACATTATGAGACAGAAGCTTCGATATATAACACAGACTCGAACCCATTCATATATACACACCCATGCATACACACACTCACGCACACAAACATATGCAACAAACGCACGGACTCACAGACACTACACTCACAAACATTTCACTCACACACCACACTCACATACACTACAAACACAAGCTCCAACACACGCACTGATTTACCAACATATTTCCTCTTATGTATGAAATGTTATGGAAGAGCGGGGCCTGTCGCAAGTACTAGTAGAAATACTAGTAACTTACTAGGATAGTCCCAGATTCCGTTTATAATTTGTAAGAATTTGTTAAGGAAATAAATATTTTTGATCTTTTTTTATTGTTGTTAAGTATGTATGTATATCACTCTTTATCTTGGTGTTAGAATTCATACCATTATTCTCATCACAGCGACGAATGTATAAAAATGCGAATTTTGTTTTTTACTGTTATTCGATTCTGCTATTGATGATAGTACATCACATTCTGTTTATGTGCTATTTTATTTTTTAAATTGTAGAATCATCAGTATACTCCTGCCCTTATCCCACTTATAGTTGGGCTGGCACAGCATCTTATAAACATGTTGTCACAGGCTTTGACGGCTTTTTGACAACTTTCGCATTTATAATATTAGTAGGATATTAGTAGGATGTAAAGGATATGCTAAATATTTCAAAGTCAAACTTGTTGGCCAGAATTAAACTATTCAAATGGATGTGATTGCGGGAAAACCTTAAAACTATATCGATTATGTTCCTGTACACAAATTAAATAAAAAATAAGTTATAAATAAATAAATAAATTCTGAATTGTATGACCATTTTAAATGATACACTTCAATGTAGCCCTGGTTTCTTAACTAGTGCTCGCCGTATGTCAGAAGTCACTTAGTAATTACGATCCAAATAAAGTTTACTAAACAACTACACAATAAACTATACAAGAGAATCTAATTTCAGATGGTTTATGGATAAATTGCGCTCATCGTCGTGGTATCTGTATTAAGAGCAGAGCTTGCCCCTTTGACAGGGTCCTTCCATACGGGGACGAATGTCTAGAATAAAACAAAAACTACATTTGCTGCCAAGTTGAACGCATCCGAATCCCCGTTGACATTTTTTAATAATCGACTTATTTGTAAATATATTTTATGCTTGACACTGGCAGAGTGGTTTGCGCGTAATTTGCACTGTACAGGCCATAAAGCAAGATAATAATAATACATTTTATGTATTTATTTTTAATTTAATTTAATTTTATGTATTATATATTCCCCATTATTTTAAAATATATATAACTAGCTTTTGCCCGCAGCTTCGCTTTCGTGGAAACAAAATTACTTAAAATCGTTCAAAATGTAGCCTATGTGTTATTCCGATGTGTAACCTATACCACGGGGAAGTTTCATCCAAATCCGTCCAATAGTTTTTTCGTAAACGAATAATAAACATACATCAATACTCACAAACTTTCGCATTTATAATATTAGTAGGATTGCGCGTAACAAATCAAAGCTTTCTTTGGATGGAAAACAGCAACTATTCTATTAAAGGGATTAGGAAAGATTTATGGCTAGTTATAAATAAAATTTTAATAAATCTTTCCCAAAAAGCAACAACGTGAAGATGAAACAACGTAAATTAAAATATTCATAGGGCATTTTCTCAAAGTTCTTTCTAGAAGACGGGCTTTTAGAAAGCCCGTCTTTTAGAAAGAACTTTTTTTTTATCCTAAATCTTACACTCGTTCGAGTATGTAAGCTTCAGTTCTACCAAATTTCAACATTATTGATCCAGCAGTTTTCACGTGATTCCTTGATAAAAAGCAGACAGACAGACAAAACGACGGACATAAGTTAAAACAATTTGTTTTAACTTATGCCTCAACTGGTCGTACAGTCACCTTAACTTTTCCTTATATATATGTTTAATGACGATAAATGCAGAACTGCTTTTGTATAAAGTATTTGCGGTCGAGTAAATGTCGAATCATAAATATTAGATGTGGCTCGATAAAACTGAAATCTTAAGATACGTACTTCGAAAAATATACATTTATCATAAATTTCCACAATATAATCAAAGGTGCAAAAGCTTATTTATGGATATCATCATTATTTGGGTTTTATGTATAGAAACCGCCTGTACTCATGTTTTATTCTAACGGGTTAGTCCGACAAGTTTCAAGCCCTTTGGCGCCCTTATTCATGAACTCTTTATACAGCGCTATCGCGGCGAAAACTGAACTCAGTTCAGGTCCCCGATGTCCCTCGAAACTAGTCGGACT
The DNA here is from genome assembly GCA_029227775.1 of Morpho helenor. Classification (NCBI taxonomy): domain Eukaryota; kingdom Metazoa; phylum Arthropoda; class Insecta; order Lepidoptera; family Nymphalidae; genus Morpho; species Morpho helenor. The sequence goes on from JARGCU010000025.1 coordinate 13,976,791, forward strand.
AACCTGATAAAAAAAGATGTGAGTGAGTACGGTTTCTGTACATAAACTACTAATACTACTCAGGATAGCTTAGATTCCAGAATGATTTGCGATATTTATAAATTATTTACCACAAACTATTCATATGGTTATAATAGTCAGGTCAATATACCTATACGTAAACGTGCAAACTCTTTGTTGTTTATAAAAACAATATGCCGTTTATTTAACATTCACGCAGTCAGAAGGTAAACAGTTTTTGAATCAAGCCGTTCACCATGCTCCCAATATACGTATAAGTCCCATATCCATACCCATGTGCGAGTAATGACATTATTCAATGTACCTCCGTTATGTAAACTTGACTAATGAAGTTTAGTTAAACCGGCTCGTGAGATCCAATCTTCCACTAGGCCTAATCTCATTGACATTAGTATTACTAGATGTGACAACTAAACTATCATTATCAATTTTTTTTAAATAAAAATGAACAGAATTGTGGGAATGGAACGTTAGTGGAGTACATGAAAGGGAATGCAAGTGAGTGTGAGAGCAAGACGGCATGACAGGAAAAATGGAGCGAGGAATAAGAAACGATGTAGGACGGTGGACGAACAGGAAAGTGTGCAATGGCAAATAAAATATTTTTAATAAGAGCTACGGTGTTTTACTTTGCCTTGGAAGCCTGAAAACTACAGTAAAAAAAATTGCTGATGTATATAATGGACAAAGTAGGAATCAACATAAGCTTGCAACTTCTGTTTGGCGCCTTACAAAAGTATGTGGGTCGTTTGTGGGTTATGGTATAAAATTCTATAATAAAATTCCGCAATTGATTTTCGCTTTACCATTACATCAGATGAAAAAACTACAAAGCCTTCTACACTATTGAGGATTACATAAATGATAAGAATGCGTACGCCAACGGGCTAAGCATGTCATGAATTGAAATAATGAAACAAAATTTATTTGGAACTATAAAAATGCACTTATACAATGGCAACGAAGACACTGCAAAAGTAAAAACCGCGCTGCAGATGTCAACGCCCACCTCCTTAAAATTTAACAATAAACAGTGTTCCAATGACAACTAAACTAAATTATTTTAATATTAAAGAATATTTAAATATTAAATAAAATTTATAAGTAAGTTTATATTATTAGTAGTGTGTGTATGTTTGCATGCGTGTGTGTGTGTCTAAGAGTGTAAATGGTTAGTGCAATCGATATATTCATAGTCATAATTTTAGCTTATGACAAATCATAATTTTTTAAAGCAAATATGTTTAGGGTTTTTCTTTATTTAAAGAGCTCTATCACCATATATAACTACGACTGTTACAAAACTTATAGTTAATTAAGTCTAAGATACATAGTAATATAACTATTTCTAGGTTGCCACAAATTGTGTAATGCTCATTTCCCATATATAGGATCAACGTAAAATTATGACAGTTCACACGTGATTGGCCATGGTACATCCAGTGAAATTACTTCATTGTATTTTAGTCGGGTCGGATATTGCAATTTCCCAACGCGCACGCCCGCTGCACCCTTCCATTTCGTTTCATATCGCTGCAGTAACAACACTTGACGTTTATAAAGCAATTTTCGTTAGAACTCGCTATTCCTCTGCGAGCCTAAGTTAAAGTACCTATCATATCAATTTTCTTACGAAATTAAAATGTCATCATTTTAAATGAATAGCAGTATAATCAATATAACTGTTGTGACCGACTGAATGAATAACTAAATATTCTAAAATTAAATAATAATAACAGCGTTTTGGTTCAAAGCTACCAGCGGGTTTTACTTTTGACGACTTTTCGTAAATTTTCGTCATATTTCCGCCAATTTACAAATTGTACATATTCCTTATGATACACTCTGTCTATTGGTGAAAAACCATATTAAATTTCGTTCAATACTTTTTAGATCTATCGTTATCAGACGCGTTAACAGATACACAGACGCGACGGCGTACTTCAGTCTTTTAACAATATATATAAGCTGTGCCTTAAATATTAGTAAAATAAAAAAAGCGAAAATCTTAAAATTTCAAGTGTGCGTCAATGCAAATTCAATCTGTCAGCTATTTATTTGGGTTTTAGAGTATTGAAAACATACATTATAATTATTTTTCAAATCACAATTCTCTATTCTTTGAATATATAATACAACTGTATTTTTTCTACTTCTGTATATGTAAGATTGATAATTAATAAAACCACGCAAATTTATTGAGACATACTGAGTGTAACAGTGATTTTCTATTTCATTAGCTTGAATAACCAAAACAACTCCAGGCTTAATATTGCATCGAGGGATTCCAACTTCTTGAACCATTTAAAGATATATTTTGTTTGTAAAGTACTTAACAGTAAGGACGTAACTACGTAGATAAGAACCTAAAAGAATTTGGCTCCCCATTTCTAAAGTCCAAAAAACTGAAACCCATCTGGAAAGTTAAAGTGTAAAAGTTAGCCTGTTATGCTTTTACGTGAGGTTCTATTTTATTCTTTGAAAGGAAAAGTTGCACGGCTCTATGTAAGCCGCTTTGTGAAACTTTAGGGGAATTGACGCCGGCAGTAAAGATGACCCTTCAAAAACATTTTAATCTCTTAAAATTTAAGCTACTAGACGCTTATATACATAAATTTGGTTATGTATATTATATTCTTTTCTCAAGCCTGATACTAATTGTTCCAATCTCACATTTGATTTGTTTCTAAGTGATATCTACACAAAATAACATTTATTTTACGAGAAAAATGTCGTTTAACGTAGTTTAAGTTAATATTCCACATTTAAGTGATAATGAAACTATAATTATAAAAAGTACTATTATAGTTAATAATTTATTATACCAACATATTTTTATTGTACATAAAAATAACTTTTTCATTTGCCTGCGAGTTCTGTTCAATGTTCCGTATATGCCCCTTCATCATTATTCCTGCCCTTATCCCACTTTCAGTGGGGTCGGCACATCAATTTTTAAATATGTTGTTACATGATTTGGCTATGTATTTTACGACCGGCTGCCTTCCTGACGTTAACTTACCTTAGTTGCCTTTTACGACACCTCGGTAAGAAATGCACGGAGGGTGAACTTACGTTTGTCGTCTTTTATGACAACTCCCTAAGAAATGGGGGTGGTCTATTCTACTCAGCAGGATATACAGTGGATTCTAAAGAATAATCCTGAAAAGCATTGAAAAGAATAGGCATGGTAACTCGCGGTCCGTATGGCCTATATGATCGCCGTGTTACTATGTGCCTTATACTATTTGCATTATTTGGTTTTGTTCCTTGGTTGGATTACAGAGAGACTTATAAAGTTTTGGCATCTTTATAACATGACCCTCAGAAAGAACAATTAAAAAAAGCAAAGTCAATAAGCAGCTCTCAGTTTAATTATAAAATGAAATTGAAAAAGCTAGAAAAAAATATATTTTTTATAAAACGAGAACGAGAACAACCGTTATTAAAAAATCTTATTTGAAAACCAGAATTATAAAGAATGAAATTGAGGAAAATCTTACCTTTAAACTAACGCAGAGTAATCTGGGGAAAGCTATTTATATCAGTCGGGAAATCTCATTTCCGTTCGGTTCATTCAGTACCGGAAAACGACACGAACGGCGTTAGAGATTTATATGTACTTAACAACTTGGTCTTAGTTAAAATATTGCTCCTATTCCAATGCGTATTGGCAAGTAACATATATCTTTGGGATTGGGAGGTTTGATATCGATTACTTCAAGATTGGAGCTCAAACATGAAATGACGTTAAAAAAATTATATTCTTAGACTTAGACTTAGACTACAAATGCAAAAGCGTCTTCGTTTTTTTTTTAATACAAAGGGTCCAACGTACAATATTTTTGGAGTACGATAAAATAAAAAGCAAATGACTACTTTTATCTCGGTAATTATTAATATATATTTACGTGCGCCATAATTTTTAAGTCCTCCGGCTGATATCTGGCTGGGTAGAATAGACCACCCTCATTTCTCTAAGGTTTCGTAGAATACGACGAAGGTAAGTTCACGTCAGGCAGGCGGCCGGTCGTAAAAACGCACGTCATCATGTGACAGCATGTTTATAACATGTTGTGCCGACCCCACTTAGAGTGGGATAAGGGTAGGAAGATGATGAATATTTTATTTCATAATTCTCTTATCAATAAATTTTTTTATCAACAACATATTTATAAAAATCTTAATAACCTTAATTTATTTTACAACACCATCATCATTAGCGTAAGGTTCGCTATTGTTCCTAAATATTAAAAATGCTTCAAACCCGTGTTTAGTGTAATTTATGCTCAAACCTTTTATCTGCCGGTAATGATTCGAGAGCACTAATTACTTGAGGCTTTTAAAATTATCTCAGGATTTTATAATATAACTAATGAGATTTTAAAAAGTACTTACTAAAGGTGAAATTTTTAATTGAGCCTTTCGTCTTTAGTAAGATTTCATTAAAATATTTACGGATTACAGGACACTTCATGTTTAAAAAGGATGTGATTAATAATATTTCTTTTATCAACAATTAATTAAGAAATGTATATTGGGCAATATTTAATATATTATCTATATCAAGATGGAATGTTCCTAACATTCCAAAATTTTTATCTTCTTTTCCTATAGATCGATATAACCTATAGTAAAGTAAGTAACGGCCTGTTACTATCCGCTGGGCATAGACATCCTCTCTCCGTTTTTGGAGAGAAGGGTTGGAGCTAAGATCTACTACGCTGCTCCAATGTGGATTGGTAGGTAACACATATTTCTAGAATTATCTAGAGATTGCAATTATCAATTAGAAAAAGTTATTGATGCCTGCCTGGGTTTTACACCCGTGATCCCTTCGAAAGAGTTGCCTGGTCTCACCGCTGGCCTATCACAGCTTATAACTTATAGATGTTCACTGAAAGAAGAAGGTACTTGAAAATAACTCGTAACCTTTTTGATATCGTCCGTCCAACTTTGGAGGTCTACCAATATCGATAGAGCATTTTCCGCTGCGGAAATTCAACTTCAATACCTAAAGATTCCAACGTATATCGGTTTTTATACTACAAACTGAACATACTGAATTTTTACAACTTTCTTGTTCGTAAAGTCTAATATTTCTTTTCGATTTTATCTTTATTTCAACTAATCGTAGGTTTTCTAAAATGATTTTTATAAAGTGCTTAGTAGTACCTATTTCGTCGCTCTGTATATACTTAATATTAATTTATAGAATTAGACGTTACTTTTTGAAGGTCAATAATACAAAAAGAAATATTATTTTGCTATAATCCGTGATACAAATTACAACATCGCGCAATATAATATTTTCATTATTTTTTTAAACTTAATATTAGGTAGCTAAACAACTAGAAATCAGTTAATAAGCTACCAATACTTTAATAACTGCTAAGTGGAAATACAATACGTAGGGTTCTACAAGTGGTTTGCTAAGTACGTGCCCTTAAGCAAGTCTAAGAATGTGAGAAGATAAGTCCCCTTCGTATAATTTAGTCTGAGTACACGCCGAGACGTGCTCAATTTGTCATCCGGAGTGCGTGTCAGCGTAGGTAATCGAGGTCGTAGTTAGGGAACCTAAAAGATTTATATACTTCAATTTTTTTTTATTCTCTTAAAATCGAATGTCAACTGTTTTACTATAGATTAAGTGTGTATGGCATGGAATACACTTAAGTTAGGCTAGATTCTTATCATGGTAGCATAAATTCATCACAGCTTGAATTTGCAAATCAAGAAAGCTCTTATATTCAAATACGTGGTTTGACGTAAGTTCTTTGGATAACAGCAAAAATAAGACTTAAAACACACAGACTTTAGTGTAGACATAAATACTATATCCATCTTATTTATGCTTCTCTGAGAATACGTCAAGCTGCCGCTATTCATTATTACCAGTAATTCAATTAATGATGATGCGTAGAAATGTATAATCACTGAGCGTTTTCTAATGCATCTTTTACGGGGAATGTTTCAATGAACTACACGACCTGATTTCTGCTGCTAAATTCCATAAGCGCATTGTACGTCACAGGTTAATAAATCATCTTTACCATCTGGATCCACTACAGTGCGCTTCTCAAATAACTTTGTTCCGCGCACCTCCATATTATGGAACGATCTCCTTTTGGCAGCATTTCCTGATCGGTACGACATTAGTACCTTAAAAAAGCCCATCTTTTTAATGGTTGGCAACACACTTGCTTTGAAAGAGGTCGTGGGCAGCGGTGATGCTTAAAAGCATGCTCATTTCCCACCCTATAACATTATATTATTGTCATATAAAGTACAATATTTCATTTTGTCTCCGCATCACTGGTAAATCCGTTACAGCATATGAAATTGGGATGGCAGTTGCTCTGTGTATAATATCACTCGCTCCATAAAAATATCTGTCACAAATGGGTTAGAACAGAATAGAAGTTGAAGGAGATATACTTACACCGTACGCCATAGAATCATGTATTTAACTTATTTAACCATTAAAATAATGGGAATAAGAATCGGTATTTTTTATAATATTTAAATATAGAAAGCTTATGGGTGTAGTTATTGGAGCGTATAATCGATCAGCCTTTGCCGATGCCGGTCACCGTTCAGTCGGAAGTAACTAACTCTACGTATGCGGGTGCTTTTCGTGATGTACGTAAGAAATTTTATACAGATAATCTTCGAAACTCAGATATAGAAAAAAGATGGCGGATCTTGTTGAATAAGCGAATGAAACATTATTTAAGTAATTTCAAATATGTGCAGTTTTTGTAGTTCTTCTTAGTCGGCCTTTTTTTTCCTGCTTATTTAAAAATTCTGGGTCACGTTGTGGTTCATCACCACCCGGCGAGGACGAGAGACGGGTATATCTGACTCGCAACGACTAAAAACCTAAGAGTGCTCCACCACGCTGCTGGTAGCGGGAACCGGGTATCGTACACATTGCCCCCATTCCCGCCAGCAGAAACTCTGAACAGAGTGCGTCTCATGTAGATCGGCACCTGTCTAGAAGTGGTCTCTCCCTTTGCTAAAAGATGCATCGGGAGCACCAGATGTATGGAACGCCTCGGGTACCTATTCAGATGGGCGTCCGATAAACCCCGTTCGGAACGCCAAGACGAGGACCCGTTGTGGCGGCATACGACGTTCAGGACTCGACTTCTCGAGTCCGCTCCACCGCCTCCTTCCACGAGATTACGTTCTCGCCGAAGGAAGCCATCGCTTGCCACGATCTCTCCCCATCCACCATGACACGAACCACGGTGGGCAAGGAGAGATCGTGATCCACCTTTGCCACGAGGTTTGCACACTTAACTGCCCAAGTTGGGCATTCTGCGAGCGTATGCAGCTCCGTAGCGTTACAGTGTAATAATGTAAAAATGTCTGCATGGCTTAGTAACAAGTAATTGTTTACAATTGTTTATCACGAAAAGATTTTCTTTTTATTTCATATCAGATTCTAATCAAATTGTAGCTTACATTACAAAAGGAACGTAATTGGACAGCATCGTGAGTAATCGCGCGTGCTTTTCTCTGTGATCGCTTCTTTGATGTTCACTTGTAGGTATTTGAGCTTGCTCCATTTGTTTTTTCCTTTTGCCAATTATTCTATACAAACACCGAGCGGTTTCAACTAAGGAAACGTTTAACGTTAAATCTTATTAGGTCTGCGCCCGCTTCAGTCTGTCTGTATTTAATATATGTAAATATATATTGCAAATTTGTACCTTACGAAGCAGTATAAAGCTGTATAATATAAATTAAGTTATTCTGTGAATGCCAAAAACATGTAATTTTTAACTTTTTATAAATTTCAAATGTTCATAGTTTGAGTTTTTGGGAAACGAGAACTTAAGTTGACATACGGCAATTGAAAAAATCTATATGTTTGGATTTTAGTATATAATAAAATAGTTTTATATTATTCTAATTTGCATCCAATAGACCAAAATAACTGATTCACACTAGCAACTTATATATCAGTTCTCAACTCTTCTCTAGTTTTCTCTATTCTTAGTTATCCTACGGGATATTTATAGATTCTGCCATGTCTGTCATTTATGTCAATAAATTTTAATGATGTCATTGCATTGTAAGAGGGATTTTCTTTGCAACCAAGTAAAGTTGAAAGTCCTTTACTTGTATGTAAAGAAGATCTTCTTAAAGAGAAGTTTTGGAGCCACCACGCCATTCCGATTGCATTGTTAGGTTCAAGAATTCTATAGCGATTATCTGATTTCATTAAGTTGTTATTGTGCCCTATAAAATTACTATAAATTTTACAGTTTAATATATATTAATAGGCACTTGTGTAGTGCTCGAATCCATGGAATTTCGATTAGAAATTCACGTTTTTACATTTGACTGTAGTGTATATAAACGAATGTTGCATTAATATAGCACGGGCTAAAATACGCACCACCAAGTAACCACATGTCACCTCACGTACACTCTCACCAAGGGCTCTCGTGTTACTAACGTGGTGCGTCATCGTGTATGTGTCTTTGTACATCAGTATTAGTGTGAGTTAGTGTATGTTCATGTATGTATTACATTTAATATGTGTCTTGTATATAAATATACAAGGTAAGTTATTCATCTCAACCCGCTTACACTACATTGACCGTAATAGCTAAAAATTACTAAAATTATATCAATGCAACATCATCTTCCTGCCCTTATCCCACTCTAAGTAGGGGTCGGCACATGTTATAAACATGCTGTCACTTGATTTGACTGCGTTTTTACGACCGGCCGCCTGCCTGACGTCAACTTACCTCTGTCGTAATTTACGACACCTTGTTAAGAAAGAGGGTGGTCTATTCTACTTAGCCGGATACCACACGGCATGTCGACTTGCCTTAGTCGCCTTTTACGACACATCGGTAAGAAATGAGGGTGCTACTATTCTATTCAGCCGGATACCACACGACGTAAACAACATTGACCATAGTAGCTAAAAGATTACTATAATTATATCAACGCAACATTGATGTTTAAAAGTAAATATAGAAAAGATTTCGAAGATATCTCTAACCTCCGTCAGTGGAATACAAACGGGAATTGTGTGTATTATTCAAGAACAAAGAGTGGTGTCGGTAATGTGATGAATATTGAAGCGGACTGTGGTTAAATAAAACATCGTGGCTGAAGGCTGCATATTAGAGTGGCCTCAACCTCAAACCGACCCTTTGCGATTGAACAATGAAGATTGTGAATAAATTAAAAAAAACATTTTTATACAAGAGTCGCTTTTTTGTATCTGTATACTATATAACTTTTTTATTAATCTTGCTGCTATGCCTCTTTTCTCTTTATATCTAGTTTGTGTATATTATTTATTTATAAACTTTTTATTATATATTATTATATTTATATTATATATTTTTACTATAACTTTGCGCAAAAGGCGGACTAAATAAGCATTATCTCCCAGCCAACCTTCAGGAGAGAATAAAAAGCGTATGTAGGCTTGCTATAATATGATAATTTTCATAATTATAATTATGATTATTATCAGTAGATAATAATAATAATTATGATTAAATAAATAAAATAGTTGAGTACAACTAATAAATGTCTGAGAAAAATTGATAGATATGTTTAAATATGATATAAATATTGATTATAAGCTGTGTAAACTATTTTTAAACGAACTTTGACTATACGATAGTACAGTATACAGGGTGTTTGGAAGGTCGATGCAAAGCTGCAAACAGGAGCTAGTATAGACTATTTAGAACCATTTAAACTGAACTTATGTTAGGCGAAGTGCGACTATTTTTTTTTATAAAATTTTAAAGATTTTTGAAGAAAAATCCGAAGTTATGTCATTATTTGCTAATAATCGGCCATTTTGAAGCCAAAGTCAATTATTTTTTATTTTATTTTATTAAACTAATGTGTAAACAGTGTAATAAAACATGATTAAGGTATCTGTGTTAAGAGATATTTCTTTTACAGATATTTGAAGTCAATCATTTCTTTTAAGATCAGAGAAAGCTGATTTTTGATGGCATTTAAAAAAAAATAGATTGTGCTTTTTTAGTTCAAACATTTTATTAAATATGCCTGGTCATTGTTCTTTATTTTGAGGTATCAACTATGCGGATAGCCCGCAAATTATTGAAATTAAGATCTACAAACTAAATTGCGAGAGAAAATTAAAATTTATAGGCGAAGTAATTAAAACAAAATTTTAATGAAAATCATTTATTTTTCGTGTTCAAAATGTTCGCCGCGGTTTCTAACACAAGCACGGGCCCGACTTCTCACTTCTGTTGTCGTTATCTTTAACTTCATTTCCACTTTCATCGTCGCGAACGCTGAATTAATTCTGTCAATTAATTCTTCTTTTGTGTTTATTTCCACATTTGTGTATACTAGCTCCTTAGCCCGACCCCACACGTAAAAGTCAAGCGGAGTCAGGGCAGGTGAACGGGCGGGCCAAGGGATGGGCCCATCTCTGCCGATCCAGCTATTGGGGAAACAATTGTTTAAGTGCTCCCGTACATTTAATGTCCAATGCGCTGGACAACCATCTTGTTGAAAAATGAGCTCTCGGTCGCTAACGAATATCAAGGCCCCAGACTCCTCTACAAGCTCTGGAAGATCATTTTGCAGGAATTCTAAATAATTATTTCCATTTAAATTATCTGGTAAGAAATGAGGCCCAATCAAAATTTTGCCAATAACTCCGGCCCACACATTGACCGAGAATTTCTTTTGGAATGATTTTTGCGTTTTCCAATGTGGATTATTATGTTTTTCAGCCCATAGATAAAGGTTATGGAAATTAATAATGCCTTCCCTTGAAAATTTACTTTCATCTGTCCACAAGATTGACTTCAGGAACCATGCATCTTCAATGTCTGAGTTGAGAAGAAAACGACAAAACTGAATCCTACTCTGAGGATCTCGCTCTTCAAGGCCTTGAACACCCGTACCATGAAACGGGTACTTGTTGTTTTTGTGCATTGTATTCCACACCTTCCAATGACAAATGTTTAAATTTCGTGCTACTTTTCTCGTGCTAGTATGTGGATCAGCTTGAAACGCCGCCAAAATATCATCCTCAATATCAGTACTATGTAAATGGACATGAAGTTGAAAATAACAACAACAGAAATAATAAGACGGGCCGGACCTGTGTTAGACACCGCGGCGGACATTTTGAACACGAAAAATAAATGACTTTCATTAAAATTTTGTTTTAATTACTTCGCCTATAAATTTTAATTTTCTCTCGCAATTTAGTTTGTAGATCTTAATTTCAATAATTTGCGGGCTATCCGCATAGTTGATACCTCAAAATAAAGAACAATGACCAGGCATATTTAATAAAATGTTTGAACTAAAAAAGCACAATCTATTTTTTTTTAAATGCCATCAAAAATCAGCTTTCTCTGATCTTAAAAGAAATGATTGACTTCAAATATCTGTAAAAAAAATATCTCTTAACACAGATACCTTAATCATGTTTTATTACACTGTTTACACATTAGTTTAATAAAATAAAATAAAAAATAATTGACTTTGGCTTCAAAATGGCCGATTATTAGCAAATAATGACAAAACTTCGGATTTTTCTTCAAAAATCTTTAAAATTTTATAAAAAAAAAATAGTCGCACTTCGCCTAACATAAGTTCAGTTTAAATGGTTCTAAATAGTCTATACTAGCTCCTGTTTGCAGCTTTGCATCGACCTTCCAAACACCCTGTATAACACCGTAGCGAAGAAAATTTATTGAAAGTTTTGAATTTATTTATCCTATTTCAGTCTCATAAAGTTATTATAATATTATACTAGGTTTTTGAAGCCAGCCAGGTAAACATGTGCCATATAACAATAAAGGGAAAGCAAATGGGAGTATATCTATCTATCTCTCTTTTTTATATGTGATTAGATAAAGATGAATGATGCGAGTTTCATTCGTTTCGCATTATTTATTGTATTACTCACTTAAGGGAAAGCCGTTTGGTATCAGGCTGAATAGAATAGACCACCCTCATTTCTTACCGAGGTGTCGTAAAAGGCGACTAAGGTAAGTTGGTGGTATCCAGTTGAGTAGAATAGGCCATCCTCATTTTTTACCGAGGTGTCGTAAAAGGCGACTAAGGTAAGTTGACCCGCCATGTGGTATCCGGTTAAGTAGCCAGTAGTGACAAAATGCTTATAACATGTTGTCACATGTTGTGCAGACCCCACTTAGAGTGGGATAAGGGCAGGAGAATGATGATGACTTTCACATACAAGCATATGCCTCCCCTACTCTAGTTTAATGTTCAGACTTCTATTTTAGGCAGCGTTCTTTTGCCATTTTATAAAAAAAGTTGCCATGTATAAAATAAAATTAAACACTGAGAATTAGTCTAAATTTTCATATTAAATCCTAACTGATAGACGTATACCAGTAAATCTAACTAAATACAAAAATAATTTATTGACAATTTTAATAATAGATCTAAAAATCATCTAAATAGATTTTATTATTACGATATTTTCCACTTAATCATATGCATTTAAATAAAAATATTGTTCAATATTGTTTTTGTGCCTTTATAACGAGAAAAAAAACATTATAAACAGAGCCAACAGTTAACAAATACATTAATACTCTAACAAATATCTAAAAAAGGGTATATAACAAGAGAAACAAAGAATATTGTAGATTGCTTCAGCTGAATAAGGGATTTATAACAAGAAGTTATGGTGCAAAAGGAATATTTGCCATGTCAGGCGCTAAACGCTGAACTATATTTCCGAGGAACGTGACCTCAGATTATGGGCTACGACGCCTTTACATCTTACTTTTAGATTAAAAATCCCGCATTCTCGTCACAACTGTATGAAGGCGCTGATTCTATTTGCATACTTTTATGGCTTCTTTGTTAGTGGACAGAAAGTTTTCTTTTGTTCTCTTCTTTCTTTCGTCTAAAATTCATACTATCATCATATAAAAGGGCTAATAATTTAATATCTGCTAATGGTCTAAAATAATGCAGAAGTATATTGATATTGTTATTGCAGAAGTATATTGTTATCTTTTCTTTTGTATTTCTTTTATTTGTATTTTGGTTAAATAAAAATTATTTCTATTTCTATATTTAAATGTCAGACTATCTGTCTGTTACTCTTTTGCGGCTAATCTGCTGGACTTATATTGGTCAAATTTGGGATAAATAAAGCTTATAATACGATAAAAAAATACTCCCTATTCTTACGGAAATTAGTTAACGAGTTACATTATTGACGGTACTTAAATGCTTAATTTTGTGCGAATCGCTAAAATACCATTACTATTATTTATTCATATATTATTATTCATAACAGTCAACTGTTTTACTTTGAAGCTTTTCTATATTTTGAAGTCATCAAGTTGAAATACGACATTTACAGATATGATATACAGAATCAAAAAGGAAACAAAATATCTATTACAGCGGAGCACAAAAGGAATCCATAATAAAGTTAGCGAGCGACTAGTGAACTCTTGACACGATACGTGACCAAAATTCCTATTTGTTCTTTATGTTAGAAATTAAGACTTGTTATTACTTTTCCGTTCTTTTTAAATTATGTACCTAATAAATGTATTTTTAGTATTTTAGCTGTTCGTCTATTTTATTTTGTTATAATTTACAATGCTATAAAGAAATATGAATAAAAATAAATCTGTTTTAGTTGTTATTGTAATTGAACATTTATTTTCTTATATTTTTTTTAATATAGGTTAGATATAAACGTTAATTGAATATATTAGTAGTTTTATCATAAAATAAGAGTGGTTTGGTAATTGATTTTCTAGTTGACAAGTGCAGAACGGTGTTTCTTGCATGGAAAGATAAGATAAAATCGTAATTTATTATAAAACTACATGTAACGATTACGTTGTATTTTTTAGTTTCTATAATAGTACCTTTTAAATAAAAAAGTAAAAACAAGATTTTTCGACCGGCGCATATAGGTTTTCAAATGTTTGTTTGTTGCTCGGTAATTTTTTACATATTAAGAAAATAATAATTAAGTAGTTGGGGATCTATTTACATTACCCATTCCCCGAATAATCGTTGGAGCCGTTTCCGAGATTCCGAAATACAAGACTAACTCATTTAAATATTAAAGATTATGGTTAATAACGTTCTGCATAACGACGTGTATAAACGTTGTGTCAACTAGAGTTTATTAAATTTGACGTGTAATGACGTCGCTCCGGCCAAAATGTTTATAACAGTGGAATAATGAAAGGAGTGGAATAAAATCTTGTATGGCTGCCAGCACGCTTGCGGAGTCCTTAGAAGTGATGGAACAAACGAATATTTCACAAGTCAGCGAGCGAACATTGAACGACGACGCTTCAGGACAACAATGTATAAGTAATAAGTTATTTGCATCTTACTTTTAAATTAAAGGCCAGCTTTGTGCACTGTTTGTATTTGTTTTGTCTTCTTTTTATACATATATAATTTTAAATACATAATTAAACACCCAGGCTCTAAAAAGCTACAAAATGTTTGTAGAAAATGTTGGCCCTCCACGGGAATCAAATCCGCGAACCGCGGAGATCATGTTAGGTCAACTAGGCAAACGGGCCTGTCGTTATATTATATTTAATATTTAAATATTATACAATGCCTTTAAATGCAAACTATGATCGTAACATTTTGTGAATAAAAATTTTATGTGTCATTTAATAGATGAAGCTTAAAGATGGATTTGATAGATTTTGTCGAAATAAAGTATCAAATATAACCTTTTTCGTGTGTGTTTAGTGACCCTAATATCTTTTTCGTATCTGATATTTACAATAAAAGTTGTGGTACTCAAGTTTGTATAGACGCCGTGTGGTATCCGGCTGATTAGAATATTACCACCCTCATTTTTTACCGAGGTATCGTAAAAGGCGACTAAGGTAAGTCGACCCGCAGTGTGGTATTCGGATGAGTAGAATAGACCACCCGTATTTCTTACCGAGGTGTCGTAAAAGGCGACTAAGGTAAGTCGAAGCGCCCTGTGGTATCCAATTGAGTAGAATTGACCAACCTCTTTCTTATCGAGGTGTCGTAAAATACGACAGAGGTAAGCTGAAAGTCTTCTTCTTCCTGCTCTTATCCCACTCTAAGTGGGGTCGGCACAACATGTTACAAACATGTTGTCAAATGATTTGGCAACGTATTTTACGACCGGCCGCCTGCGTGACATCAACTCACCTAAGTCGTATTTTACGACACCTCGGTAAGAAATGAGGTTGGTCTATTCTACTCAGCCGGATACCACACGGCGGGTCAACTTACCTTAGTCGCCTTTTACGACACCTCGGTAATAAACAAGGGTGGTACTATTTTATTCAGCCGGATACCACACGGCGTAAAATACTAATAAAGTATTAATGTTTTATTATAGTAGCGGATTATATAATTTCATTATTACTTTTATATCATAATAAATAAATTTCCTACAGTAAAATTTTTCCTAACATAACGAGGTAAGAACACATTCAAACTAAAAGTAACTTACGTAAAAATGCTTTGGTCGACTCTCGGCGGGAGTCCATTCTTCTTTTTCTTTTGATATAAGGTTATAATTAGTTCGCCAGTGTTTTACAAAAACGTTTGTGAATGCAAAAGCGAGTTTTTTTTAGTGAAAATTCAAAGGAAAATCACAAAGTATTTTAAAATAATTATTCTTTAATGAATTTTTAGTCACAAACGTGTTTTCAAATTCCTGCCCGACAGTGAAAGGGCGTATTGTGCACAGAGTGGCCAACATAATCGTATATTCCCGGTGTAGTAATGAATCACGGGGGTAACACGATTTATTGCCCGGGATTCACGCGCCCAACTCTTTATTACCTTGGCCACACCGAAAGCGATACGTTGTTATGAATATTTTAACACCGGAATATATTTAAAAGAAAGATTCAAAAATTTGTCTATTCGCTGGTCTATATGATAAATAAATAGATTATATTCAAAGTGACCAAGATACTTAAAGTAACTTCCTATTAATAACCCACTGCTTTTTTTTTAATACAGGAAAAACCCCTTATGGGTATCGCCGCCCGACGGGGACAGGCGGCGGTTATGTTGGACTCGCACCGACTAAAACGACCTGTGTACTCCACCACGCTGCCGATGACAAGGACAGGGTATCATTGTACATATTGCTCCCGTCCCCGCCGACAGCTCTGATCCCACAGAACAAACACCTTCTCCGGGTAGGGGCCCCTCGAAAGAGAAGCCCCCTCCGCTAACCGGTGCATCGGGAGCACCAGATGCACCGACCGCCACGGGGACCTGTAATCCAGACGTCCGATATACAAGAACGCTGGGCTAAGGCCTCTGTACTCCGTTTGTAGAGAGAATGGGTTGAGCTAAGACCAAGTTGCTACATTACGGATTGTTACGTTACACATATCTCTAGAATTCTCTAGAGATATGCATGTTTCCTCATTATCTTTTCCTTCATTGAAAATGGTATCCGGCTGAGTAGAATAGAGCACCCTTATGGAGATTTCGTAAAAAACGACTAAGGTAAGTTGACATCAGGCAAGCTGCCGGTCGTAAAAACTAGCCAACCTACGTAACAAGGTATTGAAAAAATGTTGTGACGACCCCACTTACAGTGGGATAAGGACAGGAGAATGATGTTTTCCTTAACTCAAAAGCGTGTGATAGATTGAGATTATCAATAAGACACATGAGTTATAACAGAAAAATTCAGTGCTCCCAGACTGAGGTTTGAACCCGTAGCCAACTTGAGAGAGACACATGGTCCTACTACTAGGCTATCACAGCCATACCAGATACCTAGCTATGATCCCCGTTGCATAAATACACTAGTATACTAACACACTATGTAATAACTGTCTAATTTTCGATCATCAAATTAAAATTTTCAATAAAAAAAAATAGCATTCCTTTTTCCGACCATTTCATCATATTTTTTTATGTCGTTCGGACATTTGAACAAAACGAAATATAATAAAAAAATAGTGATTACAGAATACGCGAGTGCAAACCATTAGGGAATGCGGGAACATCGCCACTGGATTTATTGGCACAATTCCCCGA
The DNA here is from genome assembly GCA_029227775.1 of Morpho helenor. Taxonomy (NCBI): domain Eukaryota; kingdom Metazoa; phylum Arthropoda; class Insecta; order Lepidoptera; family Nymphalidae; genus Morpho; species Morpho helenor. The sequence continues at coordinate 13,993,876 of JARGCU010000025.1, forward strand.
TGACTCTACAAAAACTTCGGGTAAAATGGGACTGTCTCCGCAGTTATCTACAACAGAAATATATATTATAATCAAGTAAAAAATTTCTGAACGAATAAAAATGTACCACAACTTTCTTTTATTACCTACTATATAAATAAATATATGGAGACAATTACACACGCTTATTATCTTTAATATTTAAATGAGTTAATCTTGTAAGTATTATATATACATATTTTCGGAATCTCGGAAACGGCTCCAACGATTTTCCTGAAATTCAGCACGTAGGGGATTTGGGGGAGAAAAATCGATCTAGATAAGTTTTATTTAAAAAAATGTCGTTTTATCCTGTTTTCGGGCTCTAAATTTTTTTGAAATTTGCGTTGAACACGATCACAATTTTTCGCTGTCAAACGTAAAGTCATGGTATTTCATTTGGGGAACGGGCGGTCTAGAGAGGTGTATACCTAGGATCGAGCCCCGCCTGCCCTATTATTATTTAATTTAAATTTAAATGAGTTAATCTTGTATGTATATACATATTTTCGGAATCTCGGAAACCGCTTCAACGATTTTCCTGAAATTCAGCATGTAGGGGTTTTGGGGGAGAAAAATCAATCTAGCTAGGTTTTATGTAAAAAAAACATTTCATCCCTGTTTTTGGCCATTAAGAAATACTAAAATTTATATTGAATATAAAACACTATTTTTCTACAACTGTCAAGTCAGCGTAGCTTATTCGGGGAACGGGCAGTCTCGAGAAATGTTAGACCACCTAGGATCGATCCCCAACTACCTAATTAATATTTTCTTTTTGTTTCTTTTTTTATTTTGTAAAACATTATAGAGCATGGCTCGGTCAAACAGGTACTTACTTATTATTTATCGTACTATTGTAGAAATTAGGTCAGATTTTTGTGTTAGGGAATAGCATTTTTAACTTCAATGGAGTTGATGTATTTATTATTTACTTTGTTCTGAACACCTGCGTAAAGCTTTGCCCTTCATCTGACCTTGTTCGTGTTTTTGCTTCAGGTCGGATAAACTAAAGTTGTCATTTCCCGGACAAAACCCGCATGAGCTGTGAGAAATGATAATGTCACATTGTTTTGTTTCTTTTGTATACTAACAAAAACAGATCCCTTTCCGCAATGCCGCGTTATCTTTTGAACCACGCGAGTTTTAACATTTTGGTATAAGTTTGGTTTTAGTATTACGCCGTGTAGTATTCGACTGCATAGAATAGGACCATCCTCATTTCTTACCGAGGTGTCGTAAAAGGCAACTAAGGCAAGTTGACCCGCCGTATGGTAACCGACAGTAGAATAGACCACCCTCATTTCTTACCGAGGTGTCGTAAAAGGCGACGAAGGTAAGTTGACCCACCGTGTGGTATCCGGTCGAGTACAATAGACCTACCTCTTTCTTACTGAGGTTTCGTAAAATACGACTAATGTAAGTTGACGTCAGGCCGGCCGTAGAATAGTAGCCAAGTCAATGTGACGACCCCATTTAGAATGGGATAAGGGCGGGAAGATGATGATGAATTATTGTCTTTTAAACGGCTTTATAAAACTTATGTAAAGTCAATAATAAAATGGCAAATGTGTGCGTATTATTACAATTTTAATCCAACAAAGGACTGTTCATTGATTGGATATGACGAGAATGGACGAGTTTTCTGGTGAATTGCTGTATCGATGCGGGGACGAAGTGGTTTATTCAATTCATGCTGAAGAGCACTGCGACGGATACCACTCGATAAGTTATGTTTCAAGTTTTGTTTCATAACGGCAATTTTTATTGTCTATTGTTTCAGTTCAGTTTTTTTAATAATTTTTAAAACAAGTCAAAATCTAGTACTTTTACTGTATTTTTTATTAATTGGATTGAAACACCGTGTGGTATCCAGCTAAATAGAATAGTACCACCCTCATTTCTTACCGAGGTGTCTTAAAACACGACTAAGATAAGTTGACGTCAGGCAGGCGGCCGGTCGTAAAATACGTAGCCAAATTATATGACAACATGTTGATTACACGTTGTGCCGACCCCACTTAAAGTGGGTTAAGGGCAGGAGGATGATTATTAATTGGATTGAAGACCTATGTAAATTATATGAATGAAATGAGCTTGGATTTAAGTTGTAAGCATCAACGTACTAGATTTAATGCTTTTTGAATTGTTGAATAATTAAATAATATTTTAATATTTATTTTTGAACAGAGTGACCATTTAGTTTCTTTCTGGTGCTTCTAGGTAGGATTACTTTTTCAATCCATTCATCATCATATTTGTATCATATTTTGATGATTCAATAGTGCCTTTAAATGTCAACCTCATCATCCTCATGCCCTTATCCCACTATAAGTGGGGTCGGCACAACATGTTGTCACATGATTAGGCTTCGTATTTTACGACCGGCCGCCTGTCTGACGTCAACTTACTTTAGTCGTATTTTACGGCACCTTAGTAAGAAAGAGGGTGGTCTATTCTACTCAACCGGATACCACACGGTGGGTTGTAAATTCAACTTGAATAATGTAGAGTTTGAATTTGAATTATTATGTTAAATCATACTATTTTCTGCCGGCGACATCACATTAGTGGACTTCATAAATAAAAAGTATGTCTATGCCTCTCTTCTGCTCTTTGTCTATGTTCTCTATTCTAATTATAACATAAATCTGATGCTTCTTTCGGACGTGAAAGAAAATTAAAAGAACAAACACACGCTTTTACATTCACAATGTATTATTAGGGTCTGGATTAATGATATTTTTATCTATTTCTGATACATCAATAATTCCATGTCTGCATTCTGCGGGTTATTTTATACGAATACTACATTAAAATATAGCCTTTTCGAATAGTCACAATGCAATGCCGTTATTAAAAATGTAGCAATAAATGTTTTTATTTTAACACGTGAAGTTTCAGAGGATTATGCATATTTATCTAAATTGAATTTTACATAGCCAATGTATATACAAACAGTTCGTCGGGCAGCACAAAGTTTTGCATAATAAATAAACGCAGAATACCCTTAACAGATAACAATTTATATTTTATCTGTGATAATCGGGTTAAGCGCTTATACCTTCATTTGCATGAGTAACTTTGTTCCAATAAAGTACAATATTTTGCTTGGTAAATATATTAGGTTAAACTGGAATATTTTGAAAATTATTTAAAAGTAAATGCAAAGTTTCGTAAATGAATTTTAAGTGGAAGAATTTTGTTGAGACCGTCGAGAATGTTTTAAAATATTAAATATATGAATATGACGTTGATGTTTTATGGTAAACTTGCACTTTTATAAGTTTATTTTTGCTAATCTTGTCAAGCATATACTTGAGTGGGTAGAATTTGGTTTTCTCTGAGATGCATCTACTTCACACTACGTGTACTACGATAAAGTGATGTGTGTGTGTGTGTTTGTTTGTGTGTGTGTGTGTGTGTGTGTGTGTGTGTGTGTAGATTTATTTATGAACGAAGAATTGTATTAGGGTATTTAAAATTAGATGTATTACTAGATAACCAACGAAACTGTGCGTAGAACACTCTTAATTTAATTCTTTTTTTATATATTCTCAATGTTGGGAATATTGCTGTTTATCGAAACTGTATATTAGGATAAATTCTTAAACACATACAACAATATAGTATGAATTAATAACGAAGAGAAAGGAATGTTCCAATAATAATTTTCTAAGAAAGCAAAAACAAAATCATCGTAAAAATGTAATGGAGAAACAACGAATAACTGTCGAGCATTCAGCCATTATAGGACGAAGTGCGTCGACAAATGATTTGAATAATGGACACTCTCTTTTTATAGGTTTGATTAATTCCCTCGCGCTTACTAAATTACTCATTTTATCTAACAATTTGTCAGCATAACAGAAATGTCTTAAATCTTCATCAACGGTGAAGACGCTTTTTTTTCATTAATATATATGATATTATATAAATCTTCCAAAATTACAAACAATAGAGACAGAAAAAATCGAGTTCGACAAATTGCGATAATGTTTACTTATAATTTTTTAACGCCGTGTGGTGGTCGGCTGAATAAAATAGTACCACCCTCATTTCTTACCAAGGTGGATTAAGAGGTGACTAAGGTAAGTTGACCAACCGTGTGGTATCCGATTGAGTAAAATAAACCTCCCTCTTTCTTACCGAGGTGTCGTAACATACGACTAAGGTAAGTTGACCAACCTTGTGTTATCCGGTTAAGTAAAATAGACCCCCCCTTTTTATTACCCAGGTGTCGTAAAATACGACTAAGGTAAGTTGCTGTCAGGCTGGCGGCCGGTTCTAAAATACGTAATGCCAAATCATGTGACATGTTTGAAACATGTTGTACCGACCCCACTTAGAGTGGGATAAGGGCAAGAGAATGATGATGTTTAGTTATACATTTTAAAGTAAAAAAAATACCAGTCTGAACTATCCAACGTATGCGGCAGTTGCGTAGCTAGGTAACAAAAGACACTGGAGAAAAATAAACATGTATATATAAATAAATAAATAAACTAAACTATTTCGGAATTACTATGTTCAAAATTTGACGTTCTCCGTTCTTAAAATGCGGTTTGACAGGCAATTCATATCACAGGAATTCTACACGAATATAAAAGTTATGTCTCGATGTTCTCCTTCATCGCACAGCGCACGATTAATTGCATACATTAATTAAGGTTTAAAATTATAGACATATCTCATATGTTCCTGAAGGACGTGCATTACTCATAGCAATATTACATGCTCTAACTACTTGGCTGGACTCAAATATATCCTTAAGCCAAGTATAGATTTGAAACACTTTTGAGGCATCTATTTGGCTTAGGAAGATACACGCTATTACTACATCAGACCACGCATTGACTCAGCACGCGACCTAGATATTTACGTATTACCTACTTGCTCGAGCAAGTTGTGTAGAAGACTGTACTCAACAAAGAGTAAAAGAACTAAGATTTACAAGAGATCAAATCTCTTATAAATCAACTAAATATAATAGCTTTTTAATAATTGTATTGGTCGCAATAAACAATATATCGTTGGTGCGAATTTTTTATCAAGTGTATTTTAGTGAATATAGCTTTGTGCAGGTGTCCTGTATTAATTTGTCGGTTTTTAGTTGTTCGGGCTAAATAATAGTCACATTCTCTTTATAGTTTTATTTCATAAGATTCAAAGATTTAAAAATTTTAACTAATTTTTCTAAATCCTATTTAAGAGTATTTATACGATGTATAAATTTAAAGTTGTTCTGTAATTTTTATTAAGCGCTTAAACACAGTAAAAACTGCAAGCACTAAACTGCAGTTAAACTGTCCTCTCACAAAAACAAACGATTGGAGTATTTGTTTTAGAAAGTTGGCCAATGTTCCTGTAAACGGCGTCTCTTTCTGAAGCGATTTCGTTTTTGGTTACCTATTGTAACGTATTAATGAACACTCATCTGAAGCATGTTTCTCTTAATTACTATTTTATTTTTAACGTTAACGGTTTTATAATGACTGGCCCAATGGCGCAGTGGGTAGTGACCCTGCCTTCAGCTCCGCGGGTCGCGGGTTCGTTTCCCGCCGAGGGCCAAAATTTTCTATAAATGAATTTGTTGGTCTTCGAATCTGGGTGTATATTTGTATGTAAGTATGTATTTAAAAAATATATAAGAATATATTCACCAGTTGTCTGTATACCATAACACAAGTATTAAGTTACTTACATCGGGGACCGACGACCGTGTGTGTAAGTGTCCCATATATTTATTTATTATTATAATGATATGGCGGTGCGGATCCGGGAAGTCGAGTCCTTGGATCCGATCAGCCGAAGGCAAGCAGGGCGCGGGCCATTCGTCGATGTCCGTCGCATGCCGCCCTAACGGGAACCTCGAAATGATCCAAAAAGGGTTTATTGGACGCACGCTGAAGTTGGGTCCCCCATGTGGTCGGTGCAGCTGGTGCTCCCGATGCATCGATTAGCGGAAGGAGGGATGTATAAGACGCGGCTATACTCACGTCTTAATATATTGGGTGAGCCCAACTAGTTTCAAGTCCAGCCCCTTATTGATGAGCTCTTTCTTTATACGGAGCTGCGTGCAGCAGCTCTCTGGCTGCGAATCGTTAGGGCAAACGTGAGCTAATAAGACGTGAGTATTCGTTCTCCGGGTTCTATACATTAACTATGAATACCACTCACAATAGTTTTAATTCAAAAATATTATCATAACTTTTAGAAGAAGTATTTATTAAAATGTCTTCTAATTTTATTTCAGCACAAGTTAAAGTTAAATTACATTATTCATTAGTCAGCAACCGGAAGTGGCATGGACGGGGGACATAATTCAATGAACCATTCGACGTTAGGATCTTAATTTGATAGAGATTCATCCGCTCGATTGACAGACGAACTTGAAAATGTCACAAGGGACCGGTAGATACAAGTACCAGAAGATCCATGTGGCGTGGAAATTCTTTAATAAGAGTTTTGTCTAGCACTAGACGTCCATCGGTTAAAAATGAGAAGCAAACATATATCTGCTTTCAATTATGTAGTTATATAAATAACTAGTTATTTCGTTCGCACCTACCGAAAAAAATTCTGAATATGTTGTTATCACTGTTTCCCTTAGAAAATGGAATTTTTCGCCACGTTTTCATGTTGTATCAGTAGATAATTTAGTAGCCATGAAATCGTGATAGACAGACAAACTTTCGCATTTATACTATTAGAATCGATGTAAAGGATCTTAAGATAGACAGATAAACATCAAACATCAGACATTTCAAGATGAATAAAAGTTAAAAAAAAGAAAAATTTAAATACAAAAAAATAAAATAAGAATACTAAGAAATTTAAGCATATGCACAATGAAAAGTTAATTGTGACTTCGCGGTATTAGGTCCTTAAAAACACAATGAAAGACGTATTATATAAATTCAACTTTATCGAAAACAGCACTTAATAAGCAACAGACCCTACTTTATTCAGTCTCACCTTACGTGTATTCGCAAACTAGGTCAGCCTTTATACATTACAGTCTTTTGTGCACATTGACTCGGCGCTAACGATCTCGCTTTCTTCTCACTTCTCATTATGTATACTTGCACCTAACTTTATTTTCATTTTGATACTGGGTAAACTTGATATCTAGCATACTTTAATAAAAGTTTTTTCGTTCTTAGATATCGCACGCCTAGTATTAAAGTCACCTAATTAAAAATTGGGCTTGATTGAGTTACATTTATTGTAAGTACCTGGTTGACCGGGCCTTGCTCGGTAATTTTTAACAAAAAAAAAAAGAGAAACTTTAAAAACATAATTGGGTAGGTGAGGCTCGATCCTAGGTATTTTCATTTCTCGAGACCGCCCGTTCCATCCATCTATGACATCACGCTACGAAATATTAAAAAAAGCTAGTGCTGTCTTGCTCTTCCAAGTTATGTCAAAAATAATAACTTGAATAAAAAAATAAGGGCTCGTTACTATTTCACTGCTGGGCATAGGCCTCCTCTCTCCTTACTTGGAGAGAAGGAACCCAACATGCAGTTTAAATGGGGATTGGTAGGTTATACATATCCCAGGTATTCTGTAGAAATGCAGATACAAATTATATTAAGAAACTGACGTGATCCGTAATTTAGAAATGAAATAAAGCGGTTATAGATTGTCACAGGCAATTTCCCTTCATTGTGCTTAAATTTCTAGCTTATAAGCTTAGATATAATTTTAGTATAATATATCACGTCCCTTAATAACGCCGTGTGGTATCCGGCTGAATAGAATAGTACTATTCTATTCCTCCCTCATTTCTTACCGAAGTGTCGTAAAAGGCGACTAAGGTAAGTTGACCCGCCGTGTGGTATATCCGGTTTAGTAGAATAGACCACCCTCTTTCTTACCGAAGTGTCGTAAATCACGACTGAGGTAAGTTGATGCCAGGCAGGCGGCCGGTCGTAAAAACACAGCCAAACAATGTGTTAGTATGTTTCTAACATATTGTGCCGACCCAACTTAGAGTGGGATAAGAGCAGAAAGATGATATGTCACGTCCCTTAATAATAGGGGCACTGGTATGCGCATATTTTGATTACAAATCTTTTTTTGTTTAAACAGATATTTGATTAGAAATAAATATTGGCACCACTGTACATCAGAAGTCATCCGTATAAAATACGCAATTTATTTATGTAAGCTTCCGGCGTATATCAGTGTATATTCTTACGATGTTTATCTTTCCCCGCAGGCAGTGAGAAATTTGCTAGGATGGTGGCAATAGAGCCGCATACTGATTAGGTAGGACGAGGGTTTTACGAGGAGCCTGTCATAGTGTAGTGTGAGTTGAAATCATATGATTAAACGTATTTTTTCCGCGTTGATTTCATACAGATATTTAAGAGGAATGTGATTGCCATTTGAGGTCAGTTTGTGGCGTAAATGTAAACCGAAATCGAACCTTATTATTTATTCATTTAGAATAATTATTTATTATTTTAAATGGCTAATGTCTAAATGGCAGTAGATTAAATACACGTACCTTCCCAACCTTGACATTACCCATTTAAAATAATAATTAATTATTCTAAATGGATAAATATTACCATTTAGAATAATTAATTATTATTTTAAATGGCTAATTATTAAATGACACAAGATTAAATATACGAACTTAGCCCCTTATCTATTATTATATTGTACTTATTATAAAACAAAGTCCCCAAAAGTTGTCTGTCTGTATGTGATCGATTTTTACTCTCAATTTACTAAACCAATTTTTGTACAGTTTTTACTAAAAATCAGTGCAATTTTTCCGTTTTTACAAATTCTGCATGTTTCAGGTATGAGAACGAATAGTACACTCTACATTTAGCATTACATATATTTTCTTTTATCGCGGATTATAGCTAAATAATATACAGATAAACATTAAACATCACACATTTCAAGTTGAATAAAAGTTTAAAAAAAAGAAAAATTTAAATACAAAAAAATCAAAATAAGAATACTAAGAAATTTAAGCATATGCACAATGAAAAGTTAATTGTGACTTCGCGATATTAGGTCCTTAAAACACAATGAAAGTTATATAAATTCAATTTTATCAAAAACAGCACTTAATAAGCAACAAACCCTACTTTATTCAGTCTCACCTTACGTGTATTCGCAAACTAGGTCAGCCTTTATACATTACAGTCTTTTGTGCACATTGACTCGGCGCTAACGATCTCGCTTTCTTCTCACTTCTCATTATGTATACTTGCACCTAACTTTATTTTCATTTTGATACTGGGTAAACTTGATATCAAGCTTACTTTAATAAAGTTTTTTTTGTTCTTAGATATCACACGCCTAGTATTAAAGTCACCTAATTAAAAATTGGGCTTGATTGAGTTACATTTATTGTAAGTACCTGGTTGACCGGGCCTTGCTCGGTAATTTTTAACAAAAAAAAAAAGAGAAACTTTAAAAACATAATTGGGTAGGTGAGGCTCGATCCTAGGTATTTTCATTTCTCGAGACCGCCCGTTCCATCCATCTATGACATCACGCTACGAAATATTAAAAAAAGCTAGTGCTGTCTTGCTCTTCCAAGTTATGTCAAAAATAATAACTTGAATAAAAAAATAAGGGCTCGTTACTATTTCACTGCTGGGCATAGGCCTCCTCTCTCCTTACTTGGAGAGAAGGAACCCAACATGCAGTTTAAATGGGGATTGGTAGGTTATACATATCCCAGGTATTCTGTAGAAATGCAGATACAAATTATATTAAGAAACTGACGTGATCCGTAATTTAGAAATGAAATAAAGCGGTTATAGATTGTCACAGGCAATTTCCCTTCATTGTGCTTAAATTTCTAGCTTATAAGCTTAGATATAATTTTAGTATAATATATCACGTCCCTTAATAACGCCGTGTGGTATCCGGCTGAATAGAATAGTACTATTCTATTCCTCCCTCATTTCTTACCGAAGTGTCGTAAAAGGCGACTAAGGTAAGTTGACCCGCCGTGTGGTATATCCGGTTTAGTAGAATAGACCACCCTCTTTCTTACCGAAGTGTCGTAAATCACGACTGAGGTAAGTTGATGCCAGGCAGGCGGCCGGTCGTAAAAACACAGCCAAACAATGTGTTAGTATGTTTCTAACATATTGTGCCGACCCAACTTAGAGTGGGATAAGAGCAGAAAGATGATATGTCACGTCCCTTAATAATAGGGGCACTGGTATGCGCATATTTTGATTACAAATCTTTTTTTGTTTAAACAGATATTTGATTAGAAATAAATATTGGCACCACTGTACATCAGAAGTCATCCGTATAAAATACGCAATTTATTTATGTAAGCTTCCGGCGTATATCAGTGTATATTCTTACGATGTTTATCTTTCCCCGCAGGCAGTGAGAAATTTGCTAGGATGGTGGCAATAGAGCCGCATACTGATTAGGTAGGACGAGGGTTTTACGAGGAGCCTGTCATAGTGTAGTGTGAGTTGAAATCATATGATTAAACGTATTTTTTCCGCGTTGATTTCATACAGATATTTAAGAGGAATGTGATTGCCATTTGAGGTCAGTTTGTGGCGTAAATGTAAACCGAAATCGAACCTTATTATTTATTCATTTAGAATAATTATTTATTATTTTAAATGGCTAATGTCTAAATGGCAGTAGATTAAATACACGTACCTTCCCAACCTTGACATTACCCATTTAAAATAATAATTAATTATTCTAAATGGATAAATATTACCATTTAGAATAATTAATTATTATTTTAAATGGCTAATTATTAAATGACACAAGATTAAATATACGAACTTAGCCCCTTATCTATTATTATATTGTACTTATTATAAAACAAAGTCCCCAAAAGTTGTCTGTCTGTATGTGATCGATTTTTACTCTCAATTTACTAAACCAATTTTTGTACAGTTTTTACTAAAAATCAGTGCAATTTTTCCGTTTTTACAAATTCTGCATGTTTCAGGTATGAGAACGAATAGTACACTCTACATTTAGCATTACATATATTTTCTTTTATCGCGGATTATAGCTAAATAATATACAGATAAACATTAAACATCACACATTTCAAGTTGAATAAAAGTTTAAAAAAAAGAAAAATTTAAATACAAAAAAATTAAAATAAGAATACTAAGAAATTTAAGCATATGCACAATGAAAAGTTAATTGTGACTTCGCGATATTAGGTCCTTAAAAACACAATGAAAGTTATATAAATTCAATTTTATCAAAAACAGCACTTAATAAGCAACAAACCCTACTTTATTCAGTCTCACCTTACGTGTATTCGCAAACTAGGTCAGCCTTTATACATTACAGTCTTTTGTGCACATTGACTCGGCGCTAACGATCTCGCTTTCTTCTCACTTCTCATTATGTATACTTGCACCTAACTTTATTTTCATTTTGATACTGGGTAAACTTGATATCAAGCTTACTTTAATAAAGTTTTTTTTGTTCTTAGATATCACACGCCTAGTATTAAAGTCACCTAATTAAAAATTGGGCTTGATTGAGTTACATTTATTGTAAGTACCTGGTTGACCGGGCCTTGCTCGGTAATTTTTAACAAAAAAAAAAAGAGAAACTTTAAAAACATAATTGGGTAGGTGAGGCTCGATCCTAGGTATTTTCATTTCTCGAGACCGCCCGTTCCATCCATCTATGACATCACGCTACGAAATATTAAAAAAAGCTAGTGCTGTCTTGCTCTTCCAAGTTATGTCAAAAATAATAACTTGAATAAAAAAATAAGGGCTCGTTACTATTTCACTGCTGGGCATAGGCCTCCTCTCTCCTTACTTGGAGAGAAGGAACCCAACATGCAGTTTAAATGGGGATTGGTAGGTTATACATATCCCAGGTATTCTGTAGAAATGCAGATACAAATTATATTAAGAAACTGACGTGATCCGTAATTTAGAAATGAAATAAAGCGGTTATAGATTGTCACAGGCAATTTCCCTTCATTGTGCTTAAATTTCTAGCTTATAAGCTTAGATATAATTTTAGTATAATATATCACGTCCCTTAATAACGCCGTGTGGTATCCGGCTGAATAGAATAGTACTATTCTATTCCTCCCTCATTTCTTACCGAAGTGTCGTAAAAGGCGACTAAGGTAAGTTGACCCGCCGTGTGGTATATCCGGTTTAGTAGAATAGACCACCCTCTTTCTTACCGAAGTGTCGTAAATCACGACTGAGGTAAGTTGATGCCAGGCAGGCGGCCGGTCGTAAAAACACAGCCAAACAATGTGTTAGTATGTTTCTAACATATTGTGCCGACCCAACTTAGAGTGGGATAAGAGCAGAAAGATGATATGTCACGTCCCTTAATAATAGGGGCACTGGTATGCGCATATTTTGATTACAAATCTTTTTTTGTTTAAACAGATATTTGATTAGAAATAAATATTGGCACCACTGTACATCAGAAGTCATCCGTATAAAATACGCAATTTATTTATGTAAGCTTCCGGCGTATATCAGTGTATATTCTTACGATGTTTATCTTTCCCCGCAGGCAGTGAGAAATTTGCTAGGATGGTGGCAATAGAGCCGCATACTGATTAGGTAGGACGAGGGTTTTACGAGGAGCCTGTCATAGTGTAGTGTGAGTTGAAATCATATGATTAAACGTATTTTTTCCGCGTTGATTTCATACAGATATTTAAGAGGAATGTGATTGCCATTTGAGGTCAGTTTGTGGCGTAAATGTAAACCGAAATCGAACCTTATTATTTATTCATTTAGAATAATTATTTATTATTTTAAATGGCTAATGTCTAAATGGCAGTAGATTAAATACACGTACCTTCCCAACCTTGACATTACCCATTTAAAATAATAATTAATTATTCTAAATGGATAAATATTACCATTTAGAATAATTAATAATTAATTATTATTTTAAATGGCTAATTATTAAATGACACAAGATTAAATATACGTAAAGAAAATATTGTAAAGCTGAATCTTTACGAACTTAGCCCCTTATCTATTATTATATTGTACTTATTATAAAACAAAGTCCCCAAAAGTTGTCTGTCTGTATGTGATCGATTTTTACTCTCAATTTACTAAACCAATTTTTGTACAGTTTTTACTAAAAATCAGTGCAATTTTTCCGTTTTTACAAATTCTGCATGTTTCAGGTATGAGAACGAATAGTACACTCTACATTTAGCATTACATATATTTTCTTTTATCGCGGATTATAGCTAAATAATATTTTCATTAATTTTGTATTAAGGACCTCCGCAAAGTAACGCCTAATTCTATAAGTCGTTTAGTAATATTAATAACTTAATAAAAAACCGGTAAGTGATGTTGTGGTATTTGGACGACAAAATTAGTTCGTGTAATTAAGCTTTAATGTTCTATCCTTAACAAATAAAAGTGTAGTTGTTACACAAGCCATTAAGTGCTCGACATTAGGTCCTGTAATGGCTAAACGTACCGTAAAGCTAAATCGCTCCGCAATACGGATTTAATGGATTATTCTGTTTGTACATTACAATATTGCAAATTAATGAAGATGCTGTCTTGATTGTGGTATCCTGCTGAGAAGAATATACCACCCTCATTTCTTACTGAGGTGTCGTAAAAGGCGACTAAGGTAAGTTGACGTCAGGAAGTCGACCGGTCTTACATAATTTGGCCATGGCATGGCATTTGGTATTCCGGCCATACACGGCCGGTAAACATGGTTAATACATGTTGTGCTGCCCCTAATTAGAGTGCGATAAGGGCAAGGGAATACTAATGCTGTCTTGATTTACAACTGATATAATAATTTTATATTGGTAGATATAGCAAGAATCTTAATAAATTACCTAAAAAAGTTTTAGGTAACTACACTAAAACTTTTACTCAAATCATCATCCTCCCTTATGTGGGGTCGGCACAACATGTTATAAACATGCTGGCACATGATTTGGCTTCGTTTTTACGACCGCCCGCCTGCCTGACATCAACTTACCTTAGTCGTATTTTACGATACCTTGGTAAGAAAGAGGATGGTCTTTTCTACTAAACGGGATACCACACGGTGGGTCAACTTACCTTAGTCGCCTTTTACGACACCTTGGTAAGAAAGAGGAATGTCTATTCTACTAAGCCGGATACCACAAGGTGGATCAACTTCCCTTAGTCCCGATTTACGACACCTCGGTAAGAAATGAGGTTGGTCTATTCAACTCAGCCGGATACAACACGGTGGTTAACTTACCTTAGTCGCCTTTTATGCCCCCTCGGTAAGAAACGAGGGTAGTCTTCTATTATTCTATTATTCTACTCAACCGGATACCACATGGCTATAAAACTTTTACTCAAATATCGGTTAAAATGTGATGTATTTTCCGAATTAAATAATAATAGTAATTAAAATATAACAAAAGATAATGATTTTTCATTTGCAATTTTCATGCAATTTTCATTTAAGTATAAATTCAAAGAACGTTAGCTCATAGAATTACGAGTATTTAACCTTGTTTGTAACAGGGACTTCGTTAAGAAGTTGATTGCGAAGCATTAAGTCGATGTTTGTGTAAATATTGGTGAACTCGCAAACAAGGGGAGGATACAAACATCCGGCGACTTACAGAGACGACATAGGCGTGGTGCATACAGAGATTATGTGATCTGCTGCTAACATAATAAAAACTTTTAATAAATAAAAGCATTTAACAAAATTGAATGTCCCTACTGCTAACTGTTAAAAAGTTCCCACGGCTGAAGCCAATACTTTCAAAAGAATCAAGTCATGTTTATCCTTGTCATTGCATGTCATACATGCATTGTCCTCGAGACTGGACCAGTATGTAAACTTTCAGCTCACTCGTACATCAGGAAGTGGGTTAAATTTAACTTGAAAGATTCCACCTTCAAATACATACACGGCAAGTTAAAAAAAAGCTTTTAAAAATCATTTATTGTCTTAACATGTCTTATTATAATTCGTTAACTTATAAATATTACCTTTTTTTTTCAATCTTTATTTTTTAGAGACTTTAGTATCTGCAGATACATGCCAGCCCCATCATAACCTAAATTCATTTAACTTAAATTTTATAAAATATTACATTTGTACCAATAAAAGATGATCTATGAAGTTAGTCTAAGCTAGCAGTTTTTCGATATACCTAATATGTATAACATTATAATATAATAATACAATACATTATAATAATTAGAAAAAAAAACAAATCATGCCTGTAATGCATTTTAAAAGTTACAGATGTTTCTGTTTCCCATGACATTGTAAATTCGATATTACGTCAAAAAAATCTTCTTTTCTTTAACGATAAAAAAAGAAGTGACAAAACTCAAATGTACAAATCTGTTTACAAAAATCGTCCATAGATACCTTTGTCTATTGTCGCATCTGTGTGCATTGCGCTTTATGTTTAAACTGAATAACGCTTTGTAATTAAAACATTTATAATGATGCGTATTAAAGATATTAAAGTCTTTAATTAATAAAAGTTGTTAAGATAGATGAATATTAGTATTACAAAATTAATTTAACTCTTTGTAGTTATCAGTCCATTTAGTGTAAAGGTTATCATAATCCATAGGAAGACTTACCTATCTATTTTAAAGCGTAGTTAATACATATAAATGAACTAAGTCCACAAAACAATAAAGGTTACTTTAGATATAATTTTCCAGTCGCAGTTTAGACATTTTAATGGCATAAAGTAGTGGCATAATGGCATCATTGTTCTAGGTATTATTTTTCAATGTCTGTTGAGCCCTTTTGGCAGGTTGGACAACTAATATTATTTTTCGAGGTCGTGAAACCTAATTGAAAAGGTAACATTTTTATGCCTTTACTTTTCTTTAATTAGTCACAGTACTTAATTAATTACTCATACTAAGGGCTTCCGGGTCTAAAAATAGCATAGTCTTATGAGTTTTCTGTTCAAATTCACGTGCTTAAATGATATTTTTTATTCATCATTCTCTTCATGGTGAGGACCTACCCATTAAGATAAAACCTGTATATCCTTAAAGAGGTTATAGTATATTTAGTTTCAGATATAGGCCTAAGTCTCTTACCTTCTAAAATACTAGTTACATACTTTATATTCAAATTATAATATCCCATACACTAAGAGGAGAGTGTTGAAGCAATAACAAGACATCCATGTTCATAAAATAAAAGATTCAAAATATACAAAAAAGTGCTCAAATTTGGAAATATCTTTTAGAATTATAATAATTTAATGGGCGCTAAAATCCAATTAATGTTATTAATTGCTTAATTAATTCGATTTTCATAAGCCACGTAAAATGACATTGAAATTGACGTCTTATTATTTCATCGGTATTTAATGAGGGTCTTTTAATTAAAAGTTATTTAGACCTCTTTGACTTAATTATAGTGCCGAAGTTCATTAAGTTACTTACTAAAACAGTATGATCATTACTCAGGATTTGGAATTTTTTTATCTTAATATTGCAGCCTTAACATTTTGTAAGGTTTATTGTATTAAACATTTTATTTTGATATAAGTACCTACTAGATTTTACTCGCGACTTCGTTCGCGTGGACAGTTGTCATGTTATAGCCCGAAAATAGATGGGAATAATAAATAGAATTTATAGAATATCTATAGCCTATATGTTATTCCGGTGTATAAGGAATAATTGTGCCAAATTTGATCATTATTGGTTCAGCGGATTCGCCGTGAAAGAGAAAGAAAACATACATACATACTCACAAACTTTCGCATTTATAATATTAGTAGGATAGGATAATCTCGTCTTTATGTTACAAAAAACTCAATCTAATATAGTTAAAATATTTTTCTGATATCCACGTAGATTACTATAATTTTGCTATGTTTATTTATAACTGTATAATATCCTATTAAATAACATAAGTAATAATAATATTTTTTCGTATCTTTTCAAATTGCGTTTCAAATGTTCACCTAAAACTTAAAGGAAAAACGTTTTTTAAACATTTAAATCCGTGACGCTTTTACTCGCTATCTTCGAAACCTCAATAAATTCCCGAGGTTGACAGACATCATCACTGTTTGACGATAAAACAATCAATATAAATACAATGTCTTAAGACCTTATTATTTTGTCTTACTAATTTCGATTTAAGTAATAATATATTATAACGGCCTCCTCTCTCTGTTTATTGGAGCGTTATGGAGTTGGTAGGTTACACATGTTAGCGCACTCTTTCTACAAGAATACCGCTATTCCCACTGCGAGATACACTTCTCTTAAATGACGAACAAAAACTGAATGTCACTGAAACGTTTTATCAATAGAAAGACTCCACCGGAAACAACAATGGCACAGTGTTGCCACCATTTTAATAAAAAAGGCGCGATACTCTTATTTCATGATTGTGTTCTTATAAAAAGCAAAGCAGAAGTCATTGGCGACAACACACATATCCACAGAATCCTCCAGAATCCTCCAGAATCCTCCAGAGGTATACAGATTTCCTCACGATGTTGTCCCTCACTGAAAATTGCAATTATCAGTTTGTCAAATAAATAAACTAATTAGTACCTGCGCAGGTTTTGA
Organism: Morpho helenor; assembly: GCA_029227775.1. Lineage (NCBI taxonomy): Eukaryota > Metazoa > Arthropoda > Insecta > Lepidoptera > Nymphalidae > Morpho > Morpho helenor. Next base: position 14,011,461 of record JARGCU010000025.1, read on the forward strand.
ACCAGTGATCCATTCGAAAGAGCCACAAGGTGTCACCGCTAGGATATCATAGGTTATTTTATGATTTAAGTAGACACAAATTCTAAAACATTTTTACACCTCGTTAACTAATCATTAAGTTAATACCGTGAGCACAGTTCGATGGCTTAATTTCCAAAATCCGACCGACGTGCTATTGAAGCTTGATGGTTTAACGAGATAAATTGTACTACTCAATCAAAGTTCACTTAATCTTAAATTGTAAACTCAGTAATTGGTCCACTTAGGTATTGGAGAGAAATCGTCTCCATAAATTCCGGTATGAAATTCTTCGTTTGATTGGCTTACCTCGCTTTGTGAATTAATCCGCAATGCGTCCAGCGTAATTTAAACGTGTACAATTTCATCCTCCTGCCTTTATACCATTCTAGGTGGAGTGGGCAACACATGTCATAAACATGTTGTTACATGATTCGGCTAGGTATTTTACGACTGGCCGCTTGCCTGACTTCTACTTACCTTAGTCGCCTTTTGCGACACCTCAGTAAGAATAATAAGTGAAAGTAAGTGGTTTAGTCTACTCAGCCTGATAGCACACGGAGGTCAACTTAACTTAGACGCCTTTTACGACACCTCGGAATGAAATGTGGGTGGTCTATTCTGCTCATCCAGGTACCACAAGGCGGAATTTAAACGTGTACAAAGGTTTTAAAAATTCTGCTATTCTAATATTAATAATTGCTATTAGAGGTTAAAGATAATAATCATAATTGACAGCTTATGATGTTCTGCGATAAGGTTGGCCAATCACTTAACTTTAAGTATCCTGTATACTGCCACAATTTACGTCAGGATTTTTTTTTAATTTATAACATTATGGGAAAGGAGAAAGAACTGTAGCGACTATGAATATAAAGAAATTGTGTAATTACCTATTCTGATCAGTTTGACCAACATATCCGTTTGGCCCTGCTTCCTTTATCAAGGGTATTCTGTAAAAGATTATTATAAGCGATAATCACACGCCCTTTTGTACAATATGTTAATATTATATGAGTTATAAATATCTTTTGTGTATTATTAAATACGTTCATATTATCTATTATAAATCTGTGAGATTCACGATTCTAATTATCCTAACGAAATCCTTAACGTATTGTGAACTTAATTAATATTTAATTAGACTTAATTATACAATATCTGTTGCCTTTCATCATCGTCTTTCTACCCTTATCCCACTCTAAGTGGGGTCGGCACGACCTGTTATAAACATGATAAGACTACGTATTTTACGACCGACCGACTGCCTGACGTCAAATTACCTTAGTTGCCTTTGGCGATACCTCAGTAAGAAATGAGGTTGGTCTATTCTTTTCAACGGGATAGCATACGGCGAGTCAACTTACCTTAGTCGCCTTTTACGACACCTCGGTAAGAAATGAGGGTGGTCTATTCTACTCAGTCGGATACCACACGACATCACTTGCATAGTCAGATATGATGTAATTATTACACACTAGCGGCCTGCCCCTGCTTCGCACGGGTATAAAATATATATCCCATGTCAGTCAGTGTAAAAAAAATGATTAAAATCGATCCAATAGTTTGATTTATTCATTACTGCCCGTGGTTTAATTTGGAGAAAAACAATTTTCTTTCCCTATACCAAGAAGATTTCCTGCTGTCTTTGGAATATATAAATTCATATAGTACATTTTTACTTATTTACTTTTACATTTTCCCTATGTATTTTATTTTTACAATTAATTACAGAATGTCTTTAAACAAACTCTTGAAAGAGCGACATAGCTGCTAAAGTCGAAGTGCTATAGGGCGAAGCGCGGCGTCCTCACGGCATTTTAAATCTGTAATATCTCCGAAAATGTTCACTTAAATTACATGCTGTAAACGGCCATATTGATCTATATTAAATCAACTATTTATTTAAGGTACTTAATTGGATAAGGATTAATGCTGTATTGTATAAAAATTGCTTCAAAAATAAGGCTTTATTTTTCGTAAAAAATAAATGTCAAAAAATGCTATAGTGGGTTATCCATAAGAGATAGGCATATACCATCGCGGACTTTTCTGTAGGCCTTTTCAAGGTGTAAAAATACTTAGTACATTATTTTGATAAATCTCGTAGGGTTTAGCCTGCGTTTGCAATGTAAGCGGAAAAAATGTAATTATTTACAGAAACCTCAAAAATTACAGTATTTATCTACTCCGTATTGAATGTTATTATACGTACAAACCTTCCTCTGGAATCACTCTATCTATTAAAAAAAACCGCATCAAAATCTGTTGCGTAGTTTTAAAGTTTTATGCATATATAGGGATATATGGACAAACAAAGAATGCGACTTTGTTTTATAATATGTAGTGATACAGCGAGGTCAAGGCTGTATTCTTGTAGCCCTGGGAATTGGATATAACCGTCGATGGTATAAAGTTCCACTAAATTATTGAAGCACACCCCAAATGTTAATAAATAAAATCGATAGACTACGTGAATATATAAAATGAAAAGCCAAAGAAAATTTATTGCTCCAGTTGCGTACAGCGCTGTTTACAGTACATTTTATGTGTTCTCGAACGTTCTGATATGGTTCTTATTATGTTCTTATCGTGTGGAATACAAACACAGTAAGGAATATTTATTGCAACTGTTATATAATTATGTATCAGTTATTCATAGAACAAAAGCTGTGCAAAATTAGTATGTCACTAATTTTTTCCCGAATTATAATTTTATAACATAAAAGTAGTTATCCTGCGTTAATTATAAGATTTTGAATAACTTACACTGCTTACTTAGCGCACGCAAGGAAAGCTTAAAATTTTCTGTTTTCACAATATTTCTATTGCTGCTCCTCTCCTATTCATATTAGCGTAATGTTATATCCTTCTTTCCTCGATAAATAGAGTATCTTACACTCAAAGAATTTTTCAAATCGGTCCAGTAGTCTCTTGAGGTAAGCGCGTTCAAACAAACTCTTCAGCTTTATATAAGTAAGTAACGGCATGTTACTATCCCACTGCTGAGAATAGGCCTCTTCTCTCCGTTTTTTGAAGAGATTGGAGCTAAGACCTACCACGCTGCTCCAATGCGGATTGGTAGGTTACACATATCTCCAGAACTTTAGAGATATGCAGGTTTCCTCACGATGTTTTCCTTCACCGAAAAGCGTGTGATAAATTGCAATTATCAATTAGACACATGAGTTTTAACAGAAAAACTCATTGGTGTCTGCCCGGGTTTGAACCCGTGACCTTCTCGAAAGAGTCGCACGGTGTTATCGCTGGGCTACAACAGCTTACTAGCTTTATATATTAGTATAGATATATACTAGGGAACGGATACTAAAAGACGCTTACTATGAAGAAATATGACACAAAACCCTTTTAGTAGGTAGGTCATAATTTTTACAGCTATATGAGTATGCGTGGCAAAGTCGTGGTTAATATTGGATGTTACACACAGGTGTGTCGTAAAATGTGAAGTGAACGACATACTGAATGTCACGCCTTATAAAATATGAGTATGCTAGTCATCTAGTAAGTTTATGACACATTAAATAAACAGTATTAAACGTTATAATTAAGGGTTCTATATAATAAATATTTCCCTTGCGAGATTGATTAGAAGGGGCGGTAGAGCAATGGTTAGCGGATTGGTAGAGGCGGTGGTAGAGGAATGGGTAACGGAATTGCGATCGAGTGGTCGTGGGTGCGAATTCTGGCCATTATACTACCGATGTGAATCTACTATTTACACAAGTATTTTTGCTTAGCTGGAGGGATTAATAGTTTACTACTATTTATATCCCAAATTGGTATTGGCTTTGTTATTATTGGTAGTGGCTTTTAAAAAAAAATCAAATATAAACATATATATTTATTTTAATCGGTTTTTCTTTTTGTTTTTCCATTATTGCGTTTCTATACAAATTATTGTAATTATAGTATCTTTGTAATTACGTTAGATTAATTTATGAAACTAAACGAGATTTTCTAGGCCGTGGAACGAGTAATGAATTGACGAACGGAAATCGCAGTTGCGGTCAAAGTTTAATCGCCAATACCACACTAATCGCTAGATGTCTAAATTCGACTAGATAAACCGATTTTGAGAAAGATTTAAATGGATTTGTAGTTATAAATTGCGATTAATAGGGATGTGGGATTTGACCGAGCCTTGCTCGGTAATTTTTTACAAAATTTTTCTTTAATAAATAATTACGTAGTTGGAATCGATCCTAAGTATTTACATTTCTCGAGACTGCCCGTTCCCCAAATAAGCTACGCTGACTTAACAGTTTATAGCAAAAATAATGTTTTATATTCAATATAAATTTGAGTATTTTTTAATGCCCAAAAACCGGGATAAAACGATTTTTTTTTACGTAAAAACCTATTTAGATCTATTTTATTACCATACACATATTTTAATATAATTTGTATATTAAAATATCTGTATGATATATATATTAAATAGTTATATGAAAATATGTGTGTATATACAGTTTGGTAACGTAATTCGTATATATAATGTAGTTTGAATAACTCACGTGAAAACGAAATGGAGGATTATGAGGTTGAATCTCGTTTGAGAATTTGTCGAGAACGCTTCTCGTTTTCAACTAAGTGGTTCAATTACTGGGTTGGCAGTTGAATCGGCTTGGTTATTTGATATCGACGCGAATAAAGTAAATTCCTTCAGCAAATGATATCCATTTTCTCAATTTCTATTTAGTTTCATGAAATGAATTGAGATAATAGGATGAGAAAAGTGCTCGTTTTCCACCTTTTCTGACCTAATAGATGGATCAATACTTGTATTAATAAGAATAATACTTATTCTTAATAATATTTTTTTATTTAAGTAAATTTTTTTATTTACTTAAATAAAAAAATAAGGTTAGGTATAAATACAATTTCTCAATACTATTTATATCTATACTAATATAAAGCTGAAGAGATTGTTTGTTTGAACGCGCTAATCTCAGGAACTATTATTATTTTTTGAGTGAAATATAGTCCATTTGTTGAGAAAGGCCATATAACATCACGTTAAGATTTATAGGAAGGGCAAAATTTAAATCTTTCCTTGCGTGCGCTAAATAAACGATGAAAGTTATTCAAAAATCATGTATTACAAAATTGTTCCCCTCTAAAAGATCTAAATAAAAGTCCGGGACAGCATATGTCTAGCTTTTAAGGTTAACCCACTGTAACCACTTTTATGGTTATCAAAATACTATATTACGGTTCTAATAGACCAGGCGGAGCCGCTGGCGATTGCTAGGCATTAATAACAGTCAGTAATTCGGAAAAGGTTTTATTAACACTTGTGCTAGAGATTACTTCTGTTAAAATTGCTAAAACCTTTAAATTATAACTCTATTGGGAATTATAAGCAACAATTTAGATTAGCATTGTCTAAATATTTTTTTTCTATACGTAGATTTAAGTATTTAGATCTTTTAAGGCATTCAAATTCCATCTTGAAATATTAAATATTTCTTTAGTCTTAAAAATTATTTTTTGATAAAAAGTTCTCAAGTACGCTGTAGCTAACCGAAAAGGCTCGACATTCATGTTGGCGATTTTTCGAACTTTCTAAGCTTCAAGAAGATGGAGCGATTATAAGTTTAATGATTGATGGAATTCGAAGTTAGGAGATGTATTTTATCCCCAGTAAGCGGAGTTTTATGTTAACTTTTCACGATATAAAGAAATACAATACTCTACTTCATTGTATAATAAAGCTATGTAGATTTAACATGAATATGAAATTATCAGTCATAATTAAAAATCTCAATTAAAAGACAAAATCTTATTTGAACTTATTGCATCAAATCTCATCATCAGAGTATAAATTTTTTGTTATAACTTTTTAAACTCAAAAGCAATCGGATTTTCGAAATATAAACAGCTACTGTGTTTTGCGACTCATTGAGCTATGTCGGTGACTCTTGTTTTTGAGACACTCTAAGTGGCTTTTCCTACCGTCCCCAGAGCAACTTTGAGCTTTCTTAAGAATGAGTATGACGTAATATCAGAAATAGTTGAGTGAACTCAACTCAGCATAGTTTTCTCGATTCTAGTCTAGAGTATAAAATACCAGTATTGTATACATATCGTGTATCAACTTCTAACATCTAACAACACCACAGACTAAACAATTAGTAGTCTTCTCTCATAGTAATGAGATTGCCTAACGAATTCAGAAAGCGATCTCGAGGGAACGTGAGCGTGCTTAGCAACTTAACAAATTGTAATATATTTTATCGCAGTTACAGTGAGTTGTATTGGCTTAAGTATCAATAAATGTACTTAAAAGCACATACAATTTGTTATATATCTATTTTATAAGATATATTTATCTATATAAAAAAATATATGGGACACTTAGACACACGGTCGTCCATCCCCAAATTAAGTAACTTAATACTTGTGTTATGGTAGACAGACAACTGGTGAATATATACTTGTATAATATTTTTAAATACATACTTAAATACAAATATACACCCAGACTCAAAGACCAACAAATTCATTTATAGAATATGTTGGACCTCGGCGGGAATCGAACCCGCGACCAGCGGAGCTGAAGGCAGGGTCACTACCCACTGCGCCAACGGGCCAGTCTATATAGATAGATTACAAGTTAAACTATACATAATCCTACTAATATTATAAATGCGAAAGTTTGTGAGTATGGATGAATGTTTGTTGCTATTTTACGTCGAATCCGCTGAACGAATTTTGATGAAATTTGGCACAATTAATCCTTATACACCAGGGTAACATATAAGCTATAGAAATTCTGTTAATTCTACAGGAATCGGATGACATTGAAATGCGCCATTTATTATCAACCTATCACGCGACAATAGTCAACACAAACGAAGTTGCAGGTAACAGCTAGTTAATAATAAATTGTAATTAAGTTTAATTGAAAGTTAGCATGTTTAATTCATATAATAAGATTATAGGAGATAAGATAAAATAAGATAAGCTAAGATCACCAATTTTCTGGTTAGTATTACTCAGTAAGAGAATTTTTCAGACCATTGGGTAGCTTCATTGTAATTTGACAAAAGCGCTCGTGTATTGCTATTTGAATAATTGTTCTAAATAAATATTATTATAGTACATAATTTTTTTATCAGTATCATAACGATTAGTGCCTATCATCAGAATAGAAGACAATAAAAATAGCCTATTCAAAATATATATGTTTTTTGAAATAATTATGAATTTATAAAATAATATTAATGGTATTATATAAATTAATTGTAACTACCAGCAAAACCAAGATAAGAGACACCTGACTGATTTTGTAATAGGATTAAATCAATCAAATATTTCCGAATTACATCGAATTGTTTTTTATCAATATAACATTACTCAATTTAAATAACAAGTAGCTTCCGACAGCGCAATGCGTAGGTAATAAACGTAAAATATATAAACGTGCCTCGGGGAAAACTTCACACAAAATGGGAAGTTATGAAAAAGAAATGTACGCACACATGGTGAAGGTATTATGAGTATGGTAGTTCTACTTGGCTCGGTGCAAGCAATTTAGCGAGCATTTAGCTTGCAGTCTGTCGCGCTACGATGGCTTCCACTTCCACCTGATTACGATCTTCTGGTACATGATATATGCCGTTCGTATTTTCTCGTAGACGCCTGTTATGGTTACTAAAATAGTTTTTGATGAACAAATAATGCATTGTAAGTCTCTGTATCTGTTCAACGCGTATTGCCAGAGCTTCTATACTTGTCACCTTTGGAGAAATTTTCTTAAAAATCATATAATGCAATACGCATTCAGTATAATAATGCTTTTCGGATATTAATGGGGTAACCGATATACTATAGCGGATCCGGTATGTTCGCTGGGACGATAGTAGCTGATATTTATGCAATTATTAGAGCTCGAGTTGTATCTTTTTGGGACCGACTTAGAACTTCATCAAACTCTATTTTAGAAAGAGTTAACGATGGGATACTATCTATGGATGCTATCTTAAAATATTGGCTATCTGTTCATCGTAATAACAATCGGAAATAATTATTAAGACGCCTGGGAATAGTTTCTCAGCAGATAGCAAGATAAGATATTTTATTTCCTTGTGTTGTTCCTTGTAACCCATAGGTTTGTCTTAATAACAAGGTTGCAGTGATATATTTAAGCTAATACCGCTCCAGCCCTGTTTATCTTGCCAACCTTAATGTTAGAATAAACTATTAAAGGAGACCTGCTTTACTTTATCCATGGCAACATAATAACACTATTAATATGATAAACTATTTGCATCTTGAAGCAGTAAGGAATTCAGTTTAACAGCGTCTTTATTCTAAAAAGAAAAGGTTGAAATACAAAGTGTCTTATAAAAGAGGTGTAAGTGCACACATACAGGGCAATAGACGGATGTATGTCGTTCCACTTGTTTCGTAGTGAGCAATTTAGCGAGCACTTAGCCCGCACTCAGTCACGCCGCGTTAACATCCTCCCGCCCTCGCCCGGCTATGATTTTGTACATGTATGTGCAAGCATACGATTTAAGATGGTACCGTCATACTTGGATGCTTTTTCCAGCTATTTTTTGTAAGAAGATTCTCGATAAAAAATATATGCCTTTTAACAGCGACTTGATTCGCAATTTAAGTGTTAAAATACAATTTGTCGTTTGCCGAAGAAAAACTGTTTTTTTACACTAATACATAAGATAAATGCGTTATCACCGGATATTGGCTGTAATTGGCTTTCATCATTTATAAAAAAATGTGCTAAAATTTTAACTACAGAGTTGTTATTCCCTTGTTTCCCTTTATTTTTAGGTTTTATTGTAAAATTGTGACTAAGAAGGTTGTGAACTCTTGTAATTGGTACTACATAATTAATTTGAGACTATATACGATTTTTTTTGATTATATAATATGTAATCCTGTTGGGGATCCGTATAAAAAATAAATAAATAAAGATGTTAGCTGAGTATGTAATCAGTAATTGTACTAAACTTTATCAATATTGGTCAAGGGGATTCGCCGTGAAACCGTAATAAATAAGCAGACAGATGTACAGATGGACTTCAGCTTTGCTAATATTTATATGGATTATATTTATTCGTTATGCACGAAAAATATTTTGGCTTGGTTATATTTGAAGCATGTTGTAACAATATTATATAGCCAGGAATATATTATAGTGAAAATAAATAAAACAAAACGTAATTTCCTTCAGACTTTAAGGAAAGGTGTTAATTTTTGATTGTTTTCCGCGTCTAGTGGTATCACATAACAACCTATATGTTGGCATAAAAATACATATCAAATAACATAATATAATATACCAATAAGTAACAACCGATTTTATGTCTGCTACACCGTCCGTCATCATAGCTGCTATATTCATTTACAATTACATTTACAATTGTATTAATAATAAACTTTACAAAAAGCTTATTATTAATACAATCGTAAAAGAACAGTGCATTACTCTCATCAATGTAAAAGTATGATTCAAGTTACGATTCTTAGTTAAAATAAAATAAGGCAAGCTCTAATTATCCGCCTATAACTGCGACGTAACTTAAACTAATTTACTTAATACCCCAAGGCGTTTCAGGGTGGATGTTTGCAGCCGCACCTTGTTAGTAACAAATATTGACCAGAACATCGACTTACGCCCAATAGACTTTTTACTACCCACGCCGTGGAAAACACGGTGTTTAATCAACTGTATTGAACGATGAATTGCACAAAAAATTGTCCTAAATAAGGTCAAGCGGTAAATGTAGCCCGAAAACTCATTAATCTATGCCAATTTTAGGCTTGTTCACACTAATGGTTACGGACCTCGTTAAGTCGCAGCCTTACTAAACTCTTATCGGAAACTGACAATAGTTCTGGCAAGACTTCAAGAGTACTATATTATTTTAAGTTATAAAATTATAACAAACGATATTTCTCCTTTATACTTATGCAATAATAAAAAGCAAGTTTCCCAAAGTCAACCCATTTAATCTTTTTCAACAACTCTATGACACCAACATATATGACAGCCACAATGCTTTTCATATTAATGACCAACTCTATGAAGGAGGTTGTATTAGAACATAACAGTATATAGCCTTTTATACTATGACGGTTTCCCCCTCATATTTTGTACATTTGAAACACTACCATACTAAAAATAACACTGATTCGCATCGTTAAGACTTGAAAGATAGACAAACAACTAAAAACATTCATCATCATTCTCCTACCCTTATCCCACACTAAGTGGGGTCGGCACAGTAGTTTATAAACATGTTGTTACATGATTTAGCTAGGTATTTTACGACCGGCCTTTTTCTTGACGACAACTTGCCTTAGACGCCTTTTACGAAACCTCGGTAAGAAATGACGGTGGTCTATTCGGCACAGCCAAATACAAAACGGCGGGGTTAGCTTACCTTAGTCTTCTTTTAAGACACCTCGATAAGAAACGAGGGTAGTGTATTCTACTCAGCCGGATTCCACACGGCGGAACTAAAAAAACTTTCATATTAACAATATTAAAAATGTATATGTGTAAATGAATATGTATGTATAATTGCTTACGTGTAGGAATTGTTTTGTCTTGCGAAGGTCAGAGCGGCTAACAGTACGCAAACGGCCAACCTTCAGTAGTAAAAAGGCACGCACAGAAGAAAAATTATAAAATTATAGTTATTCAAATGCATATAAAGAAAATCATAGCAACAAGTTTAATCAATATAAATAAAAGAGGAAAAATAATAAAATTGAAATGTCAGAATTAATGGAAATTTAATTTTGCAACAGGGCTTGTGGATCTAATTTCATATCTCTTGATAGACATTGCTGTACAGTCGACTTAGAATCAGATTTTATGTATAATTCCAATTTATTTTACAACAATGCACAAATTATATTAATCATTTACATTAGACAGGATGTCGCTAGACTATATAAAAATTAAAATGAACACAGAAAGTTATATTTGCTACTAAGCCTAAGCTAATTAAGCTGTGGTAGCCCAGCGGTATCACCGTGCGCCTCTTTCGAGAAGGTCTAGGGTTCAAACCCCGGGCAGGCACCAATGAGTTTTCTAGTAAAACTTATGTGTCTAATTGATAATTGCAATTTATCACACGCTTTTCGGTGAAGGAAAACATCGTGAGGAAACCTGCATATCTCTAGAGAATTCTGGGGATATGTGTAACCTACCAATCCGCATTGGAGCAGCGTGGTAGGTCTTAGCTCAAATCCTTCTCTCCAAAAAAAAAAACGGTGAGAAGAGGCCTATGCCCAGCAGTGGGATAGTAACAGGCCGTTACTTAAGCCTAATATTATATCGGTTCTCCAATAATAAAGAAAAAAAACCAAGAAGAAAAAACTTATTTGTCAGGAGTGGGATTTGAGGGTTAGACTTAGTTTCGTAACAGACCGACCGTACAAATTAAAATCTTAGGACTAATACAATATGTTATTTTCTTCACAATTGGGCCCTAGGCCTTAATTCGTCCTCCTCCTCGAGTCGTCTTCCTCAATGCTGAGGGTCGTGACCCCCACTACGGATCACTTTGGTGCGAACTATGTTGCGCCAACGGGGTCTGTTGTTCGCAGCGTGAATGGCCTCATACACAAAAGCGACTTTCACGAAACAAGAATACCGAAACGGACGCAAACAAAAACAATTAAATTTTAATCTTTTAATTTGTTTTCAATATAATCTTCCTTGGGAATGTTTTGTTTCTTAGAACTTATTTTAATAACAAAATAACATTATAATGTTTATAGTAAGAAATAAAATAACCAACTGAGCATTTTTGTATTTGAATATGTACATTTTGATACTAAACCAAAACAAATTTTACTTATTTTAATGGAAATACTAAAACTAAACTAGATAAAACATTATTATTCTGCATTTATACACAACCACTGCATTTGGAGCGTGAACCAACAAGCTTATGTAAGGTTCGTTGCTTACGCAAAAGCTTCTACGCTCTTTTTCTGCAGCTAGATTTATAAACGGCCGCAAAATGATAAAAAATTACGAATTTTTATGCTTATCTATGAATTACCATATTTTTTTTATATTGAGTATTGCTATTAAAAAGTCTTTATATTATTTTTACCACTTGGAAATCGAACATGCAAAAGTATTGGGTAAAAAAAAAACAAATCTCAGTATGAATTTTTTGAAAATCACTTAATTAATATCTACCTATAGTGATTATTAAATAAACATACGGGTCACATCGCGTTATAATCGATTACCTTAATATAAGGTTCTACGTTTCGGCAGAGTTGCATCCACCGTGGTCACGAACTGACTGGAGCGCCTACCTACCTATAGTATTGTAGAAATTGCATTATTTCTTTCAAATAGCTTTAGTTAGAAAATTTAATTATACAAAATGAAAGTAAATAAACGTAATTTATTTATTAGTAGCTTTTACCCGTGGCTTCGTTCGCGTGGACTGCTGTCGTGCTATAGGTTGATAATAGATGGCGCTTTTCAATGTCTTCTTATTCCTGTAGAATGAACAGGATTTCTATACACTATATGTTATTCCGGTGTATAAGAAATAACTGTGCCAAATTTCATCGATATTGGTTCAGCGGATTCGCCGTGAAAGAGTAACAAACATATATCTATACTCACAAACTTTCGCATTTATAATATTAGTAAGATAGGATATGCCATGCTCATTTGTATTTTGTGGGCATAAATTCTAAAAGTAAATGGCAGTGTATGCAAATAGTGACCATTCCCGCTAACTAACAAAATTATGTGACCGTGTGTGTTACTTAACTAAACCTTCAGAGCTTTTTGGAAATAAATTTCGTAATGTGTCCATGAATATAATTTCCCATTTTAGTGTAAAGACAATATATGTAAAATAAATAAAATACTTTATGAATAAACAACAACTAACTATTTCTATTGCATTTGCAGCAGAAATTGTTTACTATTATTATTAATAAGTAAGTTTCAAAATGTATGCCGTGTGGTATCCGGCTGAGTAGAATAGACCAACCTCTGTCTCACCGAAGTGTCGTCAAATACGGCTAAGTTAAGTTGACGTCAGGTGGGCGGCCGGTTGTAACTAAGGTCGAATGACGTTAGACCGCTCGAAAAATACTTAGCCAAATAATGTGACAAAATGTTTATAACATGTTGTGCCGATCCCACTTTGAGTGGGATAAGGGCAGGAGAATAAAGATGAAGTAAGTATAATAAGCGGAGCTGAAGACACGGTCACTACCCACTGAGTCAACGGGCCAGTCAAATTCAATTCAGAACATTTTTTTTAAATTGCACAATACTGTTGTTATACATCTATATGAATATTATATAAAAAAAAATATAAAGGATAAAAAAATTATTTTATACCAACATATTCACTATTATAATAAGGTTAGATAAAATATAATATTTCACCAGTACGACCAAAATGTGGGATTTGCTTAAAACTTTGCGGGTGTGATTATAATTTTTGTTTAATTCCAACTCATCTCGCGTAAGTAGGTCAGCTTATTAAGAACATAAACAAAAGCCTCTTCTGCACAGACTCAGCACTAATGACCTCATGTGTTTCATTAGCTTAAGGGAGCCATGCCTTAATGCAGTGTAAAATATTCTGTTTTAGAACTTTAATGTCCACACTAATGAACTTTGTTTCATGAAAAAAGGAATCATTGTTTCCTTTAGATATGATAACGTACATTCAAACAACCAAATAATTTTAGATAAGTACAGTATCTATTTGGATTGGCAAAATTAATACTATTAACATCTCTCCATCAAACGAACGCTAGTGTGCGTAGTGCGAGTTTTTTCAACCTACTCGATCGCGTTAGCGTAACGCCAATTTGTATGACGCTGCAATAGCGACATCTAGTGATTGCTATACATATTACAAATTGCGTTACGCAAACGCGATCGAGTAGTTTAAAAAAAATCGCACTACGCACGCAGGTCTTTAGAGACAATAATGCTCTTAGTCTTTATAGCTACTGTACATTCAACTGCAGTCTAGTCTGTTTTTTGTTAGTTCTTATAGAGATTGTTACAGTCAAATGCATTTGAAATGTTAATTTATCAATTTTTGTCATTACTTATTTCAAATGTAAAATTACAAAATTTTTGTATTTTTGTATCATGTAATTTTTGGTAAGTAGTATTTAATTTTTAATCTACTAAATAAAGGTCGAATGTGGTTTCTTTATTTGGCTTTCAAAAGACAATATCTTTAAAAAGTTTCTATTTCCATATTTTATTTACGTATATACCATATGCAGTTTAAAATCTATTAATAGAGTATAATTGCCAGTTTTTATTAAAATTGTCGTTTTACAAATTATAGCATAACTATATTTATAAATGTAGCCATAAACACTGCTTATATATTTCATTATAGTAACTATAAGACTCGATGTAGTTTCATTTTAAATATCGTAAGGTACAAGTTTGTATAGTAAAGTTATCAATGACGTCACAACACATATGTTAGCACTTGTCGTCGACACTACCTCGAGTCTTATTACGCTCTTTCATTTGACGAGAAGATAAAAATGCCAGCTACACTGATAGTTTTTTCTCTATTAAAAAAATGAAGCGCTTTTAACCTTGTTCTCTTAAGGATTAACCTGAGGTTAGTGTTATAATAAATGAATAATTAATTGTGATAAATACACGAATTAAAAGTAACTGTTATTTTTTTATAATTTCAGCTGCATCCTTTATCGTATTCTAGCAATCGCCAGCGGCTCCGTCCGCGTGGAAAGATTATAACCGTAATATAGTATTTTGATAACCAGAAAAATGGTTAAAGTGGGTTAACCTTAAAAGCTAGACATATGCTGTCGCGGACTTTTATTTAGAACTTTTAGAGGGAACAATTTTGTAGTACATAATTTTTGAATAGCTTTCACCGTTTACTTAGCGCACGTAAGGAAAGCTTTAAACTTTGTCGTTTTCGTAATATTTTTTATGAAATGATAGTATCTTAGCTTGATATAGCCTATAGTCTTCCTCGATAAATGGAACATCTAACACACAAATAATTTTTTAAATCGGGTCAGTAGTTCTTGAGATTAGCGCGTTCAAACAAACAAACTTATATATTAGTATAGGCTATAGAGTATACTCGTCTTATTTTCCAGTTTTTTGTTTTCAGTATCATTCCTGCTTACTTTACGTTGCTTTAATTTGATCATTTAATTTTTTAAAAGCCGACATGGGCAAAGAAGTGATTTTAATAAGTTAGTTGGCAACTTGTTAAGTGACAAATTTTTGACTCATTACTCATACGAACAAGTCGCGGTCAGAAGTTAGTCATATATATGTCGTAAATATGTTTTGCACTGGAGTGTAAATAATGGTTCGGTGGCATCTACGCGAGCGCAATATTCTGGATGATTGAACGTATCTGGTCAGTGTACCGAGAAAATAAACCTGTGACAGCCTGTCATTGGATATTATGTCATTATTTATAGAAAATTCCATTTCACGAGAGCTGATCGTTGATATTATTTCGTCTTAAGCTATACAAAAAATAATGAAGATCAGCTTTCATTAATCTTAACGCGACTGATAAATTTTAGATCCAAAGAAATTGCGCAAAAAATTTGTGTTAGCAATTTTAACATTTGCATAATAAGATAATAATTATTGGATTAAGTTTAGTGAATTAGGAAGTATAAATATTGGCATTAGTCTCAATATTATAATCTCAACTTAAGATTTTTTTTAGTGGTAGAGGAATTCATTTTGGCGGCATTCTGTTCCGACGAAAAATAATTGCTATTAAAGTAATTAAGAGTAATAAAGTGTTTAGGAATTGTTTTGATATATTTTGGAAATCTTTTTTAAGTACTTTAATACTTGAAACTTAATATTTAATTTATTGGTTTCAATTACATAGATACTAACTAATGAGTCTTTGTTACTTGATATTAATAATAAATAAATAAAAAAAAAATAGATATCAATCATTACATAGATTACAATTAATACTCTATGGTATCTATTATTTTAATAATATCCATTCCATAATTAGTTAATATAGGTCCGCCTGGTATCCGATTGAGTAGAATAGACCACCCTCATTTCTTACCGAGTTGTTTAAAAGGCGATTGGAGTAAGTTGACCCGCCGTGTGGTATCCGGCTGAGTAGAATAGACCACCCTCATTTCTTACCGAAGTGTCGTAAAAAACCGATTAAGGTAAGTTCACCCACCGTGTGGTATCAGGTTGAGTAGAATAGACCACCCTCTTTCTTACCGAGGTGTCGTAAAATAGGACTGAGGTAAGTTGAATCAGGCCGGTTGTAAAATATGTAGCCAAATCATGTGAAAACACGTTTATAACATGCTGTGCTGACCCCACTTAGAGTGGAATAAGGGCAGGAGGATAATCATTACTTAATATCATGTACCAGACGACAAGCGTTAAAAAAATTACCCAACACAATTTGTAAATATAAAATACTGTGCTTACTTAGACTATACTCTTTTTGAAAGGGAGAGTTTTTTTGTATAAATTATCTTAGGAGTTCTAACAGTATAAACATACCGCAGAACCCATTTTCCATAAGCCACCATTTTCAGGCATAAATCCACAAACAACTACTTAAACTGTTTGCTTTTTGCAATCGTGTGCAAATGACATTACCTAAAAGTTAGGTTTTCGTCTATGATATAAAAACTGCTGCCAGGTGAATTTGGTTTTCTATAAAGCATAAGTAAATATTATAACTTCCGACGATGGAATCTACTTATCGAATGTTAATGGAAGAGTTCATTTGATTTGAATGGAATCGGAATTAAATATCGCTCGATCGATTCACCGCGTTATATCGACGCAGTAAGGGGAGTTGATTAATCCCATACGCATTTAAAATTGATGCGGAGAACATATCCGCGAGTTATAAAATTTTAAATAAAAATTTTACTCTTTTATTTTTAATATATTTTGATCGAATTCAAATTCGATAATGTAAACTAAGTCAAAGCTAAATTAGCTAATTAGCTTCTTTCTTCTTTCTGCGAACCTACAACCCTTAATGGGTCCTGGCATCCTCAACGAGCCTTGTCCACTTTGCTCTGTCCATTGCCCTCCATCTTCAAGATGTTACTTTGCCCATGCATCAGAGGTTCTCCTCATCAAAATCTCTCCATCACTTCCTCGGTCTGCCTCTGGGTCATTATTGTTGCGGGGTCCAATTGGAAATGGTTTTGACAGCTCTAATATCTTTCATGCATTCCAGTCCGCCCATCCGAGCCTTTGTGCCTTGCAAAGCCTAACAATCGTTTCTTTATGAATCAACTGATCCAGTTCGCGATTCATTCTGCTACGAAACATGCCGTTCACTTCTCGCACTAGTCCAAAGATTTTTCGAAAAAATATTTGCGGGAAACAAATCGACCTAGCAAGGTTTTTGTTTAAATGTCGTTTTATCTATTACCGTTTAACTATTTGCTTATATTTTTATGTAATTTTTTTATTTAAATTCTTTAATAATTTTTTGGTGCATGCCGTGACACTTTCATAAGTTGTACATATTAATTAAATTTTTGTGTCTATTTTTATTATACGTAAGTTTTATATGTAGCAACTACTGGATGTCCTAATAAATAAATAAACAAATCTCTGTTTTCAGGCATTGAAAAACTGCTAAAATAGAATTAGCTTGCAAAGCTTAAACTTTGTCATCATCTGTAAAGTTGTATTAGCGCAATGGTAAACGGGCGAATTAAATAAGTGAAAATGCCCAAGTCCCACATGTCGCCGGCCCTTTCTTTCTTTTTTTTTAATTGCATTTTTTTATATCTTTTAATAAAATTACCAAGCAAGGCTCGGACACCCAGGTGCTAATTAATAATTCGTCAAGTTCATCGTTGTTGTTGCTAACAAGGTCTTGAATTAATTTGGCTTCTCTCAAACTGCTAGAAACTCCTAGAGTCTTATACAAAGTGATTTGTGTCTGACGCAAAACGGAATCTCTTGGGTTGACGTTAGGTGATTTGATTCATTTGCATAATGGGTTTTGCTCCCCAGTTAAAGTGGTGTAGATTTAAGGTAAGAACAAAAGATGAATAACCGGTTGACAAAGTTCTTGTATATAATTTATAAAATTAGTGATTACTTTGACGAGATCCATAATACAAAAGTAATAATAAAATCATTTTGCTATTATCCCCGATAAAGTATATACAAATATATATAATGCTAAATGAAGAGTGGACTATCCGTTTTATACCTCATACATGTAAAGTTCCCAAAAACATATGCACTACAAATCTCTACCATTGCCACCACAATATACGAGCACTACACACATTCATTGTCACAAACTCAACAATCGTTTCGCCTCGCAACCAAGGCAACATCGATAGTCGAAAAAATCCTAAAGCTTTGTGATTTTGTCGTTGCGTAATGTGTTTTTGGGAACCCAGCATGTATCAGGTATGAAAACGTATAGTCGACTCTACATCTAGAGTTATAAATATTTTATATTCACTTCATCGCGGATTATAGCAAAAAAAAAATATTATTACCTTTGTATTTTAGTATATAGCACCTCGATGACCAAGCCTTGCTCGGTAATTTTTTTAAAAGGTATAAAAAAGATGAAACTTAAAAGAATGAAAAAATTGAGCAAGTGGGGCTCGATCCGGGGTATTTTCAAATCTTTAGTTCGCCTGTTATTTGCTGAGCTATGACAACTTTATAATTGACATCTAAAATATCATTTACATTTTATTCTACATTTAAGAGTTTTTTCAGTGCCCACAATAAGGGACAATTTTTTTTTTTTTAATAAAACCTACCTAGATCGATATTTCGCCCCCAATACCCCCTACATGCTAGATGTAGATGTGAGACTATTTTGATCCCATATAAAAACTTTTAATGGTAAATACTCAACAGGAATTCAAGTTCAAAATTTTTTTATTCAAATAAATTTGTAAACATTTTTGTTAACTCTGCCATTGCCGGTCCCAAGCCCGGATGAAAAAGGAGGAGGGTTGGTTAGGAAGTGACAAAGACCAACCGTAAAACAGTCAACGCCGAGCATCAGGCGGCGGGAAATAACCTGTTACTTCGCAACCATTGATTTATGCGAGAGGCCTTCAGTGACCCTGAGGTACTAAATCACCTCAAAAAGACTGACGCAGAAGGATCTGGGAACCCACTGCGTGTATTTTCCCAAGAAAACCTCCACATGGAAAACGTAGACATGGATATTAGTATGTTATGCGATCCGACTAACGCTCGGCGCCGCTCAGTTGCCAGGCTGGGCGATGTGAAATTGGTTACTGGTACTCCTGAAGGGGACAACCACCAGGACCCTGATGGCGATCATGCTACTGGTGTGATAAACACAGACCTTAAGCAAAATAAGATCTCAATACGAGCAAATCATCGTATTGCCACCTGGAATATCAGAGGAGCTCTTAAACCAGGGAAGTTGAGCCTTGTAGAACGAGAGATGACTAACCTTAATATAACCATACTGGGCATCAGTGAGACTCATCTACGAGGAAACGGACACTTCAGGACCACGTCTGGCAACAATTTGTACTTCTCTGGCACTGAAGACTCTAGTCATCATGGAGTAGGAATACTTGTACCAGCTGCCATCAATAAATTTGTGCTTGGTTATGAGCCAGTCTCAGAAAGAATTATCACCATGCGACTCAACACCAAACCCTGCATCTTGAACATCATCCAAATATATGCCCCGACACTGCAATCATCAGAGGAGGAAATTGACAGTTTCTACGTCACTCTTGAATCTGTCTTGGACAAAATCCCTAATCGGGAAATCTCAATGATACTTGGTGACTGGAACGCAAAAGTCGGTGAAACAACGGCAGATGACCACATCCGAGGAGTCGTAGGGAAATACGGCCTCGGTGTCCGTAATGAACGTGGCTCTAGACTCATCGAGTTTTGCATCAGTAGGAAAATGACTTTATTGAATACCTGCTTCCAACATCACCAGAGACGACTCTATACTTGGAGATCGCCAGGCGATAGACACCGCAACCAAATAGACTATATCATCATTAACACCCGCTGGCGATCTTCGGTAACGAATACTAAAACCTTTCCCGGTGCAGAATGCGGATCAGACCACAATCTCCTTCTTTCTAACTTCAAGATCAAGCTGAAAGCGCCAAAAAAGTCCAACCTACAAAAACCACGATATTTGGAACCCCAAGAGAGGGAGGTTTTCAAGAGCCTTCTAGAGAATAAGCTGAGTGACGCACCGCTCCCGGATAACACAGACCCAAACGCCCAGTGGGAATATCTCAAGAATAACATAAATGTAACCTTAGACACTATAAAGCAGTCACGCCAAATCGGCCGAAAGAAAAGCATGTGGATCTCAGAAGAAACCTGGAAACTGGTAGAGTACAGTAAAGTAGTCAAAGCGCAGGGCAAACAAGACACATATGCGAACATCTGTAAAGAGATTCAGAAAAAATGCCGCCAGGACAAGAACAGCTTTATAACATCCATATGCGCTGACATCGAAAAGCATGCCTTAAAGTTACAGACATCGGATCTTTTTAAAAAGGTTCATCTACTATCTAAAAAGTTCGTTCCTAAAACCTGGGTGATAGACAATGATAACGGACAAGCACTAAATGACCTGATCGAGATCGCGGAAAGGTGGCGCAAATATTGCGAACAATTGTACGCGAACACGAACAGTTCATCGCAACCCATTTGGAACCACATCCATCCAGAGAACGTAAAACGCGAACCATCAATATTGAGATCCGAAGTCGAAGCAGCTCTGCACAGCCTTAAAACTAAGAAAGCTCCGGGTCCTGACCAAGTAACAGCGGAGATATTAAGGACAATGGGTAATCGTGCCATCGAGGTGCTACACAAGATTGTCGACAACATTTGGCAAACTGGAGTGTGGCCCAAAGACTGGACTGAATCAGTAATACTCCCACTTCACAAGAAGGGTTCAACGAGAAGGTGCGACAACTACAGAACCCTTGCCTTAATATCCCATGCCAGCAAAGTACTGCTCTATATTTTAAACCACCGCATTCGCAATTATCTGGACTGGCAAATACCGCAAGAGCAGGCGGG
Organism: Morpho helenor; assembly: GCA_029227775.1. Taxonomy (NCBI): domain Eukaryota; kingdom Metazoa; phylum Arthropoda; class Insecta; order Lepidoptera; family Nymphalidae; genus Morpho; species Morpho helenor. Next base: position 14,032,594 of record JARGCU010000025.1, read on the forward strand.
TTTTGTAAAGGGTAGGGGAACCCGAGAGCAAATACTCAACGTCAGGCAAGTGACCGAGAAAGCCTACGAACACAACGTACCCGTCATAATGTGTTTTGTAGACTACTCTAAGGCATTCGACTGTGTAAACTGGAACTGGCTTTGGAAGGTCCTTACGGAGCTAGGAGTACCAGAACACCTGGTTTGCCTTATACAAAGCCTATACCAAAATAACCAAGGCATAGTCAGAGTAGATAACACAAACTCAGAACCATTCCACTTCAGACAGGGAGTACGTCAAGGCTGCATACTATCTCCCATCTTGTTCAATGCATATGGTGAATACATTATGCGACGCACCTTAGAAGACTGGACAGGTGGCGTAAACATTGGTGGGGTGAAACTCACCAATTTACGATACGCGGATGACACCACACTGTTTACTACGAGCGAAGCTGAGATGTCTGCTTTATTGAACAAGATGGAGTCCATCAGTAAGGAAATGGGCTTATGTATGAACAGGTCAAAAACTAAGATCATGGTGGTTGACAGAGCTCACAAATTGCATCTAACTGGCGTGCTTGACCTCGATCAGGTCGAAAATTTCATTTATCTGGGCTCCAGCATCACAAACAATGGCTCATCAGAGTTAGAAATCCGAAGGCGCATTGGCATGGCAAAGTCGGCAATGTCTCAGCTGCAGAAAATATGGCGGGACCGCAACATTTCGCGAAAAACCAAAATCCTCCTGGTTCGCACGCTCGTGTTTTCCATTTTTCTGTATGCTTCTGAGACATGGACCATCAAATCTGCTGACAGGAAACGCATTGATGCCTTCGAGATGTGGTGCTGGCGAAAAATGCTGGGCGTATCTTGGACTGAGCACCGGACCAATGTATCAATACTCAAAGATATAGGAGTGACCACCAGGCTCTCAACTACGTGTCTCCGTAGAGTCCTAGAGTTCTTCGGACATATTGCTAGGAAGACTGGAGACAACCTGGAGAGGTTGGTGATCACTGGTTCGGTGGAAGGGAAAAGAGGCAGAGGCCGCAGTCCAACGCGATGGTCCGACCAGGTAACCAAGTCGCTTTCTTTAAAAGTCCACGAAGCCTTACAAGTCGCAGAAGATCGCAAGACTTGGAAATCAATCATTCATGAAAAAGTGATCCGTGGAAAAGGTCACGACCCTCAGCACTGAGGAGAACGACGCAAGGAGGAGGACTCAACAGGAATTCAAGTTCAAAATTTTTTTATTCAAATAAATTTGTAAACAAGGGCTTTTGAATCGTCAATTCTACTGCTGGTTCGGAAAGCTGTAGCTCCTACCGAGAAGAGCCAGCAAGAAACTCGGCGGTTGCTCTTTTCAACATAACAATTATAACTAGTTACATTAAGTCATTACTATCTTGTACAGGGTCGGAAAGTAGCTATATCCACGCATTCTTATCGTCTAAATAATCCTCAACAGTATAGTAGGCTTTTTGTATGAGCCTCTCTTTAATAGAGTTTTTAAACTGCTGTAATGGCAAAGCTGAAATCATAATTAAATATCAATATTGTTATATGGATGTTGTAATTCTGTGTTCCATCAGTATCTCGTTATTTTTCATTTAGTGAACAACGTTCATGTTTTATACTTTACCGCAATTTCAAGCTGAATTGTGTCTGACATTGGCTAGAGTGTCTCGAACAGGTAGCAGGTGCTTTAGACGATTTGCATAATATGTATTGTTGTTTTAAGTGCTTTAGGATTAGAGTAAGGAAAATGAATTTATTAGGGTAAGTATATAACTAACAGTAACAAGGTTAACCTCTAAGTTATATCTATGAATAGCTCTTCACAAAGGCGAGAGCATTATAAATTTTAGAGCGAAAGCATTATAATTATAACGATATTTTTTGTTTATATTTATTAAATATATAGGAAACGATTTTCTCAAATGTCAATTTATTCCTATCGACAACTTGTCAAATCCTCTCCTCCCCGCACCTCGCCGACCTTCTCCACACCTCGCCACAGCTACCCTCGCGTCTCTATACCACAATATCCTCTTTATTCCTTTTTCTTCCGTAACATATTATTTTTACTTACTTAAAAGTAAGTATTGCTCTAAAATATTAGTTATGTTTGGTAGTCAAAATTTATGTAATTGCTATATTTGTATTCGAGAATATTTCTTTTTAAATCTGTTTTCAAATTCGTAAACTGTATTAAACAGCAAATACCACGTACAATGCAATTAAAAAAAATCTATCCAATATTTTTCTTTTAGAAGCGCATGATGAAATTAGTGTGAAAATTATTAGAAAACTTTATTTTTTTTAATATATAGGTACATTATTTTATGCAGTATTATTCAATGAGTACTATCAACCCTTATTTCTTACTACGTAAAAGGCGACTAATGTAAGTTGACCCACCGTGTGGTATCCGGTTGAATGAAATAGACCTTTCTTACCGAGGTTTCGGAAAATACTACTTGGATAAGTTGCCGTCGGGTAGGCGGTCGCTCGTAAATTACGTAGCCAAATGATGTGATAACATGTTGTAACATGTTGTACAGACCCTACTTAGAGTGGGATAAGGGCAGGAGGATGATGATATTAATTTGGCACAATCGTATAACCCTCGTCTTTCGCTTTTGGAAGGCGTAACACATCCCATATGGCTGTTACAAAGTATAGATTTTTATCTATTTTGCCGTGAAATAAAATTAATTCCTATTACAAAGTGGCCTCTGATATCCTTCGGCTAAACTGTCTCTCTCTGCTATAAGGTATATTTGATAACGGTCGAAATGTCTCGGGGCGGGGCTCAGGTGATTGTATCTACTCACATAATGCGACTTTTTACTTATTCCGGGATGGGTCGACTTTAATTTGATTCACTGGAATACATCTCAGAATACCTTTGTCAGAAAATAAAAAGCGGCTTCCGTCTGGCAGAGATTATTAATCTGAGATATAAATATTTATGGTACGTGTATTTTTTCATACCTAAATAGGCTTAGATTATATATTTCATAATTTATTGGTTTGGAGAAATTAAATAAGACGGGAAGAATAAATTCTCCGTCGTGTGGTATCCGGCTGAGTAGAATAGACGAATAGACCACCCTCATTTCTTACCGAGATGTCGTAAAAGGCGACTAAGGTAAGTTGACGCGCCGTGTAGTATCCGGCTGAGCAGAATAGACCACACTAATTTCTTACCGAGATATCGTAAAAGGCGACTAAGATAAGTTGACCCACCGTGTGATATTCGGCTAAAAGAATAGACCACCCTCATTTCTTACCGAGATGTCGTAACAGGCGACTAAGGTAAATTGGCTGGTCGTAAAATATCTAGCCAAATTACATCACAACCTTGTTAAAACATTTTGTGCTGAAACCACTTAGAGTGGGATAAGGGCAGGAGGATGCTTAATCATATAGTATCAGCCATTACAGCGTCTTATACGGTAGATGTGGTCCCCCATTTTTAGACGTAGGTCTGACGGAGCTCAACACCATAGACTATTTACGGGGTTACAGTTTAGAGACTAGATCAATACTACGTATCGTCCAGGTTTTCTCAATGAAGGCAATCTAACAAAGATGATATTTACGCCTGTAGACCTCTACATTCTACAATTTTCAAAACGGCGGTGATTCTCCCGTGAAACATACCAAATGTATTTGGCAGTTATCATATTGTCAACCAGAATAACATAGCGTTGGTTTGTTTAGACCAGTGTTTCCCAAACTTTTTTGGCCCATGCCCCACGTTTAAAATTATTTTGCCCCCCTAAAGTAACATACATATATTTTAATATTAAAAATTGGATTGTTCACTTAAGAAATATTATATTATATAAATATTATTAAATAATAGGTTTTAGACAGAAGAAATTGCTTTTTTTTGCTAAATTTGGCATCGAAATCTAGCATTGCACTTAAATAGCCCAGGGCGAAAGGCTTAAACTCGTGTCGAGTTGCCCCCTCTTAACCATCAAATTGCCCCCCTGTGGGTCGTGGGCCACGTTGGGAAACACTGGTTTAGACTATGACGTGATTATGAAGTAGTCATGAAATAAAAAATTAATGAACCACCTATGTTATGATAAATGTTACAATTTATTGATTATTATTTTTTATATAAAATGTTACTAGCAAAAGAATATAAAGAAAAAAATTGTACTATATTTTACAACTAAGCACGTGGCACATCTGTGTCTAAATAATGAATCAGGAAGAGGGAACCTGAAATGTGAATTAAAGATTATTGCATTGCTGGAGCTTTCACGTGCTAACCTGAGCTTATGACATCTAGTGACCGCTGTTCTAGCGCCATACAAATCGGCGTTGCGCTAACGCGATCGCGTATGATAAAAAACTGACACTAAGTACAATCTTTTATCTTTCGTTCTTATCTAGAACAAATTGCAGCCAAAACCTAATATGTACTCACATCATTCCGTTCTACGTTTGGATGGAAAAACAAATGTACTTACCAATTTATGATATGGTTATGTTATGTCCGTGTGAAAAATATGATTACTATACGTTAAAAGTACCTTTACAGAAATTACAAAAATCTACTTTTTACGGGAAAAAGCCAAAAAATTATACCTAAGACGAAAGTTTAAGAATAAGGTTACCACGGAAAGTTTTTACTGATAAATTCATGTCGGTGTCGCAGTTCAGCGGATTTCTCAGAAATAGTATTGGAGTTTAACAAATGTATTTTCATGACCGGGATATTTTATGTGTAACGTTTTCTTAAAATAAGTTTTATATGTAAAACTTTAGATTGTTTGTGCTCTGGTTTGTCAGAAGTTTCTTAAGAAGTAGTTGTATGGATTGAAGTGAAATTATTTATTATTTTTAAAGATTTTTCATAATTCACGGTATAAGAGAAAGCAAAATAAGATAAACATAATAAAAACTTTTATGAAAATTTCGTGTCCCTACAGTTAACCGTTAATGAGTTCTCTCGTGTGGAGCCAAACCTGGCAGCAGAATAAGGTCATGCTTATCATAAACTTGCATTATCATCGAGACAGGATCAGTATGTGAAATCAGTGTATCAGTGAAATTTTAGGTAAATCGGACGCCGGGAAGTTGATCCAATTGAACTTGCAAGATTCTACCTTCATATAGACACATAGCAAGTTAAATAAATGCTTTAAAAATTTAGGGACATCTTCAATAAAGTTCAGGAATTACAGGAACCATCTTTTATAAAATTAGGCGCTTTTTGGGGAATTTCGTAGAACAAAGGGTAAAATAGGGTTTTCTAAGAAAACCTAACATCGCCAATTATAGATAAAATATGTTATCATTCCTTTTATTACCACCTATATTATTACATTTACCCTACCTTTGCGTAAAAAAAAAAAATAAATTTACTTCCCTTACACATCAAATATTATTTAAAAGATATATAGAATTCAAAAGAACTTTAAAGATGTTTATAACGCATGACATAAAATCTTTATACATGTCCCATAACTGGAATATATGACTCCTATTAAAAAGGTACAGGAAAAACCCCTTATGGTACAAGATATAAAATATGATACGAATAAAAATGTGGGTATATTTGCACACCTGTTGAAATCAAACGTGACCTAAAAACTTTTATACATATTATTTTTCAGTCTTCAAGTTTTAGGTTAACGCTCGGCAAATTTATTAAAATAAGTATAATAATGCCTTTCGAAATAAACGCCGTGTGGTATCCGGCTGAATAAAATAGTACCACCCTCTTTTCTTACCGAGGTGTCGTAAAAGGCGACTAAGGTAAGTCGACCCGCCGTGTGGTATCCGGCTGAGTAGAATAGACCAACCTCATTTCTTACCGAGGTGTCGTAAAAGGCGACTAAGGTAAGTTGACTCACCGTGTGGTATCCGGTTTAGTAGAATAGACCACCCTCTTTCTTACCGAGGTGTCGTAAAATACGACAGAGGTAAGTTGATGTCAGGCAGGCGGCCGGTCGTAAAAACGCAGCCAAATCATGTGACAGCATGTTTATAACATGTTGTGCCGACCCCACTTAGAGTGGGATAAGGGCAGGAAGATGATGAATGCCTTTCGAAATAAATTGAAATGAGTTCATCTTGTATATATTTTTCTGAATTTTGGAAACGGCTACAACTTTTTTCATGAAATTCAGTATGTACGGGGTTTTGGGGAGGAAAAATCGATCTAGCTATGTTTCATTTAAAAAAATGTCGTTTTATCCCTGTTTGCGACATTGAAAAAAAACTGCTATAATTTTGTGAGAAAGCATAGGATATTTTCACTGTGAATTGCAAAGTCATGATACCTCAATTGGATAACGGGCGGACTCTATATAGAATAATAGGATCGATACCAGATAGAATATTTTTTTAAATATTTTTAATTGCATTTTTTTATTTATTGAAAAAAAATACAGAGTAAGGCTTGGTCGCGCAGGTACTATATTTATAAGCGTCATCGTTTTTTTCTTGTTATCTTTTCAATCACAAAAAATGGACATAATTTTAGAAGTATTACATTCACCAAGCGATTTTAATGTTGCAAATCACATTTAAGGAGTTAGAAATTGTTTCACAATACATACTTTGGAATTTAATACCCTGTGTGTATGTGGAGTCGTATAAGTGGCGACAAAGATAAAACTTTTCACATTAACTACAGCAAATAATAGAAAGTTTTGTTATAACCATTGTTCCTGTGATAATCATTGCCTTAACACAAACATAGTTTAAATTGATATAAGTGTTTGGTAAAGTTTGTCTCGACGAAAACTCGTACAAAACAATTTCTTATTATCTAATAAAAATTTTATATATGAAATTGTAAGCTACAATCCAACTCTTCAGTGAGTGAGGTCATGCTCAGAAGTGGGATGGTATGAAGTGGGGATGTGTAAGTGAGAGTTGATTAATATCAAAGTCCATTCAAGAGCACTGTTATTAGTGGTGGGATACTAAGAGTAGAAGCATTATGTTATTGATTTATTTGATCAATAAATATACAAATAATAAATAAATATATGGGACACTTCACTCATCATCATGATTCTCCTGCCCTTATTCCACTCTAAGTGGGATCATAAACCTGTTATAAAAATGTTGTTACATGATATGGCATTTTACAAACAGCCGCCTGCCTGCCGTCAACTTACGTTAGTCGCCTTTAACGACACCTCGGTAAGAAAGATGTTGGTCTATTGTACTCAGCTGGATACCAGACGGCGAGTCAACTTACCTTAGTCGCCTTTAACGACACCTCGGTAAGAAATGAGGGTAGTCTATTCTACTCAGCTAGAGATACCACACGGCTTAGACAAATGAGTTATAATTTTTATATGAATTGAACAAAATAAAAGATATCTACTATTTTACAATTTCTACCCTGGGCAGTAATTACGAAGCTTATAAAAGATATATTTGCAGTATATCTTTACCATACCACTAGTAACAACAGTACATATAATGATAAAGGAAGATTTGCTACACCGAGACGTTAACTAAATTATTTAGTGCCTTCACTCCGTATAGTCTTTGAGTAACGAAGCAGCTGTAATCTACCGAATACAACACTGCAATGTAATACATCACTCCAAAGCTCAGATTTATTATTAATGAACTAATTATATTCACTGAAAACACAGGGCAGCTGTTGGTGAATGGAGACACCCCAAGCTAATCTCAGAGTTGACATTGCAAAAGGAACATATTAAATCCTTATTCTAATAAAAAACTGAATTAAACTTTTAATATATCTACTAACAAACTTCATTACTAAGAACTTTCTTTAGAAATTTATGATTTTAATCTATATTAACAATTTACAAGGCGCATTTCGTTAAACTCAAACCACTTGTATATCACTGGCGAATGCAAGGGATTCTGTGACTGTCACGCCGCATTTTAAAGGCGTTGTCAGTCAAAGCCCTTAAAAGCGAGGAAGCCTTTGACCAGTACTATACTAGCAAGCCGGATCTTTTTCTAATTATTATGTATTTTTATTTACAGCAAAAATGTACAAGTTATATCTATCTTAAATTACTTACACACTAGGACTATACAAATCATGCCCATGTGGAATGGTCCCAAGAATGCTGGCAGCGTTTCCGCGCTGAATCGCTAAGCTGATGCCGATGATGAAAAAGGAGCCAGCCCTCTTGTCACCTTTAACCGAGGTTTTAAAACGGCTAAAAAAAATTTGCACTTTGATTCCATGGCCCTAGGGTCTCAACTGCAAACGGCACAAATATATAAATGCCGATGAGAGATGCACACTTCCGCTGTTTGCCCGATTCGGCCAGGTCTTGACGCTATTTCCCTAATATGGGACGTGGCTAACGTATCAACGCATGTTGCGTCCCACATGCGTTTTCTACTTATACCATCATCTACTTGTGTCTTCAAAAGTAAATTTATGTATGAAAATATTGATTAATCCTTTTTATCTACAAAATGTTACGTAGAAGTTATCTGTATTGAGAGACAGTCAATATCTGGACTATTTTATTCAAATAAAGAGAAATAGATCGGTTTTTTTTTATCTAAGTACAATATTTTAATAAATTCTGAAAAAAAATACTACTAACTTTAATCTAGTCTATACTTACTCATTATAAAACATAGTCCCCAAAAGCCTGTTTGTATGTGACCGATTTTCTCAGAATCTGCAGATAAGATTTTTGTACGGTCTTAAGTGCAATTCTTTGAGAAAGCTTAGGTTAATAGTGCATTACTGTTGTATATAAATTGCATTGAAATATCGCGACAGTGTGTCTCTATCTCTTGTTCCACTCAAAATACCTATTATTATAAGCCGCTGGCACAGGTAGTACAATATATAAATAAATAAATATATGGGATACTTACAGACACGGTCGTCCGTCCCCAAGGTAAGTAACTTAATACTTGTGTTATGGGTGACTGACAACTGGTGAATATATACTTATATATTTTTTAAATACATACTTAAATACAAATATACACCCAGACTCAACGACCAACAAATTCATTTATAGAAAATGTTGGCCCTAGGCGGGAATCGAACCCGCGACCCGCAGAGCTGAAGGCAGGGTGACTACCCACTGCTCCAACGGGCCAGTCAAATTAAATTACAAATATATTCCGGTATTGTTTTTAAAGGCCCACTTGTTTTGGCTGCCTTCCACATTATTTTCGGGTACTACAGTATCAATTTTGGCTAGAAGCTAATGAAATTCATAAACACCGCGGTTGTCCGACCCGGGTCAGGTTGCGGGCTCATAATTTAATAATATTTAACTAGAGAGTTTTTAAAGGACGGTATATTTTTATATGAAAGTGTTTTCATATCCATTCATCCATATTTCCATTTTTTCAGATTTTAAGACGGCAAAGCGTGTACGGGTATAGCCAGCATATATGTATATATATTATAAAGCTAAGTCCCAAAAAGCTGTCTGTATGACTTTCTCAAAATTTACCAAACGGATTTTTGTACGGTTTTTACTAAATGAAAGTGCAATTCTTCCGGAAGGTTTAGGTCAAAAGTAACATTACCGTTTTATGTAAATTTTGTTAAAGATTTTTGTAAAAAAACCAATCGTAATTGAATCGTAGATCTATAAAAATAATACAAAAAAGTCCGCGACAGCATGTCTCCATCTCTTATAGGTAAATCTCAATAACTACTTTATTTCATCGCGGACGAAGCCGCTGACACAGCTAGTACATTTATAAATAAAAGTGCAATTTGGCTGACTCAGAAATAATAGCCTACGTTTGGAACAACGCCCGGCCCTCTCAGATCTATGCCAAATTCCATTTGTGAGTAAATCCAGTTTTGTATATGTTGATAATACGGCCCGTTGGCGCAGTGGGTGACCCTGACAGTGACCCTGCCTTCAGCTCCGCGGGTGGCGAGTTCGATTCCCGCCGAGGGTCAACATTTTCTTTAAATTAATTTATTGGTCTTTGAGCCTAGGTATATATTTGTATTAAAAAAATATATAAGTATATATTCACCAGTTGTCTCTCACCCACAACACAATTATTAAGTTACTTACTTTGGGGACGGACGACCTTGTGTGTAAGTGTCCCATATATTTATTTATATAATATGTGTATACAGGGATCCCTGTATGGTATATACAAGTAAATACAACCAATACGAGTACTTCAGGTACACGGATATAACAATCGGAATGGGTTAAATGGAGGACTGATCACGTTTCAGTGATGAGTACAATAAATTGTCAAAGAACCGAGTAATGGCTCAACTATAATAAATTGAGACAAGATTGCCAATAACACCACCATTCAGAACACTGTCATCTACGGAAAGGTCTCGAAACAGCTACTTGATATATATATATATATATATATATATATATATATATATATATATATATTATTGTACATACATATAGTTACATAAGGAAAGCATAATAACCACCAATAAGGGATCTCATCCAGTAAACCTTTGAGTAACAGAAGGAAAAAGACGAAAAGTGAAATACGGGTATTAAATACGGTACTTTGAGTGAAAACATTACATTTCTTATGGGCACACAAGGATCTACTCAACCATCTTTTAGTATAAAATTCCAACACGTCAGATAAAAATACATACGTCATCGGGTCACTAAAAACCTAACAGAACACTAATGACAAGACTAATCACGATCTAGACAATAGGGTATCTAATAGTCATACCGAGTCAAAGTTCAGAATAAGACTGATTTCATGAATTTGTTATTCATAGTAATTATATGTCACCCACTTGTAGAGGTGGCGCGCTCTGGGGTTCAGAGTTGCTGCTGGCGGGGATGGGGGCAATGTGTACGACGGTACCCTGTCCCCGACACCAGCAGCGTGGTGGAGCACTGTCAGGTTTTTAGTCGGTGAGAGTCCGACATACCCGCCGCTCGTCCCCGTCGGGCGGTGATGACCCATAATGGGTTTTCCTGACATAAAAAAAAATGTCACCCACTTGCATATCCCATTTCCCCGTTTGCCACTGAGCAACCAAAGAAACTTCACAAAGAAATTTGTCTGGATTATTTTCGATTAAAACGTAAAAAATATTACTGCCGTTCACAAACCTAAATTCAAAAATTAACTATATTGTAATTACAAAAGCGATAATCTAATATAATGGTAATAGCCAGCACCTGAGGCCTATTACAACAAATGTTACAATTAATGGCATTTGGAAATTAGTACCGCATTTAGGGCAGCGATTATATCAATTAAAATATTTATTGGCGCGGTCATTTGGTATACCGAAAATTGCTTCGGATTTGGCTTCATTAAGTTAATATTAATGTGAATTAATTTGTATGAAATAATGCAGGTGAAGGAAATTTGCTGTATGGTATCTGGCTGAGTAGAATAGACCACTGTCATTTCTTACTGAGATGTCGTCAAAGGCGACTAAGGTAAGTCGACCGTGTGGAATTCGGCAGAGTAAAATAGACCACCCACATTTCACGTTGAGGTGTCGCAAAAGGCAACTAAGGTAAGTTAACCCAACGTTTGGTATCCAGTTGGGTAGAATAGACCACCCTCTTGCTCAACGAAGTGTCGTCAAATACGACTAAGGTGTGTCGACGTCAGGCAGGCGGCCGGTCGTAAACTATGTGGCCATATAATGTGACAGCATGTTTATATCATGCCGACCCCACTTAAAGTGGGATAATGGCAGGAAGATAATGAATGCAAGTAAAGGAAATATTTTGTTACATTAATACAAAATAAAAGACGGTAAGAGCACGAAAGTAAACAAAAAAAATTGATGAACTCTTTTCTTTCTTTGGACTGAGAGTTACTTTATATCAAGGACCATTCAATGGAATGCACAGAACTTTTTAAAGTGCTATCAAAATAAAACGTGAAAATTTTTTTGAGCGTCCTACAAACATTGATATTGTTCAGCCGTACCACAACTGACCTCATTGCTCAATGTAAAAGTTTACTTTATTATTACTAGCGTTTGCCTTCCTCGGCATGGATTTTAGTAACGACATCATAAGTTAATTCGGTCAATCTCAATCCTTCATTTCTTATGGCCAAAGTTGTGGATCCGCTGCATTTTTGGGATGTGAGAGATAAACAAATATATTCACACAATTTTAATATTATTACGGATATATAGTACAAATTATATCCGTGACTTTTTTCTCGTCGACTTTAGTGTTAAAATTCATTCAGTAATGTTCTATAATTTTTTTTCTATTACCTAAAGAAATGCGAGAATTTTCCTACATAATAGCTCGCTATATAAGCTTATCAAAGCTTACCGAATTTCATTCATATTGCTTAGTAATTATTTAGCAGTTGCTTAGGCCTAGTTATCATATTAAACCAGAAAGACAGACTGTTACATTTATAATATCAGTATAGATATAATAATATTATATTGTACATGAAGTTAAGAGAAAAACTTAAAAATCATTTATTTAAAAGAAAATTGTCTTTAAGTTGCAGCTGAAAGGAAAACTTAGGCGGCGGCGTTGGAGTGTTTCGCAAATATTGACAGCGGAAAATGTTTTCAGTGAAAATTTTATGGAAAAGTACCGCAGTCGTTTGTTATCTTAAAATAACATTAAAATAAATTCAGAAGTAGAACTGAATTGTTTTCTTAGGTAATTGTGTATAATATCAAACTTTTTAATAGAATAATAATTTGTTAGGCTAAGCACAAGAGTCGTGTAAATAAATAAATACATAATAATGAAATTTTAAATTGTTATCAAGCCACAATATTTACATATTAGTTACGTTAGTAATCCCTCATTCAAAATAAGACAAAAATATAGATTGAAACTTAATATATTCGTCTAGTTCTAACAAGAATCTTAGTTGGACTTTAGATTAGCCGCCGAGTTTCTTGCTGATTCTTCTCGGTAGGAGCAAACTTCCGAATCAGTGGTAGCTTCTTTAAAACATTTGATGATTTAAAAGTACTGTAAACAGTCCACTTGAATAAAGAATATTTTGAATTTGAATTTAAATAGGGTCGTAGATTATGCTAATTATATGAGGGTAGAAAAAGAAAATGATAATTTAAGTAATCAGGAACAAAGACGCCCTTTTATTGCATTGATTTGAATTGATTTCAATTGATGACGAATCGCGAAATTGAAAATAATACTTTGTACCGATATTTTAATAAAATGTCATCGTGGTTATTCTCGACATCGTAATATCAAACAGATGATCGGTATCCATTTCGTAATAATGAAGTATTGTCATTATAATTGAAATTTAACCACAATGCAGTTTTCGCGGATTTGCAATAAGTAAAAATTCTTCTTCTTCTTTTCCTTATCCCACTCTAAGTGGGGTCGGCACAACATGTTATAAACATGCTGTCACATGATTTGGCTGCGTTTTTACGACTGGCCGCCTGCCTGACGTCAACTTACCTCTGTCGTATTTTACGACACCTCGGTAAGAAAGAGGGTGGTCTTTTCCACTAAACAGGATACCACACGGTTGGTCAACCTACCTTAGTCGCCTTTTATGACACCTCGGTAAGAAATGAGGTTCGTCTATTCTACTCAGCCGGACACCACACGGCGGGTCAACTTGCCTTAGTCGCCTTTTACGACACCTCGGTAAGAAATGAGGGTGGTATTCAGCCGGATACCACACGGCGTACAATAAGTAAAAACTATAAAATGAAATTAATCAAATTCCAAATTTAGTAGTGCAAGAATATCCTTGAACGTATTATTTTTTCCATTAACTTTTTATTTGTTTTATTAATTAGAATACACAATCACTTGATTAAAAAGTGAGAGGACCGTGAAGAGACCTATGTCCAGCAATGAAATTCCATAGTGTCAACTATGGAATTTCATTGCTGGACATAAAATTAAGAAAAACTTAATACACATTTTTATATAAGTAAAATTTTTTAAGCTCATAAGCCAATTTATCTTAGATAAATTTTGTAAGCGGGACCTCTAGAGACTCGCAGATTAATACGCAAAATATTTCATTGGCACTTATTTCACTTGGTTAGATCAATTATTGTAATTTCATACTTTACCATAACAGAAAATACTAAAACGTTAATAATCCAATTCACAGATAAGAGTGCTCAAACGTGCTCTGCGTAAGTTAGAATTGAAAATTTATTAAACAAGACAGAATTTATGTACGAAAATAATTGATGCTTGACTTTAAGTGGATATAAAATTTTCTGAATATTCATAATAGGATTATGACTTTATTATTAAAATAGAGATGAGATATTCTTAATTTATTATTTTTATTATGTAATAGGATTTTACAGATCTAAATAAATAATTACTTTACTTTACATTTGCTTTTCTTATTTACATTATAAAATCCTATGATTAAATACTATGATTTTTTTACTTAAGAATGAATGATACTTTACATTTTGGAAATAATCATCATCATCCTCCTGCCCTTATCCCACTCTAAGTGGGGTCAGCACAATATGATATTAACATGTTGTAACATGATTCAGCTAGGAAGTTTACGACCGGCTGTCTGCTTGACATCAACTTACTTTAGTCGCCGGAAGTTCTTCAGTAGTCCGAATGATAAATAAATGCTATTTGATATCTTATTTATAAAATAAAACGTCCAGTGATTCCATCTATATGTTTATTTATAAAATCCTTACATACTAGTAACTACATAATGAAAATGAATAATTGTTTAGCCGAATATTTCAAACGCTGTTACCATTTCCCACCAAGAATTTGTCTACGTTCTTAATGTCTTACGTGATGGATGAATGTTAAGAGTATGGGAGGTGTACGTCGTGCGTAGATAATTAATATCTTCACATACTCGTATGTTGTGTGCACGCTAAATTTCGTTATTTTATTTCTTAAAACTAATTATAAAATATTTAAAAACTTTATCCTAATGTGATATGATTCATGAATTACATTCCTAAATAATTGATTTTGAATCTTAACATTTATTATTTTGTAACTTTTGTTACATGTAATTATAATATTTTGAAAAGTGCAACCACCGAATGTCTTGCTGGCTCCTCTCGATACAGCAGTAAACTTGACTATTCAAAACCACTTTTTTACAAGTTTATTTGAATCAATAATATGCGAGTTTCAGTTTCTTCTGTGGATGTTATAAATAGTTCTTATTCAAAATCAATATTTTTTATCCTGGGCTAATCGCCATCAGCTCTACTTAAAACTTATAGTATTTAGAACTATAGCTATGCTATTTGAAATATAAGAATTGACTACTTCATTATAATGTATTTTAAGATGATAGTAATTTAAACGAACAATGAATTATGTGGATCTATGTAGTGCAGAATGTAGTACATTAAAATATAATAATGTATGTTTAAAAACTACTAAAATTCTAATCATGTAATACCATGAAAATCAGCTAAGTGCACTGTGCCATCACAATACTAGTGATTGTAAAAGTTATATTAAATCTAATTTGATCAGATGTTTTTGTTTTGTTCAGTCATTTGTATTTAAATAGTACAATTTCATGGCATTTGGAAAATAGGATAGTATTACCAATTTAACCTAATATACGGAAAGGATTAAATTTATTAACTCGATTTTGTAATGGTTGCGGTCGTCTAGACCGATTTGGTTTGTGCAACGGCTCATTGGCAGCAGACAGTAACGGTGATTGATAGTCGTCTATTTCAGGTGTTGTTTCAGTAATATTATTTTCCTCTTTACCAGTAAAGTATGTACCGTTATTTTCATCAATACTTTCTGAAATTGATATATTATAGAATACCATGGCATCTTCTGTGTTGTTAATGTCTTTGTTCATTGAATTTTCACTTGTGTTGAAATTCGAATTCGCTACGACCGTTATTAATGATTCTGGTGTAATAGTTGTAAAATCTGTGACTGTCATATTTTCGTCAACTGACCGTATAGAAGCAGTTATCAAGTCATTAATCGTAGCATCTGGTATTTCTCTCTCTGATATAGACAAATTATGAAACATCAAATCTTCATTGTTTTTTTTTGAGTTGTTATTAGCAGAATGATTATTTTTGTCTTTAGAAATAGGTACTTGAGTTGTTATTTCATATACGCTAACGTCAATGTTAGAATGTTTGTTTTTATTATTAATTATTTCTATTTTTATAACTTCATCATTCATAATAACTTTCTGTTCTGTTGGGGGAACTGGGAACTTGTTATTTGTTGACTGGTTATTTTCATAAAAGACATTATGAGAAAAGTTTTCTTTTATAATAGTATCTTCATGTTGAAGTTTTGGTTCTTTTATAATGACAGTCAGTTCAAGAGATGTATCATCTTCTACTCGTTGATCATTGTTATGGACAAAGTTTTTTGGACTAATTGTGTTTAATGTAGAAGTATGAAATTGGTTGGTGTCAATAGTAGTCGGAGTTGTTTCGAATGGAGTCCTTAAAAGCTTAAGTAGTTTGCTACTTTTTAATGTCTTACTTTTAAGTTCATCATTTTTGGCACTGTATTTCTTCGTCACAAAATATTTTGTGTAGTTTGAATCTTTCATTTTATTTATTTTAGTAGAAAATGACAAATTAGGATTGTTCAGATCTTCAATAGTTATATCTTTATCAAACTTCTCAGTGGTTGCTGTTTCTTTGGGGTTTCCATGTGTGGTGTCATTGTGTATTTGGGAATCATTATGCTCTGTTGATTGACTTTTAGCAAGTTGTTGCGCTAACTTTTCTTCAATTGACATTGCTGTCATGTCATCATTAATTTTAGCTTTAGCCATTACTAAAGGGGGCACAAAATGATCTGTAGGTTGACTAAATATAGTTTCTAGGTTTCCAAGACGTGTAAGTTCTTCATGTAACTTTTTATGTTGTGCAAGGTTTTCAACTTCTGTGTTCTCAGTCTTTTCGTTAGCAAAAAAGTCATTACTGTTGGCTGATAGTGGAATATCGCTGCTCTGAAGACTATTATTATTTAAATTCAAATTGATATTTTTGTTTAAAGATATTTTGTATAGCTCCTTTAACACTGGTTGTTGTGTCAACAATGGTCGTTCTGTTAGACTGAAAACTTTATTTTGGAGTGTAGGTAATAGATCAACAGATGTTGATTGATTGACATCATCTTCATGTTCAGTTGTAATATTTTCTTCTGTACTAATTTCATTTGTTAAATCTTGGTCAAAAAATGTTGAATCTACATTAGATGTTGTCGTGACAATTGATAGGGTCGTTGATTGATCCTCTTCAGCACAATACAGCTTGTGAAGTAAATTCTCTCGTTTCTAAAAAAATAAGTTAAATAAAACATTCAGATTACTCATGGTGGTTACAATATAATGCAACATTGATATAGTTCTTTTAATATTGTTACATTTCATACCATATTTCCAGTGCATTGAACTCGTTTTACACCGGCCAATCCACAGTCTGCAGTTAGTTGCACAGCCGCGCTCTCAGGCAAATAAAGTATTGTTAATGCTGGTAATGCTCGTACCATGCAACCTTCGTTCCCAAGTGCCCATTGTGGTACTACAAAACAAATTCATTAATTACTTTCCAGATATTCCAATAAGTGATAATGATTTATCCTTATGATATATCCTAGTAAACTTATAAGCTATTTGAATAGGGTTACCTGGTAATTCACAAATGAATGAAGCGACTGAAGGTCCACCGCATGCACGGGCTTCCCAACGGTAGTCAGCGGTGGGGTCGGCTGCTGCACACAAAGGTGCAGATCGTGTGTCTGGTGCTGCACTCCAATATCCATCGCCACTTAAACCACGATAGTCTCTGAACCAAGAATAAAACAAAACCGTTGATTGTAGAAACTAGTAATTAACTAGAATGCATCATGATGAAGGAGTGTATATCCAAATGTATGGAGTAATCTGTTTCGGATAATATTTTACATATAACCACATTTGCCACTAGGTCAAATATCAACCAAGTAAGTGTCATAAGCCCATGTTCGTGAGGCAGCTCAATACAGATCACAGCTACTGCAGCAGCTAAAAATCCCGTGGCCCAAATAAACTTGAAGGCTATAATTTCCATGGTGACAATTAACCATAATTAAAATATCATGTACGTTAGTAGAATCATTATTTAACAGAATCAAGCAAGTTTATAAGCCAGATCTGTTAAATTTGCTATTGATTGATAAATTTCAAAATTACGAATTGTGTACCTAGAGATATAAAAAAAAAATTCAAAGTCCAAATGCTTTATTTCGTTTTGAAATACAGGCACAGCATTTGCCCCTGTACTAGGCGAGAGCCCGTATTACTGGGTGCCCCGCTCAACCACCAAGACTACATATATAGAAATAAAGTAATAAGTAATAAGTGTGTGTGTGTGTGTGTGTGTGCGTGTTCGTGTGAGTGATATAATATGTATATATAGGGTGCCACTATCAACGTTTTAATTTTTATCACCATATTTAAATAACAAAATGTTGCATACGTATATAGGTATTTAATACATACGTCCAAGTGAAATCACCGTCTGGATTGCTGCGTATCAAACCAACCCACACGGGGCTTGAGATATCCAACTCCTTAAGGTAGGCTCGGACCGCATCATACTGTGCCGTAGTATCCACTGAAACAATACAGTTATGTTGTACATTTTTTATAGATAAGATAGTGCCTAATAATAGTAGAGTCATCTGTTTATATGTCTCAGGACTATTTATGTATGTTATTGGTTTGATTTATGAATAAGTAAAATAATTATTGGTTGTCATAAATGTATATACATATAAATATACCTTGTTTCGAAAATGCGAAAAGTCAAGGATCTTTTTGTCTTTGACTTTGTCCTTGGAATCATTTCATACCGAGGTGTCGTAGAAGGTGACTAATGTAAGCTGACGTCAGACGCTGGTCGTAAAATAAGTGGCCATATCAACTAACAACATGTTTCAAACATGTTGTGCTGACCCCACTTAGAGTGGGATAGGGCGGAATGATCTCATAATGGATTTGACAGAATAGAAAAAGAACATGTAATTCTATTTACATAAAAGTTTATTTTAATATACATCCTGTACATTGAAATATTCATACAAAATCCTAGATACTAGAAAATGAAGCTCAAAGCAATGTCTATTAGTGATATCGAAATCAAAGCATTGTGTAGGTAGCATGAAAAGAATCCCGATAAATCCTCTTAGACTCATAACAAAAGAAGATTAAGTGAGACTGTGATAACATATTGTGCTGGCTTTATCTCTGAACAAACGCGATTCTAGTGAAGGTAGTCTATAATCTTTTCTGACATGCCATTTATTACGGTTCTGTACATAGAAGTAACAAAAGAAATAGCTAAAGTGCCCTCATAACTATAACTTTTTTCATTAAAAGATCTTTTGCCAAATTGGCCTGATCTTAAATTAATATAACGCAACGATTATATTTGATTCCTATTAAATATCATACTTAAATATTATTGATTTGTAGATATTTTGAAATTATCAAATCATTATTAAATTTTGAAAAGACTTCCGCCGTGTGGTATCCGGGTGAGTAAAATAGACCACTTTCATATCATACCGAGGTGTTGTAAAAGGCGACTAACGTAAGTTACCATCACGCAGGCGGTCATGAAACAAACAACATTCGAACTTTCTTTGAAGTTTATTTTTAGTTTTATGCCATTTTATTTTGTATATTGTATATTTATGAAACTTTGGACTACAGTTTTTGGTGTTAGTCTACAAGTTACTTATACTAATTTAATAAACAGTTATTATTCGGTCATTGACGGCAGTATTGAGCGATTGTGTCTTTTTATATATAGATGGTTAAAAGGACTGTAGAATGACACGCGCTGTTTTTCCATTGGTGCTAAATTCTACACAGATGAAGTCGCGGACAGAAACTAATGTCATATACAATGTTTATTGTTATGTGACAGCGAGGAACAGGCTTTATTTGTAAGTTCCCAAATAGTGTTGGCTGGCATTGCGCCATATCGCGACCCGGGGGACTGGCAAACTGCTAAACTACAATATGCCAACACAATAACGCGGCATCTAACTGTCTACATCGTCACTTTGTAATGTGAATACCGTTGAATTAACGTTACAGTTATACAAAAAAAATATAGCAGACATATCTTGCTAAAATATTAATTTATTGAGAGGCGATATATGATATAAGTAAGTAAAAGTAAAATAAGTACCAGCCTGCTACTATCCCACTGCTGAAAATCTCTCTTCTCTCCGTTTTTTGGAGATAAGTATTGGAGCTAAGACCTACTACGCTGCTCCAATGCGGATTGTTATGTTACATATGTCTCCAGAATTCTCTAGAAATATGCAGGTTTCCTCACAATATTTTCCTACACCGAAAAGCGTGTAATACCTTCAATTACTTACACGCTAGGACTAAAGAAATCATATCCACGTGGAATGGTCCCCAAGAATGGTGGCAGCGTTTCCGCGTTGAAACGCTAAGCTGATTCTTTCACTACAATTGAATTGAAGATTCCCTATAAAAGCGCTTATAACATATTTTTTGGCTAAATTAGTCTTTGTTTAACATAGATGTTCAGGCGTAGAATAGTATTAGGACTCTACGACATCCAACGATCGCTCGGCGAGAATTCACATTAAATTCCGGAACGCAATGTCAACCCCATGTCAAGATTCAAATTGGCCCTGTCAAGTGAAGCACGTGCCTCTAAGATGAATGTCTTTTACCTACTTAATATGCGGAAACATTGGAATTCCGACGATTTACTCAAAACACCCTTTTTAATTAAAATACTACTTCGTTCCACATTTTGTTACCCACCAGCGAAAAAAATGAGGTTTCAAAAGTGATTGTTATAAAAGTAATGAAAATACAAATTGTTGAGATTATGGTGGAGAATGGGTGCAGTGCTAGTGTATTGTTGTGTTCTGCATGTATCAGGTATGAGAACGAATAGTACACTCTACATTTAGCGTTACATATATTTTCTTTTATTGCCAATTATATCAAAATAATATTTTCATTACTTTTGTATTATGGACCTCTTTGTATAAATTAATAATCTTAGATGATTATTACCTCTTTTCTTGAATAAAATACATAACATACAGGACAATACACTTTTAAATCAGAAATGTAATTTCTCATTCAACTTTTCATTAACAGTAAATTAGGACACCAATAAAAATCATATTTAAACCCTCTAGAAACCTCTCTACTTAATAGACTTTCTATTTACAATCATCAATTTAAATCTGGAAGTAACTGCGTAGTAACTTTCGAAAGTAACTTTTTTGTTTTACATTTTCTAGCCTTCAGATTCGGCCTCTGTTATTTTTATTTTCTAAATACAGATAAAACCATAAACTGTCTGTGAAACCAAAACCTTTTTAAGCATCACATCATCGTAAAATATTTATAGCTAATATTCCAATGTAACATTTATCATATTTGAATGCCAATATAAGAATACGTTAAAAGTCAAATAAGGGTTGGCCTACATAAAATTAAAAGGTGATATGCAAGTAGTAGGGAATAGCCGGTTCTAACTCACTCCCAGCACCTTGAAATAGGCTAACTTAGCGGATTCTAAAAAAAGCTCGCCAAAGCAGATTCCAATCAGACTAAATTCCAATTGACCGTCGGAGGTCTCTTCGGATTTTCCAATTGGATCCTGGGTTGCAAAAGGAATTTCCTTACTTACCCTCGTAATGAATCGTTTTTTCTCGTATTTTATTAGATTAACTTAGCGGACTCCTTGACCAATTGGATTTTCCATTTGATCCACGACTTTCCTTTCCTTGATTAATTAATCAAATTAACTGAATTCTCATTACAGTATGAATGTCTGATATTTAATGGCCGATTCTGGCACATTGGCTTGGTTTTATCAAACTTGATTAGGTTTCCAATCTAAGATTTTTCTTAATAAATAACATTAATCGTTCAATTTTGTTTTTATCATTAATTTGATATCAAACTGATAATAATTGAATTGGATGTGTGTCAGATATAAATTCAATATGAAAATGTAAATAAAAAAAAAAGTCTCGTACAAATAACTCAAAAGTTTTATTTTTTCGAAGAAACGCTTTGACTTTTTGCTGCTATTTCAAAGAAAGTGTCTCATAAAATAATATTTTAAATTAGACAGGGTCGTAGTAATTTATTATAATAGACCCTAATAAATCAATGGAAATAATGGGCATCGACCATTCGCCCTCTTCCTTATAATATTCTTTTATCCAGCCTAAACGTTGTATTCTGTGGCGACAAGTTTAGACACGATCTCGCAAAAAGCAGATGTAAAAGGATCACATGGCATCATGTATATCATAATTTATTATAATAGACCTTAATAAATCAATGGAAATAATGGGCATCGAACATCCGCTCCTTTTTTATAATATCCTTTTATCCAACCTAAACGTTGTATTTTGTGGCGACACGTTCAGACACGATCTCAAAAAGCAGATATAAAAGGATCACATGCATCATGTATATCACAAGATATTTTAATACCACGCGGCTAGTATCCAGGCTGACGTAGTGTTCAAGTGAAGGCAGTAACTAGGCAATTATTAATCATGGAGGTAAGATTACGTACTTATATAGTATAATTTCATGATATATATGAATATTCGTATTAAATTTTAATCCCTGTTGACCAAGTGACAAGAATACGTGTTACAACGATATCTTTGTTACTAGTAAAGTTAAATTAATAAGACCAAGATTAATATTTTTTATAATTAAAATCTTATGTTTCTAACCTAACCTAACCTATAACGGTCACAAAAATCTATAGATTCATTCTGCAATAAAAATAATATTAATGTATTAGATTTTAATAATAATAAAGGTTCTTACTGTATATGAATAATTTTGATGACACTAGTGATTATATTTACTTATTTCTATTTTTTTTTTCAGATCTCACCGAATCTCGATGAATTCAATGTAAAAAACTATTATTATCCTATTAACTTAAGCGATGACGAAAATGCAAGCAATTCTTGCATATTGAAAAATAAAAAAATCGCAACGAAAAGAGCTGGTAACAATATCGACATATTCTTTGAAAAGCCTAAGAAAAAGAAAAAAACCATTCCGTCTTCATGTGTGGCTCAAGCGTGTGATGGAGGTGTATCATTTATTTCTTCCAATGATAATGACGGAGCGAATGCTTCATACCTCATGAAAATAGAAATTTATGACATGAAGAATCTGAAAGAGGTTTCGCCTGTAGACTATTGGAAACATGCAGACTTGCGATTAAAGTACTACATACAATCCAATACTGATAAACATTATCAGAACACACGAGATATAATATACAACATTACAAAGCAGATCGCCTGCAAGGAAGACTGTAAAAAATATTTCATTGATAGAGACAGTAAGAAACAATAGAACTTTCTCTAACTCATCACAAATCAAACCCATAATATAACTTTACTTACAAAAACCTTTTAAAAAAATACAACCCCCACTGCCGCTCTCGCCTCGCAAACAAATTATAAAGAGATCAGTCATTCGCTACAAGCGTTCATACTAAGCACAACGAAACACAATGGCTGAGCTTGACAACTCTGTATACGACGAAGAAATGGTCGCGATATGTGAAGAAATTGAAGACAACTTTTTGCACCTATGTAAAAAAATTGAAAAGGACCATGCAGAGATGTGAGTGATCAATCTTGTTTAAACTTGACTTTTATGGAGGGGTTGATTTTGTATATAAATATACGGACATCTAGAACGTTTTATTCAGTCACGAGTACGCAGTGAATATATAAAAGTTACTATGGAATTCTTAACCAGTGATGATATTAGTTCATTTACAAAACAGTTTTTGATCGATAAGATGCATAAATTCATACGTTTGTGGTATATCAGTGATAGACTTTCAGGGTGGATGTTACAGGATCCTGATATAAAACCCTATTTTACTCCTTGTAGTGGACATTTTCAAACGTGTTCTGTATTTGATGATATATATGATGAAATTGATGGAGTATTCCCGATGGAAGCTTATTGTACTTTATGCAAAAAGTCTGAAAAATAAATAGTTTATGTAAGTTGAATATTTATTAACATCAACTTAAAACGTAACACGGAATATTATTTGAATTTTTTATATTTATTGGTTTACTTCATTCCAGTACGGATCAGTTTGGAGCAGGAGTGAGACAAGTTGGAGAAGCAGTCAAAAGAAATGCCACAGAACATGGAACTCCTCAATATTCAAGGAAGCGTTTATACGCACAAAAGTCTACATCACCTGGGAAGGCAACAGCTTCACCACCGAACACAGAAACAGAGCCATCTGTAAGTTCTGCAAACTTAAATAGCATTAAATGCCCAACTTGTGAAATATTTGTTAACAAAAGGTACTTTACCAATCATCTTAAAAGTAATAGGCATAAAAATAATGTTTTCACGTTGATACCGAACTTAAATAATGTTCAGTTAATAGAAAAAGCGTTCGGTCAGAGATTAGTAACATACAGAGTATTCTCTAACTCTGCTACAACTGATACCGACTTTAAAACTCCTGAATCATTTCTTGGTTCAATTCGAAGCACTGTTCAAACATTACTGGAAAAAGTCTTGAAAGAAAATACCACAGTTAAAGTTAATTTTATTTTAAATGGGGATTTTGTTCAGGCAACGAAAAATTTAGAAAACTCCTTTGACTTTCAAACTTTTAATTACATGTTCTGTTTAGGTGATGAATTTGATGATATTTACTCAAATATAAGTTCTGAAATTTCAAACAAAATAAGTAATTTTGAAAAGAAAGATAGTGGTTGGAGTCTTAAAGAAATGAGATATGTCGATCTAAACATTAACAAATTCAACCCATTAAAAGGATCTTCATACATAGACCTACCGATAGATATCAAACTTAAACGAGCAGTAGTTAATGTTAAAAACAATGATTATCAATGTTTTCTATGGGCTGTTCTATCCGCTTTATATCCTGTGAATAGAAATGCAGACAGAGTTTCCTCATATTTGTCTAAACAAAACTTGCTAAATTTCAAGGGTATTGCTTTTCCAGTAAGACTAAAAGATATTATAAAATTTGAACGCTTAAATAATATTAGTATTAACGTTTTTGGAATAGAAAAATCTAATAATAAATCTACGAAGATAATTGGGCCTCTCCATTTTACCAAATGTCGTAAATTAGTTCATGTAAATTTATTATATTTAGATAATGGTTCTAACGGTCATTATTGTTATATTAAAAACCTTTCTAGACTAGTCAGTCGTCAATTAACTTCACATGAACATGCAGTCTATATCTGTGATGGCTGCTTGCTTTATTTTCAAACATATGATAAATTGATTTCTCATAGACAATTTGATTGTAATCACGTTAGAACAGATTTGCCTGATATCAGTAAGGCAAAAATTTCATTTAACAAATTTGAACGTGAACTAAGAGTACCTTTTGTGATATACGCAGATTTTGAAGCATTTTTAAAGCCAATACAAGGGTGTGATAATAATCCATCTCTATCGTATACCAGTAATTTTCAAAAACATGATGTGTATAGTTTTGGATATTATATCAAATGTGCGTATAACGATAGCCTCTCCAAATATATAACTTATACAGGTAGTGATTGTGCAAAAGTGTTTATGGAAAGTTTGAATGAAGATTTAAAATATATATCTAAAGAGTATTATGTCAAAGTTGATCCTCATCCGCTTACAGATGAAGCTAGGAGAAGAATATCTTTGACAACTACTTGTTGCATATGCAAAGACACTCTGAAATTAGATAGTAGCTTAAATTTTGATAAATATACTGGAATCTTTACAGGTGTTAGTCATAAAGCTTGTTGTAAAAAGTTAGAAACCCCTCGATTTATACCGATTATTTTGCATAATCTTAGTAATTATGATGCTCATTTCATAGTGCGCGCATTAAATTTTGCTGAAGGTGACATTAAAGTTATACCACAGAATAAAGAACGTTACATTTCCTTCTCAAAGATATTAAAAATCAAGAATCAAAATTTTGAGTTAAGATTTATTGACTCTTTTAAATTTTTATCATGCAGCTTGGAATCTTTATCAAATAATTTGAATGATGAGGATTTTATCGAGCTGCGTAAAAATTTTCAGCACCCTGACGATTTTTATTTTTTAAAACGCAAAGGCATTTATCCATATGATTACATGACCTCATTTGAGTCATTAAAGTTAACTTCACTTCCCACACAAGATCAGTTTTACAATATACTAACTAATAGCGATGTTACAAATGAAAATTATAACCACGCTAAAGATGTGTGGCATCATTTTAAGTGTCGCAATATGGCTGATTATTCTGATTTATACCTGAAAACTGACGTGTTACTTCTAACTGATATCTTTGAAAATTTTAGAAACGTTTGTATCAAAACTTACGATTTAGATCCTGCACAATATTACACTGCACCTGGCCTAAGTTGGGATGCAATGTTGAAGCACACAAAAATAACATTAGATCTATTGACAGATTTTGATAAAATTGCTTTCATAAAGTCTGGTATACGTGGTGGTATTTCTCAATGCAGTAACCGTTATGCTCATGCTAATAATAAATATATGTTCAATTTTAGTGAGAAAACTCCTACATCTTACCTTACTTACTTAGACGCGAATAATTTGTATGGCTGGGCTATGTCTCAATATCTTCCTACGGGTGAATTTCAATGGGTAAATTGTGACACAAATTTTATGGTTCCAATTGACTCAGAAATAGGTTATATTCTTGAAGTGGATTTAGAATATCCACAAACTTTGCATGAATCACATTCAGACTTTCCACTATGCCCAGAAAATATATGTATTGGTGGTAGCAGAGAAACAAAATTAGTTCCAAATTTATATGATAAAACTAAATACGTTATTCACTACAGAAACCTCAGACAGTGCATAGAAATGGGATTAAAGTTGACAAAAGTTCATAGGATTTTAAAATTTCGACAAAGTCCATGGTTACAAAACTATATAGATTTAAATACACAATTACGTATGTCTGCAACATCTGATTTTGAAAAGGATTTTTATAAATTAATGAATAATTCAATATTTGGGAAGACTATGGAAAATGTAGAAAAACGTGTCGATGTCAAACTTTGTACTCATTGGGAAAATAGGGGTAAATGTCAAGGTGCTCAAAATCTAGTAGCACGACCTGAATTTCATAGTCTGTCTATATTTTCAGAAAACTTAGTGGCCGTTCAACTTAAAAAAACAAAAATACTCTATAATAAACCCATCTATCTAGGACTTTGCATATTAGACATATCCAAAACGCTCATGTACGATTTTCACTATAATTATATGAAAAATAAATACGGTTCACGCTGTAAAATGATGTATACCGACACTGACAGCTTCATATATCAGATTTTTACTGATGATTTCTATGAAGATATTAAACCGGACTTGAACAAATACTTTGATACCTCTGACTATCCTTTTGATAATCTTTTTGGTTACCCTCAGATAAACAAAAAAAAGATTGGTTTTTTCAAAGATGAAAATAACGGTAAGATCTTTACAGAATTTGTCGGTTTAAGGTCAAAAATGTATGCGATGAACGTACAGAATAAATTTATAGCTAAAGCAAAGGGAGTTAATAAGTCCGCTACAAAAAAGTTTAATATGCGAAATTACAAAAACGTCTTATTTAAGAAAAATAATGAAATATGTGAAATGTACAGATTTAGATCGATAAAGCATGTTATTTTTACTCAAAAGGCTAACAAAATTTCTTTATCGCATTCTGATACTAAACGATTTTTAATTAGTAACTGTACTGATACTCTGGCTTGGGGTCATTATAAAATAAAATCATATAAAAGTGATGAATAAACTAACATACACTATTAAAATGACTTTATGTTTAAGAATTGCTAAGTATTATTATTATTTCGTCAGTAGTACCTAAGAATGTAAATATGTAATTATAATATAAAATACGAACTTGTTGAGTTTTTTTTAATTGGATTCCTACCTCTTCCAAAAACACACGTATTCAAAAAATGTATCACTTTCTTCATCCATTTACTGCAATCGTGGCAGGTCCGAGTGGTTGTGGTAAATCAAACTTTGTTACTAATTTTCTAAAATATTGTAATGATATATGTAATACAAGTTTTGCACAAATTTTATGGTGCTATGACGAAATGCAGCCACTCTACAACCTAGAAAATGTATCTTATGTTCAAGGGTTACCAGATATGAGTATGTTCGACGGCATACAGCCACGATTAGTTATAATTGATGATCTTATGAGAGAGTCTGATGGTCGTATTGTTGACATTTTTACTAAAGGTAGTCACCACAGAAATTTAAGTGTGTTTTATATTACGCAGAACTTGTTTCACCAAGGTAGAGGACAACGAGATATATCTCTCAATACAAGCTATATTATTTACTTCAAAAATCCTCGAGATCGAACACAAATACGTTACTTAGCACGTCAAGTGTTTCCAGATAATTGTAAATTTGTTGAAGAAGCTTATAAAGATGCTACTGTCGAACCACATGGTTATCTAATGATCGACTTAAAGCAGAATACACATGATCTCTGTCGCTTTAAAACCAAAATCGATCCAATAAAAAATCTATGTGTTGTCTATGTACCAAAGAAGGGACTTAAATACAATATACATCAACCAATTATAGTTAGTGATAAATAATGGTCGAAGATAGCACAACGTTAGATGAAAAATCGTTAAGGTGTGCATTACAAACTTTCAAACCAAAATATCGTAAAATATTGCTAAAGTCGCTTAGTAAAAAAGAGATAGATCTGGTTTGTAAATATATTCAAGAAATTTTCAAAGATAAAACCCCAACAGAAAGAGTTAAACGATCGTCTATTGTTAAATTGAACTGTTTTCTTTCAACTAATATTATATAAATATTAAGTTATTTTAAAAATCGCTATCAGTCGGATATAATGCCTGGACGAGTGACAACTCATAAGGATTTATTAAAATCGTTACACACTCTCAAACCTAAATACCGCACAGCTTTATTAAAAGCTTGTAACGAGGAAGAAATAAATTGTATTTGCGAATGCATTTATAACACCCTAAATGGTAAAGTGGTTTTAAAAGAAAACGAGAAATCAAAATTAAGAAAACATAAAAATATTCTCAGAAAACTAATAGGTAAAGGTAAAAATAAAATAAGAAAAAGAATTATCATTCAAAAAGGAGGAGCATTTCTGCCTATCATTCTAGGAGCTGTGTTGAGCGGATTATTAAAAAAAATTTTATGATCAATTATTTTAATTAAAAAAAATGGATAATACTAAGAAAATGATTCTCATTGAACAAGATGTTATTGATAGACTTAAATCAAGAGACACAACGCCTGAAAGTAATTTATCTAGATTAGATAAAGAAATGCAAAATATATTAAGTAGTAAAATGGACGATCGCGAAAAATGGTCACTGTACATGCAAATCTTACAAAGATATCTCCATTTCGCTAATGAAAATCGAAAACCAATAAAACTACCCGTGACCGTTGAAGGTGAGCATAAATATTCAGAAGATTTGACTCCTCATAAAAAGACAATTAAAGACGAGGACGCACCAGTTAACGAAAACTCCGTACATGATAAGGACGCACGAGATGTATCAAATGAAACATTGTATACACCTATTTACATAAATAAATTCATTCCAAAGACGTATCGGAGAAGAAGTGAATTATTATTGGACACTATTCTCAATCATAAAGATAAAATTAGTTGGAACGAGGAGGGGTTGGTGTTCATCGATAATGAAGTTGTAGACGACAGCAACATTGTTGATCTCGTGAATTATACTCTTAGGCCTTTAAAGCGCCCGAAACCTAATGGATGGAAAAAGTTTACAGAAACTATTAAAGATATAAGGGTTCCTCTCACTTGTATTGGTAATCCGCAAACTCTTGAGTATATTAATAATCTTTCTCTGAAAGGACAACAACATCTAACACCAAGTGATGATAGTAATCCAAAAATCAAAACATCATATAAACTGAGAAAGAGAAAAGACATTTGGGAAAGATGGAATCCGTACTAGACATTAAAGATATATATTACGACGTATCGAATCCAGCGGGATACAGCAGTGTTGACAAGTTAACTCGAGCGTTAAAAGGTAAAATGAACAAAAAACAAGTAAAGGACTGGTTGCAATCCCAGGAAACTTATACACTACATAAACCGGTACATAGAAAATTTCAACGAAATAGATACATATTGTCAAATTTTAATGAACTGTGGCAAGCTGATTTGAGTGATATGCGGACTTATTCTCAATATAATGATGGTTTTAAATA
The DNA here is from genome assembly GCA_029227775.1 of Morpho helenor. NCBI lineage: Eukaryota > Metazoa > Arthropoda > Insecta > Lepidoptera > Nymphalidae > Morpho > Morpho helenor. The sequence goes on from JARGCU010000025.1 coordinate 14,062,870, forward strand.
TATACTTTGTGTTATTGATGTTTTTAGTAAATACGCTTTCGCTAGACCGTTAAAAAAGAAAAATTCAGAAAGTATAAAGGAAGCGTTTGAAAGTATATTTACTGAAGCTAACGCGACCCCCACACACATACAATCGGATAAAGGAACAGAGTTCGTATCAAAGGATGTTGCACAATATTTTAAAACTAAAAATGTAAACTACTATACTACAAATAACCCAGATATTAAAGCTAGTATTGTCGAGAGATTTCAACGAACTCTAAAAACTAAAATGTGGCGTTATTTTACACATAAAAATACATACACTTATATTGATATTTTGGATGATTTGCTTTATTCTTATAACCATAGTTTTCATTCAAGCATTAAGATGTGTCCATTTGAAGTTAGTTCTAGTAACATCATGAACGTTTGGAATAATTTATATGAGAATAAAAAATATAGATTGGATGTTATACAAAAAAATAAGTTTGAAGTTGGTGATCACGTAAGAATAACTAGACATAAGCATATTTTTCAAAAAGGCTATGAAACTAATTGGAGTGATGAAATTTTTATCATAACAGCTATAAAAAATAACATGCCTAAAGTAGTCTATACACTCAAAGATCTTCAGCATGAGCCCATTATAGGAACATTTTACGAGAATGAATTACAAAAAGTAATTTATAACCCCACTACTCATTATAAAATAGATAAAATACTGCGTTCTCGTAACTCAGGAAACAGAAAAGAGGTTCTTGTTAAGTGGAGAGGTTATCCCAACAAGTTTAATAGTTGGATCTCTGTATCAGAACTTGAAAAAATATGAGAGAAGACAGCTTTTATCTCACTTTGCTAAGTAACAGTTCCATGACATACTTTGCTGAAAACACTACAGCAAATTTTTTTACCAAGTTACCAAAGACTATGAAATTAGAAGGCGAATGGGAAGTCGCTATTGTGGAATTTCATTACCCATGTAGTATGTTTAATCTGGAAGAAAATGAAAATATTATTTACATCACGTCTAAAGGCGATAAATCGCAGTTATTCACGCATCTGGAATACATGACACCAACCAACTATATTAGTGTGGATCAATTCGTTATCGATTTTAATGAAAAATTAAAGGATAAAGTTAAGCTTAGATATGATACATTATCGAAACTCGTTACAGTGAGTAGTTGGGCAATCGACGTTACATCTGTGGTATGTAGTCCTAGACTGAGTGTGCCGTTAGGCTTTGCACCATTTACTAATTTAATAAAACATAACTTCGGAAAATATCCCGCGAATCTAAACTTGGGTCTACCTTCACAACTTTTAATATATTGTGATATAGTAGAACCACAAGTAGTGGGTGATGTCATGACACCTTTATTGAGAATTGTTTCGTTGGATCCCACCAAATATGTATATGGCGCTTCTAAAATAAATATCTTTTCGTCCCCTCATTATGTACCTGTTATGCGCAGGGAATTTGACGTTATAGAAATAGATATAAGAACAAGTACAGGTCAAAGAGTACCATTCCAGTTTGGAACTACGTGTATAAAGGTACATTTTAAAAAAGTCAAGTGAAAATATCAATTATGTCTTGTCCATATTTACATTATTATACTCATCAAGCTGGTTCTGGTATGGGGGTAATTTACAAAGGTGCACCACATCAGCGAGGTCATGGTATAGGGAGCTTTTTGGGGGGTTTGTTCCGATCGGTTCTTCCACTTTTAAAAAATGGTGCGAGATTTGTAGGCAAAGAAGCTTTAAATGCAGGTGTAGGTCTTCTATCTGACATGTTAAATGTTCAACCAATGGGTGAATCTGTCAAATCACGCTTGAAAACGGCAACTTCAAATTTGAAAAGGAAAGCTGATGAAAAAATAGATTCAGTAATGTCTGGATCCGGATATAAAATAAGAAAGCTAAAAAGGAAGATCATCACTTCTAAAAAACCTTCCAAACGGAACGGTACTAAAAGAAATAAACGACAAAATATTCAAGATATATTTTCTTAAATTACTTCTTGTAATTCAAAAATGGCGTTTTTACATCATCATTCCTGTGAATGCGTAAAATCAGAGTTGGATTTATTTGCTCTACCATCTACGCAAACGAGTATTGAGAGTGGTCAATGGATACATTACAATCCCATTTCATCATTGACTGACGATGGACCGATTGAGTTTTTAGTACCGGGCAATGGAGACGATTACATTGACTTGTCCCACACTTTACTTCATATAAAAGCTAAAATACAGAATGGTGATTCAAGCAAACTTTTAGCAGGAATTCATGTCGCTCCAGTTAATAATTGGTTGCATTCTCTTTTTAGTCAGTGTGATATTTATCTTAATCAAAAGTTAGTGTCTCCTCCAAATAATACCTATGGATATCGCGCATACATTGAAACGTTACTCAATTATGGAAAAGCTGCTAAGGAAAGCCATCTTACTTGTGGACTTTGGTACAAAGACACTGCTTCGAGCATGGATTCATGTGATGTTTCAAATCGAGGATACGTTCAAAGAGAAGAACTGGCAAAGGAAAGTCACACTATTGAAATGATAGGTCACATACATGCTGATATTTTCAATCAAGATAAGTTTTTAATCAATGGTGTTGAAATGCGCTTAAAACTAGTTCGTTCAAAAGATACTTTTAATTTAATGTGTTCATCTGTAGATAAAAAATTCAAAGTCCATATTTCAAGTGCTAGTCTCATTATGCGTAAAGTTCGTATCAATCCTTCAGTATTAATTGCTCATGAAAAAGTATTAGCAACCACTCCTGCAAAATATCCAGTTACGCGTGCCGAGGTTAAGGTTTTGACTATCCCATCAGGAATCCAGGGTAAAATGCTCGACAATGTATTTTTAGGTCAAATACCTAAAAGATGTATTGTTGGGTTCGTTAGTAATGCTGCATTTAATGGTGCTCTTAATGTGAATCCGTTTAATTTTGGTAACTATGGTCTCAACTTATTTGGTTTGTATGTCGACGGTCAATCTATACCATCGAAAACGTTGGTTCCATCTTTTCATGATAATACATATATAAGTGCATATCATACCTTGTTTTCGGGAACGGGAATTCATTTCCTGAACGAAGGAAACGATATTTCCAAGGCAGAGTACAGTCATGGTTATTGCTTGTATGCATTTGATTTAACTCCAGATCTATCCGCTAACTCAAACTCTCATTGGAATCTTATAAAGCGGGGTAGTGTAAGGTTTGAAGTTCGATTCGATAAAGCTCTAACTACAACACTTAATTGCATTGTGTATGCAGAGTTTGATAATGTAATTGAAGTCAATAAAAATCGAGAAGTCAGCTTAGATTATAATAGTTAAGATAAATATAAGTGGAGATTTCTAATGTTTAAGTCATTCTTTGTTAGGTCATGCTATTACAAAGATATGGATACAAAAGAGATAGAAAATTATTTAAAACAAATAGATAAAAATATTGAGTTCAATGTGTTTGCGGCGAATCAAATGCCTGTGTATTTTACTAAGCCAGTATATCTCATTTCAAATTTAGATCCTGATACAAGACCGGGATCACATTGGGTTGCTATATATGTAGATATTTACGGATTTGGAGAATATTTTGATTCGTTTGGCCGTAAACCAGAAGGATATCATGAAATGTTTTTAAAAACCAACTGTAAAAAGTGGATTTCTAATAATAAAATACTTCAAAATTATTTCAGTGCGCAATGTGGACTCTATTGTTTAGTTTATATTTATTTTAAGTATAATCATGTTTCAATGTCTAACTTTATTGATTTTTTTTCTAATGACACTGTAACAAACGATAAACTTGTACAACAAATGTTTATTTCTTTATTTAAAACTTGAATAAACAATAACTATTTGAAATGAGGTTGTTTTATTTATTTCAATTATCTATTAAATTCTAAGCGTAATAAATAAAAACTTAATATAAATTTAAAGAAATTTATTACAAAAAATTAAAGTAAAAGAACATATTTGACTTAAAATTATAACACAATTATTATTTAATCTCCCATCGATTCCCAATCTATCTCCAGAGTATTCGATAGATTCTCCTGAAGAATCACGAATGGAATTGGGACTTCGTAATCTCTGTAGTCAGACATATGGAATGAATCAGGGCTATATAAACTTGGACTTGGAGACAGGATCACTAGTTCATCCGTTTCGTCTTCTTCAAATAATGGTTGAGACATTGGTTGGTACTCAACCATGTACTCGAAGTTTAATGGAGCTATTGGATTGGAATAACCCCTTTTAATTTGGTCCTCCACGTCCTCACATATTAACACTAATTGTTCTTCAATATCACTCTCTTCGTTCTTATCCAGGACACGACACATATCATTTTCTAATTCAATTTCTTCACATATCGCGACCATTTCTTCGTCGTATACAGAGTTGTCAAGCTCAGCCATTGTGTTTCGTTGTGCTTAGTATGAACGCTTGTAGCGAATGACTGATCTCTTTATAATTTGTTTGCGAGGCGAGAGCGGCAGTGGGGGTTGTATTTTTTTAAAAGGTTTTTGTAAGTAAAGTTATATTATGGGTTTGATTTGTGATGAGTTAGAGAAAGTTCTATTGTTTCTTACTGTCTCTATCAATGAAATATTTTTTACAGTCTTCCTTGCAGGCGATCTGCTTTGTAATGTTGTATATTATATCTCGTGTGTTCTGATAATGTTTATCAGTATTGGATTGTATGTAGTACTTTAATCGCAAGTCTGCATGTTTCCAATAGTCTACAGGCGAAACCTCTTTCAGATTCTTCATGTCATAAATTTCTATTTTCATGAGGTATGAAGCATTCGCTCCGTCATTATCATTGGAAGAAATAAATGATACACCTCCATCACACGCTTGAGCCACACATGAAGACGGAATGGTTTTTTTCTTTTTCTTAGGCTTTTCAAAGAATATGTCGATATTGTTACCAGCTCTTTTCGTTGCGATTTTTTTATTTTTCAATATGCAAGAATTGCTTGCATTTTCGTCATCGCTTAAGTTAATAGGATAATAATAGTTTTTTACATTGAATTCATCGAGATTCGGTGAGATCTGAAAAAAAAAATAGAAATAAGTAAATATAATCACTAGTGTCATCAAAATTATTCATATACAGTAAGAACCTTTATTATTATTAAAATCTAATACATTAATATTATTTTTATTGCAGAATGAATCTATAGATTTTTGTGACCGTTATAGGTTAGGTTAGGTTAGAAACATAAGATTTTAATTATAAAAAATATTAATCTTGGTCTTATTAATTTAACTTTACTAGTAACAAAGATATCGTTGTAACACGTATTCTTGTCACTTGGTCAACAGGGATTAAAATTTAATACGAATATTCATATATATCATGAAATTATACTATATAAGTACGTAATCTTACCTCCATGATTAATAATTGCCTAGTTACTGCCTTCACTTGAACACTACGTCAGCCTGGATACTAGCCGCGTGGTATTAAAATATCTTGTGATATACATGATGCATGTGATCCTTTTATATCTGCTTTTTGAGATCGTGTCTGAACGTGTCGCCACAAAATACAACGTTTAGGTTGGATAAAAGGATATTATAAAAAAGGAGCGGATGTTCGATGCCCATTATTTCCATTGATTTATTAAGGTCTATTATAATAAATTATGATATACATGATGCCATGTGATCCTTTTACATCTGCTTTTTGCGAGATCGTGTCTAAACTTGTCGCCACAGAATACAACGTTTAGGCTGGATAAAAGAATATTATAAGGAAGAGGGCGAATGGTCGATGCCCATTATTTCCATTGATTTATTAGGGTCTATTATAATAAATTACTACGACCCTGTCTAATTTAAAATATTATTTTATGAGACACTTTCTTTGAAATAGCAGCAAAAAGTCAAAGCGTTTCTTCGAAAAAATAAAACTTTTGAGTTATTTGTACGAGACTTTTTTTTTTATTTACATTTTCATATTGAATTTATATCTGACACACATCCAATTCAATTATTATCAGTTTGATATCAAATTAATGATAAAAACAAAATTGAACGATTAATGTTATTTATTAAGAAAAATCTTAGATTGGAAACCTAATCAAGTTTGATAAAACCAAGCCAATGTGCCAGAATCGGCCATTAAATATCAGACATTCATACTGTAATGAGAATTCAGTTAATTTGATTAATTAATCAAGGAAAGGAAAGTCGTGGATCAAATGGAAAATCCAATTGGTCAAGGAGTCCGCTAAGTTAATCTAATAAAATACGAGAAAAAACGATTCATTACGAGGGTAAGTAAGGAAATTCCTTTTGCAACCCAGGATCCAATTGGAAAATCCGAAGAGACCTCCGACGGTCAATTGGAATTTAGTCTGATTGGAATCTGCTTTGGCGAGCTTTTTTTAGAATCCGCTAAGTTAGCCTATTTCAAGGTGCTGGGAGTGAGTTAGAACCGGCTATTCCCTACTACTTATGCATTATCAGGGCGTCACAATTCCATAAATTATATAATACAAAAGTAAACATTACAGTTCGCACTAATAGAGAATTAAAAAAGATTTAAACATTTCAACTCTAAATACTTCTTGACAATTAATGAAGAACTTTAATACAAAACAGAAGAAGCATTCTTCGAACGATTTCATAAAATGAATTTATTAAATGTCTGGCTATCATCTTTTAGTCAGAGTTAAAATTGAATGTAATAAATGAGGCGCGAGTATAATATGGAAGACGAACATTTTGTCGAAAATTATAGCCAGTTTCAAGAAATTTTCAGATATTAGGCGTTAAATAAGAATAAAATTTAATAACATCTTATAACAGTAAAATTCTACGTGCTATATCTTTGTGTAATTATTTTCTGAAAACGACCCAAATTTAATATTTAATAAATTTTGGGATAAAGTATTGCTCGAAATATGACTGTCGAAAAATATAATTTATTTTCATAAGGATGGGGAAAGTGTGAGTTATATGAAAGTGTATATAGCCGTTCTTTGAGGAGCTCCATACAAACATAACAACATGCACTTATCACCACAACCACACTATATCAACACTTCATACATTAACTAACGCAATATTGTATAATCATTTTACCCTGTTACCGAAGCATCATCGGGAGATAGATTTCACGTCAATTACGCAATCGTCGGTCGTGCACATACACACAATAACACGCACTTCCGCACACACCGACCCACACAAACACACATAACATAATGATGTACCAGTAACTTTCACTCAAATGGCTTTTAATTCAATATATTTATATTAAACTCAATTCAATTCTCAACTCAGTTATCATAACTTTGTTTTGTTATTTTGATATATTTTCGCGTGGTCTTGAGCTAGTGGAATATGTTACAGAATCTTTAATATTTAGGTGAGTTAATCTAGTATATATATAATTTTCTGAATTTTGGAAACGGCTCCAACGATTTACATGAAATTCAGCATTCAAATAATGTAGGAGTTTTAGGGGGAAAAATTCGATCTAGCTAGGTTTTATTTAAAAAAAAAAGGTGGTTTATCCCTCTTTTCGGGCACTGAAAACAATTGCTACAATTTTATGAGAAAGCAAAGGATAACTACGCTGTCAATTGTAAAATCATGATAGCTCAATTGGTTAACGCGTGATCTCAAATTCTGTACATAAGGAGAATTTTTTTATTGCATTTTTTTATTTCATAAAAATTAAATTTATATATTTAATAAGCAAGGGGTGGTTGCCCAGGTATTATATAATAATATTATGATATAAATTTTTAAATAAAAGACGAGCGGTTAAAAGCGGTATTGTTGAGGTATGAGCTCAGGATATCTTCCAGACAACCTTGAGATTATATTACCATTTGAAATCGAAAATAGCGAAATAGAGCTTTAAGATGTACAAAACCTGATATTCCTATTGCTGTAAAGTGAACTACAACACTGTACTTTTTTAATAAACAATATTAACAAATATCATTGCCGGCAAAAAGTAGTATTGTTACATCTCAACATCAAGTACATGGTTTTTTTAAAAAATGTTCATGGAGAATCCAGTTGCATTTTTTGCTTCTTGCAAAAAAAAAATTGCTGTTTTTTTACTGGGAGAGGAAAACTGTCTTACACTTTCTACTTATCTATGTATTTTTTTCTTGTTCTTACTTAAATATGCGATGTTCAAATTTGGTACAAAGAAATGCCCTCTGCATATCTTGTACATTAGTTTGAATATTAAAAGAAATATAATATTTACAGTCACGCACGTCAAAATTACTGTTAATAGCTCATTCTTTATTTAAAATCTCAGTGATATAAATCTTAGTATTTTAAGACCAGTCCAACAATAATTAGGTGAAAACATAAAAATATGAGCCATATGAACTATACTATGATAAATTTTTCTAATGTACGGTTTTTCTTCCTTTCAATTAAACAAGTTAAAATAAAATAAATACTTAAGGCACTAATAGGTAAGATGGACTCGCCTGTGCTCCATCACTTTACTAAGGTGCTTGTGAGGCAGTTCTAAGTCCATTCAACCATTCTATATGTAATTGTTTTTTTCATTGTAATTTTGATTTTAATTTTTATAATTTTATTTTTGCGTGTAAATTTTTATTGGGCCATAGATCTTCAAATAATAAATTTATTCTTATTAAAACCTTTTTCTTTCTTTTCAAAGCTATCATTTAGTGAATAGACCCTACAATATTCATTCTAAAGAAACGTCGTTGAATAGGAAACGTTGAACCCTCGAGGCCCCAAGAGATATAATGTAAATTGCAAGATTAACTTTACTGCGTTACATACCCTGCAGCTTTAGTTAGTCTCGAGGTAATATCATAAGAGAAGATTTGCCCTATTTGTGGGAAATGTAATGGAGGCCTGTGAGATTAAGCGAGGAATGGAATTTCTATTTAAAGTTAGCGATGTACATATTCAAGTAAAATTATGTTTGTATCTATTTGTACTAAAATGTTCATAATATAAGTTAAAACTTAATCTTTCAAGAAGTTTATATAATAAATAAACTGGTAGAAGAGATCTCTATGTAGTTATTAGACCACCAGATTGTAGAACTACCTCTTATCTAGTATATTTCTCTTTTTTTGTGTTTTTATATAAATCGATCCCAGGTTTTGAACTTTTTGGTTAGCGCGTTACTATTAAGTTATCATAGCTTTGCATTTGACAGCTCAAATATCGATTGCTTACTGTTCGTCTTATATACACACATATATATATGTGTGTGTGTGTGTGTATACATACATACGAGTTTCTCATTTAAATATAAAAAATATGGACATTGACACACATGTATAACTTTAAATATATATATAATTTTATATATAATACATACTTAAATAAGACTGTAGACTCGAAGAACCAACAAATTGTTTATATAAAATGTTTAAAATGCGGAAATCGAACTCGCGACCCGCGATGATGAAGGCAGGTTTACTGCCAACTGTGTGACACGTTGTCTACAACAAAAGCTTAAATATAATAAATAAATATTTGTAAACAGATTTTTCTTTGCATTATGGTTGATATCGATTTGTTGATGTGATACACGCAAATACAAGTAAACGAACAAACGAAAATACCAGTTCTAAGAAAACTAGTAAACATTTAAACATATCATTTGTATTACTTCAAAGTTACCCCTTTACTTAACATTAAAATTATTTTAGTACAAAAACTGATTATTCAAATATTATTTGTAAACTGAGTAGTTATTTTGTGGTCCAATTTAAAGGTTTGATCGAACAACCCTTTGTAACATAAAATTTCATCTCGTAAATGTAAACTTAAATTAGTCTCGGAATACCGCCGCAGGGAGATTTACTTGACGATCTGGAATTTAACAAGTTCACAACTTCATGCTCAGTGTGAACTTTTCGAAGAAACGCAATTTAGAAGTAGGGTGTAATTGATTATGGCCTATTCATCATTTTGTTTGGTAATACTTTTGTCAAGTAACAATTGCGTCAAGTTTTATAATAAGCTTTACGAATACATTCTGTTATTTATAGAATGAGGAGTTACCGCCGTGTGGTATCCGGCTGAGTAGAATAGACCAACCATTTCTTACCGAGGTGTCGTAAAAGGCGATTAAGGTAAGCTGACGTCAGGCAGGCGGCGGGACGTAAAATAGGTAGCTTAATCATATGACAACATGTTTGTAACATGTTGTGCCGACCCTACTTAGAGTGGGATAAAGGCAGGAGGATGATGATATAATTAGGAGTTACTTTGCGAAGGTCCATAGTACAAATGTAATCAAAATATTTTGCTATAATCCGGAATAAAAGAAAATATATGTAATACGAAATGTAGAGTGTACTATCCATTCTCCTATCTGATAAATGAAGAATTGCTAAAAACTCATGCACACTAATCGAAGCAACATAAGGAGACTCCACGACAAAATTTCAACAAAATTTCAATCATATAAGACAAAATCGCAAAAAAACGATTTTGCCGTGTAAGTCTAAAAGTTCGTGTTTAAGAAATTTTATATAAAAACAAAAAAAAATGTTCAAATAAACTGTTGATTAAATTAATGTCATATAATGCGAATAAGTCGCATAGTTTATTAACACGAGTATTTCTTGTCCTTTCAAAGAAATCCAACTACAGTTCGTAGCGAAAAGCCTAAAGTCTTAGGTAAATATCCAAACTTCAGAATAGTATAATCCACTGTTCAGGTTTTGTCTTTGTAAATAAAAGAAAATAAGTTCTATGCAAACAGGTAGAAATAAAAATTAGCTTTAGTAGAGTAAATACAACGTGAATATATTGTGTTGGATTCAAAGCTTATACTGAACTTTATATATCAACATTAAAAGCTTTTATGGAAGTGAAATGAATGGGAGCGTGATACCACATACGATTCATGGCTTTTAAATGCCTGAATAGAGTGGCGGTGAGAGCTCCGTAATATTTGATCTATATATTTTCTACGTAGCGTTACCACTTATCAATAGAAAGCATGTTTTATAAATCCCACATAAATCTTCTCGAGCCCATTTTATCTCACATTGAAGGTTTGAACGTGTATACTTTTGATAGGAGAAGAAAACGTTCGAAACGGTGTGCTATATGTTTAGTCTCTTAAATTTTGTAGTACTGAGTAACCAAGCGTTGCTCGGTAATTTTATCTGTACTTATTATAAAACAACGTCTCCAGAAGCTGTCTATGTGTATGTGATCGATTTTCCCAAAATCTACTTAACGGATGTTTGTAAGGTTTTTACTAAAAGATAGTGCAATTCTTCCGGAAGGTTTAGGTTAATAGCACATTACCATTTTATCTAAGTTATGTTGAAGAGGTAGCACGATTGTAAAAAGCTCGTCTGCTGGGAGACGCGTGCGCCGCATATACCAGGAGAGATACACGAAAGTAATGTACTAGAGAATTGTAGATCTACAAAAATACTACAAAAAAGTCCTCGACAGCATGTCTCTATCTCTTACGGTTAACTCACAATAACTTTTATGTTCAAATTTCAACTCAGGAATAATTTTGAGATCGTCACGCTGGCAAAGCTGCTGCCACAGCTAGATATAAATATATAAAATATTAAAAAAGAAAAAAATGCAATTAAAAAAAGAAAGAGCCGAAGAAAGAGAAGAGAGAACATGTATGAGGGATTCAAACCTGGGAATATTCTTATATGTAGGCCATAGGTTAAGGGCGACTTCCGACGGCATGGTGAATAATTACAGTCATAGCTCTCCAGTACTCGACGTAGTAAGCCGTGGTCCGGCATCAAAAGAGAAACCCTTAGGGCGACTTTACCCGACGCCAGAAAAGCTACTCTGTTCTCCGTATTTCATAATCTTACCAATGCTTCTGCAATCGCCCGTCATAGAGTCAGTTCGAATAATGTATATACTCGGATGAAAACTGTTAGTACACTACATTAAGCATTACATATATGTACTACTTGATTTATCGCGGATTAAAGCAAAATAATAATATAATTACTTTTGTTTTAAGGACGAGAAGGCCATTTGATAAAAGACACTTATTTACTCGGGCTTAGACGAAACTATCTTAGTATAGAAAAAGAGACAATCACATTCAGCTTCGCGGTTTTGGATTTGAAGGATAAAAGACTAAGCGTTTGTACGAAAGTAGATATTAAGTGGCATTATAAGTCATCAGCAAAGACATTAAAGACCCGTTGAAGTTATTACAGCACATTAATTCCACGACACGAATCGGGTCCTTCATTTATCAAACAGCCAGTAATTCTTAAAGTTTCTTCTAATTTATTTACCAATTTCTCAAGCTGATGGGGTCTATGATGTTCTTTAATTATGATGGAAAATCTTCTGGTCATATTTTTTTAAGAAAACTTGATTATCATTTTTGTTATTCACTATTTTAAACAAGAAGTTGAATTTTATGTTTTATAGTCTTTTCTGACTTCAAATATTTTATAGAATCAGACCTTACTTTGCGGAGATCCATACTACAAAAGTAATAATAGAACAATAGAACAAAAGTAGTAAAGTAGAACTAAAGTAATAATAGAATATACAATTATTTTGCTATAAAAAGCAAAGCTTTGAGATTTTGTCGTGGAGACTATCTTCTGATGATGCTTCGGTTGCGGGCGAAACGATTGTTGAGTTTGTGATATAGTGTATAGTGCTTATGTATTGTGGTGGCGGTTTGTGTTTTTACGAATCCCGCATGTATCCTGCAGGTATGAAAAAGGATAGCCCATCCTATTTTCTATTTTACTTCATCATTTAAATAATTTTATTATTACTTTTGTGTTTTCCGACTTCATTTAACTTCATTTATAGGGCTTCATTGAAGTAAAAACTTTATGGAATGGCTTTTTATGTTACACTCTTGTTACCTTACAAAATATGACATGTTAAAACATCCAAACAATGTAAATTAAGCGCGTAAATGGTTAATTTTTGACACGGTATTTACTCTATGGTAAAAGAGCACACGCAAAGCCCCAAAGGCCACAGGTTATTTACCCGTTGGAGGCAGGTAACTGACGTTGTTGAATATATTAGAAGGTTGAATATTAAATTAAAGAATAAAACATATAACAATTCTATAGTTATATAGAATTGTGTACCTTTATTTTTGTCTAAGGCAGCGTCAAATCAATAAGAGAAATCGAGAAATATAAAATTATTTGTTTCTTTATAGCGTTATAGGGACATTGAAAGGATGAGTGTAGAAAGCTTGAAAAAAATTGTGTACTTTCTACACAGCTTTGTTAGTCAGTTAGATTTAAAGATAAATAGATATAAACGTGACGTCATCATATTCAATTATTTCTATTCTACATATATAAATATTTTTAAATTTTATTAATTAATTATTTTTTTCTGTATGTCTCTTATAAACTCCGAAAATTCAAACTCCAAATGTTCAGAGTGTCTAAATTGATCCAGCAATAGATTCTGTAAGGTTTGGTCAAGACCGGAGCATTTTTTAAACTCTTAAGTTCACTTTCGAGGGGAATCCGAAAGCCTAAGCCACAGCAACTCGTGGCCGGAAAGCTAGTATTTCATAATTCTGATTGATTCTTCTCGACAGGATTCAATGCGTGTGACAATTGAAAAATGTGTTTAGATAGTGTTTAGATAAATTTGGCAAACTCCTTTGGGAAAAGCCATACTTTCAAGTGATTGCGAAGTGGTGAAGATTTTGCTACGATAAAACTTATAGAAATCACAGACATCGGAACGACCGCGAAACTTTTTAAAATAAATAAATGTACATAGTAACTACATACCATATATCGTTATGTTCATCAGGTGAAATTATGTAATTATATATTTTAACTCTACGACAAGTTCCTAACAACAAATTATACAAAAACATCCTCATTATAATTGTATTATTCACTGCTCTCAAAATGACCGCAGAATGTTGAAAAGGCTTTCAAAGTAAAGAGAAATTAGCTGTTAAACATCTGCGGCTACCCTCGTTGGACTTAAATGAATTAAGTTGTAACAATTTAATTTCATTAATTTGTTACTGAAATTTCGAGCAGCCATAATCATAATTGTAGTGAAATATGAAATTTAATATAATTAATTGTTGAAGTTTATCTTGATTTAAAAATATATTTAAAGATTCCTCTATTCGTAGAATTTATCTTACTAAGGAAAAGGTGATGACATACCTCTTCATCATCCTCCTGCCCGTATCCCACTCTAAGTGGGATCGGTACAACATATTACAAACATGTTGTCACATGATTTGACTACGTATTTTACGACCGACCGCCTGTCTTACGTCAACTTACTTTAGTCGTATTTTGCGACACCTCGGTAAGAAAGAGTGTTCTATTTTAATCAACCGGATATCATACAGTGGGTCAAGTTACCTTAGTCGCCTTTTACGACACCTCGGTAAGAAATGAGGGTGGTCTATTCAACGCAGCCGGATAACACACGGCGGGTCGACTTACCTTAATCGCCTTTTACGACAACTCGGTAAGAGATGAGGGTGTTTTGTTATACGTGCGGTGACTGCTTCCTATACTTAGCATTATATAGATTTTGTCAACAAACGGCTAGAAAAATAATACTATTATAACTATTGTAGACATACGCCTTTGACATCTGAGATATCGCTATAAGAATTAATTCAAACACTAAAGATAGCCATACGTATGTACAAATGATATAAACGTTGATTGATTGTTAAAATTGTTCTATGTATAATAATTATGTATATGATATGCACAAACAGAAATCCCGCGTCTCATTCTAATACGTAAAACATAAACGGATTCTGTATTTTGCATACCAACGATATCATTAAGAATTTGATCCTACATTTCAATTTTAGCAAATATTCCAAAATCCCCTTTTGCGAGATTACCTTTGAGTAACTTAAGCCCCAGAGAATGTAACATGATAAACGTAATGATAGTAATTTACGTGCCTCCAATTACTGAGGATTCTTAACGACTCGCAACTCTTTGTTGCCTGATATTGAACAATAGCTATTACGATTTGAAAGTTAAAATTGCTTCTCTTAAAGGCAAATTTTCTTAAATAATATTTCTTTTGTTCTGTTTTTAGTTAATGTTTATTTATTATAATATAGCTTTTACCCCTGACTGCGTTCGCGTAAACCGTAGTCCTAAAGAGTAGTTTCTGTACCTCTCCAACCCTGCAAATATCTCCATCACATAAATGTGACCGGTCCGGTTATTAAATTGCAATTACCATTGCACTGATTCTGATACTCGAAACGTAAACATTTATTCGGTTTCCTTCATTACTGCTAAATAGCAAAGACATTTCATTTATACTGAAAAAATTGTAGCAAAACCATGTAGCAGTACACACACTCACTACGACAATCTCTACGATTGTTTCGCCATGCATCGCAACGCCTAAGAAAGCAGTCTTATATACAAATATTTCAACCCCCACTATTGATTTCTCCTCCACACACCTGTAGCAAACCGGAATTTAAGTAAATTATCATCCATTTAGTATCCCATGGCTAACACTTTTTCTTGTCAGGAGGATATATTAAGGATATTAAACGAATGGTAGTAATCAAGAGAGGGGCATTAAAGATAGAACAACCAACAAAACTTTAATGTGTGGTTAATCTGGCTGAAATATACCGCCTAAATAATAAGGTAATACGCGCAAATAACACTAGGTAAAGTTTAAATTGCTGTTGTTCGTTGTACGTGTGCCTAATATAATTACTTCTTCATTATAAAGAGTCGTGTATGAACTCGGCTCTAAAGACAATTACGTCAGCGTTGTAAATTTTACATATTACTAGCCGGCCACGTGATGCTGTGGCTCAGTCTAGTTTCGAATTCCCCTCGAAACAGAACTCAACAGCTAAAAAAATGCTCCTATCTTCACCAAACTTTACTTTACGTTGGGTCTTTGTAAAGATTGTCTGAAAATTTTACAAAATTCAGTTCAGCTGTATCGGAGTCTATAAACAGACAAACATTGTTTTTATATTTACGTTTTATAACATAATCCTAAAAAAATTATAAAAATGATGAATGATGTTGTGCCGACCCCACTTAGAGTGGGTTATCCCATTCTTAATGGAGCTAAGTTTAACAAGTCGGCACAACATGTTGTCACATGATTGGGCTACGTATGTTACGACCGCCCGTATAACTGACGTCAACTTACCTTAGTCGTATTTATCGTTTGGTAAGAAAGAGGCTGGTCTATTGTACTCAGCCCTATACCACACGATGGATCAACTTACCTTAGTCGCCTTTTACGACACCTCAGTAAAAAATGAGGGTGATATATTCTACTCAGCCGGATAGCACGCAGCGAGTCAACTTAGCTTAGTCTTTTTTTTATAACACCTCGGTAATAAATGAGGGTGGTTTATTCTACTCAGCCTGATACCATACGGTATGAACATTCATTTTTATATATAAGATAAAAATTATAATATATTTTCTAGTGCAGCTAAACATAATAAAAATATACACACTATTACTCTACGCCCACTCTCTTAACTCTCTTTTATATTTCTGGTGCAAAAACCCAAGAACTTTTCTCACATCATATATTTCTAGTAAGTTAACAAAAACTCGAGAAGCCGCGCATATCGTTCCAATAACACAAAAAGCATTATATTTTCCATGGTCATATCCCAAGCCCTCTATAAGACATCACCCTAATCGCCGCCGTCGGTGGTCTCACAAATCCCGACATTAATAGACCTTCGCTTTATTCGCTTCGAATTCTAAACCCGTGACTTTCTGTTCTCATAATCATGAAAATTTCAAAATGGCAACCCAATTTTACGTCAGCTACAAAATTTTATCCCGCTATCATAATTCGTTACGTTCGCATTTTGATGTATTTGTATTTTATATCTTATTTTTCGAACTGTGCGTTTTTCCAATAGTATCGACATAGCAAGATTTAATTATTGGTACGATCTGTAGTAATCTTGTGAAGTTTTGTTTACTATTAGGACAACAAAATCGAGTAACCTAGCAATACTGCATTAGCTGCCGGAGTCATGAAACTTCCTTTTTTTCTGCTAGTGGCGTATATACTCTTCGAGTTATGTGTTTTGAATTAATTTGCATTTTCCCTTATATATATCTTCTTGAGGTCATCTGCCCTTCTTCTCATCTACGACGGCTTGTGTCACTAGATTTCTTGGTCCAGGTTAGGCTTTCGGAAGCCTAAGTCCACCAGATTTGTCGAAATACACGCCCCACCTACAGCCAATTTAAGTTTGAATTTCAAACATATGAGAACTGAAATGTTCAGCCATGTCAGCTGCCAAAACTAATACTCAAATGTGCTGAGTGTACCAAGTTTCTAAATCATAGTTAATTCAATGATCGCATAAGCTAAAATTATCACCTTTATTGACGTTCTATTCTGAATATATTCGAAGTATATTCAGTAGGTAAATAATACAACAGATTTTCCGGAGATTTATGTCAGTCATTTATTTATATAAGTGAGCGTTGATATAGTTCAGCGGCAAATTCTTTTTACTACGCTGTTCTGTAATATTTTTGCTTAGTTCTGGTCAAAAATTAAATGCATATTAAATTTACCATTTACACTAAATGTTTAACAGTCACCGCGATGGCTAAACTGTGGGTAACCCAGTAACCCGTACTAGCAAGTCAAGGATTCAAACCCCGGGCGATAAAATCATATATTCTCAATTGATATCCACATTTTCATGCACTTAAAACAATTAAGTACATAGATATCTAGGCACGATAGGCGTGTAGATAGTAGAGATATATCTGTTGAAGACGATAAGCAAGACTTAAATTAGAGTATAATTCACAAGTGGATTTTTATTAATCCATTCGGCGGACTATGAAAAATTGTTTATACAAATACTTATTTAGTTTACAAAATAACTTTAATATTATACAAGACTGATTGTCTTAAATCGTGAATAAATAAGCTTTATTGTAAGCCCTCACCCTCTACAAAGCTTATTCAGATGAGTCTATGCCGCGGAAAGCTATTGAGGATAGTCGCCGAGTAAATTGACGTATCAACAGAGAAACCAAGTTAAGCTAACACGATTTTGCTTGATGGTAAAATCCAGTATTTTTATGGAAATTGTATATTTAAATAAGAATTATTTTTGTAAAAAAATAAAGAGACTTCAATTATAGCTTTATAGATTGATTTCGAAATATTTTCAAAATTTTCCTTAACCTAATATAGCAGAAGATATTTTAAGGCTAAAGCTTATTTTTATTTTGTTATTCAATCGCAGAACCGATACAAAATTTTGATAAAACTTTGACCAAAGATGGATTACCAAATAATAATTATGGCAAAATTTTAGGGTGGGGACTACTTCGATTAATGGGTTTTAATATTTAAATTGTTTTTGTCACATTTTTATCCTTATTATCTCATATGACTCTTTAAGATCAATCAGAGTTAATTTAAAGTATAGTTATGATTATATACGACATTAGACCGTAGGTAATGTCGTATGAACTATTATTATCTGAGGAAGTTAGATCAATCGGTAAACGATTCGGTGTGGTTTATGTGTTCATTGAACCGATTACAGATGGGTGGCCATTAATGGATTGAACTATTACTATAGGCTGTACAGTTGCCTTGCATTTGATACAAGATTTAGCCAGGTTTTGATTTTCAAATTGGTGTCTGTAGGTACATGTATTGAAATCAAATCTCGAAATTGAATTTGAGGTTTGATGTATTGAAATATTAAATGTATAGGCCCCCCACTAAGTTGACAGATAACCTCAAAAAGGTCACGGAGAACCTCTGGATCTAGGGGGCACAAGATCCTGTAGCAAGTCCTTTGAAGAGACGTATGTCCAGTGGACGTCGATAGGTTGAGAATGAGAGAGAGAAAGAAAGAGAGAGTATTAGTCGCCAATTTCATTATACGTTTTAATTTCTATACAGTACAGTTATGAACATCTACTTACCTTCTACTATAACCCTTTGGTAGCACTGCGTGAGAGTTTATTTTTAGTATTAAGAAGGTTAAAGTTCAACAAAATGTAAATGGTAATTTGGATCGTTGAACCGTTTATTCCACAAAGTAGGCGGTGTTATAGAGGGTAGGAGGATTACATTCATCAGCTTATACACTTTCACCGAATATATATAGTCGTAATATAACACTCACGATTTTGTTCAATGTTACAAAGTTATGGGGAGGCGCGTGAATATATTAATAGAAGTTAGTTTATATTTATTTTTATAGCGGTTTCGATTAGAGTAACGTAAGTATTTTTTGGGCACGACTAGGTTGTTAATGTAATCATTATGTTGAATGTCAATCCTTCCGAAGCAGATTGAATATGACTTCCACTGAAATAATTCCATTAGCCTGAAACTATAAAGGCGACGAAAATTACTGCTATAATAATTATTTTTTATTAAAATAAAAAGTAACAGGCTATTTCTTTACTTTTTAATTAATATAAAATGTGTTAATATAAAATGATACCTAGAAGTTAGAGCCTCTTGAGAGGCATACGCTTTTCAGGAAAGAAATCGTGAGGAAACCTATATATCTCTAGAGATTTCTAGGGATGTAACCTACCAATCCGCATTGGAGCAGCTTGGTTCTAAACTGTAACCCTTTTCATTAAAAAATGAAGAGATGGGGCTCATATCCAGCAGTGAGATAGTAGAGGGCCGTAACTTTCCTAAAAGAAAATAAAACCGAAAGCGATACGATTATAAAATTGCGGCCAGCGAAACAAATTAATATGAAACCGAAAGGCGAGGTCAGCTCACTTGTCCGTTTGACAGCAATTAAGGGGACGATATTTGCGGCCGGTGTCTAGTGTCAGTGTGACGGGGCTTAACGAGATATCGGACGAGGTCGTCCTGCCAAACAAAGGAAATCACTTACGTATTACACAAACAGTGTTAAATTACGTTGCTGTATTAAAAGCTTATACGGCTTTAACAATTTCCGGTAGTTAAAATATTTATTATGACGATGATCACGAAGATTTTAGTGTCTTATTAAGTATAATTTCTGACATTCTAGTTCCAAATTGGTGGGGGTTAAACTAATTACTATGCTTGTTTGGGTGAAGCGTGGCTTTAGGATTTTGTTGTGGACTAAATAATAAAATAAATGACTCTACCTCGTGATGATGCTTCGGTTACGGGGCGAAACAATTGTTGGTTTTTTTTAAATGTGTATAGTGCTTGTGTATTGTGCGAGAAGTTGGTAGTGCATGCATTTTTACGATACCTTCATGAATCGTCTAAAACTATAAATTATTTCTGTCGTATTCAACCTTTTAACTAGTAGGAATTATTTAAATATAATAAAAATTATAAATATAACTCCATTTGATTTGACATACCACTAATCTGTGAATACCGTTAGAGCTTATCATATACCTATAATCAAAATATCTTCTCTGCTATTTTAGCACTTACGCCTATGGTTCATTTCAAAACAGGAATCAGCAGTAATTCTTTTGCCATACGCCATCATTTTATTTAAAAAAGTGCCCTAGACATAAACCTGCGAGACATAGCACCTAACTGTAAACTGATGTATTTCACGGACTTTTTATAATTGTAAGACACATGAAAAATCACAATGTCTGAAACCTCTTAATAAATCGCAATGCTTTTAAATATCTTAGTTATCGCGGTGATATAGCTCATGACTAAGGGCCCTGGATGGATTTCAAATTAGTCGGGCAGACCCAATAGAATAAGACGTGAGTATTGCCGCTGGACTACATATACCACTTGCAATTAGATATATAAATGGTACAAGCTATGACCTTGCAATATAATATTAATGGTATAAGAATGGAAGACATCTATGTCCAGCAGCAGTTATAGGTTGGGGAAAAAAAGAAGAAGCTAAACCTAACATATACACGTAGCTACTCCGATTAATATAATTGTGTGTTTAATCGTTTTTAGTATACTAAACTTAAATGCAAAGAGCAAATGAATATGATTAAACCATTTACTTTGTAGTACATTATTGTGTTGTGAAATTTGATGTAGTCTAACTTTATTGTGACTCAAAATTTGCGCAATGTACATTCGAGTCATAAAATTAGATTTACTTCGTATGTAGCTAGCAAAATTGGATTCATAAAATCTCGTAACGTCGTTGACCCAAATGCACCGAAGCCTGGCATATTCGGGGACAAAATTGTTTACTCTAAGCGAATCCATCACGGTGCCTGTTATGATATGATTTAGGATAGCAATAAAATACGACGTTTAATGGTTATATAATTTTATGAGAATTTCCGCAGAATATTGTTGGCAGCAAGTAATTTATATAGTAAAAGTTAGAATGATTTGTTTATATAATTTCATGCTGTAATTTATTAATTTGGTACTAAACAAACTTTTGCTTAGTGTAGTGGGGTCGGCACAACATGTTACAAACATGTCATATGATTTGGCTAGGTATTTTACGATCGGCCGACTGCCTAAAGTCAACTTATCTTAGTAGTAATTTAAGAAGATAAGAAAAGAGGTGAAGAAAGAGGGTGGCCTATTCCAATCAACCGGATACCACACGGTGGTGACCCACGTCTATCAGCTAGTTTTTACGTCTGACGTCAATTTTCCTTAGTCGCCTTTTACGACACCTCGGTGAGAAATGAAGGTGGTCTATTCTACTCAGTCGGATACCACACGGCGAGTCAACTTAACTTAGTCGCCGTTTGCGTCACCTCGGTAAGAAATGAGGGTGGTCTATTCTACTCAGCCGGATACCACACGGCTTGTTAATTAATATCTAACATGAATTAATATTTGCTTAAAACCATAATTTCAAAACGCTAGAGCTATTTTTAATATTTAATTCCAAAATCTCGTAATTACTGTATAAAATGACTGCTTCATGATAAATTTAAGGCCCAATTCGTGTTGTAGAATTAATGTTCTGTAATAAGTCAACGCTGCCTTAATGTCTTTACTGATGACTTATATTGTCACTTAATAACAACTTGACGGAACTCTTAGGCTCTTATATATTACGTCATTGTAGATACCATTGACAAATTGCGGAACTGCTTTATTAATGGCCCGTGATTTCGTGTAAATACGATGGAAATGCAGACTTTAATAACTTGTAAGTAACGAAAGAATAATTTTGAAAAATAAAATACAATTACATAATTTATTGCTTTTCTTTTTCTTTTTCTTCTTAAGGTGGCTTTTATCTGCATCAGTAAAATTTATTTATTTTAATTTTTTTTTCGAACCCAGAGATTTTCTTGGTTTTCTTGTACGTTATTACGTCCATTATAAATATTTTACGGATTAAATTCTAAATAATTGATAGAATTAAGAGTTACTTTGCGGAGGTCTATAATACAAAAATAATGAGAATATTATTTTGCTATAATCCGCGATAAAAGGAAATATATGTAATAACTCTACATATAGCATTACATATATTTCCTTTTATCACGGATTATAGCAAAATAATATTCTCATTACTTTTGATTAAATTCTATTTATTCTATACGGTCTATTCACAGTTAATATTATCAATAAAAGGAAATAATACTAAAAAAAATAATGTAATTTCAGACGTATATGTAAGGTGGTTTATTACACGGTAGACTCTTGTACTAACATTCGTATATTACTAATAACAACGCTCACTTGTCTCACATACCTTAATAAACTGGACGATATCAAAAGAATTACGGTGATGAGAAAATTACTATTGTCTATTTGCCGATAATATAAGAAATAATAGAAATCCTCATTCTCCTTGTTTTCGATAACGTTTAGTCATGATTGGAACTAGTCTATTTAATAAGGTTTGGTAAGATTTCTATTCAGCAAACAAAAGGTTCTAAATTGCCGTTCAGACTTCTATTATATATACACAATCCGTCCTGCTAAGCCATTTGTAATGTGATTTAGCGTTCCAATACAATAATGTATTATTTAATCAATTACAAGACGTGAAATCACTGTAGATTAAGAGTACGATAATGGCAATTTAGATTATGATATATATTTATGATATAAAATTATATGTACAGAGATTCATATAAAGTATCGGCTTATTAATAATCCACTGCTGGGCATAGTCTCCTTTCTTTTTTTACATATAAGGTTTGGAATTACTCGTAAAACTCACGCTGCTCCAATGCGGAATGGTAGGTTACACATCATCATTCTCCTGCCCTTATT
Source organism: Morpho helenor (assembly GCA_029227775.1). Classification (NCBI taxonomy): domain Eukaryota; kingdom Metazoa; phylum Arthropoda; class Insecta; order Lepidoptera; family Nymphalidae; genus Morpho; species Morpho helenor. The sequence continues at coordinate 14,086,053 of JARGCU010000025.1, forward strand.
CCACTTTAAGTGGGGTCGGCACAACATATTTGAAACATGTTGTTTAGTGTTTTGGCTAGTTTTTTTACGATCAGCCGCCTGTCTGACGTCAACTTACCTTAGTCGCCTTTTACGACACCTCGGTAAGAACTGAAGTTAATCTATTCTATTGAGCTGGGTACCACGCGACAGGGCAACTTACCTTAGTCGCCTTTATGTGCAGGTTTCCTGATGATATTTTCCTTCACTAAAAATCGTGTGATGAGTCGAAATTATTAATAAAAGACATCAATTTTAATAGAAAAACTGCCACGAGTTTGAACGCGTGACCCTGTTGAGAGAGTGCACGGTTTCAACACTGGGCTATCACAGCTCAACATAGTGATATTTTATTGATAGAATACTACTTTTTTGAAAAAGATTTTTATAACTTAAGCTACATCTGAAAACAAGGACACGCAGCTTTCTGAACATAAAATTAAACGACACACGCAATTTTCAGATTGCAAAAGTGTATAACCCAATCGATTCCATCGTATTTTTGTATTCGGTTCAAAACGATGGGATGAAGCGAAAAAATAAATGTAACCTCAAATCCCGATCAAGCTAAATGTGATGTAGGTTTTAACAACGTAACGTATACGTATAAATAGAAAGCGGTTAGGGTTATTTTAGGTGTAATCGAAATTCACGAATTATCTAAAATATATTTTCAAGTAAAAATTTAGACTAAGGTAACGTACATGTGCTCTAGATGTTATAACTAAAAGTAAATTCTCAAGGATTTATTTTCGACAGACGCTTAAGGCATCATTCAACCCTTAGATTTTTATCAAAAACAAAAGTCATAATGTATATTATGTATGGAAATATATTTACACAATTTGTTTCCTTCACTCTTCTAATGGGAAAATTTGACATATTTGAATTATGAATTCGCCTAATTAATGTAACCGCAGATCGAATAAAACTGAATTTCGTTCTTTATTAAATACCACATCCCTCATCTCCTGCCATATTTTCATCTACATGTAAGTTTAACTCAAAAAAGCTAACACAAGTAGTGTAGTTAGTGGTTAAAATATCATGAATGAGTGGTAGTTTCATTGAAATTCCTAAAACGTTGACAGGCGGGAGCTTGTGCAAATTGAAATAGCTTTTAGCAGGTTCTGACTGAAATTTTTTATTCATGCTCTCACTCAATCAAATAATTTAATGGACGTTAGCAAAAAATAACTGCGTATCTAAAAAATATAAACAAGAAGTCGAACGAGTTAATAAAAAACGGAGGGATCTTTAAATGGAGAATCAATTTCAAATAGAATAGTATGCTTAAAATTTTATATTATTTACTACTTAAGTAAACATAGTATTATTATTTTTTACACGTTACATCTATTTACATTATGTTAATATGATCCTGTCCTTATATCACTCTCAGTGGGGTCGGCACAACATGTTATATATATATCTTATTACAGGATATATATCTTATTCTAAATACAACAGGATATATATATCTTATTCTAAAGTGAGAATCTCAACTGAGACCTGTAAATTAAGAGAGATAAATTAATAGTACGTGGTTGACCGGGCCTTGCTCGGTAATTTTTTACACAATAAAAAAAAGAAACTTAAAAAAAAGAAAAAAATATTGGGTAGGTCGATCCTAGATATTTTACATTTCTAGCGACCACATTCCCCGAAAAAGCTACGCTGACTTGACAATTTACGGCAAAAATAGTGTTTTATATAAAATTTAATAATTTTTTATGCCCAAAAAGAGGGATAAAACGATTTTTTTTAAAATAAAACTTAGCTAGATCGATTTTTCTCCCACAAAACCCCCTATATGCTGAATTTCAGGAAAATTTGTGGAGCCGTTTCCGAGATTCCGAAAAAAAAAAATAATATATATATATATATATATCAAATATTAATTTATTATTCGTGTACCACAATAAAAAGTTACGGAATTCATTATGTATTAAGTCTATATGGTATTTATATGTTTAACCCGATAACTCTTGATGTACATAGTATAGCAAAGAAGTTCAATAGAGCCGGAATATATCACAACGATATGATCGTCCATAATGGATATTGGGCTGTTTGATCGAGGTCGTCTATTAATCTTCTCGCAAAGGGTCTGTGGGTGAGTGAAGGCAAACCACTAGTTAATAAATAGCGCTGGTCATCTGACTTAGATCGACAAAGAAATTCTTAGACAATTACGATACCGTCAGTTATTTCCTTAAATAATAAGACGCAAATACTATGTAATTGAATGCACTTATCTCACAAAAGTGCTAATAAAATTGTTAAAAAAGCTATACGCACAAACCTCCACCACAATACACGACCACTATACACGTTCACTATCACAAACTCAACAATCGTTTCGCCCTGTTCGTTCAACCTTAGCATCATCAGAAGATAGACTCCACTATAAAATTGCAAAGCGATGGATCACCGAAACAAGTATATTGGTTCAATCCCCACCATTTATTTTGAACACACGTAACAAGCTTAAACTAGAAACATTTATCTGATCGTTAATGATGGTGCCATTGTTGCTTTTAATAATCTCAAGTTGCTGTAAAGTGTTAAGTCGGTGGTTTTCATCACAAGTGTGCAGAATTTTAAAATAATGGTCATTCTGTACTTTATGACTGCTTTCTAACTAATGGTTATCAAAATGTGAATTTTGTTATTTATTATTCCTGAAAGCAGCCATATGTTCTTTATGTGCACTTTATTATTTCCTTTTTAACTGGTAGAATCATAAAGTTATTATCCTAGAGTAGTAGTCATAGACAGACCTCTAAATGAGAATATCATAATAAATAATGAAAGGAAAGATTCGTTTATTAATTACTATATCTAAGTTTTTTATTGACAAAATTGTATAATTTTATCTACTCTGATACTATTATATAATACAAAGATTATAAAGCTGGAACCAAAATTCTTATGACAAACATTACGTACAGGCCAAAAATAAAAAATTTAAAAGTTTTATTACGATACAGGTATTGTATGGACACCTGTATCATAATATAACTTTTTAATCATAACGATACAGCTATACAACCTCCAGCTGGCCCAAGGAGGTTTAACCTCTACCTTAAAAAAAAGGTTTCAATGAACGAGTCCGCGGCGACGCAACACGCATGCGCAATTGATGTTTGCGCCTTGGTTGCGCCATGCTAAGATTTTACATTTAAAAAATCTTTGCAATATTTAAACAAAGTTTGGTTTTTATTAATATTGGTTTACGTTTTATAGTATGAGAGTAGATAAAGTAGTGTATGACACTATACATAACTTGGTCTGATAACACTGGTGTGATACTATAAGAAAACTCGCCTGCGGTTCGTTTTTTTAAAACACACTCGTGTTATAAGAACCCTTATTATGCAACAGTATCATAATCTACTATAAAAGTTTACTTGAATATGCCAAACCTTTCATTACCTATCTGAATGCTCATTGAAAATGAAGATCTAAGAAAAATATGAATAGCCTTTTTAATCAAAGAGGCTTAAGTGCCTTGTGAAACAAGATAATCGAAATTCTTAGAAAGTAAGTCGTCAAAAAGTATAAGATTATCTTCCGTTTTGAAAGCTAACGCAAACGTTGGAAATTTAAGCGAAAAATTCTAAAGGGAAAATAATTACCTACAGTAAAAGTTCCGGGTAGGTCGGATGTCGAGACAAAGTAGATTTGAAACTTGATATTCAAAGTTGAACCACAATTTCCACAAAGTTCTCTGGAACTGAAACGTTGAGAAGATGCCTGAATAATGTAAGCAATGAGGAAGAAAATTCGCCAGATCTGGTAAATTTAAATCATATACTCATTGTATATGTTTTAAATTTATAAATTAGTATTAAAATTGTAACAATACTTACAGTATGGAAAATTTTTGTCAAATCTTATTTTAATAATCTTTCCTAAAAGTACCGATGTTAATGCCTATGGATTGAAATAAATTAAATATTTCATAAGTTTTATTCAAGAAGTTCGACCAACAATTAGATGGAACACGATTCTTTGAGCAGTCATATTTTGGTTTAATTCATATTTTACTTGTAAATGTACTAAATAAAAATTGATTGCGCAAGAATAATTCTAAAATTATAATGAAAAAGTTTCAAAAATTTTTTTATTTCTTAATATTTGGTTCAATATACGAGTATAGTGACGCCGAACTGCCGCGGTATCATTTAATATGTCAGTATTTAACTTAATTTATAATTAAACAAGTTACAAGTATTATGTTGAAAAGAGCAACCGCCGAGTTTCTTGTTGGCTCTTCTCGGTAGGAAACGCTTTCCGAACTAGCAGTAGAATTTACGATTCAAAAGCACTTGTTTACAAGTTTATTTGAATAAAGATTTTTTTTAATTATGAACGAAACTCACTAACACTAACTCACGAAATTAAATTTCAATACACAATTTTATTTCATACAAAAATTGCATGATATATAGATAAAAAATAGCTTAATTAAACTAACCAGGCTTTCTCTGCAATAGCAGTGCGGCCTAGTGCAAATACATGAAAATTGTTCTTTGAAGTTTAATTAACTTTGTATAACCAATATTTATTTATACAAATACAAATACTCTAATGAAATTGAATTCGGTCTGTAAACAAACCACAGGCTTACACACGCAGTTCAATATTTAAATGGCTCGAATATTTCCCAGTCCGACAGATCCATTCAATACAACCTTTTGAAATCCGCGGCAGTATCATCCTTTCATTCATTTTACTCGTTATTTAAATGAGAAAGGTTTTTAGATATGTACATTGCAATAATTAAATAGTATATATTATTTGTATTAAATATTACCTGACGCATCGTAAATATTAGAAAATAAAATTATTCACAAGAAAAAAGTACCCTTTTTCTAAAATACGTTCTTTAAGGTAATTTAAAATATGTCGATAATTTGATTTCGAATACTAGCAACACACAATATAGTCATCATCTTCCTGCCCTTATCCCACTCTAAGTGGGGTCGGCACAACATGTTATAAACATGCTGTCACATGATTTGGCTGCGTTTTTACGAACGGCCGCCTGCCTGACGTCAACTTACCTCAGTCGTATTTTACGACACCTCGGTAAGAAAGAGGGTGGTCTATTCTACTAAACCGGATACCACACGGTGAGTCAACTTACCTTAGTCGCCTTTTACGACACCTCGTTAAGAAATGAGGTTGGTCTATTCTACTCAGCCGGATACCACACGGCGGGTCGACTTACCTTAGTCGCCTTTTACGACACCTCGGTAAGAAATGAGGGTGGTACTATTCTATTCAGCCGGATACCACACGGCGGCAACACACAATATAGTATTGAAGTAGAAAATGTAAATATCTTAAGTAAAATTATTACTGAAGTTTGATGATTTTAATAATACGTTACTTATTGTCTTCGACATTCATGTGAAACAAATGACAGAAGTAATCAAGACTTATCCAAGTAATAGTAGTAGAATATGAGAGGGTCAATAAATCTAAGAAACTATAATAAAAAAGTATTATAATGTATATTTGAATAGCGAGTTCTATTTATTAAAAAATATTTAGATTTCTGTAAATAATTCTTCCTAAATATTATTAATATTATCTTTTCCGCCGAGTGGTATCCGGCTGAGTATAATAGACCAACCTCATTTCTTACCGAGGTGTCGTAAAAGGCGACTACGGTAAGTTGACTCACCGTGTGGTATCCGGTTAAGTAGAATAGACCACCCTCTTTCTTATCGAGATGTCGTAAAATACGACTAAGATAAGTTGACGTCAGGCAGGCGGCTGGTCGTAAAATACGTAGCCGAATCATGTGACAACATGTTTATAACATGTTGTGCCGACCCCACTCTGATTGAGATAAGGGCAGGAACGTGATGATTAATAATATTATGTTTTATTTACAAAGTTCATGAAATAATATATATACTATAACGATTTGAGAATATTTTACTAAACGAAAGGTTTTCAGCAAAGTGATTATTATTAGTTATAAAGTAAATTTCACAAATACAAAGTAGAAATAAAAGGAACACGAAATGTACACTAGGTATTTATAAAAGAGTCTTTGTATTTAAATAGATTTATAATAGATAGCTGAATATTAGAGTTATAGAAGCCTTAACGAATTATAAAACCTCTTTAATATAATTTATGCTCATGAATATCAATCAAGTAAATAATCGTGTTTGTGCATCTGCGGACTAATTGAATTAATAGTTTAATTAACCTGACGTTTAAATAAATGTGTACTTATTGTTATTTCAATTTGTCGTTAGTATTTCGAATATAATAATTAGTAATTATACTTGTTCTTATGTGTCTAATTGATAATTGTAATTTATCACACGCTTTTATCATTCATTCAACATCCTAAGGAAGCATGAGGAAACCTGCATATTTCTAGAGAATTCTAGGGATATGTGTTACCTGCTAATCCGCATTGGAGAAGCGTGGTAGGTCTTAGCTCCAATCTTTCTTTCCGAGAAACGGTGGGATAGTAAGAGTCCATTGCTTTTTTTACAAATTATTCGATATTGATAAATATTATCAATCTATATTAATTCATACAATTAATAAAGTTTCTGAACACATTACATTGACTATAATAAATGCATACTTTATAAATTATTCTTCTTGAAATTGTCTTTCAAATATCTCCCTAAAGTTGCGGAATTCTTGATAGCAGAATAAATCTCACGATGGAGTTATTTTGAGACTAATTTAAGTTTCCATTCACGGAATGAAGGCGTTTTATGTTACAAAGGATTTGTTCAACAAGATCTTTCAAGGAGGCCGCAACAAGCCGTCAAGAACGATCCGGACTTTGTTTTGTTTCAAATAATACTCGTAATTAATTTTGGGAACGTAAATTTAAATTTCTAATTGAGCTAATTAAAAAATTCATAACGGGTATGCATTTTATTCAACAGCTCTGCATTGATATAATTTTTAAATATTCCGTAGATTTTACTTTGCAAATTTCCATGATACAAAATGAATAGTTTACTTTATGACAAAATAATTATCATCCTCCTGCCCTTATCCCACTCTAAGTGGGGTCGTTACAACATGTTATAAACATGTTGTCACATGATTTGGCTACGTATTTTATGACAAGCCGCCTATCTGATGTTAACTTACCTTAGTCGTATTAACGACACCTCGGTAAGACATGAGGGTGGTCTATTCTACTCAGCTGGACACCTCAGAGCGATCATATGACAAACAAATATGATGATTTTATATCGCGAATGAAAACAAAATAAAATTATTTTACTTTTATCGATTGTTCTTAATATTTTTTGGTTAATCAAAGATGTTTAATAAATGTATAAAAACGTATAAATTCTAAATCTTACGTTTAAATATCATATTTATTAATCGGATCCATCAAAAATTATTTCAACAGGCCCAAGTCTAAACAAATTAAAAAGCTTTTAGAATATTCGATCCTTTATTTCGCATTCATTTGCTTTCAAATACTTTCGTGGTCGTTAGCGAAAACATAAATGAAAACTCGAGTCCGGAGAGAACCGAAAAAATGAAATTAAAAAATAACCACGAAAAAGCCTTACGTACAAACATTCTGAATGAAGCTGAATATACCATTTTATTACGTTTAGTTCAAAACTTTGGTGAAAGCTTGATAATTCTATAAAACCAAATTAATAACTTTCAGCGCTTGGTTTTACGATATATGTCTTTGAGAATTATAAACATAGAGAATCTGCGTCTATAGCAGGAAAGATGAGGTCCCAGTTTTCTCCAGTTGTCAGCAATGTTTGACTTGGGTAGCTCGACTACAGTAGCCACCAAAACCACTCTCATTCTTAGAGCACTACCCCGTCTTGGGAGAAACAGTGTTAGTAAAGCTTCCATGACGGTGAAAAATCAAAAGCAAGGGGCAAGAAGCCTTTAATGTATCGCATAGCATCTATTTTTAAAAACCACTAGCTATTTGTAGGACCAATCTTTTTCTTACTATCTGAAACAGATATAGATAAATAATGAACCAGTTAAGTATAATGTAAGTGATAATCTTAATCGTTAAGTTTTGTACCGCTTTATTATAAATACCCGGAAGACCGAGAATTGCTGGGTATTATTTTTTGAATAAAAAAAAAATGAAAAGATAAGAGGACTGATGTTATCTGAACTTGATCCGGGTAACCTGAATTCATGTCCGCCCGTTCCCAACTGAGCTATTATAACTTAGCAAGAAGCAGCGTAATTAACCTTTGTTTTCTAATATTGTAGCAGTTTCAGTGCGAAAAAAAGGAATAAATCGTCATTTTTTAAAGAAACCTCACATATTTATTTATTTATTTAAATCCATTTTTCACCTCCGAATCTACATATCGACTTTCATGAAAATTGTTGGAACTGTTTCCGAAATTTAAATTATATTTATACAAAATTTTGTTGTTTTTTTTTGTTTTTTAATCTTATAATGTTATTGTGTTAAGGTGTGTTGATGAATAAAGATTTATAAATAAATAAATAAATAAATAAAAAAATATTAAGTTATTAAATAGATAGATAGAAAGATTATATAGCTTAATATATATATATTACTTTGACATTAGAGTTCATTCTTTTAAATCTGGATGTTGTTAAAAAAATGAGTATAGGATGCATCCACTTTTCACGTCTGAAATTTTGAGTACGATAGCTCAGACATAAAAGGAAAAAAAATTGACATCCATATCTTGCTTGCATTACTTGCCATCACCGTTGCATGCAGTCAAGCGAAATAGACACTTTTCATAAAGGCCGTTTACTATTTTGACTCGGACGAGATACGCCTAAGGTTACACAGACTACTTTCAGTAACAAGCAAGTTAAGTCCTGCAATCAGCACTATTGTGTGAGGACTTTACATGCACAAAGAGATTCTTAAATACCTCTTCCTTTAGAAATACAAGGAGACTTCGTGTCGTTCGTTAAGCTCTGCTTATAATTTCATACGTTTATTTCTCAGTATTATTCTCAGAAGTTACTACAAAAAATAAAAGTGTACTGCTTCGGATTTATTCGGTTTTGTTGTATTGTAAACGTCAACCGCAGGGTGTGGAGATTCTATTCGTAAATCGTGATGACCTAACAAGCAACTAGTGATCTTTAAAGTAACGGCCTGTTACTATCCCACTGCTGAGCATAGGCCTCCTCTCTCCATTTCTGGATTGGACCTAAGACCTACCACGCAGCTCCAATGCGGATTGGTAGGTTACATATATCCAGAATTCTCTGGAGATATACAGGTATCCTCAAGATCCTTCACCGAAAATCGTGTGACAAATTTGAACTTGTTTATTTGCCACACAACCCGAAGTTTGAACTTGTGACCCACTTGAAAAAAGCAGTGAGCTATCACAGCAGTGATACTTAACAAAGAGAGATGGGTTAAATCTCTAACATGCATCGATGTGGAAGCTTCGAAGATCTGAAGAGGAATGTGTTTATGAATTAACACTATCGTGAGTGGTATTCAAAGTTAATATATAGAAAGCGGCTATACTCACGTCTTATTCTATTAAATGAGTCTGACTACTTTCAAGCCCTTATTCATGAGCTAATGGCTAAATTTATATTTGCAATTTGTGATAATTGCGGTGGATTCTATCATTGGAAGGTACTCTTGCATATATCGTTATAAGCGTTATTTATTATAACTTTAACAATTCAAATAAAAAAGAAATATCTTCCAAAGGTCAATTAAAGGATTTCCACCACGCTACGAAGCTTTATTGTTTACAGAAAAACCTTTTAGACCCGAAACATTTCAACATACCTACACATATACAAAGAGCGGTAAAATAAGTACACCTTTTTAGTGAGATAAAAGTTTCCTACAAAGCTCTGGGTTTAGCAAAGCTTTTATATTATTCAGTAAAAGTTTTATGTTAAAGCCCTGACAGCTACGTAACGAGCGGTTTCTGTCTTTGCTCCGGCGTGTCACACTTCAGTTCACAAAGGCTGACGTTTCTTAGTCAGTGACACATTTTATGTTCCATAATCAGCACTATTATTTATTCCACAAAATTCACAAAGATTTTGGATAGAGTCATACGGGGCTACATTTTCGTGTGGCCATTTACTTTGAGTCCAAGACATAATCAAGCTTGTTGTATATTTGGAAAATCACGATGTGCACAAGAGATGCATCAGTGCAGTTCGTCAGAGATCCCGGGGCCATACAGAGGGTTTTTTGTTGGTAGGAACTCTACTTAACCAGGTCTCACCTCTAAGAGCTCCGGTATCTTTTAGATTAGCCCCCCCCCCCTTGAATAGGCTACATGTACCAGAAGTTACAAAAGTTAGAAAAGAATATTTTGTTATAAGTTATTGTTTTATTATGAAGCATTCAACATTCACATACCTTATACATGCTGGACGAGTCACCACAGGTATCACAAAATGCCGCCATCAGCAACACTCCACACAAGCACTACACACACTCACTACCACAATCTCTACGAACATTTCGCGCCGAAACCGAAGCCTCATGAAGATAGGCTCCACGACAAAATCGTAATGCGAAAATGTTAATTTTTGTACTTACGTAAATCTTCTACTAACATTTAAGTAGACAAAGTTACCAAATGTACCTAGTATAATAGAAATTCGAAATACACCCTAGGGGAATGTCACGTTAGCGCTCAATAATTAAACCTGCCAAGCCTATCGACAATCTGATAACGTTAACTATCGATGTTGTCTAGTTTCATTATGTTGAAAGCTTTCCATGATTAGTGGTATTTAGTAATTAATATTAATGTAGCTATTGTTCGTATGTGTAGAAAATAGTGTATACATAATTGCAAGGCGCTGCTAAAGATGGGATTAATGTATCGCAAATACGAAGATGGCAAGGTGAGATTTTATGAACACGTCAGTTAATATTAATGTTAATTATTATTTAATGCTTATTTTTTTTTTAAACATTTTTTACTATACACACGTTTCTAATGTTTTTTTACGCCGTGTGGTGTCCGGCTGAGTAGAATAGACCGACCTCATTTCTTACCGAGGTGTCGTAAAAGGCGACTAAGGTAAGTTGATCCACCGTGTGGTAGCCGGTTTAGTAGAATAGACCACCCTCTTTCTTACTGAGGGGTCGTAAAATACGACTAAGGTAAGTTGACGTCAGGCAGGCTGCCGGTCGTAAAATAAGTATCCTAATCATGTGACAACATGTTTGTAACATGTTGTGCCGACCCCACTTGGAGTGGGATAAGGGCAGGAGGACGATGACTTAAATTAATTTTAAAAAAACATTTTTTACTGTAACCACGTTTTTAAAATTTTTGTGATAGTTGGAAGTTGAATAACGCTATCATCATTCTTCATCCCTAATACACTTTATCTCTCTTTTCCATTCTCTCCTATCATTTGCCAATTCTGGCACTACTCTTTTTATATGCATGTCATTCACACAAACCATCCATTTGTTTTTCGACCTCCCTTTTCTCACAAATCCATCCTCATTCATATTTAACAATCGTTTGTTCACCTGACTTAGACTACATAATATTAGCTAAATTAATTGGAGTTAAAAAAACTATACAGACGTAAGTCTAGAACCATAAATAAGATCTCAATTTTTCAAATCGGTCCAGAAGTTCCTGAGATTAGCGCGTTTAAACAAACATACAAACTTCAGATTTGTATATTAATATTGATAAATATCGTTATATAATGCGTATAAGAGTTTATTGCAAGCAATATTTGGTAAGCATTGTTACATAGGTATTTCACTTAAGGAAGCTTTCATCAACGAAACCTCTCTGTAATTATAATAATGTCATTCAAGATAAAATGTATTCACAAATCTTCGAGCATCTTTAGAATTTACTGCGATGCTTCATTTTATTCTTATTAAAAATGTCCCTTGTATAACATAAATCTTTCGACTTTCTAAAGCTTTTGTGTCTTATAAAGGTCGCTACAGGTAGAAAATTAATAAAAATCCCTCTTATACAAATGAGATATCAATTTTTTATGCCTCATTGATTCGCACCTTACTCAAAATACAGGTTCTTTTTACATTTATTTCCTTGTTCGAGTATCTTCATATTTGTAATAAAATTAGAAAAAATTGAAAATATTAAAACTTTTTATATATATCGCACGCTTAGTATTAAAGTGACCTAATTCAGAATTAGGATTAGATTAGAAGGAGGAGTTAGATACATTGTAATTAATTAATTCAATACCATCTTGACATCACACAACGAACTATAAAAAAACTTATGTTTTTTATTCTTCTTAAGTTATGGGTTGCTTTAACTAACGAGTATTGTAGGCGATACGCTACGCTTTATTCAATTTTTTAGAAATAAAGCTTTTTTGAGTTAGGTCACTTTAATACGTACGTAATTTATTAAATATTTATACATACTATATTAGCTATTGCCCGCGACTGCATCTGTGTTTAATTAATTAACAAGATATAATGCCCTTCAAATATTTTTATATCAAAATCTCACATATGTAGATACGTAATTTCGTTTAAATGTTGAAGAAGGATAAAAATAAAACAAAATGTCATTTTGCCTTCCGTATTGTTTATGGAAGACAAAGTACAAAAGTCTGTCAGCTTAATAAAAAAATAATGTAATTTTAATATCTCACATCTGCATTGCGGTACAGAGCACTTACTAAACGTTTTAATATTAAAATTAAAAAGCTTTTATACGGCTAAAGTGAATGGGCGCATCATACCAAATAAGTTTTAAATGTGAAATGAAGAGATGTGAATGTTGGAAATATTCAATTTATTTAACCTCCACATTCTGAATTTATATTCGATTTTTATCATTACGTTTTTCAGTTATAAAATATGTATTTACTAGATTTTACCCGTGACTTCGTTCGCGTGGACTAAGACTAAGTGTCGTGTGATAGGACGATAATAGATGGCGCTTTTCAATGTCATTCTATTCCTGTAGAATTAAGAGGATATCTATAGCTATATGTTATTCCGGTGTATAAGGAATAATTGTGCCAAATATCATCGATATTGGTTCAGCGGATTCGCCGTGATAGAGTAACAAACGCTCATCCATACTCACATACTCGCATTTATAATATTAAAAGGAAGGATATTATTATTATTATTAGGATATTATTTATTTATTTTTATTTATATAAAGTAAAGTAAAAGCAAAGTAACGGCCTGTTACTATCCCACTGTTGAGCATAGGCCTCCTCTATCCGTTTTAGGAGAAAAGGATTGGAGCTAAGACCTATCTGACGACGCTGCTCCAATGCGAATTGGTAGGTTACACATATCCCTAGAACTCTCTAGAGATATGCAGGTTTCTTCATGATGTTTTCCTTCACCGACAAACGTCTGATAAATTGCAATAATGAATTAGACACATGAGTTTTAAAAGAAAAACTCATTAGTGCCTGCCCGGTTTTAAAAGGATGATCGTCTCACAATATAATATTAAAAGAAGAAAACCTTTTATTATTTTATGTCTATTAATTATGATATTGATATCATAATCCTACTAATAATATAAATGCGAAAGATTGTGAGTATGGATGTATGTTTTTTACTCTTTCACGGTGAATTCGTTGAACCAATATCAATGAAATTAGGCACATATATTCCTTATACACCGGAATAACATATAGTCTATAGAAATCCTGTTAATTCTACAGAACTAGGATGACATTGAAAAGTGCCATCGACCTATCACAAGACAATAGTCCACGCGAACAAAGTCGCGGGTAAAAGCTAGTATTAAATAAAATCTCTGACAAGAAAATAACAGAAACATAATTGAATAAACAGGTATACAATTTTATGCATTGAAAATAGAACTTCAGTTTGGAATAAACTTGAGATATCCATAAATACAAAAGTAATAATAAAATTATTATTACTTTTGTATTATGGATAAAATATACTATTATTATTACTTTTGTATTATGTATATAATAAAAAATTTTATATTTTTTTTAAATTATTTTTTTTAATTAGAAATATTTAAAAATGTAAAAAGTTAGGTTTTAGAGAAATAAATGAAAAATTATTATTATAGCAAAATAATTTTATTATTACTTTTGTATTATGGATCTCCGCAAATAATAATTTTATTTATATGATAATGTCAGAAATAATAATTAGTTTTATAAATACAGGTATACGAAATCTTAATACACATTAAAACCAATAACAAAAAAAATAACAAAAGATATTGGAACTATTTAATTAGTGTAAAGCAAAAAAAAATTATACACATATCTCAGAGATATCAGGGAAAAAATCAGTATTTTATGTAGAGATAAAAAAGAATCTTTATGGGGTAGATAAATTTTCTTGATAAACGGCCCAAGGTCGGCTGCCTTTTCACCTCGACACTATAATCAACCTATTCTTTACCCAGAAGACAAAATAGGCAATTTTACTTTCATTCGCAGGATCAAATTTAAAATCACTTGTCTAAACAAAGTAGGAAAAATTCTTACTATACTGCATGATTTAAGAAATAATTAATTAATATTTAATATAAAAGTCATGTGATATGTGAAATTTAATTGTAACTCTATATTTAGAAGATGGTTTCTAAATATAGAGTTAGAGAGTACATAAGTAAGAAAAAGCACTTGTACGAAAAAATTACAAAATGATTGGTAATTCATCAATACTGTAAAAGATCGCTGATAGAAATTTATAAGGTTGTCTAGACTTTGTAATATAGAAATAGAATTTGAAAATAGCATGAGAAAGGAAATGCCTTGAAAGATATGTATATGAAACTCTTGTCCTATAGTCTTGTATGTCTTAAAATATTTTTATTTATTATTTTGATACAGTGAACTCTACCTTTTTTCCATAACTTGAGTGTTTCTCAGCGTGATTTGTTTTAGACTCTGTGGAAATGCTGTACAATATACTGTATAGTATTCGACTATTGTCCTAAAATGTGCTAGCTATCATAATACATATATGGGATAAAACCTTCATATTGCGATATATACAGGTCCTTCAGTTCATTCTTGAACAAAAACAAATCAAAAGCTCTGTCGATTCAAAACTTTCAAAATAAAAATAAGTCAACGTAGCGTTCGTAACACAATTAATAATGCGCTTACTTATGTCTTATAATGGGTTAACTGCACGGACGTTAGCAAAATCAAACGAAATTAATGTGTAATGTGAATGACTAATAGAGCATTTAAATTATTAAACGATTAAATTTTGTAAATATTCAATGGCGTTAATTATGAATGAATGTGCTCACTTGTATTGCTTTATCGTACTAACTTTAAATGCAGTTCATCAATTCAAACTAGTATTGCATTCACGTTCAAATGAATGCCATTTTATGTGGATACTCACCGTGTGGTATCCAGTTGAATAGAATAGACCACTCTCTTTCTTACCGAGGTATCGTAAAATACGACTAAGGTGAGTTGAACTCAGGCAGGCGGCCGGCCGTAAAATACGTAGACAAATCATGTGAAAATATGTTTAACATGTTGTGCCGACCCCACTTAGAGAGGATAAGGGCAAGAGGATGATGGTACCATCATCCTCTTGCCCTTATCCTCGTTTCTATAAACAAGTTCATCTATATTTCTTATTATCCTTTTTTGATCAAGTTAGATTGATAAAAAAACCAAAAGTGCTTTTTTAAACCAATTGGAAACAACAAATAAAAACAGAAAACAGCTTAAGAACAAAAAAAACTTTAAAATTTAAAAGTTCTCGTATATGTTTTTTAAACAAAGCAATCCAAGCCATTATGATTCTGATTTGAAAAACTTATTAAGTATGTAATTACATTTGGAACAATGAATAGAAATGGTAAAATAAATAATACAAATCCTCCTACCGCTTTTGCTTAAATTAAAAAAAACTATTCTTTTTTAACTGTATGAATTTAATATTCATTTATACGTTGTAACCGATAATTGTATTCAATGCTTGTTCGATAAGATCTTAGAATATATCCGGCATAAACTGTGGAGGGTAAAGAAATTCCACAAGCCATCCCTTTGTGCTGTTCCAAAATAATACTTGAGAACAACTAAGGAAGGAGGGAATTAATTTAATGCTGGTTGAGTATTGTCTAAGATCAAATATAATATCTACTGAAATTATGTAAATTGCTTCGTTATACAACAATAGCACAACAAAAACTCGCTGTTATGGTTACTGAATAGGAACTTGCAAATTTTCAAGTTTGAATGTTCCTTCAATTTGATTCTTGTGGGATTTGTTGGTCTTTGTTTTACTGACCTTTCGGTGACATTGTTTTTTGGTTCGGTTGTATACGGTTGTAAATATATATACAAGATTAACTCATTTCAATTTTAACACAAATAAATGTTACGGTTCGGAACGTTCTTTCCCATAGGCGTCATAATATCAAATCCCAACATATAGTTAATTTCTAGTCGATAGCCGACGCAAAGGTCGGTAACGGCACAATGGTAATCTGTGAACAGGGTGTTCGTCGCTCAATTACAGAGGGCTCGTTCGTGCGAATTGTACGACGATTTACGGTTAGTCTAATTGCTTTCGTTTTATACCTTCTTATTATATATGTTTGAATTGTAAGGGTCTAACCATAAGGAAGGTGCCTTTTTGTGGCAGGGTTTGTGGGTGGTGGAGAGAAAATAGAAAGTCACTGGTCTCATGGGTATTTTGTATAATTTTCGAGAGCTTTACACTATGCAACATTACTTGACAAGATACAGGAAGAGAACGGAAGTGACACAGACAAATAATATTAAGCTAGACATAAAAATTAGCACAGAGTATTTAACCTGCATATTTCTAGAGAATTCTGGGCATATGTGTAACCTACCTGTCCGTATTGGAACAGCGGAGAGAGGAGCCCTACGCCCAGCTGTGGGATTGTCGTTACTTTACCTTACTAACATATATTCAAAGGAATACACTGAGAAACATTAAAAACCATTGCTGGCTCTTCTCAGTAGGAATAGTTTTCCGTACCAGCAGTAGAGTTGACGATTTAAAAGTACTTTTTACACGTTTATTTGAATAAAGAAAAATTTGAATTTGAATTAAACTTTCGTTCAACATCGCAATGGTACTCACATAAAAACTGTATAACGCGAATTTAATTTATGAATCTAATTTTTGGAGCGTAAAACTCTTATTTATTTTATTTTACCGAGATTTCAGTGAGTGGATGTGCCCCTAGTAGAGTTATCTGCGGTGGCGGCTATCGAGCAAGGTCGACATCAACAGTAATGGAGGTCTCGCTGGGTTGACTCGATTACAGCTAACAAGGGTTGCTTGTAAGTATAATGATATCATAAAAGGGCGAGGCTGTGAGTCATTTTGTACATATAATTTAAGTCACGTTTAATTGTGTAGTTATAAAATGTTTGACCTTTGCAAACCATTACGTAATGGCCAGTTGGTTACACACACGGTCGTCCGTCCTCAATGTAAGTAACTTAATACTTGTGCTGTGGGTGTACAAGCGGTAAATACATCCAGACGTAAAGAACCATTAATAATAATAATAATTTATTTATTGTTAAATAAATACATAGATATTACAAAACGAAAGGTTGGGACCTTCTTTTAAGTGAAAAAACACCTGTGTCAGAAAACCCCGCTCTCTATAACAATATGCATACTAAAAAATAAACTAATCAAAATTAAAAGAAAAAGAAATAAAACTATTCATGCTGCGTATTCTGAGTTGTGCATGTGTGTGTGTTTGCGCGCGCGCACGTGTGTGTGTGTGTGCTGATGTATTTGAGTGTGTAGATGTGTGTTTAATTGTTCATAAAAAAAATATTTGTTCTTGGCGGGAATCAACCCCGCGAGTCTAGAACCGGAAGGCCGTATCACTGCCCTTATAGTAACGGGTCAGTCTACTATTAGATAAATATTACATCGTCATTCTCCTTCGCTTATTCCACTTTAAGCGGGGTCGGTACACCATGTTTTAAACATGTTGTTACATGTTTTGATTAGTTATTTTACGACCGGCCACCTGCCCGACGTCAACTTACCTTAGTCGCCTTTTATGAGCCCACGGTAAGAAATAAGAGCGGTTTATTCTACTCAGCCGACGACACCACACGACGGACCTCTATATAAATATTACATGCCAGTAATTTATGAATTAGCTATGAGTGCCGAACGACTAGAACGGAACAACCTCATATCTTCGAAGAGCTCGCAAGATTCTCGGGATTTTAACAATAGCTCAAAATCTTATGGCTGAAAACCCATGTAGAGATATCTATATCCAACAGTAAACGTACACAGGTTGAAAGATAAGAAAACTTACTAATAATTTTGAATATCTTATGAAAGTTTATACGACAGTACCAAAAACAAAAAAACCATTATGTCTAGACAAAACAGCTGAGTTTGCTTAAATATGGTGCTCATTATAGCTAACAAAGAATTATTTCCACAGATAATGGAGAGCAATTACAGAAATGAGCTATTATCTCTGAGAAGATTTCGCTAATATAAGTCTGGAATGCTTTGTACTTTTATGAAAATTCTTAGGAAATTCCTACCTGGTATTTTAAAAGGATTTTATTTTTCTTAACAATTTAAGATAACATTTTTTGCTCATTTTCAATCTTCAGACAACAGTACAATTCTTTTAATAACTACGTGAGACTAGCGGCCTGTTATACCACTGCTAAGTTAAATCATCCTTTCCGCTGTAGGAGAAAAGCTTTAAAGCAAAATTCATCCTCCCCACCATCCCTCTTACACATAACAGGATTTTTGTAAAGATGTTCAGGTTAAGCCACGATGTTTTTCGTAGCCAAAACTTATTATAATTTATTTTTATGTATTAAATAAAAAAATATATGGAATACTTACACACACGGTCGTCCTTCAAAAGATAGTAACTTAATACTTGTGTTATGGTAGACAGACAACTGGTGAATATATACTTATATATTTTTTAAATACATATTTAAATGCAGATATACACCCAGGCTCAAAAACCAACAAATTCATTTATAGAAAATGTTGGCCCTCGGCGGGAATCGAACCCGTGACTCGCGGAGATGAAGGCCCACAACCCACTGCGCCAACGGGCCAGTCAATTGTTATTTAATTTCATTTATATCAGGGCAGGACTCGGGTTTGAACTTTAGACCTCCTCCTGTGGTCACACACAGTCCACACTTCGCCTATCACGGCTTTTATACATTCTTTATATTAATTGCGTTTAGGATGCTTTAAAAACTAATACATTCAAATTTAATATTCAAGACAAATTGCTGTCTTCGTACCAGCCATCGATAATTAATGTAAATATTCATGTAATATTGCTTTGAAAGACGTATAATATAATACTATACTTAACTTAACAAATAACCTACTTACCAGTAACGAGATTGGCATGATGGAATTGACAGACCGCATCAGCCTCGTACCACGAAATACGGTCTCTGAAGTAACGGTAGAACACCGGAAACCCCTCCTCTGGTAGTACCCATGTGTTGCTGATGTTAACCTAACAAATAAATATGAATAAAATTAATTTATAGAGTTAGGCGAAAGTTTCCGGAGGTCCATAATACAAAACTAGTGAGAATTTTATTTTGATATACAAAAAAAAATTGTAATTTTATGTAAAAGAAAATATATGTAATCAACATTTAGCATTACATTTTTTTTCGCGGATTATAGCAAAATAATATTCTTATTAGTTTTGAAGAATAAAATTAACAAAATAGTAATCTTTAAAGTTATTTCATTTAAATACTGTCCATCTTCGTAAACTCGTATTTCTTATTGAAGATATTTCTACGAAAACGAATTTAATTTTTTATATTGTTAATAAAATGTTATGCAATTTTTGTACGCTTATTAGGATATACGAAATCTCATACGTAACAAAACAAATTATTGGAAAGAACTCTTTTAGTATATTTTAAATACATACAAATATATTAAAACCAATATTTACTTCACATATTTACATAGAATAATTGTGGTCCATTACCACGTTACTTTATAAAATAAAGACCAATTTCGAATTTTCGAATTGGTAATCCATTTTCGGTGCTAAACATAATAACAATCTAGTTATTAACTTTAGTATTACTACTAGGTTTAAATAAGAATCCAGACACTAGTTTCTGATTGCGTTATTCATCGTTCTAATAACAGCCAGTATTCTCAAACTTTAATAAAAGTTGAATGTGCTCTGTAGAATCCCCGTAAATTCGTTGATTTTGTTTTAACTTCGCGAATGGGAATGAAAGCAAATTAAATATTAAAATCCTACTTATCCATTGCTAAAAAAGGTATTTTTCATTTATTATATAGAATTTAATCAATATATAATTATTTAGGTATTGTTATATTAAATTTTGCACGCTCAAAGCCAGCTACGAAATTTGAGTTTTCATTACGGAGAACAAACATAGATTAGGTATATAAATTAAATGAAGGCTTAGTGTCTGACAATGATGGCTTATTGACTAACCCATAATTGTTCCTAATACGAGAGGGTAAAATATTTAAGTATCAGCCTCAACCTCATGATCTATGACATCAAGGTATATGATAGGATCAAGATATTTGTAACCTCAAGATAAGCTAATTATCTTCAATATTAAGCTATCGGTTAAAATTATCATTATCATATTTAATTGTAAAGTGTTTTCCATTTTTATAAGAATCAGTCCTATTAAAAGTGAACGCATAAAGTTTAACAGCTTGTTACTATTTAACTACTGAACAAGGGCCTCTTCTGTTTATTCAAGAGAGAATGTCTGAACTTAGGCCGTCCACACTATTCCGATGCGGTTTTTCACATAATCATCGAACTCTCTATATATGCAGATTCCAAAATGTTTTTTGAATAATTTAAGTAAAATTTATATAAAAAAACCAGAAGCATCAGCCATAAAGTGTCAGCCATAATTTATCTAAACTTCTGCATTACGAAAACCAGTTGCTCTTCTAAAACGTTGGTAGTTGGTACCAGTTGGAATTATCAATATGTTTAAGGTAAAAGCAGAAAGTGTTTTTTATCCCTTCACATTTTACTTCAAATAAATATGTAATGCTCATTTTATGAACCGCTCATAATACATGAGTGAATTTATCTCCATTATGGAATGTCGAATATGAGAGAAAAACCTTTTCGTTTATGTTAATTTAACCTTTTTCAACTTTTTTCCTTATAAGAAAGAATTTTTAACCTTTAAATTTAAAAAAGCTTCTTGAAAGTTTTTGTTCTCGTAACAAACTGTGACCATTAGTCGACTACATAAATCTACACAAAACTAAAAAATACAAAAACATACATTTAGGCAAGGTCGCCAAAATATTGACTACCAAATTCTCGCACCCCTAGTCTTCCTGCATGTTATGAGACTGGCTCGTTGGAGCAGTGGGTAGTGACCCTGCCTTCGGCTCCACGGGTCGCGGGTTCGATTCCCGCCGAGGACCAACATTTTCTTTAAAATGAATTTGTCGGTCTTTGAGCCTGGGTGTATATTTGTATTTAAGTATGTATTTAAAAAATATATAAGTATATATTCACCAGTTGTCTGTCACCCATAACACAAGTATTAAGTTACTTACTTTGGGGACGGATGACCGTGTGTGTAAGTGTCCCATATATTTATTTATTTATTTATTTATTTATAAACATGTTGTCATATGATTTGGCTACGCATTTCACGTCCGGCCACAACTTACTTTTGTCGTATTTTACGACACTTCGGTAAGAAAGAGGGTGGTCTATTCTACTTAACCGGATACCACACGGAGGGTCAACTTACCTTACTCGCCTTTTACGACACCTCGGTAAAAAATTAAGTTAGTCTATTCTACTCAGCCGGATACCACACGGCGGTTCGATTTACCTTAGTCGCCTTTTACGACACCTCGGTAATAAATGAAGGTGGTACTATTCTATTCCACCGGATACCACACGGCGTAATATCGCAACCCTAGTCACTGCTTAAATATCTAGTTTTGTATGGAAGGCAGACCCGTTTCAAAAGTGAATTTTATACGAGTATTAGATGCTCTCTGAGTGGTGTTGATGTTTATTTTGCTCAGGCAAATCGATACAGTCTCGTCGGGTCATTAGTAACCCGGACGTCTACTATGTCGTTAGTGACAGTCGCTGTGTCATTAGTGACATAAAGAAGTTTATATTGTTGTGTGGATATATTCATTAAGTCTATTTTATTTTAGTTAATTCATTATCGTAAGCGAAAGAATTAATATTCAACAATTATTTAATAATTTTGACTTGCACAGTAATTGGTACTCGAGAAATCAATCACCATCTTCCTGCCCTTATCCCACTCTAAGTGGGGTCGGCACAACACGTTTTGGCTACGTATTTTACGACCGGCCGCCTGCCTGATGTCAACTTATCTTAGTCGTATTTTACGACACCTCGATAAGATAGAGGGTGGTCTATTCTACTTAACCGGATACCACACGGTGAGCCAACTTACCTTAGTCGCCTTTTAAGACGGTACTCGAGAAATCAATATTTTACTTATTTCTATTTTAATACTATACCGTTCATGGGTTAAGAAGAATAGACAACCCTCATTCCTTAACGAGGTGTCGTAAAAAGCGACCAAGGTAAGTCGACCCGCCGTGTGATATCCGACTGAGTAGAATAAACCATCCTTATTTCATACCGAGATGTCGTAAAAGGCGGCTAAGGTAAGTTGACCCACCATGTGGTATCCGGTTGAGTACTCGACCATCCTCTTTCTTACTGAGGTGTCGTTAAATACGACTAAGGTAAGTTGATGTTAAGCATGCGGCCGGTCGTAAAATACGTAGCCAAATCATGTGACAACATGTTGTACTGATCTCACATAGAAATAAGGACAGGAGGATTGTGATCCCTCATGGGCTGCAATGGTAACACAACTCAAAAAAACACGTAACGTACTTAATAAAGTTTTTGGAGAGAACTACAAATTAGTTTCTTAACAGTTAGTTCAAAGAGCAAATTACTTGGTACATATGACAGACATCTAATATTAGTTTACAAGAAGTTACTAAAGGATACAGTTGGGCATGACTAAATCTTATACATGTATGTAAATTAATATACTATCTATTATATTTGTTTTCATTTAATTAATATTATTCAAAATCATCAAAATCAAAATCATTTGATTAATATTATTGCTAATAAAAATATCTTTTATATTTAAATGAGTTAATATTTTATGTATATATATATTCTGAATCTCGGAAGCGGCTCGAACGATTTTCCCGAAATTCAGCGTGTAGTGGGTTTTTAGGGAGAAAAATTGATCTAGGTTTTATTTAAAAAAAATCGTTTTATCCCTGTTTTTGCGCACTAAAAAGCTGCTAAATTAGAAGAAAAACAAATGATATATTCGGCTGTCAAACGTAATGCTGTGGCAGCATTATGATAACAATACAAAACAACGAACCTGGAATCTGGCTGAGTATAATAGACCGCCCTCACTTCTTAACGTGGTATCGTAAAGGGACTAAGGTAATATAACGTCAGGCAGGCTGGTCGTAAAATACTTAGTCAGAGATGAAGAAAAAAGACAGTAAAAACAATATATACAAGGTTCGAATTGGTAATGCAAGTCTCTTATAAAATTTCTTATTTGGGCGACTAATCTGTATTCAAAAATGTGTTTTTATTATTTTCGTAAGGACACCATACGAACACTTTACTAAATTAAGATTTATGATAATCGCTATTTTATCGCCATATCGTAACAAGCGGATGCAAGCATTTACGAACGAGGGGACATCTGGACCCTCCAAGTGTTAACTGGTTAGTTAAAAATATATACTAGAGGCGAAAAAATATTGAGTACCACAATACAGTTCTACTAATATGTAGACGTTTGAAAGTAAGTTTTTAACCCTCTCATGCATTTATTTTCAAATCAATTTACATTTTTAAATATTTTCTAAAACATACAGGAAAAAAAACATTTAAAAATATAAAAAAATTGATATCCACGGAGAGCGGAGAAAGGACCCAAGCTCCCGGCGGTTAGGAATACAGAGTGAGGAACCTCCTCACAATGCGTGCCGTCTCAAGCAACACCGCCTTCTGTATCCTGCCCTTGATCCAACAACTAAGCGAGAGCCTCTTGAGATGTTGGTCGAGGCTCTTCGCTAGTAGACCGTTTACCGATACAACAATTGGAACAATTATTGTTGAGTCAATATTCCACATGGCGGTAATCTCATGAGCTAGATCCAAATATTTAGTTAATTTTTCTTTTTCAGCTTTTATGAGATTATCGTCATGTGGAACAGTGATATCAACAATAATTGCCCGACGCGCTAACCGATCTACCAAAACTATATCAGGTTTATTGGCGGCAATATACCTGTCAGTGATGATAGATCGGTCCCAGTAGAGCAGAGCATGATCATTTAAGTAAGTGATTATTATACCATTAATATAAAGTAAATGGGAGACCGAGCCTAGCTCTGTAATTTTCTTTGAAATAAATAAAAAATGCAATAAAAAACAAAGATTTTACTGGGATCGATCCTTGTATTCAGAATTCGAGATCGCCCGTTAGTCAATTGAGCTATTGCGATTTTGCGATTGACAGCGAAATCATTCTTTAGTTTATCATAAAATTAGAGCAGTTTTTTTCAATGCTCCTAAACAGGGACAAAACAACATTTTTTCTTAATAAAGCCTAGCTAGATCGATTTTTTCCCCCCAAAACCCTCTATTGAATCTGCTGAATTTCATGAAAATCGTTATAAAATATAGAAAATATAAGATTAACTCATTTAAATATTAATCATATAAATCAGTCAATATTCACAGATATTTTTCAAAAGTGTAAGGTTGATAAAACTGCTTGGTAGGTTTACATTTTTTTAGACGGATTATTCTAACCAACTACACTTAAAAAACTTTTTTGTTTTAAAATAATTATTAATATAAAAAAATTGAGAGCGATAATTTGTGACAATTAATTCCCTACTCTATTTGTTAGAATTTTAATATTATCAGAATATACAATAACTAGAATTTAATAAGATAAATTACGGGATTTAAGAAAATAATTTAAAAGGCGAAATTAGATCTTATTATATTCTGTGGGGTTTGCAAGCGTAACTTTAGTAAACAGGATTTTTTTAAGATACAGATCTTGGTTTACTATTTTAGTTATCAAATCATTTTATAAATTATTTATAAGTAAGTTGATTCATGTCTGCATTTTAATGTAATTACCTCACTTACAAAAAGAAATAGGAAAGCTAAGCTTAACGGAGTGATAAATTACATCTACGTCGCGGATCGCGTATAAGACTCAGAAAGTTATCTGTGCGCCAAGCAAGTATTGATGTTGAAGCATTGTTTAATAAAGATGATCTACTTTCATTAATTTACATTTGAGTTAAATATCTATTTAAGTTTTTAAGTCAAAATAAATGAAGCCGTGATAAATTCCGTATTTTCAATAAGGACGTTGTTCTTGCAAATGGAAAGAAAAAGATATAAGAAAGTCATTCTCACCGCGCGTCCTTGGACCGTAACGAACAGAGTCAAAAGTAGAAAACACCACATTACGTAGCCGTAGCTCGTAGCATTGACGTAGCGACTACTGTAGAAGTCGGGCGCGCTCGCGTGACTGCCGCACCGTGCTATCGTCTATGAATCTGCCGCCATAGCCGCCCGTTATATAAACAAATATTCGACAATAACACGGTCCAGGATAACCCACTTTTGTTTTATATCTGTTTTTAGTGTTGAGGGTCAGGGCAAACTTCGACTAGGTCTTGATATATTAATATTTTCCTCGGTAAATTACATTAATATTCCCGTCAAACAAGACATTATCTGTGGAATAAAAATGGAATCGAAAGTAATTTTGTAAATTAGAATACAGTGGTCCGTGTAAATAGATATTAATGAAAAGCGAAATTTACTTCAAATTTTCGACTAAAAATTTTCCTGATATTTCTGGCATTTTAAAGGAAGGAAAGGTTTTTTCTGTAATTTTATTCATTTGACAATTTTAATGGAGAGAGAGAAGAATCAGTTAAAGAAGAGTTAGAGAGAAAGAGAGAGTTTTTTTAAGGATTTAAGAAGTAAACCTTTATGATATGGATTTCATATAACAGTTTTTAATTATAATTTCTTAACTTATATATTACCACAAAATGTATACTAAGATATAGATTATATTATAAACATAGTTCGCCAGTAAAATAAAGTTTTACTTTTTTTAAGTAAAAATATACTATAATGGCGACTGCCCACGATTTCGTCTGCGTGGAAAATAATTTTCAGTAGAAAAATATAAAGTGCCCTATATTATCACTTAGCTTCTCTCACGCCTTTTAACTACCTTGAATGTGAAAAAGGAGCATTTTTTTCTTTCTATTTTTTCGCATATTTGTATTACTATGTGGGCTTTGGACTGTGAACTGTAGCTATGTGTAAATTAAACAAAATTTCTAAACCACATTGCCTACCGTATCATCATCCTTCTGCCCTTATCCCACTCTAAGTGGGGTCGGCACAGCATGTTACAAACATGTTTTCAATTGATTTGGCTACGTATTTTATGACCGGCCGCCTGCCTGACGTCAACTTACCTTAGTCGCCTTTTACGACACCTCGGTAAGAAATGAGGGTGGTACTATTCTATTCAGCCGGATACCACACGGCGTACCACATTGCCTACCGTATATTGTACTGAAATTGTGGCGTCACAGTGACGAGGGACAGATCGGAGTAACATGAGAACATGCTGGCGTCATGATTCAGCATCGCGACACTCATCGAGCGTTTCTTATTATCATCTCCAAATGACGTTGAGATCATCAAAATCTATCATTGAAATTTACATCACGGGTCACCCTTATTATAAGTAGTTATAATGCGTTTTTCTCGTTGTGTGGGTTAAAAAAAATTATTTAATTTTAGTCCTTGGAAATGAAATCCAAAGCAGTCTACATAAAGATTTAAATAAAGTGTAAGAATAATACTTATACTTAAAAAATTGAAGATTATTTGCATGATAAAAATGGCTGGATTTGTAAAATACTTTCAGCAATACAATACAGCGGTTTAATAGTATAAAATTGAAAATGTTTAAAAGATTGACCGCCGAGTTTCTTTCTGGTTTTTCTAGGTAAGAGCAACATTCCGAACCAGTTGTAGCTTCATTAATCATATTGATCCTTGACGATTCAAAAGTGCTTGAAAGAGCTTATTTAAATAAAGTATATTTTTATTTGAGACAAACTAAAGATTATCAAAATTTTGTAAAGGCGGTTATAATTGATTACGCATAAATAAGAATGTATTATCAAGCTGTGATAGGATACATAGGAGCAATATTATAAATTTTTACTAAATGTCAATTTCGAAAAAATCACGCGGCACTATAAACAACTAGTCTACAATGCCTTATAGTTAATAGAGAACTGAACAAAACAAATCTATTTATAAGTACTCCTTATAGTGAATACCCTTCGGGTGATTACATGCCGCTCCTTTCATATTAAAGTGCCAAAGTAAATCTATTCCTCTGACTTCCTGTGTGGACGTGACAAGAATTTGAACTCAAGGATAGTACAGTCGGCTTCGTGTATGGTGACAAGGAAATAATCTAACTACGTACACTTAAGAGATAAAAATACATGGGGGGCTCTTTTACAAAAATCAAGTAATTTATTTTATTGTGTTATCTATTATCGTTTTTTTTATTGTGTTATCTGGCTGTTAGGGGTATATCTAAGTAAATGAAAAATATTCACGATGTTGCAGGATTTAGCTTTGACACACTGACTTGACATTGCTAGTAAAGCCAGACATCGAATATTTCTACGACGCTGTTTATCACATAGTTATTTCTATTATAAGTTTTTTAAGTTTTTTTGAAGTGGATTGAAAGTTTTAATATTTACTCTGTATATTTTGAAAAGTAGAATGGGAGATTAGACTAAACACGCTGCTTATAACTGGGAGATTACACGTATCCCAAAAAATCTCCAGAATAATACAAGTTTGCTTATGTTGTTTTTCTACACTTGGCATTATGCATTAAATATTAATTATGCACATACGTGCTAAAATGTGATAAGTATCGCATATTGTGACTATTCGTTCATAACGGAGTTTACAATCTTAATATAAATAGGAAAATGCTACGTACTGTTAAAATAGTAAATGGAAGCCCTATTTAGTGAATAACGACGTCATATATTTGCTATCAAAATACTAGAAATATTTTTTTGCCTATCTGAACAGGAAGGCATTTGCACTATTAATAATTTATGTTTAGGCACGTAGAAACATATGTATTACCTCGGCTACAAACTAACGCCCTTTGCGCTTAGAAATATATGCTTCTCCATGCTCGAAATCACTTTGAGATTATACACCGTAATCATGTACAATAAAGAAAAAATATATATATAAATATTTCTTAAAATTGAACGTCAATATGCTTTTTAAATCGAGTAAGTAGCTACGTCTGGCTGCTGAAATATTAATGAAATTATATGTCCCATAAAATGTAAAACGTGATATGTTCACCGCGCGGTACCTTTACGATATAACGCAATTCCCCGCATTTATACGACTTGTAACTCGCATCAAACTTCTTAACAATTGCAAAAATTGTTGATAAAGGAACATCGACATTATGATTCATATCTTAAGAGCCACACGTTCATAATTCAGATGAAAAAAGTTAATACGAGCGGTAAATATTTTCCCCTTACTAAAATAGCAATAACTCCATATCAGTTGTTCGTCGTACGACGTATGATCGAGAATTTAATACGCCATACGCGACCACTTTATAACATTGATAGCAATTTTTTTTTGTTTATTACTCAATGTTCAATAGCGAATTTATTACATCTCTAAATAGAACTATAAAAGATGTAGGTGTTTACTGTAATAAAAACATCTTCGCGTACATTCGTTGACAAAATAATTCGATTTTTTGTTCATGAGTAACATGTAAGTTCCGTTTTTATTCAGATAATGACACAGTGAAAATCGTTTAATAATTTATCCAAGTACAATAAAACTTAATATAATACTTATTAATAGTTGCCTTTATCATTATATAAAACGCTTTTTATATTCAATAAAAAAGCAACTACCGAGTTTCTTGCTGGCTCTTCTCGGTAGGAACAGCTTTCCGAACCAGCAGTTGAGTTGATAAAGTTTATTTGAATAAAGAACATTTTCAATTTGAATTTGAATTTATAAAAACAATTTACGATACTGCTAATCGAATAGATTCAAAGAATTGATTAAATAGATAGATTGGAGGATCGAATTTACTGACATTCAACTATTTACAATAAAATATTCACCTTACTACATTAGTTCTGCTTGTTAGCCTTAAGTTATCTATCCTTCTTTTCAACGAAGTAAAGGACTAGATTTTAAGGTCTTTGCTGAATACTAAAATCCTTAACGTTTAACTTCTCTATTTTTCCATATATAGATATTAAAATAGAGAAGCATAATATTAACTCTCTCAACAAATACGTATAATATTTAATAGAAAAACCAAGTAAACAATCTAATAAGAAAATGATAAAAGAGTTATATTTTATACGTCAGTTAGAATATTACTTCGTAAGTGGTGTCTGTCATTTTCCAAGGCAATATATTTGATCGAATCGTTCAACAACAATCGATCACTTTCATATTTTTATTAGGGGTTTTTATTTCATATCTTTTCGCTTTCCGATAAGTTATTTATTGTTTATTGAGTTTCTGTACATATTATACGGAAAACGCCGGTTGAAATTCGGTTACTGAAAATATTTTTCAAAACACACACACACACACAATAAATACAATTTTTTCTGTTGAATTCACCGTGTTTATTTATCGCGGATTAAAGCAAACTGATATGTTCATTACTTTTGTTTTAACGACCTCTGCAAAGTAACGCCTAATTCTATGATTTATTAAGTTATATTATTTTTAGATTAATCTTTTATTGGCCTTATTTTTAAATAGAAATGTTTATCATTCATTAATAAAACTTTTGAAATGCTGTTTTATTAGCAATAAAAATAAAAATGAATAACTTATAAGGATGAAGTGAACGTATTATACCTATATGAAAATTGCTTTCTAATGTTTTCAAAAATGGAGTGCTATTTTTGAAGTCAAAAAAATGCATTTTCAACTCGTAGTAATAACTTTTTTACAGGCAAATTATATATATTAGCTTATTTAGAACAAGCTAATCTTGAAACAACATTCGCTACCATTTACGTGTTAAATAACATTAATTATTTATTGTTTGTTTTCTAATAATGTGTTCTTTCCTATAACCTAAAAACGAACAGGATTTTTTATCCTATATGCAACTCGGCATATAATATTCACCGGCACCAATTTCTATCAATATTAGATTAGCTGTGGTATTAGTAAATCGGAATGCATTACGATTTTGTTGTATGTATGTGAATGTTGCCTGCTTCATACACTTACATATTTATATATTCCCTGTAAAAAATTTGATTTCTGCAAAGTAACGCCTGCTTCTACAAATCATTTATTAGAATAACTATTAAATTTTGTTTTCAGCATTGCTTTAAAATGGATTTTACAGTGTATATTATTTTTATGTATATTGTCGCTATCAGTACTATACACTTATTTACCAGAACGGGAGCTTCAGACGTATGCCTACCATAGTTATAATAAAATCAGAATCGCCAGCATAAAGGACATCCCTCATCACGTGTTGATTGTGTATGGCTTAAAGTATTGCTCAGGAAGTCTGACTGGCAGTAGGACTGTCGTAACTGCGGCCAGCTGCTTTAAGAAGAATAATGGAGAAGCCATATTTGTCAAAGTTGGATCAAGTTCTATGATTGGAATCGGGTGAGTAAAGCTAAGTAATAAAGAGAGGGGCTACTATCACACTTATATCGGACGTCTCGCTTACAGACGTCTGGCTCGGTCCCCGAGGCGGCCGGTGTATCTGGTGCTCCCGATGCACCGGTTAACGGAGGGGGGGTTCTCTTTCGAGGGGTCCCCACCCGGAGGAGATTCTCTGGGATCAGAGCTGCTTCGGGCGGGGATGGGGGCAATGTGTACAACAATACCCTGTCGTTGCCATCGGCAGCGTGGTTGAGCACACAGGTAGTTTTAGTCGGTGCGAGTCCGACATAACCGCCGCTTGTCCACATTGGGCGGCGGTACCCATAAGAGGTTTTTACCTGTATAAAAAAAACTATCACACTTGTAGGATAGCCTCTGTCTTTTGACAGAGGGATTAGAGCTAAGTCCAACGATGATCGAATGCAGCTAGGTAGATTACACATATCCCAGTGTTGTATGAATATGGCACATTCACAAATAAGCACTATTAGTATATGTTACTTTTATACTACACGTCCATTCTCACCCACGGTTCTGGTGGCATTGACGTGGTGCGTTTGAGAGAGTGTATGATTGTCTATATACTAGCATTTAAAAAAAATCGTTTTTTCTCTGTTTTTAGGCATAAAAAAAACAAAAGTTTACTTTTAATTTATTGAATATATACAACACAATTTTCGCCGTGAAATTTCAAGTCAGCGTAGCTTATTCGGGAAACGGGTGGTCGCTCGAAATAGAAATACGTAGGATCGAGCGCCACCTTTTTTATTTTGCAAAAAATTACCGGGCAAGGCTCGGTCAACCTGGTAATGTATATAATTAGAGTTTTTACGTGTTGTATATAAATATACAACATAATAATCACAAATTTCCAAACAAATTATGAATAAAAAATGTTTTATTTTAAATTTAATATTATTTTACATTATTCTTATTTATCAAATAATCATAATTATGAATATAGAGGTATGATAATTGTTCATTACATTTCGAATGCTTTTACTTTTTCTTTCAGACAAATAATTACCGTCTTGGAGTACAAAGTCCACGAATACTTTGAATATTTAAGTAATCTAGACAATGATATTGCATTGCTGATGCTCAAGGTAAGACAATATCAACTCAGGCAATTGTTAATCTAGATTCCCCGTAAATTTTCGATAGAAAGTTATATATAAAAAAGTAATTTTCTTCTGTTAGTCATAATTCTTGCTTTAAAACTGAAAAATATATACTTAATTTTAGCTCCTTAAGGTTTTCTTGTCTTACAATATGAGTTATATATCTGTCGAACGTTATGGTCACTTTTATATATCTAGTAACCCGAAAGAGAAAGGTTAAGGTCCATGTTGACACACGTTTTTACTCTGTGATAAAGTACGGTTGATATGTATTCAACCACGGCCTATATAGTGTTATATCTATATAGTGTATTATTTATGCGCCATTTCTGCTAACAACCTTGTCAATGCAGGATTTACCAACCATCATTTTTCACGGCGAAAGATTCATATGAAAATAAAAGTCCTAACATTCATCCCACACACAAATTAGAGATCAAGTTAATTAGGAAGAATGATGTATCTGTTTCATCATCATTTAGGTACCTTACCTAGTTAATGTATACAAACCGGCTATTCTCACATCTTATTTTATCGCATGAGCCCTTAATCATGAGCTCTTATTCTGAGTTCGCGCCGCGGCAACGCCGTCTTGTGCAGTGACCCTGCCTTCAGCTCCTGTGGGTCAAGGGGCCAACTTTTTCTATAAAAAAATTGTTGGTTTTGGAGCCTGGGTGTATATTTGTATTGAAATATGTACTTTTTTTTGTTTTTATTGAAATGTATAAATGTATATAATTACCAGTTGCCTGTCACCCATGTGTCTTAAGAAAAAAAATACATTGCACAGGTCTAAGAACAATATGGCATTATGATTTGAGGACAAAGTTTAACAAAATTAGCAATATAGTTTTAGGATAAAGTAATTTAAAGTAATTACCACTTCTTTTGAAGGAACACGTACAGTTTGGAGAGAATGTAATCAAAGCACAGCTCGTAGAGCCGGAAATCGCATTAAGAGTCGGTACTCCGATAAAAGTATCTGGTTGGGGAGGCACGGTTTGTTTACAATTACAAAAATTATGCTACATTCTCTTTTTTAAATCAAAAGACTTGATAATAAATTTAAAAAAAAGAAATTGTTGAGAAATAACTTTTCAAGAATTCCATTAATGTGGCGTGGCGAGAAAGAAAAAAAAAACTCTAAAAGAATCAATAAGAGCATGGATTTACTTATTGTTTTGTCTATGGATTTACTTACCGAACATAGTCAAAAAAGGAATATGATGCCTACATCACAAAAAACATGGCATTAAATACATATGTATTAACCCATCGGTGTTATAAGGCTACAGCTATTATAATCTATTATAGCTATACTCTATGATTTTAAGACCTTATATTAATAAGTAATGTAAAATATGGTTAAAAAATAGTATTAACGCCATCTATCTATATTCCTATAAAATTGTTGGTTTCTAGTCTTTGTAAACTTTCAGATTCGAGTTTTTCGTCTCCCTGTAAATAGTTCTTATTGTTTGATGAAGATGGCGTTTTCGAAATCTGTTTATGTTAAAATAAAAAAAAACACAAATTTAATTATTTATTACCTAATTCTAGGACTTACCCGTGAAATATTTGAATTTATTATTAGAATCAGAAATGATTGTTTTAAATAAAACTGAGTGCCATCAAAAATATGGTAACCTTATAACACCATCTAACTTCTGTGTGAAATATACTGATGTAAGTATTATATATTATAGACTTTTATTAAAAGTATATTATAGGCTTTTACTAATTAAATTTAATTATTCATATTCGACGAAGAAATTTTAATGGATAAGTTAATGAAAACATTTTTAAGGCTCCAAAATGACTAAAAATCATTATCGTTATGCCCTTATCCCCCTTAGTAGGGTTAGCGCAACATGTTTTATATTCAAATTCAAAATCAAAATTTTCTTTATTCAAATAATCTTGTAAACAAGTAGGTACTTTTAAATCGTCAATTCTACTGCTAGTTTGAAAGCTGTTCCTACCGAGGAGACCTTATAACTAGTTTTACATTTTAACATTAAGACATTACTATCTTCTACAGTGTTGGACAGTAGCTATATCCACACATTCTTATCGTCCAAATAATCCTCAACAGCCTCTCTTTAATAGTGTTTTTAAACTGATGTAATGGCAAAGCTAAAATTGATTGCGGATTTTTAGTATAGAATCTTATACCCAAACTCACAAACGAATTTCGTACCTTTGTAAGGCGCAAAGCGGGAGCCGCAAGCTTATGTCGGTTTCTTTAAATTTTTTACA
Source organism: Morpho helenor (assembly GCA_029227775.1). Taxonomy (NCBI): domain Eukaryota; kingdom Metazoa; phylum Arthropoda; class Insecta; order Lepidoptera; family Nymphalidae; genus Morpho; species Morpho helenor. The sequence continues at coordinate 14,120,332 of JARGCU010000025.1, forward strand.
CCTTACTTTAAACACCTTGTTTCATTTTTTGGATAGTTATTTTATGATTTCACTACGATATAACCTTAATTGTCAATCATGGTTACCTTATATTATAATACGTACATATAAGAATACAGAAACAAAGATATTTCTTTACAGAATCACCGTTTAAGTGACAATGGCGGTGGGGCTATATTTGAAGATATCCTAGTAGGCGTGTTGTTATGGGGAGCCAGTGGAAAGAAGAAATATAATATTGCTATTCTTACAAATATTTCTTACTTTGAAAGGCATGCCGTTAAATATATATAGGTATCACGTAAAAATAAATAAATATCAAGCCTAAAAAACATAAATTCTGTTCCACAGATGGATCACACTGAACACAAAGAAGTTCCTAACAAAATACTGTTCTGTAAAAGAAAACTTTATGAACATGCCTCTACATTCCTATGAATATGTTGATAACTAATTATAATGTGAATCTGTACAAGATAGAAACATTAAATGTAATTAGCATTAAGAATTGTATGTTTTAAAAAGAGCAACCGCCGAGTTTCTTGCTGGCTCTTCTCGGTAGGAACAGCTTTCCGAACCAGCAGTAGAGTTGACGATTCAAAAGCACTTGTTTACAAGTTTATTTGAATAAAGAATATTTTGAATTTGAATTGAATTTGAATATGTTGATAACTTATTATAATCTGAATATGTTTATAACTAAGTATGTTTTCCGTTCTAAAAACACGATTAAATGTCTCATGAATTTGTATTGTTTTTTTTGTTTAGTGATTCAAAGTGAAAACGCTGCCAGCAATTTTAAGACCATTCGAAGTAGACATGATTTGTATAGTAATAGTGTTTTAAAATTTAGACTCGAAATAACTTAAATATTTCACTAATGAAGTATAAAATTAAGACGATTTCTCTATCATTATGATTTTTTTATCGAAATTCAAAATTAAAATAATTACTTACTTACAGTAACGGTCTGTTACTATCCCACTGCTGGGCATAGAAGCTACCACGCTGATTTTTTGCTACAATTATTTACCTAATTAACACGATAAACTATTATATAAACCCTTTAAACGGTACAAAACGAAGACAACCCACTCCTTTAGCTTCGTTAGTTTGTTCCATACTTACAAACAAAAACATTAAAACTATTTTATAGTTACCATAACAATTTTTTTCCGAACTCATTATATTGTGCTAGGCCTAACGGCTTTTAGAGCGTCACTGGACGGGACGAGCGAACGCAGAAGCATTGACGAAGAAACAAGAAGCATTGGTTGAGAAATGTGAAGAGTAGATCGAAAAAGCTTTAATAGAAAATGGATTTATATAAAGTTTCAGAATTGCCTTTCAATTAAAATTGGAAGAAACGGATATACTACAAACTAGCTTCTAATTAGCAAACAGTTATTCTCAATAGTGGTTTTTATAAAGCGAATATGGTTTTACTAGAAATTCATATTTAAGGTCCTTTTACCTTAAAAATAAATTTGTAATTACCTGTTGCTATCTATTCAAACTGCCCAAAAGCTCAGAACCCAGCCATTAGCCCATTGTTTAATATTTAAAATTTGATATTATTAATTAATGTTTTTTATTAACTACAACAAACAAAACGCTTATTATTTAAAGTTTCATACAAAACGGTCAATTAATAGTGCCCTTAACTTAATGATTAAAACGTTTTGAAATTAAAACAGTCTAAATTTTAGACTGTGTGTTTTAGTCAAGTGAATTAGAAAATATTTTAATACGGATTAAAACAAATATCTTATTTACTAAAATTAATCTTAAATTAGCTCCTTTGGTAATAGATTCAGAAAATTTAAATTTTTACGTAAAAATTACGTATTTGCCATAGTTAGAAATAATCTAAACATTGAACAGACTAGACACATTATGCAATTTCGTTTTAACATGCAAAATCAAGCAAGCATCGCACCCACCAAAAACCTAAAGCACCCCTCCCCCTTAGTCTCCCTTACAGGTGTCTCGAGCGCCGTCTCAAAACATATCCTTTGTTAGACTCAAAGTATGTAACTTTTCGCATTCCTGTCTGGGATTAAACCGCAAGGTCGTCTGCAATAAACCGAGTTCCGATATTGATCCCCATACTAAAACATAATAACCCTACTTATATTATAAATACGACGATCTGTCTGCCTGTGTCTCAGTCTGTCTACTTTACCTTTGTTACACTTTCACAGTTAATCTGCTGAACTGAAATGATTGATTAAAGCTTATAGTATAGAGTAGTAGTATAAAGTCATTTAAAGGATTAAAAATATGTTTTCTTTCGAGTACATAATGTATTGAGGGTACTTAAACGATTAGCTTGAAATAAACACGAATCAACGTATTCAATATATTTATAATCAAACAGAAATAAAGTGTATTAGATTTCTAATTTTCTTTAAAACGTGAATCATAAAAATATACCAACAAATGTGGTACTATTTAACTTTCAGGACTATTTTTTTTTATCAAGAACGTATGTATATCATAAATACAGTGCATTTGTTTACCGTTCGCGTTAAAGTGAATTAATAAAATTAATTAAATATTATTTTTTTTCATATGATGAAGATAAAGTACTGAAGGGTTCCATAAGCTGCTTTTTATCACGGTACTAAAATTCACATGGGTGAAGTCTAACGAAAATGCTATAGAGTATCAAAGAATGTACAAAGTTTGTTATCCAACATCTAAATAGCTATATAAAATCATACCGTAGTCTATCTCCAACCAACAGCTAGTCATCATCTTCCTGTCCTTATCCCACCGCTCTAAGTGAGGTCGGCACAACATGTTATAAACATGTTGTCACATGATTTGACTACGTATTTTACGACCGGCCGCCTGCCTGACGTCAACTTACCTTAGTCGTATTTTACGACACCTCGGTAAGAAAGAGGGTGGTCTATTTTATTCAACCGGATACCACACGGTGGGTCAACTTACCTTAGTCGCCTTTTACGACACCTCGGTAAGAAATGAGGGTGGTCTATTCTACTCAGCCGGATACACCACGGCGTCCAACCAACAGCTAGTATACCATCTTTATAACATTTAAATCTATTATCTTCATATTCCATCCAATTCTTGACAATCGCCAATATAGTTTTATGCTTTTTAACATCAAACTTTATAGACTCCTTAAGAAATATAAAAGCAATATTGCACGAGAACGCAACCTCGTTGTAATTTTAGTGTATGAAGAACGAAAAAACTACAAATATTTCAGAATTTTTCGAATCAGCTACCTAAAAATACGTAAGGTTTTTTAGACATATATTTAGGTAAGAAACATTTTACCTAATAAATATCTTACTTATCTTACTATATTATCTTATCTTGCTATTACATCCTTAGTACATGTTACTATGTGACATACTAAGGACGCCAGTAACAACAAAAAATACTTATGATTATTAAAATATTAAAAATTAAATTAGCTGTGTGATATCGATGAGACCGTGCCAATCGTTTGAGAGGTCTCAGGTTCAAACCCCGGCAGGCACCAATGAGTTTTTCTTTTAAAACTTATGTGTATAATTGATAATTGCAATTTATCCCACGCTTTTTGGTGAAGGAAAACATCGTGAATAAATCTGCATATTTAAGAGAATTTTAGGGTTATGAGTAACCTACCAATCAGGAGCAGCGTGGTAGGTCTTAGCTCCGATCCTTCTCTCCAAAAACGGAGGCTATGATTATTGAGTAAATATTATTCAAATTCAAATTCAAAATATTCTTTGTTCAAATAAAATTGTAAACAAGTGCTTATGAATGATCAACTCTACTGCTGGTTCGAAAAACTATTCCTACAAAGAATATTATATAAATGATACATTAGAAATGCCATTACACCATCAAGTGTAATAAAAACAATAAAAACGTATCCTACTGATATTGGCACAAGACCGAATAATTTTAAAGGTTCATTTTGGTATAAATTGTATACAAAAGAATAAAAGAAATATATAATAAAAGAATATACACAAAGTTTATATTTTATTTCTATGGAAGTCACAAAATTTTTCATAAAGATTTTTTACGGTTTTCTCTATCCAAGTGCGATAAAAGTAGACATTCATGTATATACCTGGTGATTCAGCACATTTTTTACCGTGAGATACTATTCCAACTACAGCACTGGAAATAGAAAATAAATAGAAAAGTCTGATATCATAAATAAACATGACAATTTTTAATTATTTATTCTTCTTCTCACAGCAAAGAAGTATAAATGCTAGAGTTAGGGAAGACATAAACTAAAAGTGAGAATAACACAATAAGTAATAAACTCGTATAATTCATCTTTGTCTAATCACAAATAAAAAAGAGAGACAGATAGATCATCCTCATTGGCTTCCTTTATTTTAATATCTCACATTTTGGCTGGCTTGACTACTTATCTTATTTATCTTAGAGTGCCTCTCTGACAAGCTAAGTTTGGCAGTCAGCATCGTTAAGTTGTCTGTATTAACTTTTTTTACTAAGAAGTTTTAAGGCAATGAAATACACTTCAGCGAGTTCATGCCCAGTTTCTAAGTCTAAGTCAAAATATAAGTAATAAATATTTTTTGTCATATGCAATATTAAAGTACCTCAACCATTTTGACTGGCCGGTGGCGCAGTGGGTAGTGACCCTGCCTTCAGCTCCTCTGGTCGCGGGTTCAATTCCCGCCGATGGCCAACATTTTCTATAAATGAATTTGTTGGTCTTCGAGTCTGGGTGTTTTTTTGTATTTAAATATGTATTTAAAAAATATATAAGTATATATTCACCAGTTGTCTGTCTACCATAACACAAGTATTAAGTTACTTACTTTGAGGACGGACGACCGTGAGTGTAAGTGTCCCATATTTAAAAACAATTAAGTAAATAAATATATATTTTATGCATATATTGTGTCGTACTGCCATACATACCATAATTCGATAGTATAATACGGAAACGAATGCTAAAGTGAGTAAGTGAAAAGCCATATAACCGAATAAAATTTGTGAATTAATTCACAAATTTTATTCGGTGATAGTAGTGATCGTGATAAAATTTATACTGATCTTAACATGTTTCAATTTTGCATTACAAGATGCCGTATCCATATAAATACTTAAGAAAATTCACCCATTCCAGAGCACTCCTCCCCCAGAATCCCCACGGCACGTGTCCCGTTCGCCGTCACCGTACAAACAGAACATCCCAGGAGCTAGTTTATACTGATTTATAGTTTCACATTTCTCACTGTTTACATAATGTAAATGAATCATCTGTAGGTCTGTTTGCGGCAATCCTGCACCATACTAAAATAAATAAGCTGTGATATCCAAACGGTGCGACCTCGTGACTCTCTCCAGGGTGTTATGGGTTCAAATCTCGAGCAGGCACCAATAATTTTTCTATTTAAACTTATCTGCCTTAGTGATTTATCATTATTACGCGCTACTTGCTGAAGGAAGATATTATTAGGAAATCTGAATATCTCCAAAGACTTCTGGGAATCTAAGGTCCAACCCTTCTCTCCAAAAAAGGATGGTAGTGGGATAATATTAAATCGTTACTTCTTTACAATACGGGGGGTAACGAATACGGGTAGTGAAAACGGGTAGTGTTGTAACGAAGTGACCCTTATTGGAACTGCGACATGGCTGTAAGCTCCAATGCTTGACTCGAACGAGATTGGGAGCCTTGTGCCCATTAGTGTATTAGAAACAGGTAAGTAAGGCTAGATACATATAATAGGCCTCTGCCATTATAGAAAACTTATATATTTAATTATTATTTATTTGAATTATTGTAATTATTATTTTATCATGCGCTTTTCGGTATCAAAACATTGTAAGAAATCCTGCATATTTATGGGGAATACCTGAAGTATGTGTAACCTCCCAATCCATGTTAGAATTGTGTGGTAGGTTTACCCTTCAAATCTTCTCTTTGAAGGAGAAAGGAGGCCTTGTCCCATCAGATATATTGTTAAATCTCACAACAGCTTACTTTACATAAAAAGATATCATTTGGATACCATTTTCTCACCCCAACCGGTTGCTACAAAAACTTCTTTCTCCTTCATCCAGGCATCTGTTTCGGTAAATGTTGCCTTTTGGACTTGCGGGCCGAAGATGAATTTGTCATGTATGATAATGATAGCAATGTCGTTTGCAAAAACTAAGTTATGTCCATAATTCTCGTGTATTGCGAAATCCCACACTTCGTGGATCTGTGCGTTAATATCAAATGTAAAACGAGGATCTGCAAATTTGTAAAAGAGTGAATATTTGGTCACTTAGCCTAGGCGTGGATTATAACATTTTACATTTTATTGGCCAGTAGATTTAAAAATTTATGGCCACGAAAATTTTAACCTGAAAATTTAATTATTAGGAGTACCTTCAAAAAACATTGTGTAAAACAAGTGAGCCAAAGAATAATAAGTACTTAATTTTTAGGTGCTTGCATTTTTTGAAAAATATAACAAATAAGAATTATAAATTTGGAATGAAATATTTTTTTTTATTCCACAAAAGTGCTAACAGGACATTAAGAAATTAAACTAAAGCTAAATAAATATAAATAAATAAATGTCCGTAGCACAATGAATTCGTGATTTAGATTTCATACTTCCATACTTATATTATAAATATGAACGTCTTTCTGTCGTCTTTTTCTCTGTCTATCACTATAGAAATATACCTGAAATTTGGTACAATTGAAGTGATTGTTATAAGAAGGCTACTACTACATATAGGATAGAAAAAATACCGTTTTTACTTTAGGAACTGGAAAAAAATATATAATTTATAATTTAGAGTATTTTAACATTAAATGTATAAAAGATTTCTAACCAATAGATTAAGATTTAACGCCAGATAGAAGTCTGCACTTCTAGACACTTTGATATTTAGAATTTGTTACTTGAAATAAATTTACTTATTACTTGAAAATATTTTCATTTCAGCCAAATTTGTATTATGGCTAAAACAATGGCCCGCTGTCAGAACTGTTTTACTGGTAACAATAACACCGCCACACAGTCCACCATAATTATAAAATTGCACCATGAAAGGGTAATGGATAAGGTTCGTCGATTTTCCTCCAATGATACGGCTTTCTACAGCTTGAAAAAATCTTGTCCAATTACTCGTAGATATCTCCCCCATATCTTTTAAATGGCACTCTGAAATGTTCGTATGAAGGAACAAATGCAAGGCAGTCATTTTAATTAAGACGTATTGCATTTTTTATCGCTACCGCTCGAGTTTTTAACGCAATGACTAATAAAAGTCATAAATGCGTTAAGCTATTTGGATATCGACAGTTTTTGAAAACATAAATTTAAGACAGAAGAGTGCACCTTTTATGCATGCATATACCTAGATATATATAGATTTATAAACCGCTTGGACTATAAACCAGCACTGCTAACACCACACTACGCTATTAGCATTGCACACATTCACCATCACAATCTCAACAATAGTCTCGCCCTTCTACAGAAACATCAACAGAAGATAGATTCCACAGTTTAAGTCTGGTTTATAGTATGAACGTACGGTATGACCATGGGTGCATTTTTCTTTTAAACTTTCTATAATCCAGTATTATAGCAAAATAATATTTTCATTACTTCTGTATTATGGACTTTCGTTAAGTAACGCCTACACATTATATACATTTGAGGCTTTCTGCCTCTAATTATCATAGTTAAACGTTAACAAATAAAGCACTTATGTGTTGCAAAAACGTATAAACGAAGCTCCGAGGTATAATTTAACAATAAATTACCCCTGTCTCTCTTTCGCTTAGCAAACCTTCTGTACCAATTATTTTCTAAAGATTATAATCTTTAACCCCAATGCAATCCCGAGTATAATTACCTCTACCCAGAAACGTTACATTGTTACTGAGATGTACCATAAGGCGGCAATTGCTCTGTGTAAAAATATGTAGTGTGTCACTAATGAGTTACAATAATAAGCAGATAATCATCGTAAATAATCGGAAAAGATGTTCAAAAGCAAAATTACTACTTTTCGTAAGAATCCTGTTTTACTTTTTAGTTGGATGAGTTCGATAGTTGTTAGTTTTTTTAACTATATTTATTTTGAATCTTAAATTCACATACGCCTACACGATATATATTGAAACAACTTAAGGACGCGAGACAATAAAGTTTCTGTAAACCTACAAAATAAATAACAGAACAAGGTGCTCGCGCCTGTAGTATTTGCTGTCTCGTTTCTACACTGGGAAATTGCTATTTGAATTTGGAACAACGCATTTGCGGCATGCAGCACAGCCTTAAGGTTCATTTTCACAATTTAGCCGCTTTCAGGCGCCCGCCTTCGCGCATTCAGTTGCCCATCGCCGGTCGCTGACAGCGCTGCGCGCGGTTTCTTTCTGCACTAAACACACCATATTCGGCCTATACATATTTTGAGAATATAATTTATTTTCATATTCAATTAATAAAAATAAATTTATCACGATAGAATGTTGACAGAAAAATTAATACATGTTTATTCATAAAAGTAAAAAAATCGGACAAGTTGCTAAACAAACGTGTATATCGATTATTCATATGTCTAAAACATGGTTAATTTTAATAAAATCTAGTGAAAACTTCCGGTAAGTTGAGTAATCAATTTTATATAATTAACAATTTATTTTATATAATTTTTAGTATGATTTTTAACAGCAAAAGCACCTGTTTGCTTTATTTATGCGGGTTCTACGGCTCAAAAGGGATTTCCCAGTCACGTTTCTTCGATATTATGCGGTAAAAATTAAATTCTATCAATCGCTAACATAAAAATTTTATACCTTATCGTAAAATCATTTTTAATTAACCGCAACTGTTTAAGTCTTTAATTAGCATTGGATATTTCATTAATACTCAGCAATCTAATATATCTTCATAATATTCCAAACATTATAGTTCCCTTATTATTTGAACACGATTAAAATTAGATTATAGTCTGATTAGATTTAAAAAGACTACATAACAAATACAACATATAATAACAATATTTATTATGTGTCATTTAATATTTATTCGATAAATTGTTAAACACAATATTTTAAGATATTAACAGAATATTTTAAGACTTCTTACGAGTATCTCAATTTAACACTGGTCAATTATTTAAGATTGATTTATCTATTGATATATGAGACACGAATTATTATCTCTACATAACTTTAATTTTGATTAGTTGCTTCTTACGATGACGTTTTATAAAAATCAGCGATGTGGCCTGGAAAGGGGATGTTTTTGATAACATTTTACATGAAAATAATTTAAATAGGAACGTGTAAATTAATAGTAAAAAGTTTATGATGTAATTTGTTCCACTGATGTTTTAGCTTAATATACATTATCGTTTTCAGAGTATGTTAATTCTGTGTTTTCTTAATATCGTATTCAGCGCATAAAAGGTTTCGATGATGTGAAATGTCAATCTTGCTTACGATGAATTTCATAATATATCTTTAATATAACTATAAAAAAATAATAAACACTACATAACAATGCTGGATTCAAATATTTATAAAGACAATTCTTTATTGTATTAAATCTGAAAAAGTAAAGAAATATTTACACTTAACATGTAGCGGCCTTATCACTTACAAATAACTCCTAGGTAGCCTTAGCTTGAGCAAATTTTTCCATACATAAAATATTTTACCAATCTTTTAATAAATTTGTTAACAACAACAAATCTATACGTTTTTAGACAGACTTCTTTGACGAGATTCAAGCTAATAGTCTACGTCTATGACTTTAAAGTTAATTTTGTGACACCGTTGGTCGTATTCTAGGATGGACTTGGATCTCCTATGGATATTTATGCCAATAATAATCAAGCTCAGCAGACGATTGATGATCGCAGTAACTGACCCAATTTTACCGCTGCCTGCTATCGACCTGTGATATTTGGGACAGATAGTACAAATGATTATACCGCCATTAAAAGGTTACATGGTTGATTTTTTGGCAGAATACATAGTTAGATGCTGGAATGGGCGACTTCGGTGCGAGATAAGCTGGATATATAAAAATATATTTTTTTTTAAATTTTATTTCATATATGGGGCACTTACACACACTGTCGTCCGTCCCCAAAGTAACTTAACTTGTGTTATGGGTGACAGACAACTGGTAAATATATACTTATAATATTTTAAATACATACTTAAATATATGTTGTACATATGTAGGATGACTCAGGCTCAAGAACCAACAAATTTCTGTTAGAAAATGTTGGCCCTCGGTGGGAATTGAACCCACGACCAGCGGAGCTAAGAGCAGGGTCACTACCAACAATCGAGCCAGTCGATTGAATAATAATAAATATTTAAACAGATCTTACTAGCGAAAGCCCTTATATCCAACAAGTTTTCCGCTAATTTTTAAAAACAATTCAGAAATTAATTAAAAAATAAATTAAAACAAAAGCAATACTTTAAGGAAGAAATAGTACAAGAATTATCGTAGAATTATTATGCTATAAACCTACGTCGAAACGATTAAAGCGAGCGAAACGATCGTTGCGATTGTCATGGTGAATGTATGTAATGCTTGTGTTGGTGGCGGTGTTATGTGGTACGTGCGGTAACTAATCCTGCATGTATAAGGTATGAGAACGGTTTTTGCTTCCTACATTTAGCATTACAAAGATTTTCCTACAGCAAAATAATTCTTTAACTTTGGAAAAATATATTTATATGTTTTGAAAATCGTTTTAGCAGATTTATATTGACTGTCATCATTATACATTATCTACTATATAATCCTATCGTTTACATTCAAATGAAAATTAAAAAAATTCCGTTACACGCGATTAAAAATCGTTTAAATAAATATAATATAATCGCTAGTAATATTAGAAATTCTTTAAAATACTAGATCTAAAATAATCTGTCTAGAGTGTGGAGGTAATGTGTATAAAATCGGTGAACAAACGACAGCTTCCTGTGATTGAGCTTAGCCAATCGAGCGCTTATAATTGCTTTACTGTAAAGCTTCGCAGCTGAATAGGGTCGCAACAGACGACTAACTTTTCCCTCTATATTAAAAATGTATCAAGGAAAGAAAAATGTAGACCTCCCTCTCAACCCTTAAATACTTTTTTTATCAAACTCTACAAATTATAATGGAATTTAATTAATTGAGCGACCTTTTGTACCTAAACACAGAATTTCGATGGGAAATGTGTAATTCAAGGGGTTCAATCAATCAATTAATATTTTGATACAAACAATATTAAATACTAGCTCCGCCCGCATCAAAACCGTAATATAATATTTCGATTACCACACAAATCGTTAAAGTGGGTTAACCTTAAAAGCAAGACATTTGCTGTCCCGGACTTTTCGAGGGGAACAATTTTGTAATATTTTTCAATAACTATTACCGTTTACTCAGCGCACGCAAGGAAAGCTTTAAATATTGCCGTTTTCGTTATATTTTTTATTGCTGCTCCTCTCTTATTCATCTTATCGTGATGTTATAGCCTATAGCCTTTCTCCATAAATGGACTATCTTACACTCAAAGAATTTTTCAAATCGGTCCAGTAGTTCCTGAGATTAGCGCGTTCAAACAATCAAACAAACTCTTCAGCTTTATATATTAGTATGGATGTAGCACGTTCTATCACAAATTGAGAAAGGGCGATGTTCTTTCATAAAATGCAATTGTTGGTAATTGAAAATCAGCTATTCGTTGCCTTTTAGTTTTTATTGTTACCAAACTACTTGATATGTCATTCACTCGACGAATTGAATTTTTCGTTTATTTCTATTTCTGTTCTTTTTTCTATTCCTATTTCTATTTTTATTTCCATTTTTTTAAACAAATGTCTCTAAATATTCACTCAGCAGAGTTAGCAAGACATTCGATGGTCTCGGAATTCGCTTTTACAATAAAATTCCGCAATCCATACTAGAACAGTCAACAGAAAGGTTTAAATTAAGTATAAGATATGCTTGCAAAGCATATTACAAAATTGAAGATTACTTTGATGATAAAAAGGCCTGGATTTGAAGTTCCTGTCAACTTCATACAAGACTGCTGTTTGATAATGTAAAATTGAAAATGTTTAAAAGATCGACCGCCGAGTTTTTTCTGGTTCTTCTTGGAAAGAGCAACATTCCCAACCTGCTGTATGCTTCATTAATCATATTTATCCTTGACGATTCAAAAGTGCTTGAAAGAGCTTATTTGAATAAAGATTATTTTGATTGCATGTGGACATGGTATATAAGGCTCACTCAGCGAGCTATAGAAAACTCACTAACGGAAAAGCCCCATAAAGAATCAAAATTATTCAGATAAACGTGACACGAAAGTTATTTGTAATTACTGAACATAAATTGCAGTACGACTACAACTATTTTGAGGATACTACAAAGCATAGGCATTCCGACTTTTCTTAAATTTACAGTCGAAAAGCATTGAAAATTTTATCACAAAACTATAACGGTAAAACACGTAACTAGCTGGACCTTGTCACCAATTGCACTACCCTTCTACGAATGGGCTCAGTCAAGATAGCTAGAACGTGTAATCTTGTTACTATTTCTTTAATGTATATTATGCATGTAAATAACGAGACTGAGAACATTAAAATGGACTTAATTAAACTTCTACATTTACAATTATATAAAGTACCTGGTGGGTAAAGTAATTTTTTAAAAGATGAAAAAAGGCAATTAAAAGAATACATAAAAAAATGACATGTGAGAATCGATCCCAAGTTTTGAATTTTTTTGTGACGCCCATTAACTAGTGGTGGCCCAAAAAAATTCAAAAGCTATCACAGCTTTGCATTTGACAGCTCAAATATCATTTGGATTCAATTCTACATTTTAGAATTTTTTAATGCCAGAAAACAGGTATAAAGCGACATTTTTTAATGAAACCTAGCTACATTGATTAAAAACCTCGATGACATGCTGAATTTCATAAAAATCGCTGAAGTCCTTTCCGAGATTCAGAAAATATATACATATACATATATACAAATATTAAAGATATTATTAAATTGAAAGATTTTTATACACGGAATAAGCAAACCTATTTATTGGTTATAAATATACGTTTGAATAAATAAGGTTAATTGATTTAAATTAAAAAAAGAATTTATTCTTACTATTTAATTCAAAGGAAAAAAAATTATGTATGCTTCTATATTCTGCTATAAATGCTAACATAAGGATATAAATGCTAAAATAAGATTTGGAAATATTATCCATACGATTCTATATCATTTCTTTTGTTATAACATTTTTCGTACATTATAGTTATTTGAGTTGCGTGATTGGTAGTGTTGTTACAAGATTTTTTTAAATATACGAGTTTATTCTTTTAGAACTAAAATCTTGCACTTTATCGGCATTGTAAAATATTAAAATATATATTTTATATCAAAGTTTTATTTTAACACGAGTTGCACCCACTTTTTTGTTTCTTAAAAATATTCTAAATTATAAAATATTTATTTATTTTTGTTTTTAAGAGAAAAACGGTTCTATTATTCTGTGTAATAGTACAGTTTATAAGCTTTAATTGTGTCACATTTAATAAACATTGGTCCAGCAGGTTAGCCGTGAAAGTGTAACAGACAGAAAGATAGACAGTCTTTCGCATTGATAATATCAGTTTAGATAACAATTTCTTCTACACTTAGCGGTAAACGAGCTTACAATCTGTGAATAAACTACGTAGCAGCATCACAATGATCGAACTCAGTCAATAAGCCCCTCATAAAGTCATTATTGTCGCGCTTGTAGATCGAATAGGGTTGAACCAAAACATTTTTGTATCCGACTTATACATATGACATAACTAGCTTTTACCCGCATCTTCGTCCAATCAGGAGGTCTTCTCGCATACCTTTGAGGGTTAGGCAGGGTACGGGCTTCGAGGCGGACTTCTTTGCACGGGCTGGTCCTCGCAGGCTTTACGGCCTGGATTATGTTCGGGCCTTAGGCCCAGGTCACTTAGGTGACCTACGGGATGTGGTGTTCGGTAGGGAGGTCTGGGAATGTTAGCTCCCAGACCTCAGCAACTTCGTCTACGTGGACTGTTGTCGCGTGATGGTTGATAAGAGATGGCGCTTTTCAATGTTCTCCTATTCCTGTAGAGTTAATAGGATTTCTATAGCCTATATGTTACCTCGGTGTATACGGAATAATTGTACCAAATTTTATAGATATTGGTTCAGCGAATTCGCCGTGAAGGAGTAACGAACATACATTGATATTCACAAACTTTCGCATTTATAATATTAGTAGGAAGGATAGGATAGTATATGATGAAAATTTTCGTCATATTGGCAGAATTGGGTAATTTCCTAAATGTAAGTTAAATGACAACCGAACAAGAATAATTGAGATTATATGAGAACTTTCTGGATGTTAAATAAAAACAAAAACTATTAAGATGCATTCTATACTAAGTAGAAGATTAATAAACTTTTATTAATCCAAGCAAATTGTTATTAGTTATAAAATAAAAGTGTTTTTATCATACAGACAGCCCTAGAATACAAACTGTTTCGCAGCTAAATGACCCGTGTATAGCCGCGAATATCACATTTTCTCTGGATTATTTAAGTTGACATCTTATTACTGGTAGTGTCACAGAAAGAAAGTAAATAATAAATATTTTGAAGAAATTTAATAATAATTCTGCTGTCAGTATAACTGCAACCAAAGTTATCATGTAAGTCAGGGTGTTCCAACATGGGGCCCACACCCCACAGGTGGGCAAATTAATTGTTAAGGAATTTTGAAAATGTACTCAACACGAGTTTATCCCTTTAAAAACCGGGCCATTTAAATGCAATACTGAATTTCGATCCCAAATTTATACAAAAAAGGTATAATTTCCTTAAACCTATCTTTGGTATCTATGGTAATTAGTATATGTAGTAGTATGGTATCTATCTATGGTAATAAGGTTTCTTAATTGAACAATTAACATAGGGCATAGGAATTTAAAAAAGGCTAAGGTGGAGCTAATTGATAATTGCAATTTATCACAAGCTTTTCGGTGAAGGAAAACATCGTGAGGAAACCTGCATATCTCTAGAGAATTCTGGAGATATGTGTAACCTACCAATCCGCATTGGAGCCGCGTGGTAGGTCTTAGCTCCAATCCTTCTCTCCAAAGAAAAAAAAACGGAGAGAAGAGGCCTATGCCCAGCAGTAGGATAGTAACAGGCCGTTACTTACTTAAGGTGGAGCACAAAAAAGTTTGGAAAACACATTTGCATTTGCATTATAACCTGTCTTGATAACATTGATACTAAAACAAGTTATATAATCTTTTTAAACAACAGGTTGGCTCATTATTTTTTTTATAAATTTTCAATAAAAACAATTCCATTTAATTACGTTATTCTGATAAAGGACCCGCTTTTTTAATCAAAAGAATAAAAAGCGTTCGGAAGGTATTTGGTAACTAAGTGAAAGAGGACAAAGATAACAATTTTGAAGTCATACATTAAATTTAAATAAAGAAAATAAAAAAAGTCAATAAAATGTTTTTATCACATATATATCATCTTCATCATCTTCCTGCCTTTATCCCGCTCTAAGTGGGGTCGGCACAACATGTTATTAACATGCTGTCACATGATTTAGCTGCGTTTTTACGACCGCCGTCTGATGTCAACTTACCTTAGTCGCATTTTAGGTCACCTCGGTAAGAAATAGGGTGGTCTATTCTACTTAAAAAGATACCACACGGTGGGTCAACTTACCTTAGTCGCCTTTTACGACACCTCGGTAAGAAATGAGGTTGGTCTATTCTACTCAGCCGGATACCACACGGCGGGTCGACTTACCTTAGTCGCCTTTTACGGCACCTCGGTAAGAAATGAGGGTGGTACTATTCTAATTAGCCGGATACCACACGGCGTAACAAAGCCATAATAATATTGCCTCTAAATTTGTCCTATCCTCAAAACTTATCATTAAAGCAAAATACATTTGCTAAAACCCAATTAAAAAAACATTTAAAATCGGAGTGACTTTAACTAACATCTAGCCAAGTCCAAATGTAATAACGTGCACCTAAATTTGCAATCTGACAAGCCGAGAGTTAAATTACTTTCGTGACAAGATAAACGTAATATCCGGTGACAACTTCACTTAATACGAGTAATTCTAGTGTACACGTACACATGCAATAATGCACGAATCATGTACGAGTATAAATCTGTGTAGTATGTGAAAAAAATTTCACTGCATCGCAATTTGAGTGAATCATTTATACACTCAGTTGTAACACAACTACATTTTAGTATTTTTATTTACTTTTAATTAATTTACAAACAACATTTCAACAAAATCGCAATGCCGTGTGGTATCCGGCTGCATAGAATAGTACCACCCTTATTTCTTACCGAGGTGTCGTAAGAGGCGACTAAAGTAAGCTGACCCACCGTGTGGTATTCGGTTTAGGAGAATAGACCACCATCATTTCTTACCAAGGTGTCGCAAAAGGCGACTAAGATTGATGTCAGGCAGGCGGCCGTTCGTAAAATACATAGCCAAATCATGTGACAACATGTTTATAACATGTTGTGCCGACCCCGTTTAGAGTGGGATAAGTGCAGGAGGACGATAATTATTATTATATATTTTTGAATTAGTTTTGTCATATATAAAATTACTAATTGCCCTTAATATTTTACCTGAAAATATTATAACACATTTAGAGGCAACGTGATAAAAAAGTGTCGTCATCAAAACAAATTATTTAACCTTTCTCGAATATCAGTTATTGCAACATTTGCATGTAAAATTATGTGGTAAATAAACACAATACCTATATATGGAAAATTTATTGCTGTACTTAACCTTACAATTTTAGGCCATCAGACGATTCGACCTTGCCATAAAAGTGTTGGTATGTTAAGTTTACTAAAGCTTAGAAGAAATAAATAAAATATAGTCAAGTTCAATCAGACCTAATCCTTAATCCATGTGACTATGATATTTCTGATATGGATAAGCATTACGTCTGAGATATAATAAATACCCAATATCGATATCGTTATCGTTATAAGACTTTATACATAATATCTGGGTGACCTTGCCTTGCTCGGTAATTTATTACAAAATAAAAAAAGTAACTTTAAAAAAAAACAAAAAATAATAGTGTAGGTGGGGACTCGATACTAGGTATTTTCATTTCTCGCGACCACCCGTTCCCCGAATAAGCTACGCTGATTTGACAGTTAATGGCAAAAATTAAAAAAAAATAGTACTTTTTAATCCCCAAAAACAGGGATTAAACGATTTTTTTTTTTAAAAACCTGGCTAGATCGTGTTTTCTCCCCCAAAACCCCCTACATGCTGAATTTCAGGAAAATCGTTGGAGCCGTTTCCGGTATTCCGAAAATATACATATATATATACAAGATTAACTCATTTAAATATTAAGATAATATTTAATTCGTGCCACCTCCAGATTCACAACTTATATTTTAACTGATAATATTTGCTATGTTTATATATGTAGGGGCTGGAAAGAATTCAAATGTTTGCTAAAACTTTAGTTGTTTTAGTTTCAAAATTGAGTCTTTTTGAAGACAGGTGACTTCTATAGAGATTGCATTGAAGTCATATTTTATACATTAATTTATTTATTTATGCGAATCTCCAACAGCATTACATATTAAATAATCCAACAAATATCCTATATTATTTTAAATTTTGTGACAAATTTTGTTTTTGAAAATTTTGTGACAATTATAAAGACCACATTATTCTTAGTTACAGTAAAATAAAAAAAATAAAATAAGTAAAATTTTAAGTAAAAGTGAAACAATAGACAGATCCAGACGGGTAAACTTATCTTTATATTTAAATGAGTTAATCCTAGTGTATATATATGTATGTATATATATATATATATATATATATATAAATTTATTTCCTGAATCTCCGAAACTCCTCCAACAATTTTCCTGAAATTCAGAATGTAGGGGGAATGTTTTCCGAACTATCTCTTCAGCAATTGTATCAGTGACTATGAATGGTAGAAGAATGATATATCGGTCTCTAAAAACTCGACAATTTGATGCTTGAGAGGACGGAATAATATCTTACTTCCCTGCCCCTTTCCTCCCCCTCCTTTTAAACCTGAAAAGATTTTAGTAATGATTAGTATTTATTAGGATTAGCGCTCCATTTCTGCGACCGTTAATACGTACTGAGCAGCTCGTGTGCTCTCGCCCTAAAATATCCTTCGGAGTTCCCACATCAAACGAGTTTTCTCAGTTATCTGGTACTTTGTTGTCATCATTTCATTGTCAGTAGAAAGGCGGCAGCGCTTGAGAGCGTACGTCTGTCGTGAATTGTTACCGCGAACGTCCGTCGCGTGCATTTAAAAAATAGCATACCTACATCGAAAAGAGTTTGGTATTCCAACTTAAAGACATTTTATACCAACGTAAAGAAATATATCAAGTGTTTACGGATATTATAAGGTAAACTTTTTAATATTTCTAGTATTCTTAAATTATATTTGCTTGAATGAAAATTAAACGTTAAATTGACAATACAAAATTTTGTATTAATTTTGTATTGACAATTTAGAATAATCTTTGAAAATACAGCTGCTTACCTGTACTTATCATTGTTACGAATATTTCAAATTTTATATTATTTGGCAATAATCAAGTAATGTTACTAAAAATATTAAAAAATAAATATGTATAGCAGAAATCACAATTAAAAATAATTGGTATAACGATAACAAACAAACAATCGTGAAACGTAGTTACAGAGAAAACAGCATAAAAAATGGTAGATATATTTTTCTACTTGTTACATTAAATACAGCAATAATTCCTACTAATATTATAAATGCGATAGTTTGTGAGTATGTATGTTTGTTACACTTTAACGGCGAATCCGCTGAACCAATATCGATGAAAGTTGGAACAATTATTCCTTATACACCGCAATAACATATACTCGTAGGCTATAGAAATCCTGTTAGTTTTACAGGAATATGATGACATTGAAAAGCTTCATTTATTATCGATCTATCCCACGACAACAGTCTACGCGAACAAAGTCGCGGGTAAAAGCTACTATATATTAATTACGAATAATGCAAACTAAATTGTTTGACATATTTGACTGTACATAATGTCATTGTTTAATACTTTGTTACCTTTCGGTTCGCGACCCAGAATTTTTGATCGTTGTACGCTGAGTCACGATCATATAAAGGAACGATCATCCTGGCGCAATCATTTAAGAAACACGTGTACATACATCTCTTTATGTGTTCAATGTTGTCGACCTCCCAACCATCGTGCCAATCCACATGCTTGTATAACTTGTAAATAAATAGATATTAAAATATTTTAAATGTACACATATTTTGCCGTGCCCACGTTACTGTAAAATCGATATATGAGAAGTAATATAACAGTAACGTGAAACTTAGTAACAGACCCCGTCACGTGTTTCTGTATCTGTTTTGATTTTCCCTCTCCTAATATTATTGCGCGCGTTAGTTGATATTGATAACTTCTAATCCCCCAAAATCATTTTCGTGCCCTTATCCTACTCTAAGTGGGGTCGGCATAACATGTCTATTCTACTAAACCGGATACCACGCGGTGGGTCAACTTACATTAGTTCGCGTTTTACGAAACCTCGGTAAGAAATGAGGGTGGTCTATTCTACTCACTTGGATACCACACGGCGGGTCGACTTACCTTAGTCGCCTTTTACGACACCTCGGTAAGAAATGAGGGTGATACTATTCTATTCTGCCGGATACCACACGTTCTAATACCACAAAATCTGGCCACAAAATTAATTAAACTAACCAACATACTTAACGTACTTTACATATTTAATAACAATTATCTATTGTTAATAAATATTTTTTGCCAATCATATAATTATTACCAAAGCCGCTAAAAGCTGTATGTGATCGATTAAAATCTACTGAGATGATTTTTGTGTGGTTTTTACTAAAAGGTAGTGCAATTCTTCCGAAAGCTTTAAATTAATAATATATCACGGTTTTTTTATATATTATGAAGAGTTCGCATAGTTGTAAGAAAACTCGCTTACTAAATTCAAATTCAAATAATTCTTTATTCAAATTGGCTTTTACAAGCACTTTCGAATCGTCAAATTACAATGAAGCTACGACTGGTTCGGAAAGGTGCTCCTACCGAAAAGAACCAGCAAGAAACTCGGCGGTTACTCTTTTCAAAATTAAGGGATACAATAGAAGCTAGAAACTTTAGTCGCGTGCGTCGCGTTAACCGACGGAGATATGCTACAGTAATGTACTAGAGTATTGTAGATATACAAAATACTACAAAAAAGTCCGCGATATTATGTCTCCATCTCTTATAGACTCACAATAACTACTTATATGCTCAAAATGTCAATTAAAATATTGTTGTTTGTGGAAAAACTTTGTTTGTAATGCGTGGGCTGATAAATGGAATTTCTTGCGCTGATAAAAACAATGATTACTCACATGCCCTTTATACATCATTTTTATAGGAAACAACTGACTAACGTATCGTTATTGTAAGACAAATAAGTAGGCATATATGTATAGTCTGTCCATATTTGTGTCTGTAGGAACTGAAGTCGTTTATGTGTAGACAGAATATTAGGGGAAAGTTTTTTGGTAATTGAAATATTTTCTGACTAAGGGCTAGTAATTGACGACAACATCATCCTCCTGTCCTTATCCCAATATAAGTGGAATCGGCACGATCTATACTAATAGTTTAAAGAGGAAAATTTGTATGTATGTTTGTAATGTTTTCACACAAAAAACTACTGGATCAATTTCAAAAATTCTTTCACCATTGGAAAGCTGCTTCTTTACTGAGCAGCATAAGCTATATTACATTTTCAAAAAAAATATAATTCCGTTATAAAAATGTAATAAGGTGTAAAAAAATAAAATTTACGCGGGTGAAACCGCGGGATATTACTAGTATGTTATAAACATCTAGTCAAATAATTTGGCTAGGTATTTTACGACCGTCCACCTGCCTGACGTCGACCTACCTTAGTCGGCGGCGGAGTGTTTTATTTTGCTTAGTCGGATACCACACGGCGGGTTATATTACCTTAGGAACCTTTTACGACACCTCGGTAAGAAATGAGGGTGGTTTAATCTACTCAGCCGGATACCACACAGCGGGCTAACTTACTTTAGTTACTTTACTTACTTTTACAATACCTTATAAAAAATGAGGGTTGATCTATTCTACTCAGCCGTATACCACACGGCTAAAAAAGTTTTATTACTTGTATAAAGGATGACGTTAAGATCAAATAAAAAAAAATAATAATTCTTAAAGTCTTAGACGCCGTCAGCTCCCGCGCACAATAATAATATTTACAATGTATTCAGTTATGTCACGATTGTTTGCCACATTACAAATTAAAATGACTATTTCCACTGCAAGCTAAAGAGTAATGAATTAAATATGTAGTGCGCGCAAGGTCAAACTATACTTATAAAAAAAGATAATCTAGATTAGTGTCTACTGCTGTTTATTGATTGGTTTCATATCTTCCTAATAAACTGCTAAATTGAATATTTCATTACATGTAATACATGTATTCTAACATGTACTCTCATACCAAATTCCTCTCTTAAATATTTAACAATTAACACTACAAGGCATTACGCCGTGTGGTATCCGGCTGAATAGAATAGTACCACCCTCATTTCTTACAGAGGTGTCGTAAAAGGCGACTAAGGTAAGTTGACCCACCGTGTGGTATCCGGTTTAGTAGAATAGACCACCCTCTTTCTTACCGAGGTGTCGTAAAATACGACTGAGGTAAGTTGATGTCAGAAAGGCGGCCGGTCGTAAAAACGCAGCCAATTCATGTGACAGCATGTTTATTACATGTTATGCCGACCCCACTTAGAGTGGGATAAGGACAGGAAGATGATGAACACTACTATTCAGGGTTGGCAGGATTTTAAAGGCTTGAGCTGAAAGTTTATTTCGATCTACAATTTAATCACAAAAATAATTTATCTGTACATTTTTATCGATGAAATCTAGTATTTTTTATTTAGTTACAAAGAAAATATACGAGTTACATATATCTTAAATTACATACAAGTGCTACAAAAATCATCCTACGTGAAATGTCTTAAGAAAGCTGGCAGCGCTTTCGCGTTGAATCGCTAAGCCGATTCTTTGTGCTATAAAGGAGCGAGCTCTCTTGTCAAGTAAGAGGAATTTACCAAGGTATTAAAACGGATAAGTATATTTTTAAAGCAACGATGGAGGTATGTAAACATAGGTGTGTAGCTTTTTACAAGAATTATGTCAGTAAAGCAGTACGGTAGATTGCGGACTAGAGATGTGAATTGGAGTGAGAAAAAATCGATTAATAAATAATCAATTTTTCTTTCTTCATAATTAATTTATAAAAAAATCGATTATTTCGTTTGTTTTTTCTGAGTAATTGATTAATAACTAGCTTTTACCCGCAACTTCGTTCGTGTGGACTGTTGTCGTGTGATAGGTCGATAAAATAAATAGCGCTTTTCAATGACATTCTATTCCTGTACAATAAACAAGATTTCTATAGCCTATATGTTTTCCGGTGTATAAGGAGTTATTGTGCCAGATTTTATTGATATTTCTTTCGCAAAAGCGTAAAAAACATACATCCATACTCAAAAACTTCGCATTTACAATTTAAGTAGGATTAATTGGAAGAAAGATTGTTAAAGTAGAATAGTACGATTAGAAAATAGCATGGATGCGCTACTTTCAAAATTTTATTAAAATGTGTAGTTTGGCTTAATTGGTCTAAGCTAACAACGCGTATATTATCTTCAAGAAGAAGAAAAAAGAGGTTAAGGTTAGGGATATAATTGATTTTCAAAAGTCGTTTTATAATGTTTGAAAAATCGATTATAATAAAATAATCTATTAGGTATTATAAAAATCCATTCTTTTTTCACATCTATACTGTGGACAAGTTTAATGCATTTTATTACGTAGACATAGGCGCCGTGTGGTATCCGGCTGAGTAGAATCGACCACCCTCTTTCTTAGCGAGGTGCCGTAAAAGGCGACAAAGGTAAGTTTTCTCACCGTGTGTATTCGGTTAAGTAGAATAGACCACCCTCTTTCTTATCGAGGTGTCGTAAAATACGTCTAAGTTAAGTTGACGTCAGGCAGGCGGCCGGTCGTAAAATACGTAGCCAAATCATGTGACAACATGTTTATAACATGTTGTGCCGACCCCACTTAGAGTGGGATAAGGGCAGGAAGATGATGACATAGGCGCGTGAAAAAGTTATATGTTCCACTTAACGTTAAGTTCGCACGGTCGTTATCGGAATATCACCCACAGAATACACTGAGTGATAAGAACGGAAGAATAGCCACAGTAATTCAAACTAGCGTTTTCCCGGTAGCCATAAAATGACGAAATAGGAAAAAGCATTTGCTTCATCGAAAGTGACTACAATCCAAAAATATAATCAAAATTTATTCGAATGGCATGCAATGCATCGCTCAAGATAAATTAGTCATGTTGAATGCACAAGAATTAAATTTGCAATTTACGGAAATCTTTTTGTCTGACGCGTAAGTATTTTATGACGAAGCATAAATGACAAATTATTTTGTGACTAACGTAAATAATTATCTTTAATATTTAAATGAGTTAATCTTGTATGTATATACTCGTATATATATATTCGGAATCTCGGAAACGGCTTCAAAGATTTTCCAGAAATTCAGTATGTATTGGGTTTTGGGGAGAAAAATCGATCTGGCTAGGTTTTATTTAAAAAAAAAAATCATTTAATCCCTGTTTTTGGGCATTTTAGTATTTACAAAATACTAAAATTTATATTGAATTAAATTTTTGCCGGTAACTATAAACTATATATCCGCGTAGCTTATTCTGGTGTTCGCGAGAAATGAAAATACCTATGATCGAGCCCCTCCTACCTTATTATTCTTTCTTTTTTTTTTAAATTTTCTTCTTTTATTTTGTGAAAAATTACCGGTCACCCAGATATTATTATATATTTAAAATATTTTTCTACACTTCTCTGTGTGAACTTTAATAATGCCGTATTTAATCTTAAAAAAAAGCTTAGCTTAAAAATAGATACAAATATAAATTCAGGTTATTCCGAAGTAATTAGATAAACGTAATTTTATGAGGAGATATTTTAGGTATTCTAGTCTAGCTTCGTAGACTTAATTTTAGTATTAATTAACAACATTAAAATCAGCAATTTTATATACAAAACTAGCTGATCGGGCAAGCTTTGTATTGCCATATAAATTATTTCTAAGTAACTTCAGTGTATATAAAAAATATAAATAATTGCCCAAAACATTAGGATATTGTTAGAGGTGGACAAACATTATCACTTAGTGGTATGAAAAATAGATAGTAGCCAATTCTCAGACCTATCGAATATGCATATAAAGTTTTATAAAAATCGGTCAAGCCGTTTCGGAGGAGTATGGTAACTAACATATTGACTTGAAATTTATGTATAAGATAAAGGCAATACAATATTATATATGATAGGTAATTTTTTCCTAGATATATAATGTTTAGATTTACATAATAAATGTCTGATGAAAGAAGGAACATTTAATAAAAGTAAATTAAATAATAAATAAATAAATAAATAAATAAATAAATAAATAAATATATGGGACACTTACACACACGGTCGTCCATCCCCAAAGTAAGTAACTTAATACTTGTGTTATGGGTGACAGACAACTGGTGAATATATACTTATATAAGTTTTAAATACATACTTAAATACAAATATACACCCAGGCTCAAAGACCAACAAATTCATTTATAAAAAATGTTAGCCCTCGGCGGGAATCGAACCCGCGACCCGCGGAGCTGACGGCAGGTTCACTACCCACTGCGCCAACGGGCCAGTCAAATTACAGACTATTATCGACTACACTTACAGTACGTTGAAAATTCAGTTCTATAATTAAAACTATTATGCCAAGGACACTTAAAATTATACAAACAAGATAAGTAATTGTTTTATGCTAATTGGCTGACACTCGAACTCATAGAATGTCAGTCTATATCCAGAAAAATTCAAAATATCCCTTATTCTAACACATGTAAACAAATGCTTTTAAATCGTCAACACCGCAACTCGGGATTGCTCGAAACAAGATTGCCAGCAAGATATGGGCGTTTGCTCTTTTCAAAACTTCTTACAATTTTTTAATTTTCCTCTTTGTCATCTTATGCAAGTTGAAGTTGTGGAGAATAGTTAAATCCACTTATATTTATCATTTATATAATCCTCAATATGTTTTCTGTATTTTCTCCGTTTTAATAGTGTTTTTTTCAAAAAATATACTGTCAAGCTAAACCTATCTTCGATCTGCTTACGCAGGATATAACGCGGACTTAAATTATAAATCTCTTTCTTAAGAAATTGAGTAAATGTACATGTTATAAAAAAATTTGATAGAACACTTCTAAATTTTAAGTTTATAAATTCATGTACGAAATATAAATAAAACATGGGAAACCAATATTAACATTACATTATTGTTAATCATAATATCGCTCATGTGCTGCAATAGAGGCATAACTCAAAAATTCATGTTTCAAGATATAAAGTGTTAAATTTATCATTGCTAAGGAAAACGCATCAAAAACGTGTTAGTTTACATAAACGAACGGCCTAATATTGAATTACGAGTTCTGCCAGTATTTTGAAAAGATTGTGTATTGTAATTTAACATTTACAATTATTTTGAGAACTATTAAAATGGTTACAGTGGGTTAACCTTAAGAGTCATATGCAGTCGCGGACTTTTATTTAGAACTTTTCGAGGGGAAAAATTTTGTAATACATGTAATAATTTTGAATAACTCTCACGTTTACTTAGCGCACGCAAGAAAAGCTTTGAATTTTGCCGTTTTCGTAATATTTTTTATTGCTGCTCCTCTCTTATTCATCTTAGCGTGATGTTATATTACCTATAATATATATATGCCTTCCTCGATAAATGGACTATTTTATATTGAAAAATCTTTTCAAATCGGTCTAGTAGTTACTGAGATTAGCGCGTTCAAACAATCAAACAAACTAACCCGTATTCGTAATATTTGTTATTGCTGCTCCTCTCCTAGTCATCTTTTTATATAGCCTATAGCCTTCCTTGATAAATGGACTATCGTACACTCAAAGAATTTTTCAAATCGGTCCAGTAATTCCTGAGATAAGCACGTTCAAACAATCAAATAAACAAACAAACAAAATCTTCAGCTTTATATATTAGTATAGATTAAATTTGCAGGAAATTTGAATTTCAAGCGTTTCTTCCGTATATTCCAGTAATGCTATGCGTAATGCGATATCATATCTTGTAACAATTCTGCTACAATATCCCATCAAAGTTGCATCATAGACTACTCGCGCGATAATTTAAGTACAATGTACTTAAAATATTTGATATCAGAAGAAATGACTATAGCATGCATTTCTAAGGACTTTCTTGCACTCTCCTATGAAAGTATTACAAAGACATTCCTTTCCGCTTTCAATTATGAGTGTGCCTACGTCATCGTATCATATATACTTCTTCTTCCTTCCCATATCGGTCGGCACAACATATTATATATTATAAACATGTTTATAATATATAATATGTTGTTTATATATTATAAACGTACGAACGGCGACTGCTTGACATCAACTTACCTATTCTTACTTATCTATTCTACTCAGCCAGATACCACACGGCGGGCCGACTAACCTTTGTCGCCTTTTACGACACCTCGGTAAGAAATGAGGGTGGTCTATTCTACTCAGCCGGATACCACACGGCTAACCCTTATTAATATACTAACATATGCTTTTTTAATATTACAAGTGTATATGATACACGCAGTGTATCCGGCTGAATAGAATAGTACCCCCATTTCGACCCGCCGTGTAGTATTCGGCTGTGTAGAAAAGACCACCCTCGTTCTTACCGAGGTGTCGTAAAATACAACTAAGGTAAGTTGACGTCAGTCAGGTGGCCGGTAGTAAAATCGCAGCCACATCATTTGACAGCATATTTATAACATGTTGTACTGACCCCACTGAGAGTGGGATAAGGGCAGGAGGATGAGGATGATGTTATTGATAGGACCATTGAGGTAATATAAAATTAAAAAGCATTAAGCAAGATCTAGTAATACAAAATCTTCTTAACTGGAATGTTATCAATATAGTTATTTTAAACAAATTTGTCTGATGACAAGATAGTGCAAATATTTGTGAACATGTTTTTTTTTAGCCCACAACGAACATTAACCTCTTATCGTACAAAATACACGAAATAAGGTCAAATATTACGTAATTATGTCATTATAACAAACGATTTGGTTTGTAGATATGTTAGTTTAACCAGTTACCGGTAATCTACTAAACAAGATTAGTGATTGACTTTAACTGGCCCGTTTGTGTCGGTGGCATTGACCCTGACTTCAGCTTCGCGGGTCTGGAATTCGATTTCCGCTGAAGGCCAACATTTTTTAAAAACAATTTGTTGATTTTTCAAGTCTGTGTTTACATATGATAATTATTTTTAATAATAAGTATTTTTTTAAATTATTCAACTAATATTTACCATTATTGTTTTCTGTCACCTATAACAACAGTATTAAGTAACTTACTTTGGGGACGGTGGACGGTGTGTAATTTTCCTATATATAAATTTATATTTTACTAGCAATCGTTGCGGCTCCGCCCGCGTGGAAAGATTAAAACCGTAATATAGTATTTTAATAACCATAAGAAATGGTTAAAGTGGCTTAACCTTAAAAGCTAGACATACGCTGTCGCGGACTTTTATTTAGAACTTTTAGAGGGGAACAATTTTGTAATAC
Source organism: Morpho helenor (assembly GCA_029227775.1). Classification (NCBI taxonomy): domain Eukaryota; kingdom Metazoa; phylum Arthropoda; class Insecta; order Lepidoptera; family Nymphalidae; genus Morpho; species Morpho helenor. Next base: position 14,148,282 of record JARGCU010000025.1, read on the forward strand.
ATGATTTTTGAATAACTATCACCGTTTACTTAAGGAAAGCTTTAAATTGTGCCGTTATCCTAATATTTTTTATTTCTCCTCCTTTTCTATTAATCTTAGCGTGATGTTTTATAGCCTATAGCCTTCCTCGATCAATGTACATACAATCTTACACTGAAAGAATTTTTCGAATCGGTCCAGTAGTTCCTGAGATTAGTGCGTTCAAACAATCAAACAAACTCTTCAGCTTTATATAATAGTACCTATAGATTAGGCATTTGAACAGGTCGATTGCGTAATGAACGTTCGAATGCAATTCATTCAAATTTAAGAAAAATGCAGGCTGCAATCTTTGAATATTAATTTAGAATTCAATTATTCTGATTTTACTTTTATTTATTTATTTATTTATTTATGTATGTATCATAAAAGAACACATGCAAAAAAAAACTTTAAGGATCGACTTAATACTGTAAGAATGTTTTTCAATATTAATCCAACGAATTTCATAGATTTTTACTAAAGTAACTAGGTTTGTTCCAAAAATTTATATACCACCATAACAAAATGTTATAAACCAAGTATTAAAATGTCAAACACACATTGTACTACATTTTGATATATTATCAGTTGACAGTGTAGTGGCAAGTGCTTATAGCTCTATTTTTAGAATAATAGTAAACATATAGTAGAATACTAATTAATATCATTCATGCGGACTTATGTTTTATTTATCCTTATTCCGCACCCGAGTGGAACAAAGGATCAATTTAATTTGTAGTATCGAACACAGTTACCCTCTTTGGGCAATTTTTATATCCCTACCAAAGTCCACGCAGTTGTAGCCGCGCACAAAAGTTAGTAATAGAAAATAAGTTTAACTACGCGCATTACAAACAACTCTACAGAAAATACAATTGTTGATTTCATTAGCATTTAAACTATTAAAAATATACATAAATCGCTAATTAAAAAAAATCGAAATCGTAAAAAAGTTGGTACAGAAAATTTTGCATAAGTATATTACAAAATATTTAACACGTATGTTTATAAACTGTTACAAATTTATCTTTGGCTCTCTATGAACTTAACGTTAAGCAAAAAAATATATATTGTTTTTAATTTTTTTATCTTTAGTAATATTATAAAGAGGGAATTTTTTTATGTATGTTTGTAATGTTTTTACACAAAAACTACTGGACCGATTTCGAAAATTTTACCATTGGAAAGCTGCATCTTTACTGAGCAACATAGGCTATAATAAAAATAAAAAAAAAATATAGGGATCTGTAATAAAAATGTAATAATGTGTAAACAAATTGTTTACACATTATTACATTTTTGCTTTTTTGCTTTTTTTTGCTCTCTATGAACTTAACGTAAAGCAAAATATACATATATTGTGTATTACCTATTTTTTTTCTATTTATCATAAGGTACATAACAGCACTCGTGATATAAAAATGTCGACGTAACTTATGGTTTCATTGGAATGGCATTTTTGATACTGATATTGATTTCGTCCAAATATCACATAATCCTACTCATCCGTAAAAGATAATTGTAAGATAGCATTTGGTTGTTAGGTGTGATAAGGACTTTTCACGTTTTGAAGACTTCTGTTAATCTGGGGTATCTATACGAATTACCTCGCAATATAATCTATGATACCGTAAAGTACATAAACATTCTTAGGTGAAAGAATGAAGTATCTAAAACATCTGGTTAACTCCGAGAGTAACGTAAATATGTAAATTTTGTTTGCAGAGACTGTTTTAATCCTTATGTCATACTTACTACCAAACTTCTTAAGCATTTGTTGTATGCTATTGACATTACTGAAACGTACTTACAAAAAAACTAAAAATGTTTTCATTGTTTCAGATACAAGCCAAAGATGATCTTCCAAAACGACCGACGGTTAAAGAACAAAGAAACGCTAAATCGTAGATAAATATGATCTAATGCCATGATCATGCAAAGGATATAATTATAAGAGTCCTTAATCCTCCCTCCGAATATTGCTTCCTTGTTAATATATTAAATAGCCATTAAAGAAAGTGCCTCTATTTAATTAGGATACATATATGTACTATAACGGATAAAAATATTTATTGAAACATATCAAACTACGTAATAATATCTTGAAGAGTATATTGCCAAGCGATTCTTATAAATAACAAGGATGTCACACGGAACAGTGAAGAGTGGAAAGAATGAGAACGGCACTCACCCTGTCGAGACTTCGAGGGAGGGTTCAGAGAGCCTACCACCCGCCCCAGACGGAGGGTGGGGTTGGATGGTGGTCTTCGCATCCTTTATGATTCATGTAGTCAGTGAGTACACCCTTTTATTCTCTAGTACTTTAAAAAGGCTTTATATGGATAGTATTAACAATGTTTTTAATTTGGACGCTTGTAAGACATGCAAGGATAAAATTTTCCTTGTATTTTCTTAATGAATAAAATATAACAAACACGACTCCTGTTTTCCATACAATGTTCTTATTCATGTCATACTATATCTATGGCGTAAATGGTGTAAATTTATTCAGACCTTGGCCGTTCGATTTATCTTCTTGAAGCGGAAGGAAAATGTGAATCCGATAGTACTCCGGTGTAATTTTCGGCTTCATATGAATCCGCACATTTGAATTTTTTAACAAGAAATGTTTAGTGGCTTAATAGACAATTTAAGACGTCATTAAAAGTCACATTTACGTGCGTTATTATTCGGTAATGACAAGGATAAAGCATGCTTTCAAATCGCTTTATATTAAGTGTTTATTCGTTTGAAACCTTGACGCGAGATTGCCATTAAAATTATCCTTTAGAACGTAGTATATACATTAATAACGTTTGAGGAAATTCAAAAAGACGGTAAGAATAAATTTTCCGCCGTGTTGTATTCGGCTGAGTAGAATAGATCACCCTTATTTCTTACAGAGGTGTCCTAAAAGGTAACTAAGGTAATTTGACCCTCCGTGTGGTATTCAGCTGAGTATAATAGGCCACCTTTATTCCTTACCGAAGTGTCGTAAAAGGCGACTAAGGTAAGTTGACATCAGGCACGCGTCCGATCGTAAAATAAGTAGCCAAAACATGTAACAACATATTTAAAACATGTTGTGACGACCCCTCATAGAATGAGATAAAGGCAGGAGAATGATGTAAAGAATAAATTCTATATTTTGCGATGAACTATTGTATGTCATTATACATGATACTTACATTAAATTAATGTCAAATAATTTTTTCTATAGTATTATTTATTTTCGTATAACTTGTCTAAAAGGGATTTTGTCGAATAATAGATAGTGATTACCAAAACAGAGCAGCAAGGTTTATGAGAAAAAGTTACAAATGAGATGATTTTCCATGTATTTATTTAGTTTGCTCAAAAAACTACAAAATTTAAATTATCTAAGAAGTAATTACCTACAAGATAATTAATGTTATCTTAATGTATTTAAAATAAAATTAATGAACCTAATAAGTAATGTAATGAGATAAAATTTCTCGATAAAAACAAATTATGCACCAATTAACCAAAATAACATCGAAAATTTATCCTCCAAGAGTATACTTAAGGAATACTCGTGTTACTCGCTACTTTGTTCACGAACTTACGCGTCTAACCACCTTCAATAATAAACAAGTTTTTCATGTTTTTGTCCCAGGAAGAAAAACGGGATTTTTATATCCTTTATGTTACGTCGTTACACAACTTACTGCACGCCTTAATGCAAAATGTCATTAATATTGATTCAGTGGTTTTGCCGTGAAAGCATAATAGACAAAGAGACAGATTTTCGCATTTATAATCCTATAATAAAATCCGCAATCAATTTTAGCTTTGCCATTAGAGCAGTTTAAAAACACTGTAAAAAGAGGCTGATATCTACTAAACTATTGACGATTACTTAGATGATAAGAATGCGTGGATATAGCTCTCTCTATATAACTCTTCGACCCCGTTCATTACACAGTAATTACTAAATGTAACTAGTGATAAGAATTATATTTTGAAAAGAGTAACCGCCACGTTTCTAGCTGGCTCTTCTCGGTAGGAACGGCTTTCCAATCCAGCAGTAGAGTTGATTAAAAAGCACTTGTTTACAAGTTTACTTGAACAAAGAATAATTTGAATATAGTATGATTTACATTTAGGAGAGGTCCTTATCCTATATCCTTTTAGACAAGTCTTTTATTTCATTTGAGACAGGGATAGGCAACTTGTTAAAACCTTTGTTTTTGCGCGTAATGTTTTTGTGCGTAAACTTAGAGCAAAACATTTGTCATCATCAAGAAACGTAAATATTTTCTGATGACATATTGTTGTGAACTTTTAAATCAGCGCTAATATTCTTTAAAAAGCCGCTTGTTTAACAATTCATTTGATTAATCACTATAAGTTCCCGGGGTTAATGTGTGCTAGCAAATTATAAATACAGAGGTGCTGACCTGTTTCCGACCTCGAGTGATTTTCCACGCATTTTGCAGCTTTGTTATCTGTAGTTATAATAATATACTCAGGGTTGTCAAATTTTCTTTATTTGAGGTTCTCAAAACTAATTTAAAAAAATTTATTTATGTGGAACTCACCTATCGTCAATACTTCAAAATTGTACGTGTGCTTGATAAGTTCCGAACAATTATTTATTTATTTTTCTTTTTACACATATATTTAGAAAAGAGAAAGAAAAAAATTAAATTAAAAAAGAAAACAATATTTTTTCGCGCTTTTGTCGGTTTAATCGCCCTTATAATGTGATAATACGTATGACGTGAGTATAGCCGGTTTTATACATATTAACTACAAAATATGCAATATGTATTAATAATATCCTCTGACGCTACATAATTAACTTGTAGATTCTAAGATTCAAGACAAAGTAAAAGAGTTTTATGAAAAATATGAAAGTATGTAGAAAATTTTCGATGAAACTAAGAAATTTACCGAATATTAATGTCGAGGAATAATTTAACAGTTCATGAGATTTTATCTTTATAGTTCCATTACCCCATTTTTTTTTTAAATTCAGCCATTGCAATATGTTTCTAGATCCTTTGATATATGCTACTATAGCATATATCAAAGTTCGCAAATGTCATATACTGGGACGTAATATCCGGTATTTCCGGGAAGTTAGCAGCCCTACATCCTTCACACGCTACGTTGTATTTTTAGATATAATGCATGTATTCAATATAAATAATATATCTCTATATAGTCAGTTGCAAATATGTGCATCCTCCTCGTAACATTACCATACATATTAATCATAATAACAATGCATTGCGATTAAATGTTTATAGATCGATTGATATATGTATAAAATGTAGGTAAGCGTCGTAAACCGGGACGTAATATCCGGTGTTTCCGGGAAGTTGGCAGCCCTACATCCTCTTTACTATGTATGTTACGTTTGCTTACTCATACATGTGAGCTTATATGTGGCGTCTATTTTATTACTCTTTGTTATTGTAACATTCCTATAATCATAAATTCAATATCGAAGGAATCTTATTAATTTGTTATGAATATTTACTTATTTGCGTAATTATTTAACATCTTATTTTACCAACGGTAAATAATATTTTTCATTATATATGAGACACGAGTCTACAATAAAATAAAAATAAAATTGTCGTTATTTTCGAATTCGAGACTGCTTGAAATATCTTTATATTCTAGTACTAACTTTAAATATGTTTATTCGCTTTATGCATTAATCACATATTCTAAAGGTTTATAGGAAGTATGTTTGAATCTGGTTCTGCAACTGTCAATCATAAAACCAACTTTTATATAAATTTACTTTACTGAAGCTTTAAATTTTGCCGTTATCGCAATATTTTTTATTGTTTCTCCTCTCCTATTCATCTAAGTGTAATGTTATATAGTATAGCTTTCTTATGGCTATGGATAAATGGGCTATCATACACTCAAAGAATTTTTCAAATCGGTCCAGTAGTTCTTGAGATTAGCGCGTTTAAACAAGCAAAAAAACTCTTCAGCTTTATATGATAGTATAGATTATAGTTCTGGTTATTACAGTGTAGATAGTCTTAAGCTGTTACTTTACAATTAAACTATTAAAATTAATATTCTAAATTAATATACCGTGTTACAGAAAAGGCTTATGTATCAATACAAATTGTAATATAAGTTGTCTATATCGACACAACAACGCCTACAATGTCCATTTCAAAGTAAATATATAGCGATAAGGAAATCGGAGCAAATAACTGTACGGTTGCAAAATTTAATTGCAATGCACATATTATTACTTCATCGATAACATTGGCGTTTTAATCAGTATTTTTTTAAATTTAAAACGTGTGCCATACGTTTTACCTGCTTCATCAGTTATCACATATTTTGTAATGTAGGTACCTGAGTGACAAAGCTTTGCTCAGTGATTTTTTAATATTAAAAAAATGCAATTAAAAAAGAGAACGTTATCAGGAATCAATACTTGTATTCTGATTAGAATTGATTGATTGATGATATTGAATAATTATTTGAGTGTAAGAAAGTCCATTTAGCAAAGAAGGCTATAGACTATATAACACCACGACACGAAGAATAAAAGAGGAGCAGCAATAAAAATAAAACGAAAACGGCAAAAGATTAAGCTTTCCTTGCGTGATAATTATTCAAAAGTCATGTATTAGAAAAATTTTCCCCTCTAATAGTTCTAAATAAATGTCCGAGACAGCATAAGTCTAGTTTTTAAGTTTAACCCACTTTAACCATTTTTATGGTTATCAAAAGACTATATTACGGTTCTAATCTTTTCACGCGGGCGGAGCCGCTGGCGATTGCTAGTTATATATAAATTGCATTGTACTAGTAAAAATTGTCCTATTGGATTAAAGCTTAATTTAAAATCCTACACAGAACACTTTCATACTTCGCGGCACGAATACCACGTAAATTCTATTTTTATAGTTTGCAAAATTTTCTGCACAATTTTCCTTCTCATACCATACGTGTATTTTAAATCAGATACCTTTATCCTGTTGCACTTTTAAGAAAAGGAAAATCCGATAACTAATAGTGTAAATATAAACTTCCTCAAGTTTTGTCTGTGAAGTTCATTTAAAAGTCCTATATGACTAATGCTTATGCATTGTTTCTGAGTACCGTGATGATTTTAAATTGCACTTAAGTATATTTATAGAAGTAGGTGTCATTTTGTGGAATTTCGTGACACAAAAAGAATGATTATTGATGACATTATCTTAATAAAGAGTTTCTAGAAAATACACTTATTACACTAGAGTAGGGGAGCCCAGAATATGTCCATCAACAATAAAGATAAAGAAAATGACTGAAAATGAAAATGAGTGTTTGAGAGTGTTTAAGTATACTTATTAAGGCAACATGTGTTTTGTCTCTTGTACGCCGTGTGGTATCCGGCTGAATAGAATAGTACCACTCTCATTTCTTACCGAGGTGGCGTAAAAGGCGACTAAGGTAAGTCGACCCGCTGTGTGGTATCCGGCTGATTAGAATAGACCACCCTCTTTCTTACCAAGGTGTCGTAAAATACGACAAAGGTAAGTTGATGTCAGGCAGGCGGCCGGTCGTAAAATACATAGCCAAATCATGTGACAACATGTTTATAACATGTTGTGCCGACCCCACTTAGAGTGGGATAAGGATGTGTTTTGTCTCTTGTCCCGGCACCTTGTCTTTGAATTGATCCAGCGGATTAGAGTTACACACAGGCAGACACTTTTTCGTTTATAACATTAGTTATGCATTGTAAACTAATTGTCATCCTCTTGCCTTTATCCCACTCTAAGTGGGGTCGGTACCACATATTATAAACATGTTGTCACATGATTTGGCTGCATATATTACGACAGGCCGTCTGCCTGACGGAAACTTACCTTGCTCGTTTTTCACAACACCTCAATAAGAAAGAGGGTGGTCTATTCCACTCAATGGGATACCACACGGACGGACAAGAATTGTTAAACCAAATCTTAAATAATTTGTACAAGTAGGCGTTTCTTCGCGCAATTCCATAGTACAAAGTTATGATAGAATTATTTTGTTATATTTGTACGACAAACGCGGATTATGGCAAAGTAATTGTATTGTAAATTTTACAAATTCTGTTAAAGTTATTAAGTTTAATACAATCAATTTTATATCCTAGTTTATAAAAGTATTAATTAAACTTTATATGAAATGGGAACAGAAGCCGACATTGAAATTAACCGTACCGCCTTATGTGCGGAAAGAAGGATTAAACATTTATTCAACTGTGTTATTACAAACAGATGAGTATTTAACGTAACACGTCATTTTTGTTAAACGGGTGTTTCGCTGAATTCTCATTACATGCTACAAGATATTTAAATAAAGTTGCAAATTACTGCATGTCATCAGCAGAATCTGTTTGAAATAAAATTAATATTTATATAGGCTCTAAATCATCTAGAAAATTATTGTTAAATGCGAAAGTCTGTCTGTTGGTCTGTCTCTTACACTTTCATGGCTAATAAGCTGGACCAATATTAATAAAATGTGGCCCGATTAGCATATACATCGGGGTAACATAATATCTCAAAAAAAAATTTCTTAAATAGAGAAAAAATACATTTTTACATTAATTAGGGTACTTAAACGCAAAAGTTGGCGCGAAGGAATTCGTGGATACCAACCATCCTCCTGCCCTTATCCCATTCGAAGTGGAATCATCACAACTTGTTTTAAACATGTCGTTACATGATTTGGCTATGTATTTATGGACCAGCCGCCTGCGTGACGTCACCTTATCTTAGTCGCTTTTTACGACACCTCAGTAAGAAATGAGGGTGGACTATTCTACTCAGCCGGACACCACACGGCGGTTGACTTACCTGGGTCGCCTTTTACGGCACCTCGATAATAAATGAGGGTGATCTATTCTACTCAGCCGGACACCACACGGTGGTTGACTTACCTGGGTCGCCTTTTACGGCACCTCGATAAGAAATGAGGGTGATCTATTCTACTCAGCCGGACACCACACGGCGGTTGACTTACCTGGGTCGCCTTTTACGGCACCTCGATAAGAAATGAGGGTGATCTATTCTACTCAGCCGGATACCACACGGCACAAGCATGATATCAAAAATATCAACAACAAAAAAATTGTCGTGCTCTTCTGGAAAATGCACAAAGACGTACTTTTGACCGTGTGAGTTTGCACTGTCAAGGACATAAAACAAACTATAACAAAAGAAATTGACTACGTACCCAGACCTCAAAGCGTTGGAAATAGATATTTAAATGTCGTTACCCTTGAAGAAAGCCTCGTGTCTGGCCGATTAATGTAGATGCATATGATAATTAAACAAAGAAATAATATCTTCAATTTATGACAATCTTTTCCTTGTCCAAGATCTCAAAGATAATCGCGCCGATTTACGATAAGGCTTATCCGGAAATATTTTAAAATTTATAAGCATTCTGCGGCGAAAAGCCCTGTATTGATAGCTGATCGGTTTGACTACGTAATCCTTACAAAAGATAGCAGTCAAACCGGGCAGGCACTATAAGCTTTATATCAAAATTTATATGCGTATTTTTACAATTTATCAGACGCTGATAAAAAACATTTTGAGGAAAACGTATATCTCTAAATTCCTGAAGTGTGTGTAACCTACCTATCCACATTAGAAAAGCGAGGTGGGTTTTAGATACACTCTTCTCAAAAAGGAGATAGAAAACTATTGCCCAGCGGAAGGATAATGCCCACTAATATTTTATTATGATAAAAATATTTATAGAATCTGAAAAAAACAGTCTGAATCTTCTCAAAGATTTGTAGCCGCCATATTACTTTTAAATTAATTGTACATTTTTTTATCAGTAATTATTAAATATTATTCCTTATTTTTATACAAGTGTTACATTGTTTACAAGTGCTATAAAAATATATATAATATATATTAATATATATAAATTGTGTTTCGTTTCCATGTATTTATTTTAAATCCGAGTGTTCACTTATGATTTCCGTATTCGATTCGTTACTAACTGAGAGAATAACACTATTCCGCTTTAAAGGAAACTACAGGATACACTTTCATACAATTTTCGGTTTAAAATGTATAAAGATGAAAACGGGACTAATTAACAGTTTTTTTATTTATTAAGTATTACTTAAAATTTGGCTGAATTTGTCGATCTAATAGCAGAGTTATTAAAGTTTTAGTAAAAGTGAGCTTATGAACTTCTTATAATATTAAACAGCTGATTTATAAAGTAAGACATATTTTTAAGCATAGATAAGCGTTACATAGGGATGACACAAACAATAATGAATAGTTTTCTGAACAAGAATCAACTTTAACTTTAATTTTTTTATTATTAAAAATATATTAACAATTAAAACTTTTAACCGGTTAAAGATTATTTTACATTTTTATTTCATAACTATTTATATTGAAATAGTCATGTTATTAACGATATCTTTGCTGTATTATTAACTATTCGTTTACTTTAATCGATTTTTTATTTTTGACCTCCGAGTTGCTTGCTGGTTCCTCTCGGTAAGAGCACCTTTCCGAACCAGTCGTTCAGCTTCATTATAATTTGACGATTCGAAAGTGCTTGTAAAAGCCAATTTGAATAAAGAATAATTTAAATTTGATGGTCGTAATCGATAAGTTATTTTATTTTTGCCAAAGACATTTTTTAAAGATTGTAAATTGGGTTTATTTTTTTATATTTTGAATCATAAAAATATATCGCTTTTTTTAAGCCATACTTCAACCTATTACCATTGGTCCAAAAATCACCGTTTCTTTTAAGGCTTTAAACCCTTTGTTGCTGCTTTCTAGAGCAATAGGCGACCTGCATCACATATTGACATATAACCCTTACAATGTCCTCTTATCACGTTTATGTGCTGATATAATGACAAGTGCTAAAATATAATTCAAACTGGTCTCTAGTGCTTTATGTAACTATGTAAACAATACAATTTGGTATCTTATGTTTATTTACCCGAATAATCTGATAATACACTGAACTAAAAATATACACGTGTATCTGTACCACTCGAACTACTGGCAAATGATATAACCTAAATTTTAGTAAGTAGACTTACGCGTACATATCGGTTTAAATATAAGGCTCGGTTTCCACTAAACCAGAGAAGAGAGGACATGAGTTTTAAACACCAATCAGATATCTACAATTAAGCTAAGCGGAGAGACGTGGAAATAAAAATATCTGATTGGTGTTAAAAACATATCTCTCCTCTCCGCTTTAGTGGAAACTGGGCCTAAGGCTTTATGGTTATTATCTTTAATTTGTCTTTTAAATAGTATTCGTGATAGTCAGTAAACTTTCTGTATATAACTTTTCTTATTTATTTTAACTAATTTATCTAAGTAACGTCGATACATTCTGATTATTTCTACGCTCTCCATCCTTTTTTGTAAATAAAAAGTTTGGAGTGCAAGGAACTAAATTCTAAGTTACATTTTATGACAGATTCAACCAGACAGATGAAACCGGTTTGCTCTATACAATACAAAAAAACTAAAATGTCCACGATCATAAAGCATTGGAGCCATTTATTGAACCTTTTTTTTAAGTTAATGAATTTCATCTTCTCTAACCCTACGATGATCGCGGTCCAATAGCGAAAATCATTACCCCAACCTGTACGTTTGAGTTTTCCGTTTTCCAGCAGTGATGAGTAAAACAAATTTGTCAATGTCAATCAAAACAGGAAAAAAAACCATAGAGCTATTATGGAAGCCAGAAAAAATATAACAATAAAGAGAAAGCAAATGAGGGTGATCTATCTATCTCTCTTTTTATATTTGATTACACAGAGATAATGTATACCAGTATCATTTTTCCTCTCATTATTTATTGTGTCATTGTCACTTACAAGCCTGCCTATAGCTCCCCTACTCTAAGTATAATAACTCTATGAAAAACAAAACACAACGCTCCCACACGTTCAAAATAAGAAGAAAGCTTCACTTGATCGTTGGCAGACTTTTATTCTTGATCTGAGCTTACTTAATGATAAATGATTAACGAACCCCGTCTCTCCACTTGACCGATTGTTGCGTGCACCATACGTCATCCATTTGCTATACAAATTCTGGCTGTGACCGCGGTTTTACTAGCGTGAAAATCAGTGTGTCACAAATATATGATGATCTTCCTGCCCTTTTCCCACTCTAAGTAGGGTCAGTACAACATGTTTTAAATATGCTGTTACATTATTTGGCTGCGATTTTACGACCGGTACGATCTGACTGATGTCAACTTACCTTAGTCGTATTTTACGACACCTCGGTAAGGAAGAAGGTGGTCTATTCTACTTAACCGAATATCACACGGTGAGTCAACTTACCTTAGTCGCCTTTTACGACACCTCAGTAAGAAATGATGATGGTCTATTCTACTCAGCTGGATACAACTCGGCGAGTCAACTTACCTTAGACGCCTTTTACAACAGCTCGGTAAGAAATGAGGGTGGTACTATTCTATTCAGCCACATACCACACGGCGTGTGTCACAAATATATGTTTAAGTTAATTTACCTAAAACCGTTACTATTAACTTAAACCTTCCTCAAAAATAGCCTTCCTCTTTAGTAAAAACCGTACAAAAATCCATTCACCAAACAAACAAATTTTGGGGACTTTGTGTTTTATTATGTAAAAATATAATTTAAAAAAAGAAGACGTTCTAAGTTGTTAGGGTGGTTACGCATATCAGACCTCCCTTCACTAGTCGGATAAACGATTCCAAAAACGTCGCAAGAAGTGTCCCGCCGTGGACATCTATCGGATGAATAAAAAGTTGTATAAATTCCTTCCTATTAATTCCTTACTTTAACACTGTTCCTTGTCTACTGTTCCTTATCTGGTTGGCTGGCAGAGAGCCCGATTCCGGAATAAGTTGTGCATTCATAATATTTGTATATAGTATTCGTATTCATTAAAGAAAATTTTATGTAAAATAAAGAACGTACTAATTAATACCTAGTATTTTGCAGAATATATTGGTATTCTCTTGAATGTTTTGTTATGTTCAAGCCAATTATGATATGATTGGTTACACTTTGACCTAGCATTCTTTAAAATACAGATTGTTTAGCCGGCAATATGTTATATAGTGGTTGGCAGGATCAGTATTTTTACAAATTACGCAAAGTACCTCAGAATAAGGATTTTTGTACACTTTGTAAAAATCAATTTGTAAAAAATCTCTAGCTCACCAATAAATATCAAGTTTCGCAAATTTCGATATTTTAAATGTTTCTTTATGTAGAATAATATTATTATTATTTGACTTGTTTTTGTTTGTTGTGCAACGTATATTTTACCTTATCTGCTTGTGGCATTCCATACATTAAGCAATTAATTAGGCTTTATAATGTTAATTAAAGTAGAATTTATAATGATTAACCATAAATATTTAATTCTATTTCCGTGACGAACTTATCGTAGTATATAATAGGTATTTTATATATTCCTTAAATTATCTGTACTAATATATGTATAACGCTGACGAGTTTGATTCTTTGAACGTGCTAATCTCAGGAACTACTGGACCGATTGGAAAAATTATTTTAGTGTGAGATAGTCTATTTATTGAGGAAGGCTATAGGCTAAATGTCATTAACGCTAAAATGAATAGAAGAAGGGCAGCAATAAAAAATATTACGAAAACGGCAAAATTTAAAGTTTTCCTTGCGTGCGCTGACTAAATGGTAATAGTTATTAAAAAATAATGTTTTACGAAATTGTACCCCTCTAAAAGTTCTAAATAAAAGTCCGCGACAACATATGTCTTTTAAGATTAATCCACTTTAACCATTTTTATGGATATCAAAATACTATATTACAGTTTTAAAGTTTCCACGCGGGCGGAGTCGGTGGCTATTACTAGTTACTAATAAATTGCTTTAAAAATGCATGCATTGTCAAATATCGATTGGTCAATGGATAGTTTTCAGAATATTATGCACACGTGACATCTGGCTATCTGAAAATAAATGTGTATGAAATATGATAATACTCCAGCTAATATTTACGTTACGATTTATTTACCGAACTGTTGATAAATTCGCAAACGATTTCAATTTAATCGGCTTATGAAGATTGATGAGTTCGGAACACAAATTCGATCCAGAAATTAGAGCATTAGACCTTTATGAGTGTGTTAATGTATTAACATTAACATATTAATGTTGAATCTAATATAAAAGCAATTGACATTGTGTACTTTCATTCAGTCCTTAAACTGATATAATAATATATTTATTCTTGTGAGTAAATCGCACGGTCTTGTGAGAAAACGTTTATCAAAAACGTGATACATTTTTTATTATGAGAACTAATAAACTTTGCGATAAAGATGCTCAGGTCCGAAACAAATGCTAAAGATTCGTTACAAGACTATTGAGATAAAGAAAATATAGAGATATGGGTGTATATACTTTTGCAATAAAACAAAAAAAAATATGGAAAGAAAGCGGTTTTAAAGAGCAATAGTAATTTATATATTTAAACCAGTTCGAAAATAAAACAATGTTAAAGAACCACATCTGTAATTCTGAATTAAAAATTACAAACTATAAGCTAAAGCTACTGTAAAATTAATTATTGTTATCTTCTTATAAAGATAACGACATAGGATAGTAATATTGATATAGTAACCAAATATGTAGTCAATGGCAGCAATATTTCCTACATCGGTAACTTATTATAGAAACTTTACGTTATAGTGTTAAATAAAATCCAATACCTATTAAATATTTAAGGCACGGCGGTTACTGTCCTTCACAACTATCAATAAAACGAAAAAAGTATTTAAGAAAATAATCTTTCACGTTGAATTAGCCGTGTGGTATCCGGCTGAGTAGAATAATACCACCCTCATTTCTTACCGAGGTGTCGAAAAATGCGACTAAGATAAGTTAACCCATCGTGTGGTATCCGGTTGAGTAGAATAGACCACTCTCTTTCTTACCGAGATGTCGTAAAATACGACTAAGGTAAGTTGACGTCAGGCAGGCGGCCGGTCGTAAAATACAAAGCCAAATCATGTGACAACATGTTTATAAGATATTTTGCTGACCCCACTTAGAGTGGGATAAGGCAGGAGGTAGAAGAATCTATCACGTTAAATGTTCGTTAAAAGATAAATTCATAACTATATTAAAGAAGCTAATTAGAACATAGCAAGGTCCTGTAAAGTGGGCCGAAATTTATAAGCCAACAAATTCCATAACAACGTGGGATCTGTTTGCAATGCGAAATGTAGGTCAAACCGGCGTCACGTGTTTTGTGAACGCGCACAATACTAGAGCTTATGTACAAAATAAATTGTTATTTTTATTGTTTGCCGACTTTAACAGCGCCATCCTTTTGTCGAAAGACCTAAAATGCATGTTTACCTTGAATATTTCAGTATGACGTGCACGTCACTCGTATGATCAACCGGCAGATTAAGCTATTTGCAATCCGGATAATGCCGCACGAAACAACATAGTTGACACACCATTTTACAATTAGTGTCCTTGTTGACAATCAGTAACTGCCAGTATCTTCGGTGTCTTGGAGAGAATGCAATGCCAAATCTATTCTAATATATAAAGCTGAAGAACTTGTTTGGTTGTTTTAATTGCAGGAACAACTGGACCGATTTGTAGAATTCTTCGAGTCTAAAATAGTCCATTTATCGAGGAAGGCCATCTTCTTCTTCTTTCTCAACCGGTGGACGTCAACTGCTGAAAATAGGTCTCCTTAAGGGATCGCCACAATCCACGATTTTGTGCTGCTTTTTAACCAGCGGCTCCCTGCGACATTTTTGAGGTCGTCAGTCCACCTCGTTGGGGTCTACCAACGCTGCGCTTTTGGGGTGAAGTCGCCATTCCAGCACCTTAAGACCCCAGCGCATATCAGTTCTACGTACTTTGCCCCGCCCATTGCCACTTCAAATTCGCGATACGATGAACTATGTCGGTAACTCTGGTTCTTCTACGGATCTCCTCATTCCTGATTTGATCACGTAGAGATACTCTGAGCATAGCCCGCTCCATCGCCAACTGAGTGACTCTGAGCTTTCTTATGAGGCACATAGTCAGCGACCAAGTTTCAGATCCGCAAGTCATCACTGCCAACACGCACTGTTCGAAGACCTTGGTTTTCAAGGACATAGGATTGTTATTGATTTCATGAAAATATTATCATAATAATAATGTTGATTACCTTTTTTTCGGTACATTACGTTTCCGGTATCTTACACGATCTTTATTATTACGATATTTTAACGAGATTCTAAACACGAGTTAAACAAAAGGCATTCAGATTAAATTAATGCCTTGGTTGGAAAATGGTATTAACGGGATTAAAGCAGAATCATCTTTATATGATTCATTCATTTGTAATCGCTTACGATAACACATGTTTAATTCACTTGATAAATAATAAGCAAACGTAATAAAATGTACTCCTAATTAGCTGAAAGTCACAACAAGTGACAAAGTTTAAATCAACAAAGTTGATCAAGACAGTCTAACGGAGGTCACGAAACGTAAGTCCCATTAATATATTTCTAGCAACAGCGACTATTTAGCAGCTGGAAATAGAACTATTATATCTTTTGTAACCCCTCGAGAATAATATAAATAGAAGTAATAGCCCCTCGAGAGGCTTCTGCATTCGCTTCTGCTGTCCATTGACGCTGTAAAACCGTTGTTAGCCCCTTCAGTATTAGTCATATAAAAAAATAACATTGACCGTGCTTCTATACTGCGTATTGACGGGTTATACAGAAGTTATATATTTTTAGGATGAATTCCTCATTCCTTGTTTTTAGCTTTCCGTAAAGCGCCTATTAAATTGTAAATAACAATTAAGTACAATAAATTTTCAATATTTTGGGAATAGTTTGCAAAACATTAACCGTAATTGTAATTTTGAATAATTAGTCAAAGTTGCCCGTATATATCTTCAAACATTAATTTATGACTATTAAACATCTACTCAACACAATATTCTAATTGACTTTCACAAACTCCTTAGACATAAATTTCATTAACGTTTCGGAATGTTTACTCTTCACGATAAGAGACTAGTTTTCAAAACAATAATATTTACAATTCCTTATTACAAATTGTAAAACTGATATCATTAAACTAGATACAATCAATGTTTCTTAAGCACCATTTCATTTTGTTTATAATCTAACGATATTATATCAGTATATTTTATCATATGCAAACAAACATTTACTACTATTTATTCTAAAAAAACTTCTTGAATTATTGGGCACATACTTTAAATATTATTCTAATGCCGATATCCCACTCGATACAACACGTTTTTCTCTTCCATTCTCTCCTATCATTCGTCAAATCTGACGCTACTTCTTTTATATGCATGTCATACACAATCCAACCATCTCTTTTTAGGCCTTCGTCTAGGCATATAACTACATTCATATTTAACTCTCCTTTGGTCACATGATTTTCATCCCTCCTCAATATATGTCCTTACCATCTTAATCTTGCACTTCTCGTCTATTCTATAACGGTCGCTACTTTAAGACTTTCCTCGTATATAGTCATTTCAACATTTGGTTGGTGATAACAACGCAAAATTTTTGAAAATATTGTACATCAATAATAACTATTTTTTTATTATTTACTTTATTCTTTCACGATATTTAAACTTTTAATACCAAAATCGTGACAAAAAATATATAAAGATTTTAAGCCGGTAGCATTCGAAATAAATGAACATAAGTGAGTTATTACCAATGGATAATGTTTTATTTTTTTCAACAAACAAAAAATTGTTTTTTCAACAACATCAACCGCGACAATAGAAATGGCATTAACCGCTGCATGTTCTAATATGGCAGAAAGTAGCTGCACTTTATTTTATAATATGTACATAAGTTTGAGTATAGAGTTACCTCCTGATGTACATACATTATTCAAGACAATGACAATGACAAACAATGAACATAACTTATTTCATATTACAACAATAATTGAATTAATAATTAATTTATAATTGCAAATTGACACAAGCTTTTCGGTGAAGCTTTTCGGAGCCTGGCGGGTCTTAGTTGCAACCCTTCTCTACAGAAACAGAGTGAAGATGCCTATGCCCAGCAATGGGAAAGTAACTTTTATATAGTGTAAATGGATATTATTATATAGCCGCTGCTATTGAGCGTATTACCAATATAGCTGATGGATAACGCACTCGCCACGGCTCCCTATTATAGCGTACTACGCACACAGCTGAGTGCCCGGCGTAATGCGCAATAACAAATGGAGGTTGCGATGGCAACAGAATAACAAGCCATCGCGGGTCGCGGGTTCGATTCCCGCCGAGGGCCAACATTTTCTATAAATGAATTTGTTGGTCTTTGAGCCTGGGTGTATATTTGTATGTAAGTATGTATTTAAAAATTATATAAGTATATATTCACCAGTTGTCTGTCACCCATAACACAAGTATTAAGTTACTTACTTTGGGGACGGACGACCGTGTGTGTAAGTGTCCCATATATTTATATATTTATTATTTATTCGTTAACAATAGGTATATTTGAGTCGCAGTTATTAACACTTTTGGCCATTCTATTTTCTATAGAAAATTAACACACGTTTTATAGTTATTGCGAGTGCTGAATTAATTGAGCAATGAGGTTAATGTGAATACTTGTTAGCGTTCATTATAATAAGCTCATGGTCAGGTTAAGTAGATGGCAGTAGGCTGTAGGCCAGGTAGATAGCGGATAGCGGTAGCAACGAGTATTAGAGATCAATCGTTGAAGTAATTCATAATTTATAGAATTAGGCGTTACTTTGCGGAGATCTATAATACAAAAGTAATAATAAAATTATTTTGCTATAATCCGCGATGAAGTAAAATAGAAAATATATATAATGCTAAATGTAGAGTGGACAATTTGTTATCATACCTGATACATGCAGGATTCGTAAAAACACATGCACAAACCTCCACCACCGCCACCACAATACACAAGCACTATATACGTTCACTATCACAAACTCAACAATCGTTTCGCCCCGCAACCGATATCATCAGGAGATAGACTCCACGACCAAAATCGTAAAGCAAAAAATCGTTGTAGTAATTCATATAAAATGCCCGTTTACCTGTGAGTAGTAATAAAAATAAGGATATATTGTTTTATATATATTATGATATTTTATAAATATATTATTTTATATTTATATTTAGCACATATTGAGCACTGAAATACAGGGAATCCTAGTTCAGGCGCCAGTTTCCTTTCATAGCAAGTTTAACGTAATAGCTAAATTAAGAACCATCAACAAAGAATCTGTGTATCTGTTTAATCTCTGCTAAAGCATTATTTGTTCTTGTGTGTAATTGATACTTGATATAATAAATAAATAAAATAAAAAATAAAATATTATTTTTTGGTGTTACGTTACTTCAGATAATTTAATTCTACGCTTCAAACGTTGGTTAATATTTAAATAACAATCTACAGATATACATATAATAATGTGGTATCCGGCTGAGTAGAATAAACCATTGTTATTTCTTACTGAGGTGTCATAAAAGGCGACTGAGGTTAGTTAACCCGCTGCGTGTTATCCGGCTTAGTGGAATAGACCAGCCACACTTCTTACCGAGGTGTCATAAAAGGCGACTAAGTTAAGTTGACCCGCCGTGTGTTATCCGGCTTAGTAGAATAGACCACCCTCATTTCTTAAACGGGACTACGGCAACAAAGGGAAGTTGCAACGCTATCTGGTTGGTATCTGGCGATCAATTATTATTTAATGCTTAAATTAATTAAAAGAAACATTTTTTACTATACACACGTTTCTAATGATTTTTTACGCCGTGTGGTATCCGGCTGAATAGAATAGTAGTTCTTCTTCTTCTCAATCGTTTCGCTCTTGGCAGAGCGGTCGTGATCGCCTTCAAGTTGTGGTTTTGGTAGGGGCTGTTGTTATGCGCTTCACAATTTTGAATAGTAGTTAGAATAGTTTAAAATAGAATAGTAGTAGTAGTTATTAAAAATTTGTGTTATTTTAATTACTACTTATTTTTGTATAAACTAAAAATGCTGCACTTGAAAATAATAAAATGTCCATATCTACTTGTCATATACGCAAAATGTATTGTAATTTATTCTGGGTCAGCCTTAATAAACTTTAGGTTGTGGGGTTTATGTAACAGTTGTATGATATATTCATTGAGATTCAGGCTCCAGACTGTAGTTACATGTAAATTGTCAAAGTTAAGCTTTTCAGGTTTGGTGTTTTTTCATGCGAAACCTTATATGGCGAAATTATAAGATAAAGCCATTCGAAAATTCAAAAGCTACTAAAAGCTATGTTTTTTTTATTTTTGGACACGTTGAGAAATTCTCGTAATTTATCTCTATAGTGATGTCGTAGCGACGACGTGTGGTATCCGGCTGAGTAGAATAGACCACCCTCATTTCTTACCGAGGTATCTTAAAAGGCGACTAAGGTAAGTTGAGTCACCGTGTGGTATCCCGTTGATTAGAATAAACCACCCTCTTTCTTACCGAGGTGTCGTAAAATACGACTAAGGTAAGTTGACGTCAGGCAGGCGCCCGGTCGTAAAATACGTAGCGAAATCTTGTGACAACATGTTTGTAACATGTTGTGCCGACCCCACGTAGAGTTGGATATAGGCAGGAAGATGATGATAATGTCGTAGTGATGAGATAAGACTTTTACAAAAGGTTAACAGGTAAATCTCGAGCAGGCGCCTTTAATAAATCATGCGGTTAAATTATATTAAATATTCATCTTGCGGTATATTTACGATAAAGGAAAATTTTGCAAGTAACGAACACAAGGTAAATTCTAAGAATTGTGCAATAATAATTCTGTATATACCTACACGTATTCTGTACTTTAATAAGCTTTGATAAAAGCTTTTAAGAAAATGTCATGTCCTACATTTAAGCGTAGTGGAGTTTTTCTTCAATCTTGACAGCAGCATAAAGTCAAGTTCATCATAAACATGTATTGTCATCAGGACTGAACCAGTATGTAAAA
Organism: Morpho helenor; assembly: GCA_029227775.1. Lineage (NCBI taxonomy): Eukaryota > Metazoa > Arthropoda > Insecta > Lepidoptera > Nymphalidae > Morpho > Morpho helenor. The sequence continues at coordinate 14,169,361 of JARGCU010000025.1, forward strand.
TTTCAGCTTAATCGGCCACCGAGAAGAGGATAAAATTTGACTTGCAACATTCCACCTTCACATACACGTAAAATTGAATAAAATATTAAAGAAACATATATTATGAATGAATACAGACAGCTATAATCTTTCCAAGCATTTAATTTTATTTAGGTACATTTAATCGAGTTTCAATATTTTTACTGTATTTAATTGACTATATTGAAGGTATGAAAATTAATATATACTTACGTTTACCGCATTACTTAAAAAAACATGACCACAATGAAACAATGAAAAAAGTTATTATTTCAATAACATCCTCATAAGTCATAGACAATATCCTTCGCCAACAAAGCAACAAACATTTTGCATCAATCGCAACGTAATAGTGGTTAAATATTAATCATTTAACTCAATTAACTCGGCTCAATAAATATCGGTGATAAGTAGCACGTCACGTCACTATTAAAAAAAACAAAGTGCCCATAATGTATAGCATTTGTTTACTGTGTTTTAATGTAATAATTACGGAACCAAGCGCAGATTCTTTGATTACTGATTTTGTCTACATTGTCATATACTGTGTAAAAATCAGGAATCGAGAAATTACTGTAATGTGTTAACATCAGTTTAGTGGGCAATTCTTTATTTAAAAAAAATGTGTATTGTGATTTTTTAACTATATATGGATTATTCATCCAAATATTTATTAATCAATCCCTTTTAAATGATTAGTCATCAGAAAGATCGTACTGCTTATAAATCAAGATATTTGTTTAGAACATGGTATAATCACGTCATTCTATACAATTGGTGACATGGTAACGGTGGAGTAATATTACTAAAAGCGTTTCAATTGATTTGTCAGCATTTAATGCAACTACCAGTCGCGCGTCAACATTCTTAGAAATTATTATGCAGGTTGTTATTAACGCGTGAGAATAAATCAAAGAATCATATATCCATGTTAATATTATAAATGCAATAGCTTTTTGGTTTTATTTTAAATTCCGAACGAAGCAACGGTATAATGTGATTTGTTGTATGGAGATAGTTGAGATCTCGTGACTGAAAACTAGCTTGCCTACATTTGAACTCTAATTATAATTCGAAACCAAAATCATCATTAAAAGAAAAAAATATCCCAAAATTTCTAAATAAAGAATAATTAACCAGAATACTAAAATATTATTACTAACCTAAGCATTTCTTAGATATTAGAGAATGGACTACTTTAACCTCGAAAGCCTAAATAAGCCAAAATGAAAGCCTAAATAACCTAGGCTAAATAAGCCTCAAACTTTTTGTTACTTAATGTAGATTATTAGTATTTAAAACAAATCATTCTGAAATATACACGTTGTTGTAGTGGAAATTACAATCTGTTATGAAGAACTCAAATCTAGGTACATACAATATTTAGAAAATAGGTGTTGGAAGGAAAACCTTATTTTGATTTAAGAAAGATTAAATAATTATAATGTTTACATAGCAACTACTAAAATTAAGTCTGCGAGTTGCGAACGTATGCCAAGAACTGAGTGATTGATTATTGTTTGTTACTTTGCAATTTAATTACTAAATGGTTTCTAAGGCCTGACGGATAATGCACTTATGGTTTACTTAATTGGTTCATATTTTCATGATTTCAAAACAACTAATTCTAATAATTTATAGTATAGAATGAGGCGTTACTATGCGGAGTTCCATAATACAAAACTCGTTAAATATTTATCGCGGATTATAGCTAGATATATATATATATAATTTTAATATTACTTTTGAACTAATTCTAACTCCTGCCCTTATCCCATTCTAAGTGGGGGTTGCACAACATGTTTAAACATGTTGTAACATGATTTGGCTGCGGTTTTACGACCGGCCGCCTGCCTAACGTCAACTTACCTTAGTCGCCTTTTACGACACCTCGGTAAGAAATAAGGGTGGCCTATTCTACTCAGCCGGATACCACACGGCGGGTCGACTTACCTTAGTCGCCTTTTAAGACACCTCGGTAAGAAATGAGAGTGGTACTATTCAACTTAGCCGGATACCACACGGCTATTTTGAACTAATTCTTACATAACATCTAAAACATGTGTATATGTAAAGGTATTATATTTATTTAAAGCAACACACAAGGCATTAATAGGGGATAACAACGAAACTTTATAGTGATGGACTGGATGGACGCATTAAAAAAGAAAAATATTTTTTATTACAACTAAGATGCACATCATATAACACAAAATGACAAAAAAATAATACTAGTTATATTATAATAAGCGATACAATTTACTATATTAAATATACACAAATACAATAATGAAAAACTACGTAAAAAAAATACGTGTAATTTGAACATTGTATATAATGACAGTGCATATGGTAAATCAGACACTATCTACGAGAACATTATATGCTGTTTTATAATTTTAACAATAACATACGGTGTAATATATTATTGTACAGAACAAGTTCTAGTTATTATTACGCTACTCTGCATGAAACTAAGAACTGTAGCATTTTATCTGTATGTCCGTTCGTCCGAAGTCCAAAGTCCGTTCTTTGTATAAAAATATAAAATAATAAATGAGAAATAAATATATGGGAGACTTACACACACAGTCGTCCACTAAGTAAGTAATTTAATACTTGTGTTATGGATGACAGTTAACTGATGAATATTTAAATATATAATTTTTAAATACATACTTAAATATAAATATACACCCATACTCGAAGAACCAACAAATTGTTTATTAAAATTGTTGGCCCTCAGCTGGAAACGAACCCGCGACCCGCTAAGCTGAAGGCAGAGTTACTAACCACTGCGCCAAGGGGCCAGTACGCTAAAACACACACATAGCCACGAAAAACTAAGCCAACGCCGTTTTAAAAGTAAATAAACCATCAGTGTGCGTAGTGCGAGTTTTTTCAACCTACTCGATCGCGTTAGCGTAACGCCAATTTGTATGGCGCTGCAATAGCGACATTGCTATACATATTACAAAATTCGCCATACAAATTGCGTTACGCTAACGCGATCGAGTAGGTTAAAAAAACTCGCACTACGCACACAGGTGTTAGAGATAATGAGCTCTATATTATAAAGCTATATATCCCTAATACACGCACTTAATAAATTGACAGCGTTGTTGAACGAGTAAAGCCTCTCTTCTCTCATACTTAAAGAACTAGTAAAACCAACAAACTAAGTGCCTATAGTAATGCGGGACTTTGGTTTGAAATGACATTTTTTTGAACCAAATTGAAATATTTGGGGAAGTCTATATTACATCACACTAACATGAATAGGAGAGGAGCAGAAATAAAAAATACTACAAAAACGGCAAAATTTAAAGCGTGCGCCAAGTAAACGGTGAAAGTTATTACAAAATCTCCTATAATTACATCACGATAACAACTTTTATGTTCAAAATTTCAATTCTGGAAAAAAATTGTGACACACTGATTTCCATGCGAGCGAAGCTGCTGGCATAGCTAGTTTGCTTGTTGGATAATAGTGGGGTAAAGTTGGTAATATTGTATCGCAAACTTATGCATGTTTCAAAACTATTATATCATTCATTATAAGAATCGTATATTCTTTTTTTTAACCTATTATTAGACGACAGTAGATAAGATATATAATAAATGTTTATCAACTTGCAACATTTTTGAGGCTTATCTCCACATCGTGATGAGAGCGAAAGATCCTTATCAATCTAGTGTATTGATTGACTTTATCTACATAAGATAATATAACTAAGTCCGTTTCAGCTTCTGTGTCCAAAAATGACAAAAGTAATAATAAAATTATTTTGCTATAATCCGCGAAGAAATTATACTAGAATTTCTTCGCGGATTATAGCAAAATAATTTTATTATTACTTTTGTATTATGGATCTCCGCAAAGTAACGCCTAATTCTATAAATTATCCAAAAATGACCATTTTGAAATTTCTTTTAAACTACTTGAAGATAAAAGGATTTAATTATGATATACTGTGACATTTTGAATGTTTTATTTTTAAGCGCTGAGCGCGTCAGCTTCAAAATTTGATTCGAGTTCTATTATAACTTCAATTACAAGTTTGAATAGTAAATGTTATCCATCTTTGATCTTCTAACATCCTAAATTATAATCGTCGTCAGTTATCATCCTAAATCTATTTTAAACTGAAGTCTCGCAGAAAAATTTAGAAGGCAGCTAAAATTTTAGGAAGGTTTTAAGAGTTTTAAATGCAATATAAGTATGATTTTAACATTAAAAATTATTATTATTATTTAATAAACTTCATCGCAAATAAATACAGTATTTAAATTATCCCTTAATGTTGCTTCCATAACGGAACTATTGGCAATTTATCATATCAATTTCCATAAATACCATATCAATTTCGACGTAATCATCAACTGTTCCAGACCTGATTAAATACATATTGTAGCGCCATAATATAATAAAAATACTGTTCAATAATTGGGATTCATATTTTACATTTCAAGCAACGAAAATTAAATGCCAAAAAAGTATATTCTGATCATGTATTTTATTTAATTACTTAAAAGCCAAAAGAAATTATAGAAAATCAAAATTGTGTAAATTATAAATAAAATTATAATTATTACACTAGAAGCACATTATGTGATTTAATGAATATAAATAATATATTTGTTTATGGTCCATCAACTATATTACTTCTTTATACTTCTTTAAAATGGTGATGACGTAGGTAGGAAACACTTTTATATATTCCCTAAAAGTATTAAAAATTTTATTCGCAAATCTAGCTTGTATTCTTACTTATTATTCATTCCGTATTATAGTGAGTCTTATAATAATAAGGCTTGTTGATTTAATAAAATCAACAATAATGACTAGAAAAATTGTTTTACAAATTTTCATATTTTCTATATCTGTGACCCAGTCAGAGGCACGAAGTTCTAGTTACGTTGAGTAATACAGTTGATAGCATTATAGTTATCGGTCGACAGTTAATCTAAACTCGCCACGTACGATTCAGTCCAATAATAGACTTAAATATAAATGTTTATTATATGTTTTCACTAATACAAAATAAAATATCTATTTAAACTATTAATAAATAACATCTATGTGACCAAGTTTTTGCTCAGTATTTTTTTAGAAGGTATAGATAAAAAAGATGTAATTCAATCCGAGCATGGTGCGTAACATAGATAACTTATTTGTATATTTCATATTTTCCCTTAATTTTCATTTTAAATAAATTTGACATTCAGTTTAAAAAACCACTAGTTCGTGTTTCCTAGAATTTCAATTTGCCAACAAAGTAGTAAAAATTCTCAAAACCGTTTTCCTTAATATTATATTACTCTTATTTTTACGACATCTTACCGTCGATATAGCAATATTCTGAACATCTTAGTATTAAAGCTAGTTAACTTTATACATTTCTACTTTGTGTAATATGTATGCAAACGATGACGATACTGTAATAAGATGTCAAGGATCACTTCTTCACAACAGCCAGTTTCACGGTATAACACGTCAGTATATCGAGTCATTAAGGCTTTATTTGAAACACTATCTGACATTGGATGCATTATCGCTACCAATTTAAACAATACCAAGTGTAAAGTACTAATTAGTTAGTATGAAAAAATTACCAATTTCTTTAGTTTCAATTGGTAAAACGTGATACAGACTAAGTTATTTTCCGCTACATGTGTCTCGTGATGATTTGATTAGTGACAACTTATTGTGTCCCAAGAATGAAAAGCTAAACTACGACTATGAGTAAAATATTCTTAATTTCTCTAAGGACGTGATTAATTTAAGAACAAGGTTATAGTATATTTATTTGACCCGCCAACAGAACTATATAATTAAGTATAAATTAGATATCTTTTAGAATTCTACTGGTGAGCAAAGGCTTTATCTTTCCTTAGAAAAAAGAATTGGGGATTACCCCCACTGAGCTGTTTAACGAGTTACACTTATCTCTAGATTTTGTCAATGATTTATAGAATTAAATACAATCAATATCTAATTTCCCATATTTTCTAATACAAAAATCATAGGTGCCTACCAATTTCTTCGTTTCGCAACACGACTATCGATATAGGTAATAACATTTTAATAGCGTTTTTTATGTTTTCTGCAAACAAAAATTATAAAACTTACTGTTTTGTGATACATTAACAAAATATAAATGATATTTAAGTATACTGAAACTACAATTTTAATATATCGATTAGTGTATTATAATTTCATTTCCATGATTGTTTCTTCAACATAAACAATTTAATATTTTCACTCATTATAACGGCGACACTAATGTATACGACTTATTGTCATATTGTCGTTAGTGAGACATTGTGTCTCAATATCTCACTGACATTCTGACAACTTGTTTACCCGTATTCTTTGTTAGTGATAAAATAGGAAGTTCGTTGCAGTCTCGAGTTTGACAGAAATAGACTACGCTTTTGTTCTTCAGCACGTGGACTACTCTGTTATCGACAGGGTGTCATGTAGCAATTTCTATCTTGTTAACCTAGTTTACATAGCTGTCACTCGATAACACTACATCAAACAAATCCGATCGAATGTTATTGTCATATCATTTGTTCGTAGTTGTTGGTTTTTTGCAGCACTTCCTTGTATGTGTCTACCTGTAACTATGTACCAAAACCAAAGCCATGACTTGTGCCATCTCCCACCTTAACTAAAATAAGCCTTGTTTATGTCAGGAAAACCTATTATGGTTCGTCACCGCCCGACGGGGACGAGCGGTGTATATGTCGGACTCGCACGGACTAAAAACCTGACAGTGCTCCACCACGCTGCTGGTGGCGGAAACAGGGTACCGTTGTACACATTGCCCCATTCCCGCCAGCAGAAACTTTGAACCCCAGAGTGCGCCACCTCTGGTTCGGGGCCTCTCTAATAGTGGCCCCTCCACTCCGCTAGACGATGCATCGACCGCCTCGGGAACTAAAATAAGCCTAACTTTAGTATAGTTGTTGTTTTAGGCATAACTAATGTGCGGGGCATGTGAGGGAGTTGTGCAATACTGGGTTAAAGCGACGCGAATAGAATATGGATTTTCTTTATTTAAAATAATACATATTAAAAGTTGTGTACTACATGATAATAAATTTGATCGACCTTCTCACATGATAAATATTGCTTGTTACAGCTGATGGCATGACCTATTCATTTGGCATATTCTACGCGGAATTCCTGACCTACTTTAACGAGGGCAAAGCTAAGACAGCGTGGATAGTATCAATCCTTGTAGGAGTCACGCTCAGTTCAGGTAAATTATGCATACCTAAGCAACTTTGTGTGTAGAAATTTTATTAATATGCTTGATGAATAGCTGGTTTGTCGTATTATTAATTTTGTGCTAAATGGAAATTATACTTACACAGTTTTTGGGGTTAAAAACAAACTACGAGTAAATACCTCAAAAAGCTTGAATATAATAAAATATAAAAGTTATTCTTATTGGTTTTACCGAAATAAGAAAAAATATTCCAGAGAAATGACAAATGAATTCAGCTACAGAGAGTTTATATTTTATTTTATTAAAATGGATAATATTTTTCAGGTCCGTTATCAAGTTCTTTTGTGAATCGTTGGGGATGCCGATCCGTGACAGTGGCTGGTGCTATATTATCTGCAACATGCGTAGTGGTCTCAGCCTTCGCAAATAGTATCACGACCCTAATCATTACTATCGGTATTGGAGCCGGAATGGGATTTGGACTTATTTACCTTCCCGCCATCGTCAGCGTCACAGTTTGGTTCGAAAGATATAGAAGTCTAGCTACTGGTTCGTGTTTCAATAATGTCCTATACTCCTGCTATCTTTCATCTTTCATGATTAAACCATTTTAATTGTGTTAATTTTTAGGTATTGCGGTGTGCGGATCCGGTCTTGGAACATTCCTTTTTGCCCCAATCACATCAGCGTTGATTTCAAATTATGGATGGCGTGGAGCAATGGCGCTTATTGGTGCTTTTATACTTAATTGCATCCCATTAGGACTCATGTTTAAGCCAGTACCGGAACCTCCTAGAACATCGGCTTCTGAACCAATGTTACCTAAACATAATAAATCTCCCTTAAAGAGATCGCAGAGTACCGAACAAATGACCAGAGCAAATGGAAAACTAGAAGATGATGTTACTAGGTTGACATTATCGCAACCCGCCTTAAATAAACCACACGATCAAAGACGCCACTCGCATTCACGACATGGCAGTGGTATAATGCAAAGGCCAGATGTACTATACCAAGGAAGTATGGCTAGTTTAGTGAAATTTAGAAGTACATCTCCCGAAAAAGTCCATATATCAACTAGAAAAATAGAAGAGCGTGAACGTCGATGTGGGTGGTTACCCTGTTCAGATGAATTTAAAACTGCACTGTCTGAAATGCTTGATATATCTCTTTTAGTTGATCCTATATTTATACTGTTTTCATTGTCAAATTTTTTAACTAGCGTAGGATTTTACATACCATATGTATACACAGTGCCTATGAGTGAGGAGCAAGGCATAGAGAATTCTCCGTATTTAATATCTATAATAGGTGCCTCTAACTTGGTAGGAAGAATTATTCTGGGGTTCATCAGTGACAAGCCTTGGGTCAATCGTTTAGTAGCTTATAACATGTGTCTTACTATTGCTGGAATAAGTAAGTATTGTTATCCTACCTTATACTTTATTTATTATGTTCGTTTAAATGCCAACTACATTTTATTTTATCTTTATCAGGTACAGCCATGGCAATGCTTTGCTGGGAATTTTGGGGACTTGCTCTATACGCAGCAACTTTTGGTTTTACTATTGGAGCTTATGTTGGTCTGACTTCAGTGGTTCTAGTTGATCTACTAGGAATAGAAAAATTGACCAATGCATTTGGTCTTCTCCTGTTATTCCAAGGAATCGCATCCCTTCTTGGACCACCTCTCGGAGGTATTCTCATATTTCTTATTACTTTATCTTATCTTATATTTAGATCGTTATTAACTTTTTTATGTCTAAGTTTATGACTATTTAGTAAATTCTGTATAATTTTCTAAATATATTTGTATAGTTTTCTGTATAAACAAAAAGATAGGATCATAAAACTATAATTATGTTATTCGTGTATATGGTTAAATCGACAACATGTCTTAATACTTGTCATTTGTTTTCAGGCTGGCTAAATGACACGTTACATTCCTATGCGCCAGGTTTCTACGGCGCTGGTGGGGCGATATCTGCCAGTGGTCTTATTCTCTTCTTCATCCCTATGTTGCAGAGGAGAAAGACTAATCGGGATACACCACTGGAGCAAATTTAGCAGGATGCGTTACGAGGGCTATGGCGTGACTATCCAGTGATAGTGCTTAATAGTCCCTCGACCCCTTCCTCAATCAGTTCCACAGAGGACACTTATAGTAACAGGGTTTATACAACTACAGTTGTAGAAGAATATAATAAGGAAGGCAATATTGCCGATAATAGCGAATATATAGATGATGAAGACGAAAGCGACGTATGTTTGGATTACAAAATTAGAACTCATTCAAAAGATTGTATGAGTAGTGATTGTGATAATTTTAAATGTAAAAGTGTAAGAATACAAGTCAAAAGTTAAGAAGAGGGAACACGCGTGATATCTAAATACTGTATATTATTAGAAATCCAAAGAACTTCAAAAAATTAATACACAAAGTGCAATATATAATTAAGGCTTGTGTCATAAAAATTCCTAATGTTACAATATATTTTAGATTTAATTTAAAATACATCGGCTACAGATAAGGTATACTAATAGTTATATTAATACCATCTACAAATCGTAACACGATAACAACCCATGTACTTTGTATAATTAATAAACTATTATATAAATATTTTAATTATATTTAACATAATCTGTATAATAACTTAAGTTAGTATAAGAAAATTGTACTGTAAATATGCTCCAAAACATTCTATGCCTTATTGCGGACCAACTGTGGTAAATCATTTATCTTCGTTCAAATATCTATTTCAATAATTAAGACGCGAATTGTATTTATATTCATAGATTAAACCCCATCTTCCATTCAATCCAGTGTTTCCCAATGTGGGGCGCCCACCCCAAAGGGTGGCAGTTTGATTGTTAAGTCGGAAAAATTCTAAATTGGACTCCACTTGAGTTTAACCCTTTCGCTCCGGGACATTTAAGTGCAATGCTAGATTTTGGTATCAAATTTAACGAAAAAAACAAATTGTACCAGAAGCTAATTGAAATTTATTATGACACAATTCAATTTTTTAACCCTTTGCACTACGTTTTCGCCGCTGCGGCGACATGTATTATATAGCCTACAACACTCTATTGACTCTGCAGCGGCGATACACGTCAATATCTACAGAGATAGCAACACTGTAAACATTTTTGAGTAGCTGATAGTCATGGTTAAAATCACCCGAAGTTCACAATATTGTAAATACTTTAGGAGCAGCTATTAGGAGAAGTAGCTAAAACGTTGTCTTATAAAGTCTTCGGTGTGCAAAGGATTAATATTAAAAATATTTATGTTACATTTGATAATAACACTTTTACAAAAGCTAAGGTGGGTTATAGTACAAACACTTTGGGAGACACTGATTCAACCGTTGAAACGATGTTTATATTGCTATGATTTATCAATAATCAATAGTTACTGCCTTAGTATTGAAAAATAAAATGTCAAAATAACTGTACATTACATAAGGTGCATAGACTGATTTTAAATTGTATTCAATATACCTCCTATATATATTTTTCTACTGATTCATATAACTATTAATAGTTATTCACCAACGCATTTAGTGGAATTACAATGCAAATGATGTTAATATAAGCTTGATTAAAGTTACCAAGGCAACTGTATTTTCTTTTTCCTTTATTCATTATACTGGGTCGTTGGCAGTGAATTTGCCTTCAGCTCTGCAGTTCGCGGGTTCGATTCCCGCTGAGGACCTATATTTACTAGATACAATTTCTTAGATTTTCGATTCTGTATTTAAAATTATATATGTATAAATTTAGAAGTTGCCTGTCACCCATAACACAAGTATTATAAATTAAAGTAAAGTAAAAATTAAAAATATAAAATTACTTAGCGACGGATGACCGTGTGTATAATTGCCCTATATAATTTTTTACTCATTACCGGCATAAAGATAAACTATGCAACAAGCATTCAATGAAATGCCTTTCTTAATTTATGGTACTGTTATTAATTTAATGATTGCGAAATACAACTTGTATTGTACATCAATTATACTTTAGACTATATTACGTACCTAATTGAGCCACCCATTTATAAACATTTGATATTACATGGCTAAACACACGCATTAATATATACAAATAAATTATACTACCGTCTAGAATATGAAATTTTTACGTAACATAAATTTTGAAAATAAATGCAATTTCTGTTTTTAAATATGCTTTAAATATTATATTTGTTTTTTTTATCGTGACTAAACTGTTTGATTCCTATTATATCGTAATATCGCAAATATCCAAAGAAATTAGACGAATATTTAGTAAAAGTTAAGTAAGGTAGCGGTCTGTTACTATACCACTTCTGAACATAAGCCCTCCTCTCTCCGTTTTTGGAGAAAAGGATTAGAGCTAAGACTTACTACGCTGCTCCAATGCGGATTGGTAGGTTACACATATCCCTAAAATTCTCTAGAGATATGCAGGTTTCCTCACGATGTTTTCCTTAGCCGTAAAGCGTGTGATAAATTGTAATTATCAATTAGGCACATAAGTTTTAATAGAAAATCTCATTGGTGACAGCCCGCGGGTTCAAACCGTGACCTCCTCATAAGAGTCGCACGGCGTCACCGCTGGGCTATCACAGCTTAATAATCAATCAGAGTACACAATAACTTTATATATTTAAATACTCACCTTTGTGTGTAATTAAGCAAATAGAGGTAGGATAAAAAGATACGGTACGTTTATTTACGATTATTTTAATGTACGGTTAATTTATGAGTCAGTATTCTTGTCCTTCTTTTTCAATCGATGAACGTCCACTGTTGGATAAAGATCTTTTTAAGGGATCTTCGCACCCCACGATCTAGTGCCTCTTGGATTCAGCGGCTCCCTGGGATTCTTTTAGGGTTGTCAGTCCACCTCGTAGGGGATTTACCGACGCTGCGCCTTCCGGTGCGTGGCCGCCATTGCAGCATCATCGAAAATCAGTGAGTACGGCTAAAATTGTACCTGTATTCAATAATGAACACGCTCTCTCTCATACAACCGATGGACGTTCTCTGCTGGACATAGGTCTCTTCCCGAATTCTCTACACCACACGATTTTGTGCCGCTTATATCGTAGGGGGTCTTTCGACACTCCGCTTTCCGGTGCAGAGTCGCCATCCCAACACTTTGAGACCCCAATGGCCCTTGGTTCTCCGCGCTACGTGCCCCGCCCGTTGCCACATCAGCTTCGCGACTTGATGAGCTATATCGGTAACTTTAGTTAAGTTAGGTTTACTCTAAGCATAGCTCGCTCCATCGCCCGCTGAGTAAATCTGAGCATTCTTATGAGGCCCATAGTAAGTGACCATGTTTCAGATTCGTAAGTCATCACAGTATAAGTTAGTATTTCTGACAAACTGACATCAAGTGATGGAGCTCAAAACTCGGTATCTATAAATAGACTCCATGATCTCACGAAAACCGTCACGAATATTAACGCTTACTGCCAGAATATATTTTTTTAATGCAAGATGTTGAACGCAGCTGCAAAATAATCAATTAATTAACCCTTCTCCGTCGACGTCATTAATCCGTCGAAAATAAAGGAATTAAATAAATGAATTGATGAGAAAACAAATATATGTATAATGTAAACCGTGTGGTATCCGGCTGAGTAGAATAGACCACCTTATTTCTTACCGAGGTGTCGTAAAAGGCGAGTAAGCGAAGTCGACCCACCGTGTAGAATCCGTTTGAGTAGAATAGACCATCCTGTTTCTTACCGAGTTGTCGTGGAATATGAGTAATGTATGACGTCACACATGCGGCCGATCGTAAAATAAGTAGCCAAATCATGTGACAACATGTTGTGCGGACCCTACTTAGAGTGGGCTAAGGGCATGATGAATGAGTAATATAGCATGCGTAAACCGTTCGAATACAATCATTGAGATGTTTGTTAATATTAAATAATAAAAAGTCAACAGCTTATATTTTATAAGCCGCCTTTATTTATGCATGTTACAAGATTACAAAAGTGGAGTGATTGTACATTGACCGATAAGTATATTAAACTAAGATAGATAAAACTTAGCACAAACACATGCGAACTTAAAGTTAACTTATATATATGTACAAAGGGCTTATCACTGAGTAGTGATCTTCCAGCCAACCCTTCTTACAGGAGTTACAGGATAATACAATAAGAGCGTGAAGGGTGTAAAAGGAAAACATGCTACACATGTTTTACAAACTATAATAGATAAATATTAATAGTTAAAATACATATCTTTAATAATGAGTTACATAATCTTGCATTTATATATTTTCTGACTTATGGAAACAGCTCCAACGATTTTTATGAAATTCAGCATCTAGGGGATTTTGGGAGAGAAAAATCGATCTAGCTAGGGTTTATTAAAAGAAAATGTTGTTTTATCCTTGTTTTCGGGTATTGAAGTAACTGCTAAAATAGAAATAGATTGTAAAGTTTAAATTTTGTGTAAAAGAGTAACAGGCAGAGTTTTCCATTGATTATATTAGTGAAAATGGTTATTTTAAATTAAAACCTATCTGTCTTAGAACTACAAATAAAGCAGTTCTAATATAAATTACAATATACACGTATTCTTTATATACAAAATAATTTATTTTGTTTTTCTAGTTTCTGCCATTCCCTTTTTAGATTTGCAAACGCTTAACATTTTTTTATGAGCTTCATCGTCGAATACGAACATTGCTAAACTTGTTATAGCAGGCGACGCCTAAAAATAAAAAAAAACATGAAATCAACAATTCTATGTACTAAAACATTAATTAAAAGTTATAACACAATCAAGATAGTAAACGGCGGTTTATAAATGTTATAATTGATGATGCAGTTAAAGTTAAAAATAGTAATGTTGTTTATATTTAATTGCATCTTTAATAGCTTAACAAATAACATTTAGGCTCAAATCAGAATTGAAATAATTTCCGTTTACTAAACCTAATCACTTTTAGAAGAAATTATAACGATAACTAAGTTAGTTTCAAGCTTCCTGTTAGAATAATCGAAAAGAATGTAGTTTTATGTTATGAATTTATGACGTCTGTTTAGGTAAAAATCTATTTATATAAATAAAATAGCTGTGATAGCCCAGCGGTAGCACCGTGCGACTTTTTCGAGGAGATCACGGGTTCAAACCCGGGGAGACACCAATGAGTTTTTCTGTTAAAACTTCCGCACTGGAGCAGCGTGGTAGGTCTTAGCTCCAAACCTTCTCTCCAAAAACGGATAGGAGAGGCCTATTCTCAGCAGTGTGACAGTAACAGGCTGCCCTAAAGACTGTAAAACTCGCTGACTGAAGTTAATGAAATTTCCAGGCAATCTGTAGATTGATCTAGGGAATAATTCTGTAAAGTTTAGTGGCGATCGGAATATTTTTTTGTACTGTCAATGACAGTTTTATTTCGAGGGATTTTGTTTTGAATTTGATACTGATTTATAAAATAGATAGATATAATTAGTACAACAAATGAAAAAATGTTAAATACAAACCCAATGAATCCAAATGGCCCACTGTATAGCAGAAGCAGATGGACTTACTTGCAAATCATTGGAGAGCAAGTAAGAAAGCACTACCCAGCCTCGAATCAACACAATAGGCGTCCAACAAATCAAATTTACTGCAGCTATGATTATTACAGTCTGAAATTTCATAAACAAACACTAGAAAACATGCAATTACTAGTAACAACAGTTAAAGTGCGACATCGAGTCTTCGTAACCTCCTTACTGGAGGATATTTCGCAATTTTGGAAATACACTCCTATAGTTATACAGATCTATTTTTTTTATTCTTTCATATCTCCATTCATCTTCTTAGGAGTGAAATTTTAAGTAAAACTGTTACCTAATGTTTATTTTTACCATATGTACATAAGTTTCCTCCGTGTTGTATCCGGCTAAGTAGAATAGACCACCCTCATTTTTTATTGAGGTGTCGTAAAAGGCGACTAAGTAAGTTAACGTCCCTCAAGCGGCCAGTCGTAAAATAACTAGATAAATCAACTAACAACATGTTTAAAACAAGTACCCCACTTAGAGTGGGATAGGGGCAGGAGAATAATGACGATGATGATATGTACGTAATACCAATTCACGTTTCTAGCTGAATTCCAGTCGCACATAGATAAATCTTGTAAACGTAAAAAATAGTTTTTTTTTACATAAAACAGTATTTCCTATTTCCGCCGCAGTATAGTGTCTGAATTTTCAATACTTTCATAACATAAATAGAAAATTAATATAAGGCCTGAATATAATATAAGGTCTCCAACCCCAGTTAAAATTTCTTCCTTTCGATTTAATATTTTCGTCATCCAATAGCTTTCAATAACATCGTATCAAGACCTGCATTATTCCGTCATAGTTTCATAATTTTTTATAAATAACGCCCAACACTCTATTATCCTTCTAAAAATAAACCTCTTCCCTCTTCATTTACGAGATATCCCTGTTATATTTTTGCCAAACTGCCCAATACTCTTTATATTCTTTATACAAAATATACAAATGAAAATCAGAATTTAGTGATAACAACTCGGACTCGGTGATAACGTGCCTATAAGCCTTTAAATGAGAGTGG
This sequence comes from Morpho helenor, assembly GCA_029227775.1. NCBI lineage: Eukaryota > Metazoa > Arthropoda > Insecta > Lepidoptera > Nymphalidae > Morpho > Morpho helenor. The sequence continues at coordinate 14,185,214 of JARGCU010000025.1, forward strand.
AATGTAAACAACCATTATCTTAGCGTTGCCTATGAGCTTATCAACCCTACCATTTGATATGCGCTATTCAAACTACGACGTATAACAGTCAATCAATAACTATTATAAGTTACAACATTAAACAATTTAATCAAACTTCTAATTGAACCCATACTCATATAATAATGTCTGTCTCTATCTGTATCTTTCACGGCTAATCTGCTGGACCAATATAGATGAAATTTGGCACAATTATTGTGTCTATTACTTATCTTAACGGGCTAACTAAATAATAAGCTAAAAAGCTCAGTTGTTCCTTCAGGAAAGGAAGAAAAACATAGTACGTGATTAAGGCCCGTTTAACGGTTTATTGGGCATTAAAGAAGTTGCGGATAAATTATTTAAATATATTAGAACGAAAGTAATAACGAATTTACGCAAAACTCGTCTAGTTAAATATTAACCCCGGCAAGCAGAATTACATTAGGTACTAATACTATATAATAATTGCCTAGGTGAAATAAGATGGTTTATTGTTTTGAGAATTTGTCATAGCCCTAATCTTCTTATGACGCTTCGGTTACGTGGGCTACAAAACGATTGCAGTACTAAGATTGTGTTGTGGTAGATACAGGAACAGCTGATATTCATATATATAGAATTACGTAGATTTTTTATCGCAAAATAACGCCTACCTCTATAAATTATTAATATAAAACATTTTTTTAATAGCAATTAGTTTACTTACCTCAGTAAACTGCTTCTCTTTCACAAGCTTGACCGAGTTATCGTATTTGGCTTCTAAATTACGAGCCCATATTAGCATAGTTAATCTAAAAATTTGTAGAAATAAAAACATTATAAAACCTCATTCGTGTACAAACTTAGCTTATTGAAAGAGAAAGGCATGTAAGTATTTCACAATTATGTAAATTAATTATATTATTTTTCTTACTTAAATGTTTGTAGTAATTTAAGTTAAAATTTAAAAATATGAATACCTAAATACAATAAAATAACGCAATGAAAAATAGCTCATCAGCAATTTTTAAAGCAAGCAAAATTATTATTACTTTTGTATTATGGATCTCCGCAAAGTAACGCCTAATTCTATAAATTATATAATTATTAGTTATTACAATGATGCTTCTACAGTAAGCTTTTTAGTTGGATCTTATTGAAATAAAAATACGTAGATTTATTTATACACCGATATTACATAAGAAAGCAATGACTAGAGATAGCTACATATAAAAAATAATATTTTTTTAAAGAGCAACGGCCATATTTCTCGTTGGCTCTTCTCGACAATAAAAATTCAGTCTATTCGAAAAACAATTGAGTGAATACTAACATGAATCCTGTAGATTTAACGCTTCGAAGTAAAAATATTGTTACAACAACATATCTATGCCAATCGACATTTAATACCATGTCCAATATACAAGATTGACACGAGAAATCAAAACCAAATCGTCCTAATCCAAACAATGGGGGCGTTGAATACAGCAGCGCAAACAGAACGCATAGACACGGGTAGAGAATGTAATGATTATATTGTATCGGCCATCCTGAAAAATTATATTAATAAAGTTTATTTGAATTAAAATTATAAATGTTCTTCTAAATCGTACAGCAAAAACTGCCGCAGCAATTAAAGCACATAATTTATAAGACACGTTTGTTTCATCTCTTACGAAGAAATTCTATTTTAACCACTAAAATATTTAGTTATAATAACAATATCAGTTCGAATGTAATTTAATAAACTGGTCGATATTATCCGATATTATTAAAATATTCATAAAATAAATATAAATATATAAATATATGTTACACTTACACACACGGTCGTCCGTCCCCAAACTAAGAACTTAATACTTGTGTTATGGGTGACAGACAACTGGTAAACATATACTTATATATTTTCTAAATACATACTTAAATACAAATATACACCCACGCTCAAAGGTCAACAAATTCATTTTTAGAAAATGTTGCCTAGGCGGGAATCGAACCCGCGACCCGCGGACCCACTGCGCCAACGGGCCAGTAATAAAAGGCCCTTTATAGTTTTAAGATATGTTTCAGATTATTTAACTGCTCAATAGTTCTTGGAATAAAGTATAGTTTCAGAATTAGTTAATGATATGAATAAATATATAAGACATTAATTATTAAAAAAAATTCAAAATACAGATAACAGTAAAAATTCCAAAATTCAAAATAAATTTTATCGTTAACTCAACGAATTAAAACATGTCATAACATTAAATGCAGTGCATAATTATAAAAAAATTTCACTGATCCAATAGTTCGAAGATGTGAACTTTAAACACACCAATGATTTTTCTTTGAAAACATATGTAACAGAATTTATTACGCTTTTTCTGGAAAGTATACTCCTGTTGTATAATAAGCATCAGCTAAACAGTTGCTTAATATAACTACATCCCATACCAAAAATTAACCCTGCCATTTCTTTTATTTCTCTCTTTTCTTGTTACTTACTTACCCTTTGTAATATACTTAGCTACAACGTATCGTTCGATGCACACATGCGTGAGACATTCAACTTCAAGTACACTCAGAAATGTTTCCCAGAATCCATAGAAATCACAGGAGAAATTTTCCATTTCGTAATTGGAACTGAAATTTATTAACCTTTTACTTTTGATTTTGAAAAAAAAAAGATTAGCCGTGTGGTATCCGGCTAAGTAGAATAGTACCACCCTCATTTCTTACCGAGGTGTTATAAAAGGCAACTAAGGTAAGTCGACCCGCCGTGTGGTATCCGGCTGAGTAGAATAGGCCATTCTCAGTTCTTACCGAGGTGTCGTAAACGGCGTCTAAGGTAAGTTGACCCACCGTGTGGTATCCGGTTTAGTAGAATAGACCACCTTCCTTCTAACCGAGATGTCGTAAAATACGACTAAGGTAAGTTAACGTCATGCAGGCGGCCGGTCGTAAAATGCAGCATGTGACAGCATGTTTATAACATGTTGTGCCGACCCCACTTAGAGTGGGATAAGGGCAGGAGGATATATATTTGAAATAAAAAAGATATACCATATAATTCTTTTTTCTTTATTTATCTATTAATTTTGTACGATGAAAGTTAAATGGGTAGGAACAAGGAAGTAATGTCAATAACATTTCTTGTTGAGTAAATTATTCAATTTTCGCGGTCGAATAAAAGCTAAAATGAAATTCCGAGTTCCAAGTAGATATAACTTTTGTTTGAATTGGCTTAGCTAATGCATTAAAAGCTTTTATAAACTAAGTTAAATAATGAATAATTTGTTATAACATTCTAGTGAATTAGTAATCAAAAGTAATGTAACGACCTGTTACTATCCCAGTGCTGGGCATAGGCCGTTTTTTGGAAAGAAGAATTGGAGCTTATCACCTACCATGCTGCTCCGATGCGGATTGGTAGATTTTATATAAACCCTAGGATGCTTCAGAGACATGCAGGTTTCGTCACGATGTTTTCTTTCACCGAACCGCGTATGATAAATTGCAATTATCAATTAGACACATAAGTTTTAACAGAAAAACTTATTGGTGTCTGCCCGGGGTTTGAATCCGTGACCTCCTCGAAAGAATCAGACGGTGTCACGATTGGGCTCAGTTTAATAATCAATCAGAGTATACAATAACTTTGTTTATTTAATACTCACCTTTGTGTGTAATTAAGTAAAGGGAGGTGGGATAAAAAAGATACGATACGTCTAACGAAGGCGATTACCGTAAAAAAGGCAAGATTACGGTAGCTCAAGTCGGATCGTAAATTAGTCAGTAACAAAGCCAAATTCAACCAAAGTCCCAATAGCGCAGAAAGTGCTCCTAAAACATATGGAAATAGTTAATTATATTTTTTAAGCAGTTTCTTGTAAACATAAATAAAAAAAAGGGTAAAATGAATAAAGTGATTAAATAAGTAGTACCTGGGTGACCGAGCCTTGCTTGATAATTTTTTTAAAGATATAAAAAATGCAACTTAAAAAAATTAAAGAAGAAAGCGCCAGGTGACATATAAGAATTGATCCCAGGTTTTGGATTTTTTTGTCGACCCGCTACTCATTAGGCTATCACACCTTTACATTTGACAGCTCAAATGTCATTCTGCATTTTAACATTTTTTTATGATATGTATAATGTAGGATATACATATGTGTTCAAAATTTTAAAATGTACGTTGTTCTTTTGGTGTTTTAAAACTCTTCGTTACATATAATTATACACATACCTTTTTTCCGCATAAATTATTCTGTCTTTAAGTCCTTAAGTAAGGCTTGAAATGAACTATTTATTTGAGAAAGAAAAAATATTTTTGTTTTTATTGCCGTAGAGTTGACTGTCGGATATAAGGCCAATTATCTACATCATTTATCTAATTTTTATAAAATAGATTAAACTACGATTAAATAAATATAAAAGAATACCTGTTATAAGAAACCCCTCTTCCAAATTTGCTCTAGATTGATCGTCAAATATGTGAGTCCATTTGCAAGTTTGTGCTGCCATTTTAAAATCTATTATGCGCACAATAATTGATTTTATATTAATCAAGTGTAACAGTGTATCTGATCTGAATACATCTAATGAATTGTGCACATTTTTTGTATTCCACGTTAGATCTCATTTCTGTCTCGCATATTATATTACTGGCACGACTGGTTAGGATACGCTCTGTTTCTTACATACAGTTTACCAGATAAAATACAAGGTGTTCTTGGAATATTTGAATAATTTTTACAAGCTTACAGAATTTCGATTCAAAATACATCATGAACCAGGATAAATACCTTAAATATGCTTCTAGTTTTAGTAGCAGAGGTATCCAAGGAGCACGAGATATACTTGGATTTCTTTAAAGGCGTTTCTGTTGAGACCTATGACTAACTCAATTCGTTTAACAAAGAGAAGAATCTGTATCATTCGCCATCAATCTTACGCATTGCAGAAAACTTTTGTTATTTATCTATATTGAATACTATCTACTGCTTATACTGCCCCTGTTCAGGTACTAAAGGCATGACGAGCCTTCCATCAATTATCTGACAAGTAGCAAATTGGGGTAGGCAATTGAGGCTAAAGATGACCTTTTCACCACGATTTTACTCACTTATCTATTCAACTTATTGAACGTCCCATCTAAGAAAGACGTTAAAGAAATTATTTCTTAAATTCCAGTAAATTTTTTAAACATTAACAAAAACATATAGTTTAATATCTCAATGGTATTGGGTTATCAAAATGAATCTTTTATGTAGAACATAATTAATAAATAAAAATCTATGTAGTGTTTATTACATAATATACATATTTGACCTTCATTCGTGTCATATAACAACTATTCCACGGTTCTAGAATGACAATTACAGAACTGATATTTTAATTGTTTTACAATTAACATTAACTATGTAATTTGTACAATCAAGCAGACGTAAGCCGAAAATAAGAATCATGAAAACCGCAATATCATTTTCAGGTTCCTAACAATAGACTAACTACAATAAAATAGATGTAAAATAATATTAATTTATTTATCAAAACGTAAGTACAAAATATAATACATGATCTCCTTTCCTCTACGAACGTAAATTCATATCAGCCACAACACTGCCCTTAAAACGTCGACGACAATTTCATTTGTCTAACGGATTTGGCTTGATGTATCATTTGATTCTTGCCTTTACAGGTCATTACGTATCTAAATTTCTTCTATATAATTTAGCTCGCTCAGGATGTAATAGAGCATAGTCTTTTCTCATACGACCCAACAACGCCGCTCGTATCCTCTCGTCACCACTAAGATAGCATAAAACAGGAATACTGGTCGCCGCCTACGATTAAATAACAAAATATAAATAGATTTCAAAAATTTTACCACTATTTCTTCTATGACTAACTCAAATTTTACTATAAGTAGATATAATGTTACGAAAATGCCTCTGAAGTGAAACGACCAGTCAATCAGGCAACGGTATCTGCGTTTAGCTTACTTGGAAAGTTTAAAGAAGTGTTCAGTCAATATTTCCTCGGAGGCATCATTTTGTGGTGAATTATTTTGCTATCAGATGCTTAAAGTTTAATTAATTACTTTATGCTGTTGTACTAGATAGCTGCCAATAAATGTGTTTTTAGATCTTCATGTTGTTAAAAATTGACAGTTTAAAGGCATCAAGAACAGGTCCCTTGATGCATCGTAACTATCGTTCCTAAAGTAGCGGCCTGTTACTATCCCACTGCTGGGCATAGACTTACTATCTCCGTTTTTAGGAGAGAAGGGTTGGAGCTAAGACCTACCACGCTGCTCCAATGCGAATTGGTAGGTTACACATATCCCTAATTGTCAACAGATTTGCAGGTTTCCTCACGATGTTTTCTTCACCGAAATGCATGTGATAAATTGCAACTAATCAGATCAATTAGACACAAGTTTTAATATAAAACTCATTAGTGCCTGTCTACGGTTTGAACCCATGATCGTTTGTATAGAGTCGCACGATCTCACCGCTAGGCTATCACAGGTCTATCGTAGCTAATATGTCAATATTATTGTTTATAAATGTCACTTGTATATAAGAATAATAAAAAAAATACCTCAGCTGCTATAGGTGCCAGGAGAGCCAGAACTTTCGGCACATTGGGTCGGTAGCCATACACTAGCAGCGGAAACCACTGCCAGGCCACCAGCAAAGCCGCTGGGATCCATAGCGTCAAAGTCATCACGCAAACAACGTGGATACACTGGCATAAGACAATTTAAAACATTTTGAATTATACTCATATGACCGTACTATAATTGTAAGCCGCTTGCATCATAATTATTTTTTTTTAATCCTTCAACGCATTGCTTATAATAATTGTTCAAATTTAACATCACTTATTATTTCTGTTTAGATAAACGGATGAATATTAAGCGCACATTGTCATGGATAAAAGGAAATACTAGTAGCTTATAAGTAAACGTGTTCTTAGGATACATAAATTTTACCTGTCAAGTGTGATTGATTTTGAAACACGGACTTCGAGATATAAAGACGAGGAACATATAGTTAAACCAGTGTTAGCCAAGCTAATTAAACTATGTACAACTAATAACTAACACTTGGCTATTTCTGCCTTCCTTTCTTTCAAACTCCAACTCAAAATATTCTTAATTTAAGTACACTTGTTTAAGTGCTTTTGAATTATCAACTCTACCGCTGATTTGGAAAATTGCTCCTACCGAAAACAAAAAGCTAGAAACACGGATTCAGTTGCTAGTTTAAATATATATTCTAACAACTATCGTAGTACGTTCTTATGATATTATAAATCATTTTTGTGTATTCGGGTCCCGTAATAGAAATGTCTGGATATTTGACAGCGATAAATCGATTATAATGGGACTTCACCTTTGTCAAACGTTTTTCCTCCTTTTGTTGTTCGCTGCGGTAATATATCGCTTCCAGCCGAATTGCTTTGCCCATGTAGAAAAATCTACAATATAAATAATATTTTTCGTACTAGTACTGATAAATTATGAAACATGTTATAAGTTCGCAAATTTCTAATATGTATATTGAAACTGTTTAAAACGCTTTCAGAATCCTGTTAATCTTAATAGTACAATATATTTTGAGCCAATAAATATGACAGTTTGACAGATTATGATCAGACAAAAGTGGAGGAAAATGAGTAGGAAAGTAGATGGGTCTTCGGGACATCGCATAGTTAAAAGACGAAAAAAGATTTTCTATAATTAAGATTAGAAGAAGAAGAATAAATTTATTGCACAAATTAAAACACAAAAAAAAACAGAACACAAGGAAACTTTGATTAGATACTTAAATACAGTTAAATGTGCAAAGGGTAGTCTTATCGCACTATTGTGTTCTCTTCCCTGGCAGTATTATTTAAAAATTGTACAATCAAATTGTAATACTCTTTCATATATGCTTAAAGAAATACCATAAATGTTAACTCACATCCCAACAGAAGGTAATATCCCGCAAACAATGACATAAGGTACACTGAATCCCAAACTCCTTGCACCAGAATTAATCGAGGGCCATGCAAAAGTACAGACAGTTCCAGTTGCGTCACAAGAGTATACACCATAACCGAAGAGAGGAGGGATAGCAAATATCACAGCAACTATCCAACACACACCAAGTAATGTCCAGTAATACCTAAAGTATAAAGTTCTTTCTGAAACAATAGTTTGTTAGGGTATCTAAAATATAAGCTGTGCTAATAGCATTCCAACTAATATCTCCTTTACTATAAAAAAAAATGTGATTCATATTCGATAGCTCACATAAACATATTTAGCACAAAGGCATATTTTATTTTAAATTTTGGAAGGACCCGCTTTATAGTAACTTCTGCTGGGCAAAAGCCTCCTGTCTCATTTTAGCTTGTACATTGAACGTTGCTCCAATGTAGAATAAGGAGTAACATGTTTCCCAGAATTTCTCTAGAAATATGCAGGTTTCATGACGATATTTTCCTTCACCGAAAACCGTGTGGTAAATTGCAAATATCAATTAGGCATATAAGTTTTTATAGAAAAAACTGGAGGTTTTAACACTTGAGCCACTGGACAGAGTAACCTAGTTTTTCCGAATCTTTATTAATAACAATTTAAGTACCTACCTCGTCTATAATATTTTGCTAGTAAATATCTTTCCAGTACCATTGCGAATAAAGCAATCATTTGGAAGACACCAAAGAACTGATTTAGGAAAGCGAAAAGTTGACAGCATGCTGGTCCAAATAGCCATCTAAAACACAGTTAATTGCTTTAAATAAAAGATTTTAGCGTTCTCAATCACCTATAAATTGACACACAAGCTTAATAAAAGTTTTTCATTTTACGCTTAGTTCATCGCACAATCACTATAATTTTGATATTGAAAATTCTGCCATTATAATTTAAATAGAAACATCATTAAGAATACATTTATAAGCAGAACCCACCTTTTTGCTATTCCCGATGACCCTGCGAATGGGAATCCGAGTAAATTCCTGCCAATCGAAGCTGAGCAAAGATTGAGTACTAATACATGGCTCTTAAACACGACTAGGTGACTGTTGATGAATGTAATGTAAAGCCAGCCGTTAAGAAGCACCCCGAATACACCTGTTATCAAACAGATATTTATTTGAAATAAATATACGAAAAAAGGCTCTATGATTTTAAACTATATAAATTGAATTTTCGGTAACAGTTTTAACCCATAAAAATCCAACTTTTACCGTAATCTAGCGAATTTCCATGCAGTATTTAATCATTCATAACTTAGTTCCCAAATGTTTTGATAATGCTCATAACTATTTACAATTATGAAAAATTTTATATGCAGTCAGGCTGAAATGAATAATTTGTATTTTGTCTAAGACTATCAGTGGCTACTGTAAGGGGCGCTTTTTTATAAATGACCCCTCAGAGTAACCGATCACTAACATGGTTTAAAATCAACTCCTCAAAAAAATTTATTTATATTTAATTATTTATTTAATCTTCGATCGTCACAAAGCAAATATATCAACTAGTACTCACCAAAGATAAAGAGGCAAGCTCCCAAAAGAGTTTTGTACGAACCATCAAAGAAATACCAAGGGCATTCATCGTCGTTATAATCAACTATTTGCATCTTAACGTTCACACACTGAAATCACCACGCACCAAAGGAACCGAAAACTTATTTTTTTGTATAAACGTCCACATAGGGGAAGTAGTCAAAGAGACTGGTCCGGTTGACGAATAAACAGGATCTCGCTTAACAATGGCAGATAATATTTCAATCCCGGTACCAGTACTTGCGACATCACAGGCGTAAAGCAAAATTAGGTCATGCTATAGCAAGCTAAAAATTTTACTTAAAATTCGTTCATTATGTGATGTTACAATATCGCTGCAATCGATGAGATTTCTTTTATTTATAAGTTAGATCGTACAGAGCAATCGTGACCAAGGCGATACCAAGATATCATTTGTTGTTCACCTTTAAGTTTTATACAAAATTTGGGCTCAGTTCATAGTAATATTTCATGGTGCGTTTTACGGTGCAATAAATAAAAGTAACGTGTCCGACTTTCTGGAAGAGCAAGAGGCCGCAGTCCAATTCGATGGTCCGACCAGATCACCAAGTCGCTCTCCTTCAGAGTCCACAAGGCCTTATAAGCCGCAACTGAACGCAAAACCTAGAGATCAGTTATCCACGAAAAAGAGATCCATGGAATAGGTCACGATCCTCAGCAGTGACAAAAACGCCGCAAGGAGGAGGTCCGACTTTCTTCATGATCTTCCTTTTAGAAGAGCCTCATCTCAGCAATGGGATTGTTTTTTTTTGGTACTATATCCATAGAGTTCTAACCATAGTACGGGAGCCATAGGCAGTTCTGTAAATGAGTGTCACAACTAGTAATAAGAGGGAAAGATGAAACTTATTCTTATCTTTGTCTAATCACATATGACTATATAGCTCTGATGGTTGATGAGTTCTCAATAGTCATTATTCGGTATCGTAACGAAATTCCCATTCGATATGCGGAAGGTAGACATTTCACGTTTAAACTTAGGACTAATCCATCTCTATCCAGGACTAATATCTTCCACTAGGATACCATACCTAGGTTAGTGTAAAATAATTTTTAGATCTTAACCAGAAAATTACAAAAACATTGTGATAGCTCATCCAGGTGAGTTATAGCTCATCTGTGGAACTGATATCACCATCAGACATAAAACCGTTTCCGACGATTAAACAAAGAGGTCTTCAGTCAATAATTAATTTTCAAGAGTAACTAAGTTTAATTATATATGTAACCTCTTTACGTTTCACAGAATTAAATTTTCTTGACGTGATTAATATCATTAACAGCAAATCGCAGTTCGTGTCAACGGATATGAACACGTAAACGATTACGTATTCTTGTAAATCGCTCATTATAAAGTCTTAGTTTAAATGAATAGTACAATATCAATTAAAATATAAAAACACTAAAAATAAATTAAAACTAACTAAACTAAATCTAAGTGGGCTCGCATAATATTTTTTCTTTTATCATTCGTCAACTCTGGCGCTACTACTTTTGACATTGATATTGATTAATATGATATTTAATCGAATCATGTAACAACATGTTATAAACATGTTGTCACATGATTTATTTTAAGACCGGCCGCTTGCCAGACGTGAACTTACCTTAATCGCCTTTTACAACACCTCGGTAGGAAAGAGGATAGTCTTTCTCTATTCAGCACAAATACCCACACGACGGGTCGACTTACCTTAGTCGCATGTAAGAAATTAGGGTTGTCTATTCTACTCAGTCGGATACCACACGGCGCGTTGACTTACGTAATTCGCCTTTAACGACACCTTGTTAAGAAATGAGGGTGGTCTATTCTACTTAGCCGGATACTACACGGCAAACGTAAAATATGTTTACAATCAATCGGTTACTATTTTGTTCCATATATCTTTATTTAAACTGCCCACTAACTAATCTACGCGGAAGTAAGCCGCCGACGGGCTTACAAGCTAAATATATTCTAATGCATTTACCATGTCTAACTATTTATATTTCATGACCCCAAATACAGATCACGGACAATATCTTATGGTCGCTTTATTTAATTCAATAGAGTTGTTAACGACTGAACTGTCTAAAGGAGAACGTGGAATTGCTATAGAATTTTGCATGTGCTGCCAAATTTATTTGTATGCCATAGTGTAGTGACAATAAGAAAACACTTTAAGGATCACAGTATCTTAACTTTAAGATGCAATCCAAAAATGCAGTTATTGCTGCAGCCACAAATACACAGATTTTCACATTTATATTACTATTAAGTATAAGCCTGTAAGGTTCTCTACATTCTATCTACAAAAACACGCTTTAAGAATTTAGTATTCATTATTTGTTAGAACAAAATATTTGCACGTTTCAGTTACAAATAATGGGTTGTCTAAACCTTATTATCACTGACATTTCCTTGAAAGTACCTATTGTATTTCTGTATCTAGACAACAGTTTTAAACTAATATATTATAGTAGTACGATATATTTCTCTTACCTCGTGACAGTATAAAAATAACTGTTTTCTAACTTATGTAATAAGAATCGATATATTTTTAGATAAAAAGATACGCGTAACGTTTATAAAAAAGAACGGGATCATCGGAGTTAGCATGACTCGAAATATTTTCGTAAAGGTATCAATTTATAGACTTTACAAAACAATACTGGCAAAATAAACTTGGCAAGCGTCGAGTGAAAAACGACAGGTATGCTTGCTGCTTAGAAAACGCGGCCGGCGCACGTCTATCGAACTCGTTTAATTATCGAGAAGAACGCGAATGTTTTGGCGATGTATGTATATTTGATGAGAACCCAGTTAGTGTTATCAAACTCAGTGATGTGTATAATCGCAGCGAGTGCGCAGTGCAGTACCGGCATCGGGCGAGTACCGACAGGATGATGTCCATAGAGCAATTGTCGCTAATGGTTAAACGACATCTTGGATTTCACACCTACGACTGCGATCAACATTATTCACTGAAGTGGACAATTTATGATTCTCCGCTCGGCGGTCGTGGACTTATGGCCACAGAAGATATCAAAACTGGTGAAGTACTATTTGTTGATCATCCACTCGTCTACGGTCCGCGATCCGGAACTATCGTACAACGTGGTTGCACTGTTTGTAAAAAAATTGATAGCGAAAGCTTATATAAATGTTCCCGTTGTGCATTATTACTATGTTCAGAACAGTGTCAAAACAGTGATGTTCATACCAGTGATTGCAGTATCATTTCCTGTTGGCCAAACAAAGTGCCTATTGAGGACGTTGATGACACACAATTGTCTCGCGCGTTAACAGCAATACGAGCATTGTTATTAAATGAAGAGCAGAAAAACCTGCTCGGTTCACTTCAATCTCATATTTTGCCGACACACGGCACTGAAATAAAAAAGTTACTGGAATATTTTGATATACCATCACAAATAGAACAATGGTTAACTTTTGTAACATGCGTCCTCGATGCTAATGCGTTCCAAATGGCAACACCTTATGGGAAGAAGGAAATGAGTCTCAGGGGCCTCTATCCTGTTTCTTCATTAATGAATCATAACTGTGTATCGAATGTTAGATACAGTTTTAACACTGATTCGCAAATGACTGTTAAAGCTGTTAAACCAATAAGAGCTGGAGCAGAAATATTCACGTGTTATTCTGGAGTATTGTGGGGTACCCCCGCTCGAAGAATTCATCTTTATAAAACTAAACATTTTCTGTGTATTTGTGATCGTTGTGCTGATCCCACAGAAAGGGGTACTCTTTTGGCAGCTCTGAAATGTTTCTCCGCTGAATGTCCAGGATCTTTGTTGCCAATAGAACCTTTAAAAACTAACACAGCATGGCGATGTCTAGAGTGTAGCCTCCGAGTTCCGAATAGCAATATTTGTGCAATACAAAGTGCTCTCGGGAGTTTAATAGGAACGTTGGATTTTGAAAATATTTATGCACTGGAAAAGTATTTATTAGAACGAATAACGATTTATATACCAAAAACGAACCAAATCGTTGTTGATCTACAATGTCGACTTATTTGGGCGTTTGGAGAAACCGAAGGACTCCGGTGGAATGGTAAGATGTATTTGTATATAATCTTTTAGATAATACACTAAATAAGCGAACCTGATATGATAAATCTGCCGTCTCAAATAACTTTTTATCTGTGACAGTGGTACAATATGTCAAAGATATATTTATCATAGTTTTAGATAGAAAATGATCATTTCATCAACTTAAACATAAATAATAAAGGTAAGTGTATCAGAACTTAACATAACATTACTTCTTTAACAGTTTATTATTAATTAATTGAATTTAAAAATTAATAGAGTTTTAATTTTTATTATTGGAATATAAGTTAACAAAACTATTGAACTAATCCTATGCTTTCTTTAATCCTTACCATAAACCTTTATTTACTTGTATTATTATTTATTAACCTATACTAATATTAAAGCTTGCAATATTATATTATAGTATAAAATGTATACATCTTTTATAATAATTATATATATTCCTTTCATATAAAGGAAGCCGTGGAGAATTTGATATTTAATGATATTACATATTTTATTGACACGTCGGCCAAAAATCAGAGAGTTCGGCCAAAATCCTAACTTGTATTCAATAACTAACATTCTCTCTCCCTCTCATTCAACCGATGGATGTCCACCGCTGGACATAGATCTCTTCACAGGTTCTCCACACCACACGATCTCGTACCGCTTGATCCAACGGCTTTTTTGCGGTCATCAGTCCATCTCGTAGGGGGTCTGCTGTCGCTGCATTTTCCGTGCGGAGCCGACATTCTAACAACTTAGAACCTAAACACCCATCTGTTTCTCTGCACTATGGGCCCCGCCCATCCATCACCACTTCAACTTCACCACTTCACTTCAACAACGGCGCAACACGCCGAGCTATGTCAGTGACTTTGGTTCTTCTATGAATGAATCTTTCTGATTTGATCACGTAGAGATACCCTAAGCATGCCTATCTCCATCACCCGCTGAGCAATTCTGAGCTTTCTTATGAGCCCATAGTCAGCCATCATGTATCAGATCCGTATGTCACCACTAGCAACACGCACTGTACGAAGACCTTGATCTTCAGGGACTGAGTTATTCTGGACGATAAGATTTCATGTAGCTTATTCCCATATGCTGGCCAAACGAGTTGGATTCGGCGACTGACCTCTTTCTCAAAATTAATCCTAACATTGGATAGTTAACACAACATAACGATAATAACTTTTATTCTTACATTAGCTGTGCCCACGGATTCGCCCGCGTTCAAATATGTGCCATAAAGTTTTTCCTGCGTAAAACTCGACGTCGTGATTTCTCGAATAAAAATTACTGGTATAACATACAGAAAAAAAAGTGTTTTTATTTTAGAAATAGGTTGAAATTTCTTTATTAAAAGTACTTAAACACTAAATTAAAAAAAAATTAAATTAATCTTAAAAATCAGTAGGTTCCATACAAAGGCATTACGTCAATTTCGCCATGCGAGTCGGCTCCATCCAGTAAGTAGGTAGATTCCAAGAGCTATTTTCATAACAGATCAAATACAACGACGGTGAAACTATACGCCGTCAGTCAATTTCAAATATCTACAACTAACTCAACCGTACTGTGCACTAATCGAAACGGAATGGCAGTAACATTGAAATCCTTAAAGCACTATTTATCCCATAGCACAGATGTACTACCCGTAACCATTGAAAAATCAAATCTTGGTGGAAGAGGCTTATTTGCTACAAAATACATCAAGAAAGGGTGTCAGGTTTTCATCAATAAACCTTTGGCGGTTGGCCCTCGAGCAGATTGCGTGTCAAAAAAATTTTGCTCTAATTGCTATGAAATCAGTGACTTGTGTTATTCTTGTGAAAAGTGTTATGCATTTGTTTGTTCCAAAAATTGCCAAAACTCTTTTAATCACACCAATCTATGCATATTTGTTTACAACAATTGGAAACTAAAAATTATGCCAGACAACATCGGTGAAATTTCCATGGTGTTGGACCAAGTTCTTCTCTATTTACGGTTTTTACTACTTTCAGAAGAAGAAACACGCCTTCTGAGTGTATTTCAAAAAAGTGATATTAAAAGTTCGTTTATGGAATTAGAAATATTGCTATCCAAATATATAATTCCTAAACAACAAATTAAAATTATGAAAATGGTTCATTCTTTAATTAAATTAAATTCTTTTAGGATAAGTCATTGTGTTGAAGAAAATAAAATACACTTAAGGGGTCTATATCCATTATCGGCCTTCATGAACCACAACTGCGTTCCAAATACAAGAAATGTTTTTAAAAAAGATCTCACAATGGTCGTTTACGCAACAAAAGATATTAATAGAGGGGAAGAGATTCTGAGTTGTTACACGGGTATTTTATGGTGTAGCCCGGCTAGGCGATGCCAACTCTATAAAACGAAAAATTTTTGGTGCAATTGTAAAAGATGTATGGACAAAACAGAAATGGGAACAAATCTATCGTCAGTAAAATGTTTGAAAAATGACTGCTTAGGATGCCTTTTGCCTTCGGAACCTTTAAATGCAAAAACAAACTGGCACTGCGACAGCTGCAATACATTGGTTCCAATCAATAAAATAAACATTATTCAAAGTATTCTGGGTAGCCTTGTTGGAACGCTAAAATTAGACAATGAATTTCAAATAGAAGACGCTATATTAAAGAGATTAGCTGTTTTTATTCCAAAGTCTAATCACATATTTGTTGACATACGATTAAGATTGGCTTGTAAACTAGGATACGAAGGGGATTACACAATCAATGGTATAATTAATTGGATCAGCACTGTGGGCTTACTACTAAACTATCTTTAACTATGTCAATGTGCCTTAATGACGATGTTGTATTAACATTTATTGTAATTTCTTAACAATCGTCAAAAAGCATCTGTTGGATCATTGCCGGTAAGTGAAATCAAAATTGTTTAACTACTACTTTATATCTTAACAACAACCTACTCTAATGGCTTATTCTTGTAATAGATATTTTTTAAATTTAAGATAAGGATATTTTAGCGCTTTATTATTTATAAATCTTAGGCACGCTGTCTCTAGCCGAATTACGGCCCTATAAATGTAATTGCAATTGCAGTTTAGAGCAATTTGTGGAAGAAATATAATTGCATATCTCGATATAGGTCAGGTCATTCGATCACGCATTTGAAATTTGGTCAATAGTGGATATTCTCATGAACAAAATGGCCGATTATTAATACCCCGGCAAAACTTGCTTAATACGGCAATTTTGAGACGATTTTTCTGAGCCGACTACTAACTGCAATGGTGATCTCCAATCACTGAATTTTCTATTTCTATTTTAACTGACGTAAGTCCTCTTCCTGGCCTTTTTTTCTACAAGGTATTTTAACTTCACAATTAATCTTGTGCAGCTGGGATCGAGTGGGTTTACGAGAACTTTTAAATAAAATTTATCTGTAAATAAAATTTAGAAATAGGTAAATAACATTTTTCACAGACTCGAGATCTGATTCACAACGTACCCTTCAAAATAATCAATATTATTATAAAACTATACCATGAAAATAAAACAAATAAAATTAAATCTTTTCTAGTTCTAGTACACAGTAATTACCAATTTGTAAATGACTAAAGACATATTTGTATATTCTCGAGTAATTGATATCATGACATCCACGGTATAGTATTTCTGGTACCACGTGCGGTTTTCTATATGTCAAGGCACTGAGATCTATTTATGTTGAGACATTTCGCGGCTTTAGATTACTTACATTGCTTAGGCTTTAATAATAAGATTACATGAGAGTGGTTAGATCTAGACTGAATCGACGATCATGTTCTTTTTATATATAGCATGCTTTAAGAAATTATTTTTCTATCATTTTCCGAACATTATTTTGTGCTTTTATTAAGATACAACTAAATAAATAAAATGAACTTAAAAATCTAAATCTTTTATTTTTTTTAAAAACATATAAATATGTTTAATTTTTATATGTAATTTTGTTTTTTATTTTATTGATTGACATTGGATGTTAAAAGCATCTGTTATTTTCTTAATGCTAAACATAAATAGGCCTCTTCTCTATGATACTTTTTGGAGAGAAAAGTAAGAGCTTAGACCCAACACGATTTTCCAATGCGGATAGGTTACACATATTTCAGGATTTCTCCAGAAATATGCAGGTTTCCTCGAGATCTTTTCTCTCACCGCAAAGCTTGCGATAAATTTCAAATATTAATTACACAGGTTTTACCTGTGGAAAATTCATTTTTTCCTGTCTGGGATTCACACCCGTGACCCCCTGAAGAGGCACATGGTTTCACCATTCAGCTATCACAACTCCTTTACATTACTTTAATAACATTTCTATCATGTTATTATGAATGTTTAACTGACTAGCCCGTTAGCGTTGATTACCGCTGAAGGCCAATATTTTCTATACCTAAACATTTTTTTGCTTTTTCGAGTCTGAGTGTATATTTATATTTAAGTATGTATTTAAAATTATATGTATTTACCTAACACCCATAACATAATAAATAATTTACTTACGAACGGATAGCCGTGTATAAATGTCCCATATATTTATTTATTTATATTTATTTTAGCCTAAGCTATTCATAATGAAACCCAAACTCATTTCAATAGTACATAATTATGGACCATTTATGTTTCAATAAAATACTAGATACATATCAAAGGGTAAAATTACGTGTTATTATACCGATTAATTTAACTAGCTGGTATATAATTTATGAACCAATTAAACATTGCCGCTGTTGAAACGTGGCCTAGATGTGTATTAGCCGAGACAAAACAAATTTTTGTTAAATTAATTATAACTATTTTAGTCTCAATTAATGACGCAAGGTTATAGCGTCGTTTACATATAGATATGCATATTGTTCCGTTTAATTTATTACTAGTAATATCCCGCGGTTTCACCCACATACATACCGATCTAATGGCAGTGGCAAGTACTAAGTCGGATTATAGATTTATTCTTGTTAACATAAAAGTTTTATTTCACTTAAGTTTCTCAGTTTTTACACTAACATTCATAATTTAATTAATGAAAAAGTAGTTATATTGGCATAACTATAGTTGTGGGATATATGGTATCGCAGACTTTTTTTCTTGATATTGATACGTTCTATAATACTGTAAAACATTTTTTTGGTCTATCATCATAGTCATAATGACAGATTTTTATGACTTATTTTTACTACCGATCCCTATTTTTTTGAAAATGTAATATAGCCTATGTTGCTCAGTAAAGATGTAGCTTTCCAATATTGAAAGAGTTTTTAAAATCGGATCAGTTTTTGTGTGAAAACATTACAAACATACATACAAATTTTTCCTCTTTATAATATTAGTATAGAATATTTTTATTTCTTATATTCTGTTTAAAGCTAACAGGCGGGCATTAGATTTGCTGTTAGATTAATTATTCGGAACTTTTAGATCTATCTTTAAAGGGGGCGTGCATAAAACAAAACTGATACTCGATTTTATCAGTTTTATTCCTATCATCGTCCTGCTCTTATCCCATTCTAAGTGGGATAGGCACAACATGTTATAAACATGTTGTCACATGGTTTGGCTATGTGTTTTACGACCAGCCGCCTGTCTGACGTCAACTTACTTTATTGGTATTTTACGACGCCTCAATAAGAAAGAGGGTAGTCTTTTCTACTCAACCGGATATCACTCGGTGGGTCAACTTAACTAAGTCGCCTTTTACGACACCTCGGTAAGAAATGATGGTGGTCTATTATATTTATCAGTTTTATTCTAATTTTATTAAGTTCGAGAACCGTTCCGAGATTCTGTTTCACTGTTTTGATTAATCTTTATTTCCTATGTTCTTCTGCTGTAATCAGAAGACTTCGTTTAGGACAATTTTAGTATTAAAATACCCTTAATTATGTACTGTTGTATTATTAGCAGTATGAAAACAGAATGAAAACAGAATTTTTATATCATTGTGTACCATCACCATATTTTGTACCTTTTATATAGTTTATCTAACTTATACTATAAATAAAGCAGCTGAAGTTCCGTGTATTTGTAAACATCCAACTCCTTTTGGAATGTAAATAATTGTTATCCTACAGTTTAAATGTATATAACAAAGTAATTTTGTTTTCTTTACTGAAAATATTGTTCATTTTATACAGGAAGTGCTAATAACGTAGTTCTGACGAGCGACATCATCGCTATTTAAACACAAAGAGTTTTGTTCTCGCTCTTTTGTGTCGTTGTTGGGATAAAGATCGTTTCCGTCATGAAAAACGTGAGTTACATAAATAATATCCGGCCAAGTGCAAATTTTAATTAATAGCTGTTGGAGTACAATTATCGCCGACATTAAAATTTATTTTGTTAAGAAATCGTTAAAATAAACACGCAAAATTTATTGTAAAGAACTTACATCATGATTTTCCTACATTTTCCCACTCTAAGTGGGGTCGGCACAACATGTTATAAACATCACATGATTTGGCTACGTATTTTACGACCGGCCGCCTGCCTGACGTCAACTTATCTTAGTCGTATTTTACGAAACCTCGGTAAGAAAGAGGGTGGTCTTTCTACTTAACCGGATACCACACGGTGAGTCACTTACCTTAGTCGCCTTTTACGACACCTCGGTAAGAAATGAGGGTGGTGTATTCTACTCAGCCGGATTCCACACGGCGGGTCGACTTACCTTAGTCGCCTTTTACGACACATCGGTAAGAAAAGATGGTGGTACTATTCTATTCAGCCAGATACCACACGGCGGAACATGTTTTAAAACATGTTGTTACATATTTTGACTAGTTATTTTACGAGCGGCCTGCCTGACGACAACTTACCTTAGTCGCCTTTTACGACACCTCGGTAACGAATGAGCATAATCTATTCTACTTAGCCGGATACCACACGGTACAAACGCTAAATTATGCATTGTGCGCATTTTGGTTTTTCTTTCTAATGCTTATTAATTTTGTGATAAACACTATGTAATAAATTATTCAATTTATTCTGCGTATATTGTATGTGTATTCTGTGTAGTAGTGTATTATTAAAACAACAAGCCATACTGACCTAGAAGATTCCTTCTAGGTCAGTATGGCTCATTATACGAGTCTATTTAACCTACTCAGAATTTTCACATATTATACACTATTTCACTATTTTATACACTCCTCACTTAAGCTAAGAGCAGAATATATTTTATGAATTTTTATGATATAAACATATACTTATAAGCTTTAGGAATGGATTTATTAAAAAACGAGAATTTTTATTAGTCTGTTTACTAATACTTCCAGATGTATAACAATAATCAAGCGCAATGAACTACGCCCCCATATTTTTTTTGCGACGCACATTAACCCGAAATAACATATTTTCCATTATCTACAATGTACATTTAAAAGCAGAAACCATTGATCTTACTATGGAGATGGTAAAAAAAAATTATAAAATGAAATTACTGTTAATAGTTGATAATGGTCTAACTACGACAAAAATATCAGACAAGTTTTACAATCATAGGAAGCTGTGGTAGCCCAGCAGTATCACCGTGCGACTCTTTCGGGGAGGTCACGAGATCAAACCTGGGCAGACACAAATGAGTTTTTCCGTTAAAACTTATGTTTCTAATTGATAATTGCAATTTATCACACTCTTTTCGGTGAAGGAAAACATCGTGAGGAAACCCGCATATCTCTAGAGAATTCTGGAGATATGTGTCACCTACCAATCCGCATTGGGGCAGCGTGGTTGGTCTTAGCTCAAATCCTTCTCTCCAAAAACGGAGAGAAGAGGCCTAATCTCAGCAGTGGGATAGTAACAGACCGCTACTTACTTACTTTACTTTACAATCATACATTGACCCCCAGGTCCGTTATTGAAAAGGCAACGGATACTACTGTAATTAAGAATGCAATTTGGTTCTAAAATTGAATGCAATTAAGAATGCAATTTGGTTCTAAAATTGGCATTTAGAACCAACTTGCATACATAGTTCGAATTTTTTATTTTTAGGTACTTAGTACCTTATTTACTTCAAGTGTTCATTTGCTTCCCGTCTTTGCCTCGGAGGGCATGATAAGCCGTTGGTTCATCGGATAAAAATCGTTATTAACCTGCGATAAAATTTAGTCTATTTAGTTTTACTATTTACTAATGTAATCAGATCGGAAATCAAAAGGCAACCGCTCGTTATAAAAACTGAAATGTTACATATGGATTAGAATAAAGAGACCCTGGGTAAACCGGGAAGAACAATGAACCTTTCATTATCCTTTTATTAGGTCGTTTTATAGAAGCTCGCTAATGATAATATAGTGTAGTAGGTATATATATAGTTGGGATAGTACATTTGGTCTAAGATGTAAAATATGAAGCTCTTAATTTAGGACCATAAGGCGGCTACCTCATGGTTCTTATTTAATTTGTCTATTTAATTTATGGAATTAATCTTTCTGGAGATCCATAATACAAAAGTATATAATAATAAAATTAATTTGCTATTATACGCGACAAATTTTGCGCGCAAATTAATTTTATTATTACTTTTGCATCCTCCATTTAGTATGAATAGCAACTGATCTCGCAATCGAAAGATCTGTAGTTAAAATGTTTATTAAATTATTATTAAATATGTTATCCGCTCTATAAAGAAAATTAAGCGATAAAGTGCGGTAATATACAGCTCTGGATCTGGCAGACTTTCGAAAGAGTTAAATGTCTATATTAATTCACGCTTCCGTTTTCAAATACATGCACATGCAGTCCGTTTTTCACATAATCCATTAACTGCACTTAGCAGTTGCGCGGGCGCGTCAGAAAACTGCGCAATTACATAAACCCACGAAGATATTAAACGCGAGTATGCGTATAACATTTAAGGCCGTGTATGATTTTTAAAAGTCATTAACAGCATTCAGTTCAGTGTGTCCTGACACGTCGTCGTGAGCAAGTGAATAAAGTGACGATAATTACGCGTGCGATTTATTCGATTGATTGTTTTTGAGATGGGTGCCGCTGCAAAAAACGCACGTCCCCACGTGGTGTCGAGGTGGATCGGCTTGCCTCTCCCGTTAGTATTTAATTGTCTCATCATATGGCTTTTAGTGAATTTTTTAAATGCCTTAAAATTGTAGAAATGACCGCTATTAAATACAAATACCGTCATCGTTTGATAATAATATTGTTCCTAAAGAGTATTGTGTCGACAAAGCATAATTTATGGCAAACATTTTAATATAAATCAATTTTCTTGCTGGTTCTACTCGGTAAATGCACCCTTCCGAATCAGTGGTAGCTTCATTATAAATTTGACGATTCGAAAAAGTTTGTAAAAGGCAATTTGAATAAAGAATAATTTAAATTTAAATATTTCTATAATTATATTTATGTGCTTCTGTAACAAATACGCTATTACAGATGATATTATTTTAAATTCTTTATGTACCTACATAGTGCGTGCAAGTTATTCAACGCATTTGGCGCCGTATATTATGTCAGTAGGGCAATGCTTTATGCTGTAATAATTAATCAGCATATGAATTGAAGCATATTAATGTTTATTTGATGACAGCGATATGTATTACGATTTCGGTTTTGTTAGGCAATATTCGTTTAGGATATGCATATGAATGCCGGAGTTCGAATACCTTGCCAACTATTTTACTATATCGGCCGGCTGACTTTGCCAACAATAATTTTTGTTTAGTAAAACCTTTTTAGTAACATTTTTTAAGCGAAAAATTAATAACTATAAAGCGGTGTGGTATCCGGCTGAGTAGCATATACCACCCTCTTTCTTACCGAGGTATCGTTAAATACGACTAAGGTAAGCTGTAAAATACGTAGCCAAATCATGTGAAAACGTTCTATAGTACTGTATAGAATTACTGTACTAATACTGTATAGAAGTTGTATATTTTAATTTTAATATCAGTTCTGTAAGCTACCTTATAAATAGTATATTATTAAGACCTATTTTACAAAAAATGGTTAGACGGCCTACGAGTTTCCTCACGATGTTTTCCTTCACCAAAAAGCGTATAATATATATGTATATGAATTATACATAATTATATATATATAATTTACATATGAATTATAGTATATACAAATATACCTATCTTTAAAAAGAAGAAGAGCAAACGTTACAAATTACATTTGTAAAGAAACTGACATTCTGCAAATTGTTCATGCAATTGGCGATGTTTTGGTAACAAAAATTTGGTATATTTGTGAACGAAGGAATCTCTCCTCTTCCTTCTCGTAGTGGGTGTCTTATCCGTGGGGTGTAAAATTCGGAGGTGTTATCAGTACAGTGGGGGGTCTAATCCGGGCTCGCTTCGACCTGTTCGTCGCTGAATTCCGCATCTAACGGTGCTGGCGGCCGCAGAAGCTCGCGAGGTAATGGGCGTACGTGCAGCGGGGTTATACCGTCGAGGTGTACGTGCGTGCTGCGGTTCCTGCACGGTATCATTATGTACCTCGAAGGATCTTCTCGCTTACTCCCCGGGTGGGGGTAAACGGAGTGCGGGCCTCGAGGTATTCCTCACTACCCGGTCATCTCCTCGCGGGCACTTAACCCCGGTACGTGTTTCGGCCGTAGGCCGAGGTCACCTAGGTGACCTAAAGGTGTCGGTATTTGAGCCGTAAGCCCAGGTCACCTAGGTGACCTAATGGATGTCTTGTTCGGTGGGGAGGTCTGGGAATGGTAGCTCCCAGACCTCAAAGTCGTCTTCAGGTATGTCTTGGTCTGGTGGTGTCTTGGTCAGTGGTTTTGTCATATCCGGTGTTTCCGCCCTCTCGCCCATCACGTCGTCCTCGTCGTCGCCGTCGTCATCCGCATCGGGACGCGGAGACGGTGATCGCAGGAGCTCGTGAGGCAGGGAACGTCCATCGGGTGGTCGGTGGCGCGATGCCATTATTATGTACCTACCTGTATTCTTTGTTTAAGACACGGTACCAGTAGATGGCGTTATTAAGGAACACTAAGTTTGAACAATGAGTGTTTGATTGTTTATTTATGTTATTGATAAAAATACTTTTTAACTTAATAGACTTATATCAATTTCCAGAGCTGTCGGAGAGTCGGTTGGGCCTGAAAGAGAAATTGTGCCGCGGCACGCTGCGCACGCTGGCGGCGTTGGGCGTGGGCGACGCGCACCTGCGCGGCCTGCTGCTGTACCACCTGCACGCCGTGCTGGCAGAACGCGCGCGCCGCTCGCCAGACCTGTATGAGGTTAATACAAACAGATTCACTAACTATAAAGCGGGATAGGATACACTTACCGTAGTATACTAGGGTAGGGGGTCCAGCCTAAATTGTATCCATCGTAAAAAAGAAAGCAAATAAGACTATCTATCTGTCTCTTTTTTTAAGTGCATTATCTTAAGACTTAATTAAGATAGTTGGATAAAATCGTTCCAAAATTTCAAAATAATTTTCCTTTTCCAAAAAAAAACAATCATTTTGAAGTATAAACAACCGGGTCACATCGCGATAATTACGTTACCTTTGTATAAGGTTCGACGTTTCGGCAGAGTTGCATCCACCGTGGTCACGAACTGACTGGAGCGAAAAATAACCAGCCAACGAAATCAGCGATCGCAGACCATCTGCTTAATTCAGGGAGCAATCACTGGATTGAGCTTCACGATCCCAAGGTACTGTCAACTGATGCCCACTATTATGTGAGAATGGCGCGTGAAGCCATCGAGATTCGAAAGCATAATACTTTCAACCGAGAAGAGGGCTTCAGATTGTCAACGACTTGGGATCCAGTAATTAATAAATATAACTCGCGGAAAAAATCGTTGAAAGCTATATCGCGTGCAGATTATATCAGTGTGGTGTGCAAGAGACCTTATGTGGATTGTGCGGTTCAAGTGAGGGTAGATGAAGAAAATAATGACTGTAGTACTCGGGAACGAAGACGCCGCGGCGCTCCAGTCAGTTCGTGACCACGGTGGATGCAACTCTGCCGAAACGTCGAACCTTATACAAAGGTAACGTAATTATCGCGATGTGACCCGGTTGTTTATATTTTAATTAGTATGAATCGCGAAAGTTTAAAATCTACAATCATTTTGAAGGTCAATATCTCCGGCTATAAGGCTATAGCTCCGTGGCTCTGGAATCTCAAATGACTTCAATTTTCAATTTTCTTATTTCTCACCTCAATTTTCGAATCTTTTTTTACAATACTAAATATGTCATTTACAGGAGCTGAAGTCTGAAATTGAGACTACCATAGAACAAGCCTATAACATTCTTCAGGACGACCTCTCTGCGCCTCCCGACCTTGAACTACGTAGGCAGTATCTTGGTCCTGGCTGTGATAAGCCTCACGAAGAAAGATTCTTAATACTCGACACTGCTGAGTCATTTTAAAACCAAAACTAATTTATAATTATTCATATTCTTTAGGTTTGATTTATGAGACCAGTCCAACGTCCATCGCAAAAGTAGACAAATCCTTTCTTTTCCTTGAAATAAAGTAAAATCGTAAGACTCGTTTAGAGCAGAATATACGAATAAAAAAAATTTTTTTTTTCTTAAAATATAATTGCAAATATAAATGAAAATTTAAGAATAAATCTAAAGTTTTTTGGGTACAAATCGATTAATATTAAAGTTTTTTATAAGATTTTTGACAAATAAAAATCTGTATATTGTGTTTTTTGTCCAGATCGTTGTAGCCTGATGCCAAAATCCATGTTATAGATTTTTAAAAATTAAACTGAGGGTGTAAGTGGAGTATTCTTAAATTGTATTCATATTTTGTGGTTATATAGGACATGCGTGTAACAATTATTTGGCTACTTTGGAATAAAATATAAAATTCGTATATTATTGTCCCGTGTTACATTCAAAATTATATGAAATAATAGGTAATAAATATTTAATATAACGTCAGCCATTCTATATTTATCGAAAAATATTAATAATGTACATAATCTAATATACTAATAAATAATTTAACACATTAATGTTTGTATATTAATTTCTACACTTATCCATTTTTTGTAATACGAGTAAAATATACATATTAGTACTTTGAGGTAATAGAAAATAGTTTCACTATAAATTTTGTATGCTAAAGCATTACTTGAAAAGACTATTTTAAGGGACATGAACTAATTAAAAGCATTCATAAATTACAAACTTTTTTCCTAATACTTCTATATCAAATATAATATACCCATAAGTTTCATTAGGACTGTCAGTATTGCCGTATATATTAACATATATACCGTTAGCCTTAAATAACTTTAAAGCATCATGGGAGGGGGGAAAACCATCATTCCATTGGA
The DNA here is from genome assembly GCA_029227775.1 of Morpho helenor. NCBI lineage: Eukaryota > Metazoa > Arthropoda > Insecta > Lepidoptera > Nymphalidae > Morpho > Morpho helenor. The sequence continues at coordinate 14,212,144 of JARGCU010000025.1, forward strand.
AAATATACATTTTTAACGTCAATGAAACGAAGAAAAACATAGACATGGAGCTTTAGTTACACCTCAACAAAAAAAAGATTCTCTCGATAAGTATTATAGTATAGTAGTTATAAGATAACTCCCTAGGTATTGATAAGTTTCCAATCACAGATCCGGATATTTATCAGTAGTCTATGTTTATCACAATAACATCGAAACAATTATATAACATTATCATGTATCACGATTTGTCGACCGCGGTCTAAAGGGCTCTACAACAACGTATGAAGTAAACACAGTCAACCCGGTATTTTTAGACTTTTTAGATTTGTAAAAATTACCTATGGCCAGGCCAAATTAACGCCACGATCAGACAATACCTTAATCGTGTAGAGCTCTTTAAATTTAAGGAGACAAACACTGGAGTAAAAAAAACTTACGATTCTTGTTCGTAAATATGTCATAAGTTTATTTAGTCCGTATTACTTTTTGTCTCTGGGCAATTTTAATATTTTTATTCACCGATATGTGGGTAGCAGCAAAAAACGCCTCTCGCCGATCGGTTCGTCTGTTGCCGTGCGAGTATCTACGTGAGCGCAGAACCTTCGCTAATGGCCGCTCGATTGCTATAAATAATTCGCATTAAATTTATTATAAAACATTAAACAATTCGTCTAGGACTTATAATATAAAATGCAATGCCTAAATTTAAAAGTGTCGTATCGAGTTTCGGACTCGTAATAGTGTTACTGTTCGTTCGAGTAACAATCCCCAAGAAACGGCCGGCCGCCGGCGCATTTCGAGGACATCGAACCTTCCAGTGCATGGTGGCAGTACAAAGACATCGAAAGGTGGGTGGTGTTAAGTTGTTACTACGTATCGGTAATAAATGTGCATTGCCCAAAAATATAAAAAATAGTTAACTCCCTGAACCCCCCTATACAGTCCACTTAAATTACCCACCAGCGAACTAGGGTACAGGGACCAGGTTCCTTTAATTAGGGAACATTTCCCTACAATTCTAAATAATAAATAAATTATATACTATTGGTATGCATTAACTTATAAAATTTACAGGCGAATGCAATAATTGCGAAGTTTCATTGCTATATTAATGACTGAGGACAATTTATTCTCTTTTATTACGGATTCTCTGTCTGTCTATTATAAAATATAATTTTTTTATATTTTTACTCTATCTAAAGATAAAAAATGTCGTATGTTAAGTTGACAATCTGTATTCGAGTATTGACAAATGACAGTTCAGCTGATTCTGCTGTCAAGTTACAAAATATGTTTTTTTTCTGGCTTAGATATATAGTACATACAAATGTTGTTTATAAAAATTTTAATTGCTCATGAAATACTTTCAACTTAATTTTTTTCTTTTGATCAGATCAAATTGATATCTGATATATATGCCCAGTAGTTCTATGACACCTACGCATATTCTGTACCTACTACCTATCAATAAATACATTTGAAGATAACAGCATATTAATACCACAATAAAGTTTATTGCAGACCATTGATAATATTTAAATTATGATTGTTACATTAAATTGAGGTTAATGTGGTATTCAGTACGATTTTATCTTCGATTGCGCTATACACCTTTCAGTCGCCTTGCCAACAATCATATTGTGATTTCTAAGTACTTAAGTATAATGGCACCTTTTCGCCAAGCGTTGCTTTTATCATCGTCTAACTGTCATGGATATTCATTATTGGAGTTCGCAAAACAAGAAATCTGTACAGTTTTAAAAGAGTAAGTCTCTTTCTATAAATATAACATTAATTAATTTTCATTTAAACATTTTTAATACTTTCCATGTAGCTGTGTGGTAACCGGCTGAGTAGAATAGTACCACCCTCTCTTCTTACCGAGGTGTCGTAAAAGGCGACTAAGGTAAGTTGACCCACCGTGTGGTATCCGGTTTAGTAGAATAGACCACCCTCTTTCTTACCGAAGTGTCGTAAAATACGACTAATGTAAGTTTACGTCAGGCAAGCGGCCGGTCTTTAAACACAGCCAAATTATGTGACAGCATGTATATAACATGTTGTGCCGACCCCACTTAGAGTAGTATAAGGACAGGAGGATGATGATTTTTAATACTTTTCAGAAATAATATTAATGAAATTATTTTTGTACCATACGCTCAGAAGAACTATGATGATTATACGAAAAAAATAAGAGATGTAATCAATCCCTGGGGTTTCTCTGTAATAGGTCTTCATACATTCTCAGATCCTTCTGAAGCTGTTAAATCAGCAAAAGCAATATTTGTCGGTGGCGGAAATACATTCTTGTTGTTAAAAACATTATATGACAATCAATTGGTTAACTTGATAAGAGAGAGGGTGAATACAGGCAACTTAATATATATTGGTAGTAGTGCGGGAACAAATGTTGCTACAAAAAGCATTCACACCACAAATGACATGCCTATAATATATCCTCCTTCGTTTGATGCAATAAACATTGTACCATTTAACATAAACCCACATTATATTGATAAAATTGAAACTGAGACACACAAGGGTGAAACAAGGGACCAAAGGATTGAAGAGTTTTTGGAGATGCCTCATGCAAATCCAGTGCTTGGGTTAAGAGAAGGCTGCATGTTACATGTATGTGGAGAATCTTTAACTTTGAAAGGAGTAGCTGGTGCTGTTCTTTTTAAACCGTATGTATAGTCTTAACTTTGCCTTTAAATTTTATATATTTTTTAAATCTTATTTTTTTTGTGTGAATAATAAATTTCATGTAATGTGATATAAGCTTTATTTAAATAACTACTTTATATTTCCCATATAAATGAGCCTACGAAAATTGTATTTTGGAATGTAACCAATTTTTAAAAGTTATTTAAATGAACTTTTTTATTTAAATCCATCACACTTATAATAAATGTTGTGTAATTTAATTTCACTAGTGCTGTGATTTAATAACTGATTATTATATAAACATACGAAACGTCGAACCTTATAAGAAGGTAATGCGATTTTAACGCGAAGTGACGCATATGTTTATATAATAAACTGCAAGTTTATATAACACTGAGACTTAAATAGTAATATTTAATTAAATGTTAAATTGACTCTCAAAAATTTGATTTTATTAGAGTAGATTTAGAAAACTATACTTTTCTAGAATTTGGTCATGGGGTCAATGAAATATTGAAATAATTACCTATGTGAAAATCGCTAAGGTCTTCTAAATATCTCTGCTGATACTGCACAAGTGCAATATTGTGTAGAAAGTATTAAAATTATGGTTCCTTATAATTGAATCTACTAAATTATTTATGTCACAAGCAATATTTGATAAATATTATGATTAATTTTAAAATTATTTATCATATTTCCTATCATTGTGGGGTGTGTGTGGGGTCGGCACAACATGTTTTAACATGTTGTTACATGATTTGGCTGCATTTTTACGACCGGCTGCCTACCTGACGTCAACTTAACTTAGTCTACTAAACCGGTCTATTCTACTAAACCGGATACCACACAGTGAGTCAACTTACCTTAGTCGCCTTTTACGACACCTCGGTAAGAAATGAGGTTGGTCTATTCTACTCAGCCGGATACCACACGGCGGGTCGACTTACCTTAGTCGCCTTTTACGACACCTCGGTAAGAAAGAAGGTGGTCTATTCCACTTAGCCGCATTCCACACAGCTATATTTATTATATTTCCTATATATTATTATATTGTATTATTAATATTTCCAGAGGCAATAAGAAAGTTAAATATCCAGTTGAAGCAGATGTTTCATTTTTACTAGATGGTGCAAAGACTGATGGAGTAAAGGCTAGCATTGTATAAAATGTGATTTTATAAACAATATTTACAAAACAATGAACATAAACCACAATTATATGGGAAGTGTGGGACCACTTCCCATATATCAATATACCATTCTATAAAACAAAATATTATGGTGTAATTATTTACTATATAAAATGAGATGAAACAAAAAACTATTTAAATTTAATGTTTTATTTTCTAAATGTCTTATTGCCATTTTACAGATTATGTTAAAATAAAGATAAACTATTCTATTGTATATTAGATGTACAACTTCAATAAAATTTTGTTTTGCATCATTTGTTTTAATCCATCATCTTATAAGAAAATTTGTTGAGATACTAGCATCTAAAACACACTTTTGTATACAAAAGGAAACTTATTTGTGGTCATTATAAAGGTGTATATTTATCTTCGTAAAAAAGATACATTCACTATGAAACATTCACTCATTCTACACTAAAAGAAATTACATTCTATTTTTGAAAGGCATTTTTACTTTTATCTGATTTGAATTAGTAATGTGCTTACTCATCTCTAATTAACTGTATTTCACATTGTCTGAATACATAATGTTCCACAAGTTCAGTATTTATTGGAAAAAAATATTATTTGCTTAGAGGAATAACACAAATCAATTTAGCATATATTTAAATATCTAGTTCTATGTTACTGTTTTTTAAATTGAAAAGTCCTATTGCTTCAACATATATTTCCTGTATACAAAAATTTACCAATGTATACTCTGCGGTTATAGTTTTTGTCAGCCGGAGACTGGTGCTTGCATCAACATAGCACGGGCAGCATTAAAAAGTGAGGCTTGTGGTGCTACACGTGGTTGACCAGTGCGTTCTGCCACTGGCAAATGGCAGAGATACCTGCGAAGTGCTAAATCTCGTCTCGCACTTAAGCCACGGGTAATTTCACAGCCCGAACCAAATAACACAGCCCGCTGACGTTTCCGTTTCTCTGTCGCTACCTATGAACAAGAAGAACGTTAAAGAAGCATAAACGATTTATAGAATTAGGTGTTACTATCTATAAAACAAAAGTTCAAAAATATAATATCAAATGTGATAAAAAAATAAGAGATACTAAATTTAGAGTATCTATCCCCACCCACCAATAACACAATAGTATGCAAGCACTGCACACATTCACTACCACAATCTCAACAATTGTTTCGCCGCAGTTTTACGATTTTACCATGGTGTCTATCTCTTGACGATGCTTCGGTTACTGGTTTACAAATTCTGCATGTATCAGGTATGAGAACTGATAGTACACTACACTGTCTAGTGCATAAGGTATATATATTTTATTTTATCACGGATTATAGAAAAAAATAATGCTTTTCTGTTTTTGTACTTTTGAAGCAAAAAGTCTCAGAAATAATGGACCCTAGACGGCGACTTAGTGAAGTACGATGTATATTAGTAATGTATAAGAAAAAAGAATCATATACGAAACAAGTCTATTAATGAATTAATTTAAAAGTATACATAAATATATTTATCAATATATATTTTCTTTTATCAAGGATTATAGAAAAAAATGATGCTTTTCTGTTTTTGGACTTTTGAAGCATAAAGTCTCAGAAATAATGGTCCCTAGACGGCGGCTTAGTGAAGTACGATTATAGAGAGTATTATTAGTAATGTATAAGAAAAAAGAATCATACACGAAACAAGTCTATTATACACTGTCCATTATATTAACCATCTTTTGACAGATTGACGATAGTGATGTCCTAAAGATTCTCGTATGCGATACCATTCCGATTATAGTACCTACTATCATTAATCGAATTACGTACCTAAGTAATTCGATTAATGATAACCTACGTAAACTAGATTACTACTTGAGAAAAGAAATTCCAACTTTGAGAAAACTTATTGTTTCTTTGAAAAGAAGTGGTCTATTTCATGGTGAAAAATCTTCTTTGGTCAAAGTTTTGAACACAATTGGCTTTTCATATAAAAAGTTAAATAAAAGAAAATTATTAATGGAACGCACAGATATAGCTATAGCACGTTGTGATTTTTTAAGAGAGGCAAAGAAAATACAAGATTGGGCAAATATTGTTTTCACGGATGAAACATGGCTCAACGCTAACCACACACTATCTCGTTTCTGGACTGATGATACTGCTGATTCCACTTCCTCAGTACCAATGGGAAAAGGTGAGCGCCTAATCATTTGCCATGCAGGTACAGCAAAAGGATTTGTACAAGACGCACTGTTGGCATTTAAATCGAAGAAATCAAATGACTACCACGAAGAGATGAATGCAAATGTGTATGAAGAGTGGTTCAAAAAAATGCTCATTTCCTTGGAAGAACCATCAATAATTTTTATTGATAATGCGCCCTACCACTCCCGTCAAATTGACAAAATGCCAACACAGGCTAATAAAAAGCATGAAATAATTAATTGGCTTCGGGACAATGGAGAAAATGTGGACGACTCAATGTTAAAAGTTGAATTAATAAAAATATTAAAAACCAAAAAGAGAGCAAAACGCTATGTAATCAATGAAATGGCAGCAGAATATGGCCATACTGTTCTTCGGATTCCTCCATACCACTGCCAGTACAACGCAATAGAACTTATATGGGCACAAGTAAAAGGGCATGCTGCGAGATGCAATACAAGCCCCCCATTCACAGCGAATAAAATGTTGCAATTGCTAAAAAATGCTTGCACCCACGTAACGGCCGAGAACTGGGCAAGTGTGGTGGAAAGAACTAAAAGAGTAATATTCTCTGATTGGGAACGTGATATTGCGTTTGATAATATATTATCTACACAAGAGCTAATAATAACTGCTACTGAAGACTCCTCATCGGAGGAGTCTAGTGTTGATTATCATTCCGACGACTCGTGCTAATAAAATAAATTAAAATATCCTGATTGTTTTATTTGTATTCATGTATTAACTAAGAAGAAAGTAAAACTTTATATAATGTTATTAAATGTCTTTTAATACTCGTAACATCGATTTCTACCGATTATTTTTAATCTGTGGCATAATCGTAGTAACCCATTATGTGTGACATCACTAAGTGGGCGGTACCCATCCATAAAGTACAAATATTATTTGTATGATATTTGTACGTAAGCAATACAAAACTTAATGAGCGTGAGCTGTCAAAAGACTGATAATATGATGGACGCAGTATAATGCATTCATTTAAAATTATACATAAATATATTTATCAATTGTCTGTCACCCATAACACAAGTATTTAATTACTTTGGGGATGAACAAATATGTAATTGTCCAACATATTAAATTATAAGATATAAATAGGAAAGATTAAGAATTACTACCCACCTGTATAGCAGCCACTGGGTGCAAATCATCTACATTCATTGGAATATCTAACTTCTGTATATTATCTTCATGTTTCCCATTGACGAGACCAGTTTTGTCCACATCACCAGATTTTATAAAAGTTTTATCTGATTGCAATGATTTTGCATTTTGATCTAGTATATTTTGTACGGTCTCTTTGCCAGCCATTTCTATAGAGAGTCCTATACGAGACAGCACGCGTTCCGGTCTCCATCGATCCCGGGCTCCACCAGCAGGAGCAGTTTGCTCCCTTCGATGAACGTCTGCCACGAGACTCGCCCAATCCACACCGAGAGCATCGCCAAGACCAGCTGTAATACAGTTCAAATAAATAATTTAAGGCCTTTTTTGCTAATATATAATAATACATATATGTAGAAACATTAAAATACTTTTGCCTACTTTTAATATTTTTTTCTTTTCATTCCATATTTACAATCAACAATGTTAAATACAATAAATCAAATCAAATTATGGGTGATCAAATCAAGTTATGGCTAGTTGTTAAGTTTATCAAAAGATAAAGAAAAAAAAAGATGAAACTTGAGAGTATAATTGGGCAGGTGGAGATCCGGGGTATTATAACGTCCTTAGTCCGCCCGTTATCCGCTGAGCTATTAAAACTTTATAATTGACAGCTAAAATATGATTTGCATTCTATTCTACATTTTAGCATTTTTTCAGTGACTGAAAACAGGTATATAAATAATTTTATTTTAATGAAACCTAGCTAGAATAAAATATGAATTAAAGACTGGAAGATCGAATTAGAATTTATTTCACCACCAATTTTAATACTACAAAAAAAAATGTATAAAATACCTCGTGTCCGTTCTTCCTCTAATTCCCCATCAGATATTTCTTCAAAATCTAAATTAGCAACATCTTCTTCATCCTTGCCCTCGTGAGATTCTTTTTCTTCGCCGCCACCACTTGTATCCTTAATAAACAGATAACAATTATAATTAACATAAAATAATGAAAAATAGCTAATTTAAAAAGTTACTTATGCATCAATAAATGTTATTTTTGTGATTGGACAAAAAAATCTTAAAATGTACAATTCTATCTCTTTCAGCCCAAACACAATTGTTTTTATATGACGACAAATAATGTTATTCTAAATATAACTCTGCTTTACATATTATAAATAATCCACATCTTTTACTTTTACCTGGGTAGATTCTTTTTCTGGATCCGGTTTAGCGGTGCTATCTTCAGTCTGGTCTATTTGGCTATTCTCATCAATGTTTTGATCCATCATCTGTAAATAGTAAATATTTTCATCTTATACACTTCACTCAATCATTTTATAAAAGTAAATAAAATAATATAAGTAGAATATTAAAATTTTAAAAATAATTTTAGCAATTTACATTTAAAAAGACAATTAAAAAAACTTAAAAGTAAAGCGAGATCTTTAGTAGAAATATTTATTCCTAAGACATTAAAAAAACAGTAAATAAATACAACAATATATATATATATATATTTCCATATATTAGAACTAATACTTACATCTTCACGCTCCAAAATGTCATCAGGATCATCACTGATTTCACTAAGATCGTCAGGTATAGGCGGTTTGTCTTCCACATCCTGTTCTTCAGTTTGTGTGGCTGGAATTGCTTGAGTTGTAGGTACAGGATCTTTTGCTGCTTCTGTTTCATTCCTTGGAGCGCGCCGTTTATTGGTCTCATTACGTCCATGATCCATTCTACCTCCACGATTATAATCATCTGCAACTCACGGTAACAGTTTTATTGTTAGTACATTATTTAGTGTCAAATCATATTCGTAATTCAATTAATATATGCATGAAGATATTTAACCGTGCATTCGGCCACGATGAGGTCCGGTAGGATGGCCTCGATGATGCCAACCTTCTACATCTTGCTCCTTATCACCCCAATCGTTAATCTAAAATAATTCGTAATAGCTTAGTAAACATGTTAATACCGCAATCCTATATGGAATAAAAGATCTCACGCATACCAAAATGAGGATAAGGACATCCAAGGAATATGTGGGACAGGATAAAACAGGTATTTTGAGTTTTGCGATAATCAATAAGTTCATTCCAGTACCAGGATTCTCGATAACTTACCTAAGGAAAATTCGAAAAATATTATTAGTGGCAAGGACTTAATCACGAATTACAATTTTAGTACCTGTGGCTCATGTATAGGCCAATGTCTTTCCCGTCCCCATTCTCCAGGCCCACGATAATCATCACCATCCCATTCTTTATGAGGATGCATGTAACCACGCTCACGGTCCATTGAACCTGATCGCCCTTCCCATGAACGGTCCCGATGTGGACGTCTATCGTCATAACCTACAAATGTTTAATTTGTGTAATAACAAATTGGTAAATTAAATAATGAGCACAAATTAAAATATGTTCTAACCCATTTCAATAGCTCGGGGATCAGCCATAGATTCTCCATACATTCTATCGTCATCATCGGGATATCCTCGCGACGGCCCGGAAATATCATAATTCTGATCATAATGCCTATCTCTACCTTGTATATTATAACCGGGTGATCTTTCGCCATCTCGTGTAGCGCCCTCATAACGATCATCCATTCTATCATAATGATCATGGCCATGGTCATACTGGTGATCCATTGCAGCATCAAACTCACCTTGATCCCGTTCGATACTATCCATCCTCTCTCTTTTGTTAGTGCGATCTCGTTCAATTCTTTCTTGCTTACGCCCGCCTCTTTCAGAATGCGTATCTTGACGATCTTTAGAATTACTTGAATTTTTGTCAGATTCTAAAGCCCTATTAGATATAGCTGCTAGCGCAGCTAAGCGTTCTTCTGGTCTAGGGAGCAATCTTTGCATGGGTTTATTTGGTTTTTCTAAACCTTTATCACCTCTTCCTCCACCCAGGCCACGTTCACGCCCTCGCCTTTTTGAATCATCTCTTTTACTGTCCTTGTTTCTGTCCCGACCTCTGTCTTTTCTGTCGTGTCTATCCTTATCGTCGTGTTTATCTTTTTTTCTCTCCAACGATCTATCTTTGTGGTCCCGACCTCGATCTCTATCTCTACTAAGAGAACGTTTTCTATGTCTTTCAGGACTGCCATCTCTTCTCACTTGCTTCTTAGGTGATACGGGTCTGCTTCTTTCTGAACTATCTTTCTTTCTAGGGTCTTTCGGATGCGAGCCATGCCTACGTGGAGATCTGGATCGACCTTTTTTAGGAGATCGACTGCGCCCCCTAACACGATCTCTGTCCTTATCGCGATCTTTGTCTCTTTCTTTTTCGCGTTCTTTGTCCTTCATACGCTCTCTGTCTTTTTCTCTATCCTTAACAGCATGTGGTGAGCCACTTCTGTTTCTTTCTTTCCGTTGTGGTGATTTGACGTGTTTCGAAGTACTTTTTGATGTTACATTTTTTGAAGTTATTGGTGGTGTTCCTCCTGACTTTTTAACAGGAGACAAAGATTTTTTTCCTATAGCCTTTGAAAGGCTTTTCTTTTTGTTACTTTCATGTTTTTTAAGTAATCTGCTTTCATCTTTCTTAATGTTAATTTTCTTTGACTCACTTTTATCTCTTTTTAAAGAGTCTGTTTTTATTAACTTTTTCTTATTAGGAATATCACATTCTGAAGAAGAACTAGAGTTTCTTTTTAATTTTCCTTTCTTGGCTCTTCGTTTAGCATCTCTAAAATTCAATGAAGGTTAACTTATATGGGATAAGATTTAGCAGACTATATGAATAGTCTTTTCAATACTAATAAAAAAAAACTATGATGAAACAAATATGACGAATCAAATTATGGCGAAAATTATTGAAAATATTAAAACAGTTTGAGATATAACAAAAAAAACTAACACGAGCGAAAATAAACTCTAGCATGGGTATCACACTGATGCGGCATGGGTCGCATGGTGCGTCAACCCCTGACTGAATCGCAAACTACCCCGTATTAAGTCTGGATGGGTTGTTAGTCCATAATCGTTCAGATGCTTAATATTCAGATTCTGTTACAACCGTCATCTTTATCTAATTGCATGACATCGTTATTGACACCAATTTAACATTTTAAAATCAACTTACACACAATGGTAAAAAAATGTGACTAAGTGCAGGAAATAGCCCATAAAAAAATATCAAATTAAGTCTAGTAGAAGTAATGGTGTAAATAAAAGATAAGTCTGTACATATAAAAAACCAAATGCATTCTATTCCCTGAAACCATTCACATGGTAATCCATCAACAAAGTAACACACATACTCATTACTCAGATAAGTAAATATCAATTCAGCCTACAAATTACTAAAACAAAATACCAAAAAAATACAAAAATGCATTTATGTATCAGTCTATAGAAAATAATATTTAATATAACTAGATTGTGTTGTGTGGTATCTGGCTGAGTATAATAGACCTCCTCCATCATTATCTAATTGGGGTGTCGTAAAAGGTGCCTAAGGTAAGTTAACCCATCGTGTGGTATTCGGCTGGGTAGAACAGACCACCCTCACTTCTTACCTTGGTGTCTTAAAAGGCGAATAAGGTTAGTTGACATCAAGATAGCGGTTGGTCATATAATAACCAGCCAAAACATGTATCAACATATTCAAAACATGTTGTGCTAACCCCACTTTGAGAGGGATAAGGGCAGGAGAATGATGATAATATAACTAGATTGTAAAGTCACATAATTTTCAACAAGCAATATTCTAATTAGAAGTTACAATACTCTGGCATGTTTTAGACCCACACCATATAAACTATTTATAAAATAAAGAACATTGGAAATTTTATGTTTGATATTGATATCCTACTAATATTATAAATGGGAAAATTTGTGAGTTTGTATGTATGTTTGTTATACTTTCACTGCAAATCCTCTGAACCAATATCAATTAAATTTGAGCACAATTATTACTTATATATTGGAATAACATATAGGCTGAAATCCTGTTAATTCTGCAGAAATAGGTTGACATACAAAAGTGCCATTGATTATTTGTCAACCTATCACGCAACAACAGTCCACGCGAACAAAGTTGGGGGTAAAAACTAGTGTAATAATAATTTTATTATATAAAATCAAATAAATAAATAAATATATGGGACACTTACACACACGGTTATCCATCCCTAAAGTAAGTAACTTAATACTTGTGTCACGGGTGACAGACAACTGGTGAATATATACTAATATCATTTTTAAATACATACGTAAATACAAATATACACCCAGGCTTGAAGAACAACAATTTCATTTTATAGAATATGTTGGCCCGCGGCGGGAATCGAACCCGCGACCTGCGGAGCTGAAGACAGGGTCACTACGCTCTGCACCAATGGGCCAGTCAAAATTTTACATATGAAACCAAACTCCGATACAAACTCCATACCTGCCCGATGATGATGACGAGGTGCTACCATCTGAAGATGAAGACGAAACACTTGATGAACTGGAACTTCTAGAAGAAGACGAACTTGACACTGTTTTCTTTTTGTCTTTCCTCATATCTTTATTACAGTCCATTTTTAGTTGCAATTCTAATTCACGTTGCAACTGTTGTCTCCTTTTCTCGAGAACGTCTGTGTCTGCATATTCTAAGTCATTTTGATCCCAATTATCGATCTCTCCATCCGGACTTCTGCCTGACCGGACAACTACAGTAGAATGCAGTCGATTTTTAGGATCATCTTTTAATAAACGTTTTTCACTATCCTTATTTGCTGCTCGCTGTTTCGACGGACTTATCAAAGTATGTGTTGAAGCAAACTTACAACTTTTACCGTAAGCGCAACTGCCGTGTTGAGCCCACTGTCTACAGTATTCTGCAACTTTCTTCGCATTCGATTTCTTGGTACCGAGGCGTTCGAACACACTTGGTCTATTAGCAAGGTCTTTTGTTTTCGGTAATTCAACAGTGATTTTTCTTTTTCCTTGTTTTGACATTATAGTAGAAAAACATTGGTCTCACCAACAACGTTTATTGCGGAAACACATCTCCCAAACTACTAAAAAAACATATATATAATCCTTATACCTACAGAAATTATCAATTTTTTAAAATAATAAAACTTTCCCGCAACCACTTAAAATTTGTTTGCTTTGAATTTAATCTAAATCGATCGTGAATTCACCATTACAGAAACCATAGATAGCTATAAAATAGATGGTTGAGATTCATACATTGGCGCGAGCCTATTTTCGGTGGTATGGGGGGGTGCAGAGTAGCACTATAGCTACTTACATTCTCATTCATAAAAAACTATCTGCCTCTCACCCGTTTCATTCATAAAAACGGATTTAGTCTCAGCTCTGACTCTTTCTCACATATGGAGTAGTAATATATATAACATATGACGTAAAATCGTAGTAAAATTAGTGATGTACTTGGTGCGCTAAAACCGTAACTAGTGATGTCAAAGTTTTATCGATTCGCATTTTACTCTTACCGATTATTTGGATAACCGGTTTTCCTGTAACATATTAATAATGATTTTTAGATTTTAATAAAACAAAATATTTAAGGAAATTCTTTAATAGATTTTTACTGTAATAAAAAAATTTATATTCAACAGCCGTTTTACATTTCTATGTGCATGCTTCTTAAAAAAAAAAGTTTTTTCCTAAACACGCGAAAAGTGCAACTTCAAAAATGATTACTATTTATAAAATAGGAAACAGAATCGGCGATCATGTATCTTGAAAATGTAGGAATTGTAATTTAAATTATTATATATTATTATTAAATATAATTAATTATAAGTATTCACTCGAAAACAAATTTACAAGATTAGTATTTGAAACAATAGATGCTTTTGTTTTTACCGTTTTAGTATTTAGGAAAAAACATTATACTTAAAAGGAGTATACTTGATGGTAAATTATAAATATTAGTCTTTTTTAGATATATTGGTAGTAGTTTTATAGAATATTAGTGGTTTTTATCTCTAAGTATAATATTTTCCATCAAACCAGTTAACACTTCGGATTTATACATATAAAGTAAGAATTAAATTGTGAAATTTTGCCATAATTAATGTGCCAATTGATACCAAGCTTTTCGATGAAAGAAAACATCATGAGGAACTATACTCCATGGGTTAAGTATTTAACTAAATGTAAACATGTCAAAACAGGTAGTTTATAGTAGGCATTATCTGCCTACTATAAAGTACCTTTTTTATTACAACACATTATACTAACATTAAATATAATTTTTAATTCTTTTAAAGAATTTAAAATTATTGATAGTATTCGCACCACTTTATTATGGCGTGATTGCTATCAATAATTTTTACAAACTTTGAAACAATAAATAAGAATTATAAAATTTTTAAAGAAAACGATGGATAATATTAAATACACTAAATTACTACACATTTAAGTATCACAGAGTGAAGCTCGTAGAATATTGATATTATGTTGCGTTGGTTAATCCAATTACCATTTTAAGTAGTTTACTTGGCTAATTTGTATCTGCTGAATTTTATTAAATTATATATTGCTGTTTTGCTATACTAAAGGTATAAATATTTAATTTTAGAAAATACCAATCAATTTATGAAAATTACATTTATAAATATTAGAGATATTCTTTTGACAACTGCAGTTGAATCCCAATTTTTTCATTTGTTAATAATATTATTGTTATGACATATTTGTCACTCCTTTCTATACTTATGGAGTATATATAGTAAAATAATAAAAATTTTGAATCAATTTTTAAATGTTAATAATAGTAATATTAGTTAGTTACTTTTGCCTCATGTATCATAGTTCTATAACTTTACTTGCGATAAAATTTTCCATTTCCATTATAGTTTTCCAAGTATCTGCAGTACTGTGAATTCTCCTTAATTGATACACCATTGTCTAACTCGCATTATGATTACGATTATGCAAAAAACTTTTAACAAATCATATTTATGATTAATGCAAGTTAACCAGGAATTATAGTTTTTTAAGTTATATACATTTTTGACTAATTAACACTTTACATGCCATATAATGCCATTCCAAAGATATAAGTTTTTGTGATGGATAATATAATTTTAACTAGATCAAATCCTTCAGTTTTATTAGACAATAGCGTAATTATAAAAATTTCACAATTTAAATAATCCTGTTTTAAAAATATATTACTCCCAGGATTGCTCAGGTTTTTAGTTTTGCTACACAAGTAAAAACACGTGTTTTGAATAGGAATAAATGGTGTTAATGTTAAAATACACAATTTTTAGCAGCAATACAGGCAGAACTCATATTTCATTATAAGCCCGTCGTTTAAGCAAACTAACAATTAAACTAGCAACTAAGCAATTGTTATTCATTTTCCTGAGTAATGAAAATTTTAAACCCATTCATCTCAAAATATAAGTTTTTGAGTTGTACCGCTATTGCTGCACATGACCGATATATCAATATACTGAACCGGTAATATGATATGGCTTGGGTCTGGAAAATATTTCTGATGGAATACAAGGTACTATAACTATCAAACAATAATATTAACCAATCATGTTTTAAACAATGAAACCAAATTATGATCCGTTCTAGTGTGCTAGAGCCCCCTTATCCACGGATTTGAGAAAAAATCCATTGGGTCCTAGTTAAGAAGTTTCAAACTTCATAATGTTTGTCAATTATACTAATATGAATACTATTTTGAAGACACAACCTTCTCTTGAGTCCTCTAGCATTGAAGCGGACTTTTACAGCCTTATTCCAAAATTCCGAATGGTTCAGGCGGCAAAATAAATTGTTAGTGAATAAAAGCATTTGCGCTGTGAAAATGTTATTACTAATGTCAATAAATGAGGCTAAATAATTATGATTCGACTGAAGCTCTTCATATATGTTCATCTGCATCATCGGGCTCGTGGACACTTCCCGGCGGAAGAGTTCGCAGCATATTTAACCTGTAATAAATAAGTTATTCTTTAATAATGTATAGATAGAACATTAGTTTGCAAAGGTAGTCTTACAGACAATCTTGGCATTGATATCCCCTGAGTAGAATAGACCACCCTCATTTCTTACCGAGGTGTCGCGAAAACCGATTAAGGTAAGTTGACGTCGGGCAGGCGACCGGTCGTAAGATACCAAATCATGTGATAACATGTTTAAAACATGTTGTGCCTACCCCATTTAGAGTGGGATAAGGGTAGGAGAATGATGCATTGACAAATAACAGAGATTTTAAATTTTAAAAATATATTTTTAGCTTCTACTGGTCTTAAATAGTGTCTGGAAAATATTTTTTTCGTGTCTATAACTTTGTCTACAGTTATATTTTAAGTATAGAATAGAGACTATAATTATAAATTTTGTTTTTTTAATAATAAAATATAAGGGGTATCTGTGACAATCTTTGTGTTATGTTAAATATCTTTGATTTTGTACTGTTAGCAGTACCAGGCTAAAAATATTATGCTTTCCAAATACTGTATTGTATGTGACAAAGTTCCAATGATCATCACTAATATGTCTTTTAAGCTATTCTTATATCACACACTTTTTTGCATCACTATAATAGAGGAAAAATTGTACCAAACATTTTTTGTTATATCTCAAACGGATTAGGCAGTTAGCCCATTAGACATATAAGCTTCAGTTTTAATAGAAAGTGAAATGGACAGACTGACATACTTTACATCAAATATTTACTTGCCTTCATCTAGTCAAATCAATTGACCTAATCATGTGCTTCATCCCATAAAGCATCAACAGCATATAGCCCTTAGACGTCATCCCAATGAGTACTCTCTTTGGCTATGACCAGGTTCATCTGAAAATTATTGCAAATACATTTTAATAAATATGGAACAAGCTATGGATAGCTCAGCGGTGAGGCCGTTCGACTCTGTAAAGACGATCATGGGTTTATACCCCGCGCAGGCACATGTCTAATTGACAATTACAATTTATGACACGCTTTTCGGTGAAGGAAAATATGGTAAGGAAATCCGCATACTTCTAGCGAATTCTAGGGATATGCGTAACCTACCAATCCGCATTGGAGCAACGCGATGGTAGGTCTTTGCTACAATACTTCTCTCCAAAAAACGGATAGAGGAAGCTTATGGTTCCCACTGCTGGGGTGGATAACAGGCCGTTACTTTAAACATACACATGCCAATTTTTGTGTTTACAAACAAAAATGATTTATATTTGAAACATTTTAACTCACTTGAAGAATATCAGCCATTGTATCAGATATTAATGAATTCATTGCAACAACAGTAGCAGTGCCTTGACCAGACACAGTTACTCAGACAAAAAATCTAGTTGAAATGTGCATAACTAAATGGGATAGTATGTTAAAGTATCTTGAACAAATAACTTTCTGTTAAATAATTAAAGTATGTCTGTAATCCATATTGTCTGTCGCAGAAAGAATAAAAACTATTCAGAAATAACCACTTAAAACATAGAATATAACTGATATTGGGTATGACATATGATATACAACACTTCAATAAAGCATACACAATAAATATTACTATAGAAGGAAAAGTTTTATTTTTATTATTTTAGTTTTATTTTAAAATTAAAAAATAAAACTTCCCAATATTATTACAGTTCAATAAAAACACTAAGGATATACTATAATGCTATATGCTTCGAGGTCCCTGCTTTATACCTTGTAAACATATTAAATAGACAATAGGTTGAGATATACAAATAAATATATATATAAATTGAAAAACACTAGCTTAAATTGTACTATATATTATAGAAAAAGAATATAGCACGAAAAATACTATATTTTTATCGCTAATTGCAATTGTCGTGCTTTTTTTAATTAACTGTGAATGGAACGCACCCGCAGCCCTGCATAGGGAATGTAGGAACGAAACTCATTCATGTATTTACGGGGCTTAGTTAGTTAGTAGCTCTAACTCCGTGTCATTATCCAGCGAAAAGTAATAAAAAATAATCATGGAAAAATAAATAATGATTGAAAATAGATGTGTCCTATTTTTTTTCCTGAATTTCCTAAAAGTACTATATTTTTTTGATTTAAAAAGAAAAATAGTATTTTTCTTCAAAAAAAAGGTGGCAACCCTAATCGCGCCCTTTTTGATTAAATAGGGGCAACACTGTGCCGTTATTGTTTTCGGTGGGGACTGGAGTGGGGAGTCTTCCATTTGATAAAACGTTTCAGTGACATTCAGTCCTTGTTCGTCATTCAAGAGAAGTGCATCTCGGAACGGGAATTGTGGTATTCCTATTATATCGTGTTATTGTATATAGTGTGCGTTAACAAAAAGTTTATGGAATTGTCTAATTTTAATTAAAAATCATTTGTTGGTTTATATATTTTTGCGTAAGTAAAAAGTGATTACAGTTATATATTACGTATAACGAACGTTTCAGGTGAGTCAGTACGTTTCAATTTTCTTCGTATTAAATAGTGCAAAAGTATAGTTTATTTGTTATTAAGTTTTGGATAACTACTCACATTTTATCCGAGAATGTTTGTTGAAATTCAAACATTTGAGTTGTTGAGTTTGTGATAGTGAATGTATATAGTGCTTGTGTATGGTGGTGGCGGTGGTGGAGGTTTGTGCATGTGTTTTTTACGAATCCTGCATGTATCAGGTATGATAACCAATTGTCCACTCTACATTTAGCATTATATACATTTTCTATTTTACTTCATCGCCGATTATAGCAAAATAATTTTATTATTACTTTTGCATAATTACTCTGTTTAAATCATAGCTTAGGTAAATATAGACATTGTAATCTTTAATATTTAATGACTAGCAGCGTCTGACTGCCCTCCTGTAAAAGCTGCAGGGCTTTTTCTTCTCATTTAACAGTATGGTTGAGGTGGACACTGCAGTGTTCTTTCTTCCCATACTGTGTAGGCGTTTTGTTGGTAATGTTTGTTTTCTGTATC
The DNA here is from genome assembly GCA_029227775.1 of Morpho helenor. Classification (NCBI taxonomy): domain Eukaryota; kingdom Metazoa; phylum Arthropoda; class Insecta; order Lepidoptera; family Nymphalidae; genus Morpho; species Morpho helenor. The sequence goes on from JARGCU010000025.1 coordinate 14,231,206, forward strand.
GTCGAACATTAGCTTCAAAAGCGCGCTACTTTGTAAGACGTTTTATTAACGGGCTAGCCATTATAAAGGTGTCGTACTGATTTCTGAAATTGCGCAGTTTTGGTAATTCGTACGTCATTAATTTTTACATTTTTTTTTGTAATGGTTATGTGTTGCGGTTGGCAAAGAGCCGGTATTTGGCACCTGCAATACATGTAAAACCTTAATTCTTTTCCCAGTCGCTTTTGGCTACTGATGTTTGAGTGCACGCTTACATCTGTGGCTGAAATTACGGGAATCTAACTTAGCTTCATAAATTCAGACTTCACTTGAGTATTAGTTACCTCAAATGCATTTTCTCAAATTACAGAGGTCCTGGTGGTTGACGCTACTGTTCGGCCTGGCGCTGTTCGAGCGCTCGAGGCGACGGCGGAGCGACAGCAGCTGCGGCATAGCCGGACGGGCCGGCCTGGGGTGAGGGGCGGCGGCACGTCTCCACTGGCAGCAGCGAGGCCAGACCAGCGTAGCTCGTGGAGTCACGAGGCCAGCTGTCGGACTGCCCTCCTGTAAAATTAATCCATTAATTTCATTCAATCCATTAATTTTTACATTTTTTTTTTGTAATGGTAATGTGTTGCGGTTGGCAAAGAGCCGGTATTTGGCACCTGCAATACATGTAAAACCTTAATTCTTTTCCCAGTCGCTTTTGGCTACTGATGTTTGAGTGCACGCTTACATCTGTGGCTAAAATTACGGGAATCTAACTTAGCTTCATAAATTCAGACTTCATTTGAGTATTAGTTACCTCAAATGCATTTTCTCAAATTACAGAGGTCCTGGTGGTTGACGCTACTGTTCGGCCTGGCGCTGTTCGAGCGCTCGAGGCGACGGCGGAGCGACAGCAGCTGCGGCATAGCCGGACGGGCCGGCCTGGGGTGAGGGGCGGCGGCACGTCTCCATTAGCAGCAGCGAGGCCAGACCAGCGTAGCTCGTGGAGTCACGAGGCCAGCTGTCGGACTGCCCTCCTGTAAAATTAATCCATTAATTTTATTCAATCCATTAATTTTTACATTTTTTTTTTGTAATGGTAATGTGTTGCGGTTGGCAAAGAGCCGGTATTTGGCACCTGCAATACATGTAAAACCTTAATTCTTTTCCCAGTCGCTTTTGGCTACTGATGTTTGAGTGCACGCTTACATCTGTGGCTGAAATTACGGGAATCTAACTTAGCTTCATAAATTCAGACTTCACTTGAGTATTAGTTACCTCAAATGCATTTTCTCAAATTACAGAGGTCCTGGTGGTTGACGCTACTGTTCGGCCTGGCGCTGTTCGAGCGCTCGAGGCGACGGCGGAGCGACAGCAGCTGCGGCATAGCCGGACGGGCCGGCCTGGGGTGAGGGGCGGCGACACGTCTCCATTGGCAGCAGCGAGGCCAGACCAGCGTAGCTCGTGGAGTCACGAGGCCAGCTGTCGGACTGCCCTCCTGTAAAATTAATCCATTAATTTTATTCAATCCATTAATTTTTACATTTTTTTTTTGTAATGGTTATGTGTTGCGGTTGGCAAAGAGCCGGTATTTGGCACCTGCAATACATGTAAAACCTTAATTCTTTTCCCAGTCGCTTTTGGCTACTGATGTTTGAGTGCACGCTTACATCTGTGGCTGAAATTACGGGAATCTAACTTAGCTTCATAAATTCAGACTTCACTTGAGTATTAGTTACCTCAAATGCATTTTCACAAATTACAGAGGTCCTGGTGGTTGACGCTACTGTTCGGCCTGGCGCTGTTCGAGCGCTCGAGGCGACGGCGGAGCGACAGCAGCTGCGGCATAGCCGGACGGGCCGGCCTGGGGTGAGGGGCGGCGGCACGTCTCCATTGGCGGCAGCGAGGCCAGACCAGCGTAGCTCGTGGAGTCACGAGGCCAGCTGTCGGACTGCCCTCCTGTAAAATTAATCCATTAATTTCATTCAATCCATTAATTTTTACATTTTTTTTTTGTAATGGTTATGTGTTGCGGTTGGCAAAGAGCCGGTATTTGGCACCTGCAATACATGTAAAACCTTAATTCTTTTCCCAGTCGCTTTTGGCTACTGATGTTTGAGTGCACGCTTACATCTGTGGCTGAAATTACGGGAATCTAACTAAGCTTCATAAATTCAGACTTCACTTGAGTATTAGTTACCTCAAATGCATTTTCTCAAATTACAGAGGTTCTGGTGGTTGACGCTACTGTTCGGCCTGGCGCTGTTCGAGCGCTCGAGGCGACGGCGGAGCGACAGCAGCTGCGGCATAGCCGGACGGGCCGGCCTGGGGTGAGGGGCGGCGGCACGTCTCCATTGGCAGCAGCGAGGCCAGACCAGCGTAGCTCGTGAAGTCACGAGGCCAGCTGTCGGACTGCTCTCCTGTAAAATTAATCCATTAATTTCATTCAATCCATTAATTTTTACATTTTTTTTTTGTAATGGTTATGTGTTGCGGTTGGCAAAGAGCCGGTATTTGGCACCTGCAATACATGTAAAACCTTAATTCTTTTCCCAGTCGCTTTTGGCTACTGATGTTTGAGTGCACGCTTACATCTGTGGCTGAAATTACGGGAATCTAACTTAGCTTCATAAATTCAGACTTCACTTGAGTATTAGTTACCTCAAATGCATTTTCTCAAATTACAGAGGTTCTGGTGGTTGACGCTACTGTTCGGCCTGGCGCTGTTCGAGCGCTCGAGGCGACGGCGGAGCGACAGCAGCTGCGGCATAGCCGGACGGGCCGGCCTGGGGTGAGGGGCGGCGGCACGTCTCCATTGGCAGCAGCGAGGCCAGACCAGCGTAGCTCGTGGAGTCACGAGGCCAGCTGTCGGACTGCCCTCCTGTAAAATTAATCCATTAATTTCATTCAATCCATTAATTTTTACATTTTTTTTTTGTAATGGTTATGTGTTGCGGTTGGCAAAGAGCCGGTATTTGGCACCTGCAATACATGTAAAACCTTAATTCTTTTCCCAGTCGCTTTTGGCTACTGATGTTTGAGTGCACGCTTACATCTGTGGCTGAAATTACGGGAATCTAACTTAGCTTCATAAATTCAGACTTCACTTGAGTATTAGTTACCTCAAATGCATTTTCTCAAATTACAGAGGTCCTGGTGGTTGACGCTACTGTTCGGCCTGGCGCTGTTCGAGCGCTCGAGGCGACGGCGGAGCGACAGCAGCTGCGGCATAGCCGGACGGGCCGGCCTGGGGTGAGGGGCGGCGACACGTCTCCATTGGCAGCAGCGAGGCCAGACCAGCGTAGCTCGTGAAGTCACGAGGCCAGCTGTCGGACTGCTCTCCTGTAAAATTAATCCATTAATTTCATTCAATCCATTAATTTTTACATTTTTTTTTTGTAATGGTTATGTGTTGCGGTTGGCAAAGAGCCGGTATTTGGCACCTGCAATACATGTAAAACCTTAATTCTTTTCCCAGTCGCTTTTGGCTACTGATGTTTGAGTGCACGCTTACATCTGTGGCTGAAATTACGGGAATCTAACTTAGCTTCATAAATTCAGACTTCACTTGAGTATTAGTTACCTCAAATGCATTTTCTCAAATTACAGAGGTTCTGGTGGTTGACGCTACTGTTCGGCCTGGCGCTGTTCGAGCGCTCGAGGCGACGGCGGAGCGACAGCAGCTGCGGCATAGCCGGACGGGCCGGCCTGGGGTGAGGGGCGGCGGCACGTCTCCATTGGCAGCAGCGAGGCCAGACCAGCGTAGCTCGTGGAGTCACGAGGCCAGCTGTCGGACTGCCCTCCTGTTAAATTAATCCATTAATTTCATTTAATCCATTAATTTTTACATTTTTTTTTGTAATGGTTATGTGTTGCGGTTGGCAAAGAGCCGGTATTTGGCACCTGCAATACATGTAAAACCTTAATTCTTTTCCCAGTCGCTTTTGGCTACTGATGTTTGAGTGCACGCTTACATCTGTGGCTGAAATTACGGGAATCTAACTTAGCTTCATAAATTCAGACTTCACTTGAGTATTAGTTACCTCAAATGCATTTTCTCAAATTACAGAGGTCCTGGTGGTTGACGCTACTGTTCGGCCTGGCGCTGTTCGAGCGCTCGAGGCGACGGCGGAGCGACAGCAGCTGCGGCATAGCCGGACGGGCCGGCCTGGGGTGAGGGGCGGCGACACGTCTCCATTGGCAGCAGCGAGGCCAGACCAGCGTAGCTCGTGAAGTCACGAGGCCAGCTGTCGGACTGCTCTCCTGTAAAATTAATCCATTAATTTCATTCAATCCATTAATTTTTAATTTTTTTTTTGTAATGGTTATGTGTTGCGGTTGGCAAAGAGCCGGTATTTGGCACCTGCAATACATGTAAAACCTTAATTCTTTTCCCAGTCGCTTTTGGCTACTGATGTTTGAGTGCACGCTTACATCTGTGGCTGAAATTACGGGAATCTAACTTAGCTTCATAAATTCAGACTTCACTTGAGTATTAGTTACCTCAAATGCATTTTCTCAAATTACAGAGGTTCTGGTGGTTGACGCTACTGTTCGGCCTGGCGCTGTTCGAGCGCTCGAGGCGACGGCGGAGCGACAGCAGCTGCGGCATAGCCGGACGGGCCGGCCTGGGGTGAGGGGCGGCGGCACGTCTCCATTGGCAGCAGCGAGGCCAGACCAGCGTAGCTCGTGGAGTCACGAGGCCAGCTGTCGGACTGCCCTCCTGTAAAATTAATCCATTAATTTCATTCAATCCATTAATTTTTACATTTTTTTTTGTAATGGTTATGTGTTGCGGTTGGCAAAGAGCCGGTATTTGGCACCTGCAATACATGTAAAACCTTAATTCTTTTCCCAGTCGCTTTTGGCTACTGATGTTTGAGTGCACGCTTACATCTGTGGCTGAAATTACGGGAATCTAACTTAGCTTCATAAATTCAGACTTCACTTGAGTATTAGTTACCTCAAATGCATTTTCTCAAATTACAGAGGTCCTGGTGGTTGACGCTACTGTTCGGCCTGGCGCTGTTCGAGCGCTCGAGGCGACGGCGGAGCGACAGCAGCTGCGGCATAGCCGGACGGGCCGGCCTGGGGTGAGGGGCGGCGGCACGTCTCCATTGGCAGCAGCGAGGCCAGACCAGCGTAGCTCGTGGAGTCACGAGGCCAGCTGTCGGACTGCTCTCCTGTAAAATTAATCCATTAATTTCATTCAATCCATTAATTTTTACATTTTTTTTTTGTAATGGTTATGTGTTGCGGTTGGCAAAGAGCCGGTATTTGGCACCTGCAATACATGTAAAACCTTAATTCTTTTCCCAGTCGCTTTTGGCTACTGATGTTTGAGTGCACGCTTACATCTGTGGCTGAAATTACGGGAATCTAACTTAGCTTCATAAATTCAGACTTCACTTGAGTATTAGTTACCTCAAATGCATTTTCTCAAATTACAGAGGTTCTGGTGGTTGACGCTACTGTTCGGCCTGGCGCTGTTCGAGCGCTCGAGGCGACGGCGGAGCGACAGCAGCTGCGGCATAGCCGGACGGGCCGGCCTGGGGTGAGGGGCGGCGGCACGTCTCCATTGGCAGCAGCGAGGCCAGACCAGCGTAGCTCGTGGAGTCACGAGGCCTGCTGTCGGACTGCCCTCCTGTAAAATTAATCCATTAATTTCATTCAATCCATTAATTTTTACATTTTTTTTTTGTAATGGTTATGTGTTGCGGTTGGCAAAGAGCCGGTATTTGGCACCTGCAATACATGTAAAACCTTAATTCTTTTCCCAGTCGCTTTTGGCTACTGATGTTTGAGTGCACGCTTACATCTGTGGCTGAAATTACGGGAATCTAACTTAGCTTCATAAATTCAGACTTCACTTGAGTATTAGTTACCTCAAATGCATTTTCTCAAATTACAGAGGTCCTGGTGGTTGACGCTACTGTTCGGCCTGGCGCTGTTCGAGCGCTCGAGGCGACGGCGGAGCGACAGCAGCTGCGGCATAGCCGGACGGGCCGGCCTGGGGTGAGGGGCGGCGGCACGTCTCCATTGGCAGCAGCGAGGCCAGACCAGCGTAGCTCGTGGAGTCACGAGGCCAGCTGTCGGACTGCTCTCCTGTAAAATTAATCCATTAATTTCATTCAATCCATTAATTTTTACATTTTTTTTTTGTAATGGTTATGTGTTGCGGTTGGCAAAGAGCCGGTATTTGGCACCTGCAATACATGTAAAACCTTAATTCTTTTCCCAGTCGCTTTTGGCTACTGATGTTTGAGTGCACGCTTACATCTGTGGCTGAAATTACGGGAATCTAACTTAGCTTCATAAATTCAGACTTCACTTGAGTATTAGTTACCTCAAATGCATTTTCTCAAATTACAGAGGTTCTGGTGGTTGACGCTACTGTTCGGCCTGGCGCTGTTCGAGCGCTCGAGGCGACGGCGGAGCGACAGCAGCTGCGGCATAGCCGGACGGGCCGGCCTGGGGTGAGGGGCGGCGGCACGTCTCCATTGGCAGCAGCGAGGCCAGACCAGCGTAGCTCGTGGAGTCACGAGGCCTGCTGTCGGACTGCCCTCCTGTAAAATTAATCCATTAATTTCATTCAATCCATTAATTTTTACATTTTTTTTTTGTAATGGTTATGTGTTGCGGTTGGCAAAGAGCCGGTATTTGGCACCTGCAATACATGTAAAACCTTAATTCTTTTCCCAGTCGCTTTTGGCTACTGATGTTTGAGTGCACGCTTACATCTGTGGCTGAAATTACGGGAATCTAACTTAGCTTCATAAATTCAGACTTCACTTGAGTATTAGTTACCTTCCTTTAGTTGCACTTAGTCTAGTGCTATTCCATCTCTGAAAATAATTTTAAAAAATTAAAAAAATTAAAAATTGTTACTTTTCAAATAGAACCTCTTATGAACAAGGTTGTATTTGAATCTATATGAATAGTTGTTCTATAATATAAAAAAAATGTTGTCTGTGTCATTATGCATTGATTTGTTAAGAAAGAGTAAATGGGTTCACTTTTAGAAAAATTGCTTTTTATTATTGCATAAGTATGAAGGAGAAATATTGTTTGTTATTTAATTTCTGTTAGATATAAACAGTTGCACATTTTAAGTGATTTATAAATTACATAAATATTTACTTTCAGTTTTATAGAACAGTCTTTTAATATTGCTGTTATTCTTTCATTCATTACACATACTATTATATATTTTATTAGCACTGTAAATGTAAAGATATCTCAAATCATAACTATAAATAACATCATGTGACAATCATATTAAAATAAAAAATTACTCTTAATCTTGGATCTGAGGATTCTTGAATCTGCAATTAATCAATCAATCGTTTAATCAATCGTAAATTTAAATTTTGCTTTTGCTTTTTAATTAAAAATCAACAATATTGTTATATACCCTATATTGCTTTATACAGAATAAACTTGCTCTCTTTTGCTATTTACTCCCTTTTCATCAGAGTCTCATTATAAAAAACTTGACAATCATTTTTAAAGTTCTAATATAATACAAAGAAGTATACAACTTCAATTAAAAAATACTTCTAAAAAAAAATATTAAGTAGACCATTTATGTTATGTCCAAATTATTCATAACTAAGATAGATACACACTTATGATCAATTAGAACAACTTCTAAAAAACTTTCACTTTAATGTTCCATTATTAATCATTTATTGCACTACAAGACACTAGAAGCTATATAAAATCGCAAGACATATCCTTAATATAATAATGAATATAGCTAATTCATCAATCGAAATTAATATACATATCATAATTTTTATATAACGATAACTAAGTCAAATATGAAATAAAAATTATACTGCATGTTAAAGGTTTTAGGCTATCCATGCAAGGTTAGGTTATTATATTTAGATGTGAGAATGTAAATTTTAAGAAAGCTCTTACTATTATTGAGATGCACAAAATTCATTAAAACTCAACACTTACATTTATATAATGATTAAGTAAATCCTCTTCTTATTGTTTTATAACTGCACGTTTCTTCGTTGTTATATTTCTCATTTTAAGAAATATCTCAACAGCTACTGGTGAAATAAGACTTGATACATTTAATTTGCTTCTAGTGATATTTGTTTCAAGAATTTTGCTAACTAAATTAAAACAAAATTATACATTTTAGTAAAAATTAAAGTACTAGAACTTTACAACGGGAAATTTAAAAATTTAATACACCGCCCATTCATTAATAAAATCAACTTGTTGTCTTGTTATATGATAGACAGTCAAAATGAGAATGAGTGCGTAAAAATATGTATGGAGGAGTGGAGCGAGATGCAGCTGAGACTATTTTCATACGATTCATTCATAAATACGTACATGTGCAAGAGGGATGCGAGATAACATGTGTTGGCGCCTGTAGTAAAACCGCCCTGAACAGAAACCACAAGAAATTAAAAATCTTAGTAGTCTGTGGTTATAAAAAAAATAATAAAGACTAAAAATAAATAAACACTTACGATAATGCCACAGATTAAGTTATAATAACACAAATTAAAAACTTCGAACTCAAATAAAAAGTTTTAATATTCTTTATTCCAATAGACTTTGATACGTATTTTTTTGGATAATCAACCGTGAACGTGATGCTAACACGACCGCCAAGAAAGCCAACCTAAAACTCGGCGATTGTTTTTTATGTTAATACAATTCTTTTACATATATAGTTATGTAATTAACTTACTACCTATACTTATACTTATAATTTTAAAAAAAATAGGTACCTCTGAACTTCTAAGATTATTTCTTATTTTTACTTATAATCAATTTTCACCACTTTGTTGATATTTTTTCACCCAAGTTACGACTTTAATTAGCACGAAGTCCTACATCTCAAAAAACAAATAATCTACCGAACAAACATTCGTTTGTAATTATAACCAGGTTAGTTTTTACATAATTCAAAATAACAGAACACGACGTTGTTTTTAATTTCATGTCTGTCATTATATTGCTTTCAAAGTAAATATTGTACGAGTATTGTTCAAATTGTATGGAAATTATAAATTGTATTTGTAAAACTATTTGTAAATGTTTGTTTCCTCTAAAGTATTTCATATTTTTATATTTAGTCTATGGTAAAATCAGTCAAATTAGTCATAGTCGACGTACAAAGTTATCTGTAATAGCATAGACAGTAATCTATGGCATAGACTATGTAACAGATAGAGAAATGTACAATTTGCTTAATACTCTATGTTACATAAAATAAATTTGTGTATCAAAAGCCCTGTGTTGGTTATATTTTTTAAGCGAATATTATATTATTAATTGAATTCTCTAATAAGTTTTACAAATACATCAAGATGCCAATACTAGACGGAAAAGAAATAGACATTTTTTTTGTAAGTTTATCGGAAGCAAAGTCTAAAGCTTTATTATAAAATGTTTTGCACTATACAATATTTGATATTCGATTTTTATGGTAGCGTCTGCTGCATTTGGATTTAAAACTTCAGTAATGATATTTTGCTATAATCAGCCTATTGATATAATCATTACTTAAGTATAAGGGGTCCAGCAATTCATTTAATTTAATTCGGCTATAATTCGATGAAATATTGAAATCATTTAGATTTGTATTAAATATAGTGTTTTAATCTCTAGTTAAACTTTTAAATTTTTAGGTTTATTCTCATTCTCTTATTCTATTATTAACTATTACATGAAAACATTGATAAATTAATATAAATTTTCACCTACATAAATTCATAACAATTATTTATAATTATCTTTTTAAATTTGTATACACTATTGTTTTATACATTAGTAATAATTATATTTTACAGACTGAAGAAGATTTACCTTATGAAGAAGAAATATTAAGAAATCCTTTTTCAGTGAAACACTGGCTCAGGTATATAGAACATAAAAAAACAGCACCGAAACATGAAGTAAATATGGTATATGAGAGAGCTCTCAAAGAATTACCAGGATCTTTTAAGCTTTGGTATAATTATCTTAAATTGAGAAGGTCTCAAATTAGGGGTTTTTGCATTACAGACCCTGTCTATGAAGATGTCAACAATTGTTTTGAAAGATCACTTGTGTTCATGCATAAAATGCCTAGAATATGGATGGATTATTGTACTTTTTTAACAGATCAGTGTAAAATTACGAATACTAGAAAAGCATTTGATAGTGCATTACGAGCTTTACCTATAACACAACATCACAGAATATGGCCACTTTATCTCAATTTTCTAAAGAAACATAATATTGCAGAAACAGCTGTAAGAGTATTTAGAAGATATCTCAAACTGTGCCCAGAAGATACTGAAGAATATATTGATTATTTAATATCAATTGAAAAGTTAGATGAGGCTGCAGTGAAATTGGCTCAACTTGTGAATAATGAAAATTTTCAGTCAAAGCATGGAAAATCAAATCATCAACTTTGGAATGAACTGTGTGAACTAATATCTAAAAATCCAGATAAAATACATTCATTAAATGTTGATGCCATAATAAGAGGGGGACTGAGACGATATACTGACCAATTAGGACACCTGTGGAACTCATTAGCAGACTACTATGTGAGAAGTGGTTTATTTGAGCGAGCAAGAGATATATATGAAGAAGCTATACAGACAGTCACCACAGTAAGAGACTTTACCCAGGTATTTGATGCTTATGCTCAATTTGAAGAATTAAGTTTAAGCAAGAAAATGGAAGAAGTTGCAAAAAGAGTTAATCCTACTGAAGATGATGACATTGACTTGGAACTTAGACTTGCAAGGTTTGAATATTTAATGGAGAGAAGGTTGTTACTTCTTAATTCAGTCCTATTGAGACAAAATCCACATAATGTTGCCGAATGGCATAAAAGAATTAAACTGTATGAAGGAAAACCTCATGAAATTATTGATACATATACAGAAGCAGTACAAACTGTGGATCCAAAATTAGCAGTGGGAAAACTTTATACTCTTTGGGTAGGTTTTGCAAAATTTTATGAAAGTAATGAACAAATTGATGATGCAAGGTTAATTTTTGAAAAAGCAACACAAGTAAATTATGCAAAAGTTGATGACTTAGCATCAGTCTGGTGTGAATGGGCAGAAATGGAAATAAAACATGAAAACTACGAAGAAGCCTTGAAATTAATGCAAAAAGCTACAGTATTACCCAGTAGAAAAGTTGCATATCATGATGATACTGAGACAGTTCAAATGCGATTATATAAATCACTAAAAGTGTGGTCTATGTATGCTGATTTAGAAGAGAGTTTTGGAACATACAAATCATGTAAAGCTGTCTATGACCACATTATCGATTTAAAAATAGCCACACCACAAATAATTATTAATTATGGTTTATTTTTAGAAGAACATAATTATTTTGAAGAAGCTTTTAGAGCATATGAAAAAGGGATAGCATTATTTAAATGGCCAAATGTATATGATATATGGAACACATACTTAACAAAGTTTTTAAAGAGATATGGAGGAACAAAATTAGAAAGAGCTAGAGATCTATTTGAACAATGTCTGGAACATTGTCCACCAGAGTTTGCAAAATCAATATTTCTCCTATATGCAAAATTAGAAGAGGAACATGGTTTAGCTCGACATGCTATGTCTGTCTATGAACGTGCTACAACAGGTGTCTTACCTGAACAAATGTTTGAGATGTTTAATATTTACATTAAAAAAGCAGCAGAAATCTACGGGGTACCAAAAACACGACAAATTTATGAGAAAGCAATTGAAACTCTGCAAGATGGGAAAGCTAGAGAAATGTGCATCAGGTTTGCAGAAATGGAAACACGACTAGGCGAAATTGACAGAGCTCGTGCAATATATGCACATTGTAGTCAAATGTGTGATCCACGAATTACTGCAGAATTTTGGAATACTTGGAAAGAATTCGAAGTTAGACATGGAAATGAAGATACAATGCGAGAAATGCTTCGAATTAAGAGAAGCGTGCAAGCTACATATAATACCCAAGTAAATATGATGTCAGCTCAAATGTTAAGTTCTGCAGCACAAGCAGCAGGTACAGTATCTGATCTTGCTCCTGGAATGAAAGATGGAATGAGAATGTTAGAAGCTAAAGCTGCAGAAATGGCTGTTCAAAGCAAAGGTAACATATTGTTTGTTAGGGGAGAAACTCAAGGTCTTAAAGAAGCTGATAAAGTTGTAAATCCAGATGAAATTGAAATAGATGAAGAAGAATCTGAAAATAGTGGGGATGAAGATGATGAAGAAGTGGCACCAGTACAGAAAAAAGAAATTCCTGCAGCTGTTTTTGGAGGTTTACTACCTGAAAAGGAATAATATTGTCTTAATTAAATTTCAATCACAATATCTTCAAATAATAAACAAGTTTAATTTATCAAGCATAGCAATAGTTTTTTTTATACAAATGCATTTATCTATTTACAAAATCACAGACTTTTATTAAACTAATTATGAGCATCAACTCAAATTTCTTTGCACAAGTGTTGAAATTTGATATCAGCTAAATCTATTTAAAACTTATATCCTAATTGGCAGTATCAATTTTGAATATCTGTGATATTATTTACCACTCAATCAAATTGAAATTATGTATTTCTTTCTCTTTTTTTTTCACTGTATTTCTGTAATGCATAAGGTAGCTTTAGCCAAATTAGTTATTAGAGACATATAAAATGTGATTAATGTTAATTTGGGAACTTGAAATATGTTATGATTATATACAATAAGTATATACATACATATGCACAAGTTGTAATGAAGTTTCAAATCATGGTATCTCTTTCCACACATTGGATACTATACAATATGTCTTACTTATTTTTAATGCAAATTTTGCAAATCGCAATTTATCTTGTACTGTTATTAAAAAAAGTTGATATTTTGAAATTGGGAACAATATTTAAAAAAAATATTATTAAAATTAATTAAAAATTATTATATAATTTTGCAAAAAAGAATAATTAAAAATTTCAATGAAATCATTATCCACATTTCTTATTATTACATATTATACAGAATGTAAGCTTATATTCAAAAGTATGCAATTATATCACATTTATTGTTTAGTAGATTTTTAGTACTTGAATGAAGTACATATCTTATAATAGTCACAACACATTTTTTAAATAAGAATTGCAACAATTTAGTATCTTGAACCAAAGCGAAGTTTTCTTAAATAACATCTCTAGGTGGAGTAATAAAATGTAAAGAGTTTGAATACATGTTTTGTTGCTCAGGGTAGTTCAAGATACTTATATCATTATGAACACCCCCAAACATAATTAATTCACCGTTTCCTTTTACTAAAGAATACATGACTAGTTCTTCAGGGGCACCATGCATTTCACCAAGACGAGGGCATAACCATGACACATAATTCATTGAATTTCCATCCACTACAGTTGAAATATCCAGAACATGCATAGTCAAAGTATTTCTTTTAATTTTCTTAACTGCTGGTGGTCTTTGTTGCTGATTTTCATTTGGTGGCTCTAACCGATTTTCTAAATGAGCAATTTGTCTTTGATTAATGAGTTCATTTTCAGGTGCTATGTTATTTCCAGTAGAGTCACATGCAAATGCTGCCATCCTATATTTATTGGCTTCTTGTAACTGTCTAACAATTTTCATTCCTTTATTCTGTAAATATAATTGAATAACACTATTTTAAGATGATTATTTAAGTAACATTACATATAAAGATAGATAAGTGAAACAAGCAACATTTTCACAAATTTACATCAAATTGATTTAGATCTCTTCTTCTTTATTAAAAAAATTTGGTTTTTAGATGTGCCAACTAAGCACAGCTCAGATTGAAACAATATAGGTAATTTTTACTTAATTGAATTTAATTTTTACACACTATATATAGATCTCTTAATTTTTGTACTCCTATCTATCTATAATACTGTAATTTTTTTAAAATTATTATAATATTGATATATAAAAGTAATATTATAAAGTAATTTCAACAACTTTTACCTTATTCTTATTTCTTCTCAATGCAGAATCTTTCTTAGACACATCAAGACTATTATTATAAGGTTGTTTAGATTCTCCACTAGATGTGGCATAATTAGCTTGCAAGTTCATATTTTCATTGATAATTACATTTTCCCCCTTATCTTGTTCATTACTTGGCCCAGCAACTGGTTCATTTACAGAAAGTCTTTGTCTCGGTAAGACTCCACGTCGACCATTAATATTGTGATCTCTGTCTAATGGCCTCTGAAGGCTTTGCTCTACTCTTACTGACACTGGTGCTCCTTCAGCCCTACTAAGATTTGATAATCGAACAGCTGAGGTTACCATAGGTTTGGCACTATTCCAACCATTTCTACTCCTACTAAGACTAACTACCTTATCTCCAACACGACAGGCAGGATTACACCATATATTAGCAGATGCCCATTCTTTATTTTTAACAGCTATTTCTTTCCATGTCCATATAGGCCCTTTCATGGTGAGAATCCAGCAATCGCTATAAACAAAACGATTTTGCAAAGTTTGCACCCCTCCTAAAAGCATTAATCTATCACAATCTAGTCTAATAAGAGATTGGGCATAGCGTGGTGAAGGTCTGGGCTTTGTAGTAGATTGCTTCCTCCAATTACAAGTTGATAGATTGAATACCCAAACATCATTTGAACATTGGATTTGGAAATTTTGTGCTGCAGACATAACCAAACCACCAAATACAACCATCTCATCTCCTTTAATGCAAGCAGAATGCCCTGCCATCGCAGGTGGAGGGTTTGTTGCATTTATTAAGATCCATTTATTTGTTTTGATGCAATAATAATGTATGTCGTTAAACATAGTGACATTCTGATAATATTGTGAAAGAGAGGGATAAGTCCAGCCTCCAAAAACAATCAGGCAATCTTTATAGTTAACCATAGTTGTATATGCTTTAGGAACAGGGTAAGTACCAGTTGCAAGGGGTCTAATCCATTGCCTTTTAGACAGATCAAATCTCCATAAATCATTGAATGATGTTGCATTAGTAGTACATCCTCCAAAGATATACATATTATTTTCAAGTATGCATGCTGAATGTGAAAACCTTTTAGTAATTGTTGGCACAACATCAGTAGCTGCTACATTTTTCCAAAGTATATTGAAGTCACCAATGGCTTTTATAAGTTTTATCGATGTTTTATGTAACACATCTAGAAAAAGCAAGACAATTTAAATAAGGCCTAAATATAGCAATAACTAAATAATATAATTAACCAACAAAATTTGACTGTGTAATTCTTCTCCTTAAATTTACAATAAATTGGAAAAAAGACTTTCTTACAACAGCTGATAGATTAATATTGACATCTTACATGTTTCTCATAATCAGAATATATTTAAAAATTATTAACATCTTTTTAAAAAGTGAATTTCCCACTATATAAATATGTATTGATATTTTTCAAAAACATTAAAAATATATTCCCTGTGGAAGTTCATTGCTTAGCATATCAAATTTGCAGTAGAAGCCTGCTGGATCTAAACTCAAATATCCTTTGCAGTAAAAAAGAGAAGCGTCTTCCTTCGTAAAATATTTATAGATCCTATAATTTATTATATTTCACTCATGTTGTTAACTTACTTTGAGCGCAATTACACCATCTCTTACAGACACTCATGCAATTTTGTAGATCTTTGTAAGGAGGCAAAAATCCCAGAATAAACTCTAAAACTTCATCGGGTAAGTCTTCAATAGTGATCTCTAATGTTTGCAATGTTTGGTGAAATGTCTCCATATTTTCAACTTTAATTTATTTCTACAAAATTAACCATAATTTTGTAAAACAATATTTCCTTATTTACATTCAAATGCAAGAATCAAATATTGTTACCACACTGATAAATACAATGAAATGATTCTAATCATCCCTTTTTTTAAATAAATTACCAAATAAAAGACCGAAGAAAAAGTATACCCAATATTTTCATCTATGGGCTAGCGCCTAGCGATGGATATAATAATCGATTTTTATATCAATCGATTGTTTTTTATATAATCTTTTTGCAACAATCGATTTTAAAATGATTTTTTTTTATAATCGCTTATTCTTTTTTACTTTATGTTCTTGTTTTTTTAACATTAGATATGTGTTTTAAGATAAAACCAATGTAGCGAAACTACACAATTTACTCGAATTTCAGAAACAGCTCATCTGTTATAATTTAATTTATTGTTAGTTGGCAACTTTAATTAGTTTTTATTCTAATTAATTATTAATATTAAAATAGGCAAATTTTCAAATAGTCTGAAAAAAAAACTATAATTATTAATCGATTGTTTAAATATGAATTAATCGATTATTAAATAAAGATTCATTTTAAAGGGATAAAAGTTTATATATTAATCGATTTTTCTAGTCCAAGTTACACCCCTACTAGGGCACACTTTTCTTTCTTTTTTAAATTAGTTTTTTAATGGCCTGAAATCCAGTCTCTTAAGTAAAAAATCACAAACAAAAGAAAACTTTAAAAATTTACTAGTAACTAGTACGTCAAAAATTCGGTCCACATTATTGTCTGATAATATTAATAAATGTTAAAAAGTAATAGTAAATTTTAAATGCTTTTTAAAATTTCTATGTAAGACCTAATGGATCTTAACCTTTAATATAGTTTATTTTGGGTTGATAATTGTTTGAAATCTTATCAAATTCTCCTTTGTTTTTTAACTGTTTATCTTATTAGTTTATGTATATCTAATTTTTATTTATAGAGGTCTTAGTTTCGTATGCTTAATGTAGTGTTAAGGTAACTATATGGAAGGTCTTAAAAAACTTGATTCCAGGTCGTCAAGAAAACTGATAATAAAAACAACAACAATTCTATAGTTTATCTGTGTTAGTGACCGGGAATATTTAATTTTATGAGGTTATTTTGATTTCTAACTTGAACAGTACTACTAATTTCTTAAAAGTGAATGGAAAAATATTTTTTAGTTGAACTGTAATTCACGGTTTTGTTTAATAAGTGGAATATTCATATTATGCAAGTTCTTGTCTTGACAGATAACCTTATAAAAGTTAATCAGCTGCTAAAAAAATTGTGGGAATAACTTTTATATAGACATTGTGCAGTGTAAATAGTATAAAATGCAGCATTTGATACAAGCAAGTCCTGTAATAGAAAAATTAAGACATTTCCAACAAGTTTTATCATACAGAATTCAGCTGACAACTTCTCAAAAGGTAATTTTAAGTGCACATAAAAAAAATAGACTAAAGTTTAGATGTTGGAAACGTTAAATAAAATTTTAAATAAAGTGTTAAAAACTTTATATTATAATATTGTGTGTATTGTCATTTTTGTGCCATTTATGTTGAAACTATTATCACAGTAGAATTATATTAAAAAAATTTATCTTATGAATTTATCCTGATTGATTAATACTTGATTTTATTGTGTATAATATTAATAAAAACAAAATTATATAACTGGCAAGTTGGTTTTATTTAAAGATCTGCATTGTAAACAAATCAATATTGAACTTTTACTAAAAATATTCTGTATAAGGCATATGATGGTACTATAATAAACTCTAAATTTAATCTAAATTAAAAATAATACATATTTTTAGTCTTATGATCTTCATACCAGGCTATTGAGACAATTTTTAAATGGCTATAATATAAAGAAGTCTAAGAGGCCTATATTCTTCTTAATAATTGTTCTTATCTCTCGGCAATGCTTCTGTGCCCGCTCGTCCTGCCTGGTGATGCTGTAAAAGCTGTTACAGCTAACAGCATACAGTCAATTCGAAATGTTCTTACACCTTAAAAATTATATATTCAATGTTACAAATTTCCATTTTCTACTATTTTCCCTATTTCAGGTGGTATTATGGAGCTTAGGTGTTGTAGGGACAAGTGCTGTTGTGATTGGGGTACTTTCGAGATACCTAGCGAGAAGAAGAGCGAAGCCAATATTTAATCCTAGAATACAGAGAGCCATTAATAAGAGATTGTCAAGGATGAGAAGTCCCAATGGAGGTATTTATATATTTATTTAGAAGGTTCCTTAAATTAAATAATTTTATCAACACTATAATTAAGTGAAAAGTGCTGATCTTAAATCTCAGTTTTTTTTACAGGTTGTATTAATTTTCTTTATTATTAATTCTTTCTTTTCTTTTAACTTAATGATTATTAAATTATATCAGATGCAGTAACTTAGTTTAAAAGTTGTTATTATGCTTTTAATTAAAATACTACTAATTTTAAGTTGTTCAATGTATAATTGTAATGTGAAGTGTGTATTTTGTTGGTGATCTATAAATAAATAAATAATTATTTTAGGTATGGGATCTGTTGCCAGTAGTGGAGGACGAAGTAGTCCTCTGGGCTTTAGTGAAAGACTTTCATTGGCTTCTGGGTCTGTTGGCTCTGGTGGTGGTGATGCTGCGCCCCTCTCACCTCAGCAGCTTGGTGTTATGGGTAAGTCCACTTCATTTATAATCATTACAGCATCATCTATTGTTGAAAACCTTATAATGTTGTGACAATATTAATATAATATAAATTAGATTTTTTATAACTGTGTATTGTACGTCTGTGTTTATACTTATTTCCTCTCTTTAATGTGGTGTTAGTTAAAATTATACTTTTATTTAATTATGTTGGTTTGTTACAAATTTTTTACAGCGCCATCTATTATTGAGTACCAAAACTACATACTGAATATTACTGAAGTAGTTTGGATCGTGCTCAACAGAGGTCGTCTACGAATGTGTTGTATTTTATTCACAAGTTTTTGATATAAAACGATCAGTTATTTTTACAAGTATTTTTTAAATTTTGTGTCTTGCATTTATTACTTGATTTTAAGATTTTTCACAACCATTGTTTAAAATAGTAAATTTTGTGAATTGTATATTTAATTTAGTAGACAATTAAAATTTTTGTGTGAACAAAGAATCATTCTAATATTTCTTAGGCAACTTTGCAGACGTGTTTCATTTTATAAGGATAAAAATAAATTTTCACAATTATGGCTGTCACGGGGAAT
The DNA here is from genome assembly GCA_029227775.1 of Morpho helenor. Taxonomy (NCBI): domain Eukaryota; kingdom Metazoa; phylum Arthropoda; class Insecta; order Lepidoptera; family Nymphalidae; genus Morpho; species Morpho helenor. The sequence goes on from JARGCU010000025.1 coordinate 14,250,201, forward strand.
GATGACTTACGGTACTCTTGAATTGGAGGTCACATCAATGTTTCGGGTCACGATATACGTACAAAATTACTTTTTGTTTATTACAGACGTACCTATAGACCAAATACAGATAATTTTTTATTGGGTTTTTGGAACGCAAACTTAAAACTATTTTTAATGCATGTTAATGACTTTTATAAAGTAACTAACAACGGTATTTATACGCTCAGGCGAAGAAGCATTTAATTTTGAAAGTTTTATAGGAAACAGTCACAGTAAGAGAGGAAATTAAGTTTTAAGCGTTTTTATACCCTTAACATTATAAAATACATTAGGTACTTATCGTTCGGACATAAAAACGTAAAATAGGAAAAAAATTAAACATTTGGCCAGCAAACAGGCCACAATAGTTATAGTTTTATTTAGTTTCGTTGTTGACTAATTAAATTTATATTTACGTTTTAAGCGCTTCAAAAGTTTATAAACATTGAACTACAATATACTTAAGAAATAAATAAAAAGCAATTATTTGAAGTATGTATAAATATTGTATAATCGATCTTCAACAATTTGAAAAATACTTGGGACGTTCGTAGTTCTTATTGAAATATGAAAAACTCCCAGGCAGTATAAAAAAATCGCCTTCCGTATACTAGAAAGTTAATAACGTTTTCTTGCCTTAATTTTAAAAATTACCTCTCTCTAATTTTGCTTTATTGTGTTATTAAAAAAAAGTATATGGTGAAGAATGTAGGTCACAAAAACAATTATTTTTAATACATATCTTCGATACATGAGCGCCAGACCAATAGAGAAATTTTCCGTGAGCGAAGCCTCTGATATATCTTTATTTTTTTACGATTAAACTATCCGAATATTGCGATTAATTACACTATTATTGACTTGTGTAATCAAATTTACTATTGCATGAATATTATATTGAACCTTGGCACAGCCGATCTAGAGATTTTTTAATTATTACATGTTATTAATAGTTTTGTCGCCTTGACGTAATCAAGTGAATATTCGTGTATGAATGTTTAATAAAATTTGCAAATAATAGAGCCATTATTTTAGGTCACAAGCTGTGGTAACCCAGCGGTATCACCGTGCGCCTCTTTCGAGAAGGTCTAAGGTTCAAACCCCGGGCAGGCACCAATGAGTTTTCTAGTAAAACTTATGTGTCTAATTGATAATTGCAATTTATCACACGCTTTTCGGTGAAGGAAAACATCGTGAGGAATCCTGCATATCTCTAGAGAATTCTGGGGATATGTGTAACCTACCAATCCGCATTGGAGCAGCGTGGTAGGTCTCAGCTCCAATCCTTCTCTCCAAAAAAAAAAAAAACGGAGAGAAGAGGCCTTTGCCCAGCAGTGGGATAGTAACAGGCCGTTACTTACTTTTACTTTATTTTAGGTTGCGACCTTTTGTTAAAAGTAAGTAGACTATATAATGGCTGATTGAACTTTTAAATCTTTGATTTAAAAAAAAATCAACTTTATCAATCGTTTGTACTCCTTTTTGGAAAATATTCTTAATATAGTTACTAAGAATATTTTCATGTTAATAATTATTATTAATAACATACATATTTCTTTTCCAAGGCTAGTTACATTGGATTATTCGCTGAATGTAAATGCGGCTCGTTGGTCTAGGGGTATGATTCTCGCTTTGGGTGCGAGAGGTCCCGGGTTCAAATCCCGGACGAGCCCGTTTTTTAATTTTTATATTTTGTGATATTTATCAAACTATTTCCCGAGACCATTTTAATAATTGAAATATTTAGATATTTCGTTAATTTCTGGCTATTAGCAATAATATTAAACTTTTATATTAAATTTTAAAGCTTACCATGGATTTAAAAAAAGGTTTTTGTTTTTTTTTTAAATGTTTTTTAACAATAATTTCTTTTTTTCTACTTATATCTGGGTTTCATTAGTAAAAAAAACCATCATATCTCTTTATGAATTGTTTTATTAGTCTAAGTGTGTGCGAATAAAGATAATAAACAGGTTTTACCGATGACAATAAAAGGAACTGCCGAGAATATATTAAAATAATAAGTAATACCTAAAACAGAACTAAATATTTCACTACAAATAAGCACGTTTCATATCTTAAACATCATTGAAAGTAAATCGATCTGGTTTTTTACTACCTATTTCAATAATGACATTTAAAGAAATGATTTCCTCTTAAAGTGTAAATGAGGTTTTTTTGCTGAGTAATATCAAAGTTTTTTTTTGCAGTGAAGTCTAACATAGATATGTATCTGCAAATTCGTCATCGAATGACGAAGTTTTCTTAAAATTTGGTTTCTATACAAAAACTAGTTGGTATTTTGTTAAAGCAATGAAGCTTATGAAATCAAAATCAGTTCTCGTCCAAAAATACAGAATCGTCCTTAAAAGAATTAAAGTATATATAAAAAAAAAGCTCTTCATGTCAATTTTTTTATTATATTTTAGTATTAATTAGTATTCATGTACCAAAATACAAAAGAAAACTAATTTATTTATATTTTAAATAGAGGCAAAAACAATTTAAAGTACTTTATAATGCTAGCAAATCTCAGGTTTTAATAAAAAAAATTTAAGAAAATATTATTTTTATTACATACTAGCGGCCTGCCCTTGCTTCGCACGGGTATAAAATATATATCCCATATCAGTCAGTGTAAAAAAATGATTAAAATCGATCCAGTAGTTTTCATTTATTCATTACAGCCCGTGGCCCGCAAGCGTTAAATTTGGAGAAAAACAATTTCCTTTCCCTATACCAAGAAGATTTCCTGCTATATCTAATATTTAAATTCATATAGGTACTACATATTTTCATTTTTCCCCTATGTATTTTATATTTAAAATTAATTACGGAATGTCCTTATATACTACATTCACAGCTTTCTTGTCATTAAACAAACTCTTGAAACAACGACATATAGCTGTTAAATGCGAAGTGCTATAGGTCGAACCGCGGCCTCCTCGCGGGATTTTAAATCTGTAATATCTCCGAAAATGTTCACTTAAATTACATGCTGTAAACGGCGATATTGATCTATATTAAATCAACAATTTATTTAAGGTACCTAATTGGATAAGGATTAATGCTGTATTGTATAAAAATTGCTTTGAACATAGCATCATTTTTCGTAAAAAGTAAATGACAAAAACTGCTATTGTGGGTTATCCATAAGAGATAGACATATACCATCGCGGACTTTTCTGTAGACCTTTTCATGGTTTACAAATACTTAGTACATCATTTTGATAAATCTCGTAGGGTTTAGCCTGCGTTTGCAATGTAAGCGGAAAAAAATGTAATTATTTACAGTAACCTCAAAAATTACAGTATTTCTCTACTTCGTTTTAAATGTTACTATACGTACAAACCTTCCTTTTGAATCACTCTATCTATTAAAAAAAACCGCATCAAAATCGGTTGCGTAGTTTTAAAGTTTTATGCGTACATACGATATATGTGACTTTGTTTTATAATATGTAGTGATTATATGGTCCACATTGCAACTATGGTAAGTCGACCCGCCGTGTGATATCCGGCTGAGAAGAATAGACCACCCTCATTTCTTACCGAGGTGACATAAAAGGTAATTAAGGTAATTTGACCCACCTTGTGGTATTCAATTTCGTAGAATAGACCACCCTCTTTCTTACCGAGGTGTTGTAAAATACGACTAAGGTAAGTTGACGTCAGGCAGACGGCTGGTAAAATACGTAGTGAAAACATGTGACATGTTTGTTACATGTGCCGACCCCACTTAGAGTGGGGTAAGGGCAGGAGGATGATGAAGTATGTTCTAAGTACAAGATAGCTATTAGGGGTGTTGGTAATGGGTATAGCGTTATTACCTTCAGAAACTAAAGAGCCGGGTGACGTTCTAGCCGGTGCGAACAAACATTACACCCATGGAGATAATGGAACCCATAGGTTTCCTGAGAAAAAAGTAGGTATTTAACTAAATAAATAATTATAACAGAGGCCGAAACCACAGGCCGAAAGAAAGGAAGGATGTGGTTATGCCGGACTCGCACCGGCTAAATACTGAATCCGCTCCACCTCGCTGCTAGTGGTCCTTACAAGTTGACTTTGTAAGCATAATCCGCAACTATGCCCTATATATCTTTCTTAACAGAAGCCTTTCCATTTAAATAAACAAGTAAAAGCCTACCCCATGAGATCTAATATTGCTAATTTATAGATTCCGTGAACATTGCATTTTACTGTTCCACAAACACATAAACTAGTGTTTGCTTTGTCAACACTATTAAAAGTAGGTCAGTCATGTTACCGCCTAACGCACAGAATTGTTGTTACTTCGTATCTGTTAACTTTCCTATTTTAAATGAATATAAGTAATTTATAGAATTAGGCGTTACTTTGCGGAGATCCATAATACAAAAGTAATAATAAAATTATTTTGCTATAATCCGCAATGAAGTAAAATAGAAAATATATATAATGCTAAATGTAGAGTAGACAATCGGTTATCATACCTGATACATGCAGAAGTCGTAAAAAACACATTCACAAACCTCCACCAACGCCGCCACGATACACAAGCACTATATACGTTCACTATCACAAACTCAACAATCGTTTCGCTCCGCAACCGAAGCATCATCAGGAGATAGACTCCACGACCAAAATCGCAAAGCATTTTTGCTTTGCGATTTTGATTTTTCACTATATGCGTGAACGTATATAGTGCTTGTGTATCGTGGTGGCGGTGGTGGAGGTTTGTGCATGTGTTTTTTACGACTCCTGCATGTATCAGGTATGATAACCGATTTTCCACACTACATTTAGCATTATATATATTTTCTATTTTACTTCATCGCGGATTATAGCAAAATAATTTTATTATTACTTTTGTTTTAGAATATAAGTAAATAAGTATATGGGACATTTACACTCACAGTCCTCCATCCCCAAAATAAGTAATATAGTACTTGTGTTATGGGTAAAACATAACTATTAAATATATACATACATAATTTTAAATACATAGTTAAATACATATATGTACCCAGGATTAAAAAATCATTTTTTTATAGAAAATGTTGGAACTCGGCGGAAATCGAACCCTTGACCCGCTGAGCGAAGGCAGAGTCACTACGCCAATGGGCCAATCATTTTTAAAAATATAAGAACTCACAATTTAATTATATTAAAAAACAAAGTATAATTACCATTGAGTTATTATATTATTGTAGGGGAGCTATAGGCAGGCAAATGAGTATCGCAAAATATTAATAGAAGGTGTAAATATTATATATCATCCTGTCCTTATCCCACTCTAAGTGGGGTCGGCACAACATGTTTTTCTCTTCCATTCTGTCCTATCTTTCGTCAACTCTGGCGCCACTCCTTTTATATGCAGAAGGTGTAACTATTATATTTTTCTTAATTAATTAATTAATATTTGTATAACACAAAAAAGAGACAATAAGTTTTGTTTCTATTTATTTTCGATGAACGCAATTAATGCTGGGTCCAGTAACTCTATGGTAATTACTTCACTAATTTTGGTGTTGCCAAGTGTCAAAATATGTTGAGAAAAAAACCCAATCAAATAAATATTCGGATAAGTTGATAAGTGCTAAACGTCTTTTTCCTTTCGTGTAGATAACGTTGTTATCTGTTTCCGTTACTATCACAAATGATAATTCGTTATTTTTCCTATTTGAATACGCTTTCGTTTCATTTTTACCTCATTGCGGAGAATAGAATACATCTTCATTATAAAAACGTGCATTTTTACAAATATGGCCTGGAGAAAAGAGTGGTATTATGTAGGTTACGCGACGAGTATTGGAACGTATAACGCAAGGAACTTACGACTATAAAATTCCATGACGTCTAAAGAGTTAATTCCCTTTTAAAGTTCTCAGCACGTTGCGCCCTAAAAACAAAGATGAGTATGCGTCGGCCGTAGCCTTTGATAAGACGAGCTATTAGACTTGAATAGGATTCCTTAATGCCTAGCTGGATAACAATATTCCTGTGCCGTAGAATAATGTACAATAAATATATTCATCACGATACTTAATATAGTAAATTCTGTTCCTCCAATTGAACCTCAACAATAAAACGAAAACGGTCGGAGTGAAAAAAATTTCGATTAAACTATGATTTATAGATAGTTGCTCTTACGCCGTGTGGTATCGGGCTGAATAGAATAGACCAACCTCATTTCTAACCGAGGTGTCGTAAAAGGCGACTAAGGTAAGTTGACCCACCGTGTGGTATCCGGTTTAGTAGAATAGGTACCACCCTCTTTCTTACCGAGGTGTCGTAAAATACGACAGAGGTAAGTTGACGTCAGGCAGGTCGGTCCTAAAACGCAGCCAAATCATGTGACAGCATGTTTATAACATGTTGTGCCGACCCCACTTAGAGTGGGATAAGGGCAGGAAGATGATGATGAATAGGTAGTTGCTCTTCTCACATTTACTTCTCTCTGGTTCATTCAGTGAAGATACATTGTTATATAAATAATTTAAAACAGACTTATAAAATAATAACTATTAATTTACGCATATTTTTTACTTTAAACAATCATTAATAATTCTGATTTCATTTTCAGAAAAAAGTACCTACATAAGATTTAATTTAATTTAGATTGACTAACCACACATACTTTTGCCATTTCCAAAAAAACAATCTATGCAGGCCATCAACCTTCGCCTATTTTTATTTTAGAAGACGTGACTAAAAATAATTAATTCTTATATTAAAAAACTTCTAACATATTTATTCAAAAACTATTTTTTTCTTAAATATATCAGGAATCTTAATAAAAATTGAGACAGTCATAACCTTACACTAGAGTACTTGGAAACTGTAAATATGTATATCATAATAATGTTTTTTGTATAAAAATGAAAGATATTCTAAAGATAAGGTTTTTTTTCGTTACCATAATATTTATAGCTCCAACCCAAGTGATAGGTAAGAGATAAGACGTGTTTCCAATCATAATAAAAAACCAAGTATCGATGCTTTCAGTAGGTAAAATTTATTTATTCTGTGATATGAGGATACAAAGAGTATTTAATAAACATTGTCTACACAAAATTCTATACCTTTCATAATAAAATGCAATATTGGTGGTTTGAACTTGATGTAGAATTAATTATACTACTATGCGACAGATGGCGCTTTTTAATGTTCAAAAAAACCAGTAGAATTTTGTTTTTCTTTTAGTTATACATTTTTGTAATTGAATGTATCATATGAAATAAAAATCGGTATTTCATTTTATAAACATAAAAATACTGTGTATAACGAATGTGAAGTCTGTATTGTTTTACATTTTCACTCATTGAAGTACCGGCTCGTTGGTCTAGGGGTATGATTTTCGCTTAGGGTGCGAGAGGTCCCGGGTTCAAATCCCGGACGAGCCCAATTAGTTTTTTCTTATTCATTTTTCAATAATATTTTTTTATGAGATTAAGAAAACTTATTATCTAAAAAGCTTTTTGTTTGTTTTTTGAGTTATGCGGAAAATCTCTTTACATATTTGGATTTCTACTTGCTTGAATACGTAGGGTTACTACGTACTGATTTCTTTGATCGCAACGGTTCTAAAAAATACGAGTATCCGCTGAGGTAAAAACATAGCGTCCTTTCTTTACGATCGTCTCCCCCAGCAAACTAGGAAATAATTAAAGAGCCAGCCCTAGCTTTGAGCTAGCTTTAGCTCAAATGCCTTCACAAAGGGAACTGAATGCACCTCGGGTGAAAAGGATTGCCCGCTATTTACACAGGGCTTTCTTCGCTCAGATTTACGGCTCGGAAAATTTTTGAATCCTCGCAAACGTTTTGACTAACGTCGCCTCGAGATTAAAAAGCACGTTACAAATATTTATGTTTTCAATTTTCGTATGGAAAACATACGTTATGTTAGTACAACTTTATGTAGGATTCAGGAATTTAGTTCTCTCGAAATAGCAATTAAATCCCTTAGTACTTTTCTACTAAATCGATTAGATTTAGTAGAAAAGTAATAATACGGTATTTTTATATACATCTTGTATTTAGGTATTTTTTTATATTAGCTCAAAATTCAAATTTCGATAAATGTATCCAAAAGCGGTTAAGCTTCAATATGGCTCAGTCGTTAGTTTGTTAAAGTTGTAACTAATTATATCAAAGCTGAAGCTGTAATAGCCCAGCGGTGAGACCGTGCGATTCTTTAAGGGGATCACTGGTTGAAATCCTGGGCAGGTACTAATGAGCTTTTCTATAGAAATTCATGTGTCTAATTTATAATTGCCATTTATCACACGGTTTTCGGTGAAGGAAAACATCGTGTCGACACCTGCATATTTCTGGAGAACTCTGGGGATATGCGTAACGTAAAGTGGGATAACAATATGGCGTTAACTTTTAACAAATAAATGGTAATTAACTTCCTGCGTGTCAGATGTTTAGTAAACAGTTCTCGACGGTTTCTATTGCGCCTAGTTATTGATGTAACCCTCCCCGAACTTTTATATTCATCGATTTAATCGATGGGCGTTGGGGTACTATAGTGTAGGAGTGGCGACACTGAAAAGCATTGGCAAAACCCCCTATAATTTGAGTTACGACTTCAAACAGTGCGCAGGTCATCAAAATACTTTAAGATCGTTTACGTGGTATTCCTGGTGGTATGGAAAGACTAATCCAGCAGTTGACGTCCATTAGAATTCGCCCTATCCAAAGAATAAAGTCATATTTCCTATGCTTATACATGGGACATGTGACTTTATTCTTTTGATAGGACGAGATGAAGAATGAAGATGAAGAAATTAAATAATAATTTTATAGAGTATGCAACTACTGTTCAAAGTTTAAATTAATGGAATTTGTGAAATTAATTAATGAACTGAATTTGAACATTCCGTGTTTTGGAAATTATTTATCGTATATTGATATGTTTTTAACTTCACGTGGGACAGATGTAAACGATTACAGATCATCCTACTTATAGCTCCATAGCTAAATGATTTATTCCTTCACTCTAAAACCAAATTAGTGATCGCTCTTTAAAATGTGATAATATATCTATTCAATACGCAATGTGGCTAAAAATAGAAGCATCACATTCTGTGTATGGGATAACATAAAAAACATTTCATCGCAGATAGTCGACACCTGGTGACAGACTGACAGCGTTTATATTAATAAGCCTGTACAGTACATTTAAGAATCTGCTGATCGCGTTACAAAATGAAATCTGGTTTATTTTTATCAATGGAAACTAATACATATATTATTGTTAATGCGAAAGTGTGTTAATTTTCTTTTTTTTACGTGTAACGGAGCAAAGGATCGATATGATTTATTTATGAATACAGATCAAAAAAGAAGAGCTAGTGAATGGACATAGGCTACTTTGTACCTCGTTACTAAAGTTCAGTAGACAAAAGTCACGATTAAAAGTATCGCAATAGAAATGTAGACTGTTTTGCTGAAAAACAATCCGGGTTCATTGCCTCGGTGTGTCGCATTACGAATACTTAAATACGCCAAAAACTGTTATTTCGGCACTTTGAAGCAATCTTTTAAAAATGATAAATTAAAAAAATTTGTTCATTTTATAATAAAATCTATATGTCAAAGAGAGTTTGCACGTATTCTACTACATATATTATTTCGGTATTATTTTCCAATCACGTTAAAACACCTTTACAAATTTGGGTGTACCTGGGCCTTTTTAATAACCTAAAATTTAGGTCCTAAATAATTAGCATACCTATATTTAAAACACTTCCTCTCAATGCTCCAGTCCATGCAGCGCGGATAAAAGCTAGTATTCAATTAAATCTTTTATTAAAAACCGTATATAAATCTGTTCAGATTTTGAGGTAATCGATCACATGTAGACCAACGCTTTTTGGGACTTTGTTTAATAATATGTATAAATAGTTTATGACCATAACTTTTATCAGCGACGTTTTAAAATATTAGATAGATTATAAATGGCGTTTATTTTGTGGCTAATTCTGCAACCATAACAATGCATAATTTAATACATAACTTTTTAACGCTACGTTTGCAAAAGCCTTGTAAAGGACTATTAGTTTGCAGTAAAATGATTTATTTTATAGCTGGCTGAGGAGTGTGGACCAATTGAAACGCACCCTACTTCACGCCTGTAAATGTCAGAGCCATGAACTTTAAGATCGACGCTGACATTATTTCAAACGGAATATTCAGCTATAAATGAGTCTCCATTGTTTCTCAGGGACGCACATAAGGAGAGCTCAGAAAAGCAAATGTTTTCAGTTGCCAACAAAAAAAACTTTCGTGACCTGAGTATTATGATAAAAAGTTATCTCATATTCCAGTTCTGCAATTTATGTCCATCATAATTTTAGAAAATAAATGAAATTAGTTGAATATTGAAGCAATGTTAAATGTATATTGAGAAACAAATTAAATTAAATATCACGAAAACGTGAGCGGTATATAAACTCGTACGTTAAAAATAATTTTATTGGTACCTACGTGAAATCGTTTTTAAGTTGTGAAAAGCAAAATAGTGTTCGACACTACGTAAATAAACTTCTATGCTTATTATAAAACAAACTTCCCAAAAGCTGTGTGTATGTATGTGATCGATTTTCTCAAAATCTACTAAACGAATCTATGTACGGTTTATAGTAAAAGATAGTGCAATCCATCCTGAAGGTTTATGTTAAGTGCACAGTTTTAGGTAAATTGTGTTGAAGAGGTCGCGTGATCACGAAAACAACTCGCCTGCTGGGAGCTTTAGTCGCGTGCGCCGCTTAAACCAACAGAGATGCACTAAAGGAATGTACTAGAGAATTGTAGATCTACAAAAATACTACAAAAAAGTCCTCGACAACATGTCTCTATCTCTCATGGTTAACTCACAATAACTACTTTTGTGGTTTTTGTGACACACTGATTTTGACGCGGGTGAAGCCACCAGCACATCTAGTAAAATATAATACTGCTTCATTATGTCCCTTTAATTATTAAATTCCATTAAAGTTTGACATTAATAATCATTATTGTACTCGATTGTACAAACCATAATCATCATAAATATTATTGTAAATGATATGTAACGATTTTGCCATACTTGTCACAAATAAGGAGACTTGGAATTCCTATTATTATTATCACATGAGTAAAGAGCAATACATTGATATTATCAATTATCATTTCATTATTATGTGCTTTTTATAGTTGTTCTAACATAATTTGAAAGGCAATTATAACAGTGGAAAATCTAAAATCTTGCTTTTATCACATTACATAAGCGGAGGTATATACTATAATATTGTAAATTTACCTCATTTCATGAAATACTGTGAAAATAGTCGTAGACAGGCGATGGAGGTTCCGCTACAGCGCTATTGCATAAATAGCCCTTGTCTATTTTTTAAACTTATTATTTTATAACTGCTATCCGTGATTTCGTCTTATGAGTTATTAGCGCCGTATATCCTTCTTCAGGGTCAAATATATCTCTATAACAATTTTTTTCTAGTTCCAATTAAAAATGCACATTATCCATTCCTATCGAAACTGTACATTATGTATTTATTCAATTTTTTACACCTATTACTAGGAGTATCACGCCAAATGGGTACCTATGTAGAATAATACTGTTTCCGCGATAAATTGCTAGACTGTTTCTTTATGTGAAAAGCAAGCTTTATTACTTACATGATGATAATAAAAAGCGTCAGTGTGTTTGTTAGTCTTTCACTTCCCAACAGAATAACTTTGATTTTCTTTACTCTGATTTCTGGCTGATTGGTTCTGAGTTGACGATTTTGGATTTTTCCTGACCTCTACTAAGTTGCACGTAAAATTACGTGCGCGAAATCATTTTGTATATGATATTTTGAAAATCAATTTTAACTTAGCTAATAGTGAAAATGATAACATTTATCGGGATGTTGTTAATAAAAAACACAATTATAGTTACGCTTTAATGATTGAAAACAAATCTTACATAGAACATCACAATTATGCTTCGCAAACAATCTTGATTTTGAGATTCCTAAATAAATATCAAACATTTATAAAGAGCTGTTTATAAGCTATTCAATAGTTTTGCGACATGAAATATGTACGAGAATAAAGAGGTTTTTCTTAACTCAGCCTGCTAGGCTTCAGATATAATGAACGGTATCTAGTGCCAATGATCAATAAGATTGAGGAATCAGCGTAAGGGTATAGCATAAGGCCGTTATTTTACTATTGTTTCTGGATGTAGTGCCTTTTTGTAAGCCGTGTTCCGCATACGGCCAGACGGTTTCTTTCAGTAAGTAGCTTCACGCGATCGTCGCTTGTTGCATGCTGCCTCAACGCTGGTCATACGTCGATGGAAGGCATACGGTTAAAAAGCGCTAATATTATGGCTTTAGGCTTTAGATGCTGAAAAATCGTAGGCACGGGATACCGTTTCCCTTTATTTAACAATAAAGGTAGATACTGATAAACTTCTTATGATATCATGGACGTCAACAATAGAAGCGACTAAGTTCAAATCTTGCAAAGTGTATCGAAAGCTTATGTTGTTTGTACCGTTGTGTACATGTACCTACAAAAATGTAATGCTTCGTTGTTTACATCAATCATTTTTAGTATTGGCATTCCTTGCGCTGTTTATGGTTAATCTATTTTGATTGTATGATAATAAAACAATCAATGAATTCCTATAAATGTGTTACGTTTGTGCAGTGCCGTAGTCGCTTCTGCCATGGTTTTCAATTTTTTTTTTGTAATCTTATTTAAAGTGAATAATAATTCTCGAATTTAATTATACAATGTAACTTATTATAAAATAGCTTATATAAGCTAAGATTATATTTTCCATCAAGCATTTATGTGATCGATTTACACATTTAATAACTTTATTTAGAATACACTTCAATGATATCTTCAATAATTTATAAATCTTACATGATAATGTTATACTAGGTGGGATATTGATCTTTACAATATGTTAATAATGAGATTCGGAGTAAATCACATATAACAATGTTTCGTTATGTAACGAATGAATGGACACGTGATTTAATGGAATTAATTATACTATAATGTACGATATATCAACTTAGGCATAGCGTTATATAAATATAATTCTAACATTGACAGTTCATAGGCTAAGCGCACACTAATAACTTAATGCTATTACGAACTTTAAAAATTTTGTAAAGTAGACGGCGGCAATTTTTTTATCTATGTTCATATAAAAAAATCTGAAACTAAGAATATTTATTTCATGGTTGAAACTTTTGACGAAAGGGATTTAAAGGGAAAATATAGTACTTAAAATCATTAATATGCAATTAGCCTACTTTATGTCCATACAAAAATATTCATTCTGTTCACGTTCACAAAACACAGCTAAGCATATCATAACACTTATCATAAACTAATTTCTTGCTAATTGGTGTATTTAATAATATACTTATATAACAGGAAGCTACTGTATTTAATAATCGCGTATATAATAGGTAAACTTTAAAGAAAATGTAACTTTGGTAGTAACAAAGTTATAATAATATAAATCTTTCACAATAATACATATTCGGGACCTAAGTGTAGTTTTTTTCACATGACTAACCTAAAACAAATAAATTATTAGCTACCGCTAGAGGCTTAATAATCATAATATCTTTAATTCTGGCTTTAAAACTCTTGTCACTTAAAACTAAAAATAACAATTAAAAGAAAATACACAAAACTAGAAAAAAGAGGTACTGAAAAATTTGTAACGCAACATAAAAATTATGTATTCAAAATTATTTCTTATATGGTCCAACTGCCCCATGGCCCATAGACCAATGATCTTAAAAATTAACGTTTAATTTATTTTGCAGCAGAAACTTTAGGTTTTACAGAAAATATATAATTTTGTTAGGCTGTTATCGTTAGCTTTACGCTAATTAATACACCCACTTAATATGTAAAATACATAGTAAAACGTGCGTAAGTCTGTTACATACGAAATAGAAGGTGTATCATTTTAGATCATAGATTTATCACGACCTGCACGCGAAGTCGCATCGAAATCGTCATTTAATTTGAATTATCCAAATTTAAGGAATTAGACGTTACTTTGCGGAAAACGACTGTAGAAAGTAATGATTTTTCGCGTTTTATCGCGGATGATTAGCAAAATACCATTATCATCACTTAAAATTACTCAGTCAAATCAGTTAGTGTCAATTTCAAGGTACAAGTGATGACAGTAAAGTATTAACAAATATTCTGGGGAAAACATTCAGATTGAAGTGTAAAAATAAAATGTTATTGTAATTAATAAAATGTTCCACTTCTAACTTCGAAACAAATCTAACCAATGCATCTTCCGTAATGAAAGGATCGCATGTTGTCGCTCTGCGACTACTAACTCATTCTATTTACAAAATCTATATACAATAGTTTGTTTTGGGTCTGTCATTTATACAATTGGAATGAAAATATTTAACAGGAATGTCTTGTTAAAACAAAAACGTTTCTTTATTTACAAAATGTCCGTGGAAGACTATTTTAACCGCGGACAATAAACGAATGCGTTAAGCAAAGTTGCCTTAACATCACTAATAACGACAAGCAACTATAGATTCAGTGATATTATATTCTTTTTATTTACAAGTTTAGCTGTTTGTTTTTGACACATTTTATAGTAAAAGAGCAAACATCGGCACAAATAGAGTAAAGCTTATAATCCTGGTGTTGGCTCCGTTTTCCGGTTTGCTACCGAGACCTCCGACTACAGAACGATTAATGTCCTCTTTAACTGGTGGCGCTTTTACCATATCTTCAATATTATCAGCCGATATGTCATTACTATCCATTATCATACCAACATCATCCTTTTTGAAAGATGATTGCGGCGCTAGGGTAGGTGCTTGTGTCGTTGTTGTAGTGGTTGTTGTAGTAGTTGTTGTTGTCGTCGTCGTTGTAGGCACAAGCGTATTATTCACTGTGTAATAAATTTCACCATATACGGCTTCAACTTCGACGGTATTCTCAATCCTCTCTCCTCTCATTAGTCTCGATCGCGCATTGTGGTCTTTGTAGAAAGTTACTAATTTTGCAGTATATTGCACGTCGCGGTCAGTATTATTGCCTCTAAAAGTAACGTTGCATGCTGTCCCAGGTTCCAAATATTTTTCCAGTTTGTACAGTTCTTTTCTTTCCTCAGTAAATGGATTTGCCCACTCTATTTGTGGTAATAGTGTTCCGTCACTCATTTCTATTGTAGTATTCAAACCAATAGCAATGCCATGACCGTGACCCCACGATAGAGTATAATTATATCTGTACGCTATTTCTGTAGTTACAGTAGCGCCAACGTCCGCGTCGTTTTTCAAAATTCGTTCTTCATATATTTGAGGATCCATTTGCCTTTCGTGTTGTGTTGCTACATCTAACTCAACTTTTTCAAGTTCATATTTGACAGGTTCAATTTCTAATAAAATCTCCCCGCTGTTTTCCTCCAATTCATTATTTTGTTCATCAAAAGTAATTAAATGGCCGACGGTACTTTCATAAATGATTCTTCCAATGTTATAGGAAAATCCGTTATTTGCTTTCATACGACCAATAAAAACAGAATCAACGGATGAATCTACGACCACACCACCACTGGGTTTTGAGTTGAATTTATACCATGAATTCCAAATGATTAATGAAGCGTTTTCAATATTTTCTAGTACTTCGAAGATATTATAGCTCTTAGTTCCCGATACAGCACAAGATGTGTAATCAGGTCTAAGTTGCCCCAGAAGCATATCACCTTCATGTCGAGCTCTGCACAAGTAAATAGGACCTAAAAAACAATTATTATTAGTTCTGGTATTACTTCGTAATAAATAAAATATATTTTATAATTATAATTAATATTGATATACCCTGTTGAGATTCTGCTCCAACGACATAATTTTCCATGGCTTCTTTTTTAAAGTTCGCCCATTTGAGTGTACTGGAGGTGACAATCTGTTTAAGTCTCGCGTTAAAAAGGCCTACACCAGCGTCGCCCATGGTTCCCACCGCTAACGTGGCTGTTAGTAACACCACCCACCATCCGCTGGAACAATTCTTTGTTTTCATCATTGTTGACATCTGTAACAAAAGCCCCAGTGAGTATTAAACATTTCATTGCAGTGTATTACATAAGCGTAAATTTTGACATACTGCAGAGATCAGTGTAATAAATCTACTGGCTTTTAGCCAAAACAAATAGTTCACGGCGTTTACTATTCGCTTTTTTAACTGAAAATAGCAAAATTCAAAAGCAATGAAATAAATCTCTAATGCGTTGAATATGAATATAATTTTTGTAGTCAAAAATGTTTATATGAATAAGTTAGTCGTATATTTTGGAATCCCCATTTTTAAAATTAAAGTGGAAGAAACTAATAATAATATAAATAAATAAAAATAATAAATAAATGAGAGTAATCGTATCCTACTAACAATTGCCAAATTAAACAAACCGCAAAGTTTAAAACATGATTAGAGAAATTAATAATTATATGATGTGTGGACATGGATAAAGTAAACTAGACTTAATATTATCGTAAAATTAAATTTTCTTAACAAAATTAACGGAGAGTGAACGAAGTTTACTATCAAGAGGGGTGTGGCATATTAAACAAAATTGGATTTAACAATCATGCACATAAAGTAGAACGAATTTTATTTCTACCAATTTAAAATAAGATTTTTTTTTTTTTTTTTTTTTTTTTTCCGATTTTAAGTGGGTCGCTATTGTGTTTTTATTCGGCCCACTGCTGAGAAACGCCTCATTTGGCCAAACTCATCCAGGTCCAGGGTGGTGGCCAAAATAAGATTAGTAAACAATCTACACGTTGACAGAATACAGTAATCCCTCGTTTCGTTTTATTTATATTCAGCGGTGAAGGTATGTACGGGGGTGGACGTCGTGGCGCCAGGTGAATCGATTAAACGTACCCACTTTGCTTTTCATATGATGCTACAACTTGTCTGTACAAGAATTCCGAAAAAATAGTGAATTCAATTGTCTTAAATTCATTCAAATTATGTTAAACTTGTGGCTTTCTAAGTTATTTTAAAATGTCAGATGTAAGTCTGTAAGTCATTTATCATCACTTTGGAATGTTGTTTCTGCTTAAAGAACCGACAAGAAAGTTTATGTCTCCAGTCTTACATAAATAGATGCTGCTTTATCGACATAAACTTTAAGAAGTTAGTACTTAGCTTTTATATATGTTATAAGGATGTAATATTTAATATATATCTCTTTCATATTTGCATTAATTAAAAGTAAACCGTTCGATTTACTAAAATTCTATTCCACTTATTTTTATATTGGATTCTGCAAATGTTTTCTTCCGCTCTTTATCACGCTATCTAGCATAAATCAAGAGGACAATATTGCTATTCCCATACTCGTAAATTTCCTGGCTCAAGGGTATTCCATATTTATTTCAGACCCTTTTATTGTTCGTATCTGATTAATACGGCATAAATAATAACTGTTTTAACAATGGTCTGTTTGATTTTGTGATTTTATTTTCAGAGTTGTTTGGCCTCTATAATACGCATAAAATAATTTGGTAAAAGCTTATTGTAATCTTTATTGACATAAGTGGAACAATTTTATCTGATGTTTGTGTAGGTTGGTATTGATTAGTGCAGGGGTAAGCAACCTTTTAAGAGTAAAGAGCCATAGTTATAAGTTGGCAAATTACAAAATATTCTAGATTTAAATTAAAATAATTTGTTTTGTTGAAGATATTGTTTAAAATAAGATGTAGGTCCTATATAACTATCCTCTGTAACTATATTTGATAAATATTCAGATTTAATTAATAATAATTTTTTATAAAAAATTAACAAATATTTGATCACAAAACGTAATACATCTACGGTACCATGGCAAGCATACTTTTGAAAAAATAGTGTTTATAGTATTTTTTTATTATGGAAACGCAACTGTACATCTTAAGTGCCCTGTGCCGCCTACGATCCACATAGTTGGGGATCACTGGAATAGAGACCATAATATTATCATAAATTCATGAGAAGTATTAATTAGTTAATGTATAGAAATCGGTTATACTCACCGTTTTATTCTATCGGGTTTACATTAACCATATTACTTGACTCTTTGACAAGATGCGTTGATGGGATAAATATGGGTTCGTGGAGGGTTAAATTTAAAATTTATGCTTGTAAATAAATACAAAATAAGTTTGTTTCCTGGTATTTGCTATCAAAATACTCGTACTACAATTAGCTAATATTAAAGTGAGTCATAAAATAGTGAATTATAATATGACCTCAGCGTTGACAAGGTTAACTTTATTTCATTCATTGATTCATTTATAGTATTAATTTATAACACAACATTTTAGAAGTATATAAATTAATATATATAAAATTTTATACTCCTTAATCATACGTAATAAATTTAGGTCACCCTTGAACGTAACCAACGATTTGATTTAATTTAGTAGTTCAATTGGGGTTTGACACGGCCCTGTTATTTTGACACAAATCCTTAATCCCTATTTATTGTTTGATTTGATTTATTTGGTTTGCAATAGCGTATATTAAACTATACGTGAATTGAATTCAATATATTTCTCACGTCTTGTTCTAAATTGTAGACAATTTAAACTAATATTATAAATTAAACTTAACCACGGAATGTGGTTTTTGTATGAGTAAAGTTAAAGGGCTATAGAGTACCAAATATTTATTTTATCAGACGAAGTCATTGGTAGAAACATGTAAATTATTAATAAACTTCACATCATTCTTAATTAATGAATAAAAATTATAATAAGTGTAGATGAATATTAATTTAATGAATATTATATCTATCTCCCGCAGTATTATCAGGATTATTAAAATTCTGAAGTATAAATAAAATTCGTACTTGTTTCGCTAAAACCGTCAATTACAAACCAACTAGAAAGCAAGACAAAATTAACTATTGACTAAAATATTAACTGACCTATTGCAGTCAGATTATATATGACCTTCTGCTTATAATAACCTCGCCGATAGATTTATATTGAGTGAAGCTTGGCCCACTTTAATCTTTTCAAATCATAATTCAAAAATATACCACCTGCCCTTAAGCAAATCTCAGTGTCACAATTAATAATTTATGAATTATTTTTATTTACCAATATCGAAAACGATCGCTTAAAATTACTATTCCAATTTTTATTTAATATCAACAATAGCTGTTCTGAAATTAGTTTCAGATTAGTTAATAATTCATATTTATACGTATTAAATATTAATTCAATTCAATATTGTTTGAGGTCCTGTCCCTAATAATGAGAGCTGAATATCTTGGAGACCAGGGCTTTTGGTTTTACCACACAAAATATTTTTGGAATGAACTTAAGTCAAAAGTTCTATGGAATATAATAATTTGAATGGCCAAATCAACTTTATTAAATTAAATTTAACTGACTGGAATTTCCAAATTTATCGTACACATTTAGTTCTGATATGTATTCTAAAGTTTGTAATCCATGCACGTAATTATAAAAAAAAACACTAGGAAGTTTCCCAATAATTATGTTAAATGAACACAACCATCATTAATGATGTAGTGCTGTACAAGCTGAGGACCATGGGCTATGTAAAGAACACAAGGTCGATTCAATTTTTATTATTAAAACTACTCGTCATCACCGTTATGTGACAAAAAATATACAATTTGACGATCCTTTTTAGGTCATGAGCGTTACAAACATATATAACTACTCAAAGTCAAAGGTTATCATTATTAAAAGTTATGCTATGCGGCGAGCCATGCTCCTAGGTGGACCTCCTATAATTGTGATAAGTCTGTTGGAGAATAATTACATTTGTTAAAGTAACAGGAAACTTGATAGACATTTATTTTTAGTGGTGCTATCTTTTGTACCTACTGACATATTGTTTTTTTTATTTATTAAGGTGTTTAATTAACATTCCAGGAATAGTCTCTTCAAGGGATCTCATCATCCGATCTTGTGCCGCTTCAAGCGAGCGGCTTAGATGTTATTCAAGCAATGTATTTTTAATATCGTTTTAATCAACATGCTAATCCTCATTGGAACAGTATCGTGGAAGTTCCAATCCCTTCTCCGTTACTTTTTATCCAGCACATTATATTTTTACAGCGCTTATTTTTATTAACTGCACGACTAAATTTAGATGTGATAGTATGATATAATTTCGTACCTATTAGATTATTACGACATATATTTTTTTATAGACAAGAGTTCTTTTGAATTTTTCGCCTTCATTTCACTGAAATCTCGAACACAATACATTCCTGTCTTCTACTTGTGACACTCGACGTGACAAGGGGAAACACCACTTCCAATAAAACAAGGAAATCTCTTGTTTGAAAGTCCTCACTTGTTGGAAACAATCGCTCGATCTACGGAGCTATCTAGATATATACGTTTACATTCATATAGTTGTGGATTAAATAGAGGTTAGTGTATTATAAATGAGCGTAAAGCTATTAGCATGATTGATGTTAAAGAATTTATATGAATAGGTATTACTTTGCGCAATTCCATAGTTTTCGGAATTCGATAGATAATCTTTACCTTCTACTCAAGTTCCAATAAAATTATACTTAGATCTAAAATGTTCTTAAAATACAAAAGGTCATAAGATTTACATAACACTACACAATTAAGATGTTTCTTTATTATTTCTGTATTTATGATAAAAGGGAACAGAATATTCATTTTATCATTACTTTATTCTTGTATATACTATAATGCGGTATACCTACTATAATTTGAATATCAAGGAACTGTAAGATAACCTTTACTGACTATATAATATTATTTTAAGACGAATTTATTTCAATATTGAAAAATGTTAATACACTAAAAAATTTTCATTGTAAAAAAATTGAAACTTGTTTTTTATCTACAACTGAGCACTTTTTGTAACATGGCCAAGAGAAGATCTTACGCAATACTGCGAGCGGGAATGTCTATTTGAATTAATTCATTTAACCTTAGAAGGTGCTGTTATTTTAAAGAATGACATCACTGTAGCAAACTATTAAACAACAATATAAATTTTACAATATAGATAACCGCTGTAGTACGCAACGAACATTTACGTAAACATTGTCCTCGTTAGGTCAGTTTTTATGATACTTAAATTGAATTACATAACCTAATAATTACGCTCTACTATATTTTCAATGTCAATGTCAATTGCAGGCAATGATGCATTTCACAACGATTGTTTAGCATTGTACTTACTCGTTATTGCGACATTAATATGTAAACTGTATTCGCGAGTACAATACGACATGAATAAGGCATCAGTTTATTGTAAGGTATATCCTATACTGTTTTATATATTGTATCTAATAAAAGTGTTTGTTAAGTGTCTTAAACTTGAAGCAATTATCTGATACTCTATTTAGATATTTGTTAGTTTTTAATTAGACGCGAGACAAGATGTTCATCTAATGAAATAAACATACTACGTTGTTTCACGCGTAGACAAGAAACTATTGAACTATATTGAGATCAACTTCACTAAATTTTTATTGAATCAGATTTAAAAAATCTCTTTTCAGTCGTTATTTGTTGCAATCAAGAAAATTATCGACTATAATATAGTGAATAGTTATTCAATAACTGTTATTTCTAAAGTAATTATTATTACTAGTATGTTATTATGTATTATTCGATTAATAATGTTTCCATATGTATACATAGAGATGCAATCATTTCTTTAAAGTCGAATTTAGAAATTTAATAATGTTTAAACGTAACTAAAACACGGGCACAAAATGATAACAAAATTTGATTTCCTTTTCAAGCCCGAGGTCGTTTTAGTTTTCCATTTTCCCCCATGTAGGTATAAACTAACGGCGTTGTTAACATGTGAAGTACTTCGTAAAGGACTCTTTAAAATATAATTAGTTTTGCCTAGTGTTATTTCAATGACGACATGAAGGATACCAGCACAATAGTAAAATGCAATGACATTTTAATTTAATGCTTAAAAACGTAGTGTTATCAGTATTGGTTGGAAAGCATAATTACCCAATATTGATATGCTATTTTACAGTCACACTATGACACTATTATTATTGCTGAGTATCCAAAAATGTGAAAACCAAGCGGTGAGACCTTGAAGGGTCGCGGGTTCAAACGCCGGGCAGGCAGGCACCAATAACTTTTTCTGTTAATTTATCACACGCTTTTCGGTAAAGGAAAACATCGTGAGGAAACCTGCATATTTCTAGAAAATTTAAGGGATTTGTGTTACCTATGGATACGCATTGGAACAGCGTGGTAGGTCTTAGCTTCAATCCTTCTCTCCACAAACGGAAAGAGTAGGCCTATACTCAGCAGTGGGGTAGTAACAGGCCGTTATTTCAATTTACTTTTACCCAAAGTAACTGTTCTTATACCTCTTAGTTCTTAGTACGGCGGTACTTCTCTTATATATCACATTTACCATTACCTCATCCTCAAATTTTTATACCTTTAAGATAAACGTCAAGGTAAAGATCTTTTCATCACATAAAACTATAGCCGTAAGCGAAAGTAAATCATAATTATCAAATTTAATCATCAAAAAATGTATAACAATATTCTTCATCAATTAAAAAAACGATTATTTGTATAAGTTATCTAGGTTTAGATCGCTATCATGTATAGGTAAACAACCCTTCCCCATCTCATACTTGCACTATAATCGCATTATTTATGTAGAGAATCAATAATGTCCGGATTAGTGTCGCCTGTAAAATGAACGCCATGAGCTTCAGTGCGCCATGTTATTAGTTAAATTATTCTTTGGAGTACATTACATGTAACTTCACTACTAATGTTAGATATAATTAAGTCATAAAAAGCAGGCTTATCAAGTAAGTATTCCGACCACTGATATCATAGAGTTAATAAAAAAAAATGTTATAGATATACAAAACTTCGTTGGTTCCAATTTACCTAATTTTAATTTTATCTTAAGGAAAACAATGTTTTTAGTAAAACCGGAAATTTTAAAATTATATAAAATTTTGAAACTCATGAAATAGAGTCATAGTTTATCGTTGCTGGAACCAAAAAACTTCCTGCTAGATTAAGTATTTTTCAAATTTCTTCAAGCTAGATGGTATTTTAGGGCAGCGGCTTCCTAGATTCGCTTGCATTTGTAAACCATCTAATGGAGAACCAACACCACGTCCTCTAGGGAAGAAAAGGGGGAGGTGTTCATGAACCCAACATCGGTATGGTTTAGGAACTATATAGTATACCCAAGCTCCGCGTATCTGTTAAGTCGGTGAGTCCGGTTCTACAGTTTCTCATTTATAATTTGATCACGTAGGGACATTCTGAGCATGTAAAGCTACTTATCTTTATTCCTTTTACAAGGTTAACAGAGCAAAGCTTTACTGTTTTATTCCATTACGACACTCAAAGAACTGAACATTATCCGAGCATTCAAACAATACAATTTCGTGCGTTTTCCATTCGGCAATTTAAAATGAGATTCAGATAAATTTTATTAAGACCTATTTTTTTTAAGGTATTAAATTTACTGTTGTAAATATGAACTCTGAAACCTCAAAAACAATAGACCTTCTATTATTATACTTGATACAGTATTACAGCATAAAATGCATTAAAGTTGTACATCAATAAATCGAAGACCCTGTGTAGTATACGACTTGTATCAACTTAACTTTAATTTTTATATTCTAGACTTTGTCCGTAACATTGTTTGCCTGGACTTCAGTACCCAAATACTCTTGTCTATGAATCTATATTATAATCTAGCATTTCAACTATTTCAATAGCAAAATCACTTTTATCTACATTTGGATGTGAAATAAAGCAAATGCAGTATTCGCATATTTAATTTTAGTATGAATATAGATGCAATCTTTTTATAATATAAAGCAAATATTTTCAAGGATTCTGTTTACGAACATGACTATAACGATATTTATAAACAAATTTGCAATGCGAAATTGGCATTATTTGTATTTTAAATATCTGTACAATTACTTAACGATACTATCACGTAAGGCCACTTATCGTCTGTCCGAAGGTAAACTTTTAACTTCAGTGTATGTTAAATAGTCACGTGTAACACGATGTGTTAAATATTCTGTTTATACTTAACTAACTGTGCTCTGTGGCTTTGCTTGTGTGGAAATCAGTGTGTCACAAATATTTGAATCAAATCAAATCAAAATTCGTCTATCTTTTCGTAAAAACCGTACAAAAATCCGTTGAGTTGATTTTAAGAAAATCGACCACATACAGACAAACTGTGTTTGTGGGACTTTTGTTTTATATGATTTACAGAAGCAGGCGTTACTTTACGGAATTCCATACCACAGAAGTTACATTAGAATTATTTTGCTGTAATGCGCGTTTGTTAACAGAATCTATGTACTGCTAAGCCATAACGATTTTGTCGTGGACCCTATCCTTCATTGTGTGTGTTGGCGGCATTTTAGTATGTGAATGTTGCCTGCTTCATACACTTAGCATTACGTAGATTCTCTTAACGAACGTGGATTACAGCAAAATAATTCTATTGTAACTTCTTTACATATTTAGGTAATGATTTTATCTTGCGGTGTCGTTGGATCGTGACAGTGTTCTTGGTATCCGAGAACGATATCTATCGTTATTTGAGCGTTTCGTTGTTTGCTGCACAGTGTGGCAATTATGGTGCTAATGGTTTCGTTATCGGGCGCCTTCTCATCTCGAACTAATGAAATGGGTTTTGTTTTCACGCTGGCACACTTTACCAGACAATTGCGTTATCAACACTGGAAGGTTTCATCTGCCAATAGAGAGGCGGCCTCATTTGCTTTCATATCGACTTTCGTTTGTAAGTGTTCTTTAACATTCAGTCTTTCATTGAACCCTTTTACTATGGTTATATATAATAGTGCGTGTTATAATGCTTAAAAAATCGGGATCAAAAAGTAACGAATAAATATAATTTTCAAAATGTCTAAGTTTTAGTTTGTTATCACTATATCAATCCTTTTTCAGCTTACGAGTATATAAATCGCCGCTATAATATAACATCTTTTTTAAGCGGTAAAAACTCAGTGTCAAATAAAACAGTGTTATCTAATGTGGTGTCCACGCCCACAGATGAGGAGACTTGATGTTTTTTTTCTATTCGAAAATGGCCCCAACTTGACTTTAATCTTTCGCTCCGGGCCATTTAAATGCACACAATTGTAGACACTGTTATAGACTATTGTAGTACACTACACAATACATTAACTTTATCAACTAGACTTAGTATTATATAATTTCATTTGTAACAACTTTGTTTAACAGTCAGTATAAAAAAGTTTTCTAAAATTTGATTATTTATGAAATTAATGTAGAAGGTAAGAAGATGAGAAAAAATAAAAACGTATGTAGGAAACGCAAACGGTATATCTACTGTTGAATACACGCTGTACACTTTTTGCGTTAGTGTAAAATTGCTCCCAGGGCGCCATTGCCAATAACTGTCAATAAATCATTCCCTATAACGTTCTCTTTATTGTTCTTATCTGCTATTGAGCGTTGGACTTTTGTATACTGCAATATTGTTGAATATACTAATGGATTTTATGGTAAATACAGCTGCATTGTTTGCTACAAATGGCGGTAACGGGAATTATACATTTCATTCGAACCGTAATTCCGCATAATGTTGCGAATTATACCAGTCAGAGTTTCATTACAAAGCGGACAGATGCCTGAAACTTTGTTTGTCGTACCTACTTTAAATCCTTTCCCATCTATCATTGCATAATATCAGATAAGTAGCTTAGTTAAAATTATTTAATAAATCCATTCATTAGAAGTGATTTCATCGATAAATCCTTTATTCCTTGAAGTCCAGTCTTTGAAAAAGCTTTATTCTTCTCTTTCTATCTTTATTATTGTTTATGAATCCAAAACTTTGTCAGTTTCAGTCTTTTAGCGGCACTGCAGCGACTTATGCTTGGAGTGTCCAACTTTAAAAAAAATACACGAATTTATAAAATTTTTGAATTGTCATCAGTTCTTGATAAATGTACAAGTTTCAAATTATCATTCTTCTGCCCGTATCGACAAAAGATGTTATGAACATTTTTTCCACACTATTTAGCTACGAATTATACGACCGGCCTCCTGCCTGACCTTAGTCGCCTTTGACAATACCTCGGTAAGAAATGATGGTGGTTTATTCTACTCGGCCGGATACCACACGGCAAAAGTTTAAAATCAAATCTGTCTATTTAAAATGGTAAAATTGAGTTCAATGTAATCGGTGCATACAAACAAACATGAACGTGAAACTAATATAAGGCGTGAATGAAAGATTTGGTTGTTGTAAACAAACAACGTATCAATTATCAAGCCGTACTATTTGCGGTTATTGTGATTCATGAGGTATGCTCTGAGGTTAAAAACGGTGGGTGCACTTCGGTTATCAGGCGCCGACAGGGCACCGCTGACGCGGTCGCTGTCGCGGGCCGGTGCGCACGCGCTGGCGCATAAACCGGTTGATAGCGTGGGAATCACACCATGCGCGAGGTCTAACATCATGCCATACAGAATACAGTATTTCATGCTCTACTTATTGAATTTCGCAATTGATATTTACACCATATATTTTAACTGCAATGGTATATTTGCTTGCTAAGTTTTTATTGTACGATCAATAAAACTTTATATTATATGCATTAGGGGTTAAAATATCATTGTGATAACTCTTAAAAGTAAATTAAGGGCCTATTTCTTCTTCTCTTAAAAAGAAGGTTTGGAGATTAGTCATACTACATCGCTCCAATGCCGATTTAAAGGCTACGCATATCCTCATAATTCTTTAAAGATACTCATGTTTTATTTTCGTGCTCTTATCTCAATCTAGGTGGGGTCGGCACAACATGTTTTGACTAGGTATTTTACGACTGGCCGCCTCTCTGAGGTCAACTTAACTTAGCAGCCTTTTACAATATTTCGATATTAAATGAGCGTGACTACACATCGGGATAACACACGACGATAAGATACTCATGTTTAGTTTTCTGAAAATGATTACAGCAGATAATAGATTGCAAAAGTCAGATAAGTCTGCTGCGGAGGTTGAACCTACGGATTCTAGGATCAAATACTCCCATCCAATCTCTCTTTTAATTACTAATCTCCACATATAATTTAGCACCTATGTTTGTCGCTACACATCTCAAAAATTAGTCTAAGGGAGTTTAAAAGTATCATAAACGTATTTTTATATAATATGCCAAAGCTCCCCCTAGAAAATTTCAGACTGAGCACTAAAGCTAATTAACTATAGAATGAACAGGCATACCAAAGGTCCAAAACCAAAGGTAAAATTGACATTGTTTAGACTAGGAAATGTTTTTACGTCAGTATACGTAAGCAAAGGTAACGGCGACTGAGTCATTCATAACAGTATTACTCATATAATTCTAAAGCTCTCAGTACAATAGGATGCGGGATAGCTCACGCGGCCGACGTCGACTCGTTCATCCATATTCTAGACGTACTTAAAACATAGAGTTATTATACTAGAGTAGGGAAACCAGGTATATTAGACCATTGTATTAGCTTCATTGGTACTAATTTTAATCACAATTGCTCCAGCGCATTAGCCGTGAAAGCGTATCACACACAGGCAGACAGACTTTCGCATCTCTAATATTGAAATACAACTTTCTCATTATGGTTTTCGTAAAGCGCATGATGTGCTATAGGTACCCTGGGTTTAAACAGATGTTCATTGGTACAAAATATACACATACCACGTAAACGGTACGGGTAAAGCACACGTACGATTATATTGACAATATGTGACACATGAATGAAAGTCGCTGCAATGCGACCGTCGACGTCGAAGTATTCATTACTAAATTATTATTAACATTATAAATGAAAGCTACTGATTAACTTAATTTTTTATTCAAATTACTTATAATTAATAATGAAAAACTTGTTGATGCCTGTCTAAAAACCTTCCAGTGAAAGTACTGTGGAGATTTGCTTGCGGTCATCACGCCATGGTTTGCATGTGCCCTGAATAGAGCTGTCAACGTTCAATCCATTAAGTTAATGGAATAACATTATATATCGAATACGTTTTGTCAAACAGCATTATGCATTAACATTATAACTAACAGGCGCAACTTGAGAATCAGCAAATAACTGTAACTGACAAAGATTTACAGTTTCAAATTGCTTAAAGGCCTATTATTTATAGCAACGCAATGTTGATGAATTTAAAAATCCCTACACACAACATAATGCGAGAAAATTGTTTGAACTTTTTTCACTTCTGAATTGTGATATTTGGTATGATGGGACTCTAAAGTGATAGTCTTGTTACCTTAGCACTGTGGAAATCGTGGACAGAATGACGGCATGTCTAAATGCTTTCATAAATATAAAGAAAGTGCAATAAAAAAATAATATAGCACCAAACACTACAAGCTAACGGGGCTTGAAAATAGAAACTGTAAAGGTATTTATATTGATAGTAACTACAATGGAGAGCGTGGTAAAAAATTTGACCCTCATTTTTGTATATTTTGATTGATAGAGTACCACCTCACGGTAGGCAATTGATAGAAAGTGGTCACTATGAACCATTTGATAACTGTTAGATATATCTCTATGGCACTGATAAAATAATATTATACGTAATGGAATTTTAAAATTGTAAAATCAGCTAACGCTTTTTTATCTTTGATATGTATTAAAATTAATTTGAAATTACATTTTAACTTTCATAAAAGTTTAAGTATTGAGTGTAATCTATTTGGTGTGTCAACTAACGCATTTCGATAAAGATAAATCGCAACTGTACATGGCTAACGATAAATCAGGCGGCAGGACTAATTACTATCTGTGAGGATTAATCTTATATTACAGTCGCTGTCATGGCGTAGCTATTATATTAGTTACTGCATTAACTGCTTATTACAAATTTATTGGGTTAATTGGTAAAGTAGTCTGTTAATACACTGATACAAAGAGCTTTCTGAGAAGCATTCGAGCTTAGACTCAATACTACAATACGCTGGTCATTGCCGATTTGCAGTGTTTCACACTCCAAAAATTCTCTGGAAATATGCAGTTCCTTCACGCTAATTTTCTTTACCAAGAAGCGTAAAAAATTGTAAATATGAATTACATACATACGATAACTCAAAGGCTACCACGAGAAAGCTAAAGCCTAAAACTTCTATCAAAAGAAATCTCTTTCTCTTCTTCAAAGAAGCCAGAATATCTTTTGTCTAACAATAGGAGAATAACAGATCAATATTTGTTACTTTTTCACTCTGATATTGCAGGCTTATAAAAGTGAAAATTAACAAGTAGATTATATAACAAAAATGCACGTAAGGCGGATGCCGGAATGGAGGATGACAATCTGCGGCTCCCCACGATTTGCGACAACAAGCTGCAAGGTCGTCTGATTGTCGATAATAGTACCACTTACGATATGTCATAGTGACACACTGGCGACACACTAGCCTGATTCTACAATGCAATTATCTATCAAATATTTCTGTCCTTATTACCATGAATATTAGATGCGAGAAATTCTAGCTGGAACAACAATAAGGTTTCCGGAAAACCGTATTTTTATTCAATTCTACGAAATAACATTGCCTACGGTCTCTGATTGTACCTTTCTCGACCACGTCAAATAAATAGTTATATTATGAACAAAATAATATGGTTATATTTTATGTAAGAAACAGTATATAAAATGCGCTTATCACACTTTGAGTTGTTTATTTCATCCTGCCTCCTGACAGGATTACAGTTCGCATTCGCTCTCGGCTAAGTAGTGAAACGGACTATTTTTAGATCTATGACGACATCTGCAAAGACCTTCATTGAATTTAAAATTTAGTTTTTTCCCTAATCTTCAGATCAATATGCCGATGTATCTTTTTATTATTTTAAACGTATCTTTTCAACATTATCATGGAATCCATTTTCTACTGAATTGAAATAAAGTCGAATACTCTGAATCCTTTTATTTTTAAAGTGTTTTATGGTCTAATATTTTTGCGACTAATGAGTCTTGTCATCATAATGATAAAAAAAAAACTTTGTAAAGTTATTATATTGTATTAGCTATTCCAAACTTAAATTAGAATACACATGGTTTATAGTAAACGCCTTATGTAATACTTTCGCAACGAACACGCAATTAGAATTTACATTAGTCACAGGGCATTGCAGTCTATTTTAGTAGTTAAGTACTTTTAATATAGCTAATCTTTCATTTTAATCTCAATTAAGCCTTTCATCTGCCTCTTTCGATTTTACTAAACGGGTAACGAGTAGATATCCTATTAAAGCCGCATCTGCGGTTAAATATAATGAAATGAAAACTGACCACGATTTCTTGAGTTACCGCACAATTAGTTAAGTAACTGAACATTATGTCGGTCTCTCGGTAATATTCCAAAGCCACAGACATTTCTGAACGATTAAACAAATTAATTTATAATATTAACCTTGTGAATAATGCTTTACATTTTGCAAGTTTGCGTAAGCGTACTTTATTTTATGAACAGCTACACCTATGTTAGTTCACATATTTGTGAGAATGCGTCACATTGCACCAGCAAATGTGATAATGCAGTCGTTATGCAGCGGTAGGTCGGCCTTCGCCACGGTAACGGACCCATTGTGACTTGTTACAATGAACACTTAGAAACTAGATATCAGAGTCTTTGTACACAACATCTCAAGTTTAATAATTGTAGTACACGTCGAGCGCCTAATTGACTGAAACATGGTAATAAGCCAAGCTTTATTTAACTTCATTTACTAAGCGCATCCGCATCTAAAAGATGTTTGTTGATTGTTAAAACTTTAATCTTTCCTTAAAAGTCACCTGTATGTATTTCAGCATACTATTTACTGCCGCTACAAAAATAATTCATTGGAAAAAACAAACATATACTTGTTCGTTTTTTTGTCGTGAATAATTGCTTAGTTAACCACGTAAGTGCACACGTTGGGATTTCCAATAGGGGAATCTGATCACAACACCACAATTGACAGGGGTCTAATTTTCAATGAGGATTTGTTCATTTGGGTATTCTGAAGCTCTTTTGTCTGTTGTGCTTTGTTTCCCAATCTGACCATCATAACGTATGCCATTTACGCAAGATAAGATTGCCCCCAACCGTCTAATTCTAATTTGCTATGCATAATTTCACAGACCTTTGTTCAATACAGTTATTATTACCGTTACTAATTCGAAAGGCATATTATAATTTTTTGGTAGATCTTTAATATAGAACGCGTAAGTAAGTCTCTATATTCTGTTTTTTAAATAACTTTCCCTAGAGATTTTTAGCTAAGAATAGTGAGGATAAAAAAGCATCCAGTATCCGTATACCGTTGGTATGAAAACGATGTAGTTCTTGAGTTGCTATAGCAACGCCCTGCACTTGATGGTTTGCTAAAAGCTACAAAATATTTTAAATATTCAATTCATTGCTATCTGTTCATTTTGAGTCAATGTTTTTACTACAACACCTGTCTTTGCCAAGGATTTCGTCTGCGTGGATTTCAGAACCGTATTGTAACTCCATAGTAAAAATCATATCAATCAGACTTTCATTTGTGCGAGAAGAAAGAACAAACATACACTGTCACGTTTACTATATTTCATTATACTTGTTTTAAATATATATACGTGCCTTAAATCATTAATCTCCCCTAATTTCTACATTTGCAAGATTTCGTCACTATTTTTTTTAGAGAGGCTCTAGTGGTGAGGGTGCGATTGTTAGGTTACTCCCTTTTTAATTGCATTTTATTTATTCAGAATCTCGGTACCCTCTGATTTCGCTTAACCAGTCCGGAGGGTCACATCAGTTGCTCATTAGTTTATCCTCGCATCTCGGTCAAATTCAATTTAAAAATAATTTGTAAAGATTTATATAAGGCTTGCTAAATGCGGCCACGTTCTTCTGTTCCCGTGAAAACTTCGCAATAAACAAGTACTATGTTTAGGTAAAGTTAAGTTCTGAATAATAACAAACTTACTAAATGTTTAAAAATTTATTTACTACGAAAATAGATAATGAACTTTGAATATGTTTATGTCAGGATAATTTGCGGTATTAACTTAATTTTTTAATTGTTTGAATGTACGTAGAAAAATGTACGCAATAAAATATAGAAACACAAGGCCTTTTTTAGATACAGCGCAATTAATTGCGCTGTATCTATCTATGTATTATATAAACTACGATATATTGAATCGCCTAATTTTTGCAGCAATCTTTTCTCACGGTTTCATTCTCAAATTACTTAATAAATCGTGTAAATTAAATGAACAATTATGTCGTTTAATATTATAGTAATTTCCACTAGAACTTCGCAATTGTTATAAGGTTGCCTCATAAGTAGATTAAAAAAAATTGCGACTCGAGTTTTTAGGTTTCTCACAATTGTACAAAACGCAAAATTTAAATAGTACACTTAAATTATCACGTTATATGAATTGTCTCTCTGATTTTGATATGACAATTTTTTTTTGTATAACTATATTGTAATTTGTGATATGTATATAATTTACTATGGTGTCTCAACATTAAAAATGACATTGATTCATAATTTGAATACAAACATATGAAATATTTAAAAAAATGATTGTACGTTTGATGCGTATGTTAAGGTTGCCTGGATGAGATTGTTTGTGATTTTGCGTGAATTTGAAAACTAAATAATTAACAGTAAAATGCTTTCTCAATTCTAAGTAATTCTGCAAGAATCTGATGATCACATCACAGCAGCACATTCTTCACATACACAGTTTTCTCTTCTCTATTCTCTCTAATCTCTTCCTCAACACAACAATCTCTTTCTCCATTAGCTAGTCACATTCAAATTTTTTTCAGCATAAGGTTCATGGTTTGCGAAACTTCTACTATTCCCTATTCTTCCGGTGAAAGTGTAAAAGCTTACACTTAGAAATGAAAGTTGCTATGTCCTAATGATCTATTATAATTAATTATTAACGTCTCTGAATGATGTACAAAGAAAGTATAATGATTGATTGACAGCTAAACAATAGATATAATAATCTTTCCGTTACATATTTTAAAAGTCGTAGTTTTCATCTTAATCAATGGACATTCAATGTTGGACAGAGTTTCTCTGCAAAGAATTTGTCTCTGCAAAGATGGTCTTGTGCTCCTTGTGGAGGTATTTGTAAATATATTTTATGGTCCGGGGTCGCGATTGGGACTTCTCCTAACTAGAAAAATACGCTAATGAATTCTAAGCTTTCTTCCGAGGCTTATAGTCAGCGACCAGTTTTCAGATCTATAAATCTTTTAAATTTAAGTTTTTTGTTATATGCAGTTCTCTCATCTCTATAAGATTTCAAGTCAAAAGAAAGTTTAATTTTTGCTGAGGTCATACCTGCTTCGTAATAAAAGCACCCCTCGATATCCTGCAATCGATACCGGGGTACATTACGTATTTATTACGAGCAGGGTCGTGGAATCGTTGTGAAATGGTAATGCGTCTTGGAACTTCCGGGTTCGGTTGCCATGTTTGATTTTATCTCAAGCCTCAGCGACGATGTTGCAACGTGATAATGTATAGTGATTCTATTTTAACATTATCTAATTTATCTTTTTTATTAACATAATCTAACTGCCGCAATACATATTAAGTTGCCATCGTTACAGAATCGAGTTTTCAGAATCATTATCTAACAATCGATAAAAATTCTTTATTGTAATTCATTATTGCATTTAACATAAAAGAATATCTATATTCTATAGGTATAAAACAAACTACTGCTACTACTGTTTTTTTGCTCCTGTTTTTGAGTTTTGGTAACTGATCGCATTAAGATGTTATACCTCCTTTAAGTTTTTTTGTTTTATACACATTCTCATAAAACTGGCATCAGATGAGCGTGATTAAATCAATTATCTTAATACGTTTAATGAAGTCCGAATGCTTCATTGAAGGTTTGCAATTTTCTTTTATGTATGGTATGGACCGCTGTTTCACCTGTTTCTAAATGATGATAAACATGTTTGTCTAGCATGTTTGTCTAGAACCTGTAGCACCGTATATAAAGTCTTCATATATTTGTAAGAATTTAAGGTAACTATCTATTTCCTGTAACAGTTTCTTAGCGGCATCATTTTGAAACACTTCTATCAATAAGTTCTGAAAGTCTTTTGTAACGCGAAATCGTACTACTGCACCGTTAGCCACTTGAAATTATGTTGAGGCTGATGTTAATTGATTGAAATCTTTTCACTAATCGCTCCCAAAGTTGCTGAATTTTAATTAATGTATATAATTTACAATTTTCCGACAAGCGATAGATTTAGGAGGCCCCCAGAGACCCTGCGCGGGATACAGACCCCTTTCAAAGTCGACGGTAATTACTGTCGCCTAACTTTATCCAAACAAACTGTTCTAATAAACACCGCAATATTAACTAATTAACTTCCTAGCTTGCTGAAGTTGGCATTAGTCGTCAGCGGGGTATTGTTAACTGTGAGGACGTAGTTACATATATTCCCTTTATCGTTTAACTTTTACGTATTTCATAATACGTTGTAAACGTGACTTCGTACGTAGACTTTAATACCCACGTAAAAAGTAACTCAATCCACTCATCTCTATTATTTTAACTATTTCCATTTGTATCATACATCGATCATATTCATATTTACTAATGAATAAGTAGCTATTGTTATATTATGTTGAATTACGAAGTTCTCGAATTAAAGATACAAAATGACGTTGCGGTGGCTTTGGTAAAGATGTATTATTATGTCGTTATTATTTATTTTTTTGTCTCACATTACTCGAATTACGTCAATAAAATATAAGCTGCAATGATAACTCTGCGTCATAATGGAAAAGGTAATACAGTAATAATAATTTACAAATTGTACGGGTACGTAAATCTTTTTCGTGAATCACTCATTTATACAGTAATAACCGTATGAATAACTTTTAACTAATTACATAATATCTAACATTCATCTCGATTTTTGTAACGGTACGGTAAAGAATGTTTAGAATGCGCTGTTAAATGTACTCGATCTGAACAATTTAAATCTTTGTATACATATTATTATAATACAAAATACCATCAAAGTTCCCTGAATATTTGAAAGGCGTGTCAAGGGGTAATTTCGGCATATACTACTATTTCACCGTGTTGTGTTCAATGTTTGAAATTATTTATGCTATATTTCGGTGCATAGCTTTCAAATTGTGTAAGATGCAATACGTACTTATGCAATATATATTTATGTGGGGCGTCTGACTCATCCTGCATAGCAGAGGGTACGAAACCAGTCATCCAGTACTACAATCTCTTAGCAGTTTTAATGACGTCATTGGGCTAACGTGAGTCAACTCGAGGTGCATGAATGAATCAATATTTTAAGAACTCCAAATTTAAATTGTATTTGACGAATTAAAATGGTATGAAATAGGGATGTCACTTGGAGTGAAAAATCGAATAATAAAATAACCGTTTTTCTCCTTTTTAAATAAATCGATTTGTAAAAAATCAATTAACTCGAAACGAATAAATCGATTCTTTTCTGATTATTTGAAAAGTTGCCTCTTTCAATCATAATAATTAAAGAAGAATAAAGTATGATAAAAGTGGATAAGTACCTACGAATAAAAAATAACAGGTACGCTGTTTGCGACAGACGAAAACTGTAGTTTGGATACATTGGTTTCATTAAAGAATGCATATTCTTATTTTAAGAAACAAGAAAAAAGAGAGTAAAAAAAGAAGAGAACAAATAATATAATTCATCGATTAATATAAATGTCGATTATTTTTATACATCCCTAGTATGAAGACGAGTAGTGAAAATGTTATGATAAAAACGTACTTGCAGAGTGCTCGCCTATTTTGGGAGTCGTTGCAAAAATGCGGTACAAGCAATTGTACGATAACGGCCCAAGTCGTGAGGGCGGGTCGATGAACGCGGCTCATTGTGAGTCATCGGTCACCATCGCATCTTCAATTCTTAATACACTCGCAAACCATAACTGGAAGCGCAAAAAGTTTTCATAAATTTCCCTCTATCAGCACTTTAATAACCGTTAAAGTTCACGTTTAAATACGTTTCAACTGCTTCATCATCTTCCTGACCTTATCCCATTCTAAGTGGGTTCGGCACGTGTTATAAACATGCTGTCACATGATTTGGCTGCGTTTTTACGACCGGCCGCCTGCCTGACGTCAACTTACCTCTGACCTATTTTGCGCAACCTCGGCAAGTAAGAGGGTGGGCTATTCTGCCAAACCGGATACCACACGGTGGGTCAACTTACCTTAGTCGCCTTTTACGACACCTCGGTAAGAAATGAGGTTGGTCTATTCTACTCAGCCGGATACCACACGGCGGACGTTTCAACTGCTTGTACTCAGTAAATATAAGAACTCGTATTAAATATTCATTTCTGAATGCCTTAATAATAGCGTGATTGGAAAGCTTTGCATTTGCCTCGGCGGCAGATATTAAAAGATACGAACTGCATATTGATTGAATGCTTTTAGAAGCGCCAGTTTTTATTTCTAATTATGAAATTGGATTTGATCTATTTTCCATAAAGTAAACATTCAACAAAAAAGCTTTTGCTCTTATAAAGGATTTTCATAATATAAAAGTACAAAAGAGCATCCTTATTCAGGCATTTTTGTGATAAATAAAAGTGGAATAGAAATGCTATTATTGTCATATTATCAATAATCACTTACACGAATTATATGTAATTATCACTAGAAAATTATAACTTGTTATTAAATAACATACGTTCTATAAAAACACAACTATTAATTCATTGCAATTTTCCATTCAAGGTAAGGTGTATCGAGCAACCATTTAAGGTTGTGTTTTATTACTTATGTCCATGTTTACCTCTGAATTTGATGCACAATTTTTATTTATTCACGGCTAATATATAATTAAAGACGTAAAAATTCACAAAAAGCGAGCTTAATGTTTTTGTCTGTGTGTACTTTAGTTATGACTGAAGTCATAGGCAGGCTTGTAAGTGAGAGTATCACAACAAATAATGACATGGAACATGGAACTTATATACTTACCTTTGTCTAATAACTCATAAAAAAGAGAGACAGATAATAATAGTCATGTACGTAATAAGAAATGGTTGACTGGTGGAGCATGCTCTAACGGGAGTCACACTTAGATCGTTTCGTTATATGATACTCCTAAATAATATTGTTGTAATTACATATGTCTCTTCGAGATATCCTTACATGCCTGTACTAGCAGTCCATACATAATAACATTACATGTCAATAAATAATTGTATCTTCTAAATATTGCAAATGTTATGCCTACACTTCACTATCAGCGATGATCGTTGATCGTGTGATCGTCTATAAATGGCACAAATATCGTAAAGTGTCCATATGATTGTCCGTATTATCATAAGATATATACGATCATACCAATCATCCACCGATACCTTTTGGTGCGCGTTCGAAAAACCGACAATTGCCGGGTATGGAGGCGATCATATATGATGATTAGCGTTTACAGCAGAGTCTGCCCCCTACGCGATCGTGCTCGCGTTTAATCGTTAGTAATCTTCGATTATGAAGAAAAGCTATTTAGTTAAAATGGTAGTACATACATCTTAATATGATATAAATACTTATTTGATATTCCAGCAACATCAATTAAGATGAAGAGTTTATTGAAGCATACATGATTCATTTACGGCCTCTTGAACTTTGTGGAGTGAGGTTTACGATCAATAATATCCATAAATAGTTAAATCATTTCTTGTTTAATTTTAAACAAACACTCGAGCTTTTACGAGTATAGCTATACTTTTCTTGTGTATCAATTTTTTATAGTCGTCAAAAGTAACTCAACGTGTTTTGATACTGGTATCACTTCACACGCATATGTATAGGATATGACAAATTTATCATAACTTAATTAGAGGAAACGCAAAAAAACGTGTTTCAACATAATATTATGCAAAAACAATCACTTGATTTATCGGTACAATACATTATTTCAGCGAAGCGAAATGATAGTTAATGAAAGATCTTTATTTACACATACTAAACATAGATTCGGAGCCGTGTGGTATCCGGCTGAACTGAATATATCATCCTCATTTCTTACCGAGGTATCGTAAATCGCCACTAAGGTAAGTTGACGTCATACCGGTCGCAAATAAATAGCCAAAACATATAAATCATGTTTAAAACGTGTGTGCCGATCCCACTTAGAGTGGGATAAGGCCAGGAGAATACTGAGAATAAAATACCCAACATTAAGTAAATCCGAAAACTTAATTCCGCAAAAGGAACCGTTATCTTTAGTACGCTAACGCATAAAATATAAATGTTACGCAGCATTGCGCTAACATATATAATTTGAATCTAATAAAAAAATACAAGTTTAAGAAAAAATAGAAGTACCTAAAAATACGAAACGTGCCTAAGAATAAGAATGAATAAGATTTTTGCCCGAGAAAGTTGTCTTCCAGTCTTTTCTTATTACAGTAAACTTTTTGATTTCGTACCTGAGGCTGCGGTGATGCATAATGTTTGTGCTCGTCTGGTAGAAGTAAAGGGCACTTTGCTCAAGTCGGTGCGCGCGTACGACTCTTGCGGTAGCGGCGTACAAGTCGAGAGCTTGTTAAACTCAACACGTCTCGTGGAGATGTGTCTACACCAAAGTAAAATAGCTATTTCTCTGTATTTACGTTTTGAAGGATTTGTGTAACTTTAACTCGTAATGGGTCATGTCTGCGCAAGTTTACATATTCTTGATACTACATTTATCCGCTTCCATTTCGAAAAAGATAGATTAAGCATAAATATAATTGTTTTTATTGTTTGTTATAATCAATCTGACTTCTTACAATTTGAAAGTTACTTCCAAATGGCACATCAGCTACAAATAATTTAAAGAATTGAGTTTACAAAGTATGTTTGTTTTTATAATTATTTACTTTCATATTTGAATTACTTATTCATTCGTTTAAAGTCTAAAATAAAGAATCACGAGGCGATATAAAAGTAAAAGTGTATATTCATCATCATAAAGTGAAATAATTATAAATCTCATCTACAGACGAATGAAATAATATTTGCGTACCAACATCTTTACTATAAATTGTCTCACTTTGTAGGTTAGCTGGCAGAGATCTCTGTCTTTGTGATAAGTTGATCTTTGTAAACTTTTTTTATTAGCTAGTAATGTTTTTCCAACAATTTTTATGGTACATAAATAAATAAATAAATGATTTTCCTAATATAATTTTAAATTCTTGATTTTTGACATTGATTTAATATCTCTATAAGTTCTTAAACAACCGACAAATTTAAAACCTACTTGTACGTGCGATGTTTCTAAATCGTGGTTAGAATATAATTATCTATCAAATAGTTCGTACATTTGCAATCTAGGCATGTACTCTTTCAATGTTGTGCTCTTGTTACAATTATTCCATATTGTTTGAACTTATTTCAGAACTCTCGACACACCTATTGTTTAGATGAGTTTCTTCACTTAAATTTAAATTAGGTAAGGTTTGCACAACTTTAAATATTAAGAAAGCAAAATAAGAAGAATTTAAACTCATAACAAAGACGATTAATTTCGAGTGAGTTTGCCCAAAAAGCACATTATTACTTCCATGATCGGTGTTAAATTTCAGTAGAAAATCGTTCTTTTAACCACAAACTGGACTTTTTTCAGCTTCAACGAGCCGCCTAGCTTGCGTAACAAAACGTTTTCCCCATTGCGATTTACAAAAGGAATTTGTGTTAAAATGTAACTGTGAAAAACTTTCAGAAATTTTAAAAAAGAGGAATTCTCAGCCTGCAATAAAAGTTTCAAAAATGGCTAAACCTTTCTTTAAGTTTCCAATACGCAATGATGCTATTACTAAATACGAGACCAAGTAGATAAGCTATGAATATGCTAGGATGTAATGAATAGGCTAGAAAATAATGGCGGGTCTAGTAAAACGTGGTATCATAGGCCATTATGTGAGTGGCTGGCGTTATTCGAGACGTTTTAATAGTGGCATGTCAGTTCCCGAGAGAGTGCTATTGGCTCGACAGCGCGGCGGGTAACGGAAGAGCTTTGGTACTCGGTTCACAATTAGTGCGTTGTCCCGTTACCTACGCATTGTCCGCTTCAATACTCGACTAGTAATATTCCTTTGTGTACTCCAAATGAAAGGTTCTCAGGTCGTTTGTTTTCAGTTTCGCGTTTTACCATTGTTTCGCTAATAAAGTTATTTAATCCTTACGGGTTAGCGGAAACGACTATTTCGTTCAGGTTATTGATAGAATGGTTACAACATTCAACATAACTCAGTTGTGGCTGTGTTTCACAGTGCAAAGTGATTTAAAATTATAAACTATCCTCTACAATAGATTTATTATTGTTTGATTTTATAGGATTTGTATAGTAACTCACGTTGTTTACTTAATATTTTTAACCTATGTCTAATCAGCCAATACATTTCAAGACTTACTTCTCTCTTTTACATGCCATAACTTACTAGTTGTGGCATGTAAAAGCCACTATATAAGATAATTTAACATCATTTCACTTATTATACTTTCATGGTACTTTCTACTCATATATTTATTAAACAAAGTGTTATTGTAATTAGTTTAATTAAATCCCACCAATTACCGTTAACGAACGGTTCGACTACGTAAAGGGACCTACAGGAAGTGGATGACCACTAACTACAATGGCTTCCGGAATTTTTATCGTCCCATCAATTCTAAATTGTGGTGAATTTTATCATTATTATAGTGAACTACAAGTTTTGCTATAACTGCTTTATAATGATCGCATATAATGTATTCACTATTATTGCATTCAAACTATTCATATATATGTAATTTCATGATATTTGTAGATAAATTATTACTTTCAATTCCATCAGTTAAATGATAATAAAAAGAAAAACTATAAGTAACAAAAAATAGGTAAGAAAGCGAGCACTGGTCGCTACATCTCGTAAAGTCCTTGATAACAAACTATTTGGACTATTTAGCCTTGTTGGCAACAAATGTAAGATTCACGTTATGTATTTGCATTGAATTTGTATGTCTAATTAAAATCTGCTAGTCTATACTGGCATTAAAACTTGACTATAGTTTAAAATAAATCCATAAAATTAATTTAATATCAATTTTTTATGGAAATTATTTCAATTCTTTTTGCCATCAACTTGATATTTATATGTTCAAAGAGTGATTTTTTTTTTCATATTATCACTAATATCTCTCTCTCTTTTTCTCTTTTTAGGTTATTTTTCTCACTATTTATTTGTTCTCTTCTTTTGCATACTTATCTGTGTGCATTTGATGACCAGTGGGTAATTATTTAAAAGATCCTCTCTTTCAAAGAGTTGTCTGGAAGAGATCACAACAGTGTGACAACACCACCCTTTGCACATTTAACTGTATCTATTATTTATGTCTTTAGTTCTTTTCACTTTGTATTTTTATTTTTGCAATTAAGTTATTCTTCTCTTTCTGAACTAGGATTTAACTGATGAAGTGAAAGTCTTACATTTATTTATTACTATGAACTATCATGAAATGGAACGGAAGCATAAGAAAACTATACATCTAGGTGCACTCAATGCCTTTTACATGAGAGTAGGCCGATCCCGCGTAAAAGGCGGTATAATTTACGCTCACATACATTGCATTCCTTTAACCAAATAGTGCATTCGGTTTGGCTTTCACTTATTTCATCAGTTTAATAAAATACAGGTATAAGTGCGGACAGACTTGAATTATAAATGGTTAGATTATTGAGGAAATTGGATTATTTTTAGGGCGGATATTAAATTATGATCGGTGTTAGGATATGGTGCGGGTCCTTTTGTATCCAAATCTCGTGTCAACTGCGACAATTGTAGAGTCAAGGTGATAGAAATCGACATTTAAGAATACATTTACTGATAGAAACGTAGAACGTTCAATACAATAGTTCGATTGTCACCATTAGCATAACTGGCATTGTCGGCTATAGTCATTTAACATGATAATGGTTTATCACACAAGTATTCGCTTAGTTAAGCGGTTGAATGGTCGTGAACACGTGGATGCGCACGCGCCGACTATAGTTTTAGGGGGGACATTTAAGCTGCTCAATGCTGTTCGGGTGCTTCATTGGAAACCTGATACATCCACCTGTGTTAATTAAGGTGGCTAATTTAATGCAATGAAAAACAAATTTCAAACTAGAGATACTAAAGTAATAGTAGCCAATATTTTTCGATAAATTTACTTTATAGAATTAGGCGTTACTTTGCGGAGGTCAATAATACAAAAGTAATGAAAATAACATTTTTAACGATAAAAGAAAATATATATAGTGCTAAATGTAGAGTATCCGTTCTAATACCTGATATACGCAGAATTCATAAAAATTCTTGCGCTACCCAACAAACAACAATACACACACATGCAAAATCGCTTTTGCAACTTTAATCGTGGAGTCTATCTGATGATGGATCGGTTACGGGCGAATAGATTGTGGTAGTGAATGTGTGCAGTGCTTGCGATATTTCATTTTGTCACGGATTATAGCGAAATGTAATTTACGTTTATTTTGAATCAACTCAACGAAAAGAATGTGGCCCATGTTTTAACCTTGTTTTCGTTACTTTTGAAATTCATGTATCACGCTTTTTTTCTAACAGCAACCGTATTTAAATAGGAATAGTATACCAAAAAATGTCCTGGCGTGTTCATTTAATTTCCTCGCATTGACCGCGGGGAAGCAGTTGTTGGTTAAATGTGAGTAATTAATTTCACCGAGCTTCGTTATGCTTTACTGACAATTTAATAACACCTTTCTTTTATATAATAACTCCATTCTCTCTTTGATGTACCACCATCTATAATAGCTAACGACCATTTTATTTAGTAATGATTGTATTAACATAAAACATTGCATTAGCCATTGATAAAAAATTGAACATATTATCGGTCTTAATTGAATCATGACGTTCCGTGTCTTTGGAATCCTTAATTATTTTTAGTTTAAGATAGAGTCCTGCTGAATAATCGAATGAAGCAATTTTAAACACGTATGTGTGTGCATCTATAATAATTTATAAAGCTGAAGAATTTGGTTATTTGTGTGTTTGTTTGCACTAATTTTAGGAACTACTGGAACGATTAGAAAAATTATTTGAGTGTAAGATAGTCCATTTATTGAGGAAGGCTATAGACTATATAATATGACGCTAAAATATATAGGAGGGGTTCAGCAATACACAATATTGCGAAAGCGGCAAAATTTAAAATTTTCCTTGCGTGCGCTAAGTAAACGGTGAAAGTTATTAAAAAATCACGTAAGT
Source organism: Morpho helenor (assembly GCA_029227775.1). NCBI lineage: Eukaryota > Metazoa > Arthropoda > Insecta > Lepidoptera > Nymphalidae > Morpho > Morpho helenor. The sequence continues at coordinate 14,293,646 of JARGCU010000025.1, forward strand.
ATTATAAAATTGTTCCCCTCTTAAAGTTCTAAATAAAAGTCCGTGACAGCATGTGTTTAGCTTTTAAGCTTGTCCCACATATTTTTATGGATCTCCAAAATATAATTTTATTTTAGTTTGCTGCTAAGGTTTATTTATAATTCTATTGAAAATGTAAGTTGTTACTTGTTTTTTATTTGTATAAGTATACTATGGAATCTGACTTTTCCGTTCTTCTTAAAACAATAGGCTTCATGTTCCGGAGGCACAAGCTCACAAAATCTCGCCAATCGATTGTTACAGTGGCCATGAACTCGAATCACCTCTCTCTCAACGTGCTCCGTAAAATACACAGATTTCACGGAAATCTGTCAGCGCGTTAAAACAACATTGAAACGGATATGGTAATTGTAAAATAATATTAGATTGATTCTGCCTACGTAATAGATGTTATTCTTATTAAATCTAAACCTGGCCCATTGGCGCAAGTGGCAGTGACTCCGCATTCAGCTTCACGATTCACGGGATCGATTCCACTCGAGAGCAAACATGTTCTAAAATCAATTTGTTGGTTCTTCGAGTATGGGTGTATTTAAGTGAAAGTAAAGGAGGCGTAGGCCTCATCTCTCGATTTCTGGAGAGTAGGGTTGGAGTTAAGTCCTACCACGCTGCTCCAATGTGGATTGAATTTAAGTATTTATGTATATAAAATTTACTAGTTATCTGTCACCCACAACACAAATATTAAGTTACTTACTTTGGGTACAGATGACCTTGTGTGTATTTGTCCCGTATGTTATCATGAGGTCATAATTTTTTTTTTTTTAGAAAATACTGAAAAATTATTTACTTTAGATTACCAAGAATATAAATCGTACTTATATCATCATTGGACACTTGATATTTAGTTTGAAAGCGGTCCTGACTTTCATTCGTTGAGAGATGCTGTAAACTGCTTATTAGATAATTATTGGACACTCCATATTGTTTAATTAAGTTAAACAATCTGGAGTGTCCATTAATTTATATGGCGTATCAATCAAAGCTTTCAAATCAGTCATGTTAATTAGATATTATTTAAAAATTGTTCATTAAAGTATACATAATTAAATTATGTTATTAACAGCCTTCTTTTACGGTCTTAGTTTGGCTTCGTAAAATTACTAATTAAATATTAAGTTAAGTTTAAATACCGTTGTCGGGTAAATCTTGTTAACATTTCGCAACCAAGTTATGTCTATCGGAAGATAAATATTTGGTATCTTAAAGAAATGAGCAGCTGCATGTCGTTCCCCTCTATCCAATCATTGTTAGGCCAAGGGTCGGTTATGGGGAGCAATGGCCGGGCAACAAAAAAAGTACAAAAGACGTTATCCAGGTACCCACGCACGAAATCTATTGTAATCGGTCTATTTCTCCATTGATAACTTTAGAAAACATACGTTTCGGTAGTACAAATATGACTTTGTATAAGGAAAAAAAAAATATTACAGATAACTTTCAAAATTTCAACTTGGATCAATTCTAGGATTGTATTTTATATAGATCGTGGAAACCTTTCTTTATGATTGCAGCTGGTATTTATGTGTATTCCGAAGCGAAGTTTTCTTTTTAAAACCAGGTTTCGTAATAAGGTAATTTTAAGGTAATTAGGTAAGGTGTAATTTTAACAAAGAAGAAGAAAAGTGAAGTCACATGCGCAAAAGAAAAGTAACACCAAAAAATGGGCTAGTGATGCGTTTGTACAGGCTTTTAAAATACAATATATGAGATTTATGCGAAAATTATCTATGACTTATTCATTGATTACTGCATATTTAAAATTATCTAAAACCTCATATGTAAATTCGTATACAATGATGAAGATATAATAGAATATTAATATTAATTATTTTATATTTTTTTTATTTGTAACAAACTAGCCTGATCATTGTTAATTTCCGTGTTTAGTCTAACAATTCAAATGTCACATTAAAACATTGCATTTGTAGAATAATAATTGTTATAATAACCACAAATTGAATTCCTAATTACCCAGTTATTAAAACATCACACGCAGTTATCCTCACTATTATAAACATAATTCTTATCTAATACTATTGAAAACAATCTTATAAACTTGAATATTAATTAGGATTACATTAAGTATTCAATGTGAGTAAAATAAAATAAATTGAGACTAGTAAGACAAGGTAAATACTTGGTACGTGTACAGAATATATACTACGAGATGTCTGCAAAATTGATGCTTGTTTGGAGTTCCCTAGTATAGACGCTCCCCTTGCTTACTTGTCCATCGGACGAGCCACAGTGGAAGTGCATTAAGCTATTAGCAAACAGTTAGTCTCTCCCTATCCAATATCTGAATTTCTACTCTCACCCGTATAGCGACATATTTACTTAAAGTTATGCCTTTTATACGAATTTTAATTGACTTTAACTTCAATTTAAATTTTACGTAGCTTAAGTTAATTTTCCAATGCTACTTTAGCTACATCATTAGCACATTATAGTAATCTATCAATTACATGCTATCATTCTACTGTTGCCAGTATTGCCGTAGTGATGTCTATTGTTTATTTAATATTCTGTACATAGAAATCTAGTAATAGACAAAGTATTCGCTATACCTACTATAACTGATCTAAGAACTACATAAATGTAGCATCATCACTACATATTATAAAACAAAGTCGAAATTTCCGTATGTACGCATAAAACTTTAAAACTACGCAACAGATTTTGATGCGGTTTTTTTTCATAGATAGAGTGATTCCAAAGGAAGGTTTGTACGTATAATAATATTCAATACGGAGTAGAGAAATACTGTAATTTTTGAGGTTTCTGTAAATAATTACATTTTTTTCCGCTTACATTGCAAACGCAGGCTAAACCCTACGAGATTTATCAAAATGATGTACTAAGTATTTGTACACCTTGAAAAGGTCTACAGAAAAGTCCGCGATGGTATATGTCTATCTCTTATGGATAACCCACAATAGCATTTTTTGTCATTTACTTTTTACGAAAAATAATGCCTTATTTTTGAAGCATTTTTAGTACAATACAGCATTAATCCTTATCCAATTAAGTACCTTAAATAAATAGTTGATTTAATATAGATCAATATGGCCGTTTACAGCATGTAATTTAAGTGAACATTTTCGGAGATATTACAGATTTAAAATGCCGTGAAGACGCCGCGCTTCCCCTTATAACACTTCGACTTTAGCAGCTATGTCGCTCTTTCAAGAGTTTGTTTAAAGACATTCTGTAATTAATTGTAAAAATAAAATACATAGGGAAAATGTGAAAGTAAATAAGTAAAAATGTACTGTAATGTGAATTTAGATATTCCAAAGATAGCAGGAAATCTTCTTGGTATAGGGAAAGGAAATTGTTTTTCTCCAACTTTAACGCTTGCAGGCCACGGGCAGTAATGAATAAATCAAAACTACTGGATCGATTTTAATCATTTTTTTTACACTGACTGACATGGGATATATATTTTATACCCGTGCGAAGCAGGGGCAGGCCGCTAGTGTGTTATAAGCGCCACTTCCATTACATTTTAATTATGTAGGTAAGTTATAATAATTTTTAATGTAATGTATACAAGTGATTAAATTGTATATTTTTTCCTTTCTGAGTAGTAATACTCGTTTATAAGTTTAGTAATTATACTCGTATGATATTATGAGGGAGGTATATAAGAGGGATATGATTAGTTGCGATATCATATAAAAAGATAACATTGATTGCGCCAACACAAAACAAATCGACAGCTAGATGTGTGATTGAAATTATTTGGTTACCTATAATTGATGCAATCGTATAAATATTGAAAAAGATAATACTTTGTTACGACAAAGAAGATATGATTACATTCATTAAGCAACGATGGCTTTTGATAAGTAAATGTTGTTTCTTACTCGATTGGTACACACTATTGATATAATCATATGATAATCTAACGAGTTATACCTTGATTACGACAATGAATGTAAAATTATTACATTAATTAACCAACGGGGACTTAAGTCGATAAGTAAATATTTCATAAAACTTAATAGAATCAAACGACAATTGAAAGAGACAGCACTTAGTTTCAACAACGTATAATAAATTATTACATTGATTAAGCAACAATAAAATTGAAAAGTAAATGTCTAATCGAACTTAATTGGTTACGTTTAGTCATAATTTATCCAATTCGTCTATCATATGTACATATCATCATCATATTGAGTCTTAAGGCAATCTTTGTTATTAACGCTAATACCTAACGACTTTGGTTAATTATTAATGAAATATTTAATCTGAATGCTTTTTTAAGGTTAATTATTAATAATTTCAAAGAGTATTTTAAAGAGTAGGGACATGAAATTTTGTTAAAACCTTTCTTAACTTGACTTGTTAAATGTACTGTAGATGGGGCAAGTCTACATAACCTTCTTAAATGATGGTAATTTTTTGATACAAACATGCTGTTCTACTGTAAAATGTTAGAGTTCTAGTTTATTAGGTTTAATTATCCTTGGAACTCGAAAAACAAAATTATGAATCCAAAGAGTTATATTTCGTAGAATATGCCAACTTTGCCTGGGAGGTAAGTTATAAGCAAATCAGCTAATAAGGAAAATATTTTTCTTATTCATTCATTGATATGAAGTTCATAATTAAAATAGATTTGCTAGAAAAAAAATATTAAAAAGATTAATATTTTAATTGCGGAAGTTAGGAGCCGCTCAGTCTAAAAACTGATAGGCGAACGTTATATAATATATAGGTTTTTTTATGAACACACAGATCAGGGCCACACGGTCACCGGCCGAGTAATTTCTTGTCCAATAGTTCATGGCTTGTGTAAACTACTTTTTATTCCTTCGGTCGTCGACAGTGATGATGTCACTTTGAATGGCTCCCCATAAATCATCTTACTGCTCTCTCGTAATGCTATTCTACATCCGTCCAATCACTTAAAACAAGTATTAATCAATAAAGCTTACTTATATTGAATTACTTAATAGTTCTAGTAAATATTACTGCACTGCTTTTGGAATGTTTTTACGCAATTTTATAACTTATCTACAATAATATTATAATCGTAGAGATGTTTTATAAGGACTTTTTTTATGTCAGCTAGTGCGAACGGATCGATTTGTTATTTGTTTTAAAATTAGATGAAGGGTTCGATTGTGATATTCTGATTTTCTTGGCATCTTATTTCGCTATAACTACACAAACGAAGTCGCGGGCACAAGTTAGTACTTTATAAACCCCATAATACATAATCTGTAAAACTTGCGTTAATCATAATTATTTTTAATATTTTAAAAGAATAATAACTGGCGGAACAATGTATGATAATGTGGTTTTATCAATAAAAAACGATCTATTGTTGTGTTAATACAACGGACAGTAGTATTACTATGCGCGTTCCAATAATAGCGACAATATTATCTTTAAAGAGATTATAATGCTATATGTTACTATCGAGTCTTCCAATTTAACTTGTATTAAAGTATTGAGTAACTTGTTGATTTTTTAAAATTATTCGTTCAAATTTCAACGAATAAAGTATTGTATTTGTGCTATTAATGACGCACTATGATGTCTCTCAGTCTGTAGTGTTTATTCCATTAAAATGTTTACGTAGAAACTGGTGGAAAACAGCTCCCGATTACCCTCTGTTCTCGGCATCGTCGCGCGGGCGCGTATCGATCGCGCGCCGCAACTCGGCGGCCTGCATACGAATACGAGAATCGCTCAACATTCAACCCCCTTTACCAAACTACAAGCCTAGACCCGAATCCCTTCGTTAGCGCCGTGACCTTGTCGATCGTTACATCAACATGTGTCATCCCCATCTATGATTTACGGTTATTACACCCACCCAATTTGTCTATATCACAACCCCTTTGTACCCTTAAAACATCTAAACCTCAGTGGTATGGGACCCCGCGGACAGCATAGGGTAAATTACAAAAAGCTTTCCTCAATTTGTTCCGACCCAAGGGATAAAACCTCATTTCATGGAAATTGCAAAACAAAGCTAAATGCTACCACAATAATATCTACTATATAAAAATAAGTCGGGTTTTCCTTCCTGACGATATAACTCCAGAACGCACGAACCGATTTCCACGGTTTTGCATTCGTTGGAAAGGTCTCGGGCTCCGTGAGGTTTATAGCAACGAAAATCTAGGAAAAATTTCAATAGAAAAGCGGGAAAATAGGGAAAATCATTTTTTAAATACAGCGCCATATCAAAACTACTGGATCAATTTTAATCATTTTTTTTACACTGACAGACATGGGATACATATTTTATACCCGTGCGAAGCAGGGGCAGGCCGCTAGTCTACTATATAAAAATAAGTCGGGTTTTCCTTCCTGACGATATAACTCCAGAACGCACGAACCGATTTCCACGGTTTTGCATTCGTTGGAAAGGTCTCGGGCTCCGTGAGGTTTATAGCAACGAAAATCTAGGAAAAATTTCAATAGAAAAGCGGGAAAATAGGGAAAATCATTTTTTAAATACAGCGCCATATCAAAACTACTGGATCAATTTTAATCATTTTTTTTACACTGACTGACATGGGATACATATTTTATACCCGTGCGAAGCAGGGGCAGGCCGCTAGTATTTTATAAATTTAAGCTAAAACTGTGGAGTATAATTATTGTAATATTTCGGCGGTCCTTAAAGTCGTATATTATAGGCAATATTCAGATTCAAATCAGCTTTTGAATTATAATAAATGGGAAATCAAAGCCTTTTTTATTTTACCAGAAAAGCGAGCTCAATCTAAGCGATGCTTGTTATTTATTTGAGACATTTCGTTCGACATAATCATATTTTAGAGAGGGCGCTCTCTGAAAATTGCTTCAATTTTCCAGCCGACAAGGCTGCTTATTGCCTCCCAGAAATGCTTTCCGTATCTTAGAAACTTCCTAAGTAGGTCATGATATTAAATTACCGATATTAAAATAATTAGCTTTAAATACAGTTGTATACATACAATCTTAGGTTATATAATTAGTTTGTATATTATGTATGTTTCATATTTTTCCAAAGCTCATTGCTAATAACTTTTTTTTTAAGTAACGTCCATGTAGTAGTTGTTTTTTCGGAAGGAGATATCTATCAATTGAGATAAAAATGTCACTGGTTAAGGTGAACGAACTTGCGGTATTACCTAATTATTACTTTAGATACACCGTCACTAATCATTGGCGGAATTTACTAATCAAAGAAAAGGAAATAGGCAACTAGTGATGAACCGCTAGTTGCTATTTGATTGGTTTTGTGATGTACTGTAATTGCGAGTAGTTTTTCTTATTTGGTAACATCTACTTACTAAATAAACCTACACTAACAACTTGCAGCAGACTGCTTTCTATCATAGCAACAATTATACGACGTCGGCAGCTAATAGCTGACCTAGAAATAAACAAGCGAGATTGGACTGATATGTTATTTGTACTACTACGTCTGCCCACGTACGAAAATCCGACGATATAGTGAATTGAACTATTATGGCAAGTGGACTCGTTAAGTAAAATTTACTTCCTAATTCATATGACGTGAGCAATGTGGGATAGCAGATCAATACATAGACGCCAAGAGGTCGGTAACGCGACGGCTTTGGCCAACCAAGTAAAGTTACTATCCAACCTAAAACTTGGCGCTGTCTTTTTTTGGTCTCATAAATAACTCGATCTTGATTGTGGGTTTGCGTGCGTAGTAATTCCGATAGCGTAACGGCTTAAATTAAAGTAATCTCAAGTCACAAAAAAATCTAACGAGTGTCGAAACGAACAGGAAATGGAATTTACAACTTAAGAAATGATTAATTTGATTATTTGAGAGTAAATTTCGTATCACCAATAACATAAAATAACTTATAATAAAGAAATTAAAGTTGAAACTTGATTCTTGTTCAGAAATCGGTTTTTTGTTTGTTCCATCACTGATGTTGTTACGTATATCTATGCTGCTTTGTATATGTTAAAAAATATGTCATAATTCAAAAATCAGCTGTTTAACATGTAAGAAGTTCATAACCTGACTTTTACTCAATTTATTATAACTCTGCTATTAGATTGTCAACATCAATAATTTCCAGTTAATTAATAAAAAAGGTATTATTTAGCCCCATTTTCATCTTTTTGAGCCGCATTTTGAGCCCATAATGTGCTCAAAATTGTATGAAAGTGTATCAGTTTCTTTTAGTGTCCGATTTGTGGTAGTGGTACGTGATTATCGGGAATAATTTGTACGGGCACGTGAACGGAACGCAGCTGTCGCTGACAATGCGATATCCTAGTTTTTTGTTAGCAGATGTTTCGATTAAATTTGCGCATTCAGTGATTCGGTAACGCTCCAGGGAATCCGAACAGTGTAAAATAAAATTATTCTTCAAAACCGTACATTGTATTTACAATAGCGCGAAAAACCATATAAATAATTTTAATATTTCCATTTGATTTGAAATTTATATCACAGAAGTATCATTTTCATACGATTCTAAATCACAGTTCTAAATTGTTGTTTCTATTTATTTTTGTAAGTCAACTTATGCTATATGTTTGACATTACATTGAGAATAAAAATGTCCCGTACAAAATGTTATATCTTATAATTATTTTTCTATGTTTTTGTGCTCTTTCTTTTCATATCCGTGAATCCATAGATAACTCGATATAAGTATTGCAGAAAGAGAAGTTAAATTTAAGTTTCTAAAAAAACCTCTTAATGTTTATTTATCAAAATCTTAGATTTACTCAATCCTTATTGTTTATTATATTCCCCAGACATTGCTCTTTAATTTGTGATTTTAATAATATGATGAAGTTTGCTCATAATTAGTACATTTTAACGGCGGACTGGTGATTGTAATTCTGAACGTTTTGTACTGATAACCTTATCCTCGTTATCCCTATTATTTTCTTTTACTCAACTAGTTCTAATCGTCATACAGCTGTCAGTAGCAATGAATAATGAATAAGACAGCGGCATCTTCCGTGGCCAGTGAGCTCATAGTAGGGTCACTGAGAGGTACCATTGCATCAGTCTTGGCGGCTAAACTAACGTGCATGAACCGGTTTACAAGAAACGTGTTAGGAGGTCCTTGTATTTTTAAACGTTACTATAGAACTGTCATATAATTTACGATCAACAGCAATATTTCAAGTTTATTTGTATTCTAATTTTAACTGAAAATAGCACTGCCGTTAAACTGACGAATAGGTTGCAGAGATACTTATATTCACTGTTATTACAATACTGGAATATTTTTTTTATTTCCACTAAGAAAAATATGAAATAGAGATTGCGAATAAATTTCTACATTCGTTAGAATATTATATAAGAAACGAATGTAACTATTTTTGAAAGTTTTTTTTCATACTGATAATAAAATCAAGGTATTTAATACACTTCTCGCGACGACAATTAATTTCATATTTACGTTATGCGTTTTTTTTCTCTTACCTGTTGTCGGAAAAGACCGGCGTCTGTAAACGCGGGTCGAATAAAACGAAGACTGTTTTGAAAAGTCACAAAATTTGCCTCGTCAGATATTCACATTCACTACAAACGTTAAAGCACTAAATGATGAATGATAGATGATAATACCACAAGCATAATCGATGTTTAGGGTGAAATCGGATGTTAAGTTAGAGAGCGTACTTTGATAGGGCACCGTCACGCTGCAGAGCCTCCAACAGACTGGCGGCTTGGCGAGTCCGCGAGAGTGGCGAGTGGATGGCGGACGCCGGATCGGTAGCGAGACTCCGAGCGTAGATCGTGCTCGGCCCGCGACATGCGAGTTGCGACGCAACTTCCCCGCGCTTGGCTCGCCATAGTCACCGAACGGAATTCTAGCGCCGTTAATTTTAAACTTCCGACATTTTCGTTATGAAATTATGAAGTAACGGTAAAATTTTACCTCGACTATAGAGTCCGTATGTTTCCAGTTTAGTAGTCATACCGAATTAAATCTCCGGTGGATATCCGTCGCAGATAGAATTCTTATTACTTGGAATGTTTTACTTCCGTGTCGGCTATATGAACTGTAATTAATGTAACAACAGTGGAATTAAAAACAACATTCCAAATTTTTACTAAGAAAAACTGACATTGTAGAATTTTAATTGAACCTTTGCTGTATTAATAATTATTATCATTAATATAAAATATAATTTTTCACATTTCGATTTTTGTATTAAAATTATTATTATTATTATCATATATTACATATTATATTATTATATATATTACAAATTGTAACTTACTATTAGGTACCTACTAATTTTGCATATTTTCATTGAAAAAAAGTTATAACTCATGTTTGTCCTATTTAAGTTATTTATAACCTATTTGTTATATAAATGAAATTAGAATGCTAGTCTCGTAAGGAGAAGCGTAAAGGCTTCTCTTTATGAAACCCGCATTCTGTGTACGTCTAGACTTTGTAATTTGCCAATCTTATGTATATTTTATTAATATTCTTAAATAAATGGGTGTTTTGAAATATACGCCGTGTGGTATCCGGCTTAATAGAATAGTACCACCCTCATTTCTTACCGAGGTGTCGTCAAAGGCGACTAAGGTAAGTCGACCCGCCGTGTGGTATCCGGCTGAGTACAATAGACCAACCTCATTTCTTACCGAGGTGTCGTAAAAGGCAACTAAGGTAAGTTGACCCACCGTGTGGTATCCGGTTTAGTTGAATAGACCATCTTCTTTCTTACCGAGGTGTTGTAAAATACGACTGAGGTAAGTTGACGTCAGGCAGGCGGCTGGCCGTAAAAACGCAACGAAATCATGTAACAGCATTTTTATAAAATGTGCCGACCCCACTTAGAGTGGGATAAAGGCAGGAAGATGATGGGTGTTTTGAAATATCAATAATGGTAAAGAATGCTATAGACGAATCTAAAAACTTGTTACTCGACCTATACCTCGACTCGACTCGTATCTGGTATACCGTATACATTTACTTTAACATTCGCAGTATCTAAGTACCTGGCAAGGATTTCCGGTAAGTGGATTGTGTTACGCAGCGATTCCAAGAGAAAAACAAGGTGGTGGTTAGAAATTCGGGGTAGGTGAATTAATTACGGTTAATAGTAATCTGACACCCAGTTGACTGCCCCGCCTTCCGCCACCAAATTAACATGTGCCGCGATATTATGTCGCACTTTTAAAATATTCATTAACCTTTAAAATTAATTTGTTGCGTACCTTTCAAATGATCTGTGGGAAAATTTATATTACATGTCCAAGTAAAGAATTTGGTATTCAAACTTCTTGATTACAAGATTTTAATTATTTTACAAAACTTTTCTTAAAGTCAATTTTTTAGATTTTAATCATAAATTAGTCATGTTTTCACATATAATAAAATCTTTATAGATTGAGTAAATATCTCAGTTTTCTTAAACTAAAATAAAAAGAGGAAATAATTTTGAACTTTACTAATAAAATTAAATATTATTATTGCAAATTACATCAAAAATGTACAAAAATTGTGTATAACAATTAAGACATTCACGTATGCATAAATCGGGTTTGATATTGAGATGTATTAAGAATATAATTTAAACTTAATATTTTTAAATTTTACAATCACCTATAAAAAGAAAAGGATTCAAACAATAAAATACAATAGTTATTTAGACAATAGAATGGATTAGACAACAATATAAATTACAAATAGAAAAATCTAACTATTATTAAATTGTTAAATAAACTATTATTGTGGCTACTTAACCCTAGATGGCAATGCAAAGTTATAAAACTGATTATATTACGAAACATTTTGATACATAGAAAGTTTTAAAAGTGTTTTTTTACTGTAAATTAATAATTTATTTATTGTTAATATAAAACCAAATAAGGTTTTTGAAAAATGCTAAATTTTGTTTAAGGTTTAAATTAAGTTAAAAATTGGCTCGCCCTCTATCATCAATTAAATAAAATTTGCAGATGCTTATAGATGGCGTTGTAAGTTCTTAACACCGATTGAAATAATAACCTCAATGTCCTCAATCGAAAGGAATAAACGCCAGCTAAACGGTCGCCATTACATATCAGTTTAGCAATTTTGTAATCTTTAAAGAAATTGCATGTGTCAAATAAACGCGCGTGATTTGTTTTGAGTTCTGGATCGAGAAACATTAAGAATGAACTGAGAAATAATTGATTATCAAACATTTGTGGCATAATAAATTAAGGTAAGAGTTATTGTCGTTACACAATTAACCTGTCATCGATTTTTATTTTGGATTTGGTAATTTGAAATTTTGTCATAATATATTTCATTTCAAAACTTTTTTATGAACCAATGTGAGAACAATTTTAATTTATACAATACTATTATTGTTTTATAAATTAGTTTACATAATGAATACAATTAAAATAACATTACATATAAGGAATATTTTTCTTTTTTTTTAAGAAATGTAAAATCTTTGGGCTTTTGGCCCACTTTGTTGCTATAATTATTTTTTGTAATTTAGAATAGCATCAACAAAAGCAAACTTTTGGCAGTACTTAAAATAACATAATATCAATTAATGTAAATCAAAACATTGAGATTTTTTTAACATTTATGAAATTTTATATACATCTTTTATTGCACTTAGTCTGTACTTAGCTCCTATAAAAAAGGTGTGTATAGAAGAAACCTGTCTCAAAATACATGCACACCTAAATTACAAAATAAAAGCAATTCAAACCAGTGTTAGTGATTGTTTTATTATTGTTTTATAAGTATTAACGTTTATGATGGTCTCATTTTTGCTGTTGCTTGTTAACATTTAGTTTTGACTTTCTGCTATCTTTTATATACCTATATACTATATTTTTTATGTAGGTCTAGGCACCTGCCTAAAAGTTATTACCTAAATTCTGAATGTCATATGTATATATTTTACTAAATAAGAAGTTTTTTTGATGTGCTTAAAAATTATGTATTTTATAGATGGCTCCCCCTAGAAAGATAGTTAAAAGGCAATTAGAAATCATGGTGGAGTTTTTGGAACAAAATATTGATATGACCAGGGGCCTACCTGTGAGCTCTCCTATACTACACCAGGCCATGAAAGAAAAGTGGATAAGACTTGCAAGAAAACTGAATGCTGTTGAAGGTGGAGATAAGAAGAATGTCCAAGGATGGAAAAGAGTAATTTTTTTTTGTTTAAAATTAAATCTTTTCTCTTTGGTAGTAAGGCTTTGGCTTATTATGTTTAATTTGGCCGCTATATTTACAAATTTTGTTTTACATACTAGATATACCGCCTGCTTCTTAATCATCTTTCTACTGTCCTTATCATACCCTAAATGGGATCAGCACAACATGTTTGGTTCCATTCTCTCCTATCATTCATCAACTCTGCCTCTACTCCTTTTAAATGCATGTTATACTTCAAACAATCCAATTATTTCTTTTAGGCCTCCCCTGAGTCACATATCCATGGTTATCCCTCCTATTTATATGTCCATTCTATCCTTATCTTGCACTTCTCGACTTTTATATAAAGGGCACAACTTTCAAACTTCCCCTTATATCTGTATCTTAATATAGAACATTAATTAAATACGATTTGTTCTGTTTCCATATAATACATTGTGTTACTAGATTTTTATAGACAATGTTTTTTTAATAGTGAAATTATTTTTTCTTTTTTTGTCAGTATGATATTTATGAAATTTATCATGTTTCCTTTAAGTATTTTGTTCACAGTATTGGGTTACATGGAGACATAGATGTAGTAAAAAATCAGAACACACACAAAAACTTCGATCAATTTCATCTCCAGATTTACATCGATTCTTGCCTCTGTCCGAGCTAGAAGTGAGAGTTTTGCAGTTGTATGAAAAAAGAAAAGGAGGCACGTCAACACCTTCAACGAAGATAGAATTTTTTAAAGAAGATTCTGAGTCTGAACCAGAAGCAGAACCCACACAAGAAGCAGAGCCTCAGTATACGGAAGTTGATATAAAACAAACAATAAAACCTAGAAGACTAACAACAGGTAAAACTAATAAATATTCATATAAAATGAGTCATCTTAACACATGAATAATACGTGAGAAAAATTTAATAATTTTGTTGTGGTTAATAATTATTAAACACTAATGGCTGTAGAATAGGTTGTCTTTGAAGTTTAGCCAAATCAGACTGTGCCATCACAACTAATCCCTTTTTTTGGTATACTTCTTTGTTATGAATTATTATAACTTTAGCAGTGTGGTATCCGGCTAAGTAGAATAGACCACCCTCAGTTCTTACCGAGGTAGCGTAAAATACGACAGAGGTAAGTTGACGTCAGGCAGGCGGCCGGTCGTAAAAACGCAGCCAAATCATGTGACGTCATGTTTATAACATTTTGTGTCGACCCCACTTAGAGTGGGATAAAGGCAGGAAGATGATGACTGGTATATGGATGCAAGTGACATGATCATCATCTCATTATCTAGTTTTTATAATAATTATATCTTATTGATTTCATTCTATTCAACTTGTTATTTTTAATTTGATTTTTCAGATGTATATTCTAGATCAACGACACCACCACCACCTCAATGGGCTTTAGATTTGGAAGATCGTAGAATAGCTGCAGAGGAGCGGATGGCTGATGCTTTAGAATCTATCGCAAGTACAATGAGGTTACAAGATGAAAGGCGGGCAATGTTGGAGGAGCGAATAGCTGATTCACTAACAGCAATTGCCGGCACATTACAGAATATAAGTTGTAGTCCAGTACAGAAAAATTCTTTACACCGTTTACAGACTCAAACTGATCAAGAGAATTCTATGAAGGATGTGATATTTTTATAATTAGTTTCCAATAAAAATCTATGCCCAACATTTTAACTTTAAAACCAACATTGCGTAATAAATTAAATAAGTATTGTGAAATGAAATATAAATGGATTAAATCCTTTATAATAAAGTACAAGTATGTTGTAAATAAATGTACATATTTGTTAATAGTTAGTAACAAAACAGAGCCTATTTAGTAATATTTTTATTGAAATATACTCTTATAAAGCTACTGCCAACAGTACTTTACAAACATTTTGTATGCTACAATTTCTGTTTTTTGTATGTTTCCTGCTTTGTTCTCTGTGGTGTACAATAAAGTGTATAAATAAAAAAATAACAGTAACTTTTTGATTTAGCATCAGCAAACTCAAGGAGGATTTGTAAATTTTTTATTATATGTTCTACTTTCATTATAGAAACTTCATTTCCCAGTAAACAAAAGGAAAAATTAAATCTATACTTATAATAAATCTGTAGAGAGGTCAATTCTGTAACTGGAATATATTTCCAAAATAACTATCAGGGGCTGATTAGGGATCGATACTGATGCCAAAAATGCAATCAGTAAAATTTTTGTCTGTCTGTCTGTCTGTATAACCGTTATAGAAACAAAAACTACTCGACGAATTTTAACGAAACTCGGTACAATTTTTTTTCATACTCCTGAGCTGGTTATAATATACTTTTCATCACGCTACAATCAATAGGAGCAGAGCAGTGAAGGGAAATGTCGGGAAAACGGGAGAAGTTACTCCATTTTTTAAGCTTCCGTCGCGTGTGGAACCTTGATGGTTAAAGCTACACAGAAATCATGTATGACGGAAATGTTCTCCTTAAAATTATATAAAAAATATCCCACCACAGCATATGTCTATCTTTTATGGTTGACTCACAATAACACGTGTAACTCCCGATAGCTTAGCAGTTCGAAGCTTTCTGGTTATATTTGTCTACTCCTACGTTTATATCGCTCTCAGTCATCCCTAAATAAAAAAGTGAATAGTATTAACCATTGTATAAAAAAAGAATCATTGAAATCGGTATAGAAACACCAAAGTTATACATGAAATACGCTAATAATAAGCCATCGCGCGTGAATACTGAATCATGACAAGGGATTATCACTACATAGTATAAAACAAAGTCACATTCTTTGTTTGTCCCTATATCCCTATGACTGCTTAAATCTTTAAAACTACGCAACAGATTTTGATGCGGTTTTTTTAATAGATAGAGTGATTCAAGAGGAATGTATAATAACATTCAATATGGAGTAGAGAAATACTGTAATTTTTGAGGTTTCTAATGTGATGTCGTAAATAATTACTTTTTTTCCGCTTACATTGCAAACGCAGGCTAAACCCTAGAAGATTTATCAAAATGATGTACTAAGTATTTGTACACATTTAAAAGGTCTACAGAAAAGTCCGCGATGGTATATGTCTATCTCTTATGGATAACCCACAATAGCATTTTTTGTCATTTACTTTTTACGAAAAATAATGCCTTTTTCGAAGCAATTTTTATACAATATAGCATTAAGCCTTATCTAATTAAGTACCTTAAATACATTGTTGATTTAATATAGATCAATATGGCCGTTTACAGCATGTAATTTAAATGAACATTTTCGAAGATATCACAGATTTAAAATCCCGCGAGGAGGCCGCGCTTCGCTCTATAGCACTTCGAATTTAGCAGCGATCGGACGCGCAACTAAATATCGCTCTTTTAAGAGTAACCTCTAAAGAAAACATGTTTGTATTGTCTAATGATAACAAAGCTATGAATGTTGTATATAAAGACATTCTGTAATTAATTTTAAACATAAAATATATAGGGAAAAATGTAAAATGTAAATATGTAGTATATGAATGTAGATATTAGATATAGCAGGACATCGTCTTGGTATAGGGAGAGGGGAATTGTTTTTCTTCAAATTTAACGCGTGCGGGCCACAGGCAGTAATGAATAAATTAAAACTACTGGATCGATTTAAATCATTTTTTTCACTGAGTGACATAGGCTATATATTTTATACCCGTGCGAAGCAGGGTAGGCCGCTAGTTTCAAATAAAACAAGAACTTTTAAAATTAATTTTTGGCCTACAAAATCTATTGATAAGTGTTTTATCTCGTAGATTTCTCAATTGGCAACCATACTTAAGATTTTAAACTTAAATCATATTAAGATTAGGTATGTGGGTATCCGAATTAATCTTGTAATTAATTCACACTTATTTAAGTTAATTATAAAATAATTAAGATTTGTATATAATGTAAAATATTTTTAATAAATCTTAAGTACAATATAAAATGTTTTTTTCTTTTCATTGGCTGTGCAATGGAGTTCATTGCTTAATTTCCCTATATCGATTGAGTTTCTTGTTTACAGAAATACTGTAATAACAATTTTATAATTGAAAGAAAGGTTGAAGAATTTGTTGAGACTGTATTTTCTTATTAACATTACATACGTTTTCGTCTTCATAATCCCTCCTCAAAGAGAAAGTAGCTAGTGTGTAGAAAATACTCATTGCTACTTTTACTTAACAAAATTAAAGAAATTATATTACATTACATTATGGTTATTGATGATAGCGTCTGGCTATATGGATGACCTAAGAATCTAATATGAGTGGTACATTTAAATACAGTTTATTAAATAATATCAAGTTTTTGGAAACAGATACAAGGAGCGGACTGAATACTTTATGAGAAACCGTGAAATAAACCGCTTTGTAGAATACATCGCGTTTCTAGCGCTCCCAAGTAATCTTCAAATTGGTCCAATATAATAACATGGTTAACTAGGCATATGGTCAAACATTTCTCAAAATATATAACGATACGAAATATATAAGTATATATACTCGATATATTCTACGAGTATAATATCATCACACATCCTCTAGTCATAAATCAATCCAAATTCATATTTAAAGCTCTTTTGATTGATAACTTTCATCCCATCTCATTACATGTCCATACTAACTTAATGACGTAATTATTTTCTATAGTAATATTATTAAACAGAAATGATTAAACTTTATTTTCAGGTATGGAAGCTTTAGAAACTAGCATCAATTACTGGGAAGACGCTCTGGCCGCTTTCTCCGTCGGCGCTCGTGGCGGCGTGACAGGCACGCTTGCGCTTACGTCGCCAGAAGAAGCGG
Source organism: Morpho helenor (assembly GCA_029227775.1). Lineage (NCBI taxonomy): Eukaryota > Metazoa > Arthropoda > Insecta > Lepidoptera > Nymphalidae > Morpho > Morpho helenor. The sequence goes on from JARGCU010000025.1 coordinate 14,311,647, forward strand.
AATTTTGTCGCGAGATACAAGACTTGCTGCAGAATGCTTACTTGCTACAGGTAAAACGTTAAAATATGCATTTTTTTTCTATTTAAGTAAAAGTAGATAAAATAAAAGACGTCGATGAAACCCCAATTACTTCTTCACGATCTATTTGAGTTACCGTAGAAGGGTATTTTTTTTAATTTTTAACATTTCAATAATTACGTTTAAACACATTACATCTATTCCATGTTTTGCTTTTTGTCATACGCTTTTTGGTGAAGGATAACATCATGCGGAAACCTGGATATTTTGGGAGAAATCCAATATAATAAATTCTGTGTGATATACCAAATCGCATTTGAGTAGCAGGGGTTGGTTTAAGTCCAATCCTTCTTTCCAAAAATTTATTACGTTATTAATTTACGTATATTTAAAACAGCAACACGTTCAAATTGTTTATTCAACTGATAAACAAGTGCTTTGGAATCGTCAACTGTAATGCTGCTTCGAAAAATTGGTACTACCAAGAAGAGCTAGCAACAAAACATGGCGGTTGCTCATTTCAAAAACCTAATTCTGGTAATTAGTTACACTTCGTCACACCATCTTGAGCTAGGTGGAAGAGTAGCAAAATCCGCGCTTAATTTCCCATTTATATAATCCTCAATATAGTATGCTAGTATAAGTAAGTATCTTATGTCGGTAGTTATTTGATATAGCTGTATCTAAAAGGAAATCTAAATTGTACATTTCAGGAACGATGCGAGCTTCTCTTCCTCGACCAGCGGTCGGTGCTGTTCAGATCTGAGAGTGGAGGTGGAGCGGCTGAAGGAGAGTCAGGGCGGCGTACTCGACTATTGTCTTCGCATACCGTGTCGGAACACACAAGGAAAGAACTGCACTCCAGCGCTGAATCGTTCGCTTCGGCCGAAGATCAGGTTGGTTACATAAGTCTAGATCAAAGGTTCCAAATAAACTATTTGAATTTGAATTTCCTAGACTTTTTGTCTCATAAACCACATTCAAAATTTAGCTGATTACTGCACCCTGCAGCTACAGCTCTACCATATTAGTGAAACTCGTTAAAACTCAAATAATTGTCCCAATTTTTTGTCCACCAAAATTTTTTGGTGGCCCACAATGGACTGGGGGTCCACATGAACCACTTTGGAATCTCTACATGTCTACTACATGTCATGTACCTTAGTATATGTATCGATGGAACCCAACTAAAGATGAGAGGATAAAGTTGGTATGGAGGAGGGATAAAAATTGTATGAGCAAACGAGTACTAAATATGAATGTGGATAAATGACTAGAGGGAGACCGAAAAAGATGGATAGATTTTGTGACATGCATATAAAAGGAGTAGTGCCAGAGTTGACGAATGATAGAAGAGAATGAAAAATGAAAAAATATTGTGCCAACCCAACATTATAGGATAAGGATAGGAGAATGATGACTGTTTTAGAAATATTTTCTATCCTATAGATTCTGTTTATAGCATCGAAATGTTATTTATTAAAGGTGGCAGATCTTAGAGAATTTGACGATTTGGCGGACTCGTTAGCGGAACTAGAAAATTTAGAATTATATCAAACGGCAGTCAAGCAGCTAGAGATCGGGATTCCTCACCGGTGAGTCCTAATAAAATTTGAATTTGAAATTACAGATATGACATTAACGCTGGAAATAGATATGTAAATTATTGTCACCGAAGTGCGAGGCCGCGTTCATTACAATAGATACGAAACGATAATATCTCTCCTCTTTCCGGTCTATTTTAAGATGTAAGTACGTAAATATATTATAGTGGAAACAGTAGCGTCTTCATTTTAGTATGGAAGCTTTACATGGACGTTAAATGTTAAATGCGTGACAAAATTTAATCCCAAGTAATTATTTCTTCAAGTAAAACTATCTATCCTATTTCCTCAAGAGCTCGGGCATATCTTACAAGCAAATAAATACGTATGCAACAAAACATAAAATTGTTTATGATATAACTCACGGTTAGAGAAAATATGTGTAATGCTAAAAGTAGCGTACTATCCGTGTTCATAACTTATGAACGATTCGTATAAACGCATGCACTACAAAATCACTATGCTACACAACTAGCACTGCACTCATTCACTATTACAATCTCAACAATCGTTTCGCCCCGTGATCGAAGTGTTATCACGAAAAACACTTTCATGACGATGTTTTTAGACGCTAGTAGCACTGCAATATGGCAATCACCGTCTGCGCTCTTACCGTCTAGTAAGTCTGTAAAAGCCATTAGGGATTACATTATTAGACAAAACAGTCTGGTGATAGCCTCAAAGACATCATCATCTTCGTCCCACTCTAAGTGGGGTCGGTACAACATGTTATAAAGATATTGTAACATTATTTGGCTGCGTATTTTACGACCGGCCGCCTGGCTGACATCAAATTAGAAACAACAAATTACAAATTAGTCGTATTTCGGTAAGAAAGAGGGTGGCATTTTCTACTTAATCAGATACCACACGGTGGGTCAACTTACCTTAGTCGCCTTCTACGACACCTCGGTAAGAAATGAGGTTCGTACTATTCTATTCAGCCGGATACCACACGGCGTATAGTCTCAAAGGCAAAATCGTAAAATTATATAAATTAAATATATATAATATTCGCAGAACTCTCCGCACAGAAGTTGTGCAGTGCGGTTCGGACACAGAGTTTCTGTGCAAGCTACACTGTCTGCGCCTGGGCTTCCAGCACGTGCTCAAAGACGCAAGTTTGCGCGCCTGGTTCGTAGACGCGGGCCGGCAAGTACTGACGGACCTGTTACTGTTTGCCGACAAAGTGAGTACAATTAAATATTATGCCTTAAAATGAATTGTAGACTCTGACAATATAATAATATATATATCCTAAATAGGTATGTTGATATTCGTTTTACGATGAAAAAAATACCATGAAAGAATATTAATAAATATAAGTTTTAAAAACAGTAATCTTTGTCGTAACTTTCTGTTTAAAGAAATATCTAGAAATAATGCAATATATCATAAATAGGTTTGATGATATTGACTATTCGTTTTAAGATGAAAAAAATACTATGATAGAATATTAATAAATGTAAAAAGAAAAGTTTGAAAATATTGTTATTATATAAACTTAATCAATTTAATTAATTATATATTTATGAAGAAATTAGTAATTTATTGAATTAGGCGTTATTTTATGGAGGTCCAAAATACAATAAGTCATGAAAATATTATTTTTGCTATAATCCGCGATAAAAGAAAATAGTAGAGTTTACTATCGGTTCTCATACATGCAGAATTCATAAAAAACTCATGCATAGCCCGCGACCTACAACTACATTACACATGGGTTTTAGTGAAGATAGATCTTATAAATAAATCAAAATATTTTTGAAACTGAAAGAATTTCCAAGAGAAAACTGTATTTGGCAAAATAGACATTTTGAGAAATAATCTTTTATATTAAAAAGACTGCTAAAATAAAAATAGAAACAGAAGCTTAAATTTGCTGTTTTTTGTAAAGTTGTGTTAGCTCAATAGGGAACGGGCGGGCTATAAAAGTTGAAATGCCCGGGATTAAATCGGAATTAGTCCTTTCTTTCTTTTTTTTTTATATTTTTTAATAAATTTCTGGGCAAGGCTCGGTCACCCAGGTACTTTATAAACTAATTATTTTAGGAACCCAAAGAATTTCTGGTCGCCTATGAAGAGATGGTATCCTGGACGAACGATCTGAGCAATTGGCCCGATATCGAAAACGAATTAAAAAGTAAAGGTGTTAAGGTGAGTGATTTTTATTCTATCAATATATCTATAAGTACCTATATGAAACTTTCATTTATATTAAATCTATGCATGTATTCAGGTATGCAAACGAATAGTCACTTCTAAGTTGAGTGTCATATATTTTATTGTGATTATAACAAAATAATTTTATTATTACTTTTTTATTATCGAGATCTACTAATTCTATAAATTATGAAATGTAGTTATATGTATCTAAAAACTAATTATATGAATTATTTTAACCGACTACTTTTTTGTTGTCTTCTTGGTAGGACAGTTTTAGAAGTAAATTTGAGTTAGAACATCTGAATGTCGTCATCATCCTTCTGGCCTTATCCCACTCTAACTGGGGTCGGAACAACATATTATAAAAATGTTGTCACATGATTTGGCTATACGTATTTTACGACCGGTCTGCTTGACGTCAACTTATCTTAGTCGCCTTTTACGCGACACCTCGGTAAGAAATGAGGATGATATATTCTACTCAGCCGGATACCACACGTCGGGTCGACTTACCTTAATCGCCTTTCAGGACATCTCGGTAAGAAATGAGGATGATATATTCTACTCAGCCGGATACCACACGTCGGGTCGACTTCCCTTAGTCGCCTTTCACGATACTTCGGTAAAAATGAGGATGATATATTCTACTCAGCCGGATACAACACGGCGGGTCGACTTACCTTAGTCGCCTTTTACGAAACCTTGGTAAAAAATTTGGGTGGTCTATTTCAGGGCTTCTTAAACTTTTTTATATAGCGACCCCCTTCAAACTTTGGAAATTTTAAACGATCCCCTCCTCCATATAAATATTTTTCAAAAAATAGTTATAATAAAACTACAATAGTATTTTGTATGATTTATATTTGTACGTAGTGTGTATACTAATATAAAAATTTTAATTACTAATTTTGTAGTTGTATCAATAATGATTGAAAAGTATCAGATCTTTGCGACGCCCCTTTCAGTAGTCTCGCGACCCCCAGTTTAAGACGCCCTGGTCTATTCTACTAAACCGGGTACCGTACTGTGGGTCAACTTAGCCAATTACTTAGCCAGTGTTATCCACACGGTAAAACATCTGAATGCCATGTCAAGTAATTTTTGATTTTCAGTAATTTAATACAGGAATGGATTATTCAGGTGGTGTCATTCTACGACGTGGTACTTGATTATATATTGTTGGACGCGTTCGAGGACCTCGCCGCGCCGCCCGCTTCCGTGCTCGCGGTCGTCCGCAACCGGTGGCTCTCTGACGGCTTCAAGGAGAGCGTGAGTATATATCTATACTGTAGTGTCTATAAACTAATGTTGTATGATATAGCGTAGGCTCAAACACGCACTAACAAATAACATGTCACTTCACGACCACTCTCACCAAGGGATCTTGTGTTACTGTCGTGGTGCATCTTGAGACCGTGTATGTACCTTTGTACTAGTGTGAGTTAGTGTGATGTTCATGTATTACATATATGTGTCTTGTATATAAATGTACAAAGTACGTTACACACGTCTCAACACGCATACACTACACCACTACTATACTATAAAACATCATCCTCCTGCCCTTATCCCATTCTAAGTGGGGTCGGCATAATATATTTTAAACACGCTGTCACATGATTTAGCTACGTTTTTACGACCGGCCGCCTGCCTGACGTCAACTTACCCCAGTTTTTTTTTTTTTTTTTTGAGCGTCCGATAAACCCCGTTCGGATCGCTCGGAGGTCCCCGTTAGGGCGGCATGCGACGGACTTCGGCGAGTCGCCTGCGCCCCGCTCGCCTGCGGCGGATTGGATCCAAGGACTCGACTTCCCGGATCCGCCCCGCCGCCTCCTTCCGCGAGATAACGTCCTCGCAGAAGGAGGCCATCGCTGCCCACGATCGCTCCCTGTCCACCATGGCGCGAACCACAGTGGGCAGGGAGAGATCGTGCCCCACCTGTGCCACGAGTTCCGCCCGCTGAACCGCCCAAGCTGGACAGTCTGCGAGCGTGTGCAGCGCCGTGTCAAAGTCGGCGCCGCACTCGTGGCACTCACCAGTCGCCTCGCGCTGGGCCACCTTCCACAGATACCACCCGAAACAACCATGTCCGGAAAGCACCTGTGTCAGGCGGAAGGTGAGGACCCCATGCCTCCTGGCGACCCAGCCCTGGAGAATGGGCTGGATGGCCGAAATCGTCCAGGCTCCTGCACTGGGCGATTCAAGCCGCCGCCTCCATTGGCGGAGGAGCTCTTCCTGAGCTGCCCTCCGCCAATCCACCTCTACCGCCGCTGAGTCTCCCCCCGGTGAACGGGCTTCGACTCTATGGCGGTAGGCCTGAGCTAGCACCTCGGCCTCTAGGTCCCACGGAGGGGACCCGGCCAAGGCGTAGGCCGCCTCGCCGGAGATGGTCCGGTAGCCCCGCACAAGTCTGACCGCCATGATCCTCTGCGCCCTGCGCAGCAAGGGCAAGGATCTCGCGGTCAGCCGCCCCGCCCATACGGGAGCGCCGTACAGGGCCATCGACCGAACCACCCCGGCGTATAGGCGCCGGCAGCCTGCATTAGGCCCTCCCAAATTCGGGAGGAGCCTGCTCAGGGCTCCGGCGGTCGCCGTTAACTTAGGGGCGAGCCGCCGGAAGTGGGCCTCGAACGTCCATCGGCTGTCGAGGAGCAATCCCAGGTACTGTAGTGTACCCGAGATTTCGATGGACGTCCCGCCCACCACCAACCGGGAACCCACTGGGGGCGCCATCCGAGGCCTGTGGAAGCAAATGGCCTCGGATTTCTCCAAGGCCACCCTCAGTCCCAGCCGGCGAATCCGGGCCACAACGTGAGCCGTGGCCGCGGTCGCCAGCACTCGGGCTTCCCGGTGGGTGCTCGCGCGGGCAGTCACGAGGGTGTCGTCTGCATAACAGAACAGACGCACCCCCGGAAGCATTTGCCCGCGCAGCACCCAGTCGTAGCCGATGTTCCACAGGAGGGGGCCAAGAACCGACCCCTGTGGAACACCGCACGACATCCTCCGCTCCTTCCACCCATCCCCAGCCGTCGGGTACCTGACAGCGCGATCAGCCAGATAGTTACTGACCACACGCTGCAGGTACATGGGGATGCGGTGGAAGCGTAGGGCCTCCTTGATCACTCCCCAGGGCAAGGTGTTGAATGCGTTAGCGATGTCCAACGACACCGCCAACACCACCTCACGCCGGGTTGTCGCCTCCTCCGCCAGAAGTCTCACACCCTCGATACAGTCGAGGGTGGACCTACCCTGGCGGAATCCGCACTGGAGGCAACTGAGGTCGGGCCCTACCTCCCGGAGGTGCTGGACTATGCGGGAAGCTATTATGCGTTCGAGCAGCTTCCCCGCTTCGTCCAGCAAGACGATGGGCCGATACGCGGAGGGTGTATCGGCCGGTCTACCCTCCTTCCTGAGCAGGACTAGTCTCCCCGTTTTCCACCTACGGGGAAAGAGGCCCTGCTCGAGGCAGGCACTGAACGTTGCCCTGAGTCCAGACTCCAACGGACCCAGGGCAAGAGACCAGGCGCGCCCAGGGATACCGTCGGGGCCGGGGGCAGTGTTTTTCGCCTTCATGCGACTCACCGCCCCGGCTAACTCCCACTCCGACACCCCCGGCGCACCCGACCCAGTGCCATCCTCCTCCTCGAGAGGCGCCATACGAGGCGGCTCCACCTCGGCTCCTTGCGGGAACAGGGCTTCCACAACTGATTCAACGAAATCCGGCCGAAGGCTCTCGGTAAGGGGGGGAGCGCGGGCACGAAGTTTCTTCCGTGCCGCTATGTACGGCCTCCCCCACGGATTCCGACTGAGCTCTTCGGCCATCTCCTTGTGGGCCCTGTCCTTGGCCTCGGCGATCGCCATCCGCAAGGAGGTGCGGACAGCCCGATAAGCCTCGTAACGGCGCCTCTCCTCCTCGACGTCGCGTCGTCTACGACGCCTGTACCGAGTGTACTGGCGGCGCACGGACACGCACTGTTCGCGCAGCCGCGCCAGCTCCTCCGACCACCAGTACACCCCGCGTGCCAGCCCTGTGCCACGCACCCTCGGCATGCTGGCGTCGCAGACAAGCGACATCCGCCGTTGGATGTCCTCGACCTCCGCGGCGACCCCCCCACTCACGGGCCCAGCAGCCCACGCCTGGACGGTTGCGGCCTCGACGAGGAACTCGGGATCCATTTTTCTGACGGACCACCGAGGGCCGTCTCTTCTCGACTGGGGGGAAGTGGGAGCATGGCGTGCGGACACCTCGAACCATATATATCGATGGTCCGAGAGTGTTTCCACACCCACCATTACTTCCCAATTCCTGACACATGGTGACATGGCGGCATCGACAAAGGTAACGTCGACTTTGGAGCCGCCATTCCAACGCACGCATGTGTCAGCTGTCCCCCGGTTCATGACAACCATCCCAGTCGAGGCCAACCAACCCTCCAGGAACCTCCCCCTGACGTCCGTGACCGGAGAACCCCACGCGGCGGATTTCGCGTTGAGGTCCCCGGCCAGGACCACCTTGCCGGGGCGTAACCTATTCACCAAGTCTCCGACTTCAGCCATGAAGAGCTCGAAGTCGGAGAACGGTCTGTTCGGTGAAAAGTACGCCCCGATGACGGATACGTCCCCAATCTTGGCGGAGACGTACCCGCGTCCCCTCACTACGCGCTCCAGAGCTGGGGAACCAACCGCACCCCTGGACGCGATAACCACATCCCCCATACGGTCTCCAACCCACTCCTCGCCCGACGGAACGAAAAGGGGTTCGGAGACTACAGCCACGTGCACTATGCGCTCCGCCAGGGTCTGGAATATGAGGTCCTGTGCCCTGGTAGAGCGCATAATATCGGTAAGAAAGGATGCTCTATTCTACTCAACTGGATACCGCACTGTGGGTCAACTTACCTTAGTCGCCTTTTACGACACCTCGGTAAGAAATGAGTGTGGTCCATTTTATTCAGCCAGATACCACACGGCTGATCTATATTTATTATAAAACAAAGTCCTCAAAAGCTGTCTGTCTGTATGTGATCGATCTCAAAATCTACTGAACGGATTATTGAATGTTAATATTAGATTACGCCTTATGTATATTGTGTTGACGAACTCGCAGGATTGTAAGAAAACTCGCCTGCTCGGAGTTTTACTCGCGTGCCTCGCGTAAACCAGCAGAAATACACTAAAATCATGTACTAGAGAATTGTAGATCAACAAATATACAAAAAAAAGTCCACGACAGCATGTTTTTATCTCTTATGGTTAACATATAATAACTACTTTTATGTTCTAAATTTCTATTCGGGGAAAATTTTGTGACACACTGATTTTCATGAGGGCAAAGCTAGTATTATATAAAATAGAATGTATGTACGTTCCTTATATTATAGATTCCAAAACAGCCAGACCTAATTTAATGGTATTTTTAGACCAGTGGTGTAGCTATGTGGTGACCACATCAAAGCTCCATCCTACTCTGCCGATCTACTCGTACCTTATATATAGCTCTAGATCATTATCAAAATAATATTCTTCATATAACAGAGTTAAATGGTAAAATGAGACTAAATTTTAACTAATTTTATTAAATATCCTTATTTTTCATCAATGCGGTCGCGCCTTCTTAACATACGAGAGTAGGGGGGTGTTCACGCCACTGTTTCGAACAATCTTTATATTAATAATATAAATATATCCCAGCGGATAATTTTGTTAAGTTCTGTGGTGTTTGGAGAATTTTTTGAACTGTCATTGTTTTCTTTCGAGGGGAAATTCAAAGAAAAAGCCACAACAACACATTGCCGGACCATCAGTTAATATTTAGTTGTTACTCTTCTTCTTCGAGTGCCTCTCCAACTACTGGAGGTAGTCAGCGGTTACTCGGTGGTAGAAATTTTTGTATTATGGGCAACAACGCCCAATTTTGCTAATTTTGCCTCTTCCATCAAGCCAATTTTGTCTCTTAACATACACTAATATAGGATTCTTTTACCCAAAGGATCCTTTATAAGCCACTTTGGAAAACAGCATAGTTATAACTTTTTTTCGTATATTTTCAGGCTTTAACCACAGCAGTATGGTCCGTGATTAAGGCAAAACGACGATATCTCCAATACCCGGATGGCTTCATGGCACATTTCTACTCCATATCAGAACATCTGCTTCCGGTGTTGGTCTGGGGCTTTCTAGGACCGCGCGAACGTTTGAAGGACGTCTGCGAAACATTCCAAGCGGAAATAGTAGGTTTTATAACGGATTTGTTCAGCTTTCATAAGTGTAGGTATACGAATGTCGAAGATTTGACTGTAGATATCATGCTCCACGCTCGGTCCCGAGCGGCCAACATCACGGATAAATTAGCTGAACGAATTTAGACTGTTTAAGCTTTATAATAATCCGATTTGCTCGTCAAATACGCACTTTGTACCTTCAATACTGCATAACAATAAGCTACATAGTTTAAGCAATTATCACAGTAATTAGCTTTAATCCGCAATAGTATGAAAATGTACTTAACGGAAAACGTACTGGTCCTGTCTTCTAAGGCCAATAAAGTTATATCTGTACTATTATATAGAGCTGAAGAGTTTGTTTGTTTGAAAGCGCTAATCAGGAACTACTGGACCGATTTCAAAAATTCTTTGAATGTAGGATAGTCCATTTATCGAGGAAGGCTATAGGCTATATAACGTCACGCTAAGATAAATAGGAGAGGAGCAGCAATAAAAAATATGACAAAAACGGCAATATTTAAAACTTTCCTTGCGTGCGCTGAGTAAATGGTGAAAGTTATTCAAAAATCATGTATTACAAAATTGTTCACCTCTAAAAGTTCCAAATAAAAGTCCGCGACAGCATTTAGTTTTTAAGGTTAACCCGCTTTAACAATGTTTATGGTTGTAAAAATACATTATTACGGTTTGATCTTTCCACGCGGGTGGAACCGCTGACGATTACTGGTAATAAATAAAATTAGTTAATACAATTCAAGGATAGAAAACTTTTTTTACAATCAAAGAGATAGCACGTCACAGGAGGTAGCCGAAAACAACGAACGATTTTTAATAGTTTAGGTAGGGCCCTAGTTTATTTTTTACTTCAGGGCTTTTAGTTATATTATATTTACTAGCTATGACGCCGCTTACGATAGATTTAAAAGCAATCATAATTAATCTGCCCTTATCCCATTCTAAATGGCGTCAATACAACATTTTATAAACATGTTGTGACATGATTTGGCTGGTATCTTATGACCGACCGCCTGCTCGACTTGAACCTTAGTCGCCTTTTACTACACCTCGATGAGAAAAAAGGCGGATTATTCTACTCAGCCAGATACCACGTGGCAAATAGATTTCAAGGAAATATACTTCATAAAAATTTATGTCCCATAATGAATCTATATAAATCTGTAAATTTAATCTAATTATATAAATCTGCAAATGATAGAGAAATGATATAGTTTTTATTATTTCCTTACCGTTTTTTACTGAATTAGCGTGAATATATTGATAAGTCGACTTACGTCCTTTAAATATGGTTAATCATAATATTAGGATTTCCTAATTTATATAGTGATTATTTCGTGAAGTCGATAAGTCTTTTGTTTTGCATATACAAACTTGTGAATATTTAAATAACTCTTTTAAACGTATACTAAAAGTAAATCTATTTATGATTGCCCTAAAAATATATGAAATACAATTACGTGAGTAGGTATTAGTTGTAACATAATGGTAGTGGACTTATGAATTAATATTTTTCTTTTAGATTAAGATTGAAAGAGTAAATGTCAATTTCCAAATACATTTTATTATCCTTTCTCATTTGTTCATTGTCGTTATTATACTAAAAATACATATATTACTATCCATTCGATGATATTAATGAATATATGATGAAATACTTCAAATAGTAACTGTTGTAATACTAGTTTTATAATAATATAATAGACGTTAGATTATTAGCTAAATATTGATGCAGCTTTGTTTATATTTTAGCATATTTAATTTTAAATTAAATATAATATAGGTTGACATACTTACTATGAAGTAATTCTAAATTAGCAATGACGAAATGTAACTATTTCTATTCTGAAAAGTAGTCACAGAGGTCAGGAGGGAAGGCAATATGCTATCAAAAACTTTTATTTCATCGAATATTAATTTATAGTCACAAATATTTTATTTATGTTTAGGTGTATTTTACTAATAACTATATATTAAGTTCAGAATCAATAAAAAATGTTTAAAACATAATATCACTCGTATATACTCGAAATACGTAATAATTTGTGTATATTTTAAAATACTGTATTAATAAAGATAGTTTTATCGTTGTACAGCCTTGAATCTGTATTTATTACTTTGTAAATATATTTATTGCTAATTTACTACGAATTTTTATTAAACAACACCTTTGGCTATAAAATAATAATTCAAGTATAAATGAGGTATTATCTAAATACAGTTCTGAAGATGTATATAAATTAAAATTAAGTAAGATTTTATTACATAATCTGCATAATTTGTTACTTTCCAATAAATCAGTTATGATTAAAATACTTTTTACTGAATTTTATCGCTTCCATTTGTACGTCCATAATCAGATTGTAGTCTACAACGACCTAATAACTTGTAAATGATTAAAACTTGTGATAATAATAATATAAATAACATATAGGCTAAGGCGGAATAACATATAGGCTATAGAAATCCTGATAATTCTACAAGAATAGGATGACACTAAAAAGCGCCATCTATTATCAACCTATCACGCGAACGAATTCGCGCATAAAAGCTAGTAAATATATAACTTTGTATTTATTTTTTGTATCATAAATTATCATTTATGAACACCGGCTAAACTTGACATAAATAAATTTGAAGTATCATTTAAGGAATTCAATAAAACGCATGTTTATTAGAAAATTTAGTATATATCATAAATTTTCACAATATAGCCTTGCCTTTATTTGGACGTAAACAATAATAGTTGTAAACAATTATAAAGATGCAATTCCAAGAGCACCACGTGTGATTTTGCCTAATATTCAAAATTTTCAGTAACTTAGGTACATTTATAATGTCACCCAAAAACATTTTAAGACTAACAATTTGACATTATTCAATTTGTCTTTAAAATATTGTAAAAACGAGTACTTAAGTACTCGCAAAAACATTATTGCAGGTACAGATTTAACCAATGTATTGTAAAATTGCACAAAATAAACTAAAATTCAATATATTCAATGTGTATGTATAATAAAATATTCTATATATTTTAATCCAAGGCAACCATTCATATTATAACAGTCTTAAAGTAAGTGAATATTTTTGTTATATTCGATTAAAGATAAGCGGCCATATAAATAAAATAATGCTTCATACTGGGTTTTTTTACGCCTTAAATCAATAAAAACAAATTAATTACAGAATAAGATTAACTTAGTCTGTTTAAAAGTCAATATGCATTATTTTAATTTATGAGAAGATAAACATTTTCATAGGAGAAAGCCCGACAATGACTTTAAAATATAAAGATTTTTTTTTATAACAATTATAATTTACATTTATTTGGTTTAATGCACAGCAATTTCAATATAATTATAATTTCTGTTAATCATAATATATTATATATATATTTTTAATAATTAACGAGATTGACAGGCTTTCCCCGAAACAAAAGCTTACGCCATAGTGAGAATCGAAACCTACCCACAGGACTAGATACAAATCTGAATATGAGAATATACAAACACACAAAAATGCATGCATTCTTCTTAAAATAAATGGAATCACTCTATGACATTTGAAACTAACAGTTCCTTTAGTCAATATATACAATAGAAGTAACTCAAGACACTCAAGGACCTTTCGAGAATTGGGCTTTTCAGATATAAATTGTTCGAGTGAGATAGAGCAATAACTAAGTATATTGCAAGAATGCACAATTAATATTCAAACTAGCTCAGAGATCACGGCATACAGTATCCATACTAAAATGTATTCAATGAGAAATTTATATTAAAAACAATAATTTCCAAAAAAGATCCGCACACAAATTTTCGAGTTACGTATTCGTTAAAAAATAAAATATTTTTTTTAATACCGACGCTAAATAAATAAATATTTTGGTGAGATAATACTTTTAGTAGGTAATGAGTCCGCTAAAATTAGTCACATTACATACAAGCGAATAAACGAAAACAATAGTGACGGACGGCTCTAAGGCATAATTAGTAACTGCCGTTCTATAATTAATAGCTACAACGCACCTTCCCAATAGCTGTGTGTGAGATTGTATCATAAAGCTGTACAATTATTAATGAGGTATGCAACAATCGCTCGCCCAATTTTTTTAGTGCAATCGTGCTCGTAATAGAAATAAGGTATTGGTGCGTGAACGTGTATAGGAGCGAGCGAATGTGGGCGGGCGTAGTGACGTCACTCGGGCTCGGGCGAGTCGGGCGCGTCGAGGGCGACGGTGACGCCGCCGGCCGCGCGCACTCGCTTCAGGTAGCTGACGCTGTCGAACTCCAGGCAACTCTGTCGACACCAATTTCGCTTTGTTAGCGCTCTTCCTCGCACTTCTCATGTCGCTTCATAAAATCCATTACGCTTATAGTTAAATAAACTTATATATTACATTTAGAATGTGACCAAGCCCAACCAATATTTATCCCTATTGCACATCTAAAGCAGGTTAATATGTCCGTACAACCTTTTCTAACGGATGACCCAATATTTATCGACAGTAATTTTGTATACGGACAATTGAAATAGGTATATTTATTTATTCTTATGTAAGAGTAATATTTCATTAAGAACGTTATGTGCGATATGTTAACTCTGTGCAATTTTGTGAAACTTCTGATTAACTAACTAGCCTACAATACTTTCCTTAGTTAATAAGTTTCCTTATCACAGATATGAGAGTTTTCATGCCCTATGTTGTCGTTATTTCCCTCAGCGTTTTGTTATTATTTATTTATACAAATAATAACAAAACGCTGAAATACTATCGCTATTGTATTAGAATTCCAACTAGTAATTTTTGTGAATGTGATATACCTAATTTGATACACCCCTAAAATAAGGGTTATTTTGAGCGTTTTATAAACTAGATTATGATATTTTCATTTTACGTCACATTCCAAAACAAGAATAAACCGTATTTTATCTATTTTAAGACAATACTACCTTAATGTCCTAGTATTTTCCTAGCATTAAACAGAAATCAACCATAAATGTAATAAACGAAAATGAAAGTTTAGATTGTTATAGCTACAGTGTTAAGATCGTTATAGATTTTTTATGCAAAGTCCAATGATTTAGATTTGATTAATAATTACTAGATTTAATTCGATAGATTTAACTTTTATATAATTAACGCTGATAAATCTTAGTCGAGATGTACTTAAGTTATACGATGATATTATACAGTTGCATTTTTTTCCCTAACCGGATGCCAGAATTTGTTAACAGCTCTTAATTCATATGACGGGATGTTTAAAATCTTTTGTTTGATCTGTGATAATAAAGATACAATAATGTAAAATGTAACGAACTCTGACATCAAGACAAGCAAATAATTATCCGTTGCCAAATTTATTTCACTTTAAAGCATCATTAAACAACACTTGCAGAGAATTTCATTAGCAGTTGCAACAGCCCAATGTTAGTGAGGTTTAAGCGAGAGTGCAAGCAAAGACAGGTTACATTTTGAAAGTTTTATATTTGAAAATCAAATGACAAAGAGAAACAACACAGTCAATTTAAACAACAACAACACTCATAAAACAAAATGTAAACATCGATAAGCGAGAAAGGTCTTCGAGGGAAGCACGGTGGACGCCTACCTGTATTGTACCCCTCTTGAATATCCATTCTGTCGAAGCAGCATGAACATTAAAATTTGTCATACAGAAAACGTCACAATAAATATTTCAAAATAACCTTCGTAAAAATTTATCAATAATCCACAGAGAATATATATATCAATAATACTGGCAAGTAAAAAATTATTCATAAACTCAATAGTATAATTTAAATTATCGATCAATCTAATTGATCAGTCTTATATCTGAAATTTTGTCCTAATATCAATCAAATTCGCTACAAAGTAGAGCACGCGTTCTCTATAGAACGATATGTCAAATTCAAACACAAAACTGACTTCAGTCTTATTATTAACGTATAACTTACGCTATGAGATCATTTGTATACTTTTCTAAATTTCACTTAGAATATAATTAAAGCTTAGCTTTAAATCTAAATTTACGTATATTTATATCGTGAAAGTATTAAGTGATATTGTGTTAAAAGGATAATTTTAATTTGAACTAAGAGCAATAATAAATCTGTCAAAGATACATCTATTAGTCCATGGTATGTAAGCAAAGACAAATAGACATAGACAAGAGAGTGCAGCAAAGAGTTTTCAAGCGCGCAGCGACATGCAATCGAATGAAATCGACACGAGCTTTTACTCGTTAATCGCGACTAATGTGACGAGTCGGAAAACGATAAAATAATTATTCAATCATTTTAAAAATGAAAGAATAATTGATAATCTCGCGTCGATTTTATTCGACAATCTCTTATCGATTAACCAGCCGTTAGTAGTAACAGGTAAGGTGAATTTGCACATTATAATTTATCACTTTAAAGCACATAACAAATAACTCCGAGACCTCTATGATTTTGCAACATAGATGGGATTGGATATTACATAGCCGATGAAAAAAGCTCAGCTTTTATCACTGGTTATGCATAAAGGTAAGAATAGTTGGAAGGTAAAACGGGAGAATGGGGACTAGGGGAAAAAAAAGTTGATGAGGATTTTAATGGAGAATCCCCTCTATAACACGGTAAATACGTTGCGCGTAGTGTATTCTCGTATAACGCGTTATCTACAAATAACTCACGTTTAATATAATTGAATATATAAAAATCTATTTTATGAACGACATATGTGCGAACGTTTTAAATAAAGAACTTATGCATATTATAATCGTATGCAAATTTAATAAAATAATTAAATTTAAATTAACAACACGGTTGACACAAAAGCAATAATAAAATTATTTTGCTATAATCCGTAATGCATTATATTATTATTATAGCAAAATAATTTTATTATTACTTTTGTATTATGGATCTCCGTAAAGTAACGCCAAATTCTATAAACAGTTGACACAATGAAAGTTGCAAAGGTACATACACAATTAAATATTTATATTGAGTGAAATTTATTTTACAGAAGATACATAAATATAACTTGGGAAATCCCCGTGTATAAGGGAAACCCCCTGTTATGCGAGGGACTGAAATGGCGTTAAGAGTACCGTGTTATAGGGGGGTATTACTTGGTAATCTGGCAGTTTGGATAGTGTGATACAAGGTGGCGCTAGTAGAAATTGCGGCAAAGCAGTGCAGCGAGGTAGTTGGGGCGTTGAGGGGGGTAGTGTGGGGGGTGGTGCGGGTAGTGCGGGGGGTGCGGGTGGTCCGCGGGCCAGGCGCGGGCGTGCGGCGCGGCCAGCGTTACCTTGCGCGCCAGCTCGGGCGGGAAGGCGGCCAGGCCGGCTGGAGGCAACTTGCTCAGCGGCGAGTCCGCGTACTGCACCAGAGTTTCGTACGAGTACGTCTGCCGCGACCCGCCACCTGCACGCGTCACAACACAACTCTATTATATTGAAAACAAATGATCCTTTATATATACAATAAAAATGCAAAAAGTTCTATTTACAAATTTCTTTATATATAAATGATAGCGAACTTAATTCCATAAGTACCTATAACCGATAAAAAAAGAAAAAGCGGCGGGTGACATGTGGGAATCGATCCCAGGTTTTGAACTTTATTGGTTCGCACGTTACCAAACAAGCTGTCACATTGCATTTGACAGCTCAAATATCTAGTGTTTTCTGTTCCTATTGTAGTAGTTTTTTTAGTGTCCAAAACAGGGATAAAACAAGTTTTTTTTTAAATGGCTAGCTAGATCGATTTTTCTCCCCCAAAACCCCCTACATGCTAAATTTCTGACATTCCGAAAATATATTCATCTATAAACATACAAGATTAACGCATTTAAATATTAAAAATACAAAATTCAATTGAAACATAAATAAAGCTTACTGTAGAGCATATCGCCCCATCCGAAGAATAAAGTTACGTTTCCATGTATAAACATAGAACGTAACTTTACGGATGGAGCGATATAAGCTTCCTATCTTACACTAGGATTGGTAAGTTTTATTATGATTAAAAAAAAAAAAAAACTGAGTTCGTATTGATTTAGCACAAATAAAGATGCTCCGGTATGCGTGCGGTGGTGGTGATAAGCCGTATCTTAAGGAAAGCTGGCAATTATTTTTTTTACCCGTAACCCATACCCTACGTGCTCACACAATACCTTTTTTGCTTTGCTTTTTTTGAGGTCTTAGAAAGTTAGTTCTAAATTTAAATAATAATAATAGAATTCTTCATAGCGGCCGTCGATTTTCCGTGTTTCAATTACGACATTATCCCATACAATATAAGTTATACATAAAGGAAATTTAACAATCAATAATATACATCACATTACATTAAAATAAAAATATATTACATAGAATCGCATTTAAAAAAAAAAAACTAAATAAATAACACACCAATAAGCTTGTATAATATACACATAAAAAAAAGTCTTGCATAGTATTATGCATATTATTGCATGGTAGTCTTGAATAGTAAATTAATAAACAAAAACATTTTAAAATAGACTTTAAGAAGCTATAAAATAAGATCCAAAATAATCGCGATCGGGTTAATTTGATTTGGTTAACCCTTCAGAGAATCCTGATAAGTATAAATCGAATAGTTAAACTGAAAATTCATTATCTGTATTTAGTTCCGTGTACTTTGTCCTTCTTATTTTCTCTGGGGCATTATATAATTGTCAAATTAGATAAAGTGACTAACTTCTGCGTTTATTTAAGTGATTAATATAAGGCCAAACTAAAAATTGCAACACAAACACTTTTAAAAAAAATCGATTTTGTTAGTAATATAAGTTTAATAAGAAGCGATATACAACGTTAGTATAAAAATAGCCACCAAAGTTTGGCTGTTCTGATTTAATAAGTACCTTTCGGACTAAATCCATTAAATATAATAAATGCATAAAAAAAATTGTTCCCTTCGGCTTCAATGTAATTTAGTATGGAGATAGATGGCTGTAAAGAGTTCACGTATACAAAATATCGGGCAATCTATACTAATAACCGAAGAGTTTGTTTGAACGCGCTATTCTCAGGAACTACTAGACCGATTTGAAAAATTCTTTGAATGTAAGATAGTCCATTTATCGAGGAAAGCCTGTAGGTGATGTTATCATCACGCTAAGACGAATAGAAGAGGATAGTGGTTGGTCTATTCCACTCAACCGGATACCACACGGTAGGTCAACTTACCTTATTCGCCTTTTACGACACCTCGGTAAAAAATGGCTTGGCTACGTATTTTACGACCGTCCGCCTGGCTGACCTTAACGTATCTTAGTTGTATTTTACGACACCTTGGTAAAATAGAGGTTGGTCTATTCCACTCAACCGGATACCACACGGTAGGTCAACTTACCTTAGTCGCCTTTTACGACACCTCGGTAAAAAATGAACCACGCGGCAAATTAGTCTTAATAAATAAAATAAATAAATATATGGGACAATTTACATACGGTTGTCAGTGCCCAAGGTAAATAAATTAATACTTGTGTTATGGGTGACAGACAATTGGCGAATATATATTTTAATAAATACTTAAATACATAATATAATAAGCTGTAACGTTTTCATCGAACGTTTCCATTATAAATAACGGAACTTTTTTTGAATGCTATATCGATAAATACTTCTAATAAATTGGACTATAACGTGTACTTCTACACTAAACCATAGTTACATTAGCGAAAGCATTATGGGATTTTATCTCGACTAAAGTTATTTCCCATTGGAAGGTGTTTACAGAGAGCAGTGAGAAAGTCGGCCAATAATTACAATACTTTAGTGCAGTGATTCTCAACTTTTTTTTTGTTGCGGCACATATTTAACAATTTCTAAATTTGGCGGCACAAAAAGAAAAAGATAAAAATTATTTACTTACTACAACACACTGCATAAATAGTTTATGACAAAAAATTTAAATATACGAAATAAACTAACATACAGAGTGGTACCGACGATACGACATTAATTTTAATCCTAGATAGCTACGCACCTTAGCAGCCTGCATAAAAAATATTCAGTTAATTTAATGAAGTATTTTAGCCACAGGATATTATTTTTCATTTTGAAATTAAACTTCATGATGTTTATGGATCAATGACCGATTGCAGCATGCCATACAAAAATAAACCCTATTAACAATATTATACTCCTCTGTATCAAAAATGTATAAATGGCCTTGGCTTTGGCCTTGCGCCGCGACCTTTGTATTTCAAGGGTCCGTTTGATCTTCGCGGTGATCGTCATATCTACACCGAGCGCCGTACGCGCGCACTACAAGGTGAGTGAACCCTAGCGTGTTTCGTTAATAATCGCAATTTAAACGTATTTAGTGTGTTAGAAAATACATTTTTCTTAAATTCTATATTTAAATACATTGAATTATACCAAAGTAATGTATTACTTCCAAGTGAGCAGTGAAGTTATTTAATGTCGTATCGTCAGTACCACTCTGTATACTACGATAATAACTAACCGTTTATTAAGGGATTAATTACAATCTAATAATAAAAATATTTTTATTTTTAAATGATATAATTTAATAATATTAACATTATCTATTATATATTTGGCGGCACACAAAAGTGCCCAGTGGTTGAGAATCACTGCTTTAGTGAGTGCAGTGGAAAGTGGAGGAGGGGGAGGTGTTGACGCTTACCTGCGCTCTTGTCGGTGGAGGCGGCGCGTGAGAAGCGCGGTCTGCGCGGCACGGCCTCGCCCTCCGCCGCTGCACACAACGCACCGCTACACCACCACCGACCACGGCCAAATCACGATTTATGCAGAATCAACTATCATTTCGCTACTATCACATTTAACACTGCCAAATCATATTTACTGCGACGCTTTTATATTTTATTTTAATTATCACGAGGAATAATAAAGTTGGATAGTGTAGCCATGGTTTGCAAATTTTGAAAACGCGAATGCTTTTTTAATGCCTATTTAAATTAATTGATTAGAAACAAACACAGCAACGTGCTAATGAAAATATGACAAACATCTCTAGACGGATACTCGTTAATTCTTAAGGTTTAAGTATAACCAACTAACCGGTTAGCAAATCTAATTTAGTAAAAGTCCACATCTCTTTCTTCACTACATATTATAAAACAAAGTCCATATTTCCGTATGTACGCATAAAACTTTAAAACTACGCAACCGATTTTGATGCGGTTTTTTTTAATAGATAGAGTGATTCAAAAGGAAGGTTTGTACGTATAATAACATTCAATACGGAGTAGAGAAATACTGTAATTTTTGAGGTTTCTGTAAATAATTACATATTTGTCCGCTTACATTGCAAACGCAGGCTAAACCCTACGAGATTTATCAAAATGATGTAGTAAGTA
This sequence comes from Morpho helenor, assembly GCA_029227775.1. Taxonomy (NCBI): domain Eukaryota; kingdom Metazoa; phylum Arthropoda; class Insecta; order Lepidoptera; family Nymphalidae; genus Morpho; species Morpho helenor. The sequence goes on from JARGCU010000025.1 coordinate 14,333,042, forward strand.
TTTGTACGCCTTGAAAAGGTCTACAGAAAAGTCCGCGATGGTATATGTCTATCTCTTATGGATAACCCACAATAGCAGTTTTTTTCATTTACTTTTTACGAAAAATAATGCCTTACGTTCAAAGCAATTTTTATACAATACAACATTAATCCTTATGCAATTAAGTACCTTAAATAAATTGTTGATTTAATATTGGTCAATATGGCCGTTTACAGTATGTAATTTAAGTGAACATTTTCCGAGATATTACAGATTTAAAATGCCGTGAGGACGCCGCGCTTCACCCTATAGCACTTCGAATCTTTTAAGAGTTTTATTTAAAGACATTCTGTAATTAATTGTAAAAATAAAATACATAGGTAAAATGTAAAAGTAAATAAGTAAAAATGTACTATATGAGTTTAGATATTCCAAAGATAGCAGGAAATCGTCTTGGTATAGGGAAAGGAAATTGTTTTTCTCCAAATTTAACGCTTGCGGGCCACGGGCAGTAATGAATAAATCAAAACTACTGGATCGATTTTAATCATTTTTTTACACTGAGTGACATGGGATATATATTTTATACCCGTGCGAAGCATGGGCAGGCCGCTAGTTGTATATAAAGAAACTATTGTATTCTATTATTTGTAATAATTCTCATCTAATAATTCTAATTATTGTATTCTTCTAAATAAAAAAAATATTGTACATATTTATTATTTTCCGTGTGGCCGGAAATAAAATCATAGACTCGGTTAGTTTGGTGTTTATTTTCGTTTTACCCAATTCAGAAAGAAAACCATTGACTAGCTTAATTAGGTGGTTACTTTCGTTTAACCAATTCTTATTAGTGAATTTAATAAACATTAACGAGTATCACATTTAAGAGATTTGAATTATAAATATGCAACTTTATACAAATTATCTGTATTTTATGCAAATATTTTTTAGTTTGCGCGTTTAAAAGTGAGAACTAAGCATACATCTCATCGCTCAAGCTTATTTGTTAAAACACTTATCAATGAACGGATGTTAAAATAAAGATTTGATTTTTATGTGAACTTTCTTTTATTTCTCAATAGACAAAGATGCATAGTAAATGATAGTTTCTTCTGTAACCATCGTAAGAATAGTAAAACTCGGGCGGATGGCAAGAATTTTAAAATGGCCAAAATATGGCTATTAATTTAGTCTTATGCTGTGACCGTGGTTCGGTGAATTGATATATAATAAATAAATACATACATATAATAATATGATGACAACTCGCATATATAATTTAAATATAATGAAATAATGGGTATAAAGTGTATCTGGAGAGACTTATTTGATACTCAAATACATTATTTATTTCCTACATGCTTCAGTCAATATTTTTAAGACATTCAATGACAAATTTTTATCATTTTAATATAAAATTTAAAGACCAAAGTGGGTTTGAAAATTTAGTTTCTATTTGCCATAGAATGCCACTAGTAAATTAGATCACTCGGTTCAATTTATTTTGCACACGTATTTTTAGTTTGAAGTCCATAATGACATGCTTTTATTATTTGCTTTAATATCATACTCGTATTTACATCGATACCCGTAATTTCTATTGGGAAAACGGCAAAATAGCTTCATTCCAGAACAGTAAAAAAATATCATTTTACGAAAAACGTTTACTTACAAACCAAAATATATATTTTGAAAAATTTAGTCCGTATTAAAAAATAAAGAGAGCTATAAAAACAAAATGTTTCATCAACAAAATTTTACCTCGAAAAGGGCTAATAATTTTTATTTTCTCAAAAACCTCTTATCGCACGTCAACCGAAATTACCCGATATCGAAATATATTAAAATGTTAGTTCATCACTTGTGAGAAGCATTAACATAAACCGGACCTAAACTGCAAACTGTCAAAAAAATAAATTTTCTTGTTATCTAAAATTGACTTCATGAAAATTGATTTCTGACGTGATCGTCTATAGATTGTACGACGAAATTTTACGTTATAATGAAAAACTATAGGCTAATCCTTTAACTCAGGCCTCGCCTGCGGGGTACAAGGGCGAAAAGGTAGGACGAGAACATCACGACTGAGGTATCACGGCGTGACTAGGGTTAGTGGGTAAAAGCAGATGCGGTGTCACTTTAAGAAAATAATAGGTCAAGTAAAAAGTAATCCATTATTTTTCGATCATGCCGTTAGTAATCTATAACTCGCCTTGCATAAGTGCTATCAATATACACTAAACGGTGTCAGAAGCGTATGCTTTCGTACTAAAAGCAGACAGACAGACATTTTTGTGACTGCTTGATTAAATATTGTTTGCACGTGCCAAAGATGGGTACCAAAAAGAGAAATTTTTCCTTTTTTTCAGTTTTTCTTAGATAAAGGCGAAAACGTAAGCCAGGTGGTTGAAAATTTGAATAATGTCTATGGTCCTGATACTGTATCAGCTAATCATGTGTAATTTTGGGTTCGTCGATTCCGATCCGGTTATTTTGATGTTAAAGACGCACGACGTTCCGTAGGACTAGTTGTCGAAAATGTCAATAAAATAATGATAATCTTCAATTCCGACCGTCATACCAGCACTTTTTCGATTATGCAGGAGCTGTATATTGCACAAAAAACTTTTTAGAACCACTTTAATAGGCTGGATATAAAAAAATGCTCTATGTAAGGGTGCTACATGAATTTTCGTAGAAAAAACCACATGGAACTAATTTCCATCTGCGAATCACTGCTGAATCGCAACAAAATCAACCCATTTCTTCAATGGATGTTGACTGGAGATGAAAAGGGGATCACTTACGACAACGTTAAGCAAAAATGGTCGGGGTCGAACTGCGGTGAGCCGGCGCAATTGGTGGCTAAGCCAGGATTAATGGTCAAAAAAGTTCTTCTGCGTGTTTAGTGGGATTGGCTCTATTATGAGCTGTTCTACTAAAGCCAAACTCTTAATTTGGACCTGTACTGTGAATAATTGGACCATCTGAAGAAAGCAATCACCCAGAAGCGGTCAGGTTTGGCCAATAGGAAAGGCGTTATGATTTATCAGGACAACGCTAGACCACACATTCAATAGTGCCTCGCCAAAAGTTCCTAGAGCTTGGTTGGGAATTTTTTTTGCGTCCATCTTATAGTCTTAACCTAGTTCCAGATGATTACCAACTGTTCTTGCCACTGGCAAATGTTTTTGTTGGGGAAAAATTCGTCTCAAGAGAAGCTTGTGAAAATCGACTGTCCCAATTTTTTGCCAATAACAAAAAAGATTTCTGTGAAAATGGCAAAATAAAATTACCTTAAAAATGGCAATAAGTTATCGAACAAAACGATGCATAAATGAACCAAATCGGATATGTTTAACTACACTAGATGAAGCCGTCAATATCGTGCAAAAATAATGGATTACTTTTTACTACACCTAATATGTTTGATTTATTTGGATTTCACTCGATAATGCTTATAGGGACGGATAATATAGACGTTTCAACAGAAATAAACGGCAAATGGGAATATTTGAAAAGATTTACAATATTTAATTCATCTACGACAGTTCTTAGACACTATCTAAAGGTTGTAATTTTTTTACATTTTTTAATTGCGAATGTTATTAAAAAATTTTAAATACAGTTTCTATTCTATAAAAAAATGATCAATGTTTCATTAAAACATCGCTTTCGCTCAGATATACATTGTGTGGAGTTGGTGAATGGAAAAACGTATTAGTTTTCAAACGTTTACTCTTTCTACCTTCACAGTTTCAGTCCTGCTGAACTGCTAGACCAATATTACTTGCTAAGTTAGGTTAGCAAAGCAAGATCATTTCAATCAACAGTTTATAAATATTGATGAATAAATGCAGCTATCCGAAATCGAAGTTCAGCTTGAATGTGTTCATACGTACGTATTTTTTTGACGTCAAAATTCGTCACGCTTTGATGATAGTTAAGACAAGAAATAATCCCTAATGCTTAACTATTATAATGTTAGGGAAATATTTAATCCTAATGTTATACTAAATTATTATGCTAATAGTAAAAAATTGCTGGGGAGCACGTTCATAAAGGTATTTTACTAGTGTAGGGTAACCCGCTCTAAAATGTGTATATCGAAAAAAAAGACAAAGCAAATGAGACTTGATGATATCTCTATATTTTTGCGCATCGCTGAAAGATTGTATTAAGTTAGTTGGATAAAATCCTTTTGTATAGAAAAACGCAATAACATAATAAAGGTATGCTTAAAACTGTTGCGCATGTGTTAAATAAAGATAAGTATGGTTATCTTATCTTCAATCTTTAATTATTTGTAGAGCACTCGCACTCACAGGCCTATGGCTCTCCTATGTATCAAGTTTCGCGTTACAATACCGCGCGTCCTTAATTATCTCACTGCGTGTTAGGTACGTATGCACCGAATAACCTTAATAATACCGAGCCTATGCGACCTGTTCTATGATACTGCAAATTTGGTATTACCTGATTGATCTTCGTTAATGTTGTTGGATGTAGTCGTGACGAACACTTCATCGTCGGCACCATTGAGCGCAGAGTCGTCCCTAAGTAGAAGCGCGGCGGCCGGTCGCTGCGACAGCGTGAAGAAGTCACCCGAGCCCAATCCCATTGCCTCCAAAGCGCCTGCGCTGTCGAAGTACTCGTCGAGCACTAGTTTAGCCGTCTGCAATATAGTAAGGAGCTGTTACTATCCCAATTAAATTAAAGCTGTGGTAGCCCAGCGGTAACACCGTACGACTCTTTCGAGGAGGTCACGGGTTCAAACCCGGGCAGACACCAATGAGTTTTTCTGTTAAAACTTATGTGTCTAATTGATAATTGCAATTTATCACACGCTTTTCGGTGAAGGAAAACATCGTGAGGAAACCTGCATATCTCTAGAGAATTCTGGAGATATGTGTAACCTACCAACCCGCATTGGAGCAGCGTGGTAGGTCTTAGCTCCAAACCTTCCCTCCAAAAACGGAGAGAAGAGGCCTATTCCCAGCAGTGGGAGAGTAACGGGCTGCTATGATGATGATGATGATGACTATCCCAATGCTGAGCATAGGCATCCACGCTTCTTTTGGAAATAAGGAAAGATAGAATAAACACAACAAAATGAAGATTGTTAGCTTATACATATAAGCTGTAAGTGAGATCTTGTGGCTCTTTCTAGAGTCACGATTTTAGTATTCAATGCGAATTAGTAGATAATAGCTTTCTCATACATAGATTTCCTCATGATCATTTAATTTACCGAAAACCGTGTAATAGAATTGAAAATATCAATAAGATAATGGTTTCACTGAAATACTATTTTCATTGGTGCCTGTCCGGGGTTATCAGGCTAGTATATGCCAACGATTTTTTTATATTCGCATAGATAATTAATCCCGAATAGTCCTGGGGTGGTTGACGTATCAAGTAGTGTATGCCAGCCTCCAACCTGGACTGAATTTGACGTTCTCGGCAGTCTTCTTCTTGACAATTAAACTTTCAGAGAATCACTAAAGATATGGGTTAAAAAGTTTCATTTTTGCTCTACTCCAATAGACATTTTAGAGTAGAATTTAAAACTAAGTGACATTTTTCTAATAGACATTTCAGAGTAGAGTTTAAAACTAAGTGCTAAGTGACATTTTGCTATGTAAGCAGTTAAGTTTTACCGAAAAGTTTATGAGTAAATATTTATATTTCTATTGAATTTACAAGATATTTATTTTACATACCTTAACAAGATCCAAATTTTGTCCAGTGATCTTGATGGAATGTTGACCGAACGTTACCGTGTATTTATATTCTCCTAATGCGGCGTCGTTTGTTGAGAAACTATGGAGTAAAGCTCTGGAATTGTTGTGAGGAGACTTCTGTAAATTAACAATTCCATATAATTACTTTTTCTGATATGACTTAATCGGTATTTAAAACAGTTAATACAGCAGATTAAAAGAAATGTTTATATTACTACAAAGTATAACTAAATAAATATGTATAACGAATCGTTTAAATATTGATATAATAAAATATTGTATAAGAAAAAAAGCGTTTCACATTTAATTCTTTTAAAGATCCAGTAAAATCAGTTTGCAAATTTATATGACAAAATACTATGTAGTTTTATTCTCATATTAATTTTATTGTGGTAACACACTAGGTCTTGTGTAGAAAAGTGGTGTTTACTTACTAGTTACTTGTGATAGTAACTATAAGTTAAAACACAAATTCAAAACATTTAAACAACAAAAAAATTGTGCTTTTTTTTAAATATACTATTTTTTAAGTTATAGAAATGATATAAAATAAATGTTTTTTATTAAAAATACGTTTTTCTTTGGTTATTTTTTTAAGTAAAGCGGTCATCATCCTCCTCCTCTAATCCCACTCTAAGCGGGGTCGGCACAACATGTTATAAACAAGCTGTCACATGATTTGGCTGCGTTTTACGACCGGCTGCCTGCCTGACATCAACTTACCTTAGTCGTATTTCATGACACCTCAGTAAAAAAGAGGGTGGTCTATTCTACTCAGCCGGATACCACACGACGGGTCGACTTACATTTGTCGTCTTTTACGACATCTCGGTAAGAAATGAGCTTGGTCTATTCTACACAGCCAGATACCACACGGCGTAAATAAAATAAAATAAATGTTAAAAATAAAATAAGTATTTTATTAAAAATACTAGTTTTACTTTCGTTATTTTTTAAGTTATATTGATTAAGTAAACCGGTAAGATTAACAACTCAAGTATATATTTTGCTAACAATAGGTATATCTCGGCTACAGGTGCTAAATTTATTGCTCTTATAGAGTACAATCAGAGTAAGAACATTTACGTTATACTAGAATCTACAAACATAAATACAGCTTTTCGAACTCATGAATCTTGAACGATTTTCTGAATGAAATCGGGATCTTCCTAATGCTTTAAAATGTCGCTTGTAATTTTAAATATAAAAGAAACTTAGCGATATTACTATAAAGGATTTACATATTCATGACTAATTTATTTGCCTAATTATAACATACTGTGCGAAGACGATTGCGATTTTGAAATCCACGCTCTTTCATCATAGACCGTGTAATATGCGTTACGCTTGCGTAAATTTCATACTTTAATTGAACTAGTGATGAGGCAATTCAATATTGATTTCAAGTTTTTATTAAATAAACGTCGGCCCATACAGAGGTTTTCCTGCTGAGACCTCGCCTTATATTTTACACTAGCAATCACGAGCGGCTTCGTCCGCGTGGATAGATTAAAACAGTCTTTTGATAACCATTAAAATTGTTAAAGTGGGTTAACCTTAAAAGCTAGACATATGCTGTCGTGGATTTTTATTTAGAACTTTTAGAAAATTTTGCCGTTTGCGTTTTTATTGCTGCGCCTCTCCTATTCATCTTAGCGTGATGTTATATAGCCACAATAAATGGACTATCGTACACAGAAAGAATTTTTCAAATCGGTCCAGTAGTTCCTGAGATTAGCGCGTTCAAACAATCCCACAAACTCTTCAGCTTGATATAAACTCCAAATATATTTTATTCAAATTAGCTTTAAGCTTTTATTCAATTTAGCTTTTTAGCGTCATGATATTGAAAGTGCTTGTAGCATTTTCATATCATGACGTCCGTGAAAATGCGGTATTTCCCTATAGCGATATCACACAGAAAACATTTGGTCTAAGGAAGTCTCTTCTTTAAGGAAGGTCTACTTTTGTCGGACTAAACGAGTTAATTATGTTAGCTTATGAAAATTAAATCCCAATTACCTCTCTGGGACGCTCGTCAGAGCCGTTGGAGTCGAGGGAGGCTCGTGAGGTGGCAAGCACTCCCCCCTCCAACGCCCCCTCAAGTCGCACCGGTGACGCGTTACGTCTAATTGTGTCGCCGATAAGATGTTTTGCATGACTGAAAATAGAACATTGCACCTTATTTTTGCACTGCTTGGAAATACAAATGCTCATTCTTGACTTATATTAGTATTAGTAGTACTAGTCAATACCTTAACTTAAAAATATAGGTCTGAAAAGTAATCTTCTTTCTTATTTCTTCATCCCTAAGGATGAAAATCGTGTGGAGAAAGGAGTAATAAATTTTAATATGGTCGGAAATGCAGTGGAAGTGGACTAGAGGGACGGCGAAAAAGAGATGCTTACATTGTGTGAAGTATTACATGCTTTTAAAAGGACTACTCCTTTTAAAAGCATGTCGTAAGTAAAGCGTGCCAGAAGTGCTGAAAGAATAAAGAGAATTGGAGGAAAAAACATTTTGGGCACACTTACAGTGGGATAAGTACAGAAAAAATATGATTTTTAATTTGTCTTTATTGTAAGAGTGCATATGTAGATAATTATATAAAACAATATGGTTAAAAAACGTTTAGACATCATTCAGGGCACGAATCCTTCCGAACAATTCGAAAAAAATCCGAATTATTCGAAATAATAAGGGAAGCGTTGAAAAAAAAAACCAACCCATTCTATTTGGGCTCGTACAATAAATATATAAATTACAGAAGATTCTAGATATCAAAAGTAGATTAAAAGTAGATTACCATAAACATACAAAAATGAAAATGTTTACGGTAATTTCTACCTAATCCACGAAAATCAAATACTCACTTGACATTTTCCTCATTAGGTCCAGTGATCTGCACAAGACGCTCCTTTGCACCGGGACTTACTGAAATCGATATGCAATATAATAGTACAATGAAACAAAAAACGTTTTTCAGTTAGTATTGAATAAACAGGAAGCTAAGCTAATTATTTTAGTAGGCACACAAGAACCATAACCTGATAAAAAATTTGGTTACTTTTATGGTTTTTAAAAGGGTTAATTTTATTTTCAATAGATATATGCATGTGTGATTGGCTAAAGTGGTGTGGTAAGTTATTGTAAGGTAAATAGTATGAAACAGTCCGGACCACCATGCAAGCGTCAGTCATCGCACCCGTGCACTCATACCTCGCTGAAACGATATAATCGTGTCACTTAACTCCTCGATCATGTGCACCCGCCTGCCCTTGATACCCATCACTGGAACATCACAACACAACTTCAGACCACCGACCTTCATTACACCAAACATCTCAAAAGTATGCTACTCGCATACCAAGTATGTTATGATAGGACTATTAAACTGATAAAATTTTGAAATCAATATTAAATACACGATAAGCATGCATAACGTCGATTGACTACTAATATTCTAATATTCTAACTGAACAGTTTTTAAAAATGTACCAATACAATATATACTTGGACCTTCAAGTTTCTGTCAATGTTATATTGAATTTAAAGACTACAATGTCAGGGATGTTGACTGTTTATTCTATTAAGAATATACACAAATAAATAACAAAAAGTTACTAGTTGAGAATCTAGAACACATGGAAATAATAAATTTTCATAGATAGGAAAGTACGAATAATATTATATCTGGCAACTATTTTGGTGTGAAATATTTTTGTAGGCAATATGTTAAAGTTTATAAAAAAATGTTATCTTAGCATACTAGAATTATTTTTTTTTTATGTAAAAATTATCAAAATTAAAAACAAAAGAAAAAAAAAATATTATTGTATAATGGATCTCCGCAAAGTAACGCCTAATTCTATAAATTAAATAAAATTTTAATTTATTATTACTCAGATAAAATTTGGTCAAATATATACAGATAGTACACATAAAATAATAAGAAATTATAACAGAAGTAATAAGGTAAACTTGGAAAGTAATATTTTTGAGGCTTCATTAATTTTAAATATGTCTTTTACATTGAAAATAATCTATAAGGATAAAGTAACTGGTAATCTATTATTTTCACTATAAACATGCAATAAGAAATAAATTTAATTACAGTTTAATGTTATAATAACAATCAAGACCAGTTATCAGCATGCAATTTGTTTGTTTACCCTCTTTAAACATTGATCTTACTTATCAAAACAATAATTTATTTTATCATGCACATCTAACCTACTAATAGCAAAAAAATTAACTAATGAAAATGTTAGATAAAATTAACCAAGAATTTAAATGACTATATTTAGTGTAAAATATATTTTAATAAATAAAGTACCATCATTCATATCATATGTGACGAATCATTTTTATATTTGTAAAAGATCAAATATATATAAGACATAAGAAATATTTAAAATAGTAATGCCATAGCTATAGCAGATTGTAACTAAAGAGTATTTCATCTTAGTATATTACTAAGATACATATGTTAAAATGTGATGATTATAACAAATTATCTTTTGCACATTTTTTATGACTATTTTTCCATTGAGACTAATTGAAGCATACATTAAGAAAACGGAACCAAAATAAAAACTAATAAATTCCTACATAGTCATATATCATTGAAGAATACTTTAAAATGTTTAATGTTACCTTTTCCAGAGTCAGCATTGCGAATAACAACCTCGTCCTTGGAATAGTTTTTGCCAGGGATCTTAGTGGGTTTTGGGAACTTCCCCGAGGGCTTAATGACTTCGCCGGGGCCCAGCAGGGCGGGCGGCTCGGCGGGCGCAGCCAGCGTTGGGGACACCGAGCCGCCCGATCCAGACCCCTCCATTGTCGGCACCAATAGTGGCTGCAAACACAAAATATTATATCGCCATTCTCCTGCCCTTATCCCACTCTAAGTGGATCAGCACAACATTTTTGAAACATGTTAAATGATTTGATCCGTTATTTTACGACTGGCCGCTTGCCTGACGACAACAACGGCAACAACTTAGTCGGCTTTTACAACACCTCGGTAAGAAATGAGAGTGGTCTATTATACTCAGCCGGATACTACATGGCGAGTCAACTTACCTAAGTCGCCTTTTACGACAACTCGGTAAGAAATAAGGTTTGGTCTATTCTACTACTTAAATACTACTAGTAAAATATTATAACAACCGATCAATAATTGAGCACAATATATTTAATGCTCTTCCACCTTATGGGTCTCTTAAACTCACAGATTTTGTAGACGCTACACTACGCTTTATTGCAATTTGCCAAAAGAAAACTTTTCTTAGTTAGGTCACTTTAATACTAAGCATGATACATATATATAAGATATATATATATGTTGCTTTTTCTTTACAAAGATACAGTTCAGTCCTGAATTAATACTACATCATTGCTTCTAATTTCTACAATCTTTGAGAGGGAAAAGTGTAGTAGTACCCTTGACAAATCATTTAATAAAGAATCAAAATGCTATTATCCTTGAAACAATTATCCTTGTACTTTACATAAGACTAATATATAATTTTTACCTCAGCATGTGTACCACGGTGCCTGTAGTATTGACTCATATAATCAGATCCTTGCCAATTCTTAGCACGTAACTCTATTAGCTCAAGTAGGTGAAGTCGAGTTTTTTTATCTAAGCGTTCATCCTGCGAGCCATTGCGGAATACAACAAAATATCTGGAAAATAAATAGAGAGACTACTTTATAGTTCAATTAACATTTTAAAATTTTTGTAAAGGTCAAAAATATTTTTATACATGAATTTACTTTTTCTTTTTGTTAAATGAATTGCAATTTAAAATACTACAAACCTGTCAAGAAAATCCTTATAGAGTGCTTCAAGCTGGGCACCATAAAGCTTAAGATTAGAATACATAGTAGACACATTGCTTTGAAGCGCACGGTCAAAATTCCCCTGCATCATTTGATATGCCACTGCCTCCGTCAAAACTATTAGGTCATCAACTGTAAAAGCATATGACTATAATAGCCAGATTAAACTACAAAACAATAATATCCCCAGGCTCGCTTTATTTTAAAAACATCAAGAATTTATAACCCATAAACAAATAAGGCCAATTTGAAAGTTTTCTAGTATAAGAATTAAGTCCACTAATTTTACTAATTAGAATGACTAAGAATAAGATTTGAAAAAGTTATAGAAGTATTATTGAAGCCATAATATATGCACATTTAAATGAAGTAGAAATCATGTAATATAAACAAAGATTTAAAAAAAAAGAAGTTAGAAATGATTTTTTGTAATTTTAATTTAAAAAGTAAATATACAATTAATAAGAAAATTTTGTATTTAATAATAGTAAAGCTAGTAGTACAATAAAACACTGTTTTATAAAGTAAGTCAAGAACAAAGCAGTTAATAAAATGGCAAAAAACGCAAGCACCTAATTACCTAATTCAATATTATTAACTTTGATACACATAATAGTGCAGCACTATATGAAGTTTAAGTTTTATAAACTATATTTGTGTATAAATTACCAGAATTTATTTTAACATCTAAAACGGAGTTTCGGTTATGTGCAGAACTAGTTGTCGATTTCAAGGGTCTGGGCACTTCGAGTTTCTTAACCGTGCGGGTCATTTTCGTTAGGGTCGACATGGTGCTGTAAAAACAAAGGATACAATGTATCAAAACATTGCGGTAACAACTGTACTGTAGCTGCGTACTTCATTAACAATTATATTACATGACGGACGATGATGGTTACATATTTGTTAAAGGAGTGTCAATTTATTCGTGATGAAACAATAGAAGGCAGAATACTGATAAGGAAAAGGGGAACTCACTCATCCATGGCGACGACTTTTTGATACAAACTAGAACCACTTTAATAGCAAATCGTGTGAAAAGTGAAAGTGATGACAATGATCCTAGCGAATAAATTCGGAACAAACCCGATACGTGTTCATTCCTCGTTTTATTTATTTATATTTCATGTAATATAAACGGTTAGATGAAAAAATTTTGACTATGAAGAAATCTAATACTTTGCTCAATGAAAAACATTTAGACAAAACAATTGAAAACTATGGAACACGATGAAATAAGAAATAAACAAGAAAACTCACCTGGCTACGCCATTAATTCGCAATAAAAATAAATTTAGTGCAGTGACTAACAAAGTTCTGAAAAGTTTTTAAGCATTACTGAAAAATATTTGAAAAATTGACTGTAAAAATTCATAGTAGAAAAAACCTTGATTTATATTTATATAATTATAGTATTTAAAAACATAAATTAAATTAAAAAAATGCGAAAAAACCGGTATACTTTAAATAGAATTATCAACGGCACTATAATTGTAGTGTGGCCATAATCTTATTAATTTTTTAACAAGTTTGTGTATAAAAGAATTAGAAAAGAATAAGAAAGTATTCTTGAGGAATTCTTTTATAAATTGAATTGTTTAGCAAGAATAAGAAATCGTGGAGTTAATTTTTGAAGATAGATATTTAAAGCTTCGTGCTGAAAAATGGTTATTATTTGTATGTTATCTAATCTTAATTCCATCAACTAAACAAATCCAGTTCGTGAATAATTACTGTTCTTAACTAAGTAGTTCTTAACTAAGAATAGCAGTGTATCCAATATGACTATTCTACTGTAATACATATCAACTTTATCTTTTCTCTAGTTTTATTGCTTGTTATTCATGAATATTTTTTGTAAGGAATTGTCACTGAATGGACGTTTTAACACCTATTATTTTCATATTACCGATTTTCTTATTATTATTCTCTTTATGGCGATAATACTTGCGTCAGTCCGCTGTCTGGGTTTAGGTGTCAACTGTCAATTTTCCCTTATGTCACGAAATGTCATTAAGTTGTTCTAAGAAGTGGTCGTGTTTTGGTTCGTGAATTTTCACAATGTAGAAAATGTGCGAAAAGTGTGAAAGTTTATCTAATCATAAACTTTTAAATTGGGTTAATGTGTGTAGTGCATAAGTGCTAGTAAATCGTTTGATTGTTTGATTATTTTTTAAGTTTGGTACGTATATTTTAGCAATAATTCAACATTTTCTGTAAAACTTATACTGTCTCTAATTGGAAAATAAATAAATAAAATCTTTTAATTAAAATTTTTAAATTTTATATAGACTTATTCATAATTTAAGATTTGACGATAATATTGAAAGTATACTGTTATTATACCTACAACTTTTTTTTTCAGACAATGCATAAATATTACATATCGCTATTATTAATACGTTTGGTAATACCGGCGTCGCTTCTTCTTAGTAAGTTATTTTTTTATTTAATATTACTCTTTACTTTGTTTAATGGATTTGAATTCCTAATTACATTCCTATTAACTAGAGTTCCAGGATGTAAATGGTATGAAATAGTATCTATTGTTATTTACTATAAAATGTGCAGGTATAAGGAGTCACAATAATATACATTTCTATTATTATATTTTATATTAAATCTAAGTTGTCAGTTTTCTTTTTAAATACGGTTTACTTATTAAGTAGAGCATTCAACTTTATTGCTGTAAATGATTAACAATAAATACAGAAATTTTACTTGCCAAGAAAGTTTTACAATATGTTTTTAGTAATTTTATGCATTTCACGAGATTTCTTGCAGATTGAATATATAATAATAGTTAAGTTTAACATTTCCTTAACAAAGCATTGTGTGTTAATAAATTTTCTTTTGATTAGCCTCATAATTCACATTTTTATAAATAATATGAAGCTGTATGACATATGCATTAGTTGTACACACACTCACTCATTCTATCTGTGTGTGCAATGAACACATTTCATTATCATTTCATAATAATAAATATCATTTCATATAATTCATTTTTAGAACTAAAATAATTTCATTGAAAACTACTGAAAACATTAAATTATTTGCCTTTATTCTCATTTTATTAAATCTTTTTGATTTTGTATTTAAGCTAAGCTGAATGAAAACATTTTCTGAAAATCAAAATAGCCTTGTGATGAATCAAAAATCACAGAATAGCTGTCTTTTATACAGCTGTTCTGTGATTATGCAGTTTTTAATTTCAATTTGAATCTCCATAGTCAGGTTTATATTTTTGCATGTTAGGATCATGTCAAAAAAAAAACGAAATGCAGTTTGTTTATTTTATCTGTTGTAAATAAAATACAGAATGAGCTTCCTGTTATAGAGTTTGTAGCTAATTGTAGCTAATAATGCTAATAATAATATTTATATGCACTACAGTTAATTAGAAATAATACAAATTGCGTATGTACTTTATTCTTTTATATTTTTTTTATTATTGACATTCTGCCTATGCATAAAGTTATTCAAATCTAGAACTATATTGATTTAAAATATTCTGGATGGGCCAATATTTCTAAACGTGTGTGTGACGTAATGCGCCGAAATTGGCCGCCAGAACACCGATCACCATTCTAAACGTCATGGAACAAGAATTATTTCGAATATTTTTAATGACCACGTAAAAAATATTTGGTTGTGGGTATTTAAAATTTTTAGACAAACAATTCCTACTTATGTATAAGAATCATATATATTGTGGCACAAAACGTCTTCAGTCTTTTTATAATTTGTGACAAAAGTTCATTATTAGTCAAGGGATAAAAAAAAGAAGTTTTATTTTAAATAAAGTTAAATATTAATTAATTTATGGTATTGTTTATGGCCACGCGCAACAATATTACAAAAAAATCTATACAGTACTACATTTACGTACGCCGTGTGGTATCCGGCTGAATAGAATAGTACCACCCTCATTTCTTACCGAGGTGTCGTAAAAGGCGACTAAGTCAAGTCGATCCGCCGTGTGGTATCCGGCTGAGTAGAATAGACCAACCTCATTTCTTACCGAGGTGTCGTAAAATACGTAACCAAATCATATGAAAACATGTCGTGCCGACCCCACTTAGAGCGGGATAAGAGCAGGAGGATGATGAGTACTACATTTACGTTGCATACAAATACGAATGATATTCATTGAAATTGATAATTAAAAAAAAAAAAAACAAAAAGTTTGTATTAAATAACAGCTGAATATCTATATATACCAGTGTGTGGATTGTGTGCTCTGTATAGTACTTGATGCTATTGTTGCATAGTGCTGAATTGAAAACTTGTGTCATCATAAAATCGCAATAGAAAAAGCTTTGATATCGTTTTAATGTCGCAATGCGGGAAGGAGTAATGTATCCTCTGGGCGCGCCTGTCTAGGTGCGTCGTTTCACTGTGGTCGATCTAGGGTTGCCAGATGTATCTATCAGTTAAAACTTCATTCATAACACATGACATTGATAAACAACGTCAAGGCGACTGTAAAAACTACTTCAGATAATCTCTTTAAATTTAAGTGCCTGGTTGACCGAGCTTTGCTCGGTATTTTTTTACAAAAGAAAAAATAATTTGGTAGATGGGGATCGATCCTAGGTATTGTAATTTCTAGAGACCCCCCGTTCTTCGAATAAGCTACGCTAACTTGACATTTTTCGGCAAAATAGTGTTTCTTATATTCCATTTGAATTTTTATATTTTTTTAATGCACAAAAACAGAAATAAAACTTTTTTTAAAAATAAAACCTAGCTAGATTGATTATACCCCTCTGAAACCTCCTGCATGCTGAATTTCAGGAAAATCGTTCGAAATTCCGAAATAATATATATATATATATATATATATATATATATATATATATATATATATATATATATATATATATATATATATATATATATATATATATATATATATATATATATATACATACAAGATTAACTTATTTAAATATTAAAGTTATAAAGCAAAATTTTTGTAATTTGTAAATAAAAATCAATAAAAGTTGACGATTTTTTGTAAAACTCCGGGAAAAAGATGAACTAGCGCGAAATTATGAGGAGACAACACGAGTACTATAATGTATATCAAAAAGATTCTCAATTTTTTTTTTATGAATACTTAAAGTATTTTACGATCTCGTAACTGATATTGTTAATGTATCTGTCCATACTTCAATATTATAAATGCGCAAGTGTGTTTGTTGGTTGGTTTTTTCTCCTCTTACTTCAGACGTAAGTTAGGGAGAAAGGGATAAATACTATTTGTTAGTATACCCAAATTATTTATTGTACGCAGTGTCGGGAACGAGCTATACTTTAATAAAAATGTATCAATAGATTTGTATTAAAAAACCTACCGCTAAAGATTCCTTGACTAAGCTTCGCGTTATTTTAAAAATCAATGAAGGTTGCGGTTGCTTTTAAATTTTTTCAAATATGATTTCTGATACGATATCTTCATTTTTTATTTAGAGTGACGGTAGCTTAAAATCACTTGTATATTCAATTGAGCATTACGCATTTTTAATAATAAAATAACGTACTAAAGTAACGGGTCTATGGATGATCGGAAATTTAATAAACTTATAATAAAAATCAGTGCATTCCAGAATCTTAAACAATTATTGTGTTTATAACGTATTCGAGATAACAACCATATGTAAGTGATAACTCACACTAACTCAGACTAATCTAAATTTATTAGATCGCCTGTGTCTCATCGTCTTAGATAAACGAGATATCGAATAAAGTACACTGTAGATAGTAATCAAGATATACTTAAATTAAATATTGCAAAAAATTTATATTTGAGGGTATTATTGCTAAAATAAGTTTCTTGTTTCGTGTATATTACATAAACGATGATCAATCGCCGTTGCCTAGAGTGATTTGAAGCAGCCGATGTAACGGTACTTGTTAGAGAAATCAGGAACTATAAATCCGGTAACTTTAGCTGCAAGAGGTTTCGTTGTCCTCCTTTTACACAATTAAACGATCCTATACAATAAATATGGCTTTGCCGTTAACGATGGATTTGAATGCAATGTTAAACTATCAAGTTGATATTACAATTTGTATGATTTATAAAGGTTTACGGGCTGTTACTATCCCACTGCTGGGCATAAGCCTGCTCTCTGTTATTGTTATATGGTTGGAGCTAAGACACACGACGCTGCTCCAATGCGCATTGGTAAGTTACACATATCCCCAGAATTCTCTAGAGACATGCAGATTTCCTTACGATGTTTTCCTTCACAGAAAAGCGTGTGATAAATTGCAATTATTAATTAGACATAAGTTTTAATACAAAAACTTATTGGTGCCTGTCCGCGATTTAAACCCGTGTCTTGTTTGTTGGGCTATAATTAATACATTGAGAATGTTTATTTTAGAAGACCAGTTTCTAATACAACAAAGTTCTGCCAACCTTAACCGAGCCCAAATGACCGTGTAGCCATCACTATAGGGAGCCCTTTGATTGCTATATTTCAATTTTACGTGCCCTTTGAAACACGCAACGAACGCTGATTTATTGAATTTCCAAATCACTTATAACGAACGGTAGCCTTAAGAAAATCATCTACTGTGCTGTTATACAAGATTTACTTAACTTTTGTATAAAAATTAATCGCGGATTATAGCATAATAATTTTATTATTACTTTTATATTATGGATATCCGCGAAGTAACGCCTAATTCTATAAATTATTTTAAGTTTTGTATGTCATACCTTACATATATAAAAGAGGATTATATTTCAATAAGGTTGGTTTACATTATCACTGAACTGTTTCGAGCTCCATTTTTTCTAATAGTGATTGTACTAGGGTAACCATATAGGAATAGATCACCCTCATTTCTTACCGAGGTGTCGTAAAAGACGACTAAGGTGAGTTGAACTGCCGTGTGGTACCCGGATGAGTAGAATAGATCATCCTTATTTCTTTTTCGAGGTGTCGTAAAGGGCGATTAAGGTAGGTTGACGTCAGGCAGGCGGTCGGTCATAAAATACCTAGCCAAATCATGTGATAACATGTTTATAACTTGTTGTGCCGACTCCACTTAGAGTGGGATAAGAGCAGGTGACCTTTGTGGAGCTTTAACGAATTCGTAAAAAAATTCCCGAAATTGACTCAGTAGTTGCTGAATTTTGTGCTTAACACCTATTAAGCGATTTATTTTTATTTATTTAGATCGTCGACCTTATCCCATATATTTTTGTGAAGCAAACACATAATTGTTCTTTTCACACGATACCTGAATATACCGGAACATTTATAAAGGGCACATCGTCCATTCTATTCCCACATGGCGTATAACGTGGGTTGCATGAAAATTCTTTAACATTTCGGATGATATTCAAAGAAAATTTTTTGTATCGACGTTAACATATAATTTATAGTACCTGGTTGACGGAGCCTTGCTCGGTAATTATTCACAAAATAAAAAAATAAAACTTAAAATAAAAGAAGAAAATAATTAGGTAGTTTGGGATCAATCCTAGGTATTTACATTTCTCGGGACTCCCTGTTCCCCGCATTATGGCAATAAAACGGTTTATGATAAAAATAGTGTTATAATATAAATTTTAGTATTTTTTATTGGAAAGTGGAACAGACCTACAGATAACTAAAATAGTGCATGTTATGATTGGACAACTGACACTATTACGTGGTATACAATGATAAGAAAGTCAAAAGAATTAATAAAACCAATTTAGATTGCGTAACTTGATATTAATATTTAGATTTATATCAAACTGATGTTTCGAACAATTTCCAATTATTCGTGGTATTTGGCGGTGGAGCTTGGATAGTACTATTCAATGTTATTGGAGAAAAAATAAGTTAATAAAGCTTTTTAAAGATTTTATGTCTACTGTTGACCGTTGAGGAGTTTCCTCGTCTGGAGCCTATACTGGCAGCAGCATCAGGTTATCCTTATCATAAACATGCATTATCATCAGGACTGGACCAGTATAAAAAATTTCAGTTCAATCGGATACCGGAAAGTGGGTTAAATTTAACTTGCAAAATTGCACCTTCACATACATAAACGACAATTTAAATAAAGGCTTTTAAAAAGCGTCTCAACACAAGGTATATACGGGTTATTTAAATATAACATTTTCATTTTCAGACAATGTTTCAATATATGTATATAATTCAGTAAACGTATCTCAATTTTTTTCTAGAGAACAAACTACAGTTTCATTGTATATATGTACATATCTTTATTATGTATATATGTTTATTATATGTTATCGTTGCACTCACAACGGATGTGCTTGACAGTAAGATATTGTGTAAACGAGTATGACACACAATATCTGGAGCAATGCAGTTTGTCAAGACCAATTTATATAAAGTTCTAACATAGTGTCGATTTTCCATTTTCCGTACAAGTGTGTTTGTTTGTTTCCCAATGTTGCCGATTTTATCAATCCGATTAAAATACTATATTTAAGTGAACGGAAGGTAAGATTCTAAGTAAAATATACAATCAAATTCTATATACTAATTATAATGACTGATGATGAAAAAAATCTAGATGTGTCTGGTGTGTGTTTATAAATAGTAAAAAAGAAACAGAAAGATGGTAAATATATTTATATATAATTTTATAAGCATACTTAAATAATAATAATATATGGGACACTTACACACACGGTCGTTCGTCCCCAAAGTAAGTAACTTAATATTTGTGTTATGGTAGACAGACAACTGGTGAATATATACTTATATATTTTTTAAATACATACTTAAATACAAATATACACCCAGGCTCAAAGACCAACAAATTCATTGATAGAAAATGTTGGCCCTCGGCGGGAATCGAACCCGCGACCCAGGCGTGAAGGCAGTGTCACTACCCACTACGCCAACGGGCCAGTCCAGTTAAATACATTAAAACACCGAGCGTCGAAGAACCAACAAATTGTATTAAGAAAATTTTGGTACTGGGGGAAACCGAACAAGCGATCCGCGGAGCTGAAGGCACTTGTCATCTACGTCAACGGCTCAGTCTAGTCTAATAATCATGTTTGTTATTGTATCATACTATAGGTTCATTTTTTTACCCACCGTGCAATAATGTTAATTATCTACTTACAAGCGAAAATCGTTTTTTTTTGTCAGGGGCCAGGGATTTTCCCGGAATAGAAAGTAGATTGTTCTAAGTTTAAAACCTACATGATCGCGATCGTGACATGCCAGTTCAGCGACATCGACACAAACACACCCACACACTTATAAACCTTCACCTTTATAATACAAGGAAGATTGAATATATCGCACGCTTAGTACCTATTAAAGTTACTGAATTAAAAAAATTTGTCATCATTAACCTGCCCTGGTCAGCACAACATGTTATAAACATGTTTTCACATGATTTGAGTATGTATTTTACGACCGGCTGGCTGCCTGTCGTCAACGCACCTTAGTCGCCTTTTACGACACTTAGCTAGGAAATGAGGTTGGTCTATTCTACTCAGCCGGATACCACACGGTCGGTCGACTTACCTTAGTCGCATTGTACGACACCTCGGTAAGAAATGAGGATGGTCTATACCTATATGGTTACCCTAGTATAATTACTAATAGAAAAAATTAAGCTCGACACAGTTACCACAGTTAGTATACCCAATAACTTAAATTAAAAAAATGTATATTAAAAAAAGTTGTGTTGTGGCAAATTGCAATAAACCGTAGCCACTACAAAACTCGTGAGTGTTAAAGAGTCCCATACATTTTTCTGAGTTTGTAGCGTGATGTCATAGATGACATTAAAATAAGGATAACAATGTACCTAACTCAATTGAGATTAATTTTGGATTCGGTCATTTAATACTAAGCGTGCGATATATGCAAATGAAAAGCCTCAAAGAGCCTCTCACGTCTTTGTCTTAGTTTATAGTTATTTTGTGAAATAACTATAGATTGACGTATGTATTTCTTACCGAAGTGTCGTAAAAGGCAACTATGGTAAGTTGACCTACTGTGTGGTATCCAGTTAAGTAGAATAGACCACCGTCTTTCTTACCGAAATGTCGTAAAATATGACTAAGTTGACGTCAGGCAGGCGGCCGGTCGTAAAATACGTAGCCAAATCATGTGACAGCATGTTTATAACATGTTGTGCCGACCCCACTTAGAGTGGGATAAGAGCATGAAGATGATGATGACCTATAGATTGACGTAGGTATTACGATACCTGATACCTAAGACATTATACATAAGTATAACAGTAACTCTTTAATTTCGATTTCGGGTAAAGGCAAGGCTGTTTACAGAACAAATGGGCCGCGCCTGACCGTAGTTAATAAGCTCGCTTCATGTTTCGTTAAAGTACTACAGCCCGAAAAAAAGACCTATAAAAACGTTCTAGCACCATAAAAAATAGAGCGCCGTGTTTTGACTGGCGAAGTTTTTTACCTGAAAAAGCTTCATATTCCGTTCTCCAATTAAAATCACACGTATTAGGTACATACAGATATTATATTTTTTGTGCCACGTTCCACTAAAAATGCTTATTCTCCACTATGTACTCGTAACTATTCATCATTCTCCTGCCCTTTTTATCCCACTCTAAGTGGGGTCTACACAACATGTTGTTACATGATTCGGATAGGTATTTTACGATCGGCCGCCTGCCTAACGTCAACTTACCTTAGTCACCTGTTACGACACCTCAGTAAGAAAGAGGGTGGCCTATTCTACGCAGCCGGATACCAAAAGGCGAGTCAACATATGTTCGTCGCCTTTCACGACAACTCGGTAAGAAATGAGGGTGGTCTATTCTACTCAGCCGGATACCACACGGCGGGTCAACTTACCTTAGTCACCTTATACGATACCACAGTTGTAAAGAGGTTGGTCATTTCTAATCAGCCGAAAACCACACGTCGAAACATACATAACTATTAATATTAAAACAATACATAATTAAATTATTCACTGAAGAAGCTTAAATGATAGGTTTTAGAAAGAATATGCTTTTTCGTACAATTTAGCACCGAAATCTAGCATTGCATTTAAATGGAGCGAAGCGAAAGGGTTAGATTCGTGTCCATTCCATTTTCGAATTGCCACCCGTTAACAATGAAATTGCCACCTGTAGGGCGTGGGCTCCACGTTGGGAAACACTGGACTAAAGACATTTCGTTGTGAATGACTCATGATAAGACACTCCTGCAATTTCCTTTATTGAACAATTCCTTGTCAATAATATTACCTGTAAGACGTCATTATTTAGTCCACATTATCGAATTACCTAAAGCCTCCGGGGCAGTGTACTTTAATGTCACTTAATTATATCTTTTAAATTTAACGTTAAAAGATTTAACAGAAGAGAAGCCATAATTTAATAACTTCTCATAAAACAAAGTATCATTTAATAAAGAAGCCGTTTGAATTGACCTTTTTCATCAGGACAATTGCTGTGAAGTCAACGCTTTACTATAATAAAATAAGTGTATCTTATCTTTAATTATCAATACTTACTTAAATTCAAAACAAATGAGAAATGTGTTTATTTGTTCTTTTATTTCTTTATTGTTCTTGTCTTTCTTGTCTTTTGTCAATTCGTTTGAAAGGAGCACCGAAACATTTTTTTTGTTATAGAAATATTGGGAGAAGCTTAGATTGATATTAAAAAACTTGTATTTGATATTTGAGACGATCTCCTAGATTTAAAGAGGAAAGACATAAATACACTTTATAATTTTTAATTAATAAATGGTCATATCTCACTGGTAAGGTTCTTTTTTTGGCGCTTTCTTTTTATTAAATTAGACTTACCATGCTGTCACAATATTGGTTAATCATATCCTTAATTTCTCGTAGCGTATGCTTTTTTATCAAGGATATTTTGTCTCAAGATAAAGCCCAAATGAATGTGTAAATAGCACATTATTTCTCAGAGATAATTTCCAAAATGCATAGGTATGTTCAGGTGTGTAGTTTTTACTCGCAACATGTCTGCCCGGACTTTGGTACGGAGATCAAAAGGAGCTTGTCTCACTCCGATCCTGCAAATACCTTGTTGCCAAAAATAACATCACAGATCTAACAAAAATAAGGAAAAACACTTCCGCAATAATAATATGAGAATTAATAAGGTTTTTCTTCTTTATGACACCATCTGAATTTTTTATTTTTATTTTTTCTAACCAAACATACGTCATTTATGAAATTTGATAAATTTGTGTTTCAACCCGACTTCAGGGTGTGATGTGATCGAGATTATAAATATTCCCTCCCTTAAATATATTTTGCTTTGTTAAAAAAAACTACTAACGATGAATTCATATTTGTAGTTATATGACATGACTGAGGGCCAGTCACAGTTGGCACAGCAGATAGTGATTCTACCTCCAGCTTCGCGGGTCGCGGGTTCGATTCCCACCGAGGACCAACGTTTTCTATAGAAATAATTTCTTGGTTCTTCGAGCCTGAGTGTATATTAGTATTTAAGTATGTTTTTAAAAATTATATATGTATATATTCACCAGTTGTCTCTCACCCATAACACAAGTATTAAATAAATTACTTACTTTGAGGACGGACGACCATGCGTGTAAGTGTCCATATTTATTTATTTGTATTTATCTGTCAACTACAAGTATGTTCATGATTTTGAATACAGCAAATTGAAAGCGAAGTATCAGATTTTTAATTCCTTTAGAGATGAATTTTACATACATACAATTGAACAAGACTTAACTCACCTAGCGATAAGTGATGATGTAATGTTCAATAGAACTAATCTGTATAATATGTGATATTGATGCATGCTTTTTTTTAGTCTTCATGAAGCAATGAGCTCCAAATCGCTAAGTAACATAGCTTTAATTTTGGTTACTAACTACTTTGGTTTGGTTTTATATGGCTTTAATAGCTGGTTGGTATTAATTATTATTTATAAATATTTTTTATTATAACTTTACAAATTAAAGTTAAGTTTAAAAAATGAGTTACTTATTCTGATATAAGTACAAAATCATTGTGAACTTTGATTCTACTATGAAATCCTTTGTTTTCTGCTGTAATCTTGTCGTCTTAATAAATTCAAATTCAAATAACTCTTTATTCAATTTGGCCTTTACGAGCACTTTCGAAACATCAAATTACAATGAAGCTACGACTGGTTCAGAAAGATGCTCTTACTGAAAACTCGGCGGTCACTCTTTACAAAAAAAAATATTTCATCGAAATATAATTGTTTAGAATTTTATAATTGTTTGCCAATAATATAATTGTTATATATACTGGTTTAGAAAAGACTACGAACATGCAATTAAAATTCCTGTTTGGACAACAATTTAGTTGCTATTTCAGTATACATAATTCCAAAATATTCTTGTAATTAAAAATCTTTTATTCAACTTGCCGTGTATGTATGTGAAGGTGGAATCTTGCAAGTTAAATTTGACCCACTTCCCGGCTGTCGATGGAGCTGTAAATTTATATACTGGTCCAGTTTTGATGACGATGCATGTTTATGATAAGCATGATCTGATATTGCTGTCAGGTTTGGCTCCAGACTAGTGAACCCCTCAACGGTTACAGTACGGTAACAGTAACAGTGTGGGGACATGAAATTTCGTTAAAACCTTTTTTAAAAGTTGTTTTAACTTTATTTGTTATATTCCAAATTGTTGGAAAATACTAAACACAACGCCAGCATATTAATTATCTACATATTATATTGTCTGTGGTACTTCTTCCTACTCTGTACTTCCTGTAATAATTATTGCGCAATATACGCTGAGTTATAATATTTCCGTCGGTCTTTAATTAATTTTCCCACAGGTTATGGGCCGTCATTTAATTAAAAATAGTAACCGTAATAAATATTATCGTACCGTATTGCAGTTTAAAGTAAATATAATAGTGAACCGTAATAATTTTCACTATGAGCATGTCTAACCTCCAAATAATGAAACTCGCCGGCCGAGAAAATTATTCGACATGGAAGTTTGCGGTAAAATCATACTTAGAACACGAGGAATTATGGGATTGTGTTGATCCTGGAGGTCAAGATGCCAAAAAAGACTTAAAAGCCAAGACTAAGATAATTTTGTTGGTCGAACCAATCAACTTTGTACATATTGAAAATGCAACGTCATCTCGAGAAGTATGGCGGAACCTGCAAAATGCGTTTGAAGACTCCGGGCTTTCAAGAAAAGTTGGCTTATTAAAGGACCTAATTAACACAACGTTAGATAATTGTGCCAGTGTCGAGGAGTACGTTAATAAAATAATGAGCACGGCTTATAAATTACGAAATATTGGTTTCGAAGTCGGAGACGAATGGCTTGGAACTCTCATGCTAGCAGGCTTACCGGATAATTATAAGCCGATGATAATGGGATTAGAAAGTTCAAGCATAAATATTTCATCAGATTTTGTAAAGACAAAACTGTTGCAAGAGGTTCAGACATCTGAATCCTCAGCATTCCTTACAAAGCACAAGAATTATTCAATCTCTCAAAATAAATCAAAAGGAAAAGGTCCACGATGCTTTGGTTGTAACAAATATGGCCACTTTAAAAGTCAATGCCGAACAAAGAAAAATCAAAATAATAATTTTTCAGCCATTTTTTCAGCAGCTTATAGCACTTTACATCCAGATGACTGGTATATAGACTCTGGAGCAACAATGCATATGTCAAGACGCTCGGATTGGATGTATGACATACAGTCACCTCCGATCAAAACAATAATGGTGGCAAATAATGATGTAGTCTCAGTGCATAATACAGGTAAAATAAACATTCAAACAAAAGTGTTTAATGATGTACATCAGATCCAGGTGAGAAATGTTTTATTTATTCCTCAGTTGAGTGCTAATTTGATATCAGTCAGTCAATTAACCAAAAATGGTTGTAAAGTTGAATTCACTAATGAAGGCTGTAACATTTATAATGCCAATAGAATACTCATTGCAACGGCATTTTTAACTAATAACATGTACAAACTCAATATAGCAACTCATAATGCATATGCAACAGCATTTGATAGTAATACAGATTTAATTACATGGCATAGAAGAATGGGTCATTTGAATATTGCAGATGTTAAGAAGTTAGAGATATGCGCTGAGGGTATAAAAATATCAAATAAAGAAATTGATTCTGTATGTATACCTTGCTGTGAAGCTAAACAAAATAGATTTCCGTTTCCACCGTCTAATTCTAGAGCAAATGGATTGCTAGAGATAATACACACTGATCTTTGTGGTCCGATGGAGACACCTTCTGCAGGAGGAGGGAAGTACTTCATAACTTTCATTGATGATTTTTCTAGAAAAATATATGTGTATATTCTAAAGAATAAGTTGGATATAAAATCTGTGTTTATAAAGTTTAAGGAAGAGGTAGAAAATGAATTAGGAAAGAAAATAAAAATCTTGAGGAGCGATAATGGAAGAGAATATTGTAATAAAGATTTTTCTGATTTTCTAGTAACCTCTGGTATCAAGCATCAAACCAGCGCTCCGTACACGCCTGAGCAAAATGGGCTAGCAGAACGGATGAATAGAACATTGGTCGAGCGTGCCAAATGTATGCTATTTGAAGCTAATTTGAACAAAACATATTGGGCTGAAGCAGTTGTCACAGCAGCCTATGTTATCAATCGGTCACCATCACGAGTATTAAATGAGGTAACTCCATATGAAAAGTGGACTGGTAAGAAACCGAACATTTCGCATCTAAAGATATTTGGTTCTAAGGCCATGGTTCATGTTCCTAAGCAAAATCGTTTGAAATGGGACCGCAAATCAAAAGAACTAATTTTTGTAGGCTATTGCGAAAATACAAAGGGGTACAGGATGTACGACCCAGTTAGTAAAAAGATGGTAATTAGCAGGGATGTGATTTTCATTGAGAAAACAGAAAATACACAAAATATCACACAGGAACCTGTTTCAGAGCCACAACTTACTTCTATTACTCTTAGTTCTACTAATGATACATTAGAGTGTGAGGAGAGAACTACTGATGTAGATAGCCCACAAAATATTTCGCAAAATGATACATTAACACCCACAAGTAATGCATCATTTGATAGCTGTAATAATTCTGATGACTACACATATTATCCAAATACAAGTGATTATGATGACAGCAATAGCAATGATGATTTTCAGAGAAATATCACTTTAAGAAGACATAATATGCAAGGAAATAATTTTATGTGTCTCTCACAAATTTCAGATCCTCTAACTATAAAAGAAGCACTATCAAGTACAGAAGCTAAAGAATGGAAAGAAGCTATGGATGAAGAATACAGATGTTTAATAGAAAATGATACATGGGAGTTGACTAATCTACCACCGGAAAAGCATTTAATACCATGCAAATGGGTTTATAAAACTAAAACAAATGAGAATGGTCAGACAGTTAAATATAAAGCTCGACTTGTGATAAAAGGATGTTCACAAAAATTTGGGATTGATTACACTGAAGTTTTTTCACCTGTTGTAAGACTTGCATCCTTAAGATATTTATTTGCCTTAACAGTGAAATATGATTTGGATATATGGCAAATGGATGCTGTATCTGCCTTTCTTCAAGGTGACATAGAAGAGGAGATTTATATGATGCAGCCACCTATGTATAGCAATGGTAAACAAGTATGTCGATTAAAGAAAGCATTGTATGGTTTAAAACAAGCTAGCAGGCAATGGAATAAAAAGCTTGATTTTACATTAAAACAAATGGGATTAATACAATCGAAGCAAGATCTATGTATTTACTATAAAATTGTAGATAAGGACAACATGATTTTTTTGGCAATATATGTAGATGATTTAATTTTATTTACTAATAATCAAGAGTCAAAATATTATATAAGAGAAGAATTGCATAAAAAATTTAAAATGAAGGACCTAGGAGAATTATGTTATTGTTTAGGAATACATGTAGAACGAGATAGAGAGAAAGGAATAATTTATCTAGACCAAAAGAAGTATATACAACAAGTATTACAAAAATATGGAATGTCAGATTGTAAAGCAGTGCAAACACCACTAGATTTAAATACAAAGTTAAAAAAGTCAGAAGAAACAAACATTTTACAGGATATTCCTTATCAGGAAATAATTGGATGTCTATTATATATATCTCAAGTTACTAGACCTGACATAAGTTTTGTTATTAATATGTTGAGTACACACAATAACAAGCCTGAAATGCAACATTGGATTGCACTTAAGAGAGTAATGCGTTATTTAAAAGGCACTCAAGATTACAGACTCAGCTATAAACGAAACCTAAATGAAAGCATGAGTCACGGGTACTGTGATGCTGACTGGGCCAGCTCACAAGACGACAGACGCTCCTGTACTGGTTACACATTCTTGTTTCAGGGAGGAACAATCAGCTGGAACTCAAGGCGTCAGCCTACTGTTGCTCTATCTACAGCAGAGGCTGAATATATGTCTTTGTCCTCGTGTGTACAAGAAGCTTTATGGTTAAAGCAATTTCAACAAAGTTTCTGGCCACACATAAAAGGGGAGGCCATGATTATATACAGTGATAATCAAAGCTCTATAAAACTTTCAGGTTCTGACAATTACCACTCTAGGACCAAGCATATAGATGTGAGGCACCATTTTGTTCGTGACAAAGTCCTTGAAGGAGCAATTGATGTCCGATATATACAAACCAACTTGATGGTCGCAGATGCCCTTACTAAAGCAACTTCATACTCTAAATTGTTTTTTTGTTTGTCGAAGATGGGGTTGTGTTTAAGGGAGGATGTTGGAAAATACTAAACACAACGCCAGCATATTAATTATCTACATATTATATTGTCTGTGGTACTTCTTCCTACTCTGTACTTCCTGTAATAATTATTGCGCAATATACGCTGAGTTATAATATTTCCGTCGGTCTTTAATTAATTTTCCCACACAAATTAACAAAGCACGAATACTTTTCAATCCCTTAACACCTTAACCGTTAATAAAAAACTTGGTACTGCATAATTTCTCAACATTTTTTCTTTTGAACAGTATAATGTTAATTTCAGTGTATATAAATATTCTTATTACGTTAACACTCTAATTGTTCCAGGAGTTCTAGTTAATTAACAGACGTTGGCTTTCAAAATAATTAAATGGAACGACATCATGCGAAGTGAATTTGTATTCATTGTGTTTTATGTTCATACGTTTAAGTATATAACATTAAGTGATGCTATTCGCGAACACTCCCTGTGGTGATCCTACATAATATACACGCAAGCAACAAACATAATTAAGCTCTATTAAAATGTAGTAACTTAACTGTAAATTGTATTTAAATTTAAACATAATTAATATATATATTTTTATTATTTCATTTATGTTAATATAGGTATGCATTACTATACAAAATACTATCTCTAGTCATATAGCCTTATCGCTGCTTCTTATTCATAACCTATAGATACCCATTGCTAGACATATGTTTTCCCATAATCTCCATAAAACACGATCCTATACCAACTGGATCCAGAGGCTCCCCGCGACCTTCTTGACATGGTCAGTCCATCTCGTAAGGGGTCTACCGACGCTGTGTTTTCATGTACGGGGTCGCCATTCCAAAACCTTAGACCCCAACGCCCATCGGTTCTCCTCACTATGTGCCCCGACCATCGCAACTTCAGCTTCGCGATACGCTAAGCTATGTCGGTGACTTCGGTTCTTCTACGGATCTCCTCATTTCTGACTTGATGACGTAGAGATACTCTATGGGTCGCTCAGTGACTCTGACCGTTCCTATGAGGCCCTTAGTCAGCGATCACTTTTAGATACGTATGTTTTATGGCTACACCTAAACTATTTATGAATTACTATGTCTAATGGAAAAAACCATTACCTGCATTCAATAGTTTTGAGTTTATCGTGAATAAGAGTACAGACGGACCGACGGCGGGGAACATTGTTTAATATTATATAATGATATTAGTATATGAAATACATCTGGCTGGTTGCCAGTCTTTTTTCATTGCGTTGGTTATTCATGTGACAAGTTTGGGGAAGCCTTAGAAATAAGTGTAAATTATATCATAAATACGAAATGTATTTATTAAATGTTTTATTATTATTGCGTGTTTAAAGAAAATTACGTACTCAAATTTTATGAAAATTGAAAATCAAAGTTTAAAAAAAATTTAACCGTGTAGTTTTAAACTGTATGAAGATTGACGCGTGGAGAAAATTGAAGCATAAAAAAAAGTTGAAGAATAGTGTCATAATAGAAATTTGAAGAAAGAAAGAAGAAATTGAAGAATAGTGTCATAATAGAAATTTGAAGAAAGAAGAAATTGAAGAATAGTGTCATAATAGATCCAAATCTTATAGAACATTGAATTGAATTAAATTAGAGCCTTTAAATTAGAAATAAGTTAAATAGTTAATGGCGATAAAAACCTTCCTTTATAAAAATATCCTTTAAGTTGGACTAAAATATAACGAGAAAATACCTAGAAACTTTCATTTAAATTGGTTCAGTTTTGAAGATTAGCGTAAACGAAAATTGTTACATGGGATTTTTATATATAAAGATTATTACGCATGGAATCCAAAAATCATATTAACGCATGTGCTGTTAACGATCAACACAGAATATGCGTAATAGGCACGCTAAGTGATGGAAATAGCATTCGATATTAGGTAGCCGGTATGGTGTTGCAAGCATAATTCGGACGGCAGAATAACGTTGCCTTATCGGATGTCTGATTCACAAGGTCGCGCCGTAGTTCAACTGGTTAACTGGTAGTGGCAACCTACATTAAACGTGACCTCATCATGCTGTTAAATTCGCTTGTTCTTGCTAATATGGGTGTAATTATCAATAATATTACCTAATAATTGTTTTAACGGTCACAAATGTCTTGATCTTTGAACTTAACTTGTTTATAAAAAAGTTAGTTTTTAAATATAGAGCTTTTCTTAAAGTAACAAAAATGGAATAAGGAAACAACCATAAAGCTAAAAATCAAATATTGTAGTTTCGGTAATGTGGTGTCATCTTTTGAGATCTCTATTTTATGCAAAAATACGCAAAAAAACTTCAAAATAAGTGGATGTTAATAATATAAATGGTTTTATTATCAACTAGCGGCCTGCCCCTGCTTCGCACGGGTATAAAATATGTATCCCATGTCAGTCAGTGTAAAAAAAATGATTAAAATTGATCCAGTAGTTTTGATATGGCTGTATTTAAAAAATGATTTTCCCTATTTTCCCGCTTTTCTATTGAAATTTTTCCTAGATTTTCGTTGCTATAAACCTCACGGAGCCCGAGACCTTTCCAACGAATGCAAAACCGTGGAAATCGGTTCGTGCGTTCTGGAGTTATATCGTCAGGAAGGAAAACCCGACTTATTTTTATATTATCAATAATATTACCTAATATTATTGTGTAAATGTTTTTGACATCGAACTTACCTTTCTTTTCTTGTCTTAACTAGACCTGTATTTAATGCAAAACGACTTAAAACACATTGGTGTTAAGTAGTATAAAAAAAGAAAGGCCCTTATTATATTAAGGTCCCTCATCTCTTACCGAGGTGTCGTAAAAGGCGACTAAGATAAGTTGACCTACAATGTGGTATCCGGTTGATTAGAATAGACCACCCTCTTTATTACCGAGTTATCGTAAAAGGCGACTAAGGTAAGCTGACGTCAGGCAGCCGGCCGGTCGTAAAATACGTAGCTAAATCATGTGGCAACATGTTTATAACATGTTGTACCGAGTAGGCAGGCAGGAGAGGATGGTGAATATGTCATAGAAACCGTATTGGTGTTTAAACATAGCAACATTTCGCAGGACATGGTGAAAGTGCACTCCTATTAATAATATTATGAGTCACTGTTTTCTATAGTCTGAGACATCTGACGTGGTCTTATGTTAGGTCCTTGATCACACTTGAATGAATCACCATTACAATCAAATAGTTAACAAAGCTAGTACGTAACGTTGGGGATTAGAATAAACTCGTATAATGCCTGTATGCTTATTTAAATGAGTTAATCTTTAATGTATATATATTTTCGAAATCTCGGGAACGACTCCAAATATTTTCCTAAAATTCAGCATGTAGGGGGTTTTGGGGGAGAAAAATCGATCTAGCTAGGTTTTATTTAAAAAAAAATCATTTTATCCCTGTTTTTGGGCATTAAAAAATACTACAATTTACATTGAATTGAATTTTTGCCATTAACTGTTAAGTCAGCGTAGCTTATTCGGGGTACGGGTGGTCGCGAGAAATGAAAATTCCTAGGATAGAGCCCCACCTACCCTCTTATTATTATTTTTTTTTGGAAGTTTCTTTTTTTTCGTAAAAAACTACCGAGCAAGGCTCGGACACCCAGATATACGTTTTCACATATGTATATAGTCAATTAAAAAACAGTTTTTATATATTTGTAAAAACACTTTAATCCCTAGACACTTTTGATGTTTTGTACATTCACATCATAAACAAGTCAAAATATTACCTCACCCGATAGCAATTGTTCCTATGTTTTCGATTCCCATAATTACTTAGTACTTGAGTATCAACGAATGAATGCCACGACATAAGTAATTACTTTATTGTTTACTAGTAATTCGTTAATAACGGTTTCACCCGCGTAATTTTTTAATTTTTTTACATCTTATTACATTTTTTTATATCCCTATTTTTTTAAATGTTATATAGCCTATGTTGCTCAGTAAAGATGCAACTTTCTAATGGTAAAAGAATTTTTGAAATCGGTCAAGTAGTTTTGTGTGAAAAAATTACAATCATACATACACATTTGTCCTCTTTATAATATAAGTATAGATAATAATCTGTACAATCATCTTTGTTTAGGTTTTTGGCCGGGTTTGTTTGTTTAAAGCTTTTATTTAAATAGCTTTGTATGTTTGTATGTAACGGTAGAATCCTGCAAGTTGAATTTGACCTACTTCTCGGTGTCCGATTCAGCTGAAATTTTACATACTGGTACAGCCCCGATGAGAATGCATAAACATGCATTGTCATCGGAAAGTATGGGAAAGTAATCATGACCTGATGCTGCTGCTAGGATTGGCTCCAAACTCAACAGTTAACAGTAGGGACATGAAATATTGTAAAAAACTTTTTTTAATTAACTTATACTACTACTTCAGTATTCAGTAGTAATGGCCTCATGACAATTTGATTTAATATTCGTTACATACATAACGCATAGATACGTAAATTTCGGCGGTAGCGGAATGGTTGGAATGAATTGCAATCTAGAGGTCATGGGTCCAAATCCCGGCTATTATACTACCGACGTGAACCCACTCCTAACACAAGCATTTAGCTTAGCTGGAGGGGTTAACGAGTTTACTAGTAATTTGTAACCCAAATTTCTAGTAACCTTTAAAAAAATACATGCGTACATACAATGAATCTAATATAACGGCTGCAAAATTGAACCTACGAATTAATTACAATGTAGTTCTAATTTATTTATTATTGTTAACAAACAACAAAAATAAGATTTAATAAAGAAAATCAATTTTACCAATTGCGAAACGTAACATCCAAATTTCGTTTCAAACTATGATCAAAGTGGTTTCACTATAAGATTGGAAGATGCAATATAATAAACATCGCCTAGTCAGGAAATTTTAGACGAAAATCAATAAGGGGATTTTCCCAGCTTGCGGTAATATTACAAAACAAAATGTTGCCATATCATTGCCGGTTAGTCAATATATGTCATGTTATCAACGGAATAAACTTTAAAACTGTATACATATAAATTTACAACCTTTTTCTTGACATTTTGGTCAGCCTTGTAAACGTTACTCAAGGTAATAAAAAATTTCATATCACGCCAGAATCTTTTGTTAGTCAGAAAACTTAGAGCTCTTCTCGATAGTGTAGCTTCTGTAAAAAAACCTACTATTCTATACTTTGGGAGAATCAAATCACTAGGTGACCAATCGCACCTCAAAATATCACCGTTAGACGGCGTGTGTGACAGTTTCTCTGACTGCTTCTTCTACGATATGACTCCATCTCAGTCTGCTTTCTTTCCGTAAAATGAAATGCTTATATACATGTTTTTCCTTAGTGACGATATTATATAGGTAAGTAAGAGCAGAAATTATATGCCGAGGTAGCTTAGCCTCTAGTTCTAGTACAACCAGTATGCGATTTACAATCATGATATTTAAAGGGAGCAATGTCCCGTTTACGACTTCGCGTCACGATTGACATGGTTTCCGCGTGGGTTTGGCAAGATGTGTGGAACAATTTTAATAAAAATGTTTAGTTATCCTGCATTAGAACAAGAATTATCACTTAATTCCCAGAACGATATATCCCGCCAACTTTGATTACAAAATCAATTGTATAATATCAATGGAGCATAACATTGTGTACGAAAAATCTCGATCTAGGAGTTTAACCCAATGTTAGCACTTAATTAGAATCACGTGCATTAACCGTTGAAAACAACAGCTTATTGATATTTATATGACCTCAAAATGTATATAATTCGAATGTACTCCTAAAGCGTCAGCTATTTTAGATATCTATCATTAGATTCGTTAGCTTTTTTATTTTTTTCACTAGTTCAGCATTTTAAGTTACGAATCAGTAATCATAAAACAGAAGCTCTTTATTAAAT
Source organism: Morpho helenor (assembly GCA_029227775.1). Classification (NCBI taxonomy): domain Eukaryota; kingdom Metazoa; phylum Arthropoda; class Insecta; order Lepidoptera; family Nymphalidae; genus Morpho; species Morpho helenor. The sequence continues at coordinate 14,368,271 of JARGCU010000025.1, forward strand.
AAAAAATATGTGAATGTTCTATTGAATTTGTGTTAAGCAACCATCCACGTCTAGAAATTTAAGAAACTTCGAATTGATTCTCTTAATTACCAGTACAACTTTAACTGGCTACGGTAGTTGAAAAACAACTCTCCTATCACACAATAGTGGTCATGAGTGATTAGCAGACATAAAAACAAAACATTTTATTGGAACACCGTCTAATCTATTTATATTCGTGTTGCCGTAAACATATACGACCCATTTTCATTTGTATTCTTACGCGTGATTAGCAGTCTTATGCAATGTAAACATACACAAAGTTGCAGTATTAGGTGCGATAAAGGGGTCGGGTATTCAAGGTTTTATATCAAAACAGAAGTGTTTAGTATTACATTACTAGTTACTTGATAAGATTTGATATCAGACATTATAAGATGAATGGAAGCTACAAATGCCGATAAAAGATTCCCTTCGAATAAACTGCAGAAAATACGAGCTTTAACTAGTCCGAGCGCTTGTGCTTTCCATCCTTTAAGTGTTAACGACGTTGAGACGGCGAAAAAGTAAAGGCAATACAAGATGCTCTCAAAATATGGTGTCAGTGAATATAACGTTTTGTACATATTGTTACTTGTACATAAATAAATAATCATGATTGCATTAATGTCATCTAGGTCGAGTATGCAGACAAAAAAATTTAAACCAAGCATTGATTAATTTACCAATATCCTATTTATACTGAATGTAACTAGCTATAAGTATTTTTTTTCAAAGAGCAACCGCCGAGTTTCTTGCTGGCTCTTCTGGGTAGAAACAGCTTTCGGACTAGCAGTAGAATAAACGATTCAAAAGCACTTGTTTACAAGTTTATTTGAATAAAGAAGATTTTAAATTAAAATTTGAATATAAAACTATCTTATCAATTAGATAACCCCCATAATTCCTATTACAATTAAGAATTTAAGAAAATAGACATTTAACTATTTCCGATGTTAAGATTTTCAATTTGTTGTTAAGGATGTAATTATTCGACTAAAATTGTTTAACACATCCTTATTGAATCAGTGCTTTGACTTGTGACTCACTAGGTAGTCTTTTAATGTCGTAATTTGACGTGATTTGAACTAAACCAACTTATTCACACATACAAATAATTAAACTCGTACAGTAATTGTGTATTGTTGAACCGCAATTGAGTTCACTTTATTCAACGCAAAACCTTATTAAGTCATCACTAAAAATACTGATGATTTTTTGGCTGAATATGTTTTTTGTTATAGCCTTATATTTTAAAGGTACAAAAATAACGTTGTCGTGAATTATCAAACTGTTCCCAATTTGTGAAATAAATGAATCTGTACATACTATTTGCGTGCTAGCCTTGTGGTATCCGGCGGAGTAGAATAGACCACCCTCAATTATTATCGAGGTGTCGTAAAAGTACACTAAGGTATATATTGGACGCTATATTTCAGTTCGTCCACCACATCAAGTTGACTCATCGTGTAGTATTCGGCTGAGTAGAATAGACCACCCTCAATTCTTACCGAGGTTTCGTAAAAGGCGATTAAGTTAAGTTGACCCGCCGTGTGGTATCCAACTGAGTAGGATAGACTACCATCATTTCTTATCGAAGTGTCGTAAAAGGGAACTAAGGCAAGTTGACCCACCGTGTGGTATCCGGCTGAGTAGAAAAGACCTACCTCTTTCTAATTGACGTGTCGCAAAAAACGACTAAGGTAAGCTGACGTCAGGCCGGCGGCCGGCCGTAAAATACAATAAATATGTTGTTCCGACCCCACTTAGAGTGGGATAAGGCCAGAAGAATGATGACATATTATTTGCGTGCAATCATAATCATTTGAAAAGTAATAATAAAATTATTGTGCTATAATCGCGACAAATTGAGGATTGTGATTATTATGTATTTTATCGGGGATTAAAGCAAAATAGTTCTATTATTTAGTTCTATTATTACTTTTGTATTATCGATCTCCGCAAAGTAACGCCTAATTCTATAAATTATAACCATTTCATGTTTGAAAGATAGTTTTGGTTCTCATTGGATATAAACTTTATTTTAGTGTTACTTTATTATTCGTACCTGGAGTAAAAGTGCAGCATTAAAAAAATACATATATTTTTTTATGTTTTATAAGCCTACGCATGACTGTGTCTATGAGGATTTCCTTACGTTTCGTAAAAAGTTTATATAACTACGGCTATTCAACTATCTCCATACTAATTGCATCAATACGTTGCTCCATTACAATGCAAAATGGGGCCAATCAAACAAACAAATAATTTACGTATTTATAATCGGATAATAAATGATATTGCGCTAAGGATTAAACATAAACTATGTAGATGACCTATGTTGGCCGATAAGCAATCAATTGAAGCGAGTTTATCCTGAAAGTTGCAAGAGAATGCTATTCGTACAAGTCTATAATTGGCTTATCCGCTGCACCTTAACGGTACGTTAAACTGCTTTAATAGTACAAAGTGTGCCATAGACGGTTTACAAACGAACGCTTTTCAACAATAGATTTCTGTTACATAATTACTACATACGTAGTACTTAAGTATGGTCAATTTAATTGAAATTAAATTTTGATCAAGTTTACGAGTGAACTTGATATTTTTTTTACTAGAGCACGAATAAAATTAATTCACATAACATAGAACAGAATACCATTGAAAGTATATTAAAAGATTTTTGGAGAAATATGTTGGAGCTTAGATCTTAAAAAATCTGCAGAGATATTCAGGTTTTACGGTATTTTTAAGCATGGGATAAATTTTTAAATATTATTGAGACAAATAAGTTTTTTAAGAAAACTAATTTGTGCATTGGATCCGAAACGTGGTAGCTAACTATTGACGTCATAAGAAAGCTCAGATCCATCAGTGGGCGATGGAACGAGTTATGCTCGGAGTATCTCTATGTGATCAACTTAGAAATGAGGAGATCTGTAGAAGAACCAAAGTCACCGACAAGTTCAGCGTGTCGCAAAGCTGAAGTGGCGATGGGAGGGGCACATAGTGCGGAGAATCGAAGAGGCGTCGGGGTCTTAAGGTGTTGGAATGACCCTGCACCAGAAAACGCAGTGTCGGTAGACCCCTACAAGATGAAATGACGACCTCATAAAGGTCGGGTAGCTGATGGATACAAGCAACACAAAATCGTGAGTCGTGGAGAACCCGTGAAAAGATCTATGTCCAGCAGTGGACACCCATCGGTTGACACAGACGAAGAAAAAAAAGAAGAATTCGTTCATATTGTAGCCCGCGACCCCTTGATCTACGCGGTCTTTTAAATGTCTGGGCAGTGTTTGTTTCCTGCATAAATATTTGTCTACATCGTTATCCAATTTAAGGCGCTAACATAGCGTAATCTTATCGATCCTTTAACAGTGTGTTGCTAGTTTATCTTTTTATAACATTATTACTGCCGTAATATAATGTCAACATTACGTCGCAGCGGTGATGAATCATTTTACGAGTGAATGAGATTCCTCAATCTGTCCCTCAACACAAACATTGCATGTACGAAAAACTTCAAATCGGAAATGAGGTCGGCTAATTTCGTCTGATTTTTGATGATGGACAGTAATAAAATTAAGACCGTTTAGGGACTACTAAAATTAGAGCGATATATACCGACATGACAGCACCACAACGAAATGTTACTGTGACATTTGCATGTTCAGCATAATGAGCTCGGAATTTTTAGAGTATTCGGAAATGGCGTGTTATTTTCAGAAAGAATTAATTGCATTACGAATTCAATGAACTAATCAGTAAATATTAAAATTTGGGCCACACACCTAGTTTGGTTCGGTAGATTAAATTTGAATTTGAATGTAATGTTAAACATAGTAAAAAGTTTACTTTGATAAAGGTCAACTTTATAGTCTAAACATTCTCTAAATAACTTAGTAAAATGTTTACGTCATTTTGTTAGGAACTATAATTAGAAGACCTTTGTTGGATAATACCTATCCTAGAATTATATATATATATATATATATATATATATATATATATATATATATATATATATATATATTATTGGAATAAGGTAAATAAATAAACCATTTCACTGACTTCTGTGCTAATCAATCAAACATAAATCAGCCTATCTCAGTCATATATGTATGTCGAATAAAAGTAGCAAAATTTCAGTCTTTTCAAAATTTCAGGCCCACTCTCTTCTTGAAGGACGAAACTAGACCCAATATACTGATGCTATACGAATCGGCAGATGTATCTCAGAAATACTATAGCGATATGCAGGTTTCATATCACGAGGTTTTCCTCAATTGTAAAGCGCATAGTGAACTGTAAATATCAATTAAGGATAATTTTTTCTGGAAAACGTAGAGGCGTCTACTTAGAGTTTGAACCCACGAACCTTTAGTAAGGGCCACTCGCCTATCTGTTCGGCCATTGTGGATATTTTTATGTACTTCAATAGAAGTATATAAGGATGATCGTCGCTCAATATAATCATTCATAAAGTTCCAGTTCATTTCCCGATCTAATAAAAACTCGGAATCCTGACACCAATCTGGTATCTATATTTAACGTGTTTAATTTCTTTCTTGACCATGATCTGTCGATCTTTGTCAGAAATTGTATGCATTCTAGTTTATTCGGTATTGCCTATAGAACACCATTATTTATATTAATGACGAATAATTTAATTAAAAACGTTTGACCATAATGTATCGCATTTATTTTAATAACCACATAGTGCAGAGACTACCGAATGTGAACAAAACTAATCTACATCGAAGAACAGTGTGTCACAACTACTCCATGGTTGATATTATATTATATTTTTTGTTATTAGCTGTGCCCCGCGGGACTATCCGTAACGAATAGATATATAAAATTAGATGGGTATGTAGATTATAGACGAAGAATAGATTTTTTTAAAATTTATTAATGTTCCACTAAGCTCACAAGATCTTTCTCGTTCTTTAATATTAATTAATGCATCAAAAAAGGAATAAGCGAATTATTTCCATTCGTTCACGCGTGATGCGATGACTAAGGAAAATAAAGATTCATCTATATCTATAGATAATTATTCATTTAATATTTTTGGATTTTACTGTTTTGCAAGGATACCTCGATTAAGGGGAAACACGTTCTCACTTAATAAAATTGATGGTTTTATTAATGGCGGTGCAAAAGTAGGTTAAATGTCATAATGAGCCAAAAACCTTTCATTATATTTATAATATCAAAGTAAATTTTGCTTTATTAGTTTTAGCAAGTTTTTATCGTTTATCTCTTTTATCAAAGTGTACTTGTTCGATATAATAACACATTTAGGAAATGCACCAACGTTGATAAGATAAGTTAATAACAGTAGAATGTTTATAAAAAGTTTTTTTCTTCCAGGTATTGCACTTCGACCTTTCGGCCTTTCCTTAATATATTTGCTGCTGTACTTAATAGCACCGTTTCCACAAGTTCCAGACTCGATATCATTTCGAGGTAAATAATTATGTGGTTTCCATAATTTAAGTCAAACTAGTTAGCATCGAATTTCCCAACTTCATCAATATCTATCGTTAATTTTTTTTTTATTCTGTGATTAATGGGCTTTTACACTACACGTGTAAGTCAGCCCTATCGGTAATTTAGACTGGAATACCTTTGAAAACCTTTGCAGCAATTATATAATATTTTGTACTAAATAAATAGTTATATATATTTTATATTTTATTGCAGGTTTCCGTGGCAAATATTTGCAGCTCAATCTTGTAGTATCTAGCTTACTCTTACTTCTTCACGCAATATGGCACAGCGTTCTCGCAGGCTTCGCGCCGTATGGCCAGTTACTAGAAGACTATCCCATTATCCAAACGATCGGATACAATCTTGGCCTAGTTTCGTACAATGGTATAGACCCTTTAATGGCCGTACATTACCTCTCACCTGAAGTAAGTATGTCTTACTATTTTGTTGCCTAGGGTATGTATCGGGAAAATATACAAGGAGTAAATATACTGAGACTGAGAAACTGACTGTGCGCTGAGAATAATACTATACGTGCTTTAACAATTTACATTTAATATTTAAATCGAATTTTAAAAGACCGATTATAGTAGTTATAACACTTGTTGAATAGAATAGCCAGAATGATTCTTCCACGTCTGTGTGTATATTATTTTAATGAGTAGATAAGGATCTGACGCCTAGGAATAAATTGTGTGTTACTATTTTCACATATTTGTTATTAAAGGAACTGCCCTTTTATTGCAAACCTCGAAGTACACATCCACAACTAAACAATCAAAGAATTTTTATGACATATTCTTGTACCGGCACCTTTATCCGGCATTTACCAGATGTTGAAATTATTTTTATGTAATTGTGTCTGATGTGACTATCGTTTTCAGTTAGTAGTCATGGGTACGTCATTAGCAGTGTATTTAATTGTTCGCACGCTTCTTATTGGCTCTCCTAACGATGAGGTCGTCAGGAAAGACTCCAAGCATCAGCGATTTCCCCTCCTTACTAGCGCAGGTAAATTTAACTCGACTGTAGATCCTGTATTAGCGCAAATTAAATTTATGTTATTTATAACTTTACTAAAATATACTTTTTCATGTACAGGAAAATATATCGCATTATTTTTACTAATGTTCTCGGGTATAATGCGCCCAAGTGTGACGTCGGGAATATATTTTCTGGTGTTCATGGGAGCAGCCACTGCGTGGGCAGTTGGAAGGCCTTTGGAACGTGGTTTTGCTATCGTAAGCCGTTGCATCATGGCTATAATGGGAATCCATATAGCTGTCCTTCTTGTTTACCAATGTTCTTGGATTATAGACATATATCCGCCAGATCAGAATTTCGCTAGGTACGTATCTACAAGTTACAATAAGTTTTATTCATAGTATGTTAGTAAGAAAGTTGCATCCACAATATTTTACAAGAAAAAATCAAAGCTCTTAGATGAAAAACACAGAGCTTAGATGGTATGGGCATATAATGAGGAGGGATGAAAATTGCCTGATCCGGGGCATTCTAAACATGAATGTAGAGGAGGATATGTGACTTGTGTGTCAATGAGAACATGAACATTAAAGAGTTAGTGTAATATTTGACGAATGATAACGTGAAATGGAGGAAGACTGACCTCGCCTAAACTGAACTAAGCACAGGAGAATAATGAAGCGTAGCATTATTTCATATAAAAAACCCGGGTATAGGTATAAATATATCTATAGCTGTAGGTTAGGTACAATATGAATACAACTCACAATACATTAAAAATAGCGTAACAAATATTTTTCTTTCTTAAAACAGATACTTCGGTCTGACAAAATTGGTTATACTTAATGAGACAGATGCTTCTAGTTTTGCATACGAGGTGACAGATGATCACATGTGGGCTACACTAGCTAGTCCTCTAGTAATACTCTTCTCTTATTTTTTCCTTGCAATTGAAACGCGTGAACTATTTAAACCGAAGGTGCGTATGCTTACTTAATGTTTGTTAGAATTTAACTAAAAATAGTGATTTTATGATTAACCGACTAATAATAATATGCTTATCATTATATTATTGGATGATGGTGATTTTTTTGATAAACTAACGCTGTACACTTGTTGGAAAAGAGTTGTTGGTAGTCCAGAATACACTGCTATATTAAATTTTGCTGGGGTGGATAGGCAAAGAAAAAGAGCGTTTTAACCGGTCTTGAAGCGGGCAAAGTGAATGGTTCATTGGTGCGAGGTGTATCTTTTCATCGCAACAGCCGACATGCTTCTCGGGACAAATGGAAAAATGCAACCAAGAAAGTTCGCGTAAGCCTGCCCCGACGAGTTTTCATTCCGCACTGTTTTTACTATTAGCAATTTAGTTTTATTTTCAGTTAGTTTCTGTAAATATAGTTCGTACATAAATAGACTGTTAGAGTATGTAGTTTGTTATTTCTTCACAGTTCGCACAGAATGTAGTTTTCTTATTTAAATTACTGCTACCACAATGTTTCTTATAACTGTTACAGATGGTGAATGTGTAAATACACGAATATCGGCGTAAATCTGATAGTTTTGTTTTAATTAAAATCCTTTTAAATGTTTCTTATTTTACTTATTGTACATTCAGTAATAAATAAATAATAAGTTTGTGTATTTAAGAGGAATTTAAATTTTATACAATTATTATATAATCTATTCTTGTTACAACGTATTATTGTAGACTCATAATAATGTTTGTAATATAATAAAGCATGACCGCTTGTGCTAACATAAAAATAACAGTTCTTTTTTAACTTTTTGGCATTTTGTTGAATGAGACGAATTTTTTTTTGCAACCTGCTTTTTCGTTCTTTTGTAGGTTGCATATTCATACATAAATTCCAAAGCACTTCGTGAGGCCGCATCTGAAAATGATCCCGTAGGTATTTCTTTTGTTATTTTAACTGAATATGTAATTATATTTTGCTTATACCGGATTTTCCACGCTATTGGGATGAAATTCACATTGCAAATATTCATTAATTAATGCTTGGTTGGCTATGTATTATATCCTTTGTAACGTCTTGTTTTTGGTTTTATTTGCTTTTCAATGTTGTGTCATTTTGGAGCTTTGTGTGTATCACCCTAATTTAGAATACTCATTTATATGTTGTATACACGCTTTTGTGTTTATATATCTTCGTAGTCATCCAATTAAGGTTGTATTCTAATTTATATTATGTATTTAGTAAAAAGCAAATATAAATTGTATTTGTCAGTGGTAGCTTAATTAAATCTTGAGCCTTGACAATTTAAAAGTGCTTGCAAAAGCATATTTAAATAAAGATTATTTGATTTATTTTTATTAAAATATGCTTGTTTTTCAATTTCAGACAAACTTGAAAGACAAGAAATAAGTTTGTTATAATTTACTTTAAAAATTTGATTTAATTTTTAAAAAATCCGATTTTAAATTGTAAAGTAATTAAATTCAAAAAATGTAAAACTATACAAACTCTAACACATTCAAACTTAGAAAATCTAGTTTTTTGAATACTTATTCTAATATCACAGCTATTGCGCAACATAAGTCCTAGCAAGCGATGGTCGAGCGTCCGCGCTAGTTCGGGGTCCAGGCCACTTCATCAGGACTCCACTGGATCCGTCGTCGTGCCTGATGAAGGTAATAAATAAAATTTAGAAGTCCCTACTTAAGATCAATTACTACTGTTTAAACTTGACCACGGTAGGATAAATTCAACCTAGGTTTTTACTCAATTTTACAGACCGGGACCAATGATTTAACATATTCTCGTATGCAAGAGCTGAATCGTAGATTAATGTGTGATTCCAAAAGATTACCGACATAAGTATGTTTAAATATTGCCTGAGATCTTATAGTAGTTGCAATGAGAGCTGAATATTTTGGCAGTAATTTTTCATTTCCACCAAGAGTAGTTAAAAGCTATCTTGAGAAACTAAGGTTTTGATTACATATAAACGCTTAAATCAATATGAACGATTAAGAATAGCGACGTTGAAGACAGGCATATAGACGTGTCAAATTTATATAACCTTAAAAAAAATGCGGTTCAAAATTGGACCTCTAAGAGACAGAGAGGTCATCCATTAATTTACTAAGTTCGGCCTATTGGGACTAAACAGTTTATTTTTAATTCGACTACTACTAGACTATCCCTCTCTCATTCTTCCCCTTGACGTCTTATATTGTATGTTTCAAAATAGAGACTTAACAACGAAAATTAGTTGTTTAAATTTAATGAAAAAACATCAATTTAAAAGATATTATTAACATTAAATAACATTTTTTTTACAGAATCAATACTAGAAGTTGAGGAACCAACGTTAATGGACGATATTGTTGCGGCAGTTGTAGATTTTTTCCAAGTGCTAATAAGGTGGAATATATTTTACAAGTTGCTAATATACTTTATTCGATTCAACCAACTCATAACAGTTCTCTTTAATAGGTCTTCATATATCGCAACGACCATAACTATGATGGCATGGAGTATAATGTTCCACTCGTGGCTCACGTTCGTTTTTCTGATGTGGGCAAATATTGTGTGGCTCTGCCAAGACCAGCGATCCTTCATGCTCAAAACCAGTCCGGTGCTCGTTTGCTACGCAATGCTGTTACTTATTGCCCAGTATATATACGGCATGAATCTTACTGAGGCTGAACTACCTTCGAATATAACGGTAAATATTGAATAATGGTTTTAAATAATAAGTTAAGTTAACGTAGCTGATTAACTGAAGTGATTTTTATCTATAAAGAAAATAATGTTTGATATTTGCGTACCAACTATTTCTTAACTATAAATTGTCTCACTTCGTAGGTTAGCTGGCAGTGATCTCTGTCTTAGAGATAAGTTGATCTTTGTACACTTTTTTTGCCAATAATGTTTTTTCCAACATTTTTATGGTACATAAATAAATAAATAAATAATCCAATCAAGACAAGTCTTTCGTTTTTCCTCTTTTTAACCTCGGAAGACCTAAGGCTTCTTTTTCTTGAATCGAGACCTGCTCTTATTTTTGGAAATCGGCTCAAAAAGATAACTATTTTCACTATTCTCATTAGGTCCATGTACAAGCTGTTCATTGTTAAGTCATCATCATTGTATTACAAATTTCTAGCTCATTAAAATGAATTAAAATTAAATTGAAATTTATAAAGCAATATGCATATTTCGTGCATTCATAGCTCTTGTATTTATTTAAAACGAAGATCCTTTCTGTTGTTATTGTATAGAATTTTACTGCTTCCTAATGATTTTCCTCAATACCATATGCATATCGGCCGTTTGAATGTAATTTTATTTTAATAAAATTGCTATAGGATTTGATATTAAACCAAAACTATTGCCCGTAGCTATTGTCTATTGCAGCCTATTATTTCATTTTATTATATGATCTATTCGAGTAGTAACTAATATCGTGAAATATAAAGCAGAATATCTTCAATAGAATTCATACATTGTTCGAAAAACCGATGAGCGTTGGGATCTTAAGGTGCTGGAATGTCGACCCCGCACCGGAATACGCAGCGTCAGTAGACCCCCTGGGAGGTGGCCTGATAAATATAAAAAGGTCGTGGGGAGCCGCTGGCTTTAGGCGGCATAGGATCCTCTGGCGTGGAGATCCTGTGAAGAGACCTATGTCCAGCAATGAACGTCTATCGGCTTAGAATGAGCGAAATAAAATAACATTTATGTAGCCTAAGGATTTATTTCTTTTTTGTGTGATTAGACAAATAATTCGCAGGAGGTAAACTTACGGCAAATAGGGCTGGGAAGAGCAGATGGTGAACCATGTGTGCCGTTGCTGATTAAGTCGCTGTTCACGTTCATGTTTTGGGTGACGTTGCGACAGTGTGTGCAGGAGATACGCCAACGCCGCCAGTCGGCTGTTATTACAGACATGTCCGCACCATTGCATGTAACTGTTTCTACGGGTGCCAGCGGTAAGTATATTAAATCAAGGTTGTTTATAGTAGCCGAGTGATTTGCTTCCTGAAATTGAATCTTTGATAATTGAAAAGTATTCTGTAAGAAACTAGTCTGATCTTTTTCTAATATAATATATAGGTGGAAATTAAATAGTATTTGGTTCTCAACTTGCAATACCTAATAAAATCATATTGGGCAACAATAATCAGTTTTTACCACACTTCTGTCAAATAAACGCCTTCTGCGTAGATTTCAACACAGTATTGGGAAGTATAGTTAAAAAAGACAACCTTAATATAAAAATTCGTCCACTATAAAAATTGTGTAATAAAATTCTTTAAATTTTTTAAGCAAATTTTCTCATGCACTTACTATACAATAAAACCTTTTATAAAAATTAATAAATTAATTAAATTTCCAATTCTTCCAAAAGATATCAACTATAAATACTAAAACAATTATTTTATTTTCTTTGCACCCTATGTCTCAGGTCTAGTCGTTGGTAAATGATTTCAAGTTTATTATATCACTCCAACATATTATATCGCTTCACATTTTGATTATAGCAAATAAAGCTCACCAACGATAATTATTTAAATATCACTAAGAAATAGCTTTTACATCTTTCATCTTAAGCTGATATTAGCCAAAATCATTGACTAACCATGAAGCTTATTGAGTTACGGGTAAATATACATTATATGCGATCAGGCTTCATTTTAACTCATAATATACTGATACCTTTCAATGTCTTTATAGCGTCAGCCTCTTTAGATGACTGGATGCAAAACATCGTCGAAAGTGCTAAATACGGAGTGTTAAAGCACAGAAGCTCTGCTAGCGTTGAGTAATAACTTTCAGTACTGAAGATTCGTATATTTTGATACTTGGTCACTATTGCCCAAACTTCCTAAATATCTGAAATACGCTGTCATAGAACCATACATCTTCTTTTAACGTACGGATTTAATATTTGCTAGTATTGCTTGTATCCAGCGACTTTTTTTAATGCTTGGCCCAAGTATTTGCTAAACGCAGATTAGGCTTCATGACACTTTAAGTTAGTTTGTGACTTCTTAATTCTTTTAAAACTTTCTCTCTTTCCGATTAAATCACAGCATTGATTGACAGGCACTCTTGAATTTGAAGACACCCTTTCATTTGACTGCAGGTATTTTTATTCAGCTTTAATAAAGAAAATACAGTATCGTTAACATTGAATATGATTTTGCACTCTCTAACTAAATAAAACATTGTGCTTAAATATGCATTATATAGGAATATGCCGTAACTATTTTTGATAGTTAAATGCCGTTGAATCGTGAATTTGCAAAGCTATCATAACAATGAGATATATATATATGTGATTTGTAGCGGTGGAAGCTACTCGGGAAGAGGAGCGCCGTTCTCGTTTGCTAACGGCGCTGGGTGCGTGGATGCGGGCGGCTTGCGCTCGCTACTGGATATACGTGGTCGTCATTATGCTCTTTGTCATCGGCATTACGGGGGACCGTATGACCATCTTCCGTATCATATACATGTTCCTCTTTCTCGTCTTCATACTCATGTTTCAGGTATTTATAAGAACGTCTATTTATAATTAGGCTTGCCTCTTTAAGTGTAATGGAATTTTGGTAAAACTACTTTAATTGCATGTTACAATTTTAATAAAGATCAAATTAACTTGTTATACTTCAATATTAATATTAAATATTATGTCTATAATATTTTGACTGGCCCGTTGGCGCAGTGGATAGTGACCCTGCCTTCAGCTGCGCGGGTCGCTGGTTCGATTCCCGCCGAGGGCCAACATGTTCTATAAATGAATTTGTTGGTCTTTGAGTCTGGGTGTATATTTGTATTTAAGTATGTATTTATAACTATATAAGTATATATTCACCAGTTGTCTATCTACCACAGCACAAGTATTAAGTTACTTACTTTGGGGACGGACGACCGTGTGTGTAAGTGTCCCATATATTTATAATATTTATATAAAAAAAAAAACTATACATGTAAATTTCATCCGTCTATTAAAGATCGTTATACCTATGAGTTTCTTTAATTAGTCCAAGTTTTTGTCATATATATTTAAAACGTTTAATTTGGATGTATAACTTACAATGACGATGTGACGGTTCACATCGTCATTGTAAGTTATACATCCTATATATACATACAGGAAGTTTAAATCATTAAATGTTTCAGATAAGTTGGTATTGGTGGCGACGTTTAATGTATGTTTTCTGGATAACTGTTATAATATACTCAATGATAAATTTAATTCTGATATACATATATCAGTTCGATAATTTCTCCAAAACGATTGAAACTTACCTTCTTATCAACGAGAAATTGTAAGTAAATTTTTTATCTTACTTCTTGATTGCGTGTGATGTGTTTTTGTTTATAGCATAATGATTATGAATAAAGTTCGTAATTTTTCATTTTAGGCAACATGATTTAGGATTGGAGCCATATCATCCGGCCGACTTGTTCGTCAAACTATTAACACCGACATTATTTCTTATAATCACAATAATGCAAGTGCATTACTTCCATAAAGATTTTATGGCTTTATCCGATCCTAAAACAAGGTTAGTAATATTCTGTACTAACCTTATTATTATTATTTTTTAAATTCTATTTTATAAATATAAAAGAGCATAACTTTATAGGACAAACAGTATCGCCGTTGAAGCTGAATCTAGCAGGCCTAGTCAAGGCGGAGCTTCTACTATGAAAGATGATGTAAGTTTATTTGACTTTCCTTTCAAGTATTCGTTTCAGGTAATTTGGAATGTACATTTCGACGAAGGAACCATTACACTATTTAAAGTCACTCACAGAAATAATACATTCCCTTGTCTATCAATTTATACTTTGTTAATAAACACTCAATATTTAATGAAAATATTTCAAACTTTCATATTCATAATATATTTTATATAGCTTTTGGCAAGACTTATATTAAACTTTGGCAATTAGATCACTTTTAAGGTATGATTACATTGTTTGTGGACAAGATGTATTTCCTTTCAATTCCACATTTATTGTCCATTCGATTAGACATCGATTGACTGGTATACAAAAATATTATTGGTAATAATTTACATATTTTTAATAACTTCTTATTATTATAGTGACATTACATAAAAATTTAATTTCAGTTACCCCAGCTACCATTAGAGGGCGGGGCAGGATCCGGTGAGCAACGCTCTGACAGCGAGACGGAAGCTGAGCATTCGATAGGAACTGTCTCGGTTAACACTGCCGCGAAACGATCAATGTATAGGTTAGTAGTTAAATATAGGATAAGGGGAGTGAATGATTTGTGTAGTCTGCAAGGACACTAATTCCTTAATGTTTTTTTATCTTGTATATATCGTTATATATCATCATTATTCTGCGAAAGTTACATACTTATTGTTTCGTGGTATAAACTAAAAATTACTCGATCCTTCGTCGGGGCGAAGTAATTCCACCTATGTGGCATTTTAGCAACTGTCTTTGGAGTGTGATTCCCAGATCGACTTCAATAGCAGTATGAAAGTTGAGACGACACTGTTCTTAACGCCCAGTCTTAGATGATATGAAGACACCAACAATAATCTTGTTTCGCAAAAACCTGATTTTTAGGTACCGTAGTGAATACAAAATAAATTGCAATAAGTACAATTTATTTTGGATCTGAATACTTATTAAACTAAACACTTATTTGACATCAGTTTCAGTTGTTCAATAGACAATTCTTGTGTTGATTCTTTAGTAGGTTTAATAAAATTAATCTACGACTTAAGTATCGAGATATAAAAACCTATGGCAACCAAACCTTCATATCAAAAATTACATCGATTCATCGCAATGGTAGTATATGTATTATGTAAAAGAAGGATAATCAAATACACTTTGCCACTGTTACTAAATAACGCTGAAATTATTCCATTGAATACTTTATGGTGACCCCAACGATAGTGGCCAACGGCTGAAATACTAGAAGTTAATAACTATACTCTTTTTGGCCCTTATATGTGCAAAGGTCCAGATTTTGTGATTAAACTAATTCTTTTATACGCAGAAAGTCCTCTCGTAGTCGCTCATATGCTGCTACAGTAACAGAGCGTGCGTCTCTGCTATCCGGATTACGTACACTAATAGTGAAGAAATATGCTATTGTGCGGCGCTGGATTGGCGATTGGACAGACAAAGCATTTGTGTTTTTAGACATTCATCTAGTCAAGATCATCTTCTTATCACTTATGCTGCTCTGTGTGTTTAATGTGAGTGATTTTACATTATTTATTTATGTACCACATAAAACAACTGTAATAAAAACATTATTAATAAGAAAAAGTGAACAAAGTTCAACTTATCCCTTAAGAAGAGTTCTCTTCCAGCTAATCTACGAAGTGAGACAATTTGATCGAGACAATCGATAGTGAAACAGTATTGCTAAGTAGCAATACTGTTATATTTATAAGTATAAATAAAAAAAGTTAAATTAAATGTACTCATAATTTACTTCAATAAATGTATCATTATAAAATCAACAAGTTTATATTTGCACATATATGAATAGAAAAATATTAATTAGGGTCAACTTTCATTATTATAGATCTATATGGCAACACAGTCTCGAATCCTATACACAACGATCGCGCTTAAGCATATTTGTACTAAGACTGGTGTTTCAAGATGCCAGCTCTATGCTTTATGATACTCCTAAATTTTTATTTGTTTATACCACCCAAAATATTTTGAATATAGAACGGTTCAAACTTTTTTTTCATCGACGCTTGATGATTTGTAGCATGATCTTCAGGAAAGCATATATAGCACCTATAAAGTAATTGTCGCTGATATATATAGACAAACACAATGTGTTGTAAACAATATAAAACTTGTATACATTATAAAAATATTCTTCAACAGGTTTGCGCGATGCATGTACCTATAATGATAATCATATCACCTGCAGTGTTGCTCAGTGCTCGCAGACAACGTATTTGTATACTTTTCATATCAACTCTCATCAGTGTGTACTTTATGGCTAAGATGATTTATCAAATACAGTACATAAAACATTCCTATTTCGATGTTAATTGTACAAAGGTAAGTATAATATGATTTTTCTTTAAACCGAGTTATAAAAATATTGTGAATGGAATCCCAATCTTTATCAGCCCTTTGAGCGTTTTTAACAGGTTAAATTTCAGTTACAGTCAATTATAAAAGTGTAATTTCGAACCAAGTTTTAACACAAATAATTGTAAATAAATAAATAATTGTAGATTTGATTTATTTAAAGGTAAACATTAGATCTAGAAATTAGTTTGTAAAACATAATTACTATTATTGTTTATTTAAATGACTTACTAAATACTGCTCAATAATTTAGGACCACCAACATAACTCTAGCCTAAGATAGTGTTAAGTATTACTTTATGACTTCGTATTGACATTGAGATTAACATTATATATGATATATTATTGAAATAATTATTGTAAGGTACCTTTAATTATTGAACTCGAATTAATACGAATGACGTGATAATCTTTTAATTAATAGAACATTTACAATGAGATCTGACTAATATAATTTAAGAAATTACAATGTATCTATTATTGGTTGTCCAATAAATAAATAAATAAGATAATCATCAGGTTTTCGTATATTTGAATATCTTTCACATTCTACAGGTAAATGACAGTGGGTTTGAAAACATAAGCACTTACAACGATGCGGAATGGATTGGTTTCCGTAAGGCGACTGCCGATAAGCCTTTAGTAGTCTTGCTAAAGGGCTACATCGGTCTCATTGCTGTTTTTACCTTTTATTCCTTGGTGACTTACCGACAACAGACTATCAGGTACTTTTAATATTTGATATCACAACAATGGTAATACTAACTTTTTGGAAATTTTAGTCTTCAGCCAAAGGAATTTTTAACGAAGAAGATTTGAAGATTGTTTCCCAGTTTTCTAAGTTGGATCACAGGTTAATTTCTTTCTAGTAATTAACAAAAATATGAAATACCCCAGAAATAGAATAGAAAATTACAACCCATATGCCAGAAGAGAAAATAAAAGTGATAGCAAAAAATAGGCTTTAAAACTTTTTTCTTCAAAGCCTTTAATATATTTCTCATAACTTTCAAGGGACCTTGGACTTTTGCCGAATAACAAGGAGAAATTAATGTTTCCTGATATTACGCGTAAAGAAGCGGATAAAGACATGATACACTGCATTAAGTATTTAGTGAATTATGGCTTTTACAAATTCGGCGTAGAGGTAAGTTATTTAACTTATATTCAAATCATGACAAATAAATATATGTAGTTCAGATTTACCTGTATGAAAATTTTTATACTAATCCGCTAAGTCGGAACGTCATTTTTACCTTTTTTACTTTTACCTTTGTAATATTATTAGGATAACACTAGCGAAATATTTATATGCCGTTTGGTAACCGGCTGAATAGAATAGTACCACCCTCATTTCTTACTGAGGGGTCGTAAAAGGCGACTAAGGTAAGTCAACCCACCGAGTGATATCCGGCTGAGTAGAATAGACCAACTTCATTTCTTACCGAGGTGTCATAAAAGGCGACTAAGGTAAGTTGATGTCAGGCAGGCGGCCGGTCGTAAAATACGTAGCCAAATCATGTGACAACATATTTATAACATGTTGTGCCGACCCCACTTAGAGTGGGATAAGGGCAGGAAGATGATGACTAGAGAAATATTTATATCCGCAGATATCACTTATGTGTTTAATGGGCGTAATCGGTTCACGGATGGACGTATACGCGGTAATTTACTCCGGATGGCTTCTGGCACTCGTAGCAGCACGAAGAGCTTGTGTCTCAAGATTATGGCCGGCTTTTACCGCCTGCGTCACTGCTCTCGTACCTATACAGTACATGATCGCAGTTGGCTTTATGCCGTACCTATGTATTAACTTCCCTTGGAGCGGCGACTCGCAGGTATGTATTTAAAATTTGTGTTTGTAAGATCTACGTTTTCATTTCTATTTCGATCTACGTTTTCAAGCTGTGATGGCCTAGCGGTGCGACCGTGTGAATCTCTAGAGACGATCATGGGTTCAAACCCGGGCAGACACCAATGAGTTTTTCTATTAAAACTTATGTCTCTAATTGATAATTGCAATTTATCACACGCTTTTCGGTGAAGGAAAACATCGTGAGGAAACCTGCATATCTCTAGAGAATTCCGGGGATATGTGTAACCTACCAATCCGCATTGGAGCAGCGTGGTAGGTCTTAGCTCCAATCCTTCTCTCCAAAAATGGAGAGAGGAGGCCTATGCCCAGCAGTAGGATAGTAACAGGCCGTTACTTACTTTACTTTTACGTTTTCATTTATGCAAATCCATTGGATATAGATATCTTCAAGGAGCTTTCGGGCCGCACGCTCACATAAGCAGTATAATTATATTTTTATACGTTTATATTATATTTGTACTTACAATTCAGTACATTAATTTATGCTTACCTTCACCATAAATTTATGGTGAAGTTAATCATCATGATAAAGTCTCCAAATCCCTCGATAATTCCTTAAATATAGCTTAAATAATCTATCAATCTGTAGAGCAATGTGCTGGCCAATTTTTTTCTCCAACGATAGAGGAGGCCTTTTTAAGCCGTGTGACAGTTACAGGCCCGTCCATTTTTATTAAATATACCAGAATAATTTAATTTCACTCTCTCGACTTTTACTATCGATAATAATTATTCGACGAGCAAAAGGTTTTACTGTCAGTATTATAGTGTGATATGTACTATAGTTATGATATTTTTGCATGGGATTGTATTACGGTACTGGTCACGTAAGAATACCTTTGAAAATAGTTAGCCATAAATTAAAATTGGAATAGTTTTAATCAACATTTTTACAGTTTATTTTATGTGTAGAAATAATATTTTTAATGATACCTGTAGCAAATGAAACACATTCGAACATGGCTGTTCTTACCATACAACGATGAACCTCCGCACGCAGTCAAGCTAATCTTCGACTTTTTCCTGCTATTGTTTGCGTCGCGTCAACTGAGAGTGTTTCGCATAGAAAAGACGCAGGGTGAAACGTACCCAGGAGGATCTAATAGCGAAAAAATAGGCAAGGACTGGGAGACGCTTAATTTTGTTAATCCTGTTCCAGACTTTTTGGGATATGTCGGGTGCGTAAATGTATTATATATCAAAGCGGTGAAAACTAAACTTGAAGTTACCTTAAAACACTCAGCTGCTTTTTAACTAAAATTCTTTGTAAATATAACATAGAACTTTAAATTTAGGAACAACAACTAACTTAATATCTGTTATTACTGTTGTAAAGGTAAAACATTAGCCATTCCTTTCCTTTCTCAATTTTGTTTTTACTTACATATCTAATACAAGAATATAAATATGTCAATAACAGTTAAAAGTCCAATTATTTTCTTTAATACACTAAAATGAAATCTATTTTAATGATAATGATAAATAAACACAGTTTTCGTTCCTTTTTATATTCAACATATTGTTTACTCGTGCCCCAAAAATGTTCATGTCCAAAGAAATGAGGACATGCTACCGATTTTATCCTTAACTAGCTAGCTACTGTTCATCAGATAAAAAATAGCTTACGTCCATTCACATCTTTCAGAAAAAAAATAATATCAGTCCATTGATTCGTTCAGATCTAAAAGAGAATACTTTTTAACATTAATTGCATAAACATGGTCATTTACGTTATATTTTAAAGTCTTATTGTTTATTTTTCAGATCATGGTTGGACGTGATAAAACGAATGGTATTCTTGGGTATGCTGTGGGTGACGCTTGCCATAATGTTCATGACAGGCACAAACCGCGTTAATCTGTTTTCAATGGGCTATCTTATTGGTTCTTTCATATTCCTGTGGCAGGGGACAGACTTTTATTTACGGCCAAAAGAAGCTATATTGCAGTGGTAAGTATATATACCTAAACTACCTTTAATTAATACATATTTAATTCTAAATTAAAAGAGTACCACTATTTTTATTCATTGTGTACGTAACCTAAAACTATCCTGTATTTTGCTGACGAAACCAATATTTTGTCAATAATCTTCTTGCTAAAAGTTTTGAACAATATTTAAGTGTAGTTCTAATAAAATACAGATTTATTTATCAGTTCATGTTAATGGATTTGAATCATACATAAATTTAGTCAGTCAATTATTTTTTCTAAATGTATGATACGATTTTAATATTTAGAATCTTTTTGCGTTGATTTATGAGTCATCACTCAGTGGCATCTCTTACGAATGTGTAAATTTATGATGCACCATTAAAATTTTCCGATCAAAAAATAATTAGTATCGTTATAAATTTTAGAAACAGTTTCATTCGTCTAACATTTTAAGTGGCCTACATTGAAATTTTTAAACAAACGCTAGATGTAGTTTCCTTGAGCGAGATTGAAAAATATTTACTCCAAACTACTTTTATATATTCGTAACTGCTTACCATTTATTTACCATCAGCCTCCCTGCCCCTATCTTAGTCTAAGTGGGGTCCGCTCAACATATTATAAACATTTTGTTACCTGATTTGGCTACGTATTTTACGACCAGCCGCTTGCCTTACGTCAATTTACCTTAGTCGTATTACACCTCGGTAAGAAAGAGCGTGGTCTATTCTATTTAGCCAGATACCACACGCCATTTACCATTTATTTATAACAGTCAAAATACTGACAACATGCCGACGTATCTAATTTAGTAAAATATTATTGCTTTGCCATAGGTGGTCATGGTTAGTTCGCTACAACGTAGCTGTAGTGGTGATCAAGGCTCTACTGCAGATACCGGGTTGTATGTTCAGCGCTTTGATGCAAGAGCATGCATGTTGGCTAGTGCAACTCCTCGGTATAGGCTGCGTGGACAAATTCGCAGGTGGCAATATTGCCAGATTCCTCAAGATGCGGTACGATAAGGTAATAACTATTCACTATTTCACCTTACTTCACTTACTCACTACACAATATCCTATTAGCTAACTTGTTTGCTTACTTGTTTTAACGTGAATGGCTTATGGGACGAGCGCAGAAGCCATACTAGAATCTTTATGTACAATTCTATGTAAAGCTTTCCATCAAGAAACAATTATACAAAGCTTTGTATTGGCAAAGCTAATTATAAAAAAACGTCCATTCTCAATAGAATGAACGTTTTTTTATACGTACGTACGTACGACGTATTTATACGTATCCCTAAGTTTGTTAGTCTTCATATTCAAAAAAAAAATCTTCAAATTGTATTTATAACAGTTATTGTACCCTTGTTACCTTTTAAGCACTTTTAAATAAATTTATATGTTATTAGCAACCCTAGGAAATATAACCATGTTACTTTAGTTACACATGTAATTCTGTTGGTAGTTCTATGGAATAAATAAATTAATAAAAAAATATAAAGTGTTACTTAATAAATTTAGGAATTTCATTTCTCTCAGAACTTGCTCATTGTTTTCATGGATTCATTTAACAATTTTATTCCTGCTATAATTATCAGATATCATGCCCGACTTCATACATCGCATACTATTAATATGTATACTATATTATATTATATGCTATATTTTTATTCAGGATTCAGTTTGTTCGGTACCTCAAGAAGACATTGGTTTGGCGTGGGATGGCGTGTGCTTTGCTTTTCTTATCTTGCAAAGAAGATTGTTTCACAGTTACTATTTCTACAGAGTAATCGATGAGAGCAAAGCAACTACTGTTCTTGCTTCAAGGTATGTTAATGTCCATGATAAATTATAACAGTCTTATGAATACA
This sequence comes from Morpho helenor, assembly GCA_029227775.1. NCBI lineage: Eukaryota > Metazoa > Arthropoda > Insecta > Lepidoptera > Nymphalidae > Morpho > Morpho helenor. Next base: position 14,390,552 of record JARGCU010000025.1, read on the forward strand.
AGACTTGCTGATAAAGTATATTTGGAGGTTAAAATTCCTAGATGGGCCATAAAAAATCCGTATCATCGTATTGTCATAAAATATAATGACACACAATATATAACTTCAAATTACTTTTTCACTAGAGGAGCAGACTTAATAGAAGAACTGCGACAGAAGCAAATGACGATTCAAGAAGAACAAGAAATTAAAATTTTGGAAAAGATCAAAGTTAAGATGGAGAGAATTAAAGCTAATCAGAAGAAGATACAGGGTGTGATGGCGAAAGAACCTGTACATCATGACGCAGGTAAATATGATAAAAGTAGCAAAATAAAAACTGAAAACAACTTACTAAAATTTATTCTTCAAGAACGGATAGTAATATAAATTAACAGTTATAATCAAAAACTTCATAATAGTTATTTTGCAGAATATGTTAAATATTCAATTACATATTATATAATATAATATCTCAGGCGCCTTACTTAAGTGAGTTACACTTAGTTTTTATAAACATTTAAAATATTTTTTAAATATAAGTATATTGAAATAAGCAAGTGTTACTATCATCTCTTTTGGCAAAGATTATATTCAGTTCAATTTCGTTAGTTCAATTAATACGAATATGTAAGTTATTAGTAAAGTTTATGTATTATTACTTGTTATGCTAACGAAACGCTAGACGACGAAGATGAGGAAGAGGAAACGCAACCGGGTGAATCGGAACACGTACCACTCGTTCGTGGGGATTCCGAAGAGTCTCGTCGGGGATACCACACGCCGGCCTCCCCTTCGCCTCCTGGATCTCCTACGACTCCAACCACTCCGGCCACCCCACGTGGTTTCCATACCCCTCTAAGTGAAGCTTCCGCACCACCTACACCCGTGAGACCAACGCTCCCGGCTCCTATTCCGCCTCCTTTGACAGCGCCTCCCTCACAAGGCGGCCCTCCCTCACCGTCCTCTGCGCTTATGACGGTGTCCCTAGATGCGTACCTCGAACCTCGTCGCATTTCCTTCGAGTCTCCGCCTTCGTCTGAATTAATTCCACGAGCCCAAAGCCCTGAGGAGTCATATCCGGTATTCTCCCCTCCGCCGATCCAGCGAAGGCATACAGTGGCTAGCCCCAGCGTACTGCAACGTGCTTCTATCATATCGTATTCGAGCCGCGCCGAGCCTAACTCTCATCATACGTGTAACTACAGCGCAAAAACTGTTTTCACTTCTGTATATGAAATTAACTAAATAATAACATTACAATTAATATTTATCTTGTCACTGTTTTTTTGAAGTTGATGTAATTTGAGTTTCTATATTATTTATCGTCCCTTAAAAGCAATTTCTTATACTAAAATTCACACCCAAATGCACTAGTTTTTTTCGTACCATTATATATATATTTATACTTTGGCAATTTTTATACACAAGCAACATTTATTTTTCTATTCAGTGACAAAATAAAATCAAAATTGATCATTTATATTTGTATGACCATAATTGCCTCTTGTCTTACGTATGTTATTATTTAGTAATTTGATTTCACATGAAAATAAACACGGTTGATGTGTCACAATTGTATATATTGTAAAGCATTTTGTACAATTCTATAGATATATTATTTTATTTTATTATTTTTATAACTTTTTTTTTATTTATATGTAGGGTCCATGTCCGCAACGGCCACACACAGACATAGAGGTATGGTTAAAAGTTCACGGTGGCGGGTTTTATAACTGTACATTCAGTACTTTTCTTTATTTAAATTGAATATACGTGTTCATATATCTTTTATAGACTCGACTCTTTCAAATGAGCATTCAGGAATGCTTCCAATCTATTTTTGAATCATATTAAAATTCTGTCATGATCAACTAAAATTAAATACACTAATACTCGAGAAAGCGCTTCCGTAATTAACTTCTGTCTTCGTTTGGGTGACTCTAATGCTAACTGTATGAAACGATATACCTTTTGTTGAGTCGCTGAATTTCAATCGCTTACATGTGGTGTGAGAGTGGTGTTCAGTTTTGCCTTTCTTTGTAGCACGCCTGAGGCCGCCGTATAAGCAGCCTGCCAGCCATCAGAAGGGTAACGTTAAGTAATGAAGTTTCGACGGCCTAACCTTGTGTTTACTAACCCATCCGCAGCTTCTTGGTTCTTGTATTTAGGCATTCGTATGGCGGGGACTGTTTTTATTTCATATGCCTGTAATTTATGTATATAATTTAACTGTAAAATTGTAAATAACATTTGATTTATTAATGCAAAATCAAGATTTATGCATTTTTGCACGTGCTCGATTTGTCTTGTGTTTAGCATGGAATGCTGTTTGTTAGCTGCTAAAACAAATATATTTCATAATTTTTGTATATCATCTCATGAGTTTATATTTGCACTTGTTTTATTTTTACAAGTCACTTTATAATAAAAAACAAACTTTTCAAAAGCACGATTAGATACGAGTATATACATTCAAAGAAAAAAAAATGATGTATGCAAAATTTTTATTTATATACGTTTGCTTTATTAATTAATAAATATTTTATGGTAAATTTAGTCTGTTATATCTATTTATGTTAAAGTTTTTTATGATGCTTATTTTTATAATAAAATACAATATAAAATCAATTACTATTGACTTAATTATTATTGGTGCTCAATACTTCTGCACTGTAAATAGTTCGTCACATAGTCAAGCTTTTGATGGTAACCATAACTTCCATTATTCTGGTGCTTTTAACGACTTTATTTATTATACAGCGGTTCGTTCTGGAGACTACTACATGTTTGATGAGTTTGACGATACGGATATCCATTTGAAAGACGATGAGTCGAGTTCAGATGAAGATGCTCCTAAATCCATGGGCTTCGGAAAGGTAAGTAATAAAAAATAACTATTTCCCTTTAATAATCATTTTTAAAACATGCTGTATATGTAATTAAGAGGGTTATTGTTTGTCAATGGCATGGGTTATCTTTAAGAAAGTAAAATAAAGCTTCATTTTATATGGGATGTATTGAATTTGTGTAGTATCGGTGTTAAATATAGCGATATCTGCATGTCTATATCAGGGACGGTGTTAAGGAAAAAAATATTGTTATTAACTAACTTTTATAATTGTGTTGTTAAAGTGTTGTTTTTATGTATGTCGGATGGCCTATGGTGACTAACAAAGAGCTTTACAAAAGTATAGCAGAGCTTTGTGCGTTACGCTTCTCGATATTTAAAAAAAATCCTTTGATTTAACAATTATACTACAAAGTATATTAGGAACTTAATGTCATGCTGGAGATAACGTGGTCTGGAATATATAAAGGAAAGCGGGAGTGAATGATAAATATATAAAATAATGAAGAAGTCTTCGTGGTGTAGAATGAGTCTTATTAGCATTTCACATACATAAATAATATACAAATTCTGGTTGAGTACCAAGAATATGTCATGCAGAAGAAACGGGACGGAAAAATTGGGTATGTAAATGTAAGGGTAAATAAAAATATATCGAGAAGGGTAGTGTACGGAGAATGGTGGTATATGGCAGCTGGTGTCCACTGCAATCAAGACGGACGTGCGGCGCGCTGTGTCGCTGCGACGCGCGTCCATGCCCGCAGTACGACCGCACCCACAGACGCGCGCTTCTTCCGTTACATATCCTTTCTCCTACCCCCATCAGGTAATCAAAATTACATTACGTAAGACTCTTACGTAAATTTTTTGAATTTCCTTGAAAAAAATATTTAAAAAAGTTGTATAAAATTTTGTCGTATAGTTCAAACAATATACACAATCTGTCTTAACGATGCAATTAAAGTGATGCCATTAAATTATTTATTTTATGCTATTGAGCGTTATTCATCTATCTAAAATTTTCCACTTTTTTTTTAGATTTATTGTCTTTTTTTTCCAAACCAATAAAATTAATATTCTATATTTTATTGATTTGCATTCGCATTCATAACCATCATCATCGGGATAAGAGCAGTTATCCCACTAAGTGGTGTCGGTACAACATGTTTTCACATGAATTGTCTACGTATTTTACGACCGACCGCATGCCTGACGTCAACTTACCTTAGTCGTATTTTACGACACCTCGGAAAGAAAGAGGGTGGTCTACTCAACCGGATATCAAGCGGTGGGTCAACTTACCTTAGTCGCCTTTTACGACATCTCGGTTATTGACGCATTGAAATGTTTTTAAACAGATGAAATTGTAAAAATTCTCTATGATCTAAAATATAAATCTATTAGTACAAACTTTGAATTGGTTAGTGAAGACTCCGCTTAAATAAATGCATATGTTATTTTCATTTTAGAACGACTTTATCTTGCCAATATTTGTAGTCTGTTTTGATCTATAAACTGCAAAACTTTTTCAGCAAAAATGTGTTTCGGCAGAATGTTTTGTACAGGAATGGCGAGGGCTGAGGGATGATTTATTTATGTCGCATGTTTTGTAATGGATTTTTCACTATGGGTTTTGTGCACTGCATGTTCGTGTTGCCAATTAATTATATTATATTTTGTGTTCTTTAAAAATCGATTAATGAAATAAAATAGGGAAAAACCATAAAAAAATTATATTTTTGCGTAGCGTTGCATTTAATTGTTTTTATATACTAATTATTACATAATTTCCAAGAAAGTGAACCGTAGTAATAGTTAAAGCTACATATACAGTTTCGAAATTTATAAAGAGTATCGAATTATTCTTTGAAATAACTTAGAAATGATTTTATATTAGTAATCTATTTTCTTCTTCTATGTTAATATAAAATTTGATATAAATAGGTTCTTTTTATATATATCTAGCTGTTATATGTTTAGATGGCGACATCTCCCAGAGCAGAGGAAAGCATACGGCCCGCGGATGTAGAAGTGAAAGTGGAAGATCGGGATAAACCTGGCCCTTCTTCGGATATTGACGAATTTGCTCCACAGCCAGGTTACTTTAAATTTACTGATATTGTTTATATAAAAAAAAATATTCTGAGAAATGTCTATAATTTAATTTAATAATTAAAATCGTTCCAAAATTATTTACTGATGTTTTGTACAATCTTCTATATACTTATAATAAATCTGTAGAGAGGTCAATTCTGTAACTGGAATATATTTCCAAAATAACTATCAGGGGGTGATTAGGGATCGATACTGATGCCAAAAATGCAATCAGTAAAAATTTTGTCTGTCTGTCTGTCTGTCTGTCTGTCTGTCTGTCTGTATAACCGTTATAGAAACAAAAACTACTCGACGGATTTTAACGAAACTCGGTACAATATTTTTTCATACTCCTGGGCTGGTTATAGTATACTTTTCATCACGCTACAATCAATAGGAGCAGAGCAGTGAAGGGAAATGTCGGGAAAACGGGAGAAGTTACTCCATTTTTTAAGCTTTCGTCGCGTGTGCAACCTTGATGGTTAAAGCTACACAGAAATCATGTATGACGGAAATGTTCTCCTTAAAATTATATAAAGAATATCCCACAACAGCATATGTCTATCTTTTATGGTTGACTCACAATAACACGTGTAACTCCCGATAGCTTAGCAGTTCGAAGCTTTCTGGGTATATTTGTCTACTCCTACGATTATATCACTCTCAGTCATCCCTAAATAAAAAAGTGAATAGTATTAACCATTGTATAAAAAAAGAATCATTGAAATCGGTATAGAAACACCAAAGTTATATATGAAATACGCTAATAATAAGCCATCGCGCGTGAATATTGAATCATGCTATAGGGATTATCACTACATAGTATAAAACAAAGTCACATTCTTTGTTTGTCCCTATATCCCTATGACTGCTTAAATCTTTAAAACTACGCAACAGATTTTGATGCGGTTTTTTTAATAGATAGAGTGATTCAAGAGGAATGTATAATAATATTCAATATGGAGTAGAGAAATACTGTAATTTTTGAGGTTTCTTATGTGATGTCGTAAATAATTACTTTTTTTTTCGCTTACATTGCAAACGCAGGCTAAACCCTACGAGATTTATCAAAATGATGTACTAAGTATTTGTACACATTGAAAAAGTCTACAGAAAAGTCCGCTATGGTATATGTCTATCTCTTATGGATAACCCACAATAGCATTTTTTGTCATTTACTTTTATACGAAAAATAATGCCTTATTTTCGAAGCAATTTTTATACAATATAGCATTAATTCTTATCCAATTAAGTACGTTAAATACATTGTTTATTTAATATAGATCAATATGGCCGTTTACAGCATGTAATTTAAATGAACATTTTCGAAGATATCACAGATTTAAAATCCCGCCAGGAGGCCGCGCTTCGCCCTATAGCACTTCGAATTTAGCAGCGATCGGACGCGCAACTAAATGTCGCTCTTTTAAGAGTAACCTCTAAAGAAAACATGTTTGTATTGTCTAATGATAACAAAGCTATGAATGTTGTATATAAAGACATTCTGTAATTAATTTTAAACATAAAATATATAGGGAAAAATGTAAAATGTAAATATGTAGTATATGAATTTAGACATTCCAAAGATAGCAGGAAATCTTCTTGGTATAGGGAGAGAGAATTGTTTTTATCCAAATTTAACGCTTGCGGGCCACGGGCAGTAATGTATAAATCAAAACTACTGGATTGATTTTAATCATTTTTTCCACTGAGTGACATAAGCTATATATTTTATACCCGTGCGAAGCAGGGTAGGCCGCTAGTCTGGAATAAACTTTTAGTTATAGTAAGAAGATGAGCGTCTACATTTTTTTTGGAAGGTCTATTTTTACTTAAAAGGTGTTTTTAAATTCAATTTTTATTGCGTCTTGTGCGATCCAAATAAAACATATTACTACCTACTATATGATACGGTAAATTTCCCGTTCTGTTTTTCCTGGCAAATGAAAAATAGTGGGATCGATTCCGTTGATGATCGTAACGAATTTACAATTTATTTCACAGAGCCGGAAACATTAATAGATAAAGTCAAAGGATTCCTGGACACTGCAGGTGCATTTATATCAAGCATTTTGGTATCCCTGACGCGCCATCTTATGAAATATTCCCGGGACTACAGATATGTTTCACGCACGCTCTCTGTCGAGAAGAAACGATTAAAAGTAAGTTGCATGTGCTTAGCACCGATATATGTACTAGCAATGTTTCAAATGGATCCCATTAATTGTATTACTGTCAAATAAGAGCTACAAACCCACAACTGTCTTTGTCTAGATAAAAACCCACATAGGTCACATAAATTGTTTTACTTTACTTACATTAATTCAAAATGAGTAGTCTTTTTAAGTCTCAAAACGCCCGCGCTTTACTAATTATCAGGTATATTTCATTTATTTATTATTCAAAAAGTATTTTATATATATTTTTCAGGAAAAAGAAGGTTTCGGTATCGGACTGAGGGAAGGGTCACAAATGATTTGGGAACCGCTGCCGGAGACGTTATTGCATCAGTGAGTAGCATTTATATTGTATATATATAAAATATAGTTTGCCTTAAGTAAAATAACAGAGTCTAGTAGTGTTAGTGAATCTTGAAATTAAATCGAGCTTGGGTGCGGTAGCTTTCCTTAGAGCTTTTGTATTTAAGTTTATAGAGAAAAATATTAGTCGAAGTTTCATATAAGTAGTCGAAATTAGTGTACGCTCTGATAAATTTTTTAATTTAAATGAATTAAAATGTAAGCTGGTAGTTATTATTAATTCTTTTTGCATGCCGCTTTTAATAATAGGGAAGCGGAACATTTGGAACAATCTAACAACAATCTACTGGCTCTACCTGTGGATATGGGGTAGGTATTAACATTTACTTGCATTTATATTTTGTTAAAGTTTGTCTTGCTTTACATTAGTATATTGTTGGTATTAGAAATTGGTAGAACATTGTAAAAGTATAAAAATGTAGAACATAAACTCGGGTTCATTATTGTGTTAAAATATCGCATTTGTTCACAATTAGTACAAGAATAGAAAAGTATTATGCACACATCATTAGAAGCTCGCACTATTAATGCTAAATTTGTAATACATTAAATTTTTATCGAAACAAATTCTGAACTTTAATTGAAATGAAGTGTTAGTAGAAAAAGTGTAATACGAATTCTGGAAATCCAAATTTTTAACTGTTATTCCAAATTGATTTTATCCGGGATATTTCCAGCCGTAAACTAAGTGAAATAAGTGTTCCGGAGATACGTATCTTGGCGGCTAGTATGGAGCGCGGGCTGGACGAATCGCGCTCCACCTCGCCCGCGCTCTCTGATGACACGTCCGAACATGAGAGCGCCTTTAGTTTACAAACAACCGAAAGGTCGAGTGCTAAGCGTGCTTTGAAGAGCATGTACTGTATTATTGATGTTGTAGATGTGCCCATATTAAACAATGACTGACTCATTTCATTCATAATATACACGTATAAAAAAATAAGCTTAGATTTTCTAAATAATATATAATGTATGGATTTTTATGATAAATGGATTTTATTTATGATAAAGTACATCCATGATGGTAGTACTTTATTGTATACACTGTCCATTATATTAACCATCTTTTGACAGATTGACGATTTACATATTTAGTGATGTCCTAAAGATTCTCGTATGCGATACCATTCCGATTATAGTACCTACTATCATTAATCGAATTACGTACCTAAGTAATTCGATTAATGATAACCTACGTAAACTAATAACAGATATAGAAATCAACATTTTGATTTAATATTGCCTTAGTTTTTTGAAAATAAATGTTAATCCGTGCGTATTTATTATAATCATAAAAAATATATTATACATCAACTGGCAACATCAACAGACCTTCCGCTCGGCCGCCATTTTGACGTGATCTGTCACTCTCAACGAAACACCCGTGATAGTCACACGCATTTACGTTCGCTGAGTGTTCTCTCGCATCTGTTACACCTTGAGTTAAGTAGCTTTATTCCTCGGAAAAACTTTTGTGAAACTTATATTAATTGATCGTGAAAATGCCGAAAGGACGTGTGTTGAAAGCACAATCGAGACAGTTAGTGTTAAAACTTCATGAGTATTTTGAGCAAGAAAATCAAAATGGCGGACCTCTTATACCTATCACGCAAGTCCGAAACCGTGTTGCAGCCGCGTTGGGGATCAGTCTATCAACTGTGACTAAAATCACTACTGATGCCTACGGCAGGAGCGGCTTGGAGCAAAACAAACCATCTACACCAAAAAGAAAGCGCCGGGCTCATAAGGTGACAGCTGTTGATGACTTTGACGCTGACGCTATTCGTCGTCATGTATATGATTACTACTTGAGAAAAGAAATTCCAACTTTGAGAAAACTTATTGTTTCTTTGAAAAGAAGTGGTCTATTTCATGGTGAAAAATCTTCTTTGGTCAAAGTTTTGAACACAATTGGCTTTTCATATAAAAAGTTAAATAAAAGAAAATTATTAATGGAACGCACAGATATAGCTATAGCACGTTGTGATTTTTTAAGAGAGGCAAAGAAAATACAAGATTGGGCAAATATTGTTTTCACGGATGAAACATGGCTCAACGCTAACCACACACTATCTCGTTTCTGGACTGATGATACTGCTGATTCCACTTCCTCTGTTAAAAGTTGAATTAATAAATATATTAAAAACCAAAAAGAGAGCAAAACGCTATGTAATCAATGAAATGGCAGCAGAATATGGCCATACTGTTCTTCGGATTCCTCCATACCACTGCCAGTACAACGCAATAGAACTTATATGGGCACAAGTAAAAGGGCATGCTGCGAGATGCAATACAAGCCCCCCATTCACAGCGAATAAAATGTTGCAATTGCTAAAAAATGCTTGCACCCACGTAACGGCCGAGAACTGGGCAAGTGTGGTGGAAAGAACTAAAAGAGTAATATTCTCTGATTGGGAACGTGATATTGCGTTTGATAATATATTATCTACACAAGAGCTAATAATAACTGCTACTGAAGACTCCTCATCGGAGGAGTCTAGTGTTGATTATCATTCCGACGACTCGTGCTAATAAAATAAATTAAAATATCCTGATTGTTTTATTTGTATTCATGTATTAACTAAGAAGAAAGTAAAACGTTATATAATGTTATTAAATGTCTTTTAATACTCGTAACATCGATTTCTACCGATTATTTTTAATCTGTGGCATAATCGTAGTAACCATTATGTGTGACATCACTAAGTGGGCGGTACCCATCCATAAAGTACAAATATTATTTGTATGATATTTGTACGTAAGCAATACAAAACTTAATGAGCGTGAGCTGTCAAAAGACTGATAATATGATGGACGCAGTATAGTTATAATGTAGCCATTAGGCTTATAAGCAACTTAATGTTCTAAGTTACTTAATAGTCTAATGGTTACTCTACAGTGTAGAGTCTACATTATGACCACATTACACTAACACAACAGGTTTTGTCCCTTTCAGTCTTTTCACTAATCCCGTAATAGCGAGAAGCTGAACAGCTGATATTCACGTAAAAGTGAAGACCCTGCTGAAAGGGTTCAGCGTACTTTTATTTCAATTTAAGGAATAAGCATTGATTTTTATATTATCAGATTAAACTTTATATAACTGAGAGTTTAAAACCGATAACATAGAAGTAAAGAAATACAGTATATGCAAAGAAAATTGCATCAAACACCATAACGTGTTGCAAGTTGAATGTTTTCCGATTACAATCAGGAAATTTAAGCATAGTCAAGGATTATCTTTAGTTAGGTTATTTGTGTGAATTAGCTGGATATGTTTGCCTATGACCACTTTTGTGTCATAAATTATTGTCTATGATCAATAATATTGCTGTAAACTCAATGTTTTCGTATTATATATAATTTATTTAGGAGTCTTAAGGACAGTTTACAAAAACACATATTGTACTTGTGATAACGTAATTTATATTATCCTCAGAACATTTTTATTAAATTCAGTACATGCTCTCAACGCAATTATTTGTTGTCGCTTTACTTTTGGCTTTGCTGTTTATCAATTTTCTACTCTTTCTTATTCCATAAAATATAGCAAACATCTTCATTTGGTAAGTACAGTTAATGTGGTCCCATTTAATTATTTCAGTCTTTATTTTACGTCTTTTTGTACATATCTCAATCTAATTCGTTGCGCACAAATTCTCTTCATATTGTCAAAGTAACTTTATTCTTTGTACGTATGGTGTAAATGTTTATTATGTCTTTGTTTTTATCTTATAAGTGATAAAAATGTTTAAATTTATGGACTGTATGAATTATTTTACAGCAAAGATGTGACTATGCTTGAGGAACAAGATGATTCAATGTTTAAACAACATAAGTCTCCGTTATTACACCTTGCTTACGCTTTATGGTACGCAATATTAGCTCACACGGATATTGTATGCTACATTATGGTATTTATTAATCAGGTAAGCATTATATATAGAATAGTATACTTAAATAGAATTTTTTGTATTGTATTCTTTAATTAATAAGTAATAATAATTACATTTTCTTTTTCAGATACAATCAGCTACAATACTTTCGATACCGTTACCGTTAATGGTATTTTTATGGGGCACATTAACAATACCACGTCCTACTAAAACGTTTTGGGTTACGCTGATCGCGTACACGGAGGTAGGAATAAATGTTTGTATTATTTGTTGATTTTTTTCTTTGATAACTTGGAATTTTGATACAGGTTATAGTACTCATAAAGAGTATGTTCCAATTTGAAATTCTACCATGGAACCAGAAAGCAATACCGGCTAACATGCCATTTACGGCGCCAAGAATAATCGGAATAGAGAGGAAGTTCAATTATGCTCTCTACGACTTGCTACTTCTACTTATAATCTTTTTGCACAGGTAACTCTTTTCTCATTACAATATTTAAATCAGATTTTTATATGCTGGATGGAGATATCTTTCAAAAGCTATTGTGATGGACACGATGTATCCTTCTTTGTAAATACCCCGTAGAACGTTATCATTAATAAAAATAGAATAGGTTTATCGGTATATACTCGTAGGTAATCGTAGACTTTTTATTGGCCTATAAAGGATGAGTATCGCCATCATTGTTTTGCTATATCTCAAATAGAAAAGGAGGCGTTTCTGATTAAATCTCTCATGATGTTTTCCGAAATTCTCAACTATTTGATAATAGTCATACTGCAAGGAATTTACACAAGGTTTTAAACGGCTTCATTTTTAACCTGCATTATAGCAAATTTATATTTATATTAAAAATTCCAGATTCATGCTAAAATCGCTGGGATTGTGGAAAGAGTCTACGCCGGAAGCCGAACTACGAGAGGATATGGAATATCCCCTGAACTATGAAGATACTCAAATGTTGGTAGCTGGACGTGGGGCTGACGTCGGTCGGAAATTCCTCGATATGCACGAACAGTCTGCCCCGTGAGTATTTATAGACTTGGATACTAACGTTCTTTTTCAGTCGTTTACTCTTGACTGAGTGGCCGTACTTGCAATGAGCCTCCATCTGTTTCGTCTTCAGCGTCTCTAGAACATTGGACTGCTGATTTTCGAGTTACTGTTCTTATTCGGTCGGTACAATGCATGGGCCATCGACCGCTTGACCTTGTATTCAAATTTCCCCATAATAACGAGTCGTTCCACAGAATGGTCGTTTCGAATGTGTCCCAAGTGCTGATACTAAAATTAAATTAATCATATAATAGACTTTAAGCGAATCCGATCAAATCGAATCATGCCTTCGTAGGGAGAGTGCCACAAAACTACAATTTGATAACATATATTTGCAAAGGCCAATAGCATTAACGGTGCAATTGGCAGTCCGCTTAGATTTACTTTCTCAGCTTGCTTATTATTTGCTAGCAAGTACGTAAGAGATAAGTGAAATAATTATTACTCAAATATGCAATTTTATTATTTAAAATAATATAATTGTTGATATGAATTAATAAAACATAGATAACGTTCCATTAACGAATTTTGATGAACATGAACATGATTGCCTTTATTGTCTTCAGGAAGACATGTTAAAATTTTGTTATATTTATAATGTTTTATTTATCTTATAACTTTAATGTCAACTTGAGCGTTACAATGCTTTTATTTATGTAGGAATTTATTCTTCCTGAAAGAAAAAATGTTTTTATTCTGTGTAGTTAGTTGTTTCTATATATTTTAACTACTATGCAACAATGGAAAAACCTTGTATATAACATATTTATTAGTTGCCATTTTCACTATAAATTAAATGATGATTTTTTATGCGTGAGATCCTAAATATGTTATATGCGGGCAGACAGTAATTCGCGGTCTATAGAAGCAACGCGGCGCTCCGCATCTAAAGTAGCTCCGATGAAACTGCTATTCCGTGCACCTACTCGCCTCACTTACTCGGGCCTAGAAGAGACACCAGCTGAGGCCACTGCCACTACTAGACCAATAACTGTGGAACCTGAAACTGAAGTCTCTCCAGTACTTCCTAATCCTGACGTACGCGTGGATCAAGCACCACTCACTCTCATGGAACGCCTATCTCGATTTGCACACTACTTAACTACGCGTTTATACCAGTACGCTTAAAATAATTGATATTTTTAGTATCCGTAGTAATCACACTATCTATAGTATCTTTTATATTCCAATATTCGCTGTTTATTTGTTAAATAGTATTGGTACAATTGTCCTAATTAATAGCTGTAATTTAAATCTGCGTATTTAAAACTAGTGTCATCTAAAATTGAAAGTATTTCGTTTGTCTCACTAATAAAATCGTATCATATTACTTTAGAGTTTACGAGTATATATGACGAATAGCATTTATTAACCCTTTAGTTATTCTAGTTTATCAGTAAACAGATCATCATTGAATGTTTTTATAGGTTTTTATTCGTATAGAGATTTATCAAAGAAAAAAACTACTTTTCTATGCATTTGTCAGTGCAGCATTCTGTATTTCATTTTTGCTACTTCGACGGTTACTTGGCAGTGCCATCGACCTTAACTTTATGTATGCATGTAATAATTAAATTCTTATACAATATTTTTTTTAAACAGAGTAGAAGATAATGATCAAAGCGAAGGAAATGACCCGCAATCATCGAATGACCAGAGACGAGCGACGCCGCCGCAAGAACATGTTGAAAGAGAACAACAACCCGGACCTTCTCATGCCATCGATGATGATCATTACAAGTAAAATACAATAAAAATTACAGTTCTAGCAATTAAACACATAAAGAAGATTAAACTTATATAATGTCTATCGAAGTATCGTGTGGTATCCGGCTGAATAGAATAGTACCACCCTCATTTCTTACCGAGGTGTCGTAAAAGGCGACTAAGGATAGTTGACCCACCGTGTAGCATCCGGTTTAGTAGAATAGACCACCCTCCTTCTTACCGAGGTGTCGTAAAATACGACTGAGGTAAGTTGATATCAGACAGGCGGCCGGTCGTAAAAACGCAGCCAAATCACGTGACAGCATGTTTATAACAAGTTGTGCCGACCCCACTTAGAATGGGATAAGGGCAGGAAGATGTTGAATGTCTATCGAAGAAATCATCACTTAAGGGTTTTTCATGTAGCACTTAATCAAGTACGTCTTATTTAAGCAACATTAATCGTTTAGTACATCAGATTTCAACGAATAATTCAGTCAGATCTACTCACGGAATCCTATACATAATTAAACCTTTGGAAGATATTTAATTGCTATTTTTGAATACAGTGTAAACGATGATGAAGAACCAATTATTGCCGTGGCCACAACAATGGAAGATACATACGCGCACTATCCTAAAGTGATGTTATTGTCGTGAGTATTAATTGCTGTTATTTTTCTCTATTAAAAAAAATTTCTATCGCCCTTACTTGTTTCGCGACTATTTTAATACCATGCCATTTCATGTCATACCTTACATAATATTTATATATATACAAATAGTATATGGTATTTACAAATTAAAGCGTGCGTGATTCCCTACGAGAGAAGTTTAAGGAAATAGGCATTCTTACATTTACTTCACAGTATATTTTAAGCAACTTAATTTTTGTACATAAAAATAAAAAGAATTATAAAACGATAGGTGATGTGTATAATAGACTAAGTAGGAACCGACATAAGCTTGCGGCTCCTGCTTTGCGTCTTGCAAAAGTACGTAAATCGTTTGTGGGTCTGGGTATAAGATTCTATAATAAAATTCCGCAATCAATTTTAGTTTAAAAACACTGTTGAAAAGAGGTTGATTCAGAAAGCCTACTATACTGTTGAGGATTACTTAGAAGATAAGAATGTGTGGATATAGCTCGCTTAGACCCTGTACAAGACAGTAACGATTTAATGTAAATAATATTAAGAATTATATTTTTAAAAGAGCAACCGCTGAGTTTCTTGCTGGCTCTTCTCGGTAGGAACAGCTTTCCGAACCAGCGGTAGAGTTGACGATTCAAAAGCACTTGTTTACAAGTTTATTTGAATAAAGAATATTTTGAATTTGAATTTGACAGGGAATGCGACTTTGTTTTATACTATGTAGTGATAATTATACATTAGTTTCTAACGGTACTGAAATCGGACAGAAAGTGCTCTAACCGACCATATATTCCCTAAAAATTGTAAATTGCACCTACAATTTATTTTTCACAGGGTAAAACGTTATCTGCGGCCCACGAAAAACTTCTTCCAGAGAATGTTAGCGCCCGGCGCACGCGTCACTGCCGATATTTACGCGTACATGTTTCTTTGCGACTTCTTCAATTTCCTTGTTGTCATATTTGGCTTCGCTGCTTTTGGAGTAAGTTCGTTCAAAATACTTTATAATCATCAATCACAATTTTTATCGTACAATAGAGATGACGATTCAGATGAAGCACTTGTGTAAACAAGTGCTTCATTCAAAATTAAAACATATTTTCAATTAATAAATCATCATCCTCCTGCCCTTATCCCACTCTAAGTGGGGTCGGCACAACATGTTACAAACATGTTGTCATATGATTTGGCTACGTATTTTACGACCGGCCGCCTGCTGACGTCAGCTTACCTTAGTCGTATTTTACGACTCCTCGGTAAGAAAGAGGGTGGTCTATTTTACTCAACCGGATACGTCACGGTTGGTCAACTTACCTTAGTCGCCTTTCACGACACTTCTGTAAGAAATGAGGTTGGTCTATTCTACTCAGCCGGATACCACACGGCAGGTCGACTTACCTTAGTCGCCTTTTACGAAACACCGGTAAGAAATGAGGGTGACACTATTCTATTCAGCCGGATACCACACGGCGTATTTTCAATTAATAAACATGATATTTTATTACCATTACATTTAAATAAACCATGGCTTTAAGGCTTTTTTTACATAAATTTTCATATTTTAAAAATAATTTTATATACATAACTAATTAGACCTAATTAGACGGGAATCTCCTTCATTAACCATATTTAAGGTTCGTGTAAAGGATTTTTATTTGTCACTATAAGGATTATGCACACTGATATTGTTACCATTCATTTATTTTGTTTCTTTCTCTTTTTTTTTTTTTCTATTTTTATTTGTTTTTATTTATACTTATATTTAGTTGTTACTATTTATTTACTCTTCTTTTGTTTACTTATCTGCGTACATTTGTGTATAATTATACATAAGATCCTCTCTGTCAAAGGGTTGTATGGAAGAGATCACAACAGTGTGATAAGACCGCCCTTTGCACATTCAAATGTATGTTATCTATGTCTTCTTTTCACTTTGTATTTTTGTTTGTGTAATAAAGTTATTTTTCTTCTTCTTCTTCTAGACGTAAACAAAGTATGATAACCCTGATCCTGAATACCTGAATTTATTTTCATACTTTCAGACTCATCAAGGCGACGGAGGTGTCCGCGCCTACCTAGAAGAGAATAAAGTTCCAATACCCTTCCTAGTCATGCTAATCCTGCAGTTTATTCTGATAGTAATTGATCGTGCTTTGTACTTACGCAAGTTCATGCTCGGAAAGATCCTGTTTCAGTACATGCTTATCATCGGCGTGCACATCTGGATGTTCTTTGTACTACCATTCATCACCGAGAGGTTTGTACTCATTCAATAACTCGATTCTCCAATTAACTAAGACGTATTCATCGTATTTATTTAAATTTTGATACAATCTTGTTGGAATTCTTCACTATAAGTACTATTATCTAGTTATTTTAATATGCCACAGATCTCATACATACTTTAAACATAATATATAAATCTTTAATAAATCGTCTGATAGTGATAAGATGGTCTTAAGGATCTGCGAGATCCAATCGGCAAAAAATTGCGTGGCGTTAATTTCTTTGGCCTTTCTTTAATATTGGATATGCCTTAGTTACAAATAATAATACAGCTAAAAATTTCCAATTTTGGAAAATAATATCATTAATAATAATAATAGGAATAGTTACTATCATTGTCTACATGATATGATAAAATTTACTAAATATCCTTTTCTAGAACATTCAACACACTCCTGCCACCGCCAATGTGGTACATGATCAAATGCATCTATTTGCTGCTGTCAGCCTACCAAATCCGATGTGGCTACCCACGACGCATTATCGGCAACTTCCTTTGCAAATCTTACCATTTCATCAACATGATTTGCTTTAGAGGGTAAGTAATTTTAATAAATCTACACGTATTTCTTGTGCGAATGTTAAAATAAATAATAAGGAAGACAAGATAGCCATACTTATCTTTGTCTCATCAGACATAAGACAAAAAGAAAGAGATAGCGTCTCTATTCTAGATCCCTCGATAGATGACTAGACCTTTAGCAGACATTGTTCTTCTGCTGCGTATCAATAGTATCTTAACTACTGATTTAATAGGGTTACTTAGATAATGTTAGTAATGATGATTTCAAACAGTTTTATAAAATCAACAGATTCATGGCAGTACCGTTCCTATTCGAACTTCGTACATTAATGGATTGGATTTGGACAGATACATCTATGACGCTGATGGATTGGCTTAAAATGGAAGATATTTTCGCAAGCGTTTTCCTACTTAAGGTAGGATCTTAGGATTGAGGATTTAATCTTAAATTTGTATGGTTAGACCTTAAACGGCTTTGGTTTTTTATTTGTACTAGACGGTGTTTGGGATAAAATAGAAGAAAGATTGTAATCGGTTACGTCTATACTCATAATTAAGGAATGAAATCATATTCCAAAACTGACTACATTTATGTGACTGATGAAAATTTCTATACTTTTTCGCGATGATTTGAAATTATTTCAATGATCTATAATTTATAGATATAATTCTTAATCACGATAGTTCTAGTATTTGAACTTCTCTGTGTACTTCTCTGTACTCGTAATAATATATATGTACCTATAATTTTACATATGTATTTTTTATATTTACTGAGTATTTTTACCTACTCGTACAGTAAAGGGTAATTCTATCTGTGTGTCTATTGGGCCTTTATGGCTAGTCAGTTACTGTAATATTGATGAAATTTGATACAGTTAAAGCTTACGTTTTGGGCTAGAATATGGGATAAAAAATGTCCGTATTTCCTTCGGAAATTGGATCACAATACGTAGCAGCTTGTTGAGGCTATTTTAACATTTAATATAATACAAATTAACTCTCAGATAAAGTTCGTAATAAATAAGGTGAACCTAGACTTATTAACGTGTAATAATGTTGTATATCGAAAAAAAAAATGTTTTTTAAATGTTTAGTGTTCGCGTTATGTAGAGGATGAGTTCCCGCAACCACGTGGAGCTAAGAAGTCAACTACGTCTAAATACCTCTTGGGCGGTGGTGTACTTGCCTTCGTCATTGCTATCATCTGGTTCCCACTCGTCTTCTTCGCTTTTGGAAACTCAGTGAGTTATTTTTACATTTTCAATTATGCATAAGTGTTGACCGTTGAAAGTTATTTAAATCTTAAACGTCGATAGACCAATTTTTACATTACCCAATATTTTGAGATTCGTAGAAAGGTAATTCTTTTTGAGTTTTCTTTAATAACTTATTTGTTTAATTAATATTTAGAGCTTTACCGTAGAGGAAAACGAATTGATGCAACCTGCAATAGAATTTATCAATGCATATTAGCGATAAACGACACGTCTAAGCTTTGATCGCAATAGGTATCTTCCATTGCTATTTATTACTCAACTTTTATTTACGTTTAGAACTAGTGATGGGCTATCTTTCACTACCCTTTATAAAGGCAAATCATATTTTTATTAAAGAAGTAGTTTTAGTCTAAAAAATTATAAAAGCGGGTATTGGGTTTGAACGGTTTATTTCCATCCTAGATCCGTAGGTTTGAGTTGTTTCGTGACGTTATAATGACTAAAATCCAGTTTGAAACCAGTTAAATAAAAGGAGATACTAGTTAATACCGATTTTTGTCACTAAAGATAAACGGACGGTTTTTTTTATAAATACTATTTTTTTTTATTAAGGTTGGGCAGCCTAATCCACCGACCGACGTAACTGTAAAAATTAGAATTGGGCCATTCCTGCCAGTCTATCAGATGTCTGCGCAATCACATAATATTGATGTGTAAGGTTTTTTTTAATTTTTTTTAATCACTTGTCGATAAATATTGGATATATTTATCGACAAGTTTTTGGAAACCCATTGTGTGATTACAAACAGCATATATTCTCGCTAAAAAGTGCATAATGCATATTTAACCGTCATTTAGATTTGTAAATTAAAAATTATATTTATTGAAAAGCGATTTAGTAGCTTTTTATGAACTGCATAGTGTATAGTGTATTTATGACTGACCCGTTGGCGCCGGTAGCAAGGACCTCAACGCCACGAGTCTTTCTGTATTTATGTACAGTCTGGGTGTATGTATTTAAGTTTTTACTTCAATTTATATATTTACTGTAAACGGATATAAAAGAGGTCACTACTGTCGTCCGTATTACGAGTGCAGCTGATGGATAACGAACCCGCCGCGACGCCAAAAAGCAAATATAGAGTTCCTTGTTACTGAGCGTCCTACGTATACAGCCGATGACGTACTCGGCTTATATCGTAACAGCAACAAGGTGTCGATGGCAACGGAATAAACGAGTCATCTTTTGTGATGTGATGCTTTGGGATGGTATTAATTACGAGTGTGGGAATAGAAGTTGAATAATAGTTTAGGGTTTATATATACTCACATCTGGACCATCTTTAGCAGTACCTATTTAGCAGTTGTTTGTCATTCAAAATAATTAATAATTTTGTCTTGAGTTACTTACTTTGGGGACGGATTCCCGTGTGTGTAATTGTCCCAGATATTTATTTGATTATTTATTACAGATTCACGGAAGCGGATTACACGCAGCTTGGTAACCAGTACGCACGCGACCGAACGGCGCAGACGTTCCTTTCTAATTACATGTACAATGATGTGGCGGTCATTACCATTAATCCCAACTCCACCATGAAATGGCAGATCTCGCCGCCTGAACTGGCGCGTCTTGAAAGAGAAGCCGTCTCAAGTAAGAGCCTCTTTTATGTATATCATTAGCAAATTCCAATGTTAAGCGTATTTTTGTTCAAAACGTTACTAAAATGGCAACACAACTAATACTTGCATACATAATGAATTAATGGCAATCACATTGAGATAGAAATTGTGCTCGTTTTAAAAAGTTACACCAAAAAAAAAAATTATAGTAAATTTTATATTCATTTGAAAATTGTCATTTGGAGCTCTATTCGTCAAGATAATTCTCAAGCTAGAGATTTTTAAACTATTACAAGGCAAGGTCTTGTAAAACTAAAATAATGTCCTTTACTAAAAGCACAAATTTTACATAGAGAAATTTTATGTACATTGGACTCACATATTCAGTTGACATTTAATAGCAAACAAACGTAGACCTCTTTACTTCAACGAATATGACAGATTCTTTTTCAGATCATAACATAAACATATAATTTCAAAGGCGGAAATATCATTTAGGTAACCTTTAAGAAGTAACAGAGCTCATAGCTCAACGGTAACACCGTGCGACTCTTTCGAGGAGGTCACGGGTTTGAAACCAGGCAGACACGAATGAGTTTTTCTGTTAAAACTTACGTGTCTAATTGATAATTGCAATTTATCACACGCTTTTCGGTGAAAGAAAACATCGTGAGGAAACCTGCATGTCTCTAGAGAAATCAGGAGATATGTGTAACCTACTAATCCGCAGCGTGATAGGTCTTACCTCCAACCCTTCTCTACAGAAACGGAGAGGAGGCCTATTCCAAGCAGTGGGAGAATAATAGGCCGATATTTTACTTACTTTTACAGATGCGTCATTATCAGTGAAATTCACGTATATTATAACACATCCCAGCAACAACGCACAGAATCCGCCAACCATAGAGAATAATAGGGAGGTGCCACTAGAGTCCTTTGTTGATGGTAAACCAAACCCCGAGCGGAAAACGCTACTCGATATGTTAACTGACTCCGCGCCAGCTTCTGCTTGGTAATTTTTTTTATATTAATCAATGACTATCTGTACTAAAAAAATAAAAAACAAAAATATGTATTTTAAGTTTTGTTTAAAAATCCGTATTTTGATTTTCTTTTGAAAAACAGTATTTGAATTGCCCATAAAGTTTTACTATCTATTGTACGACGTTCTTATATGATTTGATAATATGATTGATTTCTTTTTTGTGATTTATGATGTTACATATATACACAAGTAAATCTTCAATCCGTTTTATCCGCTATCGAATTAAATAATTATAAGCATCTATTATAATATTTAAAAAAATATAGCTTAGAAGATTTATATATTTCCAATATATGACGTAGGTACTTAATAAGAAACTACGATTTTCTAGCCTTTGGTTTCCTTTATGTTAAATATTTTGTAATGAATTATATATCCTCCTGCCCTTATCCCACTGTAAGTGGGGTCGACACAGCATGTTATAAACGTGCTGTAACATGATTTGGCTGCGTTTTTACGACCGGCCGCCTGCCTGACGTCAACTTACCTTAGTCGTATTTTACGACACCTTGGTAAGAAATGAGGGTGATCTATTCTACTCAGCCGGATACCACACGGCGGGTTGACATACCCTCCTTTTCTCTCCTCCTTTTACGACACCTCGGTAAGAAATGAGGGTGGCACTATTCTACTTAGTCGGATACCACACGGCTATATTTTGTAATGAATTAATAAATTAATATACGGATTGCAGGTTAGATGTAAAATTATTGTTTCCGAAATTCGTCAAAGTCTTCAATAAAGGGGCCACTAAGCCGGCGAATCAATTGATGCCACAGATCGGGACAAATGGTAATTTATGTAGATATATAGGCTTATAATTTATTTCTATAAAGATCTGTCTTTTTTTAGTGTTTGATTTAATGAATAATTTAAATTATAACCAAGTAATTTTGGACTTGTGGATGTTATTTATTGAGTTTATTAGTTAGTTTTAGTTATTCAAATTTATATGCAAACACATATAATTTTAGCTCAAAATTGTTTTCATACAGTTGTCCAAAATCGCTGAAATCTATCGACTGAGAACAAAGAAGTAGTACATAATATTTCAATTACTTTCAATTATGTAGTTTCTCGTTTTTCGTTGGTTGCTATCCTTAGTCAATC
Source organism: Morpho helenor (assembly GCA_029227775.1). Taxonomy (NCBI): domain Eukaryota; kingdom Metazoa; phylum Arthropoda; class Insecta; order Lepidoptera; family Nymphalidae; genus Morpho; species Morpho helenor. Next base: position 14,413,139 of record JARGCU010000025.1, read on the forward strand.
AATGGACCTGTTAAAAGTATTCTTTTACAAAACTATATCGCCTTTAAAAAAAAATTAATATAAAATTACAAATTTTTAATTAATATATTAGGATGATTTTTTACTACTTATATATTAAACTGTTGTATAATATATAGTAAGCTGATGTAACATGTCCTATTCATGTCATTAATAGATGAAGACGATGTGCGATACTACCGCGACGTGCAACTGCGTCTCGAGCGAGAGGGCGCCACTATGTATTGGCGTGTGAGAGAAGCTTGCCAGCCTCGGGTTAGTTGTTTGCTTTAGTTTCTTTTCTCTCAAGTTTTCTTTATAAGGAAAGCCTTTTCTTACGTCAACGTCAAAGACCATTTATTTGCTTAAAACATAGATTACAAGTAGATGTTAATAACTAATTTTAGAACATGTTTAGTCAAGTTTGACATGCTAATTTTTTAACAAAGTAAAATTAAGAGTTCATTTATTATATAATTATTATTAAATCATTCAAATTCAAAATATTCTTTATTCAAATAAACTTGTAAACAAGTGCTTTTGAATCGTCAACTCTACTGCTGGTTCGGAAAGCTGTTCCTAGCGAGAAGACCCAGCAAAAACTCGGCGGTTGCTGTTTTAAAAATATAATTCTTAATATTATTTACATTAAGTCGTTACTGTCTTGTACAGGTTCAAAGAGAGCTATATCCACACATTCTTATCCTCTAAATAATCTTCAAGAGCATTTATTATAAACTATGTCAAGAATATATATATATATATATTTTGTTCATAAATGTTCATGTTATAAAATGACCGAGTAAGTATTCATTTATACTATAACAGCAATTTGTTACTAACAATTGATATAGTTTTTCTTTAAAAATGTGAAATTACAGTTTATCAATTTTAAAGTTCGATGGTAGTTTATTATATATTTTTACACACATTGCATAATAACAGTGCGCCCTTTCCGTGGTTTTCCGACAGTCACGGCCACAGATTTACACCTCAAGCAGGTATTAATGAGATTTTTGTCTCTAATCTTGTGTCTTATTGATATTTCCAAATATTTCACACGCTTTTTGGTGAAGGAAAACATCGTGAGGAAATCTAAGTATCTCAAACATATTGAACTAAGAACATATTGACTAGCCCGTTGGCGCAGTGACACTGCCTTCATCGCAGATCGGAAGTTCGACTCCCGCCGAGGGCCAACATTTTCTATAAACAATTTTTTTGTTCTTTGAGCCTGGATGTGTATTTGTATATAAGTATGTATTTAAAAATTATATATGTATATATATCACCAGTTGTCTGTCTACCATAACACAAATATTAAATTACTTACTGTGTGGGGACGAACGACCGTGTGTGTAAGCGTCCTACATATTTATTTGTTGCAATAAAGAAATGAATAAAAAATATTTTATGAACTATACTATTATACTGCATAAATCGGTATAATTATAAATAAATAAATATAAATATATGGGACACTTACACACACGGTCGTCCGTCCCCAAAGTAAGTAACTTAATACTTGTGTTATGGGTGACAGACAACTGGTGAATATATACTTATATATTTTTTAAATACATACTTAAATACAAATATACACCCAGGCTCAAAGACCAACAAATTTATAAATAGAAATTGTTGGCCCTCGGCGGGAATCGAACCCGCGACCCGCGGAGCTGAAGGCAGGGTCACTACCCACTGCTCCAACGGGCCAGTCTAATCCATCGTATATTAAATGTTTGCTTTTTTCAATTTTCAGGATCCTCTAGCATCTATTCCGATGAATATTTATTAATTGCAATAAAAAAGAAATTAATAAAAAATATTTTATGTACTATACTATTATACTGCACAAATCGGTATAATTCCATCGTATATTAAAGCTTCATTTTTTCGTGTTGCAGGATCCTCTAGCGTCTATTCCGATGAACAATTGTGATATGCTAGTCATGTATACTTTCAACGATAAATTGTTCCCAGAAACGCTTAATTTCATATCAGGAGGCGGGTGAGTATCATCTGAGCTAAATCTGTTCTAATAATATTTTATTTACAAAAGTAATGAGAATATTATTTTGTTATAATCCGCGATTAAAGATTATATATGTAATGCTAAATGTAGAGCAGGGCGTAAACTGTGGGTCGCGACCCCCAGGGGGGTCGTGACACACAGTTTAAGACTACTGAAAGCAAAAGGCGTCGCAAAGATCTGACACTTTCAATCATTATTGATACAACTACATGGCTGCAGCTGTCCTTTAAAGAACTTTTCTAACAAAGATTTATTGATATTTCTCCTCCTAAGTGCCTTCATAACCCTTTTTCATTAAATTTAATTAAATAGATTATATGGAGGAGGGGGTCGTTTAAAATTTCCTAAGCTTGAAGGGGGTCGCTATATAAAAAAGTTTAAGACGCCCTGATGTAGAGTGTACTATTCGTTCTCATACCTGATACATGCAGAATTTGTAAGAACTCATGCCCTACCCGACACCGATAACACAACAATCACAAGCACTGCACACATTCACCATCATAATCTCAACAATTTTTTCGCTCCGTAACCGAAGCATCGTCAGGAGATAGACTCCACGACAAAATCGCAAAGCTATGCGATTTACAAATTCTGCATGTATCAGGTATGAGAACGAATAGTACACTCTACATTTAGCATTACATATATTTTCTTTTATCGCGGATTATAGCAAAATAATATTCTCATTACTTTTGTATTATGGACCTCCGCAAAGTAACGCCTAATTATATAAATTAGTATTTTTTTGTCAATGTATAATTTTGGTCCTTGGTGATAGAGGAGAATAATGCATTTGCTCTTGATATTATTTAACATTATTCTTCCTGCCCTTATCCTACTCTAAGTGGGGTCAGCACATGTTATAAATATGTTGTAACATGATTTGGCTACGTATTTTACGACCGGCCGCCTGCCTGACGTCAACTTACCTTAGTCTCCTTTTACGACACCTCGGTAAGAAAAGAGGGTGGTACAGACTGTCGCATTTAAAGTACTGTTATGAATGCTTATAATCTAACGTTTATCATTTTTAATCTGCTTTTTTTTCTCACTAATATTTTTCTGTAATTTTTTTTAATTTACTTCTAGAAATTTAATCTAATTTTTTCTTTTACAGTATAATTGGACTGTACACGACATTCGTCTTCTTAGCGTCGCGTGTTCTGCGTGGGTTCTTCTCTGGAATCTACACCAAGATTATGTTCGACGACCTGCCCAATGTGGATCGCGTTCTGCAACTTTGCCTTGACATATATTTGGTATGTGTCATTAATATATAGACAGACAGATATATAAGACATGACCCAAATTATTTTATCTTTTTTTAATATTTCTATAGATGTGTATGTATGCGTGCAGGTAGATGTATGTGTGTGTGGGGGTGGGTGTGTGTGTGTGTGTGTGTGTGTGTGTGTGTGTGTGTGTGTGTATGTATGTATGTATATATATATATATATATTAATTTTTTAAAAAATTAAGTGTAGGTTAAGGTAGTAACATATAGGTTAAGCTACTAACAAATGAGTCTTTGTTACTTGATATAAAAAAAAAAGTGTACAAAGACCTTATCCCTATGACAGAGATCTCTGCCAGCTAACCTACGAAGTGAGACAATTTATATTTAAGAAAAAGTTGGTACGCTATAGCTGTGTAGTATCCGGCTGAGTAGAAAAAACCACCCTCTTTCTAACCGAGGTGTCGTTAGATAAAAACACTATTAATAAAAGGCTAATACAGAAAGCCTACTATACCATTGAGGATTTCTTAGATGATAAGAATGTGTGGACGTAGCTACTCTTCCGCCCTGTTCAAGGCAGTAATAACTAAATTTTTGAATTTTCACTATTCAGTAAAACATGTAAAAACTAACAAAAATATAGGCGTATTAAATACTGCAGTAAACAAAATTGACAAATTAAGGGCATTTTTTTTTCAATAATAAGACTTGTTGAGAGTTTGTGTTGTCTCAAATCACTTTTGTGAACTGAACTAAATATATGTATATCGTTATAAGTACTTAAGTACTTTTGGTGCGAACGTAAATTACGTGCCTATGTAAATTATAACATAAGTAAGTAGCGGCCTGTTACTATTCCACTGCTGAGAATAGGCCTCTTCTCTCCGTTCTTGGAGAGAATGATTGGAGCTAAGACCTACCACGCTGCTCCAATGCGGATTGGTAGGTTACACATATCTCCAGAGTTCTCTGGAGATATGCAGGTTTCCTCACGATGTTTTCTTTCACCGAAAAGCGTGTGATAAATTGCAATTATCAATTAGACACATAAGTTTTAACAGAAAAACTCATTGGTGTCTGCCCGGGTTTGAACCCGTGATCTCTTCGAAAGAATCGCACGGTCACACCGCTGGGCTACCACAGCTTAAATTATAACATTAATGTTATAATTTACATAGGCACGTGAAAAAAAATTGTTCGCACCAAAATGGGTCGTGCATAGAGGAGTTTGTAATAAAAAGCGGTTTCTAGCACTCAATCTTTGACATCTCAATAATTATGGCTTAAAAGCAATATATAATGTATGTTTGGTTGACAAATGAACAATCTTTGACATCTCAATAATTATGACTTAAAAGCAATATATAGTTCATTTTTATTTGACAAATGAATAATCTAAAGGTGCAATTATTTTTTAGGTACGCGAAGCTTTGGAGTTGTCTCTAGAAGAAGACTTGTTCGCGAAACTTGTGTTCTTGTATCGGTCGCCAGAGACTATGATCAAATGGACCCGGCCGAAGGAAGATGATGGCCAAGAACAGCGGGCACTGCCGGCGCCGCAGTGAACGACGTCGAAACTTTAACTGGATATAAACTAAAGATAACTCACGTAATGATTTATAGAAGCAGGCGTTACTTTGCGGAACTCCATAATACAGAAGTTACAATAAAATTACTTTGCTGTAATCCGCGTGCTATAATACATGCAACGCTAAATATGAAGCAGGCAACAATCACATACCACGCACATGCAGGACAAGCCGCCACACGTATCACAATACTCCATACAAAGCACTACACACACTCACTACCACAACCTCTACGATCGTTTCGCCCCGTAACCGAAGCATCATCAGGAGGATAGGCTCTACAATATGCATGTATATGGTAACCTGCATGTATGTGGTATGTAGTTGTTGCCTGCTTCATACACTTAACATTGCATGTATTCTTAACAAACGCCGATTACAATAAAGTCATTTTATTGTAATTTCTGAACTCACGTAATACCACAGTTTCATAAAAAATTTTGCCTTATGAAAATGGGAATTCTTATGGCATAATTGGGTAATAGATATGGCTCTTACGGCTACATTTGTACGAGTTCGATTACTATAAATTTGCTCTTTTTTTAGTAATATTAAAGATACATTTTACAAATAGAAGACAATTCAACAGAAGGTTGATTGCCTCATTAAAACGGATTAACTTATAAGTACTTTCGTTGGCTATTAAAGCTAATAAATAAAGCTCTTTCTACGGACTATATTTGTACGCGTATACAGTACGGTTGGGTTTCTTAAAATTACTCCTAAAACCTAAAATTCAACTATCAAAATTGCTATATTTTTGATAAATAATAAAAATAGAATTCCAAACAGCAGTAAATTTAACGGAAATCGAATAATATAGTGCCACATTAAAAGGTAATCATTTTTCGTTGGCTATTAAAGGTAAAAAAAGGCTTTTACTACGGACTACATCTTCTACGTGAAATTACTTCTAAAACCTAATATTGAACTATTACGACTATAAATTGGATCTGTTGCATAAATTAAATTTTCAAGCAGCGTTAAATTTACGAAAAGGTCAATAAATTCATAAGCCCAATTAATTATATACATTATTATCATCTCTACTATCGCTGGGTATAAGAGTTGCATGGCAACTTTGTTTATATAAAATTCATTTTATTTTATTATGGATTCGCTTACTTCAAAAGAATTTTGTCTCTCTAAATCGCTCGTTTTAACGTTTATTTTTGCTGTTTAATTCTTTTGTTATACATTCACGTAAAACTCAAAACATACTGCGTTAAAAACGACTCAAACTGTGACCATATAATACCTGATTCGATCACAACAAAGTCAAAAGAGTTGCTAGAGTAACAGACTCGTAAGTTGTACAGTAAAATATTTTTACTTAACGTAAGTGTAACCACGGCGCTTGAGCGTTTCGATACTATAATAATGGCGTATAAAACCTTAGTGATTTCTAAATTATATACTATGAATAAAAGATGAATTTTATCAACATGGCGGGAAGTTTGTTGCTTGCTTTGTCAGTTTAAATCTTACCTTCGTAATAGGAATATTTTAATATATAATAACTGTCATAGCCTTATCCTATCTATTGCCTTTTGCCAGCACGTGGACAATCAATTAGTACTTAATAAAATAAATGTTCGAAGCTAGGACGCTGTAGTATTTACGCTCTCTATACCTAAAAGTAGTACTTTATACATTGTTTAGTGTTTCCTTAGTACATTATACTATTTATTTATAAATTATTAGTATTAAAATCTTTTATTATGTAACGTATTTTTAAATTTTGTAAGAACACTGAATAACGAAGTTAATAGAAATAATTATCAGACTATTATTTCATATAATACTTAAAAATATTGTAGTTTCAATTATTTCTAAGTAATATATCCTTAAACGTATATGTGCATATAATGAAGCCATTTTAAACTCATCCATTATAAGAATTATTTATTACAACTACATTAAATAATCTATATATCAAATAATGTTGGTTATCACGACTTTACTAAAAAGTATAGTATATTTAGGTGTTGCCGTTCTTTTCTCTTTATAATATATATTGTCGTTGTATACTTTATATTTTATAAATGTTATATAATGCATCGTAACCAGATATCACATAAATTACCTCGATATGTAAATTTGAATGCATTTTTGATATTTTATAATTTATTGAATTATTAAGTACAAGAATTATGTGTACATTTTGTAATGTGATTGTTAATGTAAGCTGCATTTAATGTTGTCGTTTGTGATAAAATAAAACTCATTTAAATAATCGTAATTTTATTTGCAAAACATTTTCTTAACCTTAGACAAAAATGATTGTTAGCAACAGTGTAATTAATTTACCACCATAAGTCTAGGAGCAATATTCATAGACATTAGCTCCTGGAATAGTAATTTTGCAGCATATGGTAAGCGAATTTGAGAAATTTGAGTTTTGTTTTTGCAACCCTTGCATTCAAAAGTATTGTTTCGTAAATTTGCAATCGCTATCAAGCCACAGAAGTTGCAAACGTGAATACGGTAAGGGTCAGAAACTTCAAAAAGACGTTCTCTTAAGAATTGCGCTGCTCCGTGAGCTATCTGACAGTCACGTTCCATTTCGCCGAAACGTAAACCACCATCGCGAGCTCTTCCTTCCATAGGCTGTCTCACCAATATTTGAACAGGACCCCTTGCTCTAGAGTGAATTTTATCGTCCACCATATGCTTCAAACGTTGATAATATGTAGGACCTAAAAATACTTGCGCATTAATTTTCCTCCCTGTGTGTCCATTGTACATTACTTCATTTCCTCTTAAATGATAACCATACTCTTGAAGCAAGGATGAAATCTTTTGCACGTTTACAGCATCGTTAAACGGTGTAGCATCACCAATTTCTCCTTTATTTGAAGATACCTTTCCCTGAATACATTCAATCAAGTGACCAATCGTCATTCGAGACGGTATAGCATGAGGATTGATAATAATATCAGGAGTTATTCCCTCACAAGTGAACGGCATGTCCTCTTGTCTATACTGTATTCCGCAAGTTCCCTTTTGTCCGTGACGAGAGGCAAACTTATCACCTATTTGTGGAATACGTACAGATCTCACACGTATCTTGCAAAACTTATAGCCTTCGCTGTTCAGCGTAAGCATAACTTGATCAACTATACCAGTTTCACTATTACGTAAGAATGTTGAAGCATCACGTTTACTGTAGCGTTTAGTTGTCCCTTCCAGTTCGTCATCGTTTTCTGGTAGTGTAATTGTTTTGCCAATAACAACGTCATCTCCTGAAACTCTTATACCAGGAGCGATAATACCATCATCATCCAGTTTGTCGTAAAGAGCGTTTCGCATTCCTTGACAGGTCTGCCTTGTTGGCTTCTCAAATTGTTCTTCTTGGTCACCGATTCTTTTAGATTCGGAATCTTTATATGAACGATAAAATACTGATCTGAAGAAACCTCTCTCTACTGCAGAAGCATTTAAGATGACACTATCTTCTTGATTGTAGCCAGTGTAACATAGAATGGCAACAATAGAATTAATTCCTGCAGGTAATTCTCTAAAACGCAAGTACTCCATTGATCTTGTTGTAACTAAAGGTTTGTGTGGATAGTACAGAACATGAGCTAGTGTATCCATTCTGACATGATAGTTTGTGATATAAACACCCATAGCCTGTTTTCCCATAGCACTTTGATATGTATTTCTGGGACTTTGGTTATGATCGGGGAATGGTATGATGGATGCACAAACTCCCAGAATCATAGCAGGGTGTATTTCACAGTGGGTGTATGTTGTACAGTATGCATATTCCTTTACTTGGGCTAAATCATCAGGACTCATAGCAATCATAACAGTTTCCTCTTCTAGAGTATCAATATATTCAACAACACCACTAGCCACCAAATTCTGCCATCCATAATTATTATAATCCCTTTCTTTAAGTTGGTCAATGTGTTTTTTCTTCAATAATAAAGCTCCATTTTCCACAATAAGGAGAGGCCTACATATTCTACCTGCATCAGTGTAGATTCTTATTTCTCTGTCCCTTATGTCTCGAATCATACTGACCTCAGAAACAATAATGTCCATCTGTCTTCTTAGTTTACGTAATGTAGCCATAAGTTGCTCAGGATCTCTATGAATCCCCACCCAACAACCGTTCACAAATATTTTAGTTGCATCTGCAATAGCTGAGGGTGCTATTTCTTCCAAGTTTTCCATGGACCATTCCTCTAAGAACTCCAATATTGGTGATGGCTGACTTCCTACAGAGATATAGGCCATTAACGCCAAATTCTTTACTAAACCTACAGCAGCTCCTTCAGGAGTTTCTGCAGGGCAAATCATACCCCATAAAGTATTATGCAATTGACGAGGTTTGGCCAGTTTTCCATCACGTCCAATTGGTGAATTTACACGCCGTAAATGAGATAAAGTGGAAGCAAAAGTCAACCTATTCAATACTTGAGATACTCCTGCTCTTGCTTGATGGGCTTTCTTTTGATCACCCCAGTTTCCTGTGGCCAAAGAATATCTGAGTCCGTCTGTTATAATTTTGGTTTTAATAGCTAGCTCAAGGTTGAAGTCCTTGCCTTTGTCAATAAATTTCTGTGCATACATCCTCACTTCTTTCAGCAAATTTTTAAAGAGCCCTCTAAACAGAAAAGCTAAGAGAGGGCCAGCTAAATCAAGTCTCTTATTGCCGTAGTGATCTCTGTCATCAAGTTCACGGCGGCCTAATGCAGCTAAGAGTAGTCTGTGTACCATATATCCCAAGAAGTATGCTTTTTTTGTTTCACAGAAGTCAGATACACCAACATGTGGCAACATTTCTTTTTGTAAAATTTCTCTTGCGTATTTTATACGTCTTTCCTTAGTGACACCAGGTCGAGCTCCTCTAGCACCTATAAAGCTAAGGGCAACACCTTGTTCCTGTATCACAAATGCCTCATCTAATGATGGTTTCACCATTTCCATCATCTCTGGATCATCAAAATCATAAATGATATGTTCTAAAATATCTCTATCAGCAACAAAACCCAAAGCTCTAAACACAATCATAATGGGTATTTCTTGTTTAATATATGGTACAATTGCAACAATTCTCTGACCAATTGCAGACTTTTTAATACTTTGTCCACCTCTAGCCATCATATTAACCCACAAAGTTGAAGTTGGACGTGAGCTATGTTCAAGACAAGAACGAATTTCAGTTTTATAGGCATATTTACCACCTTGCATACTGAATACATATACTGTATTAGTAGCCATTTTTTCTTGAGCAATCAAAACTTTTTCTGACCCATTGATAATAAAATATCCACCAGGATCTAATGGACATTCATTTAACTCAGTTAAATCACGATCTGTCAAGTTGCTTAAAAGGCAATATGTAGACCTGAGCATAATTGGAATTTTACCAATAAAAGTTTTTTGATGTTGAGTTTCAATAGGATCTTCATTTTCTTTTACAATAGTTTTTGTTATGTCTACATAAAGAGGAGCAGAATATGTTAAATTACGTAGACGTGCTTCATTAGGCATCATTGGCGATGGGGCACCATCTTTTTCCCAATGAGTAGGTTTTGAGAGATATATTTGGTCAAACTTCAAATGATATTTAGGTGGAACTTCAATTTCACCCGACGAGTGCTGTGCTTCGGCTTGCAACTCAATAGGTGGAGAATCTTCTACGATGCGTTGCACCGACATTTGTATGAACTCATCGAAACTGTCAAGTTGTTGCCTAACTAAACCCTTTTCATCAAAATAAGCGTTGATAACAATCCAGCAGGCTTCCTGCCAGAGTTCAGATGAAATTTCTTCAACTTCTTCTTCCTCATACTGATCGTCTTCTGTATCATACATGTTAAAACTTGTATCTGAATAGTTTTTTAAACGATGTTTCACAGGAACTTTATTTACTTGAGATACATTAGATTCGTTTAAGATTTCATTTATATCAATTTAGCATTCGATATACAGATCAAATTACTCAACAGTCACTGTTAAATATATGTGAAAAATGGAATTAGTGAAATTAAATTGACAATGACAAACACGCCAAAATAATATGGCGAAATAGCATTCACCCAAAGACAAAGTGTAACTATAAATTATTTTAAATTAACTATAGACATCAACATAAAAATCTTATAAATAACGTTACAAATAGCGTTATAAATAGTGTTGCAAAGTTACTACAATACTTGCATATTTAAATCAAGAAATGATGAAGAGAAGTTTCATATACAAGAAACCATTATTTCCATTTCTTTTGACTTTGCGATATTAATTTGTAAAATGTTAAATCATTACCTCAAATATAATGATTTAGTATGTATAGGTATGTATCAGATAATTGCAAACAGACTCCTCAATCTATCATTTCTATTGTAAAAATTAAACGAACAGGATTCAAATCTTTCGTTTATACAATACAAAATTAACGTGACATTTTCTCTGATAACCTAATTAGTACCAGAAAGTACGATACGTTCAAACGTTTGTTGTCGAGAAGTTCGAGAACCAAGTAATCTAACTTATACTGACGTACTAAACTGATATTGATAGGTAAGGAACAATGGTAAAAATCGTTATTCAATGGCCTCACCGCTAAGACCTGCTTACGCTATTTGTCAAATGGTTATAGGAAATTGTTTCATTAAAAAGCAACAATGTTTTAGCTTTATATGAACCACCCTAAGCATCGAAGTTGCACAGTGGGTGCAATCTTGACTCTTGAGTAGTATCCTCAACTCTTCTCTTAACTATTTCAACTTGCATATTCATATCACAAGATATGTAAACAATTACATATTCATTTCAAAATTCAAGTTAAAATTTATAAAACTGTCATTTCATTAAAATGAATTGGAAAAAAAATTAAATATTTCAAAAGTTATACCTACTAATGCTAATAATTTAAAATTTCCAAGTTTTAACTTTGAAATGTATCAGCTACTTTTATTCCTAATTTTCGTCAAGGAACGGAATTGAATCGTAAATGTTCACATCACTAATTTCGCTTTTTTACGATTCTTTTTTCGTAATGTTTTGTTGAAGATTACATTAGATTACAATTATGATTCATTTATGTTTTTCGTTTAGATTTTAGTTCTCTCAGTTAAATATATATATTTTTTTAAATTATGGATTCTTCAAGAAGAAGTGCCCCTGAGGAGCAACGGTGTATCCTAGGCTTGCAAGATTTGAAATTATCCAACAAAGACGACAATGATACTGAGCAAGCGCACTCTGCCTCAACTTCCAATATTAGTACTCAAGCAAAACCTAGACCTGTTGGTGCAATAGAGAGTTTCACTTTGGAGAATGCGCCTGTTAATCGTCAGGATTATAGTTTTTACGAGAGGTCTAATGTAATAGCTTCTTCAAAATTTGCAACTCCTAAACGAGTAGAGACTATAGCGTCAATCAATAAACGTGATATTAACACTGCTGCGCTTCCGGTCAGTCCATCTAGATCTATAGATTCCATTTCACAGAGATCGCTTAGTTACCAAACCGAAGATTTGTATGAAATACCAGGAAATACAAACCCTCAATATCCACCTCCAGTGTACGAAAACATAGATTATTACGGTGAACAGCAGTTAACGCAGCCGCCCTACTACCACCAGCTGTATCAGAGCTCACCTCTAGTAAACGACGGATACTACAACACACGGTACAGTAAAGCGCAACCGCAGGTGCCTGTTAATAACAAAGCTAAATTAAATCCACTACTTTATGAGAATATGCTTTGTCCTGAAAATGATAAAAAGAACGATTTTAAAGTGCCAACAAGCCAGGACCAACAATATATACAGCAAGGCTCTGTTCCAGGACCACAGGTGCCCAATAATATTATAAACAGAAACACATCTCAAAAATTGCTCAATGATAAGAACAAAATAGACAAAGTTCCCTTACCACCCCCATATATACCTACTTCAGATAACTCTAGCAGTGATTATACAGTTATGAAGTCTGCACCTCCAAAATACACTGATGTCAGTGCCCTTTTGAAAAATAGCAACTCTGTAAGTTTTGATGACAAAGTAGTTACAATTCCTTCAACAGCTATTTATGCTTCTATTGCACCAAGTGCTCAGAGACCTAAAGCAAATATTGCTACTGAAGTTCAAGGGACTGTTATTGCTCCAAAATTTTTTCATCCTAAACCACCAGTGGGTAATGGATTAGGTAAATTAAAACCTGCTACTGTTAATGGCAACTATGTTTCTAATCCTAAGCCAATCCCTAATAGAATGCAAATTGTAGAAGATACTAATGGCTCTGATTATGTTTGCATGACTGGTGGGTCTCCAGCTGCGGCTGTAGCTGCTGCTAACAAGGACAATGTGTCCTTAGCTTCAGAATCAATTAGCTCACGTAATATGGTTTCTGGGTTGACATCAATGTGTTCACCTGTTCAGTCTCCTGCACCTAGTCCCACACCTAGCTCAGTGTCACAATTGTCTGGAGGCTCACGAGGTTCCGGAGGACGAGGGAAGAGTCTTCTACCTTATAGTATCACCCCTCCACGCCCCCCAGGACCTAGCGAAGCTCAGCGTAAAATAGAAGAGTTGACCAGGCAACTTGAAGAAGAAATGGAGAGACAGGATGAAGAAGGAGAATATTTTGGTAAATTGAAATTTAATTGAAATTGAATAATATACTAACTTATTTGGTAATCCAACAATTTTTTTGTTGTTAGATATCTTTATATTTGTTTTGAGTATAATTTAAGCAGATATTAAAGTATGATTGTAATGAAAGTAATAAATTGTACCAAATATTCTATAAAATTCTTATTGGTGTTCATTCAAGGCATATGTCACACTTGTGGGGCAGGAGTAACTGGTGCTGGCCAAGCATGTCAAGCGATGGGCAATCTGTACCATACAAACTGTTTTATATGTTGTTCATGTGGCAGGGCTTTAAGAGGAAAGGCCTTCTATAATGTGCATGGAAAAGTATATTGTGAAGAAGATTACTTAGTAAGTGGATATTTATATTTATTTATAAATTGAATATTTTATCACTATATGGATATAATTTTGTGTTTAGCCGTGTGGTACCCGGCTAAGTAGAATAGTACCACCCTCATTTTTTACCGAGATGTCGTAAAAGGCAACTAAGGTAAGTTGAGCCACTATTACACTTATTACAGTTGTGATATAGTATACACATAAGTAGTGTATTAGTAACAGGAAACTAGTCAATCTATGATTATTGCAGTTAAAACTATTTTTACAAAAAATATAAAAGAATTAGATTGTGATTAAAATATTTGCACTTTTTTCTTTTGAACTTTAGACAAAAAAATTTATATAACAATATAATACAATTACAATTTTTTTAGAGTGCTATTGAATTTAATAAATTAATCATTTTAAGATTTTAAGTCAATTATATGTGATGTGTATAGTTCACTAGCAATTTTCGGTTTATATTATACAGTGTGTATTAAATTATGCTGTGATGGCCTAGCGGTGCGACCGTGTGAATCTCTAAAGACGATCATGGGTTCAAACCCGGGCAGACATCAATGAGTTTTTCTATTAAAACTTATGTGTCTAATTGATAATTGCAATTTATCACACGCTTTTCGGTGAAGGAAAACATCGTGAGGAAACCTGCATATCTCTAGAGAATTCTGGAGATATGTGTAACCTACCAATCCGCATTGGAGCAGAGTGGTAGGTCTTAGCTCCAATCCTTCTCTCTTATAATGGAGAGAAGAGGCCTATTCCCAGCAGTGGGATAATAACAGGCTGCTACTTTACTTTTTATTAAATTATATATTGATTATTATTGTATAGTATTGATTTTTTAAAGAATTTGTTTAAAAATATATTTTTTTTTTATTTCCAGTACTCTGGATTTCAACAAACAGCAGAGAAATGTGCAATATGTGGGCATTTAATCATGGAAATGGTAAGTATTTATACAAGCATTACTGACGTTATTGGTTAACTCATACATGTTTATAAGGAAATCAGAATTCAATCAGAGCTTTGAGTGAATATACACACCTTGATTTAGTAAGTCATATTGGCAAATATTGCTATTGCTATAAGTACTATCAATATCTTTTCTAAATCAACAACACCTTCCAGGAATGTGCACTTATACAATATCTTTTATATTGTATTTTTTCTTGTATATTATATAGCAATTTGTTTAATCTTTTTAGAAAAAACAGACAATATTAACATTTTTGATAACATAAGCATATACTATAAGCTGTGATAGCACAGCGGTGTGACCGTGGGACTGTTTCGAGAGGGTCACAAGTTCAAAATAAATAAATATATAATGCTAAATGTGGATTGGACAATCCGTTTTCATATCTGATACATGCAGGATTCGTAAAAACACATGCACAAACCTCCACCACCGCCACCACAATACACAAGCACTACATATGTTCACTATCACAAACTCAAAAATCGTTTTGCCCCACAACCGAATCATCCTCAGGAGATAGACTCCACGACCAAAATCGCAAAGCGAAGCAATACCCAAATAAGCTTAGTTATATACCAATCGGTTCAACCCCACCATTTATTTAATTTTGCCTGCGAACAAGTGTAACACGCTTGAACTAGAAACATTTATCTGATTGTTATTTGTTAATGAGGGTGCCATTGTTATGTTTTATAATCTCAAGTTATTCCCAGATGTTCAGTTTAAGTCCTTTGTTACACGTGCGCAAAACTTCGAAACTGGTCAATAGGAACTTTATGACTGCTTTCTATCATTAAATTATTTATTACAATCTTAAATTATTATTTATTAATCTTAAATTATTTATTACAGATTTTACAAGCCATGGGAAAGTCTTATCATCCTGGCTGTTTCCGTTGCTGTATTTGCAATGAGTGCTTAGATGGAGTCCCCTTCACCGTTGATGTTGATAATAAGATTTACTGTGTCAATGACTATCATCGCATGTTCGCTCCCAAATGTGCAAGTTGTGGTAAAGGTTAGAATGGCTTTATTCAACTAATTTCTTTATTTATTTATTATAAGAAAATAAATTATATTATACTAATTAATGTATAGAAACCGGCTATAGTCACGTCTTATTTTATCTGATGAACCCGACTAGTTTCAAGTCCATATGGGGCTTTTATTCATAAGCTCTTTACGCGGCGTTATCGCGACGGGAAGAGTTCCCGAATTTAAAATAAGACATGATTATAGCCGGCTTCTATACATTAATTATGAATACCACTCACGATAGTTTATATTATACTATATATAATAAAGTTATTACATATTAATTACCCCAAACAGTGACTTCAGAAAAAAGCTTGTATGTTTTTTTTATAGTTATTAATACACAAATTAGATTTTTTATAAGTTACCTTTTCGTTAAAAGTAAAATTCATGGAACATAACAAATGATGGCGCCATTTGTCCATAATTTGGAGAGAATTTTAAGTGTACCCACCTAATGAGCAAGATGAAAATTTATATCAAGTTGAGAAGTCAGCGAACAAAATTGTTTTTCAAGTAAATTTATTTTTTTCATAACATAACATTTTTGGATGGCTTGCAGGTATAACTCCAGTAGAAGGAACTGATGAGACAGTTCGAGTGGTGTCTATGGATCGAGACTTTCATGTCGACTGTTACATGTGCTGTGTATGTGGTATGCAGCTCACTGACGAACCGGACAAACGCTGCTATCCACTAGCAGGTAAGTAATTAAGGACAATGATAACAGAATTATTGTTAAAAAACATTGTCACACATAAACGTAAACAAAATATAAGATTGTTATAATCAAAACTTAAGATTTAATAAATAAATATATGGGACACTTACACACATGGCCGTCTATCCCCAAAGTAAGTAACTTAATACTTGTGTCATGGGTGACAGACAACTGGTGAATATATAGGTATATAATTTTTAAATACATACTTAAATACAAATATACAACCAGACTTGAAGACTAACAAATTCATTTATAGAAAATGTTGGCCCTCGGCGGGAATCGTACCCGCGACCCGCGGAGCAGAAGGCAAGGTCACTACTCACTGCGCCAACGGGCCAGTCAGATTTATAAAGTAATTATCTGACTCATCTGTAAATTAGTGATTTACTATCTCACTTATGAGTAAACACTATGAAGGCCTTCTCTTTAAGGAAAGGAAACAATAAGTGTTATTGGATACAATATATTATATTTCATTGTACTATTTATATTGAACTAGCGGCCTGCCCCTGCTTCGCACGGGTATAAAATATATAGCCCATGTCACTCAGTGAAGAAATGATTAAAATCGATCCCGTAGTTTTGATTGATTCATTACAGCCCGTGGCCCGCAAGCGTTAAATTTGGAGAAAAACAGTTTCCCTCTCCCTATACCAAGATTTCCTGCTATCTTGGAATATCTAAATTCATATAGTACATATTTGCTTATTTATTTTTACATTTTTCCCTTTGTATTTTTACAATTAATCACAGAATGTATTTATATATAACATTCACAGTTTTCTTGTCATTAGATAATACAAACATGTTTTCTTTAGTGGTTACTCTTGAAAGAGCTACATATAGCTGCTAAATGCGAAGTGCTATAGGGTGAAGCGCGGCCTCCTCACGGCATTTTAAATCTGTAATATCTCCGAAAATTTTCACTTAAATTACATGCTGTAAACGGCCATATTGATCTATATTAAATCAACAATTTATTTAAAGTACTTAATTGGATAAGGATTAATGCTGTATTGTATAAACATTGCTTCAAAAATAAGGCATTTTTTTTCGTAAAAAGTAGATGAAAAAAAATGCACCATCGCGGACTTTTCTGTAGACCTTTTCAAGGTGTAATAATACTTAGTACATTATTTTGATAAATCTCGTAGAGTTTAGACAGCGTTTGCAATGTAAGCGGAAAAAATGTAATTATTTACAGAAACCTCAAAAATTACAGTATTTCTCTGCTCCGTATTGAATGTTATTATACGTACAAACCTTACTCTGGAATCACTCTATCTATTAAAATAAACCGTATCAAAATCTGTTGCGTAGTTTTAAAGATTGAAGCATACATAGGGATATATGGACAAACAAAGAATGCGACTTTGTTTTATACTATGTAGTGATATAAACGTTGTGACGAAACCGGTATTGAAAAAGTTATCTGATGAAATCATTTTAAAAGTAGACCTACAGAAATTTTATTAATAATACATGAATTTAATACTAAATCCTCGGATTATTGATAATAGGAAATAAACATAGCACTACAAGATAACAATATCAAATAGGAATTTTATTTTAAAACAGTGACATAATTGTTTATTTGGTGTACTCGTTTATTTAGTCTATTTGTTAATATTATTCTTCATGTACAATTAGTGCTTCAATTGGTTTAAATTGTGATAAACATGCTAATGTCAATGTTTTTAATTTAAAAACGGTCCTTCCACATAACTTTGCATCATCATCTTCCTGTCCTTATCCCACTCTAAGTGGGGTCGGCACAACATATTATTAACATGCTGTCACATGATTACAACATATTATTAACATGATGGCTACGTATTTTACGACCGCCTGCCTGATATCAGCTTAACTTAGTCGTATTTTACGACACCTCAGTAAGAAAAAGGGTGGTCTATTCTACTTAACGGGATACAACACGGTCGGCCAACTTACCTTAGTCGCCTTTTACGACACCTCGGTAAGAAATGAGGGTGGTCTATTCTACTCAGCCGGATTCCACACAGCGGGTCGACTTACCTTAGTCGCCTTTTACGACACCTCAGTAACAAACCTTCCACATAACTTTGCATATTGTGCAGTATTGCATAAACAATTATATTGATATAAGAATTTTCTCATTATAGGTAAGTTAATGTGTCGCTCGTGCCATCTTGCCACCATAGGTGCTGCCACAGGCCCCGGCATGCCACCTGCACCACACCTCTCTCCAGCTTCCTACCAGTATATGGGGTAAAGGATTACACAAATCAGGCATTCGAGCAAATTCTGTGCTTTTTAATCTGTGATGAAGGCAGTTGTGATTATGAAGATGTCATACTTTATCTGCTCACAATATTGTTAAACTGTCAAACATTCACTTCTCTTAGAGTAATATTCCTGAGCACGAATGGAATGTATTTTAAATGTGTGCTAAATATTACTGCTAATAGGTTGTGAATAACATGCATACATCTTTTATAGGTTACAGTATAATAATATGGGCTAAGCAAATAAAATTAAAGTACAACAAATAATCTACAGAAATAATTAATTTATCTAATCCTAGTAATAAATCATTTAATGGTTAGATTATTGTCTTATATTGCATAAAGGTCAGTTACTTCATAGATAATTGTTATCCAATTTGAATTTAATAACATGTCTCGAGGAATTGTAGTGCATCTATTCCTCAGGTAATGAATTCCATTTCAATTTCAATTTATTTATCCCTCGGAGTATTACATGCTCATCTGAGGTATAAAATAATATAACAATGAGATAATTTATGGCATCTATTTGCCTTAAACTAAACTAATGTGGTGTATAATTGGGGCACTGATGTACATCATGCTTAGAATAGCAATATTGTTTATTTAATGTATTAACTGCTATACAAAAAAAATTTTAAGTTCACATTTTTAAAATAAAATTTATATTAAAAATAATTTGATATTTAGATTTCAGATATAACAGCACATGTTAAAGCTTGTGCAAATAGAGTATATGAAAAATGATATGTTCTAGTAAAGAGTAAAAGTTACATAATTGTGATACAAAATAATAAATGTTAGGAACAAGGAGAATTAATGTTGTAATTGTACTATTATTAAAAGTATGTTTGTTTTAGGAATGTTTGTTGATGCATGTTTGATATTTATTGTAAGTTTATGTACTTTTTGTAATTGAACTTTGTATTTGTATAGATTGATGAAAAGCTGAATATAAAATAAAGTTCAAATTGTCAAGATTCTATTTGAAGTTTTACCAACACCATAATTAAAAAAGATGTATAATTTTATTGTTTTAGAAAAAAAATCTTTTAATTCTAATTGTGTCACAATTAACCAGTATGGTATGGTATTTATATTTTTGACAAAATAAATTATGTGCTCAATATCTCACAGGTAATTTGATGTTAGAACAAACTTGGTGACTTTTTCAATAAAGTGCATAGTATAGCTTTAATATTAGGTATCATTTGACAACCTGGTTTATAATTTTTAAGTGGATTAAGGATTAAACTGGTGTAATAAAGATGTTTTGGTAGCGATGTGCGAATGATTATAAAACTTAAGAGTATTGAAAATAGTTAGATTTAATTTATGCATGATGATTATTATGAAGAGATTGATATAATCAAATGTAATTTAATGGAGCCAGAAATGGTTTTTGCCTACATTTTTTGTGATATAACAATAGTGGGGTTATTGGTCTACCTTGAACAAAATAGGATTATAAAATATGAATACAGTACATTTTTATTTGAGCTCAAATTACTTTTAAATTATAGAAAAAGGTAATTCTTGTTTTAATCAGGCAAACAGTTAACCATTTACTTTATTTTTTTTATATTTTTGATGCATTTATTAACTTTATTGTCTTACAAAAAGACAGCACATCTGGCTCTATTAATAGCAGGAAATAGCACCACTGTAAACATTCCAGTTATGTGCTGTCATGATTTGTAGGTACTTAATGTAGATTATATCTGTACATTTTGATGATGGAAATGTATTAATCATAATTTTCTTTGAAATAAAAAATTTGTTAAACAATACTTTTGTATTTGTATATTTTTTTAAATAAATAATTAAAATTTTTATAAAATAAAAATTATTAGACTTCCCAGTTATCTATCAATACAGCAAATCATGGGAATTTTGAATACCCAAATGAAAATTTTGATATATGTACATTACATTTTCTTCACTTTATTTTTTATATTCCTCATTTCTGACTTATATCTTCTCATTTCATCCATAACTTGAGTTTTTCTCTCTTGTAATTGGGTTTGGTAATGTTGTTTACTTTCCTGGAATCTATCTTGTATGTTATCCTTCTTTTCTTGTAGCATTTCTTTAATCCTTTCTCTAGAAGGCACAGGTTTAATCCAACCTATTGCTGTCAACCTCCTTATAGCATATGTGGTCCCACCTTTAATAAATTAAATGTGCAAATATTTATATTGGAATTGAAATAAAACACAACATAGTAAAGACTTCTTTTCCAGGTTTATCTCTTTACATTTCAGTAAATTCAATGAAATTTAGCACAAAGGTTTGTTTAAAATCTTTATTATTATATTTAGTGCAAATTGCTGGGCAGGCTTTAATCTATACCTTACATTTAATAATTTCTTTCTTACGCTCTTAAGATCTGTGATAAAAATATGAAACCCCTATTATATATTATGCAATATATCTTTATTATGTTCTCATTTTTAGAAATAATCAATATTCTGCACTTCCTTGCAGTTAAATTTTAAATAATACTGCTTTACCCATTCCATCATCATCTTCCTGCCCTTATCCCACTCAAGTGGGGTTGGCACAACATGTTATAAATATGCTGTCACATGATTAGGCTGCGTTTTTACGACCGGCTGCCTGTCTGACATCAACTCAGTCGTATTTTTCGACATGTCGGTAAGAAAAGAGGGTGGTCTATTCTATTAAACCAGATAACATATTGTGGGTCAACTTACCTTAATCGCCTTTTATGATACAGCGGTAAGAAATGAGGTTGGTCTATTCTACTCAGCCAGATACCACACGGTAGGTCAACTTACCTTAATTGTCTCTTATGACACCTCGGTAAGAAATGAGGGTGTTACTATTCTATTCAGCTGGATACAACACAGCACTGCTTTACCTGTTCCATATAATTACAATTTGGTTCAAAATTATTAATAAATTGTAATTTATACTTACCAACAGTTACAGCATATCTTAGAGGTGTTATTAATTTATAACACGCCAAAGCAAGTGCAAAGTACCCTGCACCTGTTTCTCTCAATGGTGTGAGCAGTTTCTCACTTAAACCAATTGATTCTAACAAACTGACAACATCTACTCCACTGAAAACATATGTTTATACAATTGCAGCTTCTAATTCTGTAACATATTTTAAGGAATTTAGCAAGTAACAATATAGAGTAGACAGAGAGAGTACTATATATGTTAATTGTAGAACACTCAGTTTGAGTCAATTTACTTACTAGGAAAATTTGCATACATGCATTATGTCTTATGCATTATGTCTTATGGAATATTGCTGTGGGGTAAATGCGCGAATAGTGAAAAAATTTTTGTTTTACAAAAAAGAGCTATACGTGGCATTTATAATTTAAGACCGCGTGATTCCCTGCGAGAGAAGTTTAAGGAAACAGGTATTCTTACATTTGCTTCACAGTATATTTTAAGCAATCTAATTTATGTACATAAAAATATAAAGAATTATAAAACGATAGGTGATGTATACAATAGACAAAGCAGGAACCGACATAAGCTTGCGGCTCCTGCTTTGCGCCTTGCAAAAGTACGTAATTCGTTTGTGGGTTTTGGTATAAGATTCTATAATAAAATTCCGCAATCAATTTCAGCTTTGCCATTACATCAGTTTAAAAACACTGTTAAAAAGAGGCTGATACAGAAAGCCTACTATACTCTTGAGGATTATTTGGAAGATAAGACTGTGTGGATATAGCTCTCTTTGAACCTGTACAAGACAGTAACGACTTAATGTAATAGTATTAAGAATTATATTTTTAAAAGAGCAACCGCCGAGTTTCTTGCTGGCTCTTCTCGGTAGGAACAGCTTTCCGAACCAGCAGTAGAGTTGACGATTCAAAAGCACTTGTTTACAAGTTTATTTGAATAAAGAATATTTTGAATTGAATTGAATTGCAATATTATGATGCAATTCTAGGTAAAAAATAAAAATCAAATTACCTTCTAACGCAATAGTAACAACCTCCAAACCATAAAGCCGATGTTGTCATGTGCACTGGAAGAAGGACATACCAATAATCTTTATACATTTGTTTAAATTTTTGTATAAGACCTTGTTTCTTGTCTGGCTCTTGTGGAGGTTTACAAGAATCACCACTTTGCGTTGCACATTGTCTTATAGGCTGTAATGATAGCTGGAGTTCTTTTTCGAATGCTATTTGCCTTTCTAAAATACTATTTTGGTATCGTATCCCGTTGCAGGAAAATCTTACAGGATACTGTTTTCGAAGACTCCATTTCACCGGTTTGGTTATGTTCCGAAAAATTAAGTTACTTTTATTTAAAATCTTAAATGACAAAGCCATTTTTTATTAAATTACTGTTCTAGGATAATTTTAAATATCACACATTTTCTTAAAATGCAACCATCGAAGTATTTTGGTATCTAATTTCTGTACAATTCACCAATATTTGACATTCAACATAGACAACATAGATTAGAAAATAGTAGACAAAAAGCACAGACTAGAATGGAATGGTTTATGAATTAACTTCAACATTCGAATTTGATATACAACACATATATATTTTTGGAACAGTAATAAATCAGGTTATAAAAGCATTTCTTTTCAGTTTTGTTATTTTGCTCCCTGTTTCAAAGTTAAAGATTTGTTTATTTATGTTTGGATGAAAATAGTTAAAATACCACAGATGTCGTAAAATTGCCCGGCAATCAATTTTTTTTGGTAAGTTCGAATATTGCTGTGATCCTTCACACCGTGTGCAAGAGGACCTACGTCCGAGGCCCGAGCCATATTGGTAATTACCAAGCCCATAATGGGTATACTGTATTAGGCGATGTTAGAAAAATCTAAGTAGACAGAAATCAGTTTTGGAAAGGATTTAATGATCGTTGTCTACCAATGTATCATTCCTTATAAGTATAAAATTGTGGTTACCTTGTGAAAATGTATTAAATAAACTATACATAGAAAATAGATTTATTCGTACAATTGTATAATATTATTAAATTTTTACAATTATGGCACTTGAATTAATTAAATACAGCACAATAAATACAAAGTATTTACAAGTGGGTAAGTCTAAAAATACTTGATATCTTACTCATTAAATAATTGTATTTATAATCAAATATGTTATTTATACTTTTTTCAGAGATTTCAAAATTATTATTACTTATGATATGTAACATTTTCTAAGTACGACCTTCGACCTCTATCATTCTATGATTACGACATACATATCAAACACTACAGTGTACATATGGAAAATGCGTATTTGCTATTAACAATTACTAAGGCGATGTAAGAACTAAATTTCAAAAATATAAAATCATTTATAAAAGTTATGTAGATAAATTTATGGGTTAAATCACTTTTGTCTCGAATAAAATGTTATGCCTGCAATCCAGGGCATTAAATGCAGTAGCAATATAATTTAAGTAGATAGTTGTGAACGCAATGACTCTGATTACGGTAAAGGTTGAGGCGACTGACAGTGCCAGCTATTGTCCACGCATTACTATTGTTGCGCATGGTACCCTCAAATATAGCATCACCTGGTTCAGTTTGTATCACTACCGTGTATTCACGCCATTCAAAAAGAGATGCACTAAGATCGATCTCTGTGATTGAAATTACTTTAACTAGATGTAGTTGGGCGCATTGATCATGTTGCCTTAAAAGCGAATTAAGTTCCTGTACTAAACGTTCCCCGACTACATAAGCTTTTGTACTCTTAACTGAGAGCTTTTTGCCTTCGTGGCAACAACACCAATGATCGCTTATATGAGCCATTTCACATGTCCGGTTTGCGGGAATTGGAAGGAATAAACTAATACCTTTATTACTAGTTACGTAGGATTGATTGCTGCGAATTTCGATCATACCGTTTTCATTTTGTTCCATTTTAATTAGATCTAGTAAAGTTGCATGTAAATCATAAGGCGTAGTTAGACGGTGACTATTTAATTTTAAATTTTCGTATGCTCGTTTGTAAGTACTACGAAATTCAGGAGGCGTTAAAATGAATACAAACGGAAGACGCTCCTCAAGACGTCCTTGATTAGTTGATCTTATTTCGCCCCATCTTAATCCATGATCGCTAACCAAGATAAGTATTGTTTGGTCCAAGTAGTTTGATGCATGCAAGTTTTGCAAGAATTTACTGTAATCTTTATCCATTATCATGGGATAATTCAAGTAATCATGACTCATCGTTACTTCCCAGAAAAATCCAAATAGTTTATTTGTTCTTAAGGTCAGCGTTAGATTTTCAATGTAATCTAATAACACTGCATAGAAATACTTTTCATTCATACATAATAATGAATTGAAATCTTTATTTAACCCTACATTATGTTCAGCTTCATGAATAAATGTGTGTATATAATAATCAGTCGGAGTTCCAAGGAATCCAGCTTGTTCATAATTGAAAGTTCCAAGGCTGGAACTGTCTTCACCGAAGGCTGTATAGTATCCAGCTTGCTTAAAATACTCCCAAACGAATGGACAATTATCAAATGATGAGTGTTTATTCGGTATGCAAGTAGTATTTAGTTCCTGATCTGATAGTCCCATGAGCATAGGCACTACGTTGGGAAATGTGTTGTCTCCTACTTTGTTATAGCCTAGTAGTTCTATAGCACCTTTTTCTTTCAAGAAAGCTAATGTATTTGGCATAGTCCTGTGAAAATTAAGTCTCGACACCGCATCTATTCCCATCACAATAACATTATAAGCTGTTTTATTAGAACTTTCATTGGAAGCTAGTTCCTTTTTTGGTGTAAATAAAAAATATTGTTGATAAACATTTATATTATTTACACTACAATTAACTTTAACAAATTCGTCTCTTACTTTTATAATATCAGAAAATACGTTGCACTCGCTGTAATTCACACGGTCATCGTTATATAACGCTGTTATATCGTTAATTGATTTAGGACGATAGAAGTATCTGTAACAGCAAACGAGGTAGCTATCTCTGGTTATGTTATAATATTCTTTGGCTTCGTTTCGCACCCACACATGTGTTTTATTGTTTGCGAGGAGAGAACTATTGGATTTCGGACATGGTTTCATCTGTTCTGGATACTTCACAAGGTTTTTAACTTCTTCTCCTAAAGGATTGATAGCGGCTATTGTGCATCCTTCGGTTTTTATTGTGTAACTTTCGTTAAAACCTTTAAAAATGTTATACCGTATGAAGTCTAGAGATGCATCGTTGTTTAGATACACAATTTCTGAAATTTTATTTACTGATAAAATAAGGAAGCTTCCACCAAATATAGTGGCAAGTAGGAACAAATACCGAAGGCGCATCGGCAAGCCGGTCCTGTCAAAGCCTCCGCCAGAGCCAATAATGCGACTCATACTGAAACGAAAAACAGAATTCTTTTACATTTCATTTACCAAAAAGTAATATTTTGTATGAAAATAATAAATTAGTTATGCTTTATAATGGAATAAATTTGTGAATTATTTACGCATCATGGATCTATTGTCATTCAAGTTTTGTACAAAATCCAGACAGCAAGGACATTACAAAAATTTAGACAAAATTATTTGAATACATAGAATAAATTACTAAAGCTATGATTGTGAATATCTGGACGCTATTTTAATATTAGTAAGGAAAATTAATTAAATTAAATTAATTAAAGGAAAATTTGGATTGTTTGCTTAATGTGCAATATTTTTTAATATTTATTACATACACGCTGACACACTACAAAATTAAACACCCTTAGTTTCAGTGACGATCAGTTTGTATTCGAAATATGTGTTGTTTTTCCTAATTACCTTGCATTATTTCCAGTTTTACTATTAATTAGAACCTTTGTTGAGCTTGAATAAATATTTCAAAAAAGCCTAATCAATCAATTCTTTTCTAGTTTTAAGCTAAGAAATACCTGACGATTAATTTTTATTTATGTAGATCAAATTTAAAAAACAATAGCAATATTACATATGATCAATCGCAAGCTATGAGAAATTAGGATAGGCCAGCTGGAAGGACTGTTTTGTAGTTTGTGGAGTGACGGAGTCTATCCAGGGACTGATATCTGTTACTCTATGTTTTCTTTAAAAAAAACCTTGCGATTTAATCATATTAACACTTTAGGTTGAGAAACGTTATTGTACGTCAATTTTTTACAACTCATTGACATAACGTTTACACACGTCGGCAAAAAATATGTCTTTCTTTAAACAACGTCATCATCATCCTCCTGCCCTTATCCCACTCTAAGTGGGGTCGGCACAACATGTTATAAACACGCTGTTACATGATTTGGCTGCGTTTCTACGACCGGCCGCCTGCCTGACGTCAACTTACCTCTGTCATATTTTACGACACCTCGGTAAGAATGAGGGTGGTCTATTCTACTAAACCGGATACCACACGGTGGGTCAACTTACCTTAGTCGCCTTTTACGACACCTCGGTAAGAAATGAGGTTGGTCTATTCTACTCAGCCGGATACCAAACGGCGGGTCGACTTACCTTAGTCGCCTTTTACGACACCTCGGTAAGAAAAGAGGGTGGTACTATTCTATTCAGCCGGATACCACACGGCGTCTTTAAACAACGTCATAAAATGCGATAACGCTGCTTCACTTTTGTTTTTTTTTGTAAACGTATCAAAAGCAGAACGAAATCGTAATTTTTTGTATGAGAAAATGTAGTGCCTTACAACAAACATTTAAAGACCCGATACGGTCAAAGTGTAAATAATTGGATGATTATTTAATATCTTTAATTGTAAAATCGTTGAAACTAGTGCCGAAGGCGCAAGATATTATAAGGCTTAAGAAGTCATTCAAGGTCGATATTTACGCATAAGACCTCATCTTTATGTAACCTAAGCTTTATTTACATAACAACGTGTATATAAGGTCAAGTATTTTACGCTCTTGAAGTAAAGGAATTCATGCATTAGTAACAAGCCGTGTCGGTCGAACGGTTAGAGCAGTGTTTCCCAACATGGGGCCCACGACCCACAGGGGGGAAATTTGATGGTTAAAGGGGGGCAACTCGACACGAGTTTATCGACATGACAGAAAAACTCAATGGCGTCTACCCAGGGTTTGAACTCGTGTAATAGACATCACTACATATATTAAAACAAAGTTGCATTCTGTGTCCATATATCCCTATGTACGCATAAAACTTTAAAACTACGCAACAGATTTTGATGCGGTTTTTTTTAATAGATAGAGTGATTCCAGAGGAAGGTTTGTACGTATAATAACATTCAATACGGAGTAAAAAAATTCTGTAATTTTTGAGGTTTCTGTAAATAATTACATTTTTTTCCGCTTACATTGCAAACGCAGGCTAAACCCTACGAGATTTATCAAAATAATGTAGTAAGTATTTGTAAACCTTGAAAAGGTCTACGAAGTCCGCGATGGTATATGTCTATCTCTTATGGATAATCCACTGTAGCATTTTTTGTCATTTACTTTTTACGAAAAATAATGCCTTATTTTTGAAGCAATTTTATACAATACAGCATTAATCCTTATCCAATTAAGTACCTTAAATAAATAGTTGATTTAATATAGATCAATATGGCCGTTTACAGCATGTAATTTAAGTGAACATTTTCGGAGATATTACAGATTTAAAATGCCGTTAGGACGCCGCGCTTCGCACTATAACACTTCGACTTTAGCAGCGATGTCGCTCTTTCAAGAGTTTGTTTAAAGACATTCTGTAATTAATTGTAAAAATAAAATACATAGGGAAAAATGTAAAAATAAATACGCAAATATGTACTATATCAATTTAGATATTCAAAGATAGCAGGAAATCTTCCAAATTTAACTCTTGCGGGCCACGGGCAGTAATGAATAAATCAAAACTACTGGATCGATTTTAATAAATTTTTTTCACTGAGTGACATGGGCTATATATTTTATACCCGTGCGAAGCAGGGACAGGCCGCTAGTAGAGAATAAAATAAAAGTCGCTTCAGTAAACAATGTATACAGATTTATTACGTTCTACAGCTTAAACAGATAATTACTAATTGAAAATCTAAATATACTAGTAAAAATTAAAAAAATATTCTGAGCGTTAAGTCTTAAAAGAGAGGTATGTGATATGATAACTAACATTTATATTTGTGAGAACTCGTTGTTCATCAATAATCAGTACAATAAACTAATCTATGGTATATTCTCTAAGCAAATGTTTGATTTATTTAAATTACTACACATATAGCTTTTTAAATATAAACCGCAAGAAAACAACATGACAATGAAACAACCCTTTGTTGGACTCCTATCAGTATTATGGTTTTACATCAGTCATTCTACAATTCTATTTTCCTTTTATAATAAAATAAGGGTTGTCTTCACGAAATTAAATATTTTATATTCTCTATAAAATATTTCTTTCTTATTCTTCTTCTTATTCTTTTGTATTGATTATTTACCTTATTAGAAAATTTCAAATTAAAATTGGAATAGAACTTTAAAAACTAAACTAAACGGTAATTAGTAAAGACGTAATGTAAGATTGTATAATAACTAAAGCTATAAATGCATCTACGAATAGTTTTTAATAAATGAGGACTATCCACGAGTAAGGATTTACTCAAAAACTCTTCATTCCACTTGATTCTACTTAAGAACTAAATCTTATTTTACTCTCCTGTTAACCAGCACCTATATGAGTTTTACGCTGACTTTTGAATTTAACATTTTGAAATATTTTCTTTTTGAAATTTCGATTTAATAGTTATACCAAAATGTAAATAGCCATTATGATCCTTTCATTGATCACTTTATAAATTGTTATCCATTTCAAAATAAAAAAATCTCTACCCGGAACAATAAGTGATACCATGTATCATCAATCTAAAGGTATATTGACGAGTACATAAAAGGTCTACAAATAAGGAATTGTAAAATTCAGTAATTAAATAAACAATGATATAGTAGGCGAAAAAAATCATGATGGAATAAATAGCAATAAAATAATATAAAAAAAAACTTAGCTAATAAAATGAATATAGCTGTAGGAAAATAAAGGAAAAATAGTACCTGGACGTAGATTCTGTTATCTATGGGTGATTCCTCTCGTAAATCTATTTGCGTTGAATGTTGGAGTAATTATTTTTTATTTATAATATCACAGTGTGCAGCTATGCACAATGTTAGTTTCACAAGTTTTTAGCGTTGTGATATGCGATTTATTTGAACTAACATCCAAAATGCTAATATAAGGTGATTGGCGGGGGATAAATGGTATAAGATAGCGGATGGATAAATGGTACTGGATGGAATAGGTCACGTGATGATGTTATATAGTTAAAGTGATAGATAACAAATAAATGTTCTCGATGAGCTAAGCATCGGCATATGGACCTGGCCTAGAGGTTCCATCCATAAAAAAGTAAAGCATTTGATATAACTCTAATATCTATACTAATATATAAAGCTGAAGAATTTGTTTGATAGTTTGAACGCGCTAATTTTAGAAACTACTGGACCGATTTGACAAATTATTTGAGTGTAAGATAGTTCATTTATCGAGGCTATATAACATCACGCTAAGATAAATAGGAGAGGAGCAGCAATAAAAAATACTACGAAAACGGCAAAATTTAAAGCTTTTCTTGCATGCTTTAAGTAAACGGTGATAGTTATTAAAAAATCTTGTATTACAAAATTGATCCCCTCTAAAAGTTCTAAATAAAAGTCAGTAACAGCATATGTCTAGCTTTTAAGGTTAACCCACTTTAAATATTTTAATGGTTATCAAAATAATATATTACGGTTTTAATCTTACCACGCGGGCGAAGCCGCTGGCGACTGCTAGTATATGTTAAAAGTGTTTAGTCGTTGCGAAGTTAAGATATATAGTTATATCTTGTTTATATAACGTACTACACAAAAAACTTTTTGACAAATTTGGGTGATTGTAAATTCCTATAATACCAAAAACCGTGTAATTTCTAAAAAAATTACTGTAAAATGCATGATATATATTTCGACCTCTCTATTTAATATTAGAAATATGGTCGATCCTAACATTATTAAAGTCCATTATAACACTTAATGTAATAATCGGTCTTATAAATAAAAGCTGCTTTTTTATCTTCTGCTGTATCTAAGTTTTGTTACATATCGATATTGTAGACACAAATTTATCTAGTTGTGTCTATTATGTTATACGAGTATGGTTAAATTTACAAAAATTAGTCTTAGATAGTTGCAAAAATCGGAGCAAGTTTTATTTATCAGACCGCAAATATTTTATTTATTACTTATTTATTAGTAACATAGTTTTACAATTTTCTCTAAACCTATATCTACAATTAACAAAAGTGTACGCTACAAAAATATTTTAAATTTAAATTATGATAGATATGTAAATCTTACTTGGAAGCTACGTATATATATTCTAACATGTGAATATAATCTGTTACTGTAACTAAGCATTTAACAACTGTTTCATTAACTTTAATTATTTATTATAACATACTAATAAATGTAATAACAAGTCAACTAGTTAGAAAGATAGTTGTTGCACTACAAAAATTTACAGTAGATATTATGGATATACTCGTATATAATAAACAATAATATTTGAAGAGTTTTAGAGATATTCGATGAGTTTAAAAAAGAATTAAGATTAATGAAAATTATTACATTTGTAAATAAGAAAAAAATTGTTATGCCATTGGTTTACTTAAATAAGATTCGTTGTTTTTTTTTAATAATATGTAGATGTTCACACCTGATTGTATCAATATAACAAAAATTTTATAACTTATAGTGAATTCAATATGATAAAAACAAAAAATATATAAAAAAAATAACTACTCTAACGTTGTCGATATGTTTAGTTTAGTCGATATGTAGCCTTTTTGTAGTTTCTCAGGTTGCTACTTAAAATAAATAACTATAAAAATACTTAACGTTATATGAAAAATATAATAACAAAATAAATTCTGTAAGTATAGAAAATACAACGCACTATACAGTGATGTGATGTAAACCAAGTTATAACATGGCATTGAAATAATAATGTTGTAGGCCAGTTTTCATTTGAGCAAATTTTTCATTTCAAATGCGTTTATTTTTACAACGCTGCTCATACCTAGACATTAGTGCACTTAATTGTATAAGTATACTAATGCCTATATTTAGTTATCACAGATATTTGACTTTTTGATGACCAGAGGTATCATCTTATTATTACTGACAATAGCAGTACAGCTTGAGTTGGTAATGATGTATACAATGACCCTGATTGCCATAAATATTTAGTCGGCTGATGGACCCCGCAAGGGTCCATTCGCGGGAGTCGTGACGAAGAGTTGCTTCAAATACTCCGTTACCAGGAGCTGTTCGGACGACAATCAAAAATTCTCTCCAACCTATTTCCCTTTCACTTGGTGTCCCTGCCAACATTTCCGTCACTTCTACTATTTCAAGTAGCGAGAGCTGAGCACATTGCGGGTAACTGCGTATTAAAGTATTCAAATGCCACATTAAATTCCCCGCTGCTTCGTATGCTGATAAACTGTTAATCGGCATCTTCTCGCCTTTATGACAAGTGCACCAGTGATCGTCTATATCCGCCATCTTACATGTTCGGTTGCGAGCGATAGGTAAAAATAAACTGATACTTCTATCATTAGCGTAATTTGTTTCACTTCGTAATTTAATGTTTTGATTTTTTATTTTTTCTATATTGACTAAGTCCGTTAAAGTTGCGTAAACATCAAACGGCGTTGTGAGGCGGCGACTATTTATTTTCATATTTTCGTATGCGAGAGAATAGTTATCTCGAAATGAATTTGGCAACAGTATATGCATAAGCGGCAAGCGCTCCTCTAATCTGCCTTGTTTAGTAAATCGAATGTCACCCCAGCGGATACCGTGGTCACTCAATATTATCAAAACAGTATCATCTAAGTATCGTGTATAATCGAGTTTCTTTAAAAACAATTCGTAGCTGTCATCCATTGCCATTGGGTAATTCAAATAATCATGACTCATTGTTACTTCCCAAAAGAATCCAAATAGCTTGAAAGGCCTTAGGCTTAAGGCTAAATTTTCAATGTAGTCTAACAGAACTTGGTAAAAATATTTATTCCCCATACATATGTATGAATTAAAATCTCTGTTATTTCCGGTGTGGAGTTCAGCTTCATGCATAAATGTATGTAGATAATAATCGGTGGGGGTTCTGCTGAAACCGGACTTCTCAAAATTAAACGTTCCAAGACTAGCCGTATCTTCACCGAGCGCTGTATAGTAACCGACGTCTTTAAACCAATCCCATATAAAAGGGCAATTATCGAACGTTGCTCGCATATTAGGCCAACAGGTTTTCTTTAAATCAGTATCTTTCATACCTAGAAGAATAGGAGTCAAATTAGGAAACGTGTTGTCTCCAACTTTGTTGTAACCATAAAATTCAATAGCACCCTTCTTTTTCAAATATGATAACGTTTTAGGCATTGTTCTGTAAAAATTTAATCGTGAAATAGCATCGATGCCTACTATTATGACGTTGAATCCTGTTTGGTTTTGTGGTATTACCGAAATGTCTTCTTTGTATGATAGAAATGGTTTCTTAGGCGTGAAGAGAAAAAACTGTTCATAAAGTATTTTCTCTTTAAAGGAACAAGATGCCCGCACAAATTCATTCATTACCTCTATAGATTTTGAAAATTCAATGCAGGTTTCATATTTAACTCTGTCATCTACGTCCGTAGAAGAAATATCCACTATGGCTAATGGCCGATAAAATGATTGGTAGCAGCAAGAAATATTTATATTTTGGGGTACATCGTAATACTGTATATTTTCCATTTTAATCCATATATGGGTTTCATTATTGTCGAGCAAAGATATGTTAGAGTCGTGACATGGCTTTATATTTTTGGGGCGTTCGATAAATTTTTTTATGTCTTCTCCAAATGGATTCAAACCCGGGATCGTGCAACCCTCAGTTTTTATCGTGAAAGTGTCGTCAGAGCCAACGATATCGTATCTGTGTGTTCTCCAGGAAGTGCCGATGTCATTGTTGATAAAAAAAATATCAGTTCCATTGTTAATTAAAAGCAAAAGGAAACTGCTGCCAAATATTATGGCAAGCACGAAGACATAACGTAAACGCACCGTCGCTGGATTCACTTTTCCCACAATGCTTTTTAATGGTTGACCCATCCTGAAAATATGTATGAACTATGATTTAATATGATATTTAAGATAATGCATATAGTAATAAAGTTTAAAAATATAGATGCAATTAAATTAAACTTTATAAAGTAGAATTTATTTCAAACAAAACAGTTCGATTGTTATTTAATACTAAGACCACGATCAATGAAATTTTTACTTAAGAGATAGCAAGTACTGGCCCTATTATTAGTAATCTAAAAAAATCAACAATTTTTTAATACTTAAATATTGTAATTAAAAGTGCAATAGCTTACCTTGATTGGATTACATTTCGACTTTCAAAACAATGAATTTATGTAATATGGCATCGCAAACAGAGAATTAAAACGTCTTGAGTTGAATTCCATATCCAGCTGTTGTTTATAATAATGTTGTATTTTCTAATAATTACTGTTTAAATAAGTATTTGACAACATTGCTCGTGAAAGCATAATGTGTATCACGCACACCATTATTTTATAGTTAGCAACGGAACGCATATCAGCGTGTAACTGACTGGGCTGAGGGGTGGACCGTTCGGAGTCGGAGGCTGCGTAGAGCATGCGCGGTTTTCTTTTAAGCTAAGTGTATAAGTATGTTGTATCGCATCGCATCCGCTTTAGGATTCCGTGTGTGTGAAATACACCTTTTGGAGTATTAGATATGTACTACTGGATTTTACTACTATTGAATACCTTTTTTATACAGTAAAAACCCCTTATGGGTCCACCACGCTGCCGATGGCAAGGACTTAAATATATTGTCGAATCAAAAGGGCCCTGATAATGTTAGGGGAAGTTAAAAAAAAAAATTCCGAAGGTCCCCTGTCAGGACGGCAGACGATGGGCTTAGGGAAGTCGCTAACACCTGGACTCGCCAGCAGCAGATTGGATCCAGAACAAAAGTTCCCGCACAATGTACTAAATAACAATATTAAATAATAATAAGTAATAATGTATTAAAAACAATAAAACACCGTCGTGTTTTATTATGCAGTAAAATCTCTGGAAGTTTTATTATTTAAAAGAAGCTTTGGTGGGCTACTCCGAATTTTATATAAAAACTATTGAAGTAGGGAAGTACATTTACCTCAAATTCGAAATATAAATAGATTCCAGAAACACGACTTTAATAATGGAAACTTATTGCTAAGAATACAGGAAAATTAAAAACATTATCTCGACGTCCAAATTGGAACACGACCAAAAAGGAACAAAAGGTCCTTCAATTATTTACTATCAGTTTTTAAAGGAAGTTATAAGGAAAAACAGGGTTTTTTATCCTAAACTAGTAAACCCGGCCACGGCATACATTGATAATGTACTGACTTATATATCCTATATTTTATATATACTATATTTTATATATCCGATAATTTATGTACCCGATCGTGTGAGACGAAATTACGGTTATAAAAAAACCTAAAAGAGACTTTAATAAGTTTACACCATAGTGTATAGGGGTCTTTGTATTTTTTGGTCTGGAAATAATTAAAATGTAAGCACACTAAAGTCACGAACCGTTTAATGTACGTCATGCATGTTTAGATCACGAAAATTCTGAAAATCTTTCAAAGCGTGTTATTGTCTTGACTCTTGACTCTAGCGTGTTCGCGGCGATAAGAATAAGAGCTTAGTTTAAATCCACTTATTATTCAAGTTTCTTTAACCTTGAATATATGATTTATGGTTTAACTGGCCCGTTGGCATTGACCCTGCCTTCAGCTCGGTGGATTACGGGTTCAAATTTTTTGGTGTATATATTTAAGTGTTCCAGTTCAGTCTTCCAGTGTTGGTGTATATATTTAAGTATTTATTCAAAATTATATTTGTATATATTTACAAGTTGCCTGTCACCCATAACACGTGTTAAATTACTTTAGGAACAGACGACCGTGTGCGTAATTGCCGCATATATTTATTTATAAATTTATGTAAAAGCGCAATAAAAATGCCTTTAAAGTATGCCTAGTTAATTCAGCTTAGATATTTTTTTTACATAAAATAAAACTAAGAACCAGCATTTTGCTACAAGTTAAATTAGAGAGTTTAATTATTTTTCTAACTGTGTTCTTGAACGTAAAGTGATTTATATTAAAAAAATACATAGATTAGATAGAAAAATATTTAACTGACCTCCGTTTGTACACAATCCGAATATAATATTTAGAGTAGCAGGAGACGCGTATTAGACCAAAGCCTTTGAAATGTACACATGGGTTAGACGGTTTGTTATAACACCAATTGTTTCGGCCAGTTAATTGCCTTTTATGTTTGTTATCAATATGTTACGGGTTTTTTGACCAAACGATTGCGCAACAATCTATTGTTATAGGTAATTTTTTTTTTTTTTTTTTAATTTATTTAAACCAAAGAAACACAATTATAACAGAAAATACAAACTGAAAACAAAAGAGGTTTGTCTGGTATGTGACATAGTTAGTGCGACCGCGGCTTACTCGTAGACTTGTGTATATGTAGGTGAATAGCACCTCAAACCAATTAAATATATAGTCAAGGAAATCATTTAAAAACATGAATATTGTAAATAACTTCTTCCTGACCTTATTCCACCCTAAGTGGGGTCGGAACAATATGTTTTAAACATGTTGTCACATGATTTGGCTTCATATTTTACGACCGGCCGTCCGCCTGACGTCAACTTACCTTAGTCATATTTTACGACACCTCGGTAAAAAATTTGGTTGGTCTATTCTACCCAGCCGGATACTACACGGCGGGTCGACTTACCTCAGTCGCCTTTTACGACACCTCGGTAAGAAATGAGGGTGGTCTATTCTACTCAGCCTAATACCACACAGCTAAATTTAGATCAATTTAATGAATATTGTAAATCATATTGATTTAAAAAAAATAAATATTCTTTCTAGAAATTCTTTTTTGAGTTCAGAATTTTATAAAATTTGGTAATTTACTTTAAGTCATAATTACGAAGATATAACTGACTTATACTGCGTCCATCATATTATCAGTCTTTTGACAGCTCACGCTCATTAAGTTTTGTATTGCTTACGTACAAATATCATACAAATAATATTTGTACTTTATGGATGGGTACCGCCCACTTAGTGATGTCACACATAATGGTTACTACGATTATGCCACAGATTAAAAATAATCGGTAGAAATCGATGTTACGAGTATTAAAAGACATTTAATAACATTATATAAAGTTTTACTTTCTTCTTAATTAATACATGAATACAAATAAAACAATCAGGATATTTTAATTTATTTTATTAGCACGAGTCGTCGGAATGATAATCAACACTAGACTCCTCCGATGAGGAGTCTTCAGTAGCAGTTATTATTAGCTCTTGTGTAGATAATATATTATCAAACGCAATATCACGTTCCCAATCAGAGAATATTACTCTTTTAGTTCTTTTCACCACACTTGCCCAGTTCTCGGCCGTTACGTGGGTGCAAGCATTTTTTAGCAATTGCAACATTTTATTCGCTGTGAATGGGGGGCTTGTATTGCATCTCGCAGCATGCCCTTTTACTTGTGCCCATATCAGTTCTATTGCGTTGTACTGGCAGTGGTATGGAGGAATCCGAAGAACAGTATGGCCATATTCTGCTGCCATTTCATTGATTACATAGCGTTTTGCTCTCTTTTTGGTTTTTAATATTTTTATTAATTCAACTTTTAACATTGAGTCGTCCACATTTTCTCCATTGTCCCGAAGCCAATTAATTATTTCATGCTTTTTATTAGCCTGTGTTGGCATTTTGTCAATTTGACGGGAGTGGTAGGGCGCATTATCAATAAAAATTATTGATGGTTCTTCCAATGAAATGAGCATTTTTTTGAACCACTCTTCATACACATTTGCATTCATCTCTTCGTGGTAGTCATTTGATTTCTTCGATTTAAATGCCAACAGTGCGTCTTGTACAAATCCTTTTGCTGTACCTGCATGGCAAATGATTAGGCGCTCACCTTTTCCCATTGGTACTGAGGAAGTGGAATCAGCAGTATCATCAGTCCAGAAACGAGATAGTGTGTGGTTAGCGTTGAGCCATGTTTCATCCGTGAAAACAATATTTGCCCAATCTTGTATTTTCTTTGCCTCTCTTAAAAAATCACAACGTGCTATAGCTATATCTGTGCGTTCCATTAATAATTTTCTTTTATTTAACTTTTTATATGAAAAGCCAATTGTGTTCAAAACTTTGACCAAAGAAGATTTTTCACCATGAAATAGACCACTTCTTTTCAAAGAAACAATAAGTTTTCTCAAAGTTGGAATTTCTTTTCTCAAGTAGTAATCATATACATGACGACGAATAGCGTCAGCGTCAAAGTCATCAACAGCTGTCACCTTATGAGCCCGGCGCTTTCTTTTTGGTGTAGATGGTTTGTTTTGCTCCAAGCCGCTCCTGCCGTAGGCATCAGTAGTGATTTTAGTCACAGTTGATAGACTGATCCCCAACGCGGCTGCAACACGGTTTCGGACTTGCGTGATAGGTATAAGAGGTCCGCCATTTTGATTTTCTTGCTCAAAATACTCATGAAGTTTTAACACTAACTGTCTCGATTGTGCTTTCAACACACGTCCCTTTTTCGGCATTTTCACGATCAATTAATATAAGTTTCACAAAAGTTTTTCCGAGGAATAAAGCTACTTAACTCAAGGTGTAACAGATGCGAGAGAACACTCAGCGAACGTAAATGCGTGTGACTATCACGGGCGTTTCGTTGAGAGTGACAGATCACGTCAAAATGGCGGCCGAGCGGAAGGTCTGTTGATGTTGCCAGTTGATGTATAATATATTTTTTATGATTATAATAAATACACACGGATTAACATTTATTTTCAAAAAACTAAGGCAATATTAAATCGAAATGTTGATTTCTATATCTGTTATTAGTTTACGTAGGTTATCATTAATCGAATTACTTAGGTACGTAATTCGATTAATGATAGTAGGTACTATAATCGGAATGGTATCGCATACGAGAATCTTTAGGACATCACTAAATATGTAAATCGTCAATCTGTCAAAAGATGGTTAATATAATGGACAGTGTATAGTATCATCACTTCAAAGGAGAAAATATTGTATAACAATTTATTTATAAAAGCAATTGAAATTATCTGTTTTAAATTAAATACATTTAGAAATACAAATCGGTTCCATAATAAGATTAAATTGTTACTTTAGTTTGGATTCGCGTGTGATTCGACTATAATATGTCCCTTATCGTATAGATAAATCACAAAGTAATTGGCCGTTTATATCTTGTCTAATAAAAGCTCTATACATGCTGAAGATAGGTATAAATAAATAAATATAATCACATCATCCTCCTGCCCTTATCCTACTCTAAGTGGGGTCGGCACAACATGTTACAAACATGTTGCCATATGATTTGGCTACGTATTTTACGACCAGCCGCCTACCTGACGTCAACTTACCTTAATCGTATTTTACGACTCCTTGGTAAGAAAGAGGGTGGTCTATTCTACTAAACCGGATACCACACGGTGGGTCAACTTACCTTAGTCGCCTTTTACGACACCTCGGTAAGAAAAGAGATTGGTCTATTCTACTCAGCCGGATACCACACGGCGGATCGACTTACCTTAGTCGCCTTTTACGACACCTCGGTAAGAAAAGAGGGTGGTACTATTCTACTCAGCCGGATACCATACGGCATAAATAAATAAATATATGGGACACTTAAATACACGGTCGTCTGTCCCCAAAGTAAGTAACTTAATACTTGTGTTATGGGTGACAGGCAACTGGTTAATATATACATATATACACCCAGATTCGAAGAACCAACAATTTTTTTGTTAGAAAATGTTGGCCCTCGGTGGGAATCGAACCCATGACCTGCGGAGCTGAAGGCAGGGTCACTACCAACTGCACCAACGAGCCAGTCAATATAATATAATATAAGTATATGGTTAAAACTGATCTTAGTGGAACATTTCACGTCACACTATGCTCCTATCACTTATCTCTTGAGTACATAACAATCGACAATGCACCGCAGATTAATAGGAAAACAGTAGAAGAAGATACTAAAAGTACAGATACTTTTGGTGGCAAAATGTTAAGGTCTTGTATGTATTTCATTCCTGATATATATATGATTACGCCGGTCATGAGCAAAAGGCTTTTTTAAGCTACATATTAAAATTTACCGCTTTGATCATAATAATAATATCGTGTCTTGCCGATATTACAACAGCCCCTTTATTAAAGAGCTTGGAAATTGAAAGAATTAAATTTATTAACGCGTGTAACAAACGAGGGGAAACAATATTTACAACCACGCATGCGCTACCGGGTTCATATATCGCTGACAGAACCTGAATTTAACCATCTATAAAACATCTGGTTTCATTGCGTTTGCAACTAATAACTAACTTGAGAAAGTTTTATCAAATATTTGGTTATTAAAAGATATGAATGAGGACCACGTCGTTCACACTCGAGGTGAGTAATGTCTTACTTTCTGGATGTCGTCTCTGCGGCTAAAATCGATTAATAAAACAACCTTAACCTTTAAATAAATCTTTATCATGCCTTATTCTTTAATATGACCAATATTATATTAAACATTTTAGGTGTAAACTATGTCATACTTCTAATAATACTAGTACAATCTAAAGCTATCTAATTAATTAAAATATTATAAAGTGCGTACAAATTATTAAAAAATACGTGAAAAATAGAAACAGTATTACGGCTGTCCACAAAATATTGTTTTATTAGTGTCGTTACAAATAAATTTAATTCGACCATCAATTAAGAAAAGGTGTTTTTAATAGCAAAATGATTATACCTATGATTGTGTTTTACTATAATATTTTACTTATAGCTGAACAATTATACCTATTATTATAACCACCATACCCACTAGTAAATTAGTTAAAATGTTAAATAACTAGTGTATAGACAATATGATGGAAGAGCGGAGTCTTCTGGCACAAGCAT
Organism: Morpho helenor; assembly: GCA_029227775.1. Classification (NCBI taxonomy): domain Eukaryota; kingdom Metazoa; phylum Arthropoda; class Insecta; order Lepidoptera; family Nymphalidae; genus Morpho; species Morpho helenor. Next base: position 14,454,117 of record JARGCU010000025.1, read on the forward strand.
ACTCATGCTTAAAAGAAGGCTCCAACCTTACTTCAACAATTGTAACTCTGTTGATGAAATAAAAGGTTTTTATTTATTTTACTTATTTTTGATTGTATAGTAACTATTTTATTACATTTTTTCTAGGTTTTGGTCCTACTCTTCCTAACACTGATCCCGTGGCCAGGGCCATCTGTTTTCAAGATCACGTGCTCTCGTGACAATTCCAAAATTGTGAGGAAAGTAATAGAAAACAAATGGCTACCAGTTTTAGAAAGATTTCAGGTAATTTTATATTATTTTTAATTTGTACTTATATATCAACTTGTTAGCAAAAATCCTGCACTCATTTCCAAATATTAGTTTTTGAGGAACAAGATAATTTTTCTATTCAGTAAAGAGCCAAAATTGTTTTTTTCTGACTACTTTTCTGACCATCTTTCCAATCTACTTATGAATTATACATTTGTTTGATATTAAGAGCTAATTAATTCTAACGATTTATAGAAAAAAAATGGATTATTTTATCAGGGTATTAAATTTTATAATTGCGCCCTTAATTTTAGTTCACGCAATTAGAAGAATGCTAATGAGGTACGCATTTTCTTGATGGCTCGGAATGGAATTGTTTTTAATTAATGAGATTACTTCTACCTATTTATTCCACTTCAATAATTTATGTTAATAACAAATAAATGTGTAATGCTTAAAATTATGCATTAAAATAAATACTTATGGAAAATATTGAAGTTACTCTAAACATGAATGGAACGTATAAATTACATATTGACTTTGTTTATACTTTTACATACAGAACTGAAATGGTTTTCGAATTTGGAATCATTTTTTATTGCGCTATTTTTTTTTAGAATACAATCATAATTATTGTAATTCTGAAGATTACGACTGCCAATTTATGTGTCATATTCAAAAATTTTGTAATATCTACTGTTCAAATGATATCAACTAAACTAGATTTTCCTCTCCTGCTATATTGCTATAGAAGAGTCGTAGTAGACCACGTCGGTTAAGTGTGAGTTAAACAATTACAAAAATCCATTAAACTAAAAGGTAAATAGAACATGATGTAGTTTCTTTATGAACTTTTTTCTCGCGGCGCGATGGATTGTAAATACATTACCAATTTTTTATAGTGCTTATCCAATTGTGGAATAACGCGGTGGACAACTCGATTTAGCTACTTCTAGACATTATGAGCTAGTTCGGACGCACTTTTCACACTTTCATCCGGGACCTTTATGTATTCTGTGTTTAAGTATTTTTACTATATGAAACTTTTATTTAGTTCACAATAGTATGTCTTCTTGTCAATCAATAAGGGTTTCGTGGTGAAATATTTATAAAATTGTTAATAAATCTTCTTTCTCCTGCCCTTATCCCACTCTAAGTGGGGTCCGCACAACATGTTATAAATATGTTGTCACATAATTTGGCTACCTATTTTACGACTGCCTGTCTGATGTCAACTTACCTTAGTTGTATTTTACGGCACCTTTGTAAGAAATGAGGGTGGTCTATTCTACTCAGCCGGATACCACACGGCTATAAATTGTCAATAAATCGTTTGTTATAATTACAAGTAAAACATTAATTTAATTCTTCTACAGGTAAAGTTACCACTAGAATGCCCGTTTCATCCAGCGCGCGACATCTTCGCACCGCAGCACGCAGCAAAGTTGCAGCACCGCTCTTCACAATGGTCATGCGCATTTTGCGGAAAGTCCTTTTACGAGGAACGCCATTTAGACACTCACTTCGATCACCGACACAAGAACCAGATTAACAAGGTGTGATTAATAAGATCAAGTAATATTTAAAATAACCATTTCGATAATAAGTTTTTGTAGGTATTGAGTAAGTTATCTTCGCAAAAATATTGTATTTGGCCTGACCGTAACCATCATTATGCAAGAGCCCTACGGGATAGACTGACGACCTCTTAAAGATCGCGGGGAGCCTGGATTGGAGCGGCACAAAATCGTATGTTGTGGAGATCCCACGTAAAGTCCTATGTCCAGCAGTGGACGTCCATCGATAGAATAAGAAGAAGACCTGAAAAAGGTCGCGTGGAACCTAGCAGTGGACATCCATCAGTTAAAAGATATGACGTGGGTATTGATAGAACTATTGTATAAGAGTATTGTTATAATGTTCGATAAGAGTATTGTTATATTGTTTGTATAAACAGGGCACCATAGAATGTTATTGTAAAACTTCTTTCAATTTTCAACTAATGTAGGCTGAAGATGCAGTATGTCTGGCCGACTACTGCGACATAATGCGCTGCCAAGTTTTGGTTGCGCACGGACTACTGAATGGCGGCAGTGGTCCTAGTACTGACATCGAATTGTGGCAAGATGTAGAAACTACGAAAAAAGCACTTGCCCCTGCAGCCACGAGAAGCATTGCAAAAGTTCCTACCAGGCGGAGACATCGACCGCGAACACAATCTCCAGCGCCGGTCGTAGATTGTCCTAAGACTGATTCTGGGACTGATGACGCTGGTTAGTATATTTTAATAAATTTAAATTTATAAACTATCGTGAGTTATATTTATAGTTACTGCATAGAACCGGCTATACTCACGTCTTATTCTATCGGGTGAGCCCGACTAGTTTCAAACCTATCCGGGACACTTATTCATGAGCTCTTTACACGACGTTATCGCGGGAATTGCGTACAGCAGCTCGCTGGGCGCGGCTCGTAATTGGCAGGGTTTTCATTTTTATGTTTCATAGTTTATGAAGTCTCAAAAGGCAATTGGCCCTTCGAAGATATTCAAATATTTGGAACAATATTACGAAGGAACCTACAAACGTAATTAACTTTATGAATATATTTTGCTTTCTTAAATAGCGGAGTGAATTCACTTTTATCTTCTGTGATGTCTTTTTTTAAATCTTTATTGCACTATTAAGATATAAAAGTACATTAAGATATAAAAGTAAGGCGGATGTAACACTAAATTAAGCGTTCTCTACAAGTCAACCTTTGTTTTGGAGAAATATAAATAAGGTGTTTCTATCCTGTGTATTATGGGTCCAAGAGTGGAAAAATACGACTATTGCTTCAAGTGTAATTAGGAAAACACTTATAACACTTATAACACTTATAACAGCAAAAACAATCTATTCAGATAATGAAGATAAGAAGAGAGATGAAAGTGATGTTAATCAAACAGCAGAGCTATGTGATGCCGATACTGTGGAGTCGTCATTGCCACCCGACAGCAGGCAAAAGCGGCTCGCAGATCTTCAAGCCGAGCGAGCTGCGTGTGATCCTACACATTTACAACGTCTCAAGGTAAGAGCATCTCACAATTTGCTTTCAATTAAAACCGTTAATCTTAAAATTCAGGAATTTATTCCTTCTTTATGTATACAAATTGGATATATTCACGTCTTACTTTATCGGGGCAGCCCGACTAGTTTGTATTCAAAACATTAATTTGTATTCATTGATGTAATTTAAATAATATATCACCCAACATGCGGATTGGTAGGTTACACATATCCCCATAATTCCCTAAACATATCCCCCTATACGAAGATTAAAGTTACACGTCCCATGTACTATAGGAATATGTAAGCATAGGAAATGTGACTTTATTCTTCTGATATTACGATATGGAGGATCGTCACGATGTTTTTCTTCACCTTATGATGAAGGTTATCTTCACCTTACGTCACCTTATCAATTAGGCACATAAGTTTTAACAAAAAAAACTCAATGTCCAGGGTTTGCCCTCACTTATCGTACGCAATCACTACTCACTTATTTCGCATCATTATCCTTCTGCCATTATCCCACTCTAGGTAGGGTCGGTACATCATCATCAGCCGAATCATGTGACAACATGTTATAAACATGTTGTCACATGATTCGGCTAGGATAGGCTACTAGGATAGAATAAATGAAATTAAATCGTACGAAACGAATATTAATAGCAAATACGTATATTTTAATTTGTTTTATCTTATCTTTCAGGTGCGCTGTGAAAGAGTTGTTCATTCCTGCATCGCGACATTGCTGTTACACCTGACACAGCATCAGTTTACAGAGCTCGAAGGTTTACTTTATATTTTCTTAATTTTTAATAAGTGTTATTCATGATTGATTAATTTTTTATTCGTATAGCAAATAATATTTAACTCGGCATTCATTTGACCTGAAAGAGGACCGAAGCTGTGGTAGCCCAACGGTAACCACAATCTTTTCGAGGAGGTCACGGGTTCAAACCCGGGCAGACACCAATGAGTTTTTCTGTTAAAACTTATGTGCCTAATTGATAATTACAATTAATCACACGCTTTTCGGTGAAGGAAATCATCGTGAGGAAACCTGCATATCTTTAGAGAATTCTGGAGATATGTGTAACCTACCAATCCGCATTGGAGCAGCGTGGTAGGTCTTAGCTCCAATCTTTCTCTCCAAAAAACGGGGAGTAACAGGCCGCTACTTACTTACTTGATTTGACCTAACGATGCAGGTATTGTGACCACATTGAACTTGAAACTGTAATCTTTCTTTATGGCTTCTTCTGATATTTAAAATAAAAGCCCCTCTAATAATATTAGTGTCTAATTTTTAAATTATCTATGCGTCTTCTATCTATGATTAAAATATTAAAGACGAGATGCAGCGCGCAGTATGCTGGTACCTGAGTTGTGATCGGTACTGGGAAGACACTGCCCCTGCTGCGAGGGCTTTTCCATGGCCTCTACTACTGGCGCTCGCAACGGGCCTCGCTCTCGCACTGTGCATGTGTTATTATATTATATGGATCGTATTCGAGTGAGTTGTATAAATTAGTAGTATGTATAAATATAGTAGTAATTTTTAGTAGTGTTGTATGTTTCAATTGTGTTGTGTTAATATAGAGACTCAAACACGCACTCAAGTAACGCAATACACCACTACACGTGCATTCTCATCAAGGGGTTCTCATGTTACTGATGTGGTGTATTCTGGGACAGTGTAATGTTTCCTTTGTACATTAGTATTAGAGTGAGTATATATATGTATGTATTACACGTGTCTTGTATATCAATATACGAGGTATCTATATATGCCAGGTTGTGTATATATGCCACTTTCTTGATTAAGATTTATAATATATACCTATCTATGCACAAGAGACACACCCAAAGTTTTTAAATTAGCTGCAGCTTATTCTTTTGCTTTTTATTCTCGATAAAAAAATGTTTTTTTGACTATAGTTCAGAAGAGGGCAGTGTTGCGGGGAGCGGATCTGTGTCTATGACGACACATTCATCACCAGCACGTGGTGAACGGCTCGCTGCTGACGACGCACTGGACGATGAACACGACGACCACTATATTTACGTGACCTACCCGCCAGATCTGAAACGCCGTCTGCTCGAGAGGTACGCGCCTAACAGATTTACACTTATACTACTCACACCATTCATAAGACAAACTCGTGTCGATTAAAAATATTTTGTCGATATGTACCTACCCTTATATACTAATGAGCCTACCCTTATATACATACTTATGAATCTACCCTTATATAGTTATGAACCTATCCTTATATATTTATGTACCTACTCTTATGTACTGTACTTATTATTCTTTAGGTTTTTGTAAAGTAATTATAGTTTATTATTATAGATTTGTCATTATTATGATGCCTTTATCCATTTATGTAGACGTTAAAAATCAGAAGGTTATTCAGATAATATTATTCTGTTAGTATTTAGATTAAATATTAAATGAAATTTTTCTATATTAAATAGCTAAAATCGTTTGTATTTAATACCAATGTAAATAGAATGACAAATTGCACAAATTTTCCACCTTACATATATTTGAAGTGTAAAGCTGGCTCTTTTCTCAGTTTTAGTACATTTCCTTACAATTTTTTTTACAAAATAGCAATATATTTACGCTTAAAATAGACGTGCGACTATTGTCTATGTTTTTTAGTATCCGTTTTATAAATCAAATTTCGTATTATTAATGATTCTGTTGTTTTTTTAGCTGCTACAATAGAACAACCCGACTTTGAAACAAACGTTCATCCCATCGTGCATGACTACTTGTTTTATTTCAACTTAGATGTAACCAAGACAGTCTAATCAGCCAACCGTACTTTCAGTGGCGATATTCCGTACCTTATATCAACAGGAATCACATATTTAGATCAAAACCCAATCTATTTTTTAAACTTTTTGCTTAGGTCCCTAAAGCCAAGGAATATATTGAATACCTTTAGTAAAAAAAAAATTCAAATCAAATTATATTATGAAATTAAATTGTGAAGATCAACAAATTATTATTAATATGATAATCTCAAATGTAAGATTTTTTCTACACAACGATTAATTTCATTTTCATAGACGTAAATCAATTGTGCAATGTAGCGCTATGTTCTTTCTAAGTTGTCAGTTAGTCTTAATACCTGATGTATGCGTTAAATAATATTTACATTTATATTTACCCTTAACATACACGTTAATTTAATTTTTGAAAATTTACCGTTCTATCAACTCCTAGGTTTGCATATTTCCATCTAAGACTATTATATATCAGGTCACAGATCGACAAGAATAAAAATGTAAACCATTAAAAAAAGGCTTATAATGAACTTTTGAATTTTAGATTTGTATTTTAGTTATTACATGGAAAGGTAATTATTTGGTATAATTATTGAATATTAATTGAGTAATTATTAATATTGTTTTTTTTTACAAATGACTTCTTTTGGTATAAGGTATATTTTTGGTATAAGTTCTAGCACACATAAATTTTAGAGTACCCGAATAGATAGATATAAGAACTTAGACAGATAAATCTTTTTAAAATTTTAACATTTTAATTTAGTTTAGCTTTTACATTACAAATTAAATAGAAGTAGTTTGCTTGGAACAGTGGTGCCTATTTTTGTATTTACTTATAAGTAAAATGTTTTAAAATTAACGTAAGTGTTTTTGAATTTTTGTTTTGGATAAAGCACGGAGATTTTACTATCGTAGATACCTTTTTAATTCCCGGACGTTTTAATATGTTCCTGTAGATTAAAATAAAAGTTGAGGAGAATTTGTTATCTGACATAGTTTTTTTTCCCTAATATAACCGCTGTGTAAGACGAGGCAAGTGCTTTAAGATAAGTAGATGTAATGTAACATTGTATTTTGCTATCGTTCAACCATTATTACAACCATTGGTTTAAAAGTAAGCAATTTCCAGGTTTTTTTCAATATTATATTCAATATATTATTTTGCGCACAACAAATTTTTCAAATAATTATTGTCCCCTTAAATTGTCAGACGTTAATTATATTTAACAAGAGGTCATAATTTTAGATGGAGCACAATAAAGGTACCTCTTGTGTTTAATTAAAATTAAAAGAATTCTGGAATAGTGTTCCAAACTCTTTAAGTTAGTCTAAAAATAATAATAAGTTAAAAACGAGACCTTTAGCAAATAAATTCATACAAAATTGTATAAAAAAAAAGAAAAGCACATTATAATATTAACGTATATAATGTTAACAGATCGCACGCTTAGTATTAAAGTGACCTAATTTAAAATTGACTTGTGGCAAATTACAATAAAGCTTAGCGTAGCGCCTACAAAACAGAGAAGAGCAAGAAAACACTCTATTAAATAGTTCTTAACGTGATGGTATAGATGGCGTTGAAATAAGGATTACAATTTAATTTACAATATTTACTAATTTTGATTTCGGTCAGTTTAATACTAAGCGTGCGATATTTGTATTGCATACTGACAAAGAGCATTAAAAGGTACAAATTAATTAAAGTATTTTGTAACTATAAGCTCAGCACATTAAGGCATAATATAATTTTTTTTATATTAATTGTATTAATCTAAAAATTCTAATTCATGCGTTTTAAATAAATGCGTTTAAAATGCGGTTGCGATTTACAAATTAATAATTATTAGTGCTACTAGTTTTAACATTTGTTTTTAAATAGTGATTACAATATCTGTGACATTAGTTACTAATTCACACAGCCCTTTAAAAAAAATTGTCTATGGCCATTTTTATTTATTCACGGCAAATCTTAGAACAATTACGTACCAGGCGTGAATAACTTAACAAGACCAAAACGCACACTTTTCAAGCATAAATAGGTTTAAGTAAAGTAGGTATACGTTTAAAACATTGCAATATTCACAAGTTTGTATGTGCAATATAAAAGACTTATCGAGTTCAATGAAATATGAGCTATATAAATTAGGCAATACTATTATGCCTCAGCCTTTTATGATTAATCATCTAAAAGAACGTAAGTCGACTTATCAACATATTCAGGTCTGGTACGGAATCATAGAATCGAATATAATTACATAATCCTATTAGAATAAGTTTAAAGTATTTTTTTAATTTGTATAAGTTTGCTTACTCATTAGTACAAAACATAAGAAAAAGCAGATTAAATTTTGGGCGCACTAATTAAACTTTCCTCATAATTTAAAAAATATAAAAAAATTAAAAATACAACACCTTATATGAGACGTAGATAGTACATACATCGAATTAAAATACGCCCAAATCACGTCACTATAATATAATATAAATATGTTTGGTAAATAAGAAAAATAGCAACTTTTCGACGAACCTAAGGTTCTTTTATGATTTATATAGTCCTATGTATTATTTGGATACTTAACCATTTCCACATTAGTTTTTTACGAAATGTACCTATATTATTAATAAATCGCTAATGAAGGTAATATTTTTAAAATCATTTACTAAAGTCCATTAGAGACGACTTTTTACGATAAAAGGCATACAAAAACCAAATTAAAAGTCTTAAATGCATAGAAAAGAATTGTAGGCTCCGCTATAGAGCCACCCGTCCAAAAATATTGCAAATAATGATAATAGAACATACGCGCTCTATAACGTAACTAACAAATATTTTTTTGGAATATATAAATTCAAGATTTTTATACCTCGAGAAAAATATAAAAGTAAAAAAAAAGTAATCCGTAATTGAATTTAAAAAATGAAAATATATGCCAGATTTGCTCATAGGCATTTGTACTAAAATATGCATGTTTAAAGTGTAATCCAAACAAACTCTTTTGTAAATGTATTGGTAAAATTGCAAATATATTTATATTATTGCAAATATATGATGCACTTTAAATGGACTTTAGTAAATCGTCAATCGTACTTCATAAAACTGGTATGATGTTTTCAATTAAATTTTCATGAATTTTTAAAAATGCTTCAATGAGACTGAAGTAAGTCATTTAGGTTAGTGTGATAGAGTTCACGATTTATAACACAAAATATGACATTCAAGCGCACTGTTGATTTTAATTTAATTAAAAATGTAATTTAAGGAAGTTTGTTAAATAAAGCTCCACAAAATGTTTGATTGTATTCATTTATTAACTCTAACCGTAGGTACAAAAGCGGCAGTCTTTATACTTAAAAGTAATAAATTTGTATTAAAACTAATATATAATTATATTTCTTAATAGAATTATATCACATTTTAGGTTTAATTGTAGAGACTTTGATGTACTACATAAAATATATTTTACTGTGGAATGTTTTATCGATTTTCGTTTAAACTGTACATTTCATTGCAAAGAAGATACGATTACTAAAAAAAAATTTTACTCGTTTATATCACTTATATTCTAACGGTCAAATATTATAAGTACATACACATATATGACAAAAAATAAATTATATTTAATTCCATTTATATATGAAGCGATTACCATATCCCTCATTTATTCATTCTAAGGTAAGGTCATTACTTTACCGAGATCACATTGCAGTTACTTCATCGAAACGTTTTTAAATTCATTAACCAGTTAAAAACTAACTCTATTTTCACTTCTCGATTAGTTGTTAATTAAGTTGAAATCAGTAAGTTATCATTTACCGCAGATATCGAGTTAGAAAGCATAATGGACGCAGACAGATATTTTCGCATTTATAATATCATTATGGGTAACTACGCCGAGTGCTATCCGGCTGAATAGAATAATACCACCCTCATTTCTTACCGAGGTGTCGTAAAAGGTGACTAAGGTAAGTTGACCCACCGTATGGTATCCGGCTGAGTAAAATAGACCACCCTCTTTCTTACCGAGGCGTCGTAAAATACGACTAAGGTAAGTTGACGTTAGGCAGGCGGCCGGTCGAATAATACGTAGCCAAATCAGACAACATGTTTGTAACATGCTGTGCCGACCCCACTTAGAGTGGGATAAGGGCAGGAGGATGATGATGAATACCATTATGGGTAACGGAAAAAAGTTATGTTCAACATAATTTTCAAAAGTTTCAAATGAATTTTGTAATAGGTAGGTAGTAGTACATAAAAGTCTCTGTGTAAAATCGATAAAATCGTATGAAGAGTTCACATTTCATGTCCAACATCTCAAACATACTTGACCCCTTTCCACACCGAGTTCCCTTCAATGATACACTTGCAGCCGCATCCGGCGGGACATGTGTCGTGTTGGGCAAACCTAAAAATAGTAATAGAACTTTTACTTAGACTTGATTAATTTATAGCAGTATAAAATTTCCACATGTATATAAAGGCAACGTAGAACCTTTGTTGCTTTGACCAATTAGTCAGATACCGAAAAATTAATAAGCAAAGAAGCTCTTTAGACATTGCTAAAATGTAGTTAAAATACTAATATATCGCCCTAAGAAATTTATGTCTAGCTTATTTCACAGGAGCCAATCCAAATGATTCTGAGGAGCCTATTCAAGGATCCTCATAAAATTTTAGTCCAATAATCCACAACAGAGCAAGAATTTTAGGTGTGAACTTCAAAAGTTTTTGATTGGAAAGAAAGGTAAAATAAAAAAAGTTATATGTATTAATCTCTGATGATCGAATGCAACGTAAATTATGCAAAATAAATATAGTATATTAAAAAAAAAAAAAAGTAAATTAGTGTGACAATATCTTAAAGTATTCAATTCCTACTATCAATAAGTTTCGAACGCTGTGTGGTATCCGGCTCAATAGAATAAACTACTATATTTCTTACCGAGGTGTCGTAAAAAGCGTCTAAGGTATGTTGACCAGCCGTGTGGTATCCGACTGAGTACTTTTTATTTATTTATTAAGGAACATCAACAGCACTCATATTAAACAGTGATTAGGCTAAATACAAAAATAAGAAAACATCTGATACATGCACCAATTATAGATGTACACAGCATTGTCTGGACGGTTCACTGTCTACTATTAATTACAATAAATACTACTTTACTTACTTACAAAAACTTGACATTAAGAAAAAAAAACAAAGGAATTACTGTCTTATCTAAAAAGTTAAAATTAAAAGTATTATAAAAAAAAAAAAAATAATAATAATAATAGAGTAGAATAGACTAATGAGATGTCGTAAAGGCGACTAAGGTAAGTAAGACGTCAGGCAGGCCGCCGTAAAATACCTACCTGATTCATGGAACAACATGTTTATAACATGTTGTTACATGAATCTACTAGAGTGTGATAAGGAGATTGATGAATGATGATAACTATTAATTTGGAAAGATAAAAAGATTTGGCTACGTACCAAGCGAGCATATGTTGGGCGTGAGCGGCGTGCGAGCAAAGAGCGCACGCCACAGCGAGTCCGCGCACGCCGCGTCCGCACACCGCGCAACGAAGTGCGAGCCTCCGACAGGCCGCGCACGTAGCGCTGCGCACCGTGCGCCCGCACCACGCGCACTCCCAGGCCGCCTCTCCTACGCCCTCGCCCGCCAACGTCGGCTCATATTTACACTTCACTAATTTCATTACCTGATACGAGAGTTCAAAAGTAATAATAAAATTATTTTGCTATAATCCGCGATGAAGTAAAATAGAAAATATATATAATGCTAAATGTAGAGTGGACAATCGGTTATCATACCTGATACATGCAGAAGTCGTAAAAAACAAAGGCACAAACCTCCTACACCGCCACCATGATACACAAGCACTATATACGTTCACTATCACAAACTCAACAATCGTTTCGCCCCGCAACCGAAGCATCATCAGGAGATAGACTCCACGACCAAAATCGCAAAGCTTTGCGATTTTAGCATTTATTAGCACTATATATATTTTCTATTTTACTTCATCGCGGATTATAGCAAAATAATTTTATTATTACTTTTGTATTATGGATCTCCGCAAAGTAACGCCTAATTCTATAAATGATACAAGAGTTATTGGTCTTTGTTTATTAATTTATACAAGAAAATCATTAATATTATAACTAACATTTGAGAGTTAAACAACTCATAGTGCCTGGAGAAATGATATTACAAGATTTTCATAACTAAAAGAAGGGAATTCAACAAATTAGTAACCAAGACGCTACTCGTATTTATCGGCAATTGTTTTATAAATGTTGGGACTGTTCTAAGTCTGCTCTACAACAAAGTTTTTGCGCACATTGTTACCATTGTTACAGTAAAAGCTTTGCGGTCCAAAAGACAAGACTCTAAAGTAGAAGATCAGTCAAAAGATCTTCAAGTAATGTTAGTACTTTTTTAAATATTACAATAAGCAAACCTTATTGCAAAACTTATTCGCTAAAATCCTACGTTCTTGTTTAAAGTCCGCATCATCTATTAAGTCCTCTGTCAGATAGTAACATAAGTAATTAAATGTAATAGCAATTATGTATAAAATTACCTCAGTCCTTTTGTATAAAAGTTGCCATCGGTGTAAAACGTCAGCGTAGGCACGTTTAAAGCAGTGGTATAGATGTACAGTTGCCTCATCGACCACACAAGCAGATGACGGCTCAGACTTAGTCATGCTATATTCTGTATTTAAGTTTTCAGCCTCAGAACATGAGTTGCTCCGAAGTATGATTGGAAGAGTCCAACCGTCGGCACTTATTTCACTATACTGTGTTATTGTGTTGTACGGCGAAGTGTTAGTACCATTTCCCTAAAAAAAATGGTTTATGTGTAAAATAAAAAATATAATAACAATTTTGTTCATAACAAACATATATAATCATCGCACAGTAAAAGAAAATCATAAAGAAATCTATGTAATATCTAAACCTGGACTGTCTTTAGTAGTCGTTATTAGTTAAGAAAATTAATGCAGATAATGTTCCAAAAACATGTCATAAGGATTATGTATTGGGCGATGATAACGTATTGGACTAAAGATCCAGAATTTGGGTACTTTGTACGAAAAAAACAGACCATAAGAACCCCTATTAAATCGATATGAAATATCCCGAATGCGATATATGGATCACTCGCTTTTAGTTATTGTCTTGACGAGGGACCATTCCCGTTGTTAATATGGCTGCCTGGTAAAAGCTCAAGAGTGCTGTTGTGGTCGTAAACCAACGTAAAAGTTATAATAAATGTAACAAATGCTATAATATCTGAAATATCTGTATATACGGAGTTTTAATTTTGACTCAAGTATATATTATATTAATAAGAAAAAAAAGGTTTACATACGAAACTCGATGTGCTGATGATGGACTGGGAACTAGAATTGCTCGTGTCATTGAAGACTGAAAATGCACAAGTTAACATAGCTGCCATTTGCAGATCCGATGATTTTGCATAGTGTGATATTCTGGAATTATACAACCAAAAAAATTGTAAATAAATTAAAAAAGTAAATAGTGTATGGGCACTTTTGTTTAATATGGATGAACATCAAGCTGTCTATATAATTTTCGTAAGTCATGGGTTCCTTTCAAGTTTTTATTTTCTCTTAAACTCTTACTTAAAAAATCAAGTATGTACCAAAATTACTCGATGCTAGGAGATTCAAATCAGCGCATCAAGGACGCGTTGCAGTCTTTGCTAACTATAGATTCCTCCACGTAGCAATAAATCATGTTATACTATTTTTAAATAGTGAAAAATGTGCGACTTCTCACGAGGAAAGTTCACTGTTCCTTTTTGAATATACTCTCGATAAATCAAACTACGAAATATTTACTGAAAGTAAAAGGTTGATTAAAAGGATGACGGTCTTTAAAATTATTTAAGAATGCTATAAATACTTGCTTACAACGCCTGAACAAGATTACAGCAGAGTGGGTGACCGGCCCAGCCCATGCTCTCCTCACCAGACATTAGGTGGTCAACAGGCCGAGTCGCCAACGACTTTGCAGCCAATGCCGCGAGGCCCCAAGCATGCGATAGTTCGCCTTCTCCTTCTTCTGATGCTACTTTTGCATTTTTTTCGCACATATCTGTAGCAAAATAATCGGACAAATTATTTATAGAAGGCGCTGCTTTGTGCAATTCCAAATTTTTCCAAAATTAGTACAAAAGTGATCGTAGAATTATTCTGCTATGATCCGCGTTTTAAATGTAGGACGAAAATAATTCCTTTTATTACTAGAAATAATCACCAGTTATAATTAGGTCTAAAAAGTTCAATGAATTATTTTTTTGTTCTGATTCTAATTCATTGAACTTTTAAACTTAACTAACTCGGGATGATAACAAACATTGATTCGATATCTTTCGCAAAACCAACTTTCACTGATATGAAACTAGAAATAAAATACAATTTTGTGATTACTTTTATTATAAACGGTGTTTAAGTACGTATTGTCTCCAAACTCACCGACAGGGTTATCGGCATTGATAAAGTACTTTTCGGCCAGTGTTTTGTTGAGAGGAAAGAGGTTTGAAGCGGCGTATAATACGACACGTGGCGGCGTGCAACCTGATATACTGCCACGACTTCGCATACTGCCTGCCCGACGGCTCTGTGCTTTCTGCATCAGAAACCCAATAGTTGCAGGTAATGGACTTTGCTCACAAAAATATTGAGGCATATCAGTAAATATTTTTTTAGCAAAGTGGTGTGCTTAAAACATTACATCATCACATAATACATCAGCAAGTAAATAACATAAATTTGCAATATGTATGTGCAATATGTCAATAAATATAATAATATAAACACAACATTTTTAAGTCAACGCTGGTTTTAGAGTTTCAATCGTGTGATTGTAGTTTCGATTATTAAAATTACTTTCGTTACAGCGAAATGGATTTAGATTTTTATTTGTGCGAACCAAATATGCTGAAAGTTAGTAGAAACATTTTTATTTCATTAGCCGTTTATAAACATCATACTTTTTTAATATATCCATACTAATACATGTGTAGACTCAGTTCTTATGTTCGAGGTAAAAAAATGCTCGTTCCTAATTAAACTGAGAGGAAGTCGACTTTCCAGTTAGAGTAAATTTTGACAGAGTAGGTAAAGAATATCTACTTACCCACCGATCCTGAAAATAGAAAGTCGTGATAGAATTCGACGCGTGCCTGTGATGGAGTTGCGGGAAGCCCGACGCGTTGGTAGGGGATGGCGTCGTGGTTGCATGCGGCGATACAGAAGTATAGCCTGTACCGAACAAGCCTGGAGTTAGCGATAGAGATGACATTGACCTCGGCGTTCCGCTTTCGTGCTTTAGAGACAGACGTCTAGCATTTGGTGGTCTGTTGAAAACTACCAAAGTACTGACTCCACACCACTTAGCACCGCACGTCCTTGGGAATGGTATACAGGAATCACCGGCGTTTTCGCTTTCTGACTGGCTCCTTTGGCTTGATTTCATTGAATCTGAGTCTTCACTGGATTTTACTGGAATCTAGGAAATAGAAAATAAGTTTTAGTTACACGAGGCGGTCGTTAAAATGCTTTCTTGCCTAATGGAAAGCTACTGATTAAGTTTTGGATGGACCATATTAAGAAATGTTTTTCTTTCTTCGCAAGTTTGTAGAGGTTGGGCATAGAAATCGAAAAACCAGAAAGAGAATTCTATTTTCTAGATGTAAGTATGTAAAGATTGTAACTCGTGATTCACGATTAACAAAGCAGTCAAACTGTACACGCTATTTAATAGACAAATTGGGACAGTGACATTTTTCATTATAATGTCAAAGAATATTCTTTAAAAATATGCTGTGTATTATCCATAAGCAGTAGTATTACCTCGTCAATGGATGTTGCCAATGTTTTCAAGCAATACAACAAACATCTATGACCTTCTTTTTTCTTGCGGTATGCTGTTCTATTGATAGCTTGTAAAATTTTAATAGTTGTTGCACTATCTACATTAGTCCCAGACAACCAAGAAAACTTGGGTATAGTTTGTTCTGTGACATTTCTTGGAAACGTAACTTGAAGATTGGCAGTGTAACCATTGCGTTCAGAATGTATCTGACAAGTCCTAGTCTCAATGTTCATATCTGTTACTTCAATATTTGCCATCTCTCGAATAGATTCAAACTCTTCATCAATTGAAGTAGCTGTTTTGTGCACTATCTTATTCTGAAATCAGTAAATATGAGCTTAGTGAAATTTCATCCCAAAATATTTAGATCAGAAGTATATAACTGTTTATAATTAGAAATAACTTAATGATTATGGTTCTATCTATCTATCTAATTTCGGGGACGCCTGTCGGTGCAGGACGGGTGATCAGCTCCTATTCCGGACTATTCCACCCATTTCCCCATGTTGGGAAATTGGTGATTATGGTTACATTTAAAACATGTTTCAAGCTAACAGAATATATGATAATGTACTATGCAGAAAAAACTTACCATTTGGATATCTTGACCTTTTGAATCACTTATTGAAAGATCATTCACTGAACTTACAGTTGATGCGTAACTTGCTGCTGGAAGTAATAAATATTTATAAAATAATGTTTCAAGTTACAAAAATTTCATTCACATAAATAACTTGACTTAATAAAGGATTTATGTTTACAAATCCCTACTGACAAGAAATCTCATTCAAAAGTAGCAAAATAATTTTATTATTACTTTTGTATTATGGATCTCCGCAAAGTAACACCTAATTTTATAAATTATTTAGAAATCTCATTACTGGAACTGGATATTTGTGGTATATGCTAGCTGGTTTTAAAACTCAAAAATGCAATTTATCTAGGATGCTACTTACTATCACTATTATTATCATCATTCTCTATGTCGTCAGGTAGATAATGTGAACACATTTTAAGTAAAGAGGGATGCATCGTCCACAGTCTTAGAGTTTGATCTCTTCCCCATGTGACTAGCTGGTAATTAGAAGGTAATGTGTTTGGTCTCCATACCATAGTTTGAACTGTATCTGTGTGACCAACTAATCTATGTGTTAATAAGCCCCCAATCCAAATACCGATGACTCCAGCTTGTTCTACCCTGGGCAATCCTCCCCATCCAACTCCAATAGTCAAAAGTCCACTACCAAATGGAGTATAAATTGCTCTCCAAACAGGAAAGTTTGTCATTATAACATTTTCTGGCCTTCTAGCATTGTATATATCAAAGTATTTTATACTTCCATCATGACTAGATGTAACTAATTGGTATTCATGATGTGGACTCCAATCGACACCATGTATTTTACAAAGGTGTGCGGATATATAGTACAGGGGAGTAGAGTTTTTGCGGTAATCCCATATTTTTATATCGCCATCATGTGCTGTAGCGACTAAATGGGCTGCTACTTTATTCCATTGAACTTGAGAAGCTCCAGCTAAAAGTTAACTTTGTAATAATCTATGATATTGCACACATTTATTCTGTTACATTCAAATATACATTTAGAGCTATGAAATATGATTTTAATATACCTTCATAAAAATTGGGTATTGTTTTGTTAGTATCATGTGTAATCTTTGATTATAGGAATAATATTAAGCACATAATTAGACAAAAGCACATAATAAATAATTTGATTATAGGAATTTTGATTATAGGTTTCTACAGTATCTGTTTAGAGGTTTTTTAATGTTAACAAACATATAACTTTTTCATCATATTGCCTATATAAATACATATGTATTCATTTAGGCAAGGCAAAGCAAACTAAATTGTCAGTAAAGTTACATCCCACATCAAGTCACATGTTCATCAAATCTTACCAACAGCAGATAGTGAGACCACTGGTTTTCTAGTGTCCCTCAAGTCCCATAAATAAGTAAATGTATCTATTGAGCATGTAGCTATTAAATTGTGGTCTTGTCTATGGAAATGTGTATCACTCACAACTCGAGTATGCCCACGGAGTGAGCAAATGCACATCAAGTCATTGCCCGCTCTCCACTCATAGACGTCAACATGTTGATTGCTCTAAAATAGTTTAAAGAAACAACAGTAGATTTTAATATTAAAAATGATTTAAACAAGTTTGAATGAATGTTAAGTGCTATAGTTTGAACAGAACAGGTTATTTGATATTAATTAAATAGGAACTCTACTTCATATAACACTGATTACAACTAGTTTAATTATAAAAATCTAGCAGTATTGACATCATCATCATTTATCATCCACAGTAAGCAATTCCATAAAAAAAATTATACCACACTGATAGTGAGATTTTTTTTTTTTAATAAAAATGTAAACTGCAAAATAAACGTTTAATTTGTTGTAATTTTCTGATGAACATTTTAATATCTATTGATACTGGTGAAAAATTCTAATAAATTAAATTTTCATAATATTTCATTATAATAGCATATGTATTTGATATATATCAGCCATGTGGTATCTGGCTGAATAGAATAGTACCACCCTCATTTCATACCAAGCTGTCGGATAAGGCGACTAAGGTAAGTCAACCCGCTGTGTGGTATCCGGCTGAGTAGAATAGACCACCCTCTTTCTTACCGAGGTGTTGTAAAATACGACTGGAGGCAAGTTGACGTCAGGCAGGCAGCCGGTCGTAAAAACGCAGCCAACAACAACATGGTTATAACATGTTGTGCCGACCCCACTTGGAGTGGGATAAGGGCAGGAGGATATCAATAACATAAGTATTTTATATATTTAATAATAATCTTACAGCAATCGCACATAGCTTTTGTCCTGGGTAAGTCTGACACCACTCAGCGCCAGCAGCGTCGTATTTGCTATGACGCGGGTACTTCTTTACGATTTCCGTGGCATCTTCGTCAATGCCTATGTTTTTGATTGCCAGCCATCTACGACCAGCTAGAAGAACATTATTTCCAGAGTAATCCACAGACATTGCTGTTGCTTGCAACTCCCTGTATTCCCATTTCATTATCTCTGAACTCCAATGAACAGTCATTTTTACAATTTTGATTTAATTTGCCTTTGTAAAACACGTAAAATGACTTTAGGTTCATTTATTAAACAATTTTCTATACATATACATGGGAAATAACATAAAGGGTAAATAAAAACACATGAATAACAAACAAAAATTTAAGGTTGACAAAATCAGACGAAATGACAAGCATAGATTACTAACTAATAACTATAAAAGTACTGAAAGGCAATGTGAGCAATGAGCATAGATTAATGTGAGTGACATTTTTCATACCTTGACATTGATACTTGGCAATCAGCTGGTTTGTTAGTAGTCGATGGTTTGTTAGTATAATATCACTATGGATTTCTTTTGCAATAAATGATTTGAACATTCATAAATAATATATACCTAGTCTATGGTTTACGACGAATAAAATCATTACATACATATGTGAATAATATTTTATTTGAAAATATCGTATCTTCTTGTATTTATGTGTATTGTCTTGTTCTTAAGAATAACAATGCAGTAATATTATGCCAATATATCTAAGAAGATGGCGTCATTCCTTACACGCCACAAAATAAAATTCATTTTGGGCATTTTTTTTATTTATCTCTATTGTGAATATTTGATTTATTATGTTACTCAAATACAGGTAAGCAAATACTTAGATCTTTATATTAGTACTAAATACTGACATCAACTTATCTTAGTCGTATTTTACGACACCTCGATAAGAAAGAGGGCGGTGTATTCTACTTAACCGGATACCACACGGTGAGTCAACTTACCTTAGTCGCCTTTTACGACACCTCGGTAAGACATGAGGGTGGTCTATTCTACTCAGCCGGATACCACACGGCGGGTCGACTTACCTTAGTCGCCTTTTACGACACCTCTGTAAGAAAAGAGGGTGATACTATTCCATTCAGCCGGATACCACATGGTGGTAAAAAAGTTATACTTTTTGTTATATATAAAGAATATCTTGATTATGTAAAAAATGTATAAAGTATCAAAATAATTCTGTCAATTCATTATTATTTCAATGATGTTATAGTGTAGATGGCCATCACTACAGAAAAAACAAGAGGACAAAGTGGACCCAGTTTATGCAATGATTCTTGCAGACATACATTTAGTAGGCTCCCGTGAAGGCTATGTGTTAGATGATTGGAGAAGGGAATGGCAAATGCATAGGTCATTTCAGACAGCTATGACTGTGCACAAACCAGAGGCAGTATTTATTTTAGGTGTGTAAAGAATAAAAGTTTTTTGGTATACTATACTAAGCTATGATAAGCTACCAAAAGTCAGTTAAATGCATTAATTAAATTTGATCTTACCCTGTAATGAAAATGGGCTAGTGTAGAATGCTGACAACAAAGAATAAAAATGTGAGACTTTAAATTGGACAGCATTCTTGATTTTTTAAATTTAAACTATTGTGAGTAGTTAATATTCATAGTTAATGTATAGAACCGGCTATACTCACGTCTTATTCTACAGGTTAGCCCGACTAGTTTTGAACCCATCCGGGGCACTTATTCATGAGCTCTTTATACGACATGCGACTCGTGGGTGCAGGGGGACACGGTGGCGGCGGTGGCCGCACCTCTTCCAAGTGTTCCCTGTCGATCTGGTCTTATCATTCTTGATATGAAATAAATTATTACAAAAGTTGTGATATACTTCGTAGGTGATCTATTTGATGAAGGCAAATGGGCTTCACAAACTGAATTTGAGGAATATGTGGAGAAGTTTTATGATCTATTTAAAGTCCCTGATGATACTCCTTTGTATGTAGTTGTAGGTAACCATGATATTGGTTTCCATTACAGGTAAAATATTTATAAAAATGCTTAGGCAGTGTTACTTAGCAACTTTTGTCGTAGTTGTATAAATAATTTTTTACGCATGTGTAATAGAATTAAATGTATTATATTATCTTCATATAAATTTTGGTAAGTATTAAATGTGGTCATATGTTCTATAGTAGTTGATTATTTGGAAGTGTAGAATGAATTGTTGCAACATTCTAAAACACACACACATACAAAACACACAGAAATACATACACATACTAAGATACATATTTTTCTGTGTGTGTGTATTATGTATGTGGGTGGATGTTATCATTATAACTTAGGACTCAGGACTCAAAAGTCTTTCAGGTTTACAGCAATGCGATTGGTGTCCCCATGACCAAACTAAAGTGTACATTGTCATTTTATTTAGCTGTTTGACTCCAAGAGCTATATTAATCATCTTCCGTCCTCAAAGTAAGTAACTTAATACTTGTGTTATGGTAGACAGACAACTGGTGAATATATACTCATATATTTTTTAAATACTTAAATACAAATATACACCCAGGCTCAAAGACCAACAAATTCATTTATATTAAATGTTGGCCCTCGGAGGGAATCGAACCCGCGACCCGCGGAGCCGAAGGCAGGGTTACTACCCACTGTGCCAACGAACCAGTCAAAAGATTATGATTGAACTGTCCAGCTAGATAGCTATTAGATTCGGAAACTTTAATTTCTAGACTTAACTTATCCAAAGTGCATATCTCAGGTATATTGACTTTCCTACTATTTCAAGTGTGGAGTTCTCAGAAACATTCCATCGGATAACACAATTTAAAACATAATAATTTAATTTTTAAGATTTGCAATATCATTTTTTGACCTGATAAGATCCAGTGACGTCCTATTATCTCTTGTGGAATGACTTTAGTTATCTGTTGTTTATACTATACTGCGTCCATCATATTATCAGTCTTTTGACAGCTCACGCTCATTAAGTTTTGTATTGCTTACGTACAAATATCATACAAATAATATTTGTACTTTATGGATGGGTACCGCCCACTTAGTGATGTCACACATAATGGGTTACTACGATTATGCCACAGATTAAAAATAATCGGTAGAAATCGATGTTACGAGTATTAAAAGACATTTAATAACATTATATAAAGTTTTACTTTCTTCTTAGTTAATACATGAATACAAATAAAACAATCAGGATATTTTAATTTATTTTATTAGCACGAGTCGTCGGAATGATAATCAACACTAGACTCCTCCGATGAGGAGTCTTCAGTAGCAGTTATTATTAGCTCTTGTGTAGATAATATATTATCAAACGCAATATCACGTTCCCAATCAGAGAATATTACTCTTTTAGTTCTTTCCACCACACTTGCCCAGTTCTCGGCCGTTACGTGGGTGCAAGCATTTTTTAGCAATTGCAACATTTTATTCGCTGTGAATGGGGGGCTTGTATTGCATCTCGCAGCATGCCCTTTTACTTGTGCCCATATAAGTTCTATTGCGTTGTACTGGCAGTGGTATGGAGGAATCCGAAGAACAGTATGGCCATATTCTGCTGCCATTTCATTGATTACATAGCGTTTTGCTCTCTTTTTGGTTTTTAACATTTTTATTAATTCAACTTTTAACATTGAGTCGTCCACATTTTCTCCATTTTCCCGAAGCCAATTAATTATTTCATGCTTTTTATTAGCCTGTGTTGGCATTTTGTCAATTTGACGGGAGTGGTAGGGCGCATTATCAATAAAAATTATCGATGGTTCTTCCAATGAAATGAGCATTTTTTTGAACCACTCTTCATACACATTTGCATTCACCTCTTCGTGGTAGTCATTTGATTTCTTCGATTTAAATGCCAACAGTGCGTCTTGTACAAATCCTTTTGCTGTACCTGCATGGCAAATGATTAGGCGCTCACCTTTTCCCATTGGTACTGAGGAAGTGGAATCAGCAGTATCATCAGTCCAGAAACGAGATAGTGTGTGGTTAGCGTTGAGCCATGTTTCATCCGTGAAAACAATATTTGCCCAATCTTGTATTTTCTTTGCCTCTCTTAAAAAATCACAACGTGCTATAGCTATATCTGTGCGTTCCATTAATAATTTTCTTTTATTTAACTTTTTATATGAAAAGCCAATTGTGTTCAAAACTTTGACCAAAGAAGATTTTTCACCATGAAATAGACCACTTCTTTTCAAAGAAACAATAAGTTTTCTCAAAGTTGGAATTTCTTTTCTCAAGTAGTAATCTAGTTTACGTAGGTTATCATTAATCGAATTACTTAGGTACGTAATTCGATTAATGATAGTAGGTACTATAATCGGAATGGTATCGCATACGAGAATCTTTAGGACATCACTATCGTCAATCTGTCAAAAGATGGTTAATATAATGGACAGTGTATAAGATAAAAATTATTTACGCACTAGTGGGTGGGTCTAAGCTCTGTATCTCTTCAAGGAGATACGTTATTCAGCCGTGTAATATTAAGATGCTGTTTCTTTGAAATGAATAAATAATTATATATGATATCGAACAATCCAGAATCGCTTCATACGACTACTTACTTTAAAAGCAGGGTTAGACGATTTTTTTTTATACTGTCTGTTATAAAAGACTCAAAGGTTCTATTTCCACAAATAGATGTCTTTAATTGTTTTTTTTTTATTTTCATTTGTTGTATTGAAATTGTTATTGAAACTTGATGCATGTCTATTATAGTTAGTGTGTATTCAGTAATGACCGATCCAAAAAAAAACCTTCAATTACGATTTGAGCAAGACTCCTTAGTGTGAGTACATAAATCGTTTGTTAGTCTTAGTATGCTTTTGATTGTATTGCCATTATTTATTATAATAAAAAAGAAAAAAAATTTTTTTTTTTAAACTCACACGGTCATCCGTCCCCAAATTAAGTAACTTCATACTTGTGTCATGGGTGACAGACAACTGGTAAATATATACTTATATAATTTTAAGTACAATCTTAAATACATCCAGGCTCGAAGAGCCAACAAATTTTTGTAAGAAAATTTGGCCCTCGGTGGGCATCAAACCCGCGGAGCTGATGGCAGAGTTACTACCAACTGCGCCAACGAGCCAGTCAATTATTACATTAGTATTCAATAGAAATAAGCATTATAAAGATTATTCTTATTCAACCGATGGACGTCAATTTTATATTCGTTTTATAACTGCAATCAGATTTTCTTTATTTACATTTGACTTGCACAGAACCATTCAGGGGAAGGAAGGGAAAGCGGAAGGGGGGCCGATGACATTACAATTGACATATAACATTATATGACAGTCTACTGCTGGACATAGGTCTCTTAATGGGATCTCCGTAAACCACGATCTTGTGCCTCTTGGATCATATTCCCTTAAACTCTTGTCGATACGAGCAGTTTTCTGAACGATGAATTAGACTAGCTTTTTAAATGTTTTTGACGTTACTTTTGTTGGGAAACCCCTGCACAATAAAAATACCGACTATCGACATTAGTAAGTGGAATTGAGTAGTGCCGTAAATTTTTATTACTTTTTAAGTTACTGCCTTGAATGTTATGAAAAAGCACGCAACTTTTTTTGTAATGCTGTAATAGGCAATTCAATATTTTTTCAAATATATCTGATTATCAGCGACTATTTAAATTTTTAGGGTAATACCAAAGCTAGCGAAAAGATTCGAGACCAAACTTAATTCGCCACCTGTTAAACTAGTGAGCATACGTGGAAACCATTTTGTTCTTATAAACTCTATGGCTATGGAGGGTGACGGTTGCTCGCTCTGTTCTCGGGCTGTTGCAGAGATCGACAGAATATCAGGTTAGAGAAAGGAATTCTTTCAGCACCCCTACGTAACATTTGCAAATTTCTTGTTGTAAGATGGAAGATTAGAAAGAAAATGCATCCAAACTCTACTAGTTGTAGGTACTTTAGTAGTAAATTAAAAGTAAAGTAACGGCTATTACTATGCCAGGGTATAGGCCTCCTTTCTCCGATTTTTCCGATGATTCCTTTTTCCGAGAGAAGGGTCACAGCTAAAACCTACCACGCTGCTACAATGCGTATTGGTAGGTTACATATATCCCCAGAATTAGAGGTATACAGGTTTCCTCGCGATGTTTCCTTCACTGAAAAGCGTGTGATAAATTGCAATTATCAATTAAACCCATAAGTTATTTTTAACAGAAAAACTCATTAGTGCATTCCCGGGGTTTGAACTCGTGACCCTTGAAAGAGTTACACTGTCGGACCGCTGGTCTATCACAGCTCTTAGGAGTGGTAAATTCATAAGAAAATGCCTTACTAAGCGGCCGTGAGATGCATGATTTTGTATCACAATTTATTTAAATCTCTTCATTTAGTGACGTTTTATTAGATGTGTTATACGACAGTTTTAATACATAATGTTGTTGTCAGATGGCTCACTTAACCAGTGACTTGTAACCATTTTAAAACCTAAAACCTATAATATTTATTACAGATATATTAAGGTGCAGCAGTGGCTCTAATTTATGCAAGGGGCAATCAAAGTTGCAAAATTATAGCCGACCTATAATGATGCAGGTATCTTAGAGATATTTTAACTGAAAGACAACTACTTTTTCTTATAATTTATTCTATAATATTCCTTATTAATATATGTACAAACACACTTAAGGCCCGTTTGTCAGCCTCGTAACCTGGCAAAATATTGTTTTATAATAACGAAGTTTAGCTTTGGAATAATAAATATCATTAACAAACGTAATGGCGGACTTGACGCAGTAATGACATTTTTCGATGTACAAAAAAAAGGGCTTTTAATTTGACTCTAAATGTCAATGTCTAATATCGAGTAATGTTCCGTCATAATGCAAGTAATTAGATTAAGTTGCTTGTTTGGAAGATGTCTTTCTTTTGTTTAAATTATTGGATAACATATGGAAAGCTCTTAGTAGATTTATGCGTTAAGTGCCATTGAAATGAAACATGCTTCATCTTTAAGAATTAAATTAAATTGGGTAATCTTGTATATACCTATGTTACATAGGTATATACAAAATTACCCAATTTAAATTAATTGTAAAAAATACATAGGCTATGTATTTTTTCTAAAATTCGAAAATATCGTTTTACCTCTGTTTTCGGGCACTAAAAACTGCTATAATGCAATGCTTAATTTTACTGTCATTTGTAAAGTTGTCGTCGAGTCTCAGATATCACTAGCCTCTTCTTTCTTTTAATTTTTTTTTTGTTTTTATTATATACTAGCGGCCTGTTTTTATTATATACTAGTTTTAAAGATTTAAGCATACATAGGGCTATATGGACAAACAAAGAATGTGACTGTTTTATACTATATAGTGATATCACTAGCCATTTCTTTTCTTTC
Organism: Morpho helenor; assembly: GCA_029227775.1. Classification (NCBI taxonomy): domain Eukaryota; kingdom Metazoa; phylum Arthropoda; class Insecta; order Lepidoptera; family Nymphalidae; genus Morpho; species Morpho helenor. The sequence goes on from JARGCU010000025.1 coordinate 14,480,399, forward strand.
TATTTAATTTTATTTATTGCGTTTTTTATATCTTTTAATAAAATTACCGAGCAAGGTTCTGTCCTACCCACGTACATTCATTTTATTGTATACTGTGCGTCAATAAATCTATAAATCGACTTCTAGGGGCACTTTTTATAACAGCTTAACAATTGACTGTCCCGTTGGATCAGTGGGTAGTGACGCTTCCTTCAACTCCAGCTTTTCTATAAATGAATTTGTTGGTCTTTGAGCCTGGGTGTATATTTGTATTTAAGTATGTATTTAAAAATATATAAGTATATATTCACCAGTTGTCTGTCTACCATAACACAAGTAATAGGTTACTTACTTTGGGGACGGATGACCATGTGTGTAAGTGTCCCATATATTTATTGTGATTAACAGTTTAATTGCAAATAATATCCATGACTTTTCCTACCATGAATTATTACAGCATTTTCCGTTGTACCGAGACTCTGACCGCATATGTACAGAGTCAGATGCTGCGCCTTTTCCAGAAAGGAAAAGACTATTCGAGGAACGTTGGGACTGTCTGTCGAAGGAATCTACGGAATATTTAGTGGAGAGTTTAAACCCGCGCGTTGCGTTTGGAGGACATACGCACCACAGTTGTTTGGTGCGACACAGTTTCGCGCCAACACCGAATCATAAGATAGAATTTACAGAATACACAGTCCCTTCGTTCTCAAGGAAATATAGGCCTGACCCTAAATATTATCTGGTAATTATTGCACTAATTCAAACTTATATAAACAAATATATATGCTATTTTCACTATGTTGGACTATATGATGGAGAAACAGGTTTAATCATCCTCATGCCCTTAACCCACTTTAAGTTGGGTCGGCACAAAATATCATAAACATGTTGTTACATGATTTGGCTACGTATTTTACGACCGCACGGCAGCCCATTTAGTTTCAGGAAATCATATTACATGTGTCATATAGATAATATATTAAGAGAATGCTTTAGCAAAATGTTACAAAATTCCAGTATGAAAAAAATATATATATAACCATGCTAAAATTCCAAATAGGCCTTAGATTCAAGGGAGTACAGAACACAATAACTGCCTCTTAAATTAAAAAAAATATATATTATTAGGTCTTTTTTATACGTGTACTATGCTAAATTGTGCGATCAATATAAATAAAGTAATTAATTACGCAGGTTATAATTATATGAATGAGGAAAAAGTATGAAATTGTGAAATCAGATCAGCATTTGTGTATCTTTGTACACTTTTAATAACATATTACTTTTTGATTATAATTTTTAAAGGAATATTAGCGGAGTTTCTCAACGATTCTTCCAAGTAAAATCGAACGTTTGTGACATAATGATAGTTTTTTACCACTTAACGGTGTTTAATGAGTCTTTTAATAGTCCCATTAGATGTCTATTTGAATAAAAAATAGATTACACAAAATTACTCAAAAATTTCATATTAATGAACGTAGTTAATTGGGACTATCGTTGCAATAAGCGACATGTTCCTATTTTCTAAACTTTGAAATAGACTTTTTATGTTGTCTAGATCAGGGCTTCTTAAACTTTTTTATATAGCGACCCCCTTCAAACTTAGGAAATTTTAAACGACCCCCTCCTCCATATAATGAAATATATATTAACCGTAGATGTAGATGTAATATCGCACTATTTTACAATGTAAATAACAGTTTTGCATTGCCACTTTTTTCAAAAAATAGTTATAATAAAGCTACAATAGTATTTTGTATGATTTTTATTTATATTTATATTTGTACGTAGTGTGTATACTAATTTTAAAATTTTATTTATGATTGTTGTAAACTAACCAATCATAAATTTAATAAAATCTATTTAATTAAATTTAATGAAAAGCGGTAATGAAGGAACTTAGGAGGAGAAATATCAATAAATCTTTGTTAGAAAAGTTCTTTAAAGGACAGCTGCAGCCATGTAGTTGTATCAATAATGATTGAAAAGTATCAGATCTTTGCGACGCCCCTTTCAGTAGTCTCATAGTTTAAGAAGCCCTGGTCTAGATGTCTAAGTCTCCGGGTTGTATAGAACCCATAAGTTATTTATGACACTACTTTTAATTGATTTAATCACCATTGTGGTGCAGATTTTTTATTTTATTTATTTAGTATTAATTACAAACATATTGCGTAACCCACATTTACAAGATGTTATTAAAAAGAAAGTTATAATTTGGCCGTTGAAGTGTGAGAAACTTTTCTTTAGGATTTTCATTAATTCTGCAGACTTGTTTATTTTGTCATACATTGTTAAGCAATATTGATACTCTAGATTATTACTATATGAAAGAAAAACCAATTTTAATATTCTAGTAAAATATAGAAAAGATACTGCAAAACATAACAAATATTTTAACTTCATTTCCATTCTCGCATTAACAAAGTCCGAAGTAAATTATTATTTTATTTACTGTTATTTTTCGTAAAAATAATATACTAATTGCACTCGCCACTTAAACGTTTAAGAACCCCAAGTAATGCGATATGTTTTCCCCTTTCCCGAAAGAAAAACGGGGTTATTTATCCTATATGTTACCCTAGCGTAAGCTTTAGTTGTGCCAAATTGCATCAATTTCATTCCAACAGATGAGCCGTCAAAGCGTAACAGACAGACAGACTTTTACATTTATAATACTAGCTTTTACCCTTCAACTTTGTTCGCGTGATAGTTTGATAATAGATTTCGCTTTTTAATGTTATTCTATTCCTATAGAATAAACAGGATTACTATAGCCTATATGTTACCCTGGTGTATAAGGAATAATTGTGCTAAATTTCATCAATATCAGTTCAACGAATTCTCCGTGAAAGTGTAATAAATATGCATCCATACTCACAAACTTTCGCATTTATAATATTAGTAAGAAATATAGCCGTGTGGTTTCCGGCTGAATAGAATATTACCACCCTCATTTCTTACCGAGGTGTCGTAAAACGCGACTAAGGTGGTATCCGGTTTAGTAGAATAGACCACCCTCTTTCTTACCGAGGTGTCGTAAAATACGACTGATGTAAGTTGACGTCAGGCAGGCTGCCGGTCGTAAAAACGCAGCCAAATCATGTGACAGCATGTCTATAACATGTTGTTCCGACCCCACTTAAAGTGGGATCCTATCCTACTACCCTTAGGAGGATGATCACGTGATTCCAGTCGATAAAAGTCGGGTAGAAGTTTATATAAGTACCACAACATGTTACAAACATGTTGTCATATGATTTAGGCTAGGTACGTATTTTATGACTGGCCCGTTGGAGCAGTGGGTAGTGACCCTGCCTTCAGCTCCACGGTTCGCGGGTTCGATTCCCGCCGAGGGCAAACATTTTCTGTAAATGAATTTGTTGGTCTTCGAGTCTGGGTGTATATTTGTATTTAAGTATGTATTTAAAAATTATATAAGTATAATATATTCACCAGTTGTCTGTCACCCATAACACAAGTATTAAGTTACTTACTTTGGGGACGGACGACCATGTGTGTAAGTGTCCCATATATTTATTTATTTATTTACACGGCGGGGATGTGATATTACTTAAATTTAATTAAAGAACATTTAATATACTGGTTGTTCTGCAAAAACTACTGCTTCCTTTTTAATTTAAGACAATAATAAGCCCAGAAGAGGTGAGAGTGACAAAATGTGAACTGCCGCGGGAGTGGACGATGCAAGCGACGGCCTTCGTCATGTTGGTGGTGTTACTTATTTATTTGAAATATTACAGTCTATACGTGAATATCTTCAATCGCAAACATTTGTAAGTATTTACTGTCAATTATTATTTTTTCAAGCTAAACTAATGATAATATTTTAAACAATAAAAAATACATAGTAAGTAAGTAAGTAAGCAAGCCTGTTACTATCCCACTGCTGGGCAAAGGCCTTTTCTCTCCGTTTTTTTTTGGAGTTCTCTCCATTTGGATTGGAGCTAAGACCTACCACGCTGCTCCAATGCGGATTGGTAGGTTACACATATCCCCAGAATTCTCTCAGAGATATGCAGGTTTCCTCACGATGTTTTCCTTCACCGAAAAGCGTGTGATAAATTGCAATTATCAATTAGACCATAAGTTTTACTAGAAAACTCATTGGTGCCTGCCCGGGGTTTGAACCCTAGACTTCCTCGAAAGAGGCGCACGGTGTTACCGCTGGGCTACCACAGCTTAGTACTAATAATTATTTTTTCAATCAAAAGTAATGAAAATATTTTAAGCGATAAAAGAAAAAATATGTAATGCTAAATGTAGAGTGTAATATACGTTCTCATACCTGATACATCCAAATTTCGTTAACACTCATGCACTACCAAACAAGCACTGCACACATTCACTACCACAATCTCAACAATCGTTTCGCCTCGTAAGCAAAGCATTGTCAGTAGATAGACTCCAAGACAAAATTGCATAGCGATTGCAATTAGCGACAAAATAATATTATTGTTTAGCATTATATATATTTTCTTTTATCGCGGATTATAGTAAAATAATGTTTTCATTACGTTTGTTCATTTTCTTTCATTACATTCTATAATTCTATTTATATAACTCTATGCTTAAACTAATAGTGTGGTAATGCAAAATAATTAAAGAACGCAAACATTAACAATCATAATTTTTCTGCTCTTATCCCACTCTAAGTGGGGTCGGCACAACATGTTATAATCATATCAAACATATGTTGTCTCATGATTCGGTTACGTATTTTACGCCCGGCCGCCTGCCTGACGTCAAGTTACCTTTGTCGTATTTTACGACACCCCGGTAAGAAAGCGGGTGATCTAAAGGATTTTCTCATTTCGTTCTATTGAAGACCTCCTTGGCCTCATAAACCACCAAAACATTGTCATTTAATTATATTTTTATTAAATCGTAAAGTACAAAGTCATTTACAGCAAAACGGTCTATTACTAAATGATAAAAAGTTATTCGATGTTAATTACTCTTAACTTCAACTAAATTACTTTGCCCATATTGTATTAATTTTTAAGTACCTGGCCCAACATTATGCAACATAAAAGAATTGTAATTTTTATTGTTCTAATATTATATATTTTTATTGTTATAAATCGTGATTATAACAATAAAAATATATAGTCTGTCTATCTCTCCACTGTTCATCCGAGAGACCAATATAGATGAAATTTGATAACATTAAAAGATCATATACCGGGCTAACAAAAAAAAACTTTTCGTCAGGAATAAGCAAAACAAAATAAAATGAAGAATGAATAGATTTATAACACTAAATTAAATGTTAAATAATTTTTATTAGTAATACTAGCTTTTACCCGCGCAACTTCGTTCGCGTGGACTGTAGTCTTGAAATTAGGAGTGGCTTCTGTCACCATCCAAATCTTCAAATATCTTCATCGATCTAATTTTTGATCGATCCGGGATGAATCAGAGGGATTTATCGTTTGATCCAGAGCTTAATATGATAATTTTAGTAAACAACCCGTACCCACATGAAATATATATTAAAATAGCGCAGTCAAAGGAGTACAAAAACTTTATATACATGAAAAATTCATAATGTTTTCTGGAATTAAATATCTCTATAAATATTATAAGCTTTGGAAACGTGTTAGAAAACTTATTTAATAATAACATTTATACGTAACAAATCAACTGTCAAATTGTTTTTTTTTTAATTACCTATACCATAATACAGAAGTAATAATAAAATTATTTTGCTATAATCCGCGATGAAGTGAAATGGAAAATATATAAATGTAGACTTGATAATCCGTTTTCATATCTGATACATGAAGGATTCGTAAAAACGACAAAATAGCAAATTTTGTCGTGGAGTCTATCTCCTGATGATGCTTCGGGTGCGGGACGAAACGCTTGTTGAGTTTGTGATAGTGAACGTATGTAGTGCTTGTGTGTAGTAGTGGCGGTGGTGGAAGTTTGTGCATATGTTTTTACGAATCCTGCATGTATCAGGTATGAAAACGGATTGTCCACTCTACATTTAGCATTATACATATTTTCTTTTTTACTTCATCGCGGATTATAGTAAAATCATTTTTTTTTATCAATTTTTCTTTTTACTTTTATCAATGTTTTTACTTATCATAAATAATGTATTTCATTTCAGATCAGGAAAAAAAGTGTAGATTTCAGTTACATGTGTCAAGGCTTAAAATAAGGTTATATGTAAGAATTAAAAATATGTAAATTTTGGTTCAATAAACCGATTCATGATATCACATTTTGTTGTTATTTTAAATAAGGAATAATATTTACTTAGAGCATTATTTTATTTTTCTTAATGATTATATGTATTCCCTGGTCCTTAACCCACTTTAAGTGGGGGCTGGCACTGGATTTTCTCTTCCGTTCTCTCCTATTATTCGGCAACTCTGGTGCTACTCCTTTTATATGCAAATCATACTTCACACAATCCCACCATCTCTTTTAAGGCCTCCCTCTAGTCACATATCCACATTTGTAATTATCTAACGTTGGGTGACATGAGTTTCATCCCTCCTTATTATGCCATCTTAATCATTATACTTCTCGTCTTTTATATAATGGGCTTAATTTTCAGAACTTCCCCTTATATAGTCATTTTGTATTTCGTCACACCACACTACATTTTCCCTAATCATTAGCAGTTAAAAAAAGGTAGGTAATTGCCATTTTCTCAATTAAAAAAAAAATATTTTCTCAATATTTAATAGCATTATTTAATAATATTTTTAGTAGTAATTTTTAATAATTAAATTTTTGTTTTGTTGAAACTTCTTTCGATAACTGAATGATAGTTTTTATATTTTTAATCGTAACTAGTTGTTAAATTAGTAGTTATTTATTTTATTTAAAAGTAATTTTCGATTGTTGCTTTGAATCGTTTAGTTTCTTTTATAATTGACCTAGGTATATGCAAAATTTTATTTTGAAGTTTACTTATAGAGAAGATATACGCTAAGATTACACGCTATTTTGTATAATCTATAATTGTCTTTCTAGAAATTATAATTAGAAAATACTGACGTATCCAAAAAAATATTTAAGGATATAATATATTTATTAAATAAAGTTAAGTAAATGAAAATCAAAATAATTTAAATTATTTATTTATTACAAAAATAGGAACTTTCAAATTATATACAAGTCTTTCACCTAAATTTATAAGTAAAATGATAAGATACACTTACAATACAGAACGCCTATTATAGTTAATACTGTATATTGAAATATTTTATAGAATTACAAGCCAAATATAAATAAATGCAATACCTCATACTTCGTTACTATTTTTATGTCTTAATAATACTTGTAAAAGTTAACGAGCGTACACTTATCAGTTTTGCAACAGTGCCCTCTCGGGTGAACTACAAATCGAACTATCTTAAACTAAATAAATAATGTGAAAGTTGAAGCAATAAAAAATGTGATAGTTTAGCATAGCAACATTTGATTACTAGCGTAATTCTGTCGCCACTAGCAACCGATAAGCTAAGAGTTTTTTGCGCTTTCTGCGCTTTATACTATAAATAGGCATATGCGACTGCTAAAATATAGCAATACCGCAGTATTGCTATATTTTTTACTACTTTTTTTTTACAATCCGCATTAACCAGATCATAAGCTGCAGACTAATGTAGTTAAAAATTTAACGTGAAATAAGTAAGTACTATTTACATTCTTTAACCAAAAAAAAAACGTGTCTTATAATTATTATGAGACTTATAACTAAGTAAGTTTTAACAAAATCCCGGAGGAGCCGCATTAGCGGAAAACAGAATAATTTTGGGTGTATCGCGCGTCTTTACGCGCATAGTTTATATAACTTTTCGTAGTTTAAAGAAACGCTTATATACGCTTAAGTAGTTTATCCTCGTTTATCCATTTTTTATTCTGGTATATCACTAAGGCGTATACCGCCGGGTCTTCGGTACATGCGTTCTTGCATAGGTAACTCTCCGACTAGAAAACGATCAAGTGCTTTGTTAGCCATGCTTGAGTGGCCCGAACTCCGGAAAGCAGTGCTGGCGTCGCGGCCGGCGTATTCCAGCATTATTTCATCACCGCCAGGATGCTGGAAATAAAAGACCGCTGTTAAATAAACAATTCTACAAAAAAACTATATCTAACAAAAAAGTAACAGATTGAGTATATATGTAGTTTTTTAAATATTAGTCATTCGCATAACGTACTAGAAGCTGTGATAACCCAGCTGTGAACCGTACAACTCTTTGGAGAGGAAACCCACAAATCTCTAGAGAACTTGGGTATAGGAGTTATATAGAAATTCGAATTGGAGCAGCGTGGTAGGTTTTATCTCCAACCAATCTCTTCAAAAAACAAAAATTGGAGAGAATAGACCTCCTGCCTATGGCCAACAATGGGTTAGTAATCTATTTAGTATCTTTTTGCTTTTGGAAATGCGGACATTATTAATACATGAAATTATATACTTTCTTTACTCCTGTAATGCAACTAATAACAAGTAGAAACGGAGAATATCTTTATATTCCAAAACATAAATATTATGACTGTTATAAAGCATGTTTACTAAATGCAAACTCAGAGATAGATTATTTAGTTTACCCACTTTTTCTATTTTTTATAAATAAATTTCAAATTTAATTATTCCTTTAATATTGACTTATAGAGTTAATTTTCACTCACCTCATCTAGAAATGTTGTTATGTCATACACTCGATCATAAATGACTACCCAACAATCCTCGCGGGTGTCATGTACGGAGACTTCAGCTAAAGTAATCACTCGGTCTTTGGCTTCTGGAGTCCCAGGTTCAATAGCTGTAGGCCATTTGTTTTTGGTTTCCACCGACCACGGGTTCACTAACCGTAACGCGGCCATGGTCAATGCTACCAGGTCTAAGTCGTTAGTATCCTGGGTCACGGCTAGAGTTGCCGGCAGATTCCTTTCAGGTGGAGTCTGTACTGTAGCCATTTTAACTTTCTTTTTTAATGGCTTTTGTATAACAAAATAGTTTGTTTTACCTTAGAAGGCGAACAACTGTAAAAAAGAAAAGATTTTTTATAGCAATTTTATGTAATCCTTTTGGATTAAAAGAAATTGAGGCATTCCTATTAAGGAGGAGGTAAAAAGTAAGTAAGTAGCGGCCTGTTACTCTGCCACTGCTGGGATTAGGTCTCTTCTCTCCGTTTTTGGAGAGAAGGATTGGAGCTAAGACCTACCACGCTGCTCCGATGCGGATTGGTAGGTTACACATGTCTCCAGAATCCTCTAGAGATATGCAGATTTCCTCACGATGTTTTCCTTCACCAAGGAGGAGGTGTCAAGTTTATATCAAGTTTTAATAAACCGATACGACTTTTACAAATGATCAACCAACTTGATCAAAATGATGATTGCTTTGTGCGAGTTTTTTACCTATTCGATCGCCTTAGCGTAACACAAATTGTATGGCGCTGAAACTACTATTACTAGTTGATCGGTCACTAGAAATAACTATTGCTAGTTGATTAAGCGATAATTTATATATAAAACATAATTTGGATGATACCAACTTCATTTTAGAGCGTAGACAGTAATGAAAAAGTGGAGGTATCAAATAGTCCGTCAAAGAAATAGCGAGAATTTTTAAGATATAAATAAATATGTTCACATAAATTACACATTATAAATTATATTTTATTTAGAGCTTTATTAACCGGAACTGAGAATACAACGATCAAGACCTCAAGATTTACTTACTTATCGCTTTAGTCTGACGTAAAACGCGTTAAAATAACTTGTTCCTAAGCAATTAGCTTCTATATATAGATTACATTTATGAATAAATTTTAAAGTACATTGAATGAATAATTTTACTGAAAGGTCGTTGCTATTTAACACAGTTACTTATAAATATTTGGGGAAAATTAAAATTAACAAAAGTTTGTCTATTTTTACTGTTTTTTTTGTTGTTGTATAAATCTCTAGTCTCGCATTCGGGTTGGTACACCCCTTTATTGTACGTATGATAATAAAAACAAAAAATATTTACCTTTGATTATTTATCTGTGAACCAATCACGTTTCCCACAAACTTGAATTATCTTTGTTGGTGTTCGAAACGCGGAGAATGACTGTCGCACCAGTTATCACTATACCACCACAGTTCGTATTTCAAATTAGTATTCACGTCAGGTAAATGCATGGGATCGTAGATCATTGCCACAAACTAATATCGACTATTCATTTATCAAATCCGATTTGTGAATGAAGTTATTAACTCGTAGACGATGTTTATATACTAACGCCGGAGCACGCGTCGCGGGTTGACGACTTATAGGGCTGCTAAACGCTTTAGTAAAGTAAATATTTTTTTAAAAAACTCTTTTGACATTTAATATATCAAATTCAAATTCAAAATATTCTTTATTCAAATAAACTTGTAAACAAGTGCTTTTGAATCGTCAACTCTACTGCTGGTTCGGAAAGCTGTTCCTACCGAGAAGAGCCAGCAAGAAACTCGGCGGTTGCTCTTTTAAAAATATAATTCTTAATACTATTTACATTATGTCGTTACTGTCTTGTACAGGTTCAAAGAGAGCTATATCCACACATTCTTATCTTCTAAATAATCTTCAAGAGTATAGTAGGCTTTCTGTATCAGCCTCTTTTTAACAGTGTTTTTAAACTGCTGTAATGGCAAAGCTGAAATTGATTGCGGAATTTTATTATAGAATCTTATACCAAAACCCACAAACGAATTACGTACTTTTGCAAGGCGCAAAGCAGGAGCCGCAAGCTTATGTCGGTTCCTGCTTTGTCTATTGTATACATACATATATCGCACGCTTAATATTAAAGTGACTGAATTCAAAAATATTGTTGTGTGGCAAATTGTAGTAAAGCATAGCGTAGCGTCTACAAAACTAGTAAGTGTCAAAGAGACCCAAGGAAGAACAAAAAACACTTAGTGAACTATTGAAGAAGCTATTACTAATTACAATTAATTTTGAATTCGGTCAGTTTAATTCTAAGCGTATGGATATGTACTAATTATCGAACTGAACTTTTAGGGGAAATATGAATAAATAAATATGCACCAGTTTTTCATTTTTTTTCACTAACATTAGAAAGAACTATGTATTACACATTCTCGCATCAATTTTAAGCTCTTATGAGATAAACAGCTAATTAAAATAGTGTAAATTGAGATGCTATATATATTCTTGCAAATCAGTTATATTTACGTAACGATTGATTAATTATCCATTACTTTTCAAATGCTATTGGTAGTTTTTGGGTAGCCATGATAGCAAATCTTTCGAGATTTATAATCCAGTTGATTCGAAATTAAAAGGATATTAAATGAATGCATTTAATATCCATTTCTTACTTTTAAGTACTGCATAGTCTATATATTTTAAACGCAACACGGAAGGAAAAAGATCACGTGGTCGTTCCCCAACAAGATGGACTGAAAAAAATAAGAACCTCGTCGTCCTCTAAATTTCACACAATCGTAAGAGAGGCAATGGATCGAAACAGATGGAGGCACATCATCAAACCGAGACACAACCCTGATGCAGACATGAGGGACCGACATTAGAGAGAGAGGGTCTATATCTTTTAACAAATATTATATTGTTTAAAATTAGACAGAAATAAAATATATCGTCTTTTAACTTTACGTTATTTCTTATTGGGTTCTTTCCTATCGGAAAATAGCGACCCGAATCCCATTTATTAATCATACCATTGAATAAAGTCCATATATACTCGACATAAACTCGTACCTTTACTCGATATATACTCGGTATAAGTATATATTGCCATATCAATTTGAATATTCGTTACTTATAAAATGAATAGGTAATGAAGACAAATCTGTCATCTAATATAATAATAATCTTATGATAATAAGTGAGTTGGCAGCCCTAATGTGTTCTGATGTAATACGGCGTTATCTTGCGCTCGTGCGTTCGCGTTTCCGAATGGCCGAATCGCGGCTGATGCTTTTTCCCACAAGTCATACCATAGAAAGCAGGACTGGATGAAATAAAGAAATCACAGTAATAACTGGATTTTATTCTAAGTACAAACAACATTCTAATTTACGATAATTAACTGGTATAATTTTGTAAGTAGTGTTGTTAAGTACTTTTTTATTTAGTATCGTAGTAATAATTCTATGGGAAATTGACTGACAATGCATAGAATTTCATACTTACGTAATTGCAATTATTTTCATTCAAAAAAACCAAATTAGTATTTTATAACAAATAAAAAATGTATTTTTTAGGAAATAATGTATTTCATTTACTTAGTTCCTAAACATAACCCAATTTTTAATACCTATTTAAGTTTCTTAATTTTATCTTTTTCTTTTTTTATTCTTTAGACCATTACAAACACGGTCGTCGGTCCTCTAAGTAATTTAACATTTGGGTATGAGTAACGGACAACTGTTAAATATATAGAAATATAATTTTAAATAAATGCTTTAATACATAAAAGTCACGCAATTTTAAAGGACCAACAAATTATTTCCAGAAAATTTTGCCCTTCAGCGGGTGTTGAAATCCCTACCTCAAGGAGAGTCATTGCTACTTGCACCAATATACATTGCCCACTATACATTGAGATAAACATTTATGTAATAACTTTTACAAGCTAGGTCCCTTATTTGAAAATGCAATAGTCATCTCAAATTTCTATTCTGAATATATAAATACCTCTTCTTACAATATTTCTTTTCTTCCATGAGTAATAAATCTTAAATAATAATAATGGATATGTTTTAAAAAATAATAAGGACCAAAAAGGATAACGTACCCTAAATATAGCATGGGCTAAAAAACTTTTACATGGGAAAGAATATGTTTACTAAGAAAGTATTACTGCGAAGTGAAAAATTGTTGAATATTAATTTAAAGGTACAAAAATATTATAGTAATGTAATAGTTGTAACCATTGGCTTCTTAAGCGACATGTGCTAATTAAAATGAGCGAGAAAGTTTGACATTGATTCGTAATTATTATTCGATTAACGGGTATTTTAATTTCTATTTTCAATGGCATCATCAAAGTTGTCACTATATATCATTCAAGCAGCAAGATGCGTGACATTTACTGCAAGCCTTAGATTGACAATTTACAAAAATAAGTATGAAAATATATCGCTACGTATGAGATTGAAACCCTATAATTTTCTTAAACACTAATAATGATATTTTTATAGATCAAGCTCGTACAAAGCTTGTTCTACTAAAAGAAGCACTTGTTATTTCAGAATCGTCTATACTGGCCATAGTTAGCCTTGTGGTATCCGGCTGAGTAGAATAGACCACCCTCATTCCTTTACCGAGGTGTCGTAAAAAGCGAAAGGTAAGTTGACCCACCGTGTGGTATCTTTTTTTTTTTTTTTCTTTCAGTGACTCGCTGACCGTGTGGTATCTGATTGAGTAAAAAAGACTACCCTCTTTCTTACTGAGGTGTCGTATAATACGACTAAGATAAGTTGACGTCAGGTAGGCGGCCGGTCGTAAAATACATAGCCAAATCGTGTGATAACATGTTGCGCCGACCCTACTTAGTGTGGGATAAGAGCAGGAAGATGATGATGTCTATAATAGCCATATTTCCCAGTTAAAAAAAATACCTAATAATAAAAAATAAAAACCTAAGTATTAAGTTAACTAAATTTTATAACATATTCAGTTTTTAAGAAAAATACCTATTAAATTTTTTTTTAGTCTATTTTTGCGGTGAAATTTAACGTATACCTAAGTGCTATTCGTGCTGAAATAATTCTTTAATATTTACCATCAGTGTCAACTAAAACACATTACCTCAATCATACCATCTAGCTCAAAGTTAATTACACTTTATTCTTTTAGGTAATTGCTAACCTTATTAGAAATATTCATTTTATTTATTAGGTATTATCTTGCTTTATAATATTCATTTTAAAAAACAACCATTAATGATTTGGTTTTTTGCAATATAAAATAATGCACTGCGTTGAATTGCACCATCGGTTTGTAATTATTATGTAGATAAAGCTGTTTTTCTTAATTTTACGTCATTAAATATATTTTTCCTAAAATTGTTTTGACAAATAGCGAAATTGTAACCAAGAATCGCCTGATCATTGATGACGCAAAGCGGTTAATAAACTCACAGATCTCGGCGATAAACATGTTACATTTGAGTATCTACATATTTAACTTACAATTTATGGTACAGTTAAGTTAGTCACATAAATTTGAGCTATCGGACTAATTTAATGAACACTGTTGCCGATAAAAAGTGGGCCTTGCTTATGGTTGCCTCTAATTGTTTTTGGTATGCGTCAGCGCTTTATAAGCTCTCTTGAATAGTGTTATATTAAATTTAACACAGGGTTCGTATCTTCAAAATTACAAATAATTCAGGTAGGTAACTGTTAACTGTCTTATTTAAATCCTAGCTTCGTACGTCAAGTATAAATTACTAATTGGTCGGCGGTCAATCTTTTAAACATTTTCTAAATGTTTAAAAGATTGACCGTTCAGTTTCTTGCTGTTTTTTCTCGGTAAGAGCAATATTCCGAACCAGTGGTAGCTTCATTAATCATACTGATTTTTGATGATTCAAAAGTGCTTGTATATAATAATGAATATATTGATTTTTTTTACTTGATATTTCAAAAAAATTGTAAAACGTACTTTGAATTTTGATTCATCAACATAAATTGATTTCTCACAAACAACTCAATAGGCTTGTTGCAATTATTCTGGCGGTACAACATGATTTATTTACTGCAGATAATAAATAAGACAAATAACTATTAAAATCGTACACGATAACTGCACTCAAATAGATAAATGGTAATAAACATTGTATTGTATAACTTAACTTACATATGCAGTTACAGTCATCTATTACATTTTAATATTTATTATCAAAGTTGTGATAGCCCAAGGATGTGACTTTGCTTCTTCGGTGTCTGTGATTCTTTCGAGGGGGTCAGGAGTTCAAATCCGGGCAGGTACCAATGAGTTTTTGTTAAAACTTATATGTTTAATTGATACTTGCAATTTACTCTTTACCGTGAATGAAAAAATTGTGAGAACACCTGTATATCTATAGAGAATTATAGGGATATGTGAATCCTACCAACTGCCATTGGAGCAGCGTGGTGGGTTTAAGCTCCAACACTTTTTTTAAAAATTAAGAGAGGAGGACTACGCCCAGCAGTGGGATATTAACAAGTCGTTGCTTTACTTTTTTTATTATCAGTAGAGATTAATGAGAATGAGAAGATGTTTTATTTTTATATATAGAAAAATGCTAATGTAATAATAAAATTAATTTGCTATAATCCAAAAGTAATTTTATTATTGACTTTTGTATTATGGATTTTCGCAAAGTTTCTCCTAATTCTATTAATTAATGTTTGGATGTCGATTTGACATTTCAAAAATACATACTAAGCGTTAATTTCTACGCAATACAAATACTGTAGTAGCTTCTGTTAAGTTTTTTATATCTATTATTGGCTTAAAATATTTGTTACATAAATTTGTTTGTTTATCATAGATATAACATTATAGAGGAGCTGACGAAAGATGCGTCGGCAGTTACGATTTTTTTTGCGTACGCGACTCAGTATTTTTGAAGAATTAGGATGATGTAATATAATCGGCTTGAACGCCATCTAAATATAACAGCCCATAATAAAGAGCGGTTACTATTTGATCCGATCCGATCCGTATCGTGGATCAGAAACGTGGTCGCTGACTATGGGCCTCATAAGAAAGCTCAGAGTCACTCAGCGGGCGATGGAACGGGCTATGCTCGGAGTATCTCTACGTGATCAAATCAGAAATGAGGAGATCCGTAGAAGAACCAGAGTTACCGACATAGCTCATCGTATCGTGAATCTGAAGTGGCAATGGGCGGGGCACGTAGTACGTAGAACTGATGGGCGTTGGGGTCCTAAGGTGCTAGAATGGCGACCTCGCACTGGAAAGCGCAGCGTTGGTAGGCCCCCAACGAGGTGGACTGACGACCTCAAAAAGGTCGCGGGGAGCCGCTGGATCCAAGCGGCACAAAATCGTGGATTGTGGCGATCCCTTAAGGAGACCTATGTTCAGCAGTGGACGTCCACCGGTTGAGAAAGAAGAAAAAGAAGACTATTTGATAGGAAAATTACTCTGATGGCAAATGACTTTGATAGTAATTTATAGAATTAGGCTTTACTATGCGGAGATCCATACTACAAAAGTAATAATAAAATTATTTTGCTATAATCCGCTAAATAAAAGCTAAATGTAGAGCGGACAATCCGTTTTTATACCTGATACATGCAGGATTCGTAAAAACACATGCACAAACCTCCACCACCGCCACCACAATACACAAGCACTACATTTTTTAGGTTACGATTTTCGACTTTGATAGGTGAATGAGGTACTACTACTCCTCTTACAAACAACAAGTTTAAGGTCTAACAAACTTAAGGTCTGACTTCATATAAAGGTAAAGCATAGCTACCGACTAAACTATATACTATATATATGTAAACTATATACCGACAATAGCCTTATCTTTATACAGGACAGGTCGACAAGTCGATTTTTAAATTATTGCCCAGTCCTGCAATATTGCTACATTACTTATTTGTTTAATTATTATTTCTTAATAACTTTTAAATGACTTGAGTACAACAATTATTAGGTATTCATTTTATCATAATCATTTAAATCTTAAATGTCCAAAAAGTCGGATTCCATAATTGTCTATTTTTTTTTTTTAATAATTACGCTTCATGACGTAGCACAACCTTAAGTGTAGGTACGACTGCAACCAGCAACAAAAACATCATTAGGCCCCTGCTATGACATTTCAAAACAACACAATCAATTTAGAATTAAGTTTATCAATAATATGCTATTTAATGTCGTGCCTCGATATCAAAATATTATGGTCCGGTTGCTATTTGCTACGTCAAATATATGTGATATATTGGATAAACAGTCTCATTGAATAATTGTCGTCATATGTGTTTATTATATGCAAAATTATAATATACTAGCTTCTGCACTCGAATTTGCACTATGGTACCGCGATATGAATTAACTAATAAAACATAACATACTTTTTTTTAAGTTTATGTGCAGGTGGACGTTGCTGGTATAAGTTCATATAAATAATAAATAAAACCTAGCTCTAGCTACCAAAAAATAAAAAAAATAGATTATTAATTTTACTAATTTTAGTACCTGGGTGGCCTTGCTCGGTAATTTTTTTAAGGACAAAAAAAAGCGCCGGATGACATGTGGGAATCGATCACAGGTTTTGAACTTTTTTGGTTCGCGCGTTACCATATCCTATCTCAGGTTCGGCGAAGCTGCTTCGCATTTCACAGCTCAAATATCTATCGCTTTCTATTCCTATTTTAGTAGTTTTCCAGTGCCCAAAAATAGGGATAAAACGACATTTTTTTTAATAAAACCTAGCTAGATCGACTTTAATTTCCCAAAACGCCCTACATGGTGAATTTCAGGAAAATCGATATACAAAATATATTTATATACATATATAGAAGATTAACTCATTTAAATATTAAAGATAGATGACACAACGGTTAAGAATTTTAGATATCTTGTATTTAATGGTTAATTAAAGGTACGGGCTCAAGATGTCTTTTTAATGTTTATTTGGGGTGTTAGAGCGAAGCTTGTCCTAGACTATCTTCTCCATTGGCCAATGACGCAACGACGTATCTACACGAAACACTGAACCTTTGATTGCGATATAACCAGATGATAACCAGTTCAAACTTTATTTTCTTACTTAACTACTGTTATGTTAACCAGTTGCACCAGTTGCACCCAACCATACTATCAGTGACGCTCTAAACTTTGAAAGCTATTTTCTTTTCAAATGTGTCTATATAGGGGATTATGTTACTTCTGAAAATGTAAATATTATGAGGAAAATTAACTATACTTAGAAGACTAGATAACATAGTTTTATTAGTAATAATGTTTAACAAGTGATTGGTATTGAACTAATTAACGCAGGTCGGCCCTCTACGTCTTATCACAACAGATAATAGATCTATTTAGTGTTGGTGAATATATTTTAGATCGACGGTTAATATAGGTACAATAAATTAGAGGAGAATGGAAGAACAAGACATATTGTGCCGACCCCACTTAAGTGGGATAAGGGTAAGAGAATGATGATGAAATTAATAAATATATATCGAATAATCATACACACGGATGTCCATCCCCAAAGTAACCTAAGAATTGAGTTATGGGTGACAGACAACTGGAAAATATATACATACGTATATAATTTTAAATACATGAATACACCCAGACTCGTGGAATCAACAAATTGTAAGTTATAAAACGTTGGCCCTCGACGGGAATAGAACCTGCAACCCGCGAACAACTTAGCAATTGATGACCATGATGAATTGCTTGATTTGATGTAAAAAAATATTTAAAAAAAATACTAAAAAAAACACGCTTTACAGAACGTTGACCTAAGGAAAGAAACGTAATGTTTAATATATTGATGATAGTATTAAATTATATAATTATATATTAGACGATGAAAAACTTGGGCTCGACATTAAATATACGGTAAAGTTTGCACAAAGCGCTTTAATAAATAAAATACTGACATTTGTTTACTACTTTTACTCGTTGACTACTTGTAGAGTTATCGTTATATTTAGATTAAAAAGGTTAACAACAGTTTAGTAATTGCGGGAAAAGTTATATTTTATAAGTGGGAGATGAGTATTACTATACACAAAATTAAGTCTTGGTATCGACGCTATCAAAGTTCTATGACCCAAGAGTCACGATAACCGAACAACTTGACCTTACCAAGATATTATTGTTTCGTTCTACTTCCATCTCGATCGCACACGATCGCTATCAAAAGGTGGATGAAAGACAAAATTATGATACGTTCAGTGACCGGAGTTGGAATCATCGAATAGAAGGTCAAGTCAGAGTGGTAATGCATGAATTAGCATTTTCCTCACAGGACAGTCTCTTTAGATTGATAAAGTGTTATTAAGTGCTATTAAATATATAATCTCCTGTTTTCTAAAGCTTTCATTTAACTTGACTTGTATGTATGTTTTGCAAGTTAAATTTAACTTGAAGATTCCATTTCAAGTTAAATTTGACGCACTTCCAGTTGTCACGTTAGCTGAGATTTTACATACTGATCCAGTCCCTTTGAGAATTCATGTTTATGATAAGCCTGCCTTCATGTTGCTGCCAGGCAAGGGTACTCCTCGACGGTTAAACACCCAAAACATCTGTGTTTGTAACATGTTTATAACATAGTACATGAAACTTTATTCTGCGGATGGGACGAGTTGTCAGCGAATCACCGTAAATTGATCGTGCCTTCATTATGACCAAGGTCACCTGTCAGATCAAGGTGACCTGGGCTTACGGCCCAAATACCGACACCTTTAGGTCAGCTAGGTGACCTCGGCCCACGGCTGGAAAACATACCGGGCTTAAGTACCCGCAAGGAAATGTCCGAGTAAAGAGGATTTCCTCGAGGCCCGCACCCCGTTTACCCCCACCCGGGGAGTAAGCGAGAAGACCCTGCTGCTGCCTTCATTTTCGTCGACGACCACGACGAGGTCGTTTGCAGCGGTGTAGGTGTGATTTCTCGTATCTCAAATCTTGCTCACATCTTAAAGCAAAATATAGCTCGCTCGGCGGCTCGTATGTCAGGGTACTCGGATCTCGAGGTACCACTGTGTCATGTTACATTTGTATATTTGAATGTGCATAATACTTGCTTTATATCTTTATAAAGCAAGTATTAAGTCAGCCTCTATTTCTTTAATATTTAAATAACTCATTTATCTTGAAATCGGATCATCAATCTTGGAATCGGAATCTCAGAAACGGCTCCAACGATTTTCCCGAAATTCAACATGCAGAATGTTTTGGTGAGGAAAAACAGTTCTAGGTAAGTTTTATTAAAAAAAAACTTCGCTTTATCCCTTTTTTTGGGCATTGAAAAAATACAAAATTTACATTGAATACATAAAACCCTATTTTTACCGATAACTATCAAGGCAGCGTAGCTTATTCAGGGAACGGGTTGTCTCTAGAAATGAAAATACCTAGGATCAAGCCCCACCTACCCAATTATTTTTTTAAGTCTTTTTTTATTTTATAAAAAATTACCGAGCAAGGCCAAGTCAACCAGGTACTCAGATAATTATTGTGTTAGACGTAGATACTAAGTATACTAGTATTATTGCTTAAGTTGGCATTGTTTGGCCTATAACGTTGAACTTACTATTAGATCCTGTATTATATATACGCAAGTTGCGATAATAACCAAACGCAACCAGTTAGAACTCGACGGCAAGAACTTATCTTTTGCTTGGGTTTGATTTTAATGTAGTTATGCGTCTCGTATATTTTTTATCGTCATCGATAGTTAATGATGCATTTGTTTTTAATAAGAAGTATGACAATATAAGATAATTCATAAAAATCATTCATTTTTATTAATGAACATGAATTGGTTTTTCCTTCATATAACATTACAGTTATTAGTAAGATCTACGTAACTTTATTGAACTCGTATCAAAAAATCATCTTTTAATAAAACATTAACTATTCTTCACTAAGGGTCTGTAACATGTTTCATCATCATCCTTCTGTCTTTATTCCACTCTAAGTGGGATCGGTATAACATGTCAGATGATTTGACTACGTATTTTACGACCGGCCGCCTGCCTTACGTCAACTTACTTAGTCATTACACATCGGTAAGAAAGAGGGTGATATATTCTACTCAACTGGATGCCTAACGGTGGTTCAACTTAACTTTGTCGCCTTTTGCTACACCTCGGTAAGAAATTAGGGTGACCTATTTTACTCAGCCGGATACCACACGGAGGGTGGATTTACCTTAGTCGCCTTTTACGACTCCACGGAAAGAAATAGGGTGGTCTATTCTACTCAGCCGGATAACACACGGCTTGGTCTGTAACATGATTGTTTATTTTTAATAGTCACGTACAACTCTTTGTGACTTTGGATTAATAATAAAATAAATATATGGGACACTTACACACACGGTCGTCCGACCCCAAAGTAAGTAACTTAATACTTGTGTTATGGTAGACAGACTGGTGAATATATACTTATAATTTTTTTAAATACAAACTTAAATACAAATATAAACCCAGACTCAAAGAAAATGTTGGCCCTCGGCGGGAATCGAACCCGCGACCCGCGTAGCTGAAGGCCACTACCCACTGCACCAACGGACCAGTCAGTATTAAATTAACGCTTTGTAACTTAGAGTAGCTTTGAAGATATCAATTAACGATTAACGAGATTCAAGGTAATTTAATTAACGATTTAACACACGAACACTTTAATAACGATTAAAGTATTCAACTATAAGGTATTCCTTACTTCACGAATGAGGCAAGGCGTTTTATACGGTCCTTTTATAATACAGCATTCTGAAATTGTTAAAAGTCAAGGTGTAAAGTTATCTCCTTAGATAGATAAAAGATAGAGAACGGATATGAAGGCCGTGGCACTATCATATCTGTATTGTTGTATTTATTATTTATGTTAAAGTAATAACGAATAGCATAATAAGATTAAGATAATGCAGAGGATTTGTTTTAAATATGGAATATGATTCAATCTACATGTCATAAATGCAATATCTGCTCTTATTACCTTATAATTATAAACAAATTATTATTTAATCAGTGCGTGTTTAAAATAGAAACAAAGCTGATGAAACTTCGAGCCATTATAACAAATTTGTGTTGTATTACAGTTGGAAATAAAAAAAAACCGGTTGCGGTAGGTCTTTAACCACGTGGTCAACTGTCTTGGTTTTTTAATGTTCTTGACCTCCATCTTGTACAAGTTCGAGTTCACATTTATAATTGAAATGATATTAAAATAATATTATACAATAATATTATTTAAGGTAAGTCGACCCACCGTGTGGTATCCGGTTTAGTAGAATAGACCACCCTCTTTCTTACCGAGGTGTCGTAAAATATGACTACGGTAAGTTGACGTCTGGCAGGCGGCCGGTCGTAAAAACGCAGCCAAATCATGTGACAGCATGTTTATAACATGTTGTGCCGACCCCACCTAGAGTGGGATAAGGGCAGGGAGATGATGATTAAAATAATTTAATACAAGTTTTGGTGAGGGGCCTTGACCATAGGTACTTACCACCCAAATCTTCGATACGCCTAGTTGTGAATCCAAAACTTTTCAAACTAAGTTGAATTAAAACTTCAAAAAGGTCATAGGGATCTACTTTAGAGATTTTTTTCGAACTGACTGTATGCTGTTAGCCCTAACAGCTTTTACAGCTTTACCGGACGGGACGGGTGAGCGCAGAAGCATCGTAGAGGTTGCGAAAACTCTACACTAATAGAGCGCATAAGCACTCTACTAGTGTCGGGGAACGTCGTCCTAAAGGTGCCTCCTGTGAAGTTGGACCGAGGCTGAGGGCGAGATGTAGTGGAGGGGTGATGGTATAACTTTGGTTAGTCATTACAACGTCATTACAGCGTGTATTTTTCTTACACATTTAAGCAGTATGAAATGTATGACGTAGAAATCCCTAAAGAAACCAAAGTCTATTAGTGGACGGACGTAAATATAAAGCCGTGCATACAAATTATGAATTAAGATACAATGCGTAGAGAAACTGTTAAAAGTTGTTTAACCCCCTTTTTGGGTGCACTTTATATCCTCCTAATATTACAAAGGTGAAGTTTGTGTGTATTTACACTGTTTCATAATTTATCAAATGTTGTAATGTTTTCTACGAAATATTTGTTTGTAAATAAATCTATAACACTGGCTGGATTTATCAGCAAAGTTTTATTAGCAGAGAATAAGAAAGCTAGATTTACATCCATTACTAATTCATTAGATCTTTAGATCTTTTCACCAGAGGTTCTATGACTTTTTAAAAAACAAATTCTATCGGACTAAAAACTCGACAAAAAATGTAAAGATTAGATCTAACTAAAGAAATTTGCGTTGCGGTTGAGTTCCCCTTTAATGATTGATGATGAATAACCGTGAATTAATTATTAGTTTTCGTAAAATAAGTCAGAATTTATTTTCACTATCAAGGCAGATTACGGGTAACGAGACATTTTGCATCGACTCCCGGTTACCTTACTTACCCGGCCAACTTACCCGGTGGTAACTTAAGGCTTTAAAACAGCGGAGAACAGCTAGTACGTAATAATATAGACGTCTCAGTGAGATACAATATATGGGCTAATATCATATATCAATCAGTATTATATAGACAGACAAAGTTATTCGATACATTTCTCAATGATCACTATTACAATTGAAATTTTATTGCTAGATCAGTGAAATGGCTGATGTAATAGTAATCATATATGTAACGTAGCGAACAAGGCACGGTTAATTATAAAACAAATCGGTCTCGGCCACTGCGAGCACGTGGGTAGCGGTAAGCACATGGAATAGGTATTTTGATAACGTCTCATTAATTTATTATATCGACCATATTAATAAAAGTCAAAAATAAATAGGAAGAATACATTCGAAATTTTCGTTCCAAAGGTCAATTGAAAGTCACGTAATTTGTTAGATCAAATAGGCACCGTTAAGTTCTGTCTCAAATAGTAAGAAATGTATCAATTAATGATTCTGAAATAAGACATAAGTTAAAAAATAACTGATTATGGGTTTTAACCCCGGACAGGCGCCAATGAGTTTTTCTGTGAAAACTTATGTGTCTAATTGTTAATTGCAATTTATTAATGAATTAATAGATTTAATTTTTAACACAATTATAGTGTTGTTAAATACCTATATGTGTAACCTACCACTCCACATTGGAACATCTCCAATCCTTCTGTCCTAAAAGAGTGGAGGCCTTTACCCAGCTATGGGATAGTAACAGGCCGAAATAAGTTTACATCATTGAAATTAGGCTGACGTAAATGCTACAAAATAATATATTTTGGTTAAAAATAAAGTAAGAAACATCCTAACTTAATCAATATTTACGTATTTCAGTCGTCATTGCACATTTCAAAATACGGAAGATCTGAAATAAAAAGAGGGCGTTACAATTATGTGGAATTTAATAAAGACATAACTGGCGTATGAACGACATAGAAACACGGCTGATGCAACCGCGCGCATCTATAACACGACCACAAGGCAACACCTGCGGTGGCCGGAGCATGCCTAATGCATGCGAGCGCGTGGCTAATTTTATTGCTAGGGTTACCAATAACGTTTAAATTTACAGTGCATTTTTTTTTAATTTTGTTGAATGTGGCAGGCGATTCTGAAAAATTATAATGGCTTTCATAGACAATTTATTATTATTTTTTAAAATCTTAAAAAGGTTAAACGCCGGTTAGTATCATGATTCAAAAATATATTTAGGCTTATATAACCTGTGGTAATATAAACTTTGTATAATTATAAAGTAAAGTATAATAAACTTTGATATAGATTATGTCTGTACATTATTAAAATTATCCCTAATTTTAGATCAAAATTTAAAATAAATTACGTATATTTCTTTTGTACAAGTTACATCAGATTTAGATAAAGAGAAATCCTACACTGCTTGGAAAACCCGACGACAGTGACTTATTAAATTAAGTAACATTAAATTTTTAATTATTGACTAAAAAAGTTTAAAAAGTGACAACGGGGCGTTTGGCTAAGATTATAGTCTGTTTAAGAAGCAGATCAGGTCATAAATCAGGAATAAAAGCATGGTTTAATCCACTTGTAGCTTAAAGTAGGCATAGTTTTTCATGATTTTAGTTTTATGCCACGGCATAGATTATAATGTTTTTTTCCTTAAAATTGATAACCCTTTACGCTAGCGACCATAGACCATTTACAAGCGTTCCGGAGCCATGGCTGTTCGCGCCTCGCGGGGGTCTTTCATTCATAAAATATACTTTGCCCGTTGCAGTAGCTGATACGCTTTCATAAAATGTTGCGTCAGCTACGAGTATTGGAAGTATATTTTACGTTTATGTATTCTTATTATAATAGATTAATATATTTAGCATCTCAGCATAAGAGAAATAAACGATTTTTCAATGTACGATAGGTATAATTTGGAATAATAAAAAAAACAAATTAAGTAAATATTATACAAAAAACGATTTCGCAGCAAAACCGCTATTTCTTTCAGGCATATTCATTGTTAACCATGAGAAATGGATATGTCTAAAATATCGTGTAGGTAATATTAGATGCAAAGGTCAGCTTGTGGAGAAACTTTATATAAGTTCCTGAACACTTCCTGGAAATTATAAACACAATCTAAAATCAAAAGATTATATATTCCATGCAACAGTTTATCTATAGGAAAACGAAATATAATAGAAATTATTATTCAATATAAATTATGGCTCTTATAAAGCATTAAAAAAACTTTGTGTAGACTTGAGAGCTTAAATTATCTTGCGATTAGCGATGTTAGTAATGTTAGAAGTCAGTTAGGTTAGATGTTAGTAAGTTAGAAGTAGTAACTTTCGAATGCCCCGAGTTTATCCAAGAAGGGAAACGATGAATTTTATAGCTGAAAACAAGTAGTACTTAAAAATCGATTTCGCCAGGTAAAACTCATCGTAAAACCTGTTAATCAAGTTTAAGAGTTGTCAGATAGTCCAAATAAGTATAAGGTGCTTCTAAGAAAAAAGGGTCATGACCGGCGGCGGTTTAAAACTAAATTTATATAAAAAGTAAAACTGTGATACTCGAAAAGTAAGACCATGTGCCTCTTTCTAAGGGGTCATGAGTTCAAACCTAGAGCTGGAACGTTTGTTGAGTTTTTCTGTTATGTTCTGTATTACTATTTTTGTCGTGTGCTATCCGGCGGAGTAGAGACGACCCTCATTCCTTACCGAGATGTAGTAAAAGGCGACTAAGATAAATTGACCCGCCGTATGGCCGTATCCGACGGAGTAGAATAGACTACCCTCTTTCTTTCAATGTCAACTTACCTCAGTCCGTGTGGTCAAAAATAAAGACAATAATATACCTACGGGAAATTTATAGCACTTGTGTTTCTCAATAAATAGTAATAAGTCGTAATATAAAACCCCGAAAAATTCCATATGATCGCACGTCTTTAATGGAATGATGACGAAGATTCATCCAATATTAAATGGCAGGGGGTTAAGGTCAATTAACATCCATCCATATTAATATTATTAATGTTGAAGTATGTTTTCTGTTTGTTTTTTTTCCTTCTTTTATATTTCAGTAATGTAACAGACCGAATATTTTTTAAATATAGTCAAGGCTACTGTCGATACGGACGAAGTTACAGATGGAAGCTAGTTCTAAAATCTAGTAATTAAATCATTTATATAACCACAACTTTTTCAAGACCATCGCGTACTATCGTATTAGGACTTATTTATTCTACTTAATCATTAACAGAAAACCTAAATCACCTTAATGGAAATAGGGTCGTTATTTTAAATAGATTCATGGTCGTAATAAATCTTTTTAGTTTGTTTGTGTTCTGCACTTTTAAAATGTTTATTTTTCATTTATTATATGAAATGTGAAAGTACTGAAAAGGCTATATATCTAACTCAATCACTTAAATATGTTTGTATACAATTTAGACCACGTTAGTTATAAAGGCTATATCCGGAGCCTGCAAAAGTTTCTACTCTTGCTTTGTAACTTAAAATTATATTTTATAAAAAAAAGGTTTTACAATTATAATATTAGCAACTTTTAATCATTTTTTTTTAAATTAATTTCTTAAGCTTCTAATTCAACACAACGGTCTTTATTTTATTTTGTTTTTTTTTTTTAATTTTTAATTGCGTCATTTTATACATCTGTGTTAATTGTAATGACATCTAAACGCATGATGAGTTTGCTTTTAAACTATTGTGCATATATGTATGTATAAATGTAATTGTAATTGTGTTTATATTTTATGTTGTAATCGCTAGCGAACCAATAAAAATAAAATATATAACTCAAACCTAATGAGCCCTTCCTGCCCTTATCCCACTCTAAGTGGGGTCGGCACAACATGTTATAAACATGTTGTCACATGATTTGGCTACGTATTTTACGACCGACCGCCTGCCTGACATCAACTTACCTTAGTCGCCTTTTACGACACCTCGGTAAGAAATGAGGGTTGTTTGTTCTACTCAGCCGGACACCACACGGCGGCTAACGAGACGTCCGATGTGGGAGAATAAGAGTTTTTTTCCGAAGAGACATCGCTACGGGTCCACGGAAGAGACATCGCTACGGCTCCCACACTGGTGAGATGAGGTTTCGTCGAAAAGGCCCCGTGAAAATGAGTACCGACTTTATATAACTCGTTTTCATACAAAGTGCCAAAAAACTGATACAACAAAAGAAACCTAACAAATAAGTAATAAATATTGTAAAATTTTCCTATGATATCAGAATTTTTTATGTTATTAAAATGTATCGTTTATTGTTAAATAAACACTCGTTAAATTACTTGTTTATAATTTTTTTTATCAAAACAACTGCTATCTCCGGCCAAGTTTATAAAATAAAAGTGTCAATATTACAATTCATTGTTACCGTATCTTCGAGAACATTTTTAACTGCGGCATGAAATTACAATATAATTCTATTTACCTACCTGGTTACTGCGAACATATCAGATTGCCCAACGATTGGTTTATGACGATATAAAATATTATACGGAAGTCTTTGACACATTTAAAGAACAAGTAGGTGTTACTTGAAGAAAAAAAAAAAAAAAAAAAAAATAAAAAAAAAAAAATTGGGCAGGTGGCGCTCGATCCTAGGTATTTTCACTTCTGCAGACTGCCCGTTTTCCAATTGAGCTACCATGACTTTACAATTAAAAATAGTCTTATTAAAAATAGCGAAAGTAGTCTTGTATTCAATGTAAATCTTGGCATTTTTCAGTGTCTTCAGGAACAAAACGTTGGCATGTAGGTGGTTTGGGGGAAGGGGGAATGGATCTAGCTAGGTTTCATTAAAAAAAAATGTCGTTTATACCTGTTTTCCGGTATCAAAAAAATGCTAAAATGTAGAATTGAAGGCAAATGATATTTGAGCTGTCAAATGCAAAGCCGTAACAGCCTCATGGTAACGGGCGGACCAAAAAAGATCGAAACCTGGGATCGATTCTTACGCGTCACCCGACGCTTTCGTTCTTTTTTATTTTTTAATTGCATTTTATAATATGTTTTAAAAATTACCCAGCAAGGCTTGGTCACCCAGGTACTTGACTATTATATGATTAAAACAGAGTCTTTTTTAGTTAGATGATTTTTCTCAATTTAAATTTAAGGTTCTAATAGATTTTAACTTCTACATAGTGGTATCGCATAGTGGTGGACTGTATCGTTGTCAAAATGTCTAATCAAAATTGAACTTAAAGGATTTTATAGGTCAATTTATTTTAGTGTGCAAAGTACTACTACACAAATATAAATATTACATAAGTTTAAATCCACGCACAGTATCAGATAAGATTTTTGTTTGCTAAAATAAGTTCTGTATTATTATATATTAGTATTATAAAACCTATTAAATACTAATTTATAGACAAAATTTCAAAGAGTATTTTTTGGGATTAGAGAATCAAGAGTATTTTATTAGGAAGTAAAGTAGTAAGAATTCTGTTGTTGTTCTCAAATTCAACTAAAGTCTTGAAATTTAGATTTTATAACTTCTTCTCGTTTAAAATGATCCGGCAACAAACGGGGAAGCAATAAATCAACCAAGTTACATTATCTAGATAACAATATATTTTGTTGTCAACTGCAAACTTAACAATAGACTACAACATAGGTGTTACAACGTAATATCAGCATGAAGTATAAGTACACAATGATTATAGATAATTATGTATGAAACGAGCCAACATCAACAATATGCACATAGAATATTATCAAGAAAGATTATTTCAAAGTATTCTAATCACCTAGCTCATTGCAGTTAGATATAATAGATGGACTTTACAGATTGTAACTTCCTAGGTCGACTAACTATTGGACAAAGTTGTTACAAGACATTTTCCTATAAAAATTTACATCGTGTTAATTTATATCATCTTAATATTTCCTTGTTAAGTGAGGGGACAATGTAGTAATGCATAAACGTGTTATATTTTATTTTTCCAATAATATACCTTTTTAAGCCATTTGAGTGCAAATATTGTTGTTTCATTTTATTAGTCCAGAGTAATTGGACAGAAAAGGTACATATTGTTTAGTGGCTGTCCAAACATATCGAGTCAAGCTAAGATTTAGGATCTACCGTCGCTCACTAAAGAAAAATTAAAAGAAATCAAAATGGACGGTATAGAATAACTATTAAATATCATATTATATAAACAGGCATAAAGTGTAAAGGAGATCTTGAATTGAATGAATATTAATTCATTGTTCTATATCCATAAACAATATGCAATTTTATTTAGATTTTTTTTAGTTTGCCTCATTTGCTGAACTATTGTCTTTTTAATTTAAATTCTCTTAGTATTTGATTAATATTAATTAAGTAATAAAAACGGGAATTAAATTTGTCTAAATCGGAATATATAAAAATAACGATAACAATTATATTAGAAGAAAAACCTGTTATTAGTATAAGCAATTTGAGATGAATGTAAAAAACTGTTGCATGCAGTCATAGATATGTTAACATATTTATTACAACAGAATTGTTAATATAAGTTCATTTTAACAATGACTGGTCATTTTACGAGTAAGATGTAATGATGTAATGAATAACAAAATTCTTTTAATTCGATACAGTTCCAAGTTTCGCCAATTGATAAACGTCTGTTTTGTGTTATCAGTCCACCTTGACTTTGACTCAAACATTATCTTTGAGATTTTTTCTGCGAAGACCAATAACGCCATTATAACAATCATACGTGCTTATAAACAAGTTCATTGATGTGATAAGGAATTCTCGTTCAACTGATCAATAGACGGAATAATATATTTCCCATATTATACCCATTATACGTCCAAAACATTATTGTTCTAAAATTGCCCTATGCATTCATCCTTTTTATAGCCGTAATACATCGTCGTGATAATGTTATTTTCCGTTAATCTCTAATCGCTGAACTGATTTCAATGTAAGTTTTAAAATTGGTATAGTTTTGATCGACTAAACAGATAGCATACTAATTTTGATTTTTGGACTTGTGATGATGAGATTAAAAAAAATGATGACTATTTCTGTATAACCTTTTTTCCATTTTATATCTTGGCCTCGGCGAAGCGTGATGGAGTTTAATTAATTAATTAAATTTTTAATTTTATTATTAAATAGCACAGAGCAAATATATCTATCTTGATCATTATTGAAATATGATTAATATCATGTTTTATAAATGTTCTGAATATTAAAAAAAAAATTAAAACACTTAAAATAAATTACTTTACTCGTTAACATATCTGTACTGCATACTGTATAGCAATAGACGAGCGACTGTCCGCTTTGGCACTAACTTCATGTAATACAATATACCTTTTTACAATACATTCAATATTTACAACTTACATTTTAATATTATTTATTTAATATTTACAATACGTCAAATGCATTTCAGATAAAACAGTTTTAAAATGTTCGCTTACAATATAATACAAGATATAAGTATATTTGTGAACATCAGTATAGGTATCTACAGAGCAGCTGTACAGTTTTAGCAAAAACACTGATATTTATACGTTGATAATATAATTTTATTCACGTTTAACATTCAAGTTTATACAAGAAAATTTCCAATCCACGAACCATGAAATATTGAATGCTACATATTCTACAAATTATGACATAAATTACTTTTAATATAATTAACTTTAATATCTGTCCGATTACAAAATGGTACCTACTTGATCGTTAACATTATAATTATATATAAAGCCTGACACATTTTAGGAATACGAAAGCACAATTTTTCTCTAAAATATATAATTAATAATAATAAAAGAATAAAAATATATATCTTGTGTCGCGGCCAAAACGGAACGCTAGCGGACAGCGAGTGTGATTGGCCATCCATCTTAGGTTGATTGACAATCAGCTGTCAAACTGTCAGACAAAAAATTCAAACTTGTGAACGGCACACCCATATATCCTATCTTGTTACATTTTCTATACTTTGTAATTCGCTATATTATACGCATTCTCAAAATTCCCGTCGTTTTCATCGCTGCGCTAAACCCATAGAGAAGATCACGCTAGCACATCGTGTCGGCTACGACATAATTGTTCCTACGAGTCGGACCTTTAAACGAGCTACCTTAAACTCTGCGGGAATACGGTGGTTTCGACAGGAAAAACGCAAGAAATCGTCAACATACTCCCATCCGTGCCAATTCCTACGCTATTTCTACGTATTAATTGTGAGTACATCCCCTTTTTCAAATTATCGAAATGAGCACTAACTTAAAGCCTAGGTCTAAATCGCCTTGTACAATAACGATTACAAACGATGGGGCAATAGATCAGTTATTACGCGAGTTAGTTAAAAAACGCGCTATTATAAAATGCAGGCTAACTAGATTTTCAAATTATATTAACGGTTTTCAATCTGACGAAATTTTATCCTTCCAAACGCAAGCCGACTTGCAATTACGCACACGGGGAGCAACATCCCTTTATTCGGAGTTCAATGAGCTTCAAACTAAGATTGAGGAGTCGGTTTTGGAAGAAGATTTAGACCAACAGCTTGAACAACGCGACATATTTGAAAACATATATTATAGTACTTTGGCTCGCGCTGAATGCATTTTAAAAAAGGACGAAATAAATAGTTCATGTTCTAAGAACTGCCATAGCCATAACGATTCTATAAAATTACCTATAATCTCGGTTCCTACCTTTGACGGTTCATGTGAGCACTGGTTGGAGTTCAGGGATATATTTTTATCTTTAGTACATGAATCCACTCAAATAAGCAATATACAAAAGTTTCATTACCTTAAATCTTCATTAAAAGGCAGTGCAGCATTAGTTATTGACTCACTAGAGTTCTCAGCACAAAACTACACAGTGGCATGGGAGCTAATATTAAATAGATTTAATAACAGCCGATTGCTAGTTCACAATCACGTTAAGGCACTATTTACACTTCAGCCAATATCCAAAGAGTCACCAGATTTATTTAGAAACTTAATCGACACAATATTAAAGAATTTACGCGCATTAAAACTGTTAGGCGAACCAGTCGACACCTGGGATACGCTAATTATATACATTATTGTTTCCAAACTAGATAAACAAACCGAACGCGAGTGGGAACAATATAAAAACACTATTATAAATAAATCTGTTGATTCTTCTTCTAGATTAAAGGTTGATATTCTTCTAACGTTTCTTAAGGACAGAGCAGACATGTTAGAAACATTGCAGGTATCACATAGCACATATAAACCGATCGAACATAAAAAACATATCACATATACGCACAATAACTTAAAGGCACACTGCAATGTTTCTACCACCAAGCCGCATAACGCGAGTCGTACTTGTTTACTTTGCGGGTCGGTTCATTCATTGTATGCATGTCACGAATTTCTTAGTTTAGATTTAGAAAAGCGGATTAAATTTGTACGCGACAACCACTTATGCGATAATTGTTTACGCCCGGGCCACTCCGCAATAGATTGTAGATTCGGTCCCTGCAGAAAGTGTGATAAAAAACATAATTCACTAATTCATACGGTAAGCGATAATAACAGCGGCATAACATCTCAAATACTACCGAGTGACCCGAGCGATAATAACATTCATTTAGAGATGCACCTGCCCCCCGCGGTCGCACCTCAGCCTATTCCATCGCCGTCGCAGTCAATTAGTGACCTTTCTAATACGCATACAAACACCGCGCGCGTAGGTACGCTGAGTGCACAATATCCCTGTATGCAACGAGTCTTATTATCGACTGCATTAGTGGAGGTTCGCGGTAAAGATAACAATTATCATTTAGCCCGCGCTCTTTTAGATTCGGGAAGCGATCGCTGCCTTATTACGCGAAATTTATGCGAACTAATAAATATACCTGTCATACAGTCCACTCAAGCGATACGTGGAGTTGGCAATTCAATAACACAAGCTTCGCTAACTTGTGATATTGAAATAAAATCGCGCGTCAACTCTTACACGACACGATTAGGATGCATAGTATTACCGTACATTACTTCTACGTCCGCTATTTCAGATAAAGTAATTACGCAATTCGACATCCCTAGTAACTTGCATTTAGCAGATCCGTATTTTTGCGAAAGCGAAAATATAGATTTGCTAATAGGCGCCGACAAGTTCTGGGATGTATTAAGCCACGGTAAAATGCGTTTACCTTGTGGCCCCTTCATTCAAAACACGCGATTAGGCTGGATTGTTTCGGGACCCATACATATTAATACGCGCAGTACGGGCCACGTCCAGTGTAATCTTTCTCAAGTTGTTATAGACAAATCCCGTCAGTTCTTGGAATTTGAGGAACCACCTAAGAAGATATGTGAAACGCGCAATGAGGAGGAGAAAACGGATGAAGACCATGTCGTCATACCAATTACGCGCAAAAATGACGATAGGTATTACATCAATCCCCCTAAATTATTAATACTTACCTTAGGCGAGACGCGTCTTCAAACCCTGAACCGATTTTTATTTTCAATAAAGCGATTACAATATTTATCAACACCTAATATAAATTATAATTATTTTATAAACGATTTTCAAATTTCTAATAACATCATTTGCCCTAAAAATCTTGATCCTTTATGCACATCGAAGGTATCTCTCAACCCACCTGGATTCAAGTTATGCGAGCCAGTATGTTTTTACGCAATGTTTTTAAACATAGTACGGGAGTCATTCCAGGGTCACCATTACAACGCGGATCTTTGGATTGACTCATTTATAACATCAGGGTGGCTTAAGAGATTTGTTCACTTATTTAAATATTTCGTTCAACATAAAAGATCAAAGTTCTCTAACCTAATTAGGATAGTCTATTCACGCAAACAAACGAATGAGCCGATCGCTTATAATTCGGCCGACATGTCCACGCATAGCTTCCTTAAGCAACCTTATTACTCCCATGCTACGGCAGAGGTTACAGTTTATCCAGGATCTCCTTTTCAAATACAGCAACTTTGTTGTGGATACTGGACAGCCTTTAATGCACATAGACTCATCTAAGGTAATTTATGTTGCAGTGCTAGTACATGCCGAGATGTACATATATTTTTTAGATATTAAATATTTTTCAATTTATTCATATGTAGCGCATCTTTATACTGCACTGACATCGGTTATTAGTAACGCGCATAATTATAAATATTACCGCAAGAATATTACTCTCAATGCGTATGGATTGAGCTGTATTAAGATGGCATAATGTTGAATTAATACAATAAAACGGAATGTAAATACATTAATCTTTCAGAATTCTAATTTGTTATTTGATGTATTTTATTAATTTATTTATTATTTATTGATTCAAATTATCGTCATAAATATTAATTTAAATTTTAATGCTACTAATTATTTTAATACAACATACTATAAATTCATAATTTTCTAAACCTATGCTATCATTGTTCACATCGAAAATCAAAGGGGCCAGCTACCAAATTGAATGAATGCATTGTACGCATATTTTTATTTCACTTTATAAGCGCATTAATGACTTCTAGACATGTTATTAATATTTCTAGGTTTTTTATTTTTTCTATGCAACATTCTAATCAATTATTGTTTTATTCAATTTACTCGTTCGACTTCTAACGCTCATTTCGTGGTTTGCGAAAGGTGGGAGTTTTACATTTACGCATTTATTCGTTATACCCTATATACAATACGCTAATATTTCTTTAAGTTTCATTCTCATGTTAAATGTTCATGCATACCTCACGCCAGTTGCATTATTCCTCCCCATCCTTATTCTTGTTGGACGATCTTCAACTGAGCCACTAGATGAAGAAATGCGACACATCGCCAGCAACTTTTCATGAGATATCGAAAGGTAGTCGACATAACTTCTGGAAGCGCTAATATCTAAACGCACTACAATCCATGAAGAAGCACTCACAAGACACCTAAGTGGTCTAATTGCTACCGTCTGCAGCCTGATGGACTAGCTGCCAAGTATACTCATCATTTCTATTATTCGAAGCAAGAATGATATTCGACGCGCATTAGAACTTCGCATTCCATCAAGAAGATTAGAAGACGTAGACCATTTTGGAACCGGGAGCTTCCAAGGCCGGGGGTATGTCGCGGCCAAAACGGAACGCTAGCGGACAGCGAGTGTGATTGGCCATCCATCTTAGGTTGATTGACAATCAGCTGTCAAACTGTCAGACAAAAAATTCAAACTTGTGAACGGCACACCCATATATCCTATCTTGTTACATTTTCTATACTTTGTAATTCGCTATATTATACGCATTCTCAAAATTCCCGTCGTTTTCATCGCTGCGCTAAACCCATAGAGAAGATCACGCTAGCACATCGTGTCGGCTACGACATCTTGTTTTAAGATAACAATGGAATAGTAAATTCAACGTGAGTATAAAATATATAGGTAATTAAGTTCATCAAAAAAAATCATTATATCAATAATTATTTAATAAATAAAACAATAACACTAGGTCTTAAAAAATCATATTAAGTGAAATATTAAAACTTTAGTTTATTGACTTATATAATAAGAAACAAATATAAGAATATATTTTTAGTGGATGGATTGAAAATTTCTTGGTGATTTATAATTTTATTTTATTAGGAATATGACAAAGCATCTATATATCACTTTTCAAACTGTAATTTTATTTGTGACGATCTACTATAAATATATAAGCCAATTTGTTACTAACATCTAACATAAAAGTTGATTATATTGCACACATTCACTTAAACTATACGTATCCAGTTAATAATAGAGTGGGCTAAAATCCCTCTCCGCCATAAATCCCTTAACTCACCGCTTAACTACCAATGGAATGACATTGGCGCACTTTACGTGCATGTCTCTAAGCAAACTGAACAAAATCTACAAAGCTTTCGGAATTCTATTGACATATTGTAATTGATTATTTTTAAATATTTGATACGATCAAACAATAGTATTGTTTGTAGTTTCCAAATAGTTACCACAAAATCTAATATGCATTGTAAAAGTACAGCTTGCTTAGAAGTGCGCCGCGTGCTGCAAGCTCTGCTCTACGTGACAAGAGTGATGGCCCAAGTGATAACTTTCGGTACAACGTTCTGCGATGAGATGAACCCAATGTTCGCCGTGAGGCTGAATATGATGTTTAACCCGACACAACCGATTTGCTAACATGATTCGCTTTCTAAATAAACCGAGGCAGAACTGATTGATCGTTGATGGCACATGGATGACGCAATTGACATGAATGCTTTACGTGGAATGCATGTTCGCGCCAGTTGTAAGCTGTAGACGAGATGTACTATAACTACTGTAGTATCATGATTGTTCAAGAACCAACGTATTTAGTGAAAAGTTTAGTATTCATAGCACCAATACCTATTAGGGATTAGTGAATCTACCTATGTTATCTTCATCCCCTTAAAATTTCTCTTATTTGCAGAATTGTATCAAATGTGCTATATTTGTAAAAATTTACTCGTGACTTATTCGAATGTGATTTAGTTTTAATTTAATGTAATAAATTACAATTTTAAAAGTTAGGAAACCTCTTATAAAATTCAGTCACAGACTACCGGTAAAATTGGTAATTCTACTTTCTAGAAAAGAATTTTCAAAAACTTTTGATTCTACATTTAAAATCCCGGTGATTAAACGTGGGAAGTTTTATGGGGAAACCTTTAATTTGTTTGGGCAGTGAACTTGGGCGTGTTCAAGTTTCTGCTATATTTTAAAAGTTTAATACATGCCTCCCTTGTGCCATTAATTTCGTATAGCCTACCGTAGGATACCTGCAATTTTCTCATTTCAGTCCGTTGCAACGTCAGGACAGGAAAAGTTGAATTTGTATAATTTCATCATCTATTATCAGAGATAATTCATTTGTAGAGCGAACGTATTCGGATCAGCTGTTCGACAAGTCGCATAACACTCGTACAGCAACGAAGCTGTAAAAGGTTGCAAGTTTCGTAGTGGTACGCGATAAGCGTTCAGCTTCCAATGGACGTTTAGAAGAGCATGTGGCAGCGCAGGTTGGAGTTGGCTATTCTTTGGTGTGCGCGGTGAGGTCGACCTCCGACATCGCGGTGCCCAGCGCGGACGGAGGGTCGCTGGCGGGGAGGGACAGTAGATGTTAGGCCTCTAAAAAAATAAGGGCCGTTGGCTTTGGTTCCAGGTTGGACTTCTTTGCCTCGACAACTAAAAACTCTATTTCCTGTAACAACACGTAAATATTTACATTTTCAAGATGTTTTATGATATGTATTAAATGTGTTATGTATTTGTTTAAAGGAAGCAATTTTACTGAAAATAGTTAAATAGCAATTAAGACTATGTAACGAGAAGAAGTAGTATGATCATTATCAATTATTATAATAAACATTTAACAGATAAATATATTCAATATCTAAAAGGTCTTATATGTCGCCTGATTATAAATTGTGAGCAATTTTAACTCTGAACGTTCTTGTTATTTATTATTAACAACTAGTTTCAGCTTAAAAGAATAGCACCTGATTGACCGAGCCTTGTTCGGTAATTTTTTCCAAAAAAAAACCTAAAAATAAAAATATTGGGTAGGTAGGTGAGGCTCGATCGTAGGTATTTTCATTTCTAAAGCCAACCCATTCCCCGAATAAGCTACGCTGAGTTTTTGGCAAAAATAGTGTTTTTATATTCAATTTTTGTATTTTTTTAATGCCCAAAAACAAGGATATTTTTTTTTAATAAAACCTAGCTAGATCGATTTTCCCCCCGAAAAACCTCCTCCTGCTGAATTTAAGGAAAATCGTTGGAGCCGTTTTCGAGATTCCGAAAATATACATACAAGATTAACTCATTTAAATATTTAAGACGTTAACGGGTGTCAATATTTATAATTTAAATTTTGATACTACAAAATTTAAAATAAGTCAATAGCTACTTACCGGTTTATCCCTTTGCGCAAAAGACTCTGCAATAAGTCGAGCGACTTCTTGGTGTTGCATTCCTTCCACTCGATGTCCATCCACAGCCAATATTAGTTGTCCCACTTCTAACCCCCCTGCTTCAAATGCTGAACCATGCTCCTGTAAATATAAATATACAACATTTAACTAGGTCATTCAATAGTATATATCGAAATCATTTAGATATATAATTGGGTAAGTTCTCCTTCCATAGAAGGAGAACTTACCCATTATCATTATAAGTAATAACCTAAAACGAACTGAAAAGTAGGGATATTTAGAACACAATAGTATGTAAGGTAATTTCTATGTTAATATAGAATTTGTACCTTATATTTCAAAATAATGCTATGGCGCCCAGATAATTCAAATTCTAAATATTTTTCATTTTGGCTATTATATACAAGCACTTTAAAACGCAATTCATATCATCTAAATAATCCTCAACAGTATAGAAGGCTTTTTGTATCAGCCTCTCTTTAATAGTGTTTTTAAACTGCTGTAATGGCAAAGCTAAAATTGATTGCGGAATTTTATTAAAAAATCTTATACCCAAACCCACAATCGACTTTCGTACCTTTGCAAGGTGCAAAGCAGGAGCCGCAAGCTTATGTGGGTTCCTACTTTGTCTTTGTAAAGCAAGAAAACGATTCCAATCAATTGTGTGTTTAGGTTCGACGATATGCAAAACTTACATGTATGTTAATTATTCTTGGAAGAGGATGTTTAGTATTGGCGCCGCCTTCGATCGCGATGCCAAGGATAGGTTTGGTCTTCTTCACCGTAATATGCAGGTTGCCATGGTGATCGGGAACGACCCTCGCCGCCCTGCCTTCGTCCGTCTGCGCTTCGCCATGTTGAAGTCGCTGCATAGACTGGTGCCTGCGGATCCCACCTCGATCCTCAAGTAATGCACCACCTTCTTCTTTCATGTCGAAGCTACGCGATAACTTGTGGGCCATGTCCTGTCGATATGACTGTACTTAAAACGTTCTTACACAGACAACCGGTTGGCAAATTATTGGACGTGACATTTGTAAAATTAGTTTTATTTCAAGTGGTTAACATTATCATCCTTTCTGACCTTTAAATAATATTGACCTAGAATCTATAAACGACAAACACTAATATTGTTTACAGAATACTACGTACAGAACGCTAACAACAGCAAGTTGGGATCAGCCTCTACTTGAGTGCTCTAATTGAGGACAAGTGTAGCTGGGCGGCAAAGGGGATTAATTCCCGACAACAGCGTTAATACAGGTGCTTGGCATAAATCAGGACTCACTTGTATATCCTTGTGCCTCTCAGTTACTATGTCAGTGATCTGTTTACTTCAAATGTATCGAGAAGCTGTAAGTGAGATGTGAGCTGGAGGCTTGGAAACATGCGTTTCGATCACTCGGTGGCGTGGTACAAAGGTATATTTTACAAGTGTAGGTACGTTTAATGACAAGTTATTAAACCCAATTAGCGGACCTATGCAGCGTATTCAGAATATCAAAATTATACTTAAACTTAGATAATATAAATCAAAATATAAAGCTTACTTATGCGATAATAATAGTAGTTGGAGGTTTACGAATGTTTTGTTTTTAATTTTATGCCGCCATGCAGTAATATTAACACGATAAATATTACAAATAGTAAAATCTTTCTATCTTTATCGCCGAACATTTCCAATTTATAAATGTTACTTGCGTCTATTCAAATGAGGGCTATTTCCTATTGACGGCAATCTAATGAGATTGGACTAAAGTTTTCATGCATCATGTTAGCTTTCATTCCAGATATTGTACCTACCTCTACAGGCGAATGACAGAACCGAATAAATTAAATGTGCAATGCTACTCTGGATTTTAATGAAAAAAGAAAACTTTACATAAATAAAAAAAAATAAACAACGAAATGAAGTGCAACGATAAGAAAAGTGAAACATATAATAGAAATTATCTAACATCAAGCATATTTCCGTTCGTAAAGCGAGAATTTTGAATAGAAGAACTTTAATTTTTAACATCGTGCAAAAGAAATAATTGTCATGTGCTAGGACAGTTTGCCGATTCTCGTCGACGGGAGGCCGAGCAACTTACTAGAGGTCTTCCCCAGTACCATGATTTTACTTTCTGCGTCCAGCCACCGAGTGATGAGCGCAGCCCCTCGAGATAGCCGCACTGAAACATCATACTCACTCAGCGCCTGAAGCTCAATCCTTCCCAAGACCCAGCGCGCAATGTCTTATTGGCAAGCCTTGACCCAGCTATTTCAAATTACATTTTTTTGGAGCTGACTATATCCTGTTAGCACTACCGGCTTTAACAGCGCCTCCGAACGGGGAAATAATATTTATTATGTTTATATATCCGAATATAATCTAACCTTTTTCGCTATTACTACAAGGTCATTTCCTAATTGAATGCAGGTTTGGAAAAAGGGGCTAGCAAATATTAACTAGTAAGTAATGTTTTTGTATGAAGTTATCATTCATGAAATATTTATCTTTATTTACCACTCATGAATCCAATGTTATGCACTTAGCAAGTCTAGTTCTAAATAAAATTAATAAAACTGTTGATTAAGCTATTTGGTATAATTTAAGATCGTTTAAATATAATGATTAACTTAGACATTAGTGTTTTAGGAAGTACATACCTGATCCTGAAATTGTAAGTTTGCATGAAACAAATAAAACAAATATTGAAAAATGGGAGAATTCCGAAAAGTCACAATAAAATAAGTTAATATATTTGCGTCAAAAAAGATCTTAGGCTACGTCGCATGCAGAATCTAGTGTGGAACGTTAAAGAATTTGCGTACCAATTAATTCAAAGTAAAACGCAAAATATTGTTTATTCAAGTAAAGTTGTAAACAGTGCTTTTGAATCTTTAACTTTGTTGCGGAAAATTGCACCTTCCGAGAAGAGCCAGCAAGAAACTTGGCAGTTGCTTTTTTCAAAGTATAATTCTTATAATATTATACACATAATATATAATACACATAATAACTACATTGTGAGAGTTCGAAAAGTAGTTAAATCCAGGCATTTTAATCATTTATGTAATCCTCAATAGTATAGTATGCTTTTAGCCTCCTTTTTTATTAAATTACTGTAATGGCAAGGATAAATTGATGGTGAAATTGTATTACAGAATCAAAACCCGCTAGCCTATGTCGGTTTCTACTTTGTTTACATCGCCAATTTTTTATTTACAAATTGATTTACAAACTTTAAATATGTAGATACTTCGTACCCACTTTAGCATTTATTTATAGTATACGATCCCGATAACTGAATCACAATAGCACCGCTGTTTATCTAAACCAGTATCCTCGGAGAACACGGCATGCCTCGTTAGCCACTCTATAAAGAAGCCGATGGTATCGACTAACGACAAGGTGCGATACGGTGCCTTTCTGTCAGCTGCAATTCCAATTTTATTTACATAGAATTTACAACGTCTTGAGCAACCAAGGCTATTTGAAAAACACTTACATAGAAATTCTACATACATCTGGATGACCAAGCGTGTTTTTAGAAGATATACTAAGATGCCAATTAATTCTCCAATAGTATCCCT
Organism: Morpho helenor; assembly: GCA_029227775.1. Lineage (NCBI taxonomy): Eukaryota > Metazoa > Arthropoda > Insecta > Lepidoptera > Nymphalidae > Morpho > Morpho helenor. The sequence goes on from JARGCU010000025.1 coordinate 14,522,139, forward strand.
ATAAGCTGCTAATAGTAATTTTTCCCACAATAGACAGAGTTTGAAAAAAAGGGAAATAACAATAGGATTGGACAAATCTGGCTTCAAACCAGTGTCTTCAAGCTTTGTGACCGACCGATTTCCCACCTTCGTATAGTAATGATATTGTAGTCGTTTTTTATTGCCTGAAAACACGAATAAAACGTTTTCTAAAAATGAAACGTAGCTAGATGGATTTATTGCCCCCGAAACATACAGGCAAAATAATAGTTATTGGCGGGTTTTTTTAGATTTCCAAACTCGAACGGAACATGAAATTATATGCCAATAACTTAGAGCTTATAATATTTTGTTGATAGAACAATCGACACTTAATTTTACTGGTAACATTATGATGTTACCATTTTCTGCGTACTAATCAGGTTCTATTAAATGGTTTCGAATTGAATATGTTCAATTCGAAACCATTTAATAGAACCTGATGAGTACGCAGAAAATGCTGAGTGTAACTGAATAAATTATCTAATTTTAATATTCTGTTGAACCTGTCGTTACTTAATTTGTTAAAGGAAAGGTTTTTTAATGATTTATAGTTTAGATAGGTTAATTAATGAATATTTAATAAAATCATCTATACGGCGAAATCATCTATGACTATAATATCGCAACAGTCTTAGTGTCTCCCTGTATCAACGTTACTCTTCATGCTTATATAGCCCGTTGGCGCAGTGGATAGTGAACCTGCCTTCAGCTCCGCGGGTCGCGGGTTCGATTCCTGCCGAGGGCCAACATTTTCTATAAATGAATTTGTTGGTCTTATATAAGTCTGGGTGTATATTTGTATTTAAGTATGTATTTAAAAATTATATAAGTATATTCACCAGTTGTCTGTCTACCAGTAGCACAAGTATTGAGTTACTTACTGGAGACGGACGACCGTGTGTGTAAGTGTCCCATATATTTATTATTATTATATTACTGTTCCTTTCTCTTTTTGGCTTTGTCAGATCATACATGTATCTCAACCATAGGGAGCTATAAGCAGTTCTGTAAATGATAACGACTCAATAAATAATGAGAGGGAAGATAAAACTCGTATACCTACTTCATCTTTGTCTAATCACACATAAAAAAATAAGATAGATCACCCTCATTTGCTTTCTCTTCAATCGACTTTGTTGTGGTATGTCAAATTTTAGAGTGGTTTTCTTACACTAAGTAAAACACCTCTATGATCTCAACTTTTTATCTTAATGATAAAAATATCTGTGATTCCAAATATTCGACAAAATAAAATTTGAAATTTAAGTAACTCTACTTCTACTCAAACTATGTTAAAAAAAAGTTTTATTACAAAAGTAATGATAAAATTAATTTGCTATAATCCGCGATGAAGTAAAATAGAAAATATGTACAATACTTAATGTATATGTCCCCTCTACATTTAGCATTATATATATTTTCTATTTTACTTCATCGAGGATTATAGCAACGATCAATTTAATACTGCTTTGGTATGAAGACTTCAGGGAACATACGAGTATGTTCAGTTCCTACCATATTCTAACATGTTAAGAAACATTTTAAGAGCAGCGCATACCGTCTAAGACGGCATCACCTCTCACCAGTCACACTAAAGACTCATTCTGTTATAAAAATATGTATGATTTCAAACTCAAATTCTTGAAGAGTTTTGAGTCTCATTATAAAATAAATATACCATTATATTTCAACGAGCTATGAATTTATAATTGGCAATTCAAAGTTGTGACCCAGTTCCCAAGATCCTTTCGAAGTTCAAGTTTTAATAAGGTGTTCACTTGGAATGTAGCAGTTACGGTAATTGAGTACAATGTGTTTAGTTTAGCAGTGTTTTATATGTTCTATATGAAAGTAATAATAAAATTATTTTACTATAATCCGCGATGAAGTAAAATAGAAAATATATATATAATGCTAAATGTAGAGTGGATAATCCGTTTTCATACCTTTATAGATACATGCAGGATTCGTAAAACACATGCACAAACCTCCACTGCCGCCACCACAATACACAAGTACTACATACGTTCACTATCACAAATCGTTTCGCCCCGCAACCGAAGCATCATCAGGAGATAGACTCGACGATAAAATGGCAAAGCGAAGCAATACCCAAATAAGCTTAGTTATATATAATACTAATCGGTTCAACCCACCATTTATTTTATTTTGCCTGCGAACACGTTCTGTATATTTTAATCACACCACACGGTGAAAAACTATCATTAAATATATTTTATTATTGTGATGAAAATTTGCTGTAATTTGCATTCGTACCAAGATGCAAAGGGATTTTGATATTACATCGCACTTGTTTTTTTTTTAATTAAGACTCCATGATTTAATTTAAGACATATACTCGTATTGAGCCTTTTGCTACATCTACAATTTTCGCCCTTTATTCTGTTTCCCTGTTACAAAAGAGACGCTTACTTTACACATCGCATTCCATGCAAAAAATGCATTATTTAAAAAGTAAAAAGAAGAAATTGCAATAACTCATTGTTTAGTTTTATTTTTTAATTTGGCTAACAGAATTGTTGGCGGTAATGAATGCTTTTGTCTCTACTACATAATGGTTTATAATACAATGTAATAGTCTTTAACAACGTAAGGCTCGCTAATGAGCTTTTCAATTTCACGCGCAACGCTTTGGATACATTTAACTATAATCTTACAACATTTAGCAAATTACTGTAACATTTTTGTAATCGTGTTTGTTTAAAAATCCTATGTAATGCTGAGTGTAGAAAGGAATTCGCACTCATATCTTTTACACATTTAATACGACAATATCAACGATCGTTTCGCCACGTAACATTAGAAGATAGGCTCCACGGCAAAGCCTTGCGATTTCGGATTAGAATAAAATAATTCTATCATAACTTTTGTACTTTGGAATTTCGCAAAACGTATAACTTCTTTAAATTATTTTTGTAATTATTGATAACCACATTAAACACATTAATGGCAATGACCTCTGCTCTTTTTTTCTTTACTGTAATACGTTGTAATTTCCAGTGCCGATAAAATAGTAGTTAAAAAGAATAATACAAAGCACGCACAAAACAGAGGGAATTTTCCCTGCGCTTCAAATAATAAAACAATGTTTCTTCTAAAAATAAAACAATGTTTATATTCAATTTTCTGGCAACGCAGTCGACTTTAAAAAGCGTTGTTACAGAAAAAACAACAAATATTGCTTGATCAAAATGTTATTGGCTACCGTTTATTATGCATATACGAAATACATATCATTAGGCGTTGTTAAAAGTAATATATAATAACCTGTTATTAAATGAATTTATGGAAGAAAATCTCAGAAGGAAATTTTTTTGCGATACAGGGCGACCTAGTGCGAGTTTCAATAGATCTCTGCCACAATATACAACAATGTATTAGTTTAATTTATTAAATTTAAGCAGAATTGTTTTTTTTTTTGTACAATCCAACAAAATGTATTTCTACTCAGATTTAAATTTGAATTTGCAATTTTTAATCCGATTAATGAATCGTTGACATTGAGATGCGTTAGGAAGAGATATTCCGAATAAAGATATATATGAGATTTGTTCAGCAAAAGTGTTTTACAAATTCTCTTTATTTTAAAAAGGCTTCGTAATTGTATTTTTTGGAAATATTTTAAACAGTAGTAAATGAATTTGATTGAAACAATTAGAATCCATCCTTGTTTAAAAGATAATAAAACTTTAATTCTATTCCATGTCAAGAAATCCATTTTCTTTCTTCTTCTTCTTCAGATTCTTCGAGGTATACGTCGTATGTAATGTGGGAAACGTTACTGGGAATAGAAAACGTACTACATGTTTTCTAATATCTAATAGTAGATTATTTAGTAGAGCGTATTTTGAATTGCGTTTTGGAATAAATTACTTTATATTAACATGCATCCTATTTTTATAAAACAAATGAGACACTTTTTCCATGCTATTTATGTTCTTCAAATCGTTTTTCCCCTTGGCAATAATTTAAGTCTCAAGGTCATACTCAATATGTACAAATCATACCCACGTGGAATTCTCTAAACATTATGGGCTAAATATCCGCGTTGAATCGCTAAGCTTATTCTTTGTCTGAATACAAGCTTTGCCTATATAGAACGGAGGTATTAGAAATACATTGGGTACTCAATTATGATGGCTTAGTAAATTATCTTTGTGCCGAATCCAAACATCCGTTAATCGTTGGCAAACTCAATCAAACTTTGATTGTCTGAGCAGTTCACATTTAGATAAATCAACTCTCTATTTTTAAGCACGAATAGCAATTTTTAACGACTCTCGCCTTAATCAAATAACGGATCGGATTATTTGCATTGATATTTGACAGGCAAGTAACTGGTGTTGTATTTATTAAAAAAATTATTTAAATTGTATACGATTTTGTGTTCTCTTATTAAATTTATTTCTGAATAAACTTAGAATGTTATATTTTAGTCCCATACTTATCATGTTTTTTTTAAAATAAATAACCTATCAGATATTTTTATAGTAATGTATTTCATGTATTTATCAAGAAATATAATATCGATCTACATCGATCTATTAAATAATATTTCAATAGATATCGTTTTTAACAGTCCAGATTTCGTACCAGTGACTTGATAAGATTGTTGACATAATATAATATTGTATTTGTCTATTTTCGAATCACTCGAGTCTTAAGGACTATTTAGGGAATAGAGGATTGTTTAAACTTATATAATGATCCAATAAAATATTGGATCATTATATAAGTTCTATCTACTTTAATAGCGATTAAAAGCATCTGTTTTAATGTAAAATTAGTTACCGTCTTGTTACGCGTTTGCTTATAAAAAAATAGACTTTTATCGACTATCACTCTTTTATTTTTTAAAAGACGCAACAGACCGCCAGTTAATTACTTCTAAAATAAGTTCTCCAATAAAAGGATTTGAGACGCATCAAGAGTTAGTTATCAAGTTACTAATTTCCGGTTTATCGAGTTTTCGACAGATATGTCCGTGGGAAAAGTCAGACTGCGTGTGTTCACAGAGCGATCAGTAATTGAGTGAAGAAGTCATTCTATTTAATGCTTTTATTACCTACTCATCAAAAGAATACCGTAACACCGAAATATGGATAACAGTAACGGTCAATGTAGATTATATTTAAGACAAGCGCTGGCGCGTTCCTACTTTTTTAAGTGCCATCTAAATTCAAAGCTCATTGTTTGTGCTGTAATTTTTAGGATTGTTAAGTTACCATATTTGCTTATCTAGTTTGTGATCAAACGCTTAGGAAAAAACAAACGTCTGTAGTGTACAAGATAACTTGATTGGAATCATACGAATAGAATAAATTTTGATGTAGGACCTCTTTATTTGGAAGTTTTTTTACATAATCGCGCGATCTCTGCAACACAATTTACACTAAACAGTAATGTACTATTAAACTAAACCTACTGGAAGAATTGCATTATCTTTTAGTAAAGACTGTACAAAAATCCCTTCCTTACTTTTTGACAACATGATTGAGCTTTTGTGGAGTTTGTTTTATAATAAATATAGATAGATATAGAATGGTTTAATAATAAATACAGAAACATATTTTGATAAGAATAAACAATACCATTACTAATAAACTCTATATTCTTTTTTCCCTAAATTTCAGAAAAAACAGTAAAAAGTTGGCTACGCAACTTAAATATTTAGAAAAAAGTTGCAGGTTTCGTGGCGTGATGGTGACCTGAACTTCGTCCTATCCGAAGACTAAAGTCATATGTGTTATGTTTAAGCATAGGAAACGTGACTATTTTTTGGATATAGCGACTTATTTTTTAAATTGTCACTTAAAAATGAGAAGTATCTTTATTATGCTAAATAATTATTTGTTGTTTATAGCTCCTAACTGTACGAAAAACTATTTCGAAACCTTTATTACTTCATAACAAGAAATAAACAAGTTTCATTACATCATAAAAAATTGATTAAGTTGGTTATGAAAAAAGCCGTAAGATTTTACTTTATTTTTACTCCAGGTTAAATGTGTACAAATGTCATTAACAAAAAAGAAGAGTTTTTTCTGAATTAAAAAGAGGTGAATATATTTTATTCATGCTGGACACTACATACCTACTTCTCTCTTAATCAATAAGAATACGAACGAAAGAAAGAAAATAATGGGTGTAATTTAAGAAACGTGTTAATATATAAATGCTTGACAAGTAATTTTACATTTGTTACTCAATATTTGAAATATGCATACAATTAGAATATTGCTACATGGAATATAAAAACTATAATTATAAAAATAACTTACAATAGTTTCTCAATTGTACGTTAGAATGTGTCGTAAAACGAACGCCTAAAGTACCTAACTATTAGTTTCTATGTTCATATTAGTTTTTATATGTCCCATATATTTATTATTATTTAATTTATAGCATTATTTTTGAATATTAATTGTTTATAGTTTTCAAACCTATACACAAGCTTTGCGGAGATTCCATAATACAAAAGTAATAATGAAATTACTTTGATATAATCTAAGTAAATTTAATATTACTACTACTACCTCCTGCCCTTATCCCACTCTAAGTGGGGTCGGCACAACATGTTATAAACATGCTGTAACATGACTTTGCTGCGTTTTTACGACCGGCCGCCTGCCTGACGTCAACTTACCTTAGTCGTTTTTTACGACACCTCCGTAAGAAGGAGGGTGGTCTATTCTTCTAAACCGGATACCACACGGTAGGTCAACTTACCTTAGTCGTATTTTACGACACCTCGGTAAGAAATGAGGGTGGTCTATTCTACTTAGCCGGATACCACACGGCTAATAATACAAAAGTAATAATGAAATTATTTTCCTACAATCTTATTTAATTTAATAATTTAATTATTACTTTTGTATTAGAATTATTATCGCTGTAATTGTCACTTCACTCAAATGGACATATAATGAGAATGTATGAAAGTCATGCGACTAAACGATTGTTAAATGTGAACGTGGATGGATATTTAACTAGAGGAAGGTCTAATAAGAGATGGTTGGATTGTGTGAAGAATGGCATATAAAAGGAGTAGCGCTAGAGTTGACTAATGATAGGAGAGAATGGTAAACAAAAATATGCTGTGCCGACCCCACTTACAGCGGGATAAGGACAGGAGAATTATGAATTCTCATTTTTTGAAATACATACTTCAAAAGTTAACCGCAAAGTAACGCTTAATTTTATAAATGATTTATTTCAAAACTATTTTTATTGAATTTTTTATTACTTTCTCCTAGCCGTGTGGTATCCGGCTGAGTAGAATAGACCACCCTCATTTCTTACCGAGGTGTCGTAAGGGGCGACTAAGTTAAGTAGACCCGCCCTGTGGTATCCGGCTGAGTAGAATAGACCATCCTTTTTCTTACCGAGGTGTCGCAAAAGCCAACTAAGGTAAGTTCACGTCAGGCATGCGGTCAGTCGTAAAATACCTAGCCAAATCATGTGACAACAAGTTTATAACATATTGCGCCAACCCCACTTAGAGTGGGATAAGAGCAGGAGAATGATGATGTTTATAGCTTGAAATTTTGAAAAAACAATTTTCCGGGACAGATGGAAAAAATACGTGGTTGTGAAGAAAGCAATATACTTCAGCATTACACATCCATAAATCGGATTTATTAGTTTTACCAGTAGCCAGGTGAGGTTTGCGAAACTGTTAAAGGTAATAATCCATCTGATATACTGACATGGTAATATTCAATTCTGCAGCCGCAATGTTTACATAATCAGCACTTTCACGCTTTAATACTCGTAGTAATTTACATCTATACAAACAAATATTTTCATTTACATGCTTAAATGTGAAAGTCGTCTATGTATTTGATTATATTATAAATCATGTATAAAGGTATATACAAGATAAGACAACCAGACTTTAATAACAATCAGTTTTAAGGAAAAGTAATGTCGTTGTTTACTTATATACTTCTCTAGATTCACTGTTTAGATTATCAATTTCTTTAAAACTTATAACCTCTCTTCCAAGGACTTCTAAAGTAACGATCATGTGCCGCCTAGATCCAGCGGTTGCCTACGTACTTAGCGGAATCTTTTTCGGATATTCATAGCATCCTCTGACCCGCCGAGGGGCCGAGGGGCCGCCATTACTCGAACAGCTACCAGAATAGCTGGGAATAGCGTGACTCTGGCGGACTAGGGGCTTCATGTGTTTAACTATGGAGGTACTCCTATAGGCCAGTAATCACAACGCTTAAAATACGGGTGATGATCGCAGTGCTGACCATTTCGCATCGACAGTACTTCTACCCGTCATTACCCGATTGCAAGAGCCTCGTTGATTCATATGCAGGGTATACCTCGAGCAGATGAGGTTGGCAATTGAGGAAACTGATTGCTTCCATCTTACATCCCATACAACTTATAATCAGTATGTTAATTATGCCTACTTTGGCACTTTTAATTACGTATATGGTTAGTACCCATTTGTTTTACTATAATTTTCCCTTTCCACCATAGGTTTAATAGGTTAATTATGGTAGCAATGCTTATTTAACTTCCACTTGATCATAATTTTTCTGTCAATAGATTCCGTGCTAAATTCAATGCTTCATTTAACATGCAAACAGGCTCTGAAATGATTATTGTGTCTGTATGTAATGTATGTAAGTTAGTGGTCATAATTTTCTCCATGACTTACAACTCTTGCGTTGTTAGTATTCACAGCAACGCTCGGTTTGCCAGTAGAGAGACTGTCAGATAAACTTGATTCGCACAGTCAGCCTCGTTCCGCTGCCGAGTCGTGGATGTAAACTAGTCTCGCACCGGTGGCCGTATGATACGCACGTATCTTACTTACGCAAAGTAGCCAACTTGTTTACAAATAAAAACCAGTGTGAACAGTAAGGAGGACAGACGTGACAGGTGAGCAAAGCTTAAATTGAGGTTAAGGTTTTGACCATTGTCTAAATTTACATGCTCCTTCACAATTAATCCTAGGCAGGATGTAAACAATGCTATGCCAGCTTTTGTTTTTGACACTTGTTGTCTGGAACTGATTTAATGTTAGCTTGTATTTATTCTACTATATGTTACCTATCAATGGAAATCATCTCTATATGTTCTATTTGTCTTTTATTCACCTTTTTAAAGTTGGTTAGCTTACACGTCCTTTATTAGTAATCAGACCATATATGCTGGTGGTCGGTTTGGGTCAACAACAAAAAACGCCTCATTGGTATAAACCTGACGCGTTTAAGTCGTACTTTGAGACATGCAATTGGTGTGCATTTAAATTTCTCTCGTGATATTGGTGAATGTCTTCGAGCGTTTTAATCAATTGATCTTTTCCGTCTGATCGTATTCATGAATTGTCATGTACGTTAATTAACCTATTTACCCGTTTTACACGCTCGATTAATGCGAGTCTAGGTCAAATTTACAGAAGGTTTAAATAATTTGTTGTATAAATTGTAATATTTATTTTGTCAAGATCATTTATAAGTAATACACATTGAACGTGTTTTCGTAAGCCTTCTTTCCACTACATACTTATTTATTTTGTGTTCATACATATATTTTATATAAATATATGTGTATCATATATGTATATAAAAAATATGTAAATGTTAAGTATATGTTTTAGCGTACTTTAATCGATATATATGTCACACAATTATAGACTAATAATAGAATTTGTATTATTGACTTTACTTAGTAATCTTTCTATCATTTCCCAGCGCTTTGAAAGGTAAACATTTTTCTCATAATTGGCGTAATATCATATTATCAAATAAGTAAACAAATACGGCATCTTTTAGAATATTATCAACTTCGTAGTCAATTACCTTATCACGTAACGATATAAGTGTAATCACTTGATAATATCAGATACTCTATTACGCGGTGCATTAATGTTAACGATGAGAACATGAACAACATTTGACATGATGACAGTAGTCCCACGTAGATTGAGGTTAATGTCACGTCGTAAATTATACTATCAAGTCATGGTGGGCGATTGCCAATCTTTCGGCCCTTCGGAGAAAGTGTGTTGCTTTTCCATTAACATCGATTAAAGTTGTTTGTGTTTACCATACTCTTTTCGTTTCTTTAATTTTTATAAAAATACTGCCAAATTTAATATTGTTACTTTATGTATTTTTGTATATTCTGAATATTCAATTTCCGATATGAACTGTTATTTTTTTAACTTTTTAAATGACTAATAATACGACCCGCTATATAACTTCTCCTATAACTAAAAAATAATCCTATAAAACAATCCTCCTATAACTCGTACTGCTCTAGCACGAAATATTTTTATTGACATTGTCGTGGATCACACCCATGATAATTTCAATAAGAATAGAATATTTTATAAATAATAAATAAATAAAATATCGTTAAGCTAAAAGCTTTGATCGAATTAGCATAAACACGACAAGTACAGATTGCATCCCAAACTAAAGACAAGAATATACGTACTGATAACTATGTCATCATTAAGAGTGAATTATGTAATTAAACAACATAATGTTGACTTTTTTTAATACTTGATTGTCTGACATTAAAGAGAACTTTATTATGTTAAAGGGCTAAGTTTAATTTTATAAAATTTATAACAACGTATATAAGGTATGAATACATTTTATATACAATCTCTTTACAATGGAAGCAGTCCGATTTGATGTATGTGCTTGTGACATTGTTGGAATTAAAAAAAACTATGTATTTTATAAGGAACTCTAGCATCCAAAATCGATAAGAAATGAAACACATATTTTACGTTACTGTGTCTATTTTCCTTTTATTTCAATATTCTCAGTTTTATTTCATAGTTATTTAAAATTTATCCAAATTAGATGCTGATCATATTTACACACAAAACTCTCTTTTCCCGAAGATATCATTCTCTTCGTCGTCCCAAATTGAAATTATTCTTCCTTTTTCTTATCTTTCTTTCCTGAAGATATTTCTCATTTTTCTACTTTTCCTCCTATTTTCAAAAACAAGTCAACGATGAAATATTAATTTTCTTCTTTGTATATCGAACCTCACAGTTGGCAATAAATGAAGCTTGAACGTACTCGTATTTCATTACCACTTACATAGCAGTTAGGCAAAACGTTGAGAAAATGAAACTAATGGCCACGAAGCTTCAACGATAACGAACTGCGCTCAGATATCGTGTAAAATCAATTTGTGAACGGGTTCTTTCGGACGATCTAACAATTAGCGTAAGAACCTGTCGTTTTAACTGGCAAAAGGTTAAGCCTTCATTCCAGCTGAAGCGATGTTGTAAGTTATATAAGATACAAGATACCCGAGCATCAAAAATATCGTACTTCAAATGAACACAAGAAATTAATATATGTATATTTGTTTTTTCATTATTAAATGGTATATCTACCAAAGTAGCAATAAGATAGCAGTACCTACACAGGCTTGACATACTGAAGCGATCTACCATATATTTAAAATATTTTTAAGAATGACAATGCAGTTAATGTTCAATAAATGTCCCTTTTTTACTGTTCCATCTCAGTTTACTATCTATTGTTATAATAATAATAGAAGAAATAACATTAAATTGTCACTGTGCACTCCTACCAAACCTAGTTACCCAAAAATAAATTACTACTAACTATTTATGAGTTTGTTTTAATTAATTTGTATATAAAGACTAGCAATAGCTAATCAGTATCATATAACTTTTTTAATTGATGCAACTGCGTTCGCATGAAAGGGTATATATAACATGTACTCTCAGTAAAGTAGATTTTTCTATTATTCTGTAGTTAAAAGGCTTTTACACTACATGTGTATGCCACTCGTATTATACTCTAAAAATTAACTAAACAAACTCATCTAATAAACTATTCTTATCAAGAAGTGTTTGAACAAATTGCATGCTTCCGCCGAGTCAGGTTTTGACAATATATTATGAAAGGCACCAATTTGCAATTTGTTCAAGCTCACTGAATTTAAAATAAAAGTCCTAGCCGAGTCAAATCGGGAACATTCCAATGATGTATGTCATCGATTAGATGACAGTAAAGCAGTTGCAAGACATTAAGCAAGAAAATTTCCTAAACAAATTTTTGTCGTCTAGACAATTAACACAGAAATATGACATACGACACCAGTAAAAGGCTGAGGCCGTGTTCCAATGACAACGATATTGACCGCGATATTAGATATTAGAGATACATGCGAAATATAATATACCATTCGAACCACATAATATAATTATCATTATAGAATATACCTCTTTGGAGTTTTGATTTATTTTTATAATCGATAGGAATTATAAATATGGTTATACATATAAAGATTTTATACCTTACCTACATTGTATTTCCTGAAATTGCGGTTGGAAAAGATAATATTGAATTCTTGCAATTATTTCAAATTAATATTCTAAGTATAAAGTATAATATATGTATACGCTCATCTCTGTTATCACCAACTCAGCTGCCTAAGTTAATTTATTATGGCAGGTACCAGTTGATCTAAATATTATAAACCGAATGATAAAGGCATAAAAATATGTCGTTTTTTGAACTGTATAAATCAATGCTTGTTTCATAGCTGCATATCTTATATACACTCTTTACTTGTATGTAAAATTGATAATTGACTTTCGAGCGATATTATATTTTTTATTAAAGATAAGAAATTTCCCATTCAAAGAGAAAATACTATATAATCGTGTAATAATAATAGGTTGGTTGTAAAAACCAATTAGGCTGCTCTAATAGATTTATAGGTAAAAATTCCATAGATATGCGAATACCTCCTGAGCATCTTTTAATAAATATAAAAATACTCAAGGAATACATAATGAGGTGCATTTGATATATTAACGTATGTTTAAAAGTAATTAATAAAATTACTTGTAATCCTTTTTGTACTTTGCTCATAATTAATTGGAAATATCAATAACGCATTTAATTTAAAGAAAATCTCATAAGCTCAGCTAAGGTTTAAATTTGCAATTCCCTAGATCAAAATATTTCAATTCACCGTTCGGAAATCACGATTAATTTTTTAATACTATAAAAATTTCCTTGTCTTGTAGATATTTATTGTTGTCTTATACATTATTAAATACTTAGAAATTTCCTTGTCTTGTACATATTTATTGTCGTCTTATACATTTTTAAATACTATAGAAATTTCTTTGTCTTGTAAATATTTTTTTACTTTACTTTTACTTGTTGATACATGAATACATACATACATACTCTACGTTGATACATACATGATACGATGAGATTCATCATCTTCCTGCCCTTATCCCACTTTAAGTGGGGTCGGCACAACATGTTATAAACATGTTGTCACAGGATTTGGCTACGTATTTTACGACCGGCTGCCTGCCTGACGTCAACTTATCTTAGTCGTATTTTACGACACCTCGATAAGAAAGAGGGTGGTCTATTCTACTTAACCGGATACCACACGGTGAGTCAACTTACCTTAGTCGCCTTTTACGACACCTCGGTAAGAAAAGAGGGTGGTACTATTCTACTCAGCCGGATACCACACGGCGGGTCAACTTACCTTAGTCGCCTTTTACGACACCTCGGTAAGAAATGAGGGTGGTACTATTCTATTCAGCCGGATACCACACGGCGTAAATAAAATAAAATAAATGTTAAAAAATACTAGTTTTACTTTCGCTATTTTTTAGGTTATATTGATTAAGTAAAGCGGTAAGATTAACAACTACTTTAATAAAGTATATATTTTGCTTATAATATATCTCGGCTACATGATACATACATGAAGATTCATTTTTCGCTTCTACTCAAATATAGACAGATTTTATAGTATCTGTGTCAACATGATAGTGGTAAAGATGCCTTAGAGATCACACACGACGACGAAACGTCTGCAATCCCGCTACACAAACAGAGCGGCCGTTCACCGTCACACAGTCGTCTATATATTCATGCCATCCTAAGTCCACAATACGTTCAAATGTAAACTAATAGATTCATCATTACGGGATCTTATAACGTTGCGTCTTTTAGTAAAACTTGTATTAGAAATTTAAATATATCCCAGGCATCATTTTAGACTTTGCGAAGTGAAACTTTATGTAACGGCCTGTTACTATCCCACGTCTAGGCATAGGGCTTTTCTCTCCGTTTTATGAGAGAAGGAGCTAAGACCTACTATGCTGCTCCACTGCGGATTTGTAGGTTACATATAGCCCCCAAATTTTCTAAAGATAGGTCTCCTCACGATGTTATCCTTCACCGAAAAACATGATAAATTGCAATTATCAATTAGACACATAAGTTTTAACAGAAAAACTCATTAGTGCCTACCCGGTGTTCGAACCCTTGACACCTCGAGAGAGTCGCACGGTCTCACCGCTGGGCTATCACATCGCAAATGATTAAGTTACCTTATAATTTAACCTTAATAAGTTTAAACAACTGTTTTTATTTGATTTGGAATAGCTTGGTAGGCTTGGAATAATAAAAGAATTCAATTAATCTCTTGGGACTTTGTTCTATATAGAACTAAGGTTATATTGGGACTCTCATATTGGACTCTTGGGAATTTGTTCTATGTAGAACAAAGATAATAGGGTTAGATAATATCTACGATATGTCACTGGCAACAAGTTTGTTGATAACTTAAGCGGAAACAGAAAAGCAAAAAGTGCACTCTACATTAACGTGTAGAAAAATTATTCAATGGATAATATCTTCAAGTAATGTAATAAAAAAGTAAGTCAGGACAATATCTTACACGTCACAGTTAACCCACTATATTTATGAGGTCAAAAGGTTAATTGGACAGCCTGAGTAGAAAGCGTTTATGAACTGAGGTAAGTGGCGCCCGCGCGGAAAAATTGTATAATCAGGAAATATCAGGTAGGCTACACCGGAGGTTACGTGAACAACTGTCAGAAGCTACGTACATTTACTACCTACTTTCGCAAATCTAAGGATATATCAAACTTACTTAAGAACGTAAAGGACTATTCTGGAAAGTTAAAATTCAATTTACGTCATGTATTATATAATTTTTTAGCCTCTAACTGCGACTTTGTTGCATGGAATTCAGTACTTACATACTTAATAATAAATAATAATAACTACAGATAGAAAAGCTCACCTTTCAACCCTTAAACATTATCTCCAACCAAAAAGTCACATTATTCCTTCGGACGTGACAGAAGGACAAAAATTAGCAAACTGATATTATAATAGATAATTCTGATATTATTATAATTTACATCTACGTACATTAAAATATTCAAAAAAATATTGGGTTAATTGTGAATACCGTTTAAAAATACAGTATTGATACAAAATCATTATCGCTGAATA
The DNA here is from genome assembly GCA_029227775.1 of Morpho helenor. Taxonomy (NCBI): domain Eukaryota; kingdom Metazoa; phylum Arthropoda; class Insecta; order Lepidoptera; family Nymphalidae; genus Morpho; species Morpho helenor. The sequence goes on from JARGCU010000025.1 coordinate 14,537,516, forward strand.
AAGTCACCCAGTGTATAATTAATTTAATAATTAATGAAAAATATACATATACTTTTTTATAGTAGTTATATTTCTTAATCAGATAATGAATAAGTTCAGAAGTAGCAAAAATTCAAAAAAATATGCGTCGTCGTGCGACTCAGGTGCAAGCAAAGTGGAGCGTGTTCATTATCTCGAGAACGACGCGCAATTATCGCGATAAGTGGCCTATTTGCGCTATTTGTAAGTATTAGTACTCTAGGTACATTTTAACTTATAATTAACAAGAATAATATTAAAGTAAATATTATAATCATTAAAAACCTCGCTACGAGTGAAATAAACGGCGTTACTATAAAAATATCAATTAAATCTACTTCAGTAAAGTGATTTTGCTTTTAAATTTTGCCTGATTTTTATAATTCATCTTGCAAATAATTTATAGAATTAGGCGTTAGTTTGCGGAGATCCATAATACAAAAGTAATAATAACATTATTTTGCTATAATCCGCGAAGAAGTAAAATAGAAAATATATATAATGCTAAATGTAGAGTGGAGAATCGGTTTTCATACTTGATACATGCAGGATTCGTAAAAACACATGCACAAACCTCCACCACTGCCACCACAACACACAAACACTACATACGTTCACTATCACAAGCTCAACAATCGTTTCGCCGCAACCGATGCATAATCAGGAGATAGACTCCACGACAAAATCGCAAAACTAATTGATCTTGCAATTTGAGCTGAAAAAAAATGGTATGAGAAAATAAATATCTTTGATAACTGGGATATGCAGGACATAATGCAACGTAATTATCGCAAAAAAAAATTAAACGAGCCCAAAGCATTCAACAGGAGTTTTAAAAAGAGTCAAATGAAATACACATAGCACAATGTTTTCGCTAGTAAAGTCGGTAGGACCCGACTTTACTAGCGAAAACTACACTACAAACTCTTCCCCAGCTCTATTTCTCTTCATAATCTATATAATTCATTTTATATAATAATTTTTGGAGTTGTCTTCTTAAAAAGACTATTCCATTTCCTATGCTTATAAATGGGACATGTAACTGCACTCTTCGAATACGGCGAAGTTACTAAATTTACAAAAGATTTTCAAACTCATCTTTCAATAGTTGCCATAACATCGTAGTGTCACATGCACAAATAAAAAAAGGACTCCATAAGTTTTATCCTAAATCGTGAGTTATGAGTTAAAACGCAAACATGTCATATTTAAAAATGTTATCGCCATAAAAGGAACATCCTTCATGTCGGCTTTTGATTACAATTATAATCGCGGCGATAGTTTATTACGGCTTACATCGCAGCACGGTGACCCCGGAACAGTTGAGGCCCTGGGAACGACGATCAAGCTTTTAGTAGGTCCATCGTGAACGCGCGCGCGCCGCCCGTTCGACCATTATTTATAGCTTTTGACACTAAAAGATATTGATGTATATATTTTTATCCTTTATATCTTTATGTTTGACGTTTAAGTTAGACGTCGTGTGGTATCCGGCTGAATAGAATAGTACCACCCTCATTTCTTACCGAGGTGTCGTAAAAGGCGACTAAGGTAAGACGACCCGCCGTGTGGTATCCAGCTGAGTAGAATAGAATATCTACATTATTTGATAAAAATATTGATCTTACTTGAATTTTTTCGTTTAAATACACATATAAATTTAAGGACAGATTAGTTTGGAAGAATCTCTATTCCCCATTCAGCCTGCCACTGGTCTGACATATTCCTCAGTATTCCACTTTTTTTTATTTGGTTTTCATTAGCAAAATGCACCGAAGGCGCAGCGATTTATCTTAAAATATAAAATTCTAAATGATCAATTAAATTAAATTGAAGTAAAAATATGCCATAACTGAATTGGTAATATGCAATAGGCACTATAATCGAAAATTATTATAAGTTTATAAAGACATAATAAGAAAAGAGCGGTGACGTAATTGGCAGGTTTCGTTAAGTCGTTTTTACATATTGGTCATAATATGATTTCCGCTCATGGAAAACGGTGATGCAACCTAAGACTAAATCTAGTTTAAGTGTTAAATTGACACTAATTTTATATTTGTACTGGAAAATATAATGAGAAATTTAATTATTATTTAGTATAGTCCATATAAAGAATATATGTTATCAATTTGGAACTTTGACATGCATCTAAATAACTTGGAAGTTGTTTCGTCTAATTGTAATTTCCACTGTAATTCTGAACAACATACAAGGTACCACATAGCCAGAGCCTTTTATAGCTTGGGTCAATTTTTAGGATCTTTGCAATACCACTATCATTACAAGTGATTTCTAAGTATATTACTATATTCTAAGTATATATTAGTAATTATCGAGCAAGGCTCGATCAACCAGGTATTATCTGTAGTGAGACCAGTACAAACATGTGTTTTTGCACCTAGTAATAGACTTATGGATTTTAGCACTTTTTATTTTATTGCGTGTGGCGTGGAAAATTCTAGAAGACGCTTTATCCGACAGTCAATGGCGACCGATATAAAAATAACTAAAATATTTATGCAGGTATGTTTTAATACACATCATTAATGCTGTGTAAAAAATACTTTATAAATTGAGGTATTTTAACTTCGCAGTATTAGATTGGGTATTTATACGAAACATATGTCGAAGTTTAGATTAGGTATTTATCAATGTTAAAGGGATATCCAGTTTCTTGTTTCACTATGTTCAATATTTGGTAATAAGTATATTCAATCAGTGCACACGCCAAAACGCGTGCGACAAAAGTCATTAAATCTACTTGACAACGACGCTTTATAGACAATAGTCAACCAAATCTTTAATTTTCCGTCTAATATAAAGGCTACCAATTTCAAATCATTTGTTAATCATCATCCTCCTGCCCTTGTCCCACTCCCACTAAGTGGGGTCGGCACAACATGCAAAAACATGTTGTCATGTAATTTGGCTTGACAACGACGCTTCATAGACAATAGTCAACCAAATCTTTAAGTTAACGTCTAATTTAAAAGCTACCAGTTTCAAACCATTTGCTAATCATCATCAGGAATGAAAAGATAAAGTTACCTCTAAGTGGGGTCGGCACAACATGCTAAAACATGTTGTCACAGAATTTGGCTTCGTATTTTACAACCGGCCACCTAATACCAATACGACACCTCGACAAGGAATGACAGTGGTTTCTTCTACTTAGCCGGATACCACACGGCGAGTAGACTTACCTTAGTCAACTTTTACGACACCTCGGTAAGGAATGAGGTGGTCTATTCGACTTAGCCGGATACCACACGGCGAGTCGACTTACCTTAGACGCCTTTTACGACACCTCGGTAAGAAATGATGTATTCTATTCTACTCTAAGTAGCTAATTCTATACGCCGTGTGGTATCTGGCTGATTAGAATTGTACCACTCTCATTTCTTACCGAGGTGTCATAAAAGGCGACTAAGGTAAGTCGACCCGCCGTGTGGTATCCGGCTGAGTAGAATAGACTAACCTCATTTCTTACCGAGGTGTCCTAAAAGGCGACCAAGGTAAGTTGACCCACCGTGTTGTATCCGGTTTAGTAGAATAGACCACCCTCTTCTTTCTTACCGAGGTGCCGTAAAATACGACAGAGGTAAGTTGACGTAAGGCAGCCGGTCGTAAAAACGCATCCAAATCATGTGACAGCATGTTTATAACATGTTGTGCCGACCCCACTTAGAGTAGGATAAGGGCAGGCAGATGATGAGTAGCTAAATCTATACGTTAAAGAATTTTATTGCCTATCTGTATCGGGTTAGTGTGGTGCATTTAATGCTTGAGCCTTAAGGCTTGAAGCCTTCTGTCCAAAAGAGAGAGGATTTAAAATTAAATTAAAAATAGTTATCGTACTTATCTTATCTTAATATTTAAATGAGTTAATCTTGTATATATATATATATATATTTTCCGAATCTCGGAAACGGCTCCAACGATTTTCCTGAAATTCAGCATGTAGGAGGTTTTGGGGGAGAAAAATTGATCTAGCTAGGTTTTATGTAAAAAAAAATTGTTTTATCCCTATTTTTGGGCATTAAAAAACACTAACATTTATATTGAATTGAATTTTCGCCATTAACTGTCAAGTCGACGTAGCTTATTCGGTTAACGGGCAGCCTCGAGAAATGTGAGTGTCAAGGATCGATCCCAACTAAATAATTGTTCTTTTCTTTTTTTAAAGTATTTTTTTGCAAAAAATTACCGAGCGAAGCTCGGTCACCCAGATATTACCAATAAAACGATTTAGATGTATCTGTACAGCTAACGGACCCTTTCTAATGGCGTTCACTGCCTTTATCTGACGTTACAGGTTCCTTCCAATTAAAGCTCCTTTCAACTTTCACCCTACTGTTCCGAAGAGCCGTGTGGAACAAAGAGATAATAACGATTCTTCGGCTATCTTTATTCGTAACAAGCGATATTTACGATTTTCTTATTTTCTATTTTGTTATTTTTATTCTTATTATTGTCGACAAAAGAATAAATCAAAGTACCATTAAATTAATAAGTTAGTCATCAACTTCCTGCCCTTATCCCACTCTAAGTGGGGTCGGCATAACATGTTATAAACATGCTGTCACATGATTTGGCTGCGTTTTGACGACCGGCCGCCTGCCTGACGTCAACTTACCTCTGTCGTATTTTACGACACCTCGGTAAGAAAGAGGGTGATCTATTCTACTAAACCGGATACCACACGGTGGATCAACTTACCTTAGTCACCTTTTACGACACCTCGGTGAGAAATGAGTGTGGTACTATTCTATTCAGCCGAATACCACACGGCGTGAAGATGTCAAAGTACCATTAAATTAATAAGTTAGTATAAATTAAATTTGAATTTACAAAATTTTGGGTATCTGTTTTATAATGTTGTATAATTACTAAAGTACCTAGGTGACTGAGCCTTGCACGGTATTTTTTATAATGATATAAAAAAATACAATTAATAAAAAAGAAAGGCTCGTTGACATGTGGGATTTGAACCCGGGTATATTCCCATATTTAATCAGCCCGTTTACCATTGCGCTATCATAACTTGACAAATGACAGCAAATTTAAGCTTTACAATCTATTTCCTTTTTGGCAGTTTTTTCAATGCCCAAAAATAGGGATAAAACAATATTTTGTTAAAATAAAACCTAACTTAATTTAAAAATAACTAAATGACATTCAAAAAAGCAATATAGCCTACTATATTATATTTTGCATTAGATCTACAATATATTGAAAGATTCAGAATCCATACAATTAAAATCTTTCGTTAATAAGCTTGAATCATTTTTCAAACTACATGTTACGTCACAAAAATTTACGGTATAAAAGTACATATGATGGACGGGATAACAATATGTTAATAGCTGTAGGGCGAAATATGCAAGTCACTGTTTATATCAGATAACAATTTGTAATTTATTTTCATCAATTACATTAGGTACACGCCTTTATAATTTTAATAAGAAGTATAACACCTACATGAATATTACACAATGCGAGCCTTGTTTGAATATGTAATTAGGGTAACGTAAGGGGATTTGTTATAATTGAAATTAATTTTTGGATTATAGCCATTATTTAGTTTTAGTTACGTCGATTTAAAATGTTTTAACAATAGACCGACGAGTTTTTGTTGCTTTTTCTTGGTTAGAAATCATTCCGAACCAGTAGCATCAAATCTCATTAATCCTTTATTATTCAAAAGAACTTCCAAATCCTTATCAAACTATGAGACGGTGAAGGGAATTATCAACTCATACTAATATTATATAATAAATGCATAAGTCTGTTTGTCGGTCTGTTACATTTTTACGGCTAATTCGTTCGAACAATAGTCATTACTATTGATACAATTTAAGCTTATATATTTACATAGAGGAAAATAAAAATCCCATTTTTCCTTCGACAACAGAAAAATAAACACAAATGACATAACTGAAGGTACAGTAAATATCCATTGGATGAAACGAAATAAAAATGAAATGATATTTATTTAAAAGCTTTTATTTAACTTGCCGTGTATATATGTGAAGGTGGAATATTTCAAGCTAAATTTGAACCACTTCCCGGTGCCCAAATGAGCTGATACTTTACATACTGGTCCAGACTAAGTGACAATGCATGTTTATAAAACGCATGACCTGATGGTGTTGCCAAGATATGCTCCAGATGAGGGTACTCCTCAACAGTTAACAGACGTGATATTTTGTTAAAAGCTTTTTTAACTCGACTTTTTTATAATATCTATTTTACAGCAACATTATAGAACGTCTTCAAACTACTGACATGTTATATGATGTACTTTATATAAAATACAGTTCACACAATAAAGCAGAACTAATTTTATCAGTCAAACAAGATCTGCTAAAATAAGTAGCTTAGCGCCCTATGTGATCCATACAATTCTAAAATGCATTTATGCTGGTAATGTTAAACTAATTTTGATTTTTTTTTTAAATTTATGTGTATGGCATCGTAGCTCTCAGTAATTGGGGGAGGCGAACCATATATAACTGCTAAAGTGGGTCTTTTTAATTTTTATTTTAAAATATAAAAACTCTTCTTGTTTTCTGTCATAACAAAATATAGATTATATTTCACCCGATTTTATAATACAAGCCTGATTTGTGTTCTACTAACGTGATACAGATTAAGACAACCTAATCTGTAAGTTTGATTCTGAATTAAAAACATTCAAATTTGAGAACACGAACACTTGAGTTGTGAAGAATTTCACTTTCTTCACGAATTTTTCACGAATTTCCTAACAAAGCAATCTTGTTAGCAAATATTACGTTTTACTGATCTAATAACAAAAGGTGTAATGTTCCGCTTCCCAATAGCAATATTTTAACGTGTGAATTTAAGACAATAGCAAATATTTTTATATTTCTTTAATAAATAAAATTATTCATAGATACGTAATAATTGTGTAAATTAATAAAATAAAATCTTAATAATAGTCTTCAGATCAAATAGCAAGCTTATTCGGGTTAAAAAGCAGAAATATTCTAAATCGAACACACAAAAAAGACTTAAAAGTATTTAATTTTTTTGAATTTCTTGTCTGTATTGTATTGACATAAATCAAAGCTAGCCCGGCGATAAGACTCTGCGACTTTTCCGAGGGGATCACCGGTTCAAGCCTTGGGCATAGTTTTCTGTTAAAAGTGTCTAATTAATATTCGCAATTTGCTTTTCGACGAAGGTAAATATCGATAAGAAACTTGCATTTCTCTAGAGAATTCTAGAACATGCTGTTTACCTACCAATTCTCATTGGAGCAGCATGATGAGTCTTAGTTCCAAACTTTCTCTCCAAAACAGACAGAGGAAGTCTATGCCCAGCAGTGGGATAGTAAGGGGCCATTACTTTATTAAGTATACATTATGATAAGGAAATCCTTCACTTGTTAGGATTTAATAAAATAATCAGTTGTTTCTCTAAGATTATTTATAAAGCTACCATCTATTATTAGTGGTATAATTAAATACATTTACATGATAAAACATCATCAGCTCGATTGTTCTCGTTTCAAGAAGGAGGTTATTTGTGACCCTGAGTCACGCGCCAGCCGCTACTGCTAGAGTCAACATCTTTTTACCCCATTAACTCCTTGTCCTATTTGAAAATTATTAAAATTCACGACTATTAAACATCAACTACTATCGCCATATATAGTGTAATGTATGGTGTAATGAAAAAGTAACGTAACATATTAAAGTGTAATCAATCTTCTATAAAAAAATATTCCATTTAATAACAAGTCAAACCCAAGTCTTCCGACTTGATAGGCGATGATTTATTACACTTCTAGTGAGCTAAAATCTTAAGTTTTTCTTTTATTGAACGATATATCGTTAATAATAAATTCGCTAGTCCAAGCTAGATAAAGCGGAGATTCGATCTAGTCTGTTTCAAAATTTTGCAACATCACCTCCGCAGGACGTCGCGTATTCGGCGACATAAAAGCTTTTACTCAAATGTAACGGGACAAGAGGGCTGGCTTCTTTGTCGCACAAAGAATCAGCTTAGCGATTCAGCGCGGAAACGCTGCCAGCATTCTTGGTACCATTCCACGTGGACATGATTTGTATAGTCCTTGCGTGTAAGTAATTTAAGATAGATATAACTTGTAAATTTTTGCTGTAAATAAAAATAGGAGATTTTAACTAAATAAATTTTATATCCTATAAAAGACAATAAAGTGGTAAACCTAGCGGTGACAAAGAACTAAACCAGTACGTATCGCTGTGTTCTCATACATTATCTCTTAACCAGAATATATTTAGCATCGCATCCTGTATGCTGGGCCAAAAGAAATAAAATTTTATTACATAGTCTCTTATGAAAGTGTAGAGATATAAACAAAGACTTATGCGTTTACAAACCTTCCGGCGAAATAATTGTGCGTATAGGGATATAAAGTTGTTATTTCGGCAACAAAACTGTTATTTATTTTATTATAATTGATTTTAAAGTGTAAATGGGTATACTTGGCCAATCCCTAAGAAATGATCACCAGGAATTAAGATAAAAACGGCTATGCATGTTACTAGCACAACACACTTCCAGTACCACAGTCTCAACAATCTTTTAGCTCTGTAACCGAAGCATCATCGATTTTGTCGATATATCTATCACTAATGACGGATTATTATATCAAACTAATATTATTATTACTTTTGTATTACGGACCTCCGCAATTCACATGTAATATCGATAAATTAACAGGAAATAACTCGATTTGTTTGAATATTTTATATAAAAAAATTTATATTGAATAGTTTCTAATTACCAATGTTCAAAAACATCCTTTCTAACTTTCTTTCTTAGAAAACTATTTTTTTTGTTCAAAATATTATCTTAGATTCAGATTTCTATTGAATAATTAAGCACACCAGAAACAAGTTTCATAGATGCTAAATTTTAACATGCTGAATTGAGTGATCGTATGCAATTGAAATCAATACTCGTTTAAGCAGTATAAGTAATATTGGTGGCAAAATTCACAAATTGCGAATTTGGAAAGCGTCAAATGTAATAATAGCCGGTACATTTAGCCACACTTTCGCCGGAGAAAGTCAATCGTGCATTAAACTTCTTTGTTTTAACGCGTCAGATGACAGAGCTGCGATAAATTAAGCACTATTATTCTTATACTGCGTACACATAACAGTAGAAATGTATTATGTGTGCAGATTATCGTCACGCGATAAGAATAACAATACATAAGAATTTAATTTAATAAGAAGCCAACTTAGCATTTTGCGTCCAATTATGAGCTATTATTTAAAACTGCTATGAAATTATGAGAAAATGCATTTAATTACGAGTAAACCGACATTTCGACTCCGTCATGCTTGACCCGTTGAAGATCGAATCTTATGTACAAAATCTAGTATTTAATGGTTAATTCTGGGTAAAATTGAAATAAATCTTTTTAATACACTTTAGATCCATGAAACATATAAAAGAAAAATAAGTGAGCGTTTTTTTTTTATTTAATCATTAAAAAAAACCTAGTCTATTTTGAAATTCTTAGTACACATTAAATTTAAAAAGATTAAACTTGTAACACTTTATTTAATATCAATTTAATGTTTTCAATTTAAGTTATATTTCAAATATAATTAAATATATTTCAATCTTTTTATTAATAGGTAAGTGGCTGTACGCTTGCCCTTATTATACGCAAAACATTTCATATTTTAGTCTTATTAGTATAAACTTAATGTATTTTTAACAAGTTAATCAGTCAACTAAAATTGTCTTATATGTCGTAATATCCTTGAAATTGCGAAACGCTATAAGTTTCAATTGAATTAATTTATTGTTTTGTTTAACCTAAATAAAGAGACAAGATCTCCAAAACAATGGCGCCGACAATCACCATGTTTCATTGTTGAAACCGATTTGCTGCAGTGGCATTGGCGCCCACGCTCGTTGCGCCGGCGCCTGTAACGAAACTACTTTTATTTAGCGAAGTAATAGGGATTACACAACATTTCGCTGACCATCTCATTGCCTTGCTCAACATATTGCTAACACTCAAATTAAGCCTGTTGCATTAGTCTATTAGTCTATCGGCGGCGCGAGATACAATATCTCCTTAAGATCGAATTCTATTGTGGTTGTTACCTATTGTATGGCGGCCTTTTTCACGCAGTTACCCGAGTAATCACCTCGCAAACATTCAGTTTATTTTAAACCGCTGTCTTTTTTCAGTTTAGTATAGCTACTGCGGCCTTAATTACATAACTGAATTTTTAGTAGCTAGCGAAAACATTCAAGTGTAACCTAAGAGATAAAATTATAGTAGGTATATACAGTCTCATATACAGTTTCCGCATTTAAGAACAGCGATTATCGCAATTAATTCTAATCAGAACTTTTATTTAAAGTGTAAAGCCACAACTTAAGGTCGAACTGCATTATTCGATAATTCACATCATCATAATTATTATTATTTCAATTATCACAGAAAATGTATTTATCAGTATCTCCCTCAGGAAATACTGATAAAGTGGTCCTTGATGGAATTTTCTTATATTATCAGTAGAAAACATTTATACATTTAATAGAGACTAAAACTTTAATATGAAACATTTTGGTAACAAAAAACGGTACAATGGAATCCTCTTTGTTTACAGGTTTTGGCGGGAGTGTGTGTACACTAAACATAATGGAAAGCTGGTTGGACGATGTCAAACGTGTAAGGATACCGCGGCCGAAATTTGAAAGGAAGTACCCCGCGGAACCTCCAAAAGACTACCTGGATGATTGTAGTGGCAAAGGAAGACATCATCACGATAATAAAGATCTAGCTAAAGCGACTGAAGAGCTCCGAAGAACACTGCAGGAAAAACTATGACCGCCAAACCTTTAGATTTAATTTACCTATTTATATTTAACTAATAAAGCAATAGCTTACATACGAATCAACCACATATAATGGCAGTGGACTGTTTAATTAATTAAAAAGTATGGCATTGAAAATACGCTAAAGGATTATGCTATCTTCCCTGATAGACATAAAATTGCTTTGGATTGGCATGAAAATGCGATGCTAGTTGTTCGTATAATTTAAACAATGCAAGTCATTACACTAGACAACACATTCAATTAAGACCCACATTTAGAAAAAGAGGTTTTTATGTGCCCGGATTTAAAAATGTCTGGTTAGTTATAAATGCCTACCTAATAATTACCATTAAGTATTGTTAACTTTAAGTTAGAATTAATTCGAATTAATGCACAGAGTAATGAACTAATGGATAAGAACTATACTATATTATTAGAAACATCAGAAGAAATTCATCATATACAAAACAGAATGTACTTTTTATATAAATTTGAAGCTGTAAGCAGTATAGGGTCGAATAACTAACAAAGTTTGTTACACAATAAAATTATATTCTCCTAGTGATTTCATATATATAATTCTATTTTAAATACCAATGAAATATCGCTTTTGGTATAAAGAAAGTTAAACGTTACCCGATTTATATCAACTATATACATTCATTTTACTTCGAAAATATATCCTTGAACCATGTCTTCAATAGGAAGGATAAACGCATTGCATTTATATTCCTATTAAATTAAAATTTGCTTTTATAACTAAATCTGTAGTTTGTAAGACTGATATAATAAGAAACACAAGTTCTAATTTAATATCGTTTTTAATAAGTATTATGTATAAGGCTAAATAAAGAATTTGAAGTAAAAAGAAATGTAACTCGGTTTTATTTTAATATTTCCTTCCTTTTGCGCGTAACCCTTATTCAGAGTTCCTTATTTGTTCTACTCTGTAGATTTAACTGATGAGAATGGAATCAAAAAAGATTAAACAAAGTACAGTTCATTTGATGAATTAATTATGTTACGATTATGAGAAAGGTAATGCAAATGCGAATTAATCATCACATATTAAAATTAACGTGTATTAAATGAACAGTATTTTTTAAATATTTATAACCACGTGCAATATTTCTCATGATTTTACAATTTAATCCCAACAAATGAATTTTGTATGATTGAGATTTGTATGATAAGGATAAAAAAAAACTTTAAATGATATCATCAAAATTTCATATATTTTAAAATAAAACGTTTATTTGCTATGAATACTTATTACTTATTTTTTATATGTAGCTTGTTAAACAGCCGACTTAGGATTGCTTGCTCACTCTCTAAAAAAAAAACTTCTATCATCCACTTTGATTCAATGTGGATGGGCATGTTACACCTATCCAAGAAATAGACTCGGCATAATTAGGTTTCATCAATATATTTTATGTAATATGGATCATTAATTGTAACTGGCTTTAGTACTTAAGCCTTTATATAGAAAATATTTATATTTAACCAAATACGAGTTTTAATAGTATCTGGTATATATATTAAATCATCATCATAATATATTTATATTTTAATTAACTTGATATTATAATAATACAATTAAATTATTTCATTTTATCACAAAAAACCTGCGTGCTTGATATAATTACCATATTTGGTGCGGTTTAAATGGTAGCATGAATCACTGCACAACAAAACACGGTTTACCTTTTTAATCGAAGGTCGTATAAAAAGCGACCACCTCACCAAAAGTGAATGTTTTATCATTTCAGATCAATTAGATTTAAATATATTAATAGCTGCATAAGCCAGCAATGACGCCGTGCCACTCTTTCGAAGGGGTCACAAGTTCAAACCCTAGGTACGGTAAATAGGTAAATGTAACTAGTATGAAGAATTGTATTTTTTAAAAAGAGCAACCGCCGAGTCTCTTGCTAGCTCTTCTCGGTAGGAACAACTTTCCGAACCAGCAGTAGAGTTGACGATTCAAAAACACTTGCTTTGAAGTTTATTTGAATAAAGAATATTTTGAATTGAATTGATATTTACAAAATAAAGAACACATTGTGAGGACACCTGCATATCTATAGAGAATTCTGGAGATAGGTGTTACCTACCAATCCGCATTGGAGCAGCGTGGTAGGTCTTAGCTCTAATCAGTCTCTCAAATAACGGTGAAAGGAGGCTTATGCCCGGCAGTGGAATATAAGAAGGCCGTTACTTTACTTTATTATTATATCAAAAGTCATAAATTTGTAAATGACGAAAGATTAAATGTTTTCTTGATTTTAGGTTTGTATTAAAATTGAAATTTCTTGAAGTAAGTTGATAAATTATTATCAATATTAGTACCAGTATAGTATTAGTAAATGCTCTGCGAAGCACGAAAGATGTAAGTAGTCATTTGGTTGTAGAATAGAACTTTAAAATATGATTCACCAATTCACCAATGCCATGCCCATGATATCATATATTATGCCTTCCTCGATAAAAGTAACAATTACAGTAATAACTGATCTTAGTATCTTATATATTTTTTTTACTTATACAATAGATAGTGTAATTATTGTTTCACATTTCTTTTTTTTTTCTTAAAAGAGTTACCTGTGGAGGTAACTCTTTGAAAATTACCGTTATTCAACAGTATGTAAAAATCTCTACTATAAATTGACTAATATACTTGTCAAGATAAACGGTGAATAATGATATTTGTTTAAATTATCCTAATTATAATAGTGTGTTGACCTATGCTAATTTTTGCTGTTAATAAACTCATATAATATATTCTTGGACATTTATACAGTTTTAAGTATAAAAATGATATGCTTTTTATGACTTTTGTGATATAGTTATAGAATATGATTTTGAATACATTATTACACAGTTTACGTGAGGTTAAATTATAAGTTACACTGTTTTAATTATAAGTAACTAGCAGACTCGGAGCCGCGTTTCCTTTATTGAGTCTGTTTTTCCTTTCCTAATATTTTGGCGCGAGTTAGTTTTTATTTTGCGACAACTTTTAAGATAATCGTTTGAATTATATGGATCAAAATATTAAGCATCGAATGCTTAAGGCTTACATTAGAGCCTTAATATTTTGATCGAGAGGCTCTAATGTATGTAAGATAATAAAGATTAATACTGTATCCGTATAAAAGCTTTTAAAATACCGCGTAATATGTAACTATTTATGTTAAGTTAGAATGGAAGTTATCTTTAAAAGATAGACAGTTATTTAATTGTCAACTTGAGCTAAAGTAAACTTTGAATTAGCATTTTAGCATCCCTAAAGGATGGATGAATTAAAATGAAATCATCTACCTCCCTATTTATTTTACCAACCCATGCTTAAACAGAAATATGATAACAATTGCTCCATGGTTGTTAGCAAGACCTCTTGCGGACAGTGGCAAAAAATTACCTATTATATTTAAATAGCTCAAACAAGGCATATAAGAGTGAATTAAATAAGGGTGTCTACCCTCGAATTGTAATGTATCTCTTATTATCAGTACTTAAATAAGCAATTAAGAAAATAATATGTTAGACTATTTTTTTTATTATACGATATTAGAATTATAATATAATTATTATAGAATTATAGACTAATTCGCGCGAGTAGTTCGCGTGAACTTTTGTCGTGTGATAGGTCGATAATAGATGGCGCTTTCACTGTCATCCTATTTCTCTAGAATTAACAGGGTTTTTTCTAGCCTATATGTTATTTAGGTATATAAGGAACAATTTTGACAAATTTCATCGATATTGGTTCAGCGGATTCGCCGTGAAAGTGTAACAAACATACATTCACAAACTTTCGAATTTATAATATTAGTAGGATATTAACCATAATAAATTAATTAGTGTATCAGGAATTACTTAGCCGTCATTTATACAAACATTTCTGAGCTGACAAAACGAGAGTGAATGTTAGACAGTTGGCTTACCGCCAACGTGTTCATTTAAGTATAGTTTACAACACGAGAGATATTAAGTGTGCTGGATTATAGACTTTACCTCCTATCCCACAAGAGCTAAAACTGTTACATCTATAGAAGCTAGTATACAGGAAGAAATGTCTAATGTCGACCGAGCTCAATTCAATCCCGCATCTTATTTTTCTTTTGACGACTTGTAAAACGTGACATTTCATTTCTAAAACCGGAATATCTTGTAAGAATCATCTTTTATGAAGGTTGTCGGTTAGATTTAAAATTTCTTCGCAATAGAGTTGTAAATCAAGATAAAAATGAAGTACATTATGATATTCCCAGAAGTCTTCACCGTGAGAAAGCACACATTTTTGCTTCAGGACAGTAACTGTGAAATGTGTTTCGAAATGTTCAACCAAATATTTCTCCGTTGAAAGTCTGATTTACTCCTAACATTTCAGATATTAAATGTAAAAAAACTATTTTTTTTTTGGTTTTTAATGAAATAAGTTTATTTCCGCCGTGTGGTACCCGGGCTGAGTAGAATACCACCCTCATTTCTTACCAAGGTGCCGTAAAAGGCGACTAAGGTAAGTTGATCTGCCGTATGGCATCTGACTGAGTAGAATAGACCACCCTCAATTCTTACCGAGATGTCTTAAAAGGCGACTAAACTAAGTTGATCTGCCGTGTGGGGTCGGGCTGAGTCGAATAGACCACCCTCATTTCTTACCGAGGTGTCGTAAAAGGCGACTAAGGTAAGTTGACTCACCGTGTGTTATTCAGTTAAGTAAAATAGGCCACCCCTCTTTCCTATCGAGATGTCGTAAAAGGCGACTTAGGTAAGTAGACAGGCAGGCGGCCGGGCGTAAAACTAGCCAAAACATGTTACAATATGTTTAAAACATGTTGTGCCCAACCTGACTGTCTCAGTCAGCGGCCGACTCACAGCAAAACCGATTACAGTCGGCGGCGGCGATGTGGTTGTTCGCCGGGCGTAGCGTATGTGAAGAACGTAAAATTGTCCAATACTCAAACTTTTCTTGTTTAATAGGTGAACCAAGTGCTTCTTTTTTTCCTCTTTCAGTGCCTCTAAGATACTGATTACTTCAAAAATATCCAACGTGACCAGCACAACCACTCACTTCGAACAACAGTAGTAAAGTGAAAATTCAGTTAGTCGATCTAAATAAGCGGCTCACTCATAACAGTTTGCTTGCGACGCTCGCAAATTGATGTGAGTTTGCAGCTAACTCGAATTTCAGTTCGCCACAAATTTGCGGCTTACTCAGTCGGCCGCGAACAGTTTGCCTACTGGGAACACAGTCTTATTCCTACGACAACGGGAACGGACGCGCGTGCGGTGTGTAAAGCAGACAGCCGATACTATGCTGTCAGGGTAAAGTATTTTTTTTCGAATTAACTATATGCTGTTAGCTTTAACGGCTTTTACAGCGTCACTGGACGGGACGGGCGAGCGTAGGAGCATCGTTGAAGTTGCGAAATGCGGTGAGTAGAGCGCAGAAGCTCTACTAGCGTCGGGGAACATCGTAATACGGGTGCCTCCTGTGAGGCCGGGCCACGGCTTAGGACGACGTGTAGTGGAGGCCTGATGGTATGACTTTGATTAGTCAATACGACGACGGAAGGGTGGCAAGAAGCCACGACCAACCGATGTCAGAAATCTGGGACACGCTGTGTGTGTGTATTACGTGTTTCTGTGTTTGCGATCGTTATTTAATCGTCAGGGTCGCATAGGACGCTTTTTGGACGCCTATATTTTTGTTGGTCAGATCTAACTGGGATGTAGGTGTAAGCAACTGAAATGAGAGGGTAAAGTATGAACAGTACAAGTATAGTACTTACAGTCTCGTCGTAATGTTGCGTGTGCAGCGCTGTTGTGCTGCCTTCTCTTGAATTACATGGCGATGAATGTCTTCTTGAACGGCCACTCTCCTCTTCGTATTCCTGATTAAAGAAGAAATCATAAATACAGTGTAAACGTTGACTCCCTTTTTAATAAGTTATTTTAGCAAAAAAAAATATTAACACGCAAGAGAAAAAGCAGCGTTCAAATTACAATTCCTTCTTAAAATTTTCAAAAGTTCCTATATTATTTTTTGTTCCTTTAGTTTGCACATAACATTGGAAAAGTCTTAAGCATTTAGGGAACAAAACTTCAAGGTAAGGGGCACTAGTAATTGACCATGTAGTAGTTGACCGTTTTGTATAAAATTTTAAATAATAAGCGTTTTGTTTGTTGTAGCCAATACAAAATAAATTTGTAATTACCTGTTGTAATCTATTAACAACTGCCGAAAGCTCACTGTAGTCCATTATTTAATATTTAAAATATAATAATATTAATTAATATTTTTTATTAGCTACAACAAACAAAACGCTTATTATTTAATATTTCATAATCGCACTTACCTTACATAGAACAGTAGCGACAATTCACACAATATGTATAAGCCACTACAAAAATAAGTTCTACTAAGTATACAATATTGAGCAATGGAAAACTGAACTTTATAGCCTCATGGGATTATATTGATAACACTGTTTCGTACATAATCACATTTGAATAAGCAGATAAAATCGCAAATTAAAAAATTCGATTTTACTAATTAATAATACTGATACGACGTTTAATCCAATCACGTTTGTAGGGTTTAAAAATTACTTCGGCTAAAATGTCCATTCATAGCCTGAATAACATGTTAAAATGAATATCGAACACTGAATTCTGAATTCCAAACGTAAAGAATAAAAAAACAGTTCGAAACGCTGTTATGACGTTCGCGTATGACGTTAACACATAAATACCTCTATATTTAATCTTGATTTCAAGTTTATATTTAATAATTGTGTGATGGCACGAAAGGCCAAGAAAATACTGAATTGTGAGGGATGATCAAAAGCATCGTCGGTGCAATTGATTTTTCAAGGTATTTTTGTTCGGCATAGTTCTGAACCTCGTTTTGAATATCAAGCTAAACTTATAAAGAATTGATTTTTTAGTTGAAGCTTTAAAGGTTTCTGTAAACATGTAAACATGATCCTCTTGACGTTATCCCACTCTAAGTGGGGTTTTTTTTTTCGACCGGCCGCCTGTCTTACGTCAACTTACACCTCGGTAAGAAATGAGGGTGGTCTATTCTACTCAGCCGGATACCACAGGGCGGGTCGACTTACCTTAGTTGCCTTTTAAGACACCTCGGTAAGAAATGAAGATGGTCTATTCTACTCAGCCGGATACCACACGGTGGTTCGACTTACCTTAGTCGCCTTTTTCGACACCTCGGTAAGAAATGAGGGTGATCTATTCTACCCAGCCGGATACAACACGGCATATATTTTTTATATACATGTATACACCTCTCCATTAATGAGTACGGTTATAGTAAAATGTTTCTGAATAGAACTAATAATATGTATAGTAAGGTATATATAGTAAAAATCAATTAAAATACTATATTTTTGTATCTCATTTCTATAAAAATATATATACGTACCCTAGATCTATCACACTGCTCAATTACAAGAATTTCTTAAGAATTAGTTATGTCAAATGTTAAAATTATCTTATTACAAATAATAACTTTAGTAGTAATACAATTTTAAATATTCTGAAATTTTTCCTTTTTACCGCTGAAAGCACTAAAGGTAGGCAGTTAAACTATCGACACTATGGTAGGAAGATAAGCATTTCTATAATCTACACATTTTCTACAGCACTACAAACATTTATTGCTACTATTAAATCGATGATTCTAGTTTTTGATATATTTTTTGTTTTATTGTTAGTTTACTCAGATTTTATAAATAAGTCACTAAAATTACTATTTTATATGTAATCAAAATAAGTTTGTAGAATATTCAATAATAGTGCTACAAACAAGGTTATAAGCTTCGTTTGTATATAAGGTATTCGTTTTTTAACAACTTGTTAATAAAATAATAGTTACATATTGTCAGTTTACTATAATTTATCCTCAACTTGTGCTGATTCTTTCCATTTCATATTTGGGTAAAAGCGTCAAAAACTACGGATTAAATGACTCAACTCGAAAAACCCATCAAAACTCGAATTCAACCCATCATTGTTACATAATTATACAGTTTTCAATTAAAAATACCATTTTCTTGTTTTTACATCCTATAGCTAAAAATTATTACGAATTGCCTTTAATATATTAATTGTTTACTCATGTGACAAGGGAGTAAGTAGCTCACTTACTCCCTTGTTACTATACGTAACGTATAAAGTTAGAGGTTTTAATTGAAAATTCAGTCAGTAGGATATGCTAACATTTGCATCATTTATTTTCAATTGATGTGCAATCTACTGAAAATAAATTGTAATAAAATGTTTAGGACCTATTAGAGAAAACTTTAAAAGCGATGTGTCGTAGCGTTACAGTTTCATTATTATTTTTTGAACTGACTATATGCTATTAGCCCAAAAAGCTTTTATTTTAACGCAGAAATAACGTCAAGATTGCGGAAAGCTATACTAGAGAGGAAGTCATCCTAAGGGTGCCTACAGTAAAGTCAGACCATAGCTTAGGGCTAGTGATATGATTGTTATTAGTCATGACGGCGTCAGAAGTGTGGCGAGAAGCCACGACCGACAGACACAGTGCCATTAAATGAATTACTAGTTCTATGACGTCAGATACATCAATTTTAACTACATCGGTGACTGCTACCATCATGTCCATTTCTGTTACTGTAAATGTCACAGAAGTTAGTATTATCACCTCTCATACCAGAGATTACTATTAAAACATACTCGAATAATTTAAGCGCGATTATTAATTAACTAGCTGTGCTCGCGGCTGCGTTCCCTTGGACGTTAGTGTATCACTAAGTTTTCCTGAGTAAATCCCGATCCCGCAGGAACTTAAACGTAACGTACTATGAACCTTAAGCTTCTTCAAGAATTGCACTTTAATTCTCTTTTAGTAAAAGCTGTACAAAAATCCGTTTAGTAGATTTCGAGAAAATCGGTTACATAAAGACAGACAGCTTTTGGACTTTGTTTAATTTATTTTTATTTGTGTAAAGAAATTATATTAAACACATTATTGTTAATTAAATGAATTTAAATTAAAAATAATTTGTTCAATGACGTCCGAATACACGTGCAGTTTGTTTGTTTAATAAATTAAATTTAACAAAAGAAAGACATTTTCTACGTATAATAGTACCAAAGAATCTAAATGTGAATTCCATCCACCACGTCTTGAGGTCAAGTCTTGCATAATAATCAGTGCCTAGCATTGGTTCGTTCCATTCATACTTACTATTCATGCAAATATGAATGGAAGTGAGCTTGAACATGTACGACATTTCAAAGGAACTTAAATATCGATTTGTAATGCATTTATTACTGTAACAAAAATATCATGTTATATTATATCAATATTTAATGTAATCAATATTTTTAATTACTGACGCTGTACTCCATACAAATATTATAAATGCGAATAAATTCCGTCTGTCTGTAACGCTTTCAATCCGCTGTACTTGATAAAATGTTGAATAAAAAAAACTCATTTTTCTTTCAGTAACAGGTAATAAACATTACATTATTGAAGGTACTTAAACGCTTAAGTTGTCGCGAACGTAGTCGCGAGTACCATGAGTAGCATAACTAAGGTAAGATATTCACAGCGTCGTCACTCAGTTAATTTCAGACCGTTGAGAAAAACCCAAATTCTTTTAATTGATCCTCTATTTGCTTACTTTTACATCCATTTTAAATGACGACCGTTTAGCGAAGAAGAAGAATGCATTTAAAGTATAAAAGTAAGCATGTGTAATGATAACTCAGAGGTTCGAAATTGGCGCGATTACGAAATATGAATTGTACTCGTATGTTTTAATCGCAAGCTAAGCTGTCACTGTTTAACATCACTGATCTATTTGGCACAATATTGTGCTTGAATACTTTAAATGAAAAATCCTATTGAAAATCAGCATGCTAAGTATGAGTATTTATGATCAATGTACGTGCCAGTATTTCTGAAAAAAGGCTTTTACGTTGATAAAATAAAATTCACGAAAAATAAGTCAAAATTTAAAACCACTTTATTTAATATAGAAAAGGCTCTCTTACGCGATTAAAATAAACATTAACCAACGCCATCATAGTTTTGAAGTTAGTAATCAGAACGCGACCTATGTGACCTTCAAATAAAAAGAAAACAAAACTCTTCTTATCTCTCACCATATTTTACGTAGTTCCTTAGCACAAGCACTTTTATCAATTTCGGGCGCTTTACTTTTATTTATGAACTAGCGGCCTACCCTGCTTCGCACGGGTATAAAATATATAGCCTATGTCACTCAGTGAAAAAAATGATTAAAATCGATCCAGTAGTTTTGATTTATTCATTACTGCCCGTGGCCCGCAAGCGTTAAATTTGGAGAAAAACAATTCCCTCTCCCTATACCAAGAAGATTTTCTGCTATCTTTAGAATGTCTAAATTCATATACTACATATTTACATTTTACATTTTTCCCTATATATTTTATGTTTAAAATTAATAACAGAATGTCTTTATATACAACATTCATAGCTTTGTTATCATTAGACAATACAAAACATGTTTTCTTTAGAGGTTACTCTTAAAAGAGCGACATTTAGTTGCGCGTCCGATCGCTGCTAAATTCGAAGTGCAATAGGGCGAAGCCCTAGACATATACCATCGCGGACTTTACTTAGTACATCATTTTGATAAATCTCGTAGGGTTTAGCCTGCGTTTGCAATGTAAGCGGGAAAAAAGTAATTATTTACGACATCACATTAGAAACCTCAAAAATTACAGTATTTCTCTACTCCGTATTGAATGTTATTATACATTCCTCTTGAATCACCCTATCTATTAAAAAAACCGCATCAAAATCTGTTGCGTAGTTTTAAAGATTTAAGCAGTCATAGGGATATAGGGACAAACAAAGAATGTGACTTTGTTTTATACTATGTAGTGATAATCCTTATAGCATGATTCAGTATTCACGCGCGATGGCTTATTATTAGCGTATTTCATGTATAAGTTTGGTGTTTCTATACCGATTTCAATGATTCTTTTTTTATACAATGGTTAATACTATTCACTTTTTTATTTAGGGATGACTGAGAGTGATATAAATGTAGGAGTAGACAAATTTAACCAGAAAGCTTCGAACTGCTAAGCTATCGGGAGTTACACGTGTTATTGTGAGTCAACAATAAAAGATAGACATATGCTGTCGTGGGATAGTTTTTATATAATTTTAAGGAGAACATTTCCGTCATACATGATTTCTGTGTAGCTTTAACCATCAAGGTTGCACACGCGACGCAAGCTTAAAAAATGGAGTAACTTCTCCCGTTTTCCCAACATTTCCCTTCACTGCTCTGCTCCTATTGATTGCAGCGTGATGAAAAGTATACTATAACCAGCCCAGGAGTATGAAAAAAAATTGTACCGAGTTTCGTTAAAATCCGTCGAGTAGTTTTTGTTTCTATAACGGTTATACAGACAGACAGACAGACAGACAGACAGACAGACAGACAGACAGACAGACAAAATTTTTACTGATTGCATTTTTGGCATCAGTATCGATCCCTAATCACCCCCTGATAGTTATTTTGGAAATATATTCCAGTTACAGAATTGACCTCTCTACAGATTTATTATAAGTATAGATTTTACAAAAAACTATGCGCCAATAATTTATAGTTTATGTAATTATAATATCATACACATTTCTGTACACAAGCAGTATATAGATTAAATTTTAATATAATTAGGGTTAATTAATTTGACGCAAACTAATTGATTTGCAATTACTATTGTGGAATATATTGCTAACAATGTAGATCAGGAGTTTCGAGACAGTAATTTTAAAAGTTAATTTATTATCAACTTTTTGCATACTAGCTACGTTTATTTATTTACCAATTGTAATTTACATAGTTTTAATTGGTAAATAAAAAAACCTAGTATAATCAATATTAAGGGTTAGATGCTTTTAAAGTTAAAGTATTCTCCTAAATGTTAAAAAATGGCCATAATAAGGAAGCAAATATATATATATATACACACACACATATATATCTATATATATATATATATATATATATATATATATATATATATATATATATATATATATTAGGATTATAGAGTAGTTCTAAATAGTACTTAATTAACCCTTAAGGTTGACGATATTTATCGTATACATTTGAACGCTCAGGACAAAAATTTCCATAAACCATAAATAAAATAAACCAATAACTTTAACAACTTTGGCATAAATTATCATACTTAAAAATAATAATAAAAAGTAACGGTATAACGAAGAGTTTTAACTCTTAACACGTTAATAAATATAAAAATCACAAGACATTAAATAATGACGATATTTATCGTATACATTTCAATGTTTAGTAACTTTGGCATAAATTATCAAAGATTTACACTTGCGTTAAACTTAAAAAATAATAATAAAAAGTAACGGAATAACGCAGACTGTTATTTCTTAACACGTTAATATTTATAAAATCAAATAAGACATTAAAATTAATGACTAATACCTTAGCCATGGCATGAATGTCCAAGGGTATGTAGTCGCGAAAAGCGACGCGTCGCCGGCGTCGCGACATGCCGTCCGACCGGCCGACCGGCGTCTAATATACTGACTGCCACCCCCATACACAACTTTCGCGCACCCTTATTTCCCGCGCATATTTCATTCCGCTTTACAGTTGAATAGTGGAAAATTGTGCCATTTTCACCATGAGTAATTTGATTATTCCATTTCCTGAGTAGTAGCACTGACACTATTGCCGGATATCATTTGAAAATTTGATTTTGAATAGTGCCAATGGATAGGAAATTGCATTTCGCTATTCGTGTTTGATTGCTCCCATTATATATCACTTAGATATTAAAACGGCGTTGAAAGAGACTATATTTATATAAAACTGTATTTTTACGTAGGTAAATAGGAAATATATAATATCTATTTTTGTACATTTAGACATCAATTTCCTACTCAAAGACAAGATAAGAAGGCTTGCTAGACTGACTGGCATCCAAACCGTCTAGACGCGCTTACCCGTATATTTATAAAGTTTTATTGTATAACTTTTTCTATTTTAATAAAATCAACACAATTCAACTTAAAATTCAGTAGAATTTTAAAATAACTTGATAAATATTAACAAAAAAATCTATTCAGTCGTAATTAATTAATAAGATAATTTTTTCATTATCTTTACAAAATAATGCGCAATGCGACAACTTATTTATAGAAAATTGTATAATAAACATTTGTTTTCATCTTTTCCAAATATTTAATTATATTGTAGGCTAATATATAAGACCTCCCTATAAAAAATTCCTCACAAGAAATTTTGTTACAGAATGAAAATTTTATTTTAACCAGAACGTTATAACCCAATTCTCATGGGTTGAAATTAGCCATGGAGGTACAATTAAGTTTAAGATGTTTTATGATGACGTCATTATAATTCGCTATTTAAACGTCATAGAGTCAGGCAACTCAGCAGCCCGATAAGTATGTTACATAATGTAATTGTGTAGTTCATACTAAGGTGCTTTTAAACCCACCATTAACAATACACAACTGCCAAGTTTCTTGCTGGCTATTCTTGTTAGGAACAGCTTTCAGAACCAGCAGTAGAGTTGACGGTCCAAAAGCACTTGTTATTAAATTTACTCGAATAAATTATATTTTAAATTGAATTAAATCAAAAATTAATGGCTATTTCACTTAGAAAAATAATACAGGGCGCCCTTCTCGTTAACTTTGATATAAAGCCAATAGCTTATCTTAATGGCATATCACGGTTTCCTTTGCGAATTTGAACTTAAGTCCTTTGACTTCTTAATATTACAATGAGGTAATTTAATTTTTGATTAATTAACCAGATTTTCACCACCTATCAAAAACTTACATTTTATTAAATAAATTTAGTTAGTTTTCACTAAATATAAATATCGGTAGTTTATATTATAAATATTAAGGACATCTCTAAATAAAATTCAAACTTACATTACAGCAGTTTAAAAACACTATTAAAGAGAGGCTGATACAGAAAGCCTATTATACTGTTGAGGATTATTTAGACGATAAGAATGCGTGGATATAGATATTGTTTGACCCTGTACAGGATAGAAATGTAACTAGTATTAAGAATTGTATTTTTAAAAGAGCAACCGCCGAGTTTCTGGCTGGCTCTTCTCGGTAGGAACAGCTTTCCGAATCAGCAGTTAGTTTTTAAAAGCCAAGTGCTTTTGAATCGTTTTATATTGCTTCACAAGTTCATTTGAATAAAGAATATTTTGAAATTTGAATTTGAACTAATAGGATCTTAATATCCTTGTAATATAATATTGGACTTAACTTAGAATCTATTTTAATAAATATTCCGATTCTACAAAGTTTATAAAAACTATTTTAGAAATATTTATCATTTTCGATATATCGCCCCTATTCTAAAAATAAATATTCTTGTTGTTGTAACTTTATTCTTCGGATAGAGCGATAAGGTAGGAAAATGCATTTATTTTTATATAAAAAATTATAATTCAAACAAATAACGTTTATTGAAAGATAAAACATTCCAAAACCATTATTTATGCCATAGTATCATTATAACAATGCTGCCTATAGATAGATGAAAGATAAAGCACCTTTAAGGGTCCTCGAATTTTTAACTCAAAGTACCTTTTCTGGTGTACAGGAAATAAATGGGCGATTAGGGCGCCTTAACCAAGACGTCCGTTTAGGCTCATTATTCCTAAATGAGGAAGTTTTATTAACCCTCTTATCTTAATGTATCTTGGTTTTACCCTTTTGTCTCTAACTTTATTATTTAATGCTAATTTTAGTTCAAATAAATAAAATATGGGACACTTACACACACGATCGTCCGTCTCCAAAGTAAGTAACTTAATACAAGTGTTATGGTAGACAGATTACTGGTGAATATATACTTATATAATTTTTAAATATATACTTAAATACAAATATACACTCAGACTTGAAGACCAACAAATTTATTTATAGAAAATGTTGGCCCTCGGCGGGAATTGAACCCGCGACCCGCGGAGCTGAAGGCAGAGTCACTACCCACTGCGCCAACGGGTCAGTCAAAATAATAATGTCATTCGTAGTTTTAAAATAAGAACATAGATAGAAAGCCTAATTTCTTATTGAAGTGACAGATATGGAGGTATAACGCTAAGCCAATGCGAATCTAAAATTTCCAAAAATACTCTCGCGACTTACGTAAGCTATGTTATTTTTTCTTTAAACTAAATGAAGTACCTACTAGTTAAAGCTGCGACTCCGCGTCGACTTTAGTGTTAAAGTAACCTTAATGAAGTACTTACTGGTTATTTTTGTGTCCTAAGGAGAACAGGTTTTTTTATCCCATGTTTTTGTCTAGTATATATAGCTTCAATTGTAATAAATTTCATGAATATTACTCAAGCGGATTAGACTTTGAAGCGTAACGAACAAATAGACAAACATACCGAAATTTTTATTTTAATATTACGGATTGTATGGATATTATAAATCCAAAATTGAAATTATAACTGCGAAAATATTTTTTAATTCTTCTTTGTCTTTCTTTTTATTTTAATTCTACGATGCAGACTAAGTAGCGGGCTCAAAGTAGTAAGTTTTTTATAACTTATACTTACGAATTTACATTACATAAGGTTATATCACACACGGAAATTTATCTGCCACGTTGTTTTACTGTAAGATAAGCACGTACAAATTTTCATACAAAGCTTTTATCTATGGCATAATCAAATCTGCTCCGAAACTTACGGTTGTCCTTTGGATTATTTTTAACCAGAGATAACTATACTATGAATATTAACCGAACCGAGAAACTTACTATTTTGAAATCCAACGATATAAGACTAAACACGGAATGGCCTAATTTCATCTAAGAAGTCGCAGCTCAATTAATTCCTATATAACGTAACATGTATATGATATTTATTATAATAGTCATGAGACAAAACTACTGAAAATATTATTAAAATATAATTAAATAAAAATACTATTAATATTTATAGCTTTGTATTATGGACCTCCGCAAAGTAAGGCCCAATTCTATAAATTAAATAGTCATAAGCTTTATTAGCAATTAGAAACTACGTATAATTAAATTAATGATACTGTTTCAAATTTTATCTAAACGTACATTAAATTATAATACTTGTTCAAATTAGTACGATTATTATTTCCTTTATTTGTAAATTAGACAATACGAACCTAAGTCAAAACTGTCTATGCCAAATATACATAGTAGCAGATTTTCCGAGGCAAATGCTGGATAAATAAATTTATTTTATTTCTATGTAAGAGTTTGTGATATATATGATATGATATATTTTCTGAATCTCGGAAACGGGTTCGACGATTTTCCTGAAATTCAGCATGTGGGTGGTTTTGGAAAGAAAAATCGATTTAGCTAGGTTTTATTTTAAAAAAATGTCATTTTATCCCTTTTTTGGGCACTAAAAAACCACGAAAATAGGAATAGATAGCTACTCATAATTTGAGCTGTCAAATGTAAAGCTGTGATATCCTAATGGTAGCGCACGAACCAAAAAAGGTTCGATTCCCATACCCGGTGCTTTTTTCTATTTTGCATTTTTTTGTCTTTTAAAAAATTACCAAGCAAGGCTCGTTCGCTTAGGTATTTTGTTTAATAAATTCTTTATAAGTGTATTATGGCAATAAACATGGCAAACAACAGGTATTGTTTGAAATGAACAATTTGTAAAAAACAATGATATGGGCTCGTCCGGGATTTGAACCCGGGACCTCTCGCACCCGAAGCGAGAATCATACCCCTAGACCAACGAGCCGCCATTATGTTTGATGAATATTGCAATGTATAAAAACATCACTCTGTTTAATGTTAATATTTCATTTGACTAATTTATATGATACCCACATTAAAAGATATGTAGTAGAAAGTATTGTAAAAAAAAAATATTTATAGCAGCGTGGAAAATTAAATCTGGAAAATAGCTTTGATTGCAAAATACTATTCTAATAGCGAGGAAAAGTGAAGAAGTATTTATTCGACAAATCATTGGCCGCTATAACCGATTTTGAACGTCATTAATAATGCCAATGTATGCTCCACTGTAGCTAAATTTTGCCAGATTTACCTCATTTAGTGTTTGCAAAAGGAAATAACGGCCATTATGAAATTAGTAAAGTACTACATGTAGCCGTTATAGACTCATGCAGGAAATGTGAATCACAGACATTTGTGATAGTGCCGAGTGCCACTCGTCTTGATATTAGTCACAGTGCTGAATCAAGAAAATGGTAATGTACAAATAGTCTTAACTACTAATGTGTATGGAAATTCATGTTGTTGTTAATGATATTTAGTGTATTTAATATATATGTGGGATTATTAGAAGTCGTCTAGCCAATTATTTTATAATACATACTTTTGACATATTACGCCGTGTGGTATCCGGCTGAATAGAATAGTACCACCCTCTTTTCTTACCGAGGTGTCGTAAAAGGCGACTAAGGTAAGTCGACCCGCTGTTTGGTATCCGGCTGAGTAGAATAGACCAACCTCATTTCTTACCGAGGTGTCGTAAAAGGCGACTAAGGTAAGTTGACCCACCGTGTGGTATCCGGTTTAGTAGAATAGACCACCCTCATTCTTACTGAGGTGTCGTAAAATACGACAGAGGTAAGTTGACGTCAGGCAGGCGGCCGGTCGTAAAAACGCAGCCAAATCATGTAACAGCGTGTTTACAACATGTTGTGCCGACCCCACTTAGAGTGGGATAAGGGCAGGAGGATGATGACATACTTTTGACATATTATCGTAACGTCTTTCCCGTTTCAGCGAAGTTCAGCATCCCCCATAGACCACCAAAACATTCCTGCCCTTTCCTACTCTAAGTTGGGTCGGCACAACATATCATAAACATGTTGTCACATGATTTGGCTAGGTATTTTCCGACCGGCCGCCTCCCTGACATCAACTTACCTTAGTCTTATTTAACGTCACCTCGGTAAGAAAGAGGGTGGTCTATTCTACTCAACCGGATACTACACGATGGGTTAACTTATCTTAGTCGCATTTTACGACACCTCGGTAAGAAATAAGGGTGGTCTATTCTACCCAGCCGGATAACAAACGGCGGGTTAACTTACCTTAGTCGCCTTTTACAACACCTCGATAAAAAACGAGGGTGGTACTGTCCTATTCACGGATACGACACGGCGTATAGACTACCAAAACATACATAATAAAAATCTTTAGTCTACACCTCATCTAATCCGGTCACTCTGTCATTCAGACATACCTACCACTACTGCTGCGTTCACAATTTCAATCCCACATATATATGCCTGTTAAGATGTCAGTTTACTAAATCAAATGTGCGTTTTTCTAATTTGGTCTTATTGCGATTATAACACGATAGTGTAACTGTGCAAGACTGCGAGTGACACCCATAACACTAGATAGAGGGTACAAAGAAGTGAACGTGACAAATAATGTTAAGTGTAGAAGGTAATTCTGGCAAAATCACCTCTGGCGGGGGCTCCAGCTCGTCGTCCGGCGGAGGCGGCTCTCCGGGACGCCACGTCCGCCCGCTCCTGCCCCACAAACACTATGTCATACACTTTACATGTTTGAATAATAAGACAATATAAATATTCGATTTGTGCCACAAATCAATAGATGATAAAATGATTGCGTATAAGTGCATGTACATCAAAAACTATCTTTATTAACGCGCAATCTGTAAAGGATCGGATGAAAAAAGCAAGATGTCCATTACTTTTCAATGAAATTTCAATTGAGAAAGCTTATGTAAAAGTATACACAAGCTTCTATATAAACGGTGAATTCAAAATGTAATCGAACCTAATACAGGAATCCTTATTCATTTGATACACGTTTAACTCTAAGTGCATCGAATTATCGTATTTACGTATGTGTTATTTCACTACTAACCGCCATTTTCTTAAAATAGGTATGCATTTTTTAATTTTAAAGGAAAGAAAACTTTCAAAAATTACTAAACATTAAAATCGAAATAGCAGGTACTGTGGCGTTTAATCGCCGATTGAGTAACGACTTTACAAGCAGTTAATACAAAAGAACCCTTACGGACGCAGGAGAACCGTATAAAACCGTTGGTGACAATAAACGTGAACGTTTATGTAGCTATAAAACAATCTATTCAGACGTTAAATGAAAGAAGAAGTTCTTGCCAGTAACCATTCTACAAAATACGACAGTCCGTATAATATTAAATACGATCACATTCCAAAAAGTGGGGATAAAGTTATATCCGTTCAGACTTATCAAATCATATATGACAGGAATCTCTTATATAACTGATAATACATCAAATATAAGGTCTAAATTAAAAAAATGTAGGTAATTATTCGCACAAAGAATCAGCTTTGATTTTTGAATTGATAGCTAACTATCAATACTGTCAATATTCTTGGGAAAAATCGACATGGTACGATTTGT
This sequence comes from Morpho helenor, assembly GCA_029227775.1. Taxonomy (NCBI): domain Eukaryota; kingdom Metazoa; phylum Arthropoda; class Insecta; order Lepidoptera; family Nymphalidae; genus Morpho; species Morpho helenor. Next base: position 14,567,920 of record JARGCU010000025.1, read on the forward strand.
ATAGTACCTACTAGCGTGTAAGTAATTTAGGTTCGATATAACTTTTATTTTTAGTTGTAAATAAACAATATAATTTTTTCTTAAATGATAGATTCCATTCGAGGATTTTATATTCATTTAAGCTGTTTTATGTCTCGCGGTTCTTTCAATCACCTGTAAACTTGTTCGTGGGGCGGAAGACCCAAGCCGGAGTCTTCAGAAGGCGAGCGGTGATCGACCACAAGAGGTACTTCCGCTGGCACCTCCTACAACAATAATCTCTGCCTCACCCTTATATTTATGAGTTCACTCCTGTAAATGAATTCTCTATAATCGTTGCTTATAAGAGATTTCTTATAGCAACAACGCCACCTTTTCACGCCTTAAATGACAACAATCTCTGGTAGCGTTCTTTTTCTGCTATATTTGTATGGGTTAAATGTTCAATAAAGATTTACAAATGCATACATTAACAAATATTCTAGGTATGTAGACCGTCCCCTATGGACAAAATATTTCCAACCACACTTATTTTTAATTATTTAGAGTACTATTTTTTAGACCCGGTTATGTGATAAAAGTTTAAAGTTATTTTTTTTTTTTGTAAATACAATATCACCGATGCGCTGAGTAATCCAAACAAAATTAACAGCTTTTTAATTTTAATTATTATACCAAATAATTATTAGTATCTTAAATAAATAAATATATTCAGAGCGAAATATCGAAATGATAATAACTGTTAACGTATAAAGCACCTCATTAACTGTGCATGTAAAGTATTTTTTTTTGGATGATTTGGAGTATACATAATAGAACGACAAAAATATCCAATCACAATTGCCCTTTAGAAAAAAACAGCGTTTGAATATTTTGTTTGCTAGTTATTAACATTTTTTGTATACATATCGTCTTTCCGTTTTAAGTTGTTTTAAATTTTTACGTAAGCTACACAATATCTATACCTCTCGATCGATAACTAAAGCAACAACAACAACATCAATTAGGTTAGGTAACACATCAAATATGCTCCATAAGCAACACGTTGCAACATAACCATTGAAACATCTAATATAACTGAAACGAGACTCCAGCGGCGCGATACGATGCGATAACTTTTTATTGACTAATTTCCTTCTCTTCTTGTGTAGACAGTAAAAAGTAAATAACTTTATAAAATACAATATATTTTTCTTTTGTCTATAATTTCGGTACTAAGATATGTTAATAAAAAACGTTAGTGCATTGCAACAACCACTAGCTTATCGCTGGGTAATGTTGGTCAATTTTCGAAACTTTATTAACTTCTATTGTAGTTTACTTGTCTTATATAGTTATATATATTTAGGTTACTGATGTATTTCAATTAATTTAATAATTTATAGAATTATTTCTATCACACAAAAAGTTTTTTTTCCAGAATACTCTAAATGTAAACTCTTGATAAAGTAAGTTTTGATGCAAGGAAGTCATTAAAATATATCTGGAAACATTGACAGTATAATTTAACTCAATTTATTACTTTTCTTAAAGCTGTCTCTATCGTTGTTCATATATTTGTATGCATAATTTTTGATAATGTCAGTCTTAACTTCTACATGATACAAATATTCTACATGAGATTGACGAAGTTAACCGTATTTTAGTAGCACTTCTATAAGCTTTTCATAACACAAAAAAGGTTGAACTATTGTATTTTGTATTAATCAATCAAGTTACATAATAATTTTCTTTCATTTATGTATAAATTATTATTTTAAATTTAAGAAATATAATCATTATTGCATCGTATCGCAACACAACATTAACATGCAACATAGAAACATGAAAAGTTATTAAAAACAATACTTACTGCATCGTGGAGCTCATGCATGGTGGTCGAAGGTAACATATGTCGCTCGGTGCCACGCTACAACAAGTCAAAACGTGCCAAATGATTCTTACACCGCATTAATAATAAATAATAAATCGCTCGTGACATTAATTTCGAATTTTAAATTCAATTAAAGAATTTGAAGAATGAGTTTTAAATTGTCCATACGGAATTTTTAAAGCAAAAACTTGCGATACTTTTTTACGTATGTATTAATATAGCTGCATGTGGTATCCGGCTGAGCAGAATAAACCACCCTCATTTCTTAACAAGATGTCTTAAACGGAGACTAAGGTAAGTTTATGTTAGATATTGCAAAATACCTAGCTGAATCATGTAACAATATGTTTGTAACATGTCACTTAGAATGGGCTAAGGGCAAGAGAATGATGATGATGATGATTAATATGGCTGCAAAAGGTATGCTCTGAGTCGATAATAAAACCCAAATTCACTAATCTCAGTCCCATTTCTAACATTTTTCATGTTTGATATTATTGTAGAAAATTAAATATAATATATAAATACAAATTAAAAGTACGATGTGTTCCTGAACGCAAAATTCAAAAACAGCTAGGTGTATTCGGCTATTTTTTTAATTATACCTACGTTTAAGCCCGAATCAGGCTTCAATGAAATAACCTTTTATAACGGGGATAAAAACTAGAAGAATTTTAAGGCAAATTATGAAAAAACACGTGCAATTCTTCCCACACAAACAAACCGTTACTAAAAACTGAACATATTCGGTATATGATTACGACATCTAAACGAAAGCGTTGAATTTACCAACGCTGTGGTTGTTCTGTTTTTATAAACGTGTTAATAGGGTAATATAAATGTGCAATTCTTAAACACAATATTAGAGGTAAAAGCGGGATGTAGAAAATCCCAGTATATTTATGCAAATTACTATGAATTACAAGTTGTAATTAGCGCAGCCGGCAACCGTCAGATGAGATTTGCGTTAACGAATTCGACAATAATCGGACCTGTATACATAATTAAGATTTTTTCATGGAAATTAAAAAGAACTCTTAACTGTTTTTCATAATGTTTGTAATATCATTTAATGAATAGGATGTTTTGTTGTAATGTTGCGTTGGAATATTGTATTCATATTTCACTTTTAAGACGCAAAATTCTTTATTAAATTTCGCTAACTCTCTCTCTCCAGCTATGTATCCCACATGGTAGTGGAGTCAGCCTCCACTTCGCTCGGTCATGGACATCGTCGTCGGTAACTTTGCATACACTCTTATCTTTTAGCACTACTTCTTTCCACCTTGTTTTGGGTCTTCCAACTGGTCTTGAACCCAGAATGGAAATCTGTAGTGCCAAATTTCCGACGTACTCAGGTGGCTTTCTCTTGACATGTCATCGCAGCCAACTCTCCTGCAGTTTGTCGGCGATATCACGCACACAGAGGCTACCTCGCACGTACTCATTGCGGATTAAATTTCGCTAACTTATTTATATTATACCTTAATATGGTGTTCGGGTCCTTCTTCAGGACGTCGGTATACAAGTTCATCGAAGCGTGGTCGGTCTTCCGGAAGCAGGAATTCCCGGATTTCCGTTAACAGGGAGTACTGTGTAGAAGAAAAAACATTTCGCATTACGAATAAAGCAAAACTTTTGTCGAACAGAAAGTTCCGCTATTTTGTTCAACATTTGTTTGTTTAATATAATTCCGAACGTTACGAAATTATAAATATGTATATTTAATACCAGTGATATCTGCGACATAGTTTGCAATTTCAGTTTTGAATTAAACTCAATTACGTACTGTATTGTTTTTCCCTATTTCCGAAAAAAAATTTGAATTTTTATCTTAAATATTGGCCTGGTATATCAGCTTATATCATACCAAATTTCAACGGTATTGCTTCAACGAATTAGCCGTGAAAGCGTAACAGACAGACAGACTTATGCATTTATCATATTAGTGTGCATTATTTTAGTATAGGATTTTAAAAATTAACTATTTTTTTATCCCTATGACTATCTCAACGATGTCCCAATATTGTGAAAAAAACAACTGATTGATCATGACTGACTTTATTGCTTTATTTCCATAGACTTCAGTGTACATTTTATTGTCTATGTACCAACACAAACTTTTCATAATTTAAAATGGCAATTCTAGAATTGATTCATGAATTCTAATATTCTATATTCTAGCTCAGACAGTGGTTAAAGACTAAAGACTATTAAAGACATAAAAATCAAATAATATTATCTATAACATACGGAGGATGTGAAAAGTATACCATACTAAAAAAAATTAAGTATAACTTTGCCAAAAACCATGACCAATAGAAAATTGGCCTCCTTTATAATAATGGAAAAATAAACAGCGTTCATAATATTCGTTTCCATTTCAAAATCTCTTTGTGATGTATTGCGCAATAACACCTAAATGAGGGGTGTAATTATTTTTTCGCGAACACGTAATGTTTATTTTATGATGCCAAATCAACGTAATCGTGGGTAAATGGCGCGTTTATAATTTAATAACAGATTTATGTAGCACAAAGTATTTATAAAGCTGTTTTTTGGAACACCTATATAATATATAACATATATAATAGCATATTATATATATATATATTCTTTAATTTTTGTCCTGAATAATTTCCGTGCTAACAGTGACAAATCATTTAATTAAAGTAGGTACACAATATTAAAAGCTTACTTATCATCATTCTCATAGCCTCGCCCTTAACTCACTCTAAGTGGGGTCGGCAGAACATGTTTAACCATGTTAACATGTTTTAACCATTTATAAAAGAAAACACTCTTTCTTTCCGAGGTGTCCTAAAATACGACTAAGATAATTTGACGTCAGGCAGGCAGCCGGTCGTAAAATACGTAGCCAAATCATGTGACATGTTAATATAACATTGTGCCGACCCCACTTAGAGTGGGATAAGGGTAGGAGGATGATGATGATGATAGCTTAACGGCAACCTTATCGACTAGCTACACAATGTTATCTAATTAAAAGAGAAAGTATGATATATGTTGCTTATAGACCTCAAAATGGCTGGACCGATTTTAAGGAAAATTTACAAACAATCCGGATTGACTCGGCAAATAATCCGATAAACTTTCGTCGCGATTGTAGTGTTTTTTTAACTGTCAATAACAATTTTGTTTAGAGCGAAAATCGAAACCAGACTGAACCACAGCAACGCATTGCTAGACTACTGGTATAACATAAAAGAAATAATGTAAAATAAGAAGCACTGTATAATATACTTACTTTTTGCGGAGTATCAAGTAGGTCGCGGAGTACGGTAAGAAAGGCATCAGGCATCAGACGCCGCGACGCATACTCTTCCATATAGTAAGCGAGTGCGGGAATATCACTCTGTGGCAATAACGATTTAGCTTTCTGCTCAACCGCTGTCGCTGCTGCACCTCTTCGTTTCCCCCACCCGCTTATCCTGTGAATTCAGGGAGTATTAAAAAAAATAATATTTGAGAGCAATAACAACACAAATAATATTTTTAAAAAATTGAAATTTGATACGTTCCCAAAGGGTTAGTATATCCTAAATCTACACACCACAGGATTCGAGATTCACTAAGACATTTTCAACGAAGTTACATTACGGCAGTTAAAAAATTCTGTTAAAAATAGGCTGACATATAGCCTACTGTACTGTTGAGGATTACTTAGATGATATAGCCTACTGTACTGTTGAGGATTACTTAGATGATAAGAATGTGTGGATATATCTCTCTTCGAACATGTACAGTAATTACTAAATGTGACTAGTAATAACAATCATATTTTGATATTTTGAAAAGAGCAACCAATCTTGCTGGCTCTTCGCGGTAAAAAACAGCATTCCGAACCAGAAGTAGAGTTGATAATTCAATAGGACTTGTTGTTGGACATTTTGATTTTCAATTTGAATATTTCCACTAAGAAATATATAATGATATTTATTACGAAGAACCACCTATCCGTTTTTCGTCAGTTTCTTATACTGCTAGAGGTGATTTCACACTGGAAAACGTAGCGTAGACCACTAATTGGGTAAGAGGCCACAGGTTAAAAAACAGAAGACTTTATAGTGGCGATGGGCGGGGCACATAGCACTTTAAAACGATAGGCGTACGAGACTTAAATTTAAGAAAACTTTCTCATCGTAGGGCTTTACTAACACGGCGATGTGTAATCTTAGTTTTTCTTTACCAGCAAAATAAATAAGTTTTGGCTAATTTAGACAAAAGGTTTTTTGAACGGATTCAAAGAAAAATCGCCTTCAGGTTGCCAAATGTACATAAAAATTTAGTTTAAAGGAATCAAATAAATAATGAAAGTAGGAAAATAAATATTTTCTTCAATGTCGATCCGTCAATCGCTTTATGGAATCCGCACATTAAAATCCAAGCATAATTTTTTGCAAGTAAATATAACATTGCAAATAAACCTAATGAATAATGTACCACAAACTTCCAGACGGCAAATTAAACTCTAATAGATAATAAAAATAAAACTAAACGTCCTCATAAACCGTACAATCATGATATGGCTTTTATATTGCCATTTAGCAATGAATCTGTAGCCATAGTAATAGTTAACTAAAAAGATCTAAATACCTATAACTGAGATAAATTTAAGAACCAAAGTCTATGACCAACAACCAAATTACATAAAATCTTTTATTTTTTTTTTTTCCTAAAATACAAAAACATAATTCAATTAACCAAGGTAATAACTATATTATATTTTATTTATTAATTGTAGATAAACATATTTCGATTTTCAAAGTAACAAATAAAGATAAAATAAGAAGATAACATAAAAGAAACGATCGAGCTGGGAACTCAACTCAACGTCTCACATAATAAACACACGATGACCGCTTTGTAGTATCCGGCTAAGTAGAATAGACCACCCTCATTGCTTACTGAGGTGTCGTAATAGGTTACTAAGGTAAGGCAGGCTACCGGTCGTAAAATAGCTACCCCACTTAGAGTGGGATAAGGGCAGTAGAATTCAATAATAATATATATCTTTTTAATACGCTGTCGTAAAACCACGGTGAAATATGTAACAAGTGGTTGCCACTTACGAGTACGTGCGCCCTTTGCATACTAAATTATGTTAAGTGATTCCGGTTCTACAACACTAGGAATATCAAAGGCAACGTCCTTACTGGATCATAAATGTCATGTATAACGTACAAGCAATAAATTCGTATGACTATAGCTAATATTTATCCTTAAGCAGTACTTTCTCCTATAGCAAAAATTGTAGGTCATGATAGCTTTTGGATAATACCATAGTTAATTTTAATACCATTGTTTAAACCTTTAATTTATGCTTTATAACTTACGAGTAGAGACAACTATACCCTAGTACAGGCGGTAGTGTTAATCTATAAATCAATGCTAAATTATGGTGTCTCAAAAATCAACAAATCAACAAATTATTAATTATCTTAATTATTTAAATGAGTTTATCTTGATTATTTTTGTTTATATATGTTTTCTGAATCTCGGAAACAGGTCCAACGATTTTCATGAAATTCAGCATGTAGGGGATTTTTGGGGGTAATAGACCGAGGTTTCATTTAAAAAATGTCGTTTTATACCTGTTTTCGGGCATCAAACAAAATGCTAAAATGCAGAATTGAATCCAAATGATATCTGAGCTCTCATAACCTAATGGTAACAGACGGACTCAAATTCAAAACCTGGGATAAATTCCCACATGTCACCCGGCACTTTCTTTCTTTTTTATATTTTTAAAATAGTGCCATTAAAATTTTCCTGCTTCATAAACATTTTTATAAAATTAATCACATTACGTATCTAGACAAAACTTGTACTTGTATATACTAAGTAGATAATTGAATAGCATAAAGTAATAACCTGAAAGTAATGTGCAAATAATACTGTACATTTTCCTAAGTAAAAAAAAAATAGTTTTTCAAGAGGTTTTCCAATATAGTCCGAATCGTCAGCTGTCAACTACACCGTCGTAAATATACATCCAGTAGATCGTAACTACTGTAATAAATTTCACGAAACCCAAACCTTTCGAAAATTTCTGGATGCCTTTCTTGAATAAATTTTGTGAAATACGTACCAGCAATTTTCAGCGCTCCGGGCGACCGTCCTAATTTCATAAAATGTCTAATAAAATTGTTTATTATACTGCAAAGGGTAACCCATAAAAGGTTTTAGGAATATAATTAAAAAATCTTATACACAACCTTTAAAAGTATATACCTTAATATATTTTAAAGGCAGGACTAGATATAATTTGTTAAAGTTAAATGTAAATTTAGTAACAATAATTGTTGAAAATATTGATTAAATTCGAGTCACCTAATAAATTTTATCGAAAACTAAACTAAAAGATGCCTAATTCCGTAAGATATGACAAAAAATGTGTAGTGTGATTCCTCTTTTATAAATCAACAAAAAGAGTCCACAATTATATGTTATATCATGTGTTACCTAACAATAGTAATTTAACACACGTGTATTAAATTACTATGGTAGGATAACCATAAAAGCAAAAAAAGATTTTTTAAAAACGAGTTATTTTATTGATAGGGGATTTTGAACAATATAAACGCCGTGTGGTACCCGGCTGAATAGAATAGACCACCCTCATTTCTTACCGAGGTGTCGTAAAATAAGACTAAGGTGAGTTGATGTCATAAAATACGGTCGTAAAATACGCAGCCAAATTTCTACCTTGTTGTGCCGACCCCACTTAGAGTGGGATAAGGACAAGAGAGAGTTTCAACGATATAAAACGACCAAGAAAAACAAAGGAAGATAGGGCCAAAAAATTTGAAAGGAAAAAAATTTGGGCACGGAAACGTAAAGAGGAAAAAAGAAAAAGAGTTTTTAGAGTAGGGCTGGATAATGTAGAGCTTTGTATTTGAGTTGAGGCGGAACAAAGAGTACTGTAAATTACATTGTATTAAGCGAAAAACGAGAAAACAGTTAGAAAACTACGTGTGACTTTCTTTTTCTTATCGGGTTCGAATGTGAGAGTTCCTACACTTACCTTGGAACAGCTTCCCGTTCCCCATACGCCGTACACGCATGGGGCACTTTACCAACATCCCTCACCAGGAGTGACATTCTTTTGTGATATTTGAGTTGTGCGACGGCTTCATCGTGCGTCACGTCTACGAAAGATTGACCGTTCACTTCCAAAATTTGATCGCCCACCTGTTAACAAACTCAATATTTGAATAAAAATTACAAAACATTCAAATAAACATTTTGTTTAATATACTTAAATACGCCGTGTGGTATCCAGCTGAGTAGAATAGACCACCCTCATTTCTTACCGAGGTGTCGTTAAAGGCGACTAAAAAGGCCACCATATTGTATCCGGTTGAGTAAAATAGAACACCCTCTTTCTTACCGAGAAATACAACTAAGGTAAGTTGACGTCAGACAGGCGGCCGGTCGTTAAATACGTAGCCAAATCATGTGACAACATGTTTGTAACATGTTGTACTGACCCCACTTAGAGTGGGATAAGGGCAGGAGGAATGATTTGATATACTTAAGTGGGAGATAACAAAAAGGTGATGCATCTCGGTTACCAAATAGTTGATCGACTATCTAAAAAAATATCTAAAAGCCCTAAAAGGATCCTATATGACACAGTTGGTGTAGTTAACACCACAGCAACTTAGCAACGACGTCGGCGAAGAAGAGGACTGTCCAGTTTTTTGACGTCAAAGAATCATGGCATTTTACCACACATAAGACGGCGTAGTGACTATTCGTAGTAATAGTATCAGTCCTCCATTACACACAGTCCTGATCTGTAGACCAGCCTTGCAGAGGCCCTTAGGTCGACTTCCTCTATAATATATATAGCGTTCTGCATCTCTCTCTCGTCACAAAATAGACATCCACTATTCGACGTAGTTCACTTCCAAGAACTTCCTATCAACACGCTACACGATCGTGTGCCGATTATTGAAAATCGATGAATTGCCAATTTATTATCTTGCCTGTTTGGAAGTTTACCTAGAATACAGCTGACACTAAATTTCTAACTTGTACGGCGAATGTGACATATCGTAAGATCAAATAATAAATCTTCCCTCGCACCTTTTTCCTTTGACATATAAATGTTCATGCTCATAATATGAGATTGAGGTTCATTTACAAACAATATTTTAACAATACAATAAGATAACTTGAAGACAAGTATCCATTTAAGATACAAATTAATAGAAAATTATCTTAGATGCAAATTAAGGTACATTTATTCAATCTTTGAAATCACTATGTAGTGTAGAGTTGCGTTGTAAGAAGTACCTTACAGTCTCTTATATATGTTTAGATAAGATTCTATTAATCTATAAGATTAATATTCCTATATTAATATTAACAAAATTTTAACTTTAAGGAAACTCAAAAATGTTATCGGTTTCTAGTGACTCTAAATTTTACGTTATTATGAAACATGTATTAGTCAATCATGGTCTAATAATAAAGACGTGATCATGATAGTAACAGAAGACAGTATTTCGTTAGAGGTCACATGTCTCGTTATACGACTAACGTAATAAAAGAAAATTTCTGCTCATTTTGCAACTATTGAAGTCTTTACTGCCTCACTGACCTAGTTATAGGCGAGGGGTGAAGGAAAACTCGATGCCTCTATAACGAGTTACAACTCTTGGATACGAAGTTTTTATTGTTGACATAAACATTTTTGATCTTATTAGTCCAACTTAGTTATTGACGACTGTCAATAATACAAAGTTAACAAAGTATTAGTCAAGATTTAACCAAAAGTAAGTATAAATAATTAACACATTATAATACGATCCATCAAACTAACTAAAAATACCATGACAAAGCGAACTTGGATTATCGCGGAAAATTACTTCCAAGTTTTTGTTTATTTTAAATTTCTCGTGAATTACTTATTTAATAAAACGGTGCCTTGATTAATTACTTCAAAATCACTTCGTCACGACATCATGAGTTTCACATTTCTGTTTGTTGTAAATCTTTTAAAGAACACTGTCTCGCCAAACGTCAACCTATATAAATAAATCTTTGTTTTTTAAGTATACAATATATCTATATAGTTTACCCAATGTTTTACCGCGGCGTTAATTTTTATACATGTTTAGCGGTGCGGGCGTTCTGCGGAGACTATCGGAGGGATGCAGTAGGATAATGTAATAAAACCAGCAGTTGCATTAATTCATCATCTAAACGTTGCATTAAGTCATCAACATTCTCATCATAATAAACTATAGCCTTGGTGTGATGTTTTATTCTCCCATAGAATATATTTGTCGCTATACCTAAACTTCTCTGATTATAAGTAATAACCATTGGTATGTTGTTTCATTTACTCCTTTTCCTATTTCCTGGTAACGGTATTTCAGGTACTAGGTACGGTATTTGTTTTTTAAAGGTAATAATAGGTAAAGTATTTGTAGCTCCGTCAGGCAGCTACATTACTCCGCCCCTAGCGAAAGCGTACCAAAGGCTTGATGACACGACCGTAACGAGTAACTTTCTTCGTTGTTAAGTTTGTGGTATTCTGTTCATTCGCTATTGCTGGAGTGACTGTAGTTGTACTCTGACAGCTCGGTAGTGGCGTTTGTTGACTTTTCTCTGTGCTATCGTCGACCGTATAGGCGGGTTTGAGCCGGTCGATTGATATTACGGCCGATCGCCTCTGCGGTAGCTGTATGGTGAAAGTCTTGCTGTCTCGCTTTAGCACGTTGAACGGTCCTTCATACGTCGGTAATAGCCCTCTCTTGAAAGTATCATTTCTTATAAAGACTTGCTCGCAGGTTTGTAAATCTTTATGAACAAATATAGATCGTTTATTTCCGTGTATAGGAGTTTTAATAGGCTTTGCTGAATCAATGCTTTCTCGCAATTGGCAAACATAATCGTAGTCTACGTCTTTCTCGTTTCTGGGTGTTTTCGTGAAGAAATCACACGGAAGACGTAGATTATAGCCATAGGTTAGCTCGGCTGCGCTAACGCCATTGTCGGTGCGAGTTGCGGCGCGAAGACCCAGTAGTACGGTAGGTAGCTCGTCGATCCACTTCGTATGTTGAGATAGACGAGTTTTTAATGATGTTTTAAGCGAGCGATGCCAGCGTTCGACTATACCGTTTGCTTGAGGATGGTAAGGTGTTGTACGCGTCTTCTCTGTTCCCATAGTACTCAGTAATTTATTGAATAGGCGACTTTCAAAATTTCTTCCTTGGTCAGTTGTTATTAATTTCGGTGAGCCGAATCTAGTTATCCAATTTTCGTAAACTATTTTTGCGATTGTTTCGGCTGATGTCTCGTGCGTCGGTATTGCTTCAGGCCATCTAGTCGCTCGATCGATCATCGTGACTAGGTATCTGTGACCGTCGGCTGAAGTGGGAAGGGGTCCGACGACATCTATGTGAACGTGTTGAAATCGTTCTGACGGGGGAAATGAAGAAATTTCGCTTGACGTGTGGCGTTGAACTTTGCACCGTTGACATTGAAGACATTGTTTTGCCCATTTTTTAGCGTCTATGTTCATTGAAGGCCAAAAAAATCTCTGACTGATTAGCTTGCGCGTTGTTCGGATACCAGGGTGGCTTATGCTGTGGACTGCTTCAAATGCGGTTCGTCTGAATTCTTCAGTGAGATAGGGTCGAATGAATGAAGTGGAAGTTTCGCAGTAGACAGGGGAAGTCGAATTAGGTGGAGTTATTTTTTTTAGAGTGATATTACTTTGCTTGGCGAGTTGTTCGATGCTATCTCTGTTTCTTTCTTGCGCTTTTGATAGTTCTTCATAGTCGATCGATGTAGGACAGTTTATGACGTCGATGGGTATGCGACTTAGTGCGTCTGCGACTATATTATCTTTTCCGCTGATATGACGAATATCGCTCGTGAATTCGCTGATGAATATTAGTTGGCGCGTTCGACGTGGTGTTTCTGTTGCTGATGGTGGCTTCTGTAGTACATAGGTTAGCGGCTTGTGGTCGGTGAAAACAATTAGGTTTTTTCCCTCGAATGTTTTTCTGAAGTGTTTGATAGCCATGTAGATAGCGAGTAGCTCTCTGTCGTATGTACTGTAGTTGCGTTGCGCGTCTGAGAATTTCTTCGAAAAATAACCAAGCGGTTGCCATCTTCCGCGGACGTACTGTTGTAAGACTGCTCCCGCTGAGAGGTCTGATGCGTCGGTGCAGATTGCGAGAGTAGCTTCATGTATAGGGTGAGCAAGTAAAGTAGCGTTTAGGATAGCAACTTTACATGCTTCAAATGACTTTGTTGCTTCGTCTGTCCAGTCGATTGGCGTTTTATCTTTCTTCTTAGAATTGTGGAGATAAGCGTGAAGTGGTGCCTGAATGTCTGCGGCCTTCGGGATATGTTCTCTGTAGAAATTTATCATTCCGAGAAAACGTCTGAGCTCTTCGATCGTTTTCGGTTTGGGGTAATCACGTATTGCTGTGACTTTTTCGACAGGCGGTTTTATGCCTTCTTGACTGACTGTGAAACCGAGGAATTTTACTTCTTGCTTTCCAAAATTACATTTAGCTGGGTTAATTGTTATGCCGTTGTCTTCTAATCTTTGTAGTACTGTTCGTAAATGTTTTTCGTGCGTTTTCTTGTCAGTGCTTGCTACTAGAAGGTCGTCTATGAATGCGTAGACGAAATCTAATCCCTGTAGTGCTTCATGGATGAACCTTTGAAATGTTTGGCCTGCGTTTTTCAGACCTGGCGTCATTCTTGGGAATTCGAACAGTCCCATGGGAGTGATTATGGCCGTCTTGGCTATATCTTCTTCGCGTACTTTTATTTGTTGATATGCTCTGTTGAGATCAATTGTTGAAAAAATAGTTTTGTTTGCTAGTTGAAAGGTGAAGTCTTTGATTCGTGGAATTGGATAGCGGTCGGGTGTAGTGACGCTATTGAGCCTCCGATAGTCCCCACAGACTCGTAGATCGCCATTTTTCTTCGGTACAATGTGCAGTGGCGAAGACCAAGGACTTTTGCTTGGGCGGCATAATCCTTGTTCAATCATGTTTTCAAATTCTTTGCGAACGAATTCATAGCGATGAGGTGCTATTGGTCTAGCGCGACAGTGAAGTGGTGGTCCCGTAGTTTCGATATAATGTTCGACGTTATGCTTCGGTGTCAATTTCATTGAGGTTAATCTTGTAGTTCCGGGAAACTCGGCCAATATGTCGTGGTATGACTGTTGAACATCTATGCTTCTTATTGTCGGTGTGTTCGTTGCTCGAACGAAAGACTGTGACGTGAGACTGGTTTTGCCATCAATTAGTTTTCTGTTCTTGATATCGACGATGAGCTGGTGGTGTTCGAGAAAATCGGCTCCGATGATTGGTTTGCTGACTTTCGCGACGATGAATCTCCATTTGAATGGTCTTCGTAAGTTAAGGTCTAGTTCCAGGGTTTTCTCTCCGTAGGTTGGGATTACCGTATTGTTTGCGGCGTATAGTTGAAATTCTAGTGGTTGCTGTGTTTGACCTCTTCTTGGTGGTAAGACGGAGATATTTGCGCCCGTGTCGATTAAAAATGTTGTCTTCGTTTTCTTGTCGGTGACAAATAAGCGGTAAGATGCTTCAGATACGCTAGATCCCGCTTCATCGAGCGTACTTGTTAGTTTTCCGACTTCTTATTTTCATTCTTGAATGAGCATGGTAGTGTGCATCTTCTGGCTTCGGTACCAAATCGGCGGTGGTAATAGCAATAAGGTAACGGTGTTCGGCTTTGAGATCTGTTTTTTCGATTTTCAGGATTGTTTCTTCGGAACGGCGTTCTTCTATGATTTTGATAACGAAAATTTTCTTGTGAGGCTCGCAATTCGGCGACTTCAAACGATAATTTTCGGATTTGTTCAGTGAGGTATTGCGTTTCAGTGCTCGGAATGCGTGAGGTAGAAGCTTCGACGGCTGAGACTTGCGAAACGTTGTTTGTTTCCATCATCTTGTCGGCCAGTAGCGCTAGTTCGTCGAGTGCAGTTTGTGTGCTGAAGGATTCGCTGACTGCTAGTACTGATCGAATATGCGGCGGAAGGTGATTCGTCCACATTATTCTAAGCGTCGAGTCTGGAACTTTGTCGCGAGCGAGAATTTTCATTCGGCGTAATAGCTGTGTCGGTTTTTGATCTCCCAGTTCGATTTCTGATAGTAATTTTTGTAGTTGACGGCTGTCGGACTCTTCATAAGCAGAAATTAGACGGTTTTTTAGCGCGACGTATGGTTCCTTTTCTGGTGGATTATATAGCAGGTCGGAGATCTGTTCGATGTCTTGTTTCTCTAGCTGAGCGATGACCATCTGGGCTAATTGTTCCTGGCTTCTCTTAAGTTCAGATGTGGCGGCTTCGAAGCTAATAAACCATAGGCGAGGTTTATCTCTCCAGAAAGGTGGAACTCGCAGTGATAGAGCGATTCCGGCGACTTCAGGTTGCGCTGGTGTTGTTTTTCTTTGTGCTTGCTCCATAATTTGATTGAGGTTGCTTGAAAGATTTTTCGGGTGTTCTTTGTAGGGTCACCAGTTTTAGCGGTGCGGGCGTTCTGCGGAGACTATCGGAGGGATGCAGTAGGATAATGTAATAAAACCAGCAGTTGCATTAATTCATCATCTAAACGTTGCATTAAGTCATCAACATTCTCATCATAATAAACTATAGCCTTGGTGTGATGTTTTATTCTCCCATAGAATATATTTGTCGCTATACCTAAACTTCTCTGATTATAAGTAATAACCATTGGTATGTTGTTTCATTTACTCCTTTTCCTATTTCCTGGTAACGGTATTTCAGGTACTAGGTACGGTATTTGTTTTTTAAAGGTAATAATAGGTAAAGTATTTGTAGCTCCGTCAGGCAGCTACACATGCATATTTAACGTTTACAAAAAAAATTGACAATAAAAGTAAGTTTGTATATATTAAATATAATAAGTATGTTCATAACCAAATTAAGGTTTATTAACAATAATTTATTTCAAAAAAGTATACAAATTATATTATATTATATTATATTATATGATCGTGACATATTCTCGGGTTTCAATCTCCATAGTAATCGGAAAATAATCTTAAAACAAATACGGTGAGTAGAGCGCAGCTCTATTCTCCGCATTTCGCAACCTCAACGATACTCTCACTCATCACGCACGGTGAAGCTGTAAAAGCAGTTAGGACTAAAAGGATACAGTCAGTTCTAAAATAAATCTTAGAGAAAATCTTTAAACTGTCCTTGGCCAAGACTGGATGTTGTATTTAGATATGTGCTGAAATAACATTGTATGAATACTTTATAATCTTTCATCTGACATCTGTCATCAAATATATCAGACACAAATAAATTCTATCACTATTTTGATATTTAGTACTGTTTAGCTTATTTACTATAACTTGGAACCACTGGACCGATTAGAAAAATTATTGCAGTGTAAGATAGTCCATTTATTGAGGCTATAGGCATCCATACTTTCAGACACAATATAATTATAATTAAATTTAAGAGAAATAATTAAGTTTACAATATTGTTACATTTTGTATTTTATAATTTTATTTTGATATAATATTTTATTTTGTAATATATTTAAATAACGTACGCGTCCCTATATTTACCTATATTTAACCTATAATTAAGACTACATTTAATTGAATAGTAGAGTATTTTATAGTATTAATAATGTAAGTCTTGTTGGTTATCCTAATAAATAAAAATAAAATAAAAATAGGCTATATAACATCACGCTAAGATGAATAGGAGAGGAGCAGCAATAATAAATATTACGAAAACGGCAAAAATTAAAGCTTTCCTTGCGTGCGCTGAGTAAGCGGGAATAGTTATTCAAAAATCATGTATTACAAAATTGTTCCCCTCTAAAAGCATATGTCTAGCTTTTAGGGGTAACCATGTTTATGGTTATCAAAAGACTATATTGCGGTTGTAATCTTTCCACGCTGGCGCTTTCGATTGCTAGAAAGTATGGATAAGAACTAGGCTATGTTAGTAAAAAATAATAAGTAATGCATTACCATAAGTCCCGCTCGGTCCGCTACTGAGTCCTTGTCGACACCGGTAATGTAGATACCCAGGTTATACTCCAAGCCACCGCGAATCATCAACCCCAACGACTGCCCCGGCTCAATACAAAGGTCCACCTACGAAACAAATAAGAATAATTTTAAAGTTTGTATAAAAATCTTTACTTTTTAGGCCTAATGGGCTTTTTTATCTCTACCCTCATTTCTTACCGAGGTGTCGTAAAAGGCGACTAAGGTAAGTCGACCCGCCGTTTGGTATCCGGCTGAGTAGAATAGACCAACCTCATTTCTTACCGAGGTGTCGTAAAAGGCGACTAAGGTAAGTTGACCCACCGTGTAGTATCCGGTTAAGTAGAATAGACCAACTTCTTTCTTACCGAGGTGTCGTAAAAGGCGACTAAGGTAAGTCGACCTGCCGTTTGGTATCCGGCTGAGTAGAACAGACAAACCTCATTTCTTACCGAGGTGTCGAAAAGGCGACTAAGGTAAGTTGACCCACCGTGTAGTATCCGGTGAAGTAGAATAGACCACCCTCTTTCTTACCGAGGTGTCGTAAAATACGACTAAGGTAAGTTGACGTCAGGCAGGCGGCCGGTTGTAAAAACGCAGCCAAATCATGTGACAGCATGTTTATAACATGTTGTGCTGACTCCACTTTGAGTGGGATAAGGGCAGGAATATGATGATGATGATGATGATGATAATATTAGTATAGAAAAAAAATTTCCTTATAATATAACAACAAAAAATAACACGTCAATACATTACTTTTTCACACGCGGCTCGCGTGACCAAAGCGCAGCTATGTTTCAGTGCCCTTAGCAGGGTGTACCTGATGACGTCACAGATCGATGCAGACGCGGCTATTTCTAGTAGTCCCCAAACGGTGCGGTGAGTGACCATTGAGTACCATACGTAAAAAATTATGACTAAGGTGCCGCCTCCACTCTCTTACCTCCAAAGTTACATAGAGACGATAATCATAGACACTAACCATAGACAATAATCTCAGAAGAAAGTAAGTATAAAAGTTTGAAAGACATTAACTTTTTATTAAATTGATTAATTTGATTAATTTTTTATTAATTTGATTATTTTTTTATTAATTTGATTAATTTTTTAATTTAATTAATTATTTTTTTTAAAGTTTAATTGGTTTAACATTTTTCTGCAATACGGTACAGAAGCGTAAAGAGTCAATACAAACACTGAATATTATTTTAATTTTTTTAAATATTTTTTTTAGATACTTTAGTCGTTGCTAATATACTATATTGGCTTTAAAACTATTTTACAAAGAACTCTCTTTGCCACGGAGAATATTTAATAAAACTAAGTGATTTGTAGTTTTGATTCTGACTGGCCCGATGGCGCAGTGGGTAGTGACCCTGCCTTCAGCTCCGCGGGTTACGGGTTGATAAATGAATTTGTTTGGGTTTATATTTATATTTAAGTATGTATTTAAAAAAATATATAAGTATATATTCACCATTTGTATTTCTACTGTAATACAACTATTAAGTTACTTACTTTGGGGACAGACGACCGTGTGTGTAAGTGTCCCATAACTTATTTATTTATATTTATAGTTTTGGAAGGATACAGACTTGAAGTAGTAAATTAAAGTTGTCGTAACACTTTATTTATATGTCCTAACAAAATACTATAACATACCCTTCGTATAGAACGATCTTTAGAAGCAGACCGAAGTGGCCGCTGCGGTGGAGGGGACGCTGGTCTTCCATATCGATCCATCCAAGAACAAGATGCTCTTCCCACTAGAGCGCCAGCTGTACGTACCACCATTGTTAACTGCCGGCACGATTTAAGCATCTGTAACAAAATGTTTTATGCAAAAAACCCTTAAGATTGACTATCGCATTCCTATACTTCCTTCCTTTACTTCTAAAAAGACCCTTACGATGAACGCCCAAATTTAATTAACGAGGACTTTTCTTCTTGATTTTAAGCAGAATTTTGAAAAAAAAACCTAAAACTTCTTTCAAGAAGTTCGATGAAAGTCATTATTGTAAACAGTATATGAAAGCCGTGTGGTATCTGGCTGAATAGAATAGAAAAAAATAGGTTTAACTTTAAAAAAATAGCGGTTTAAGTACATTGATAAAATAAAAATATTGTACACAGTATATGAAAACCGTGTGGTATCGGGCTGAATAGAATAGACCACCCTCATAAAATCGGAAAATAAATCCAGTATCTTTATAATTCGATATTAAAAAGAAACTGAGGAATTCTTCTCGTAAAGAAATTCCTAGCTAATCTCAGAAATTGGCAGCTTAATCGAAATTGGAAATTCTTGTGTTATTCAAATTCACACAGCGCAAGGACGCTCGATTGAATTCCGTATGGATGGAATTTATATAAGACAGAACTACGTAGAAGCTGCAAAGGGAATTATAACATCGCATAAAAATATAAAGTAGCAGTGCCAGCACCTTTGCCCACACGGAAATACTAAAGTTGTTTGGTTAATAAATACTCAGTGCACGCAAAACGGAAAAATTTAAAGCTTTCCTTGCGTGCTAAACGTTGACAGGCGTATAAAAAAAAACTATATTAATAAAATATGCGTTTTAATATATTTTAGTTTTTAATATTATGTTTTTAAATACCTACGCAATATTATACGCGTGTAGAAGAAACATAACTTGTATATTTTAAATATGTAGTGCAATTGTCTAATAGACTAATAATGCAGATAAATAAAGGCTGTTTGAGCTAAAATAATTTGTTGTCTTCAAGAAACAATCATGTAATGAATATATTGAAAATTTATGCACAATAAAACGTACAATTTGAAATTTCAGTTCACATAATGCATTCCATTTTGTGCTTGATTAAAAGGAAAAGAGACAAGGCATTATGCGAGTAGTTCCACTATGTTCACAACAAAGCAAGTCCTATTGTACAGTATGTTTTTATTTTTATTTCTGCAATCTCGACAAAACATCAACTTTAGTGTAGCAAGGAGGCCGTATTATTCTCTCACAAAACCATTTAATTATAATATCAATAGTATTTACATTTAACAAGTAATTACATTAAAATTTCTCATTTACACAAATTGTTTGCGATTTTATTCATTAATGCATTGCCGGAAATGAGAGCTGAACGCTAATATAAATTCAGTTATATGTGATTTTTGTTTGTAAAAGCTTATACACAATAGAAATAACAATACGAAACAGAAAAACAATTTTTTCAATATGGCTTATTGTAAATATACCATTTTCATTTTACGTCAGAGCATACGATTTAACAATGCGTTTTAGCACAATAAAAACAAGAAATATAATATGAATTTTGGAAGACATGAATTTATTTCTTTTATCTCAAAAAACAAAAGAAACAAGAAACAACTTATTGCGTACTTTGAGCATCGAGGCTGAAAAAAAAATAGTAGTGGGAGTCATATTGACCATTTGTCAATACAAATAGAAACTATTTTCGATAGTCAATAATGACCCAAACTTGGCCTTATTAACTCTAGATTAGACAGAAAGATAAGGAAAATACTGAAGGTTAATACGACGTAATTAGTTTTTGATATAGTCAATATTTATTACCATTTCGAAATAATTGTCTACTTCTTCATTTGAAATCTGAATTTTAAGGATATTTTTATCTTGAGTCATGTATTTTTGAATTTGCCATGGTTATAATAACACCCAAAGCTACTGATAAATGGAAAAAAATATTTAATAGAAATATTATTTATAATTGCCTGACCTACAGCGTGTTTGGTTTGGAATTAATAATGAGCAATAACTAAATTGTCACTAGCCCAACTTAATTACGATAAAAGAGATATAAAATGCTCAAAACATTAAAATAGTTATAAGTTAGTATTATTTAAAAACTCTTTTACAAAATGATTAAACTAAGTTATTTACTTATTATGAAAAGGTGCCTTTCACGCCAAGGAAAAACATCAAACGAACTTTGAAAACCGTCAACTGCCTGTTTGCGTTAATGGAGTTAAGTCACGAAATAATAATTATTTTGGTAACATTTAGCTTTATTTGATTACTTAAAACGCAGTACTATTCGGTTAACTAATATTTGCACTATAGTGATTTAAAAAATCTAACATGCAATAATAATGATTGATCAATATCTAATAGTGATTTGGAGTCTTAACATACAACAGAGATACTTGACCAAAAGTCATTATTCTCTTCCTATTCTTCTTCTAATTTAAGTTGACCCGCTTTAAAGTATCCGGCTGAGTAGAATAGACAAACCCTCATTTCTTATCAAGGTGACGTAAAACGCGACTTAGGTAAATTGACACCAGGCAGGCGGCAGTTCGTTTAATACGTAAATGTAGTAAATCATGTGATCACATGTTTATAACATGTTGTGCCGCCCCCACTTAGAGTTCGATACTGGCAGGAAAATGAAAAGGACATAGCACGTTATTTTATTATTATTTATTTTAAATTTATTGATTAACAAAATAAAAAATAAAAAATGTCGATCTTATCATTTATCATGAGCATTTAAGCAAAACTATGAAAAAGCCAACCTATCAATTAGTTGGTAAATACATTCCGGGTATTTATAAACTACTTTAAAGCAAACAAAATATACTGAATAAAAACGTTGTAACTGCTGCTGAAAGTTATGGATACATTCGCAAACTATTTGTTCATGCATAAAACTCTGTAACAATAAAAAAGTGCCTTTGAAGTGAAACGAGCACACCGCTATACGAATGTGTTGGTTTTTTTTTTTAAATAGAAAAAGCAATAACAGCCTACTGGCCAGCGTTATATATGAATCTAATAGTACATTGTTAAGGTTACAAGTCTAATGTAAAAATAGTGTTAAAGAAATGTAAAACATAACAAAGACTCTGCATTAGTTATCGGTTGATTCTTAAATTGCACCGTTACTAAAAACATGTTGTTAAACAAATATAACAAAAGCGTTGTTGTTGAATTAATATATGTAAGATGCGAACTTATTACTTTATATCTCGAGAATTAGATCATTTCGCGCGCTTAGTTTAAAAGTGACCTGATTCAAAAAAGTTGTTTTGTGGCAAATTGCATTAAAACGTAGCGTAGCGCCTACAAAACTCGTGAGTGTTAAAGAGACCCATAAATCGGAAGAGCAGGAAAACACTGTTTTTTTAGTTCGTAGCTAAATAAGCTAAATTACAATGTATCAATCTCAATAATTTTCAATTAGGTCACTTCTATACTAAGCATGCGATATATAATACAATTGGAAAAATAACTCATTATATATTTTTTCTTCAGATCACCTCATCATGCTAGATAGCAATTTTGAAAAACTATTTTTGACAACATGTCCATAGTGTTCTCGACCTAAACATACTTGCTTGATTAACAGCGCGTAGACAATGTGTTGTTTCTCTGTTTCCACAACAAAGGCACGCAATTGTAAGGCATTCACAACAAACTGTGTGCACCTGGCAAAATATTACCGTACTGGTTCTTTATTTGTATGAACGGAATGGATATACATGTAAGGTTAGAACGGAATATAAATTTATATAGTTCTTAGTCTGACCAATGCTACGTATAAATAAAGTAACGGCTTGATACTATACTATTACTGGGGAAGTGCTGCTTTCTAACCCTAGGGCTACATTAGCGGGCGATCCCCCATAATAGTGCTGCTTTCTCATGCTTAGGCTACATTAGCGGGCGAAGATACGTGTCGCATTGCCGCGCAAAATATCGTGTATCAGCCATACAGGATGTTCTTGTCTAAATAAAGCGGGCGAAGATTCAGAAAGTGGCCTACGGCGAATATTCAGTTTTGTGCGTTCAAAACAGTGTCTTTGCATAATATGTCAGTAAGTTATTATTTATTACACTTCCACGAGACGAAAGAGATCACTACTATTCAGAAAAGTGAACGTCAAAGTCTGGACAACACTAAAGTGACATAAGTGTGGCCATTCAAACGAATATTGTCGCGAAAAATGCCTTTGATGCGCACCAAGTTACCGACTGGCCCTAATGCTACGAGTACATCGTCTGCGCCCGAATACACGTTGCAACGATGTACCAGGCCAAATACATTGCCGTAGCCCGAATATTCGCCTTAGCCCGCTAATGTAGCCCCAGCGTCAAATGGAGTTTATTCCACGACATTATGCCAATTTCCCTCTTTTCTAAAACTCGTTGTATAATTTATATACGGAATATTTATTTACAATTCCAAACAAAAATAAAAAAGGTTAGAGAGAATATTTCGTCGCTTTCAATTTCACTCCTACAGCAAAAACAGTTGTACAAAGGCAATTGATGTTTATGGTTGGGGTATTTACTCCACCCTGAACAACAATTTAAATGCAAAACGGGTATCGGGGAGACTTTGGCTTAAGGTACGGTTCTACTATACGTTCGGGGAGAAAAAGAATACCACGAGAACTAAAGTTATTTATTTATGGTGACTAGGATGTTTAGTTTAACAGATATATTGAAATCTTTTTTAAAACTCGTCATTCATTCTCCACTCTAAGTGGGGTCAGCAGAACATATTTCGAACATTTTGTTGCATGATTTGGGTGATTATTATACGACCTGCCGACAGCCTAACGTCAACTTTCGTTACGTCAACGACAACCTTTGTCGCCTTATATGACACCTCAGTAAAAAGTGAGGGTGGTTTATTCTACTCAACCAGATACAACACGGCGAGTACACATACCATAATCGCCTTTCACGACACCCCGGTAAGAAATATATAAGCCATTTTTCATGTTTGTATAACACTTTAGATTCGATTCTATCCATTATGTAAGTACCCAATGAAGAGTTTTTGCTGCGAATTAGAAGAGAATGTAATATCTAAACTGAAATGACAGGGGAAGTCCCATCCTTCAAATCTCGGGTAACCCTTGTCACATATTCGCAAGGGAT
The DNA here is from genome assembly GCA_029227775.1 of Morpho helenor. Lineage (NCBI taxonomy): Eukaryota > Metazoa > Arthropoda > Insecta > Lepidoptera > Nymphalidae > Morpho > Morpho helenor. The sequence continues at coordinate 14,591,750 of JARGCU010000025.1, forward strand.
ATCATGAAATATATAAGACATATACATTGTATTAATCTCCTTGATATATAAATAATCCTGAGTACAACGTAATTTATGCTAATCTGCAAATCCGCTAAAACATCTGTGAAATTTAGTTATGTTTATAGTTAAGTCATACTTCAGAGAGAAGCAAATTCGAACTTATAAGTGACGGTGTTATTGATATCTGAAAATTACTGTTCTTATATGGCCTGTTATAAACAGCCTGCCTTTTCCTTTAGTACAACACTGTATATGTATAAATCGTATTTTAAGGGAACAGAAGTGATAAATTAGTTTATTCGCCTAAACACTAAACTAAAGTTCCAGACTAAAGTCATAAATCGGGCTTAATCGTAAGGAACTGCGAAAGGAAAGGCTCATACCGAACCGTACTATATTATAATTTATGGCTCTCTCATACAGACTAATAAAATATATTATGTAAAGTTCACAAAATTAAGATATATAGCTTATTTATACAAGTTTTGCTTGCAACTAGAAACTATGTTCGAATCGGCCTAACCTGATAGAATTAGACTTGAGTATAACTGGTTTCTAAACATTAACAAAGAATATGCTCCTTAAATATGGATGTTGTATAAAGTGTTCTCACAATTTTATCCTTTCTCATATAAAGAATTTCCGTTATTTTCCTAAGTAATTGAATCATCAATCCCTTAGACATCGTTACTAGTTGAAACTATTGTTCAAAAAACCACAGATTAGACGTCAGTTTTGAGTGAGGTATATCATTTTAAGGAATAGAAAAATGTATTGGGTATATACTGTTTTTCAGTAAACGAGTAGCATAATATAAGCATAATAATAAAGCATTTGAGATGTTTTAATAGCCTTAAAAAACAAAAAATAAATAATAATAAAATTACACATTTTAGAATTTATAGTACTATTCTGGAGTTTATTTATATTCACTCAACAATTAACAAATACATTAATTCGTTAATCGCGACAACCACAAAGTGTTTTAATCATTTAACCTTTTAACTAGGACGTATCTAAAATGTTTTTATGGAATTTTTAAAGTTTCTTGACATGACATACTTAATTCAATTTCACCGGCGTGTACGGAAATGAACAGCGTCATTTTCGTGTCCGGGTGTTATTTCCGACTCGCAGTTACTTACGTCCCAAATATGTCAATTTTCCATTTTAACTTTATAAAGATGTGGAATAAATTGCGAAAGATAAAATTTACTTATTAAAAAAGGAAATTTGAATACATTTTTGTTCAAAATATTAATTTTGCTCTTATACCTGCAGCTATGTGGGCTTTTAATTAATAATTTGTCAACTTTGTTTCATTTATATACAGTGGCGTAGCTATCGGAGGGTTGGAGGAGACAGTACCCCAAGGCCCTCGACCTCGGGGGGCCCCGAGCTTGCCAAGATTACGGCGTCCCAAACACACAGACATTCTGATAAATTTACGCATTTATAATGTTAGTAGGGACTTCATAATGCCCGGAGCATTCCTCATTAAGCGTCCTGCTTTTCAAACTTCACGTGACTTCACATAGTTATTTTCATACCAAATCCGATTTTATGTCGGGTTTGGTAGTAATTTGAGTATTATTTGATATTCCGTTTTACCCTTATCAGTTCAAATTACTTAGACGAACACACTAGGTATAGAACAACGGAGCGGGGTAAAGGTCAAATGTCAACCGAAACGGTACCGCGATTATTTATCGAAAATTGCAGCTCACGCGAAACCAATTTAATTTAAATCCGATTTATTATGAATTAGATTTCAGTTTTGAAACGATATATTAATTAATAAATTAATTATACCATAGACGGGGGTAAATTAATAAGAAGGGGGATAAATTCATTATACCATAGAAGCTGTGGTAGCCCAGCGGTAACACCGTGCGACTCTTTCGAGGAGGTCACGGGTTCATACCCGGGCAGATACCAATGAGTTTTTCCGTTAAAACTTATGTGACAAATTGATAATTGTGATTTATCACACGCCTTTCGGTGAAGGAAAACATCGTGAGGAAACATGCATATCTCTAGAGAATACTGGAGATATGTGTAGCCTACCAATCCGCATTGGGGCAGCGTGGTAGGTCTTAGCTCCGATCCTTCGCTCCAAAAACGCAGAGAAGAGGCCTTTTCTCAGCAGTAGGATAGTAACAGGCCGCTACTTACTTACTTACTTTTTTATAGACGGGGGTGCCTTATGGGTTTTTTGTTTGAAGATATTAGTAAAGAGAACTATATAGATACTAAATAGTAAGTATCGATTTATTTAAGTTTGTGTTAACATATTAACTTGTACGTTTCAATGGGCCATACTTCAATGGTATTTACTTAACTATTTATAACATAACAAACACAAATAATCTCGTTTTTTCTTAATTTTTTTATTTATTTATTTATTCAATATAAATTTAACAATCTAGTTTTGTTTATTACATAAAACTCGTTATAAAAACCTGTAAACGTTAAGCATAACGCGAATGCGCAGAATGGAATGCCTGCCCGCAGAATTTATGTGTATTACTTGTGTATTGTTGAATATCCGTTTACAGCGAATTTGCAATTAATACAATAAATAAAGTTAATAGTGTAGTTACCTTAAGCGCATCTTCGTGGGATATTCCCGAGAACGGCGTCCCGTTAACCTGCAAGATGGAGTCTCCTGGCCGGAGTCCTGCACGTTCTGCCACCGAACCCTCTTCGACCCGCGATATATACACACCAACTCCTGTTATAAATTAACACGTATTTTGTTCTCAACTTAAGAGGAGATTTAAAAATGGAAGGGGGAATTCATTTTGGCGGCATTCAGCTTTGACAAAGAATAATTGTTATTAAAGCAATAGTGTTTAGGAATTGTTTTGATATATTTTGTTTTTTTTTTCTAAGTATTTTAATACAATATTTTGCCTTGATGTATAAGGAATAATTGTGACAAATTTCATCGATATTGGTTCACCGGATTCGCCGTGAAAGAGTAACAAACATACATCCATACTCACAAACTTTCGCATTTATAATATTAGTAAGATAAAAAGGTTATTCTTTCGACAACAGCCAAATTTGTCCAAGCAAAAGAATTGACATCTTGTAAAAAAGCAACTCCCACCTAAGATCGCATCATCGCTTTTCATCACGCATAATTCCGATCAAGCGCTCGTCTATCAACCACAAATTCAAACTATTATGTAAATTATAAAAACGTAAAATAATTTGTCATAAAGAGTTTATTATAATTTTATTTGTATAATATGTTTTTTATTAGTATAATTTGTTTTTTATTAGTATAATTTCTCATAGACTTATAGGGTACTCATCAGTCAACAAGGTCTCTCTCTTAAGATAACTAATCACTATATCAAGCACTGATCACGGATAACAAAGCTCTTTGATAGGCCCAATCCTATTTATACCGCTTACTTATGAGGAAAATCGATAAGCGATGCTCTGTTATGTACCTACAGCGCCTACGCGAAATCCTTTTATTTTTTAATTTAGTTTATCGCAAATTATCGGATATATTAAATAAACAATTAACTATTATCTATATGGCATCATTTTTTTATCTTTTGTGTTACCAAATATTCGTCTAGATACATACAAAAGTAATGAGAATATTATTTTGCTATAATCCGTGATAAAATAAAATATATGTAATGCTAAATGTAGAGTGTACTATTCGTTCTCATACCTGATACATGCAGAATTTGTAAGAACTCATGCACTACCCGACACCGATGACACAACAATACACAAGCACTGCACACATTCACCACCACAATCTCAACAATTGTTTCGCCCCGTAACTGAAGCATCGTCAGGAGATAGACTCCACTTTTGTATTATGGACTTCCGCAAAGTAATGCCTAATTCTATAAATTATTTTTTTTTCTTATTGAATATAGATGTAAGTTTTTTGTATCAGTGGAAACTTAATTGATTTCAGTTTACAACATAAGTTAGATATTTTAATATTTTAATAATTGTTTGTTTCCCCTAAAAATAAATAAATAAATAATTTTTCGTTATTTTTCTTTCTCTTTCTTTCTTCTGTCTTTTTCCTTATGTCACTCAAAGGTTGGCTGGAAGAGATCCCTTTTAGGGATAAATCCGCCTTTGTACGCGCCATTTTTCTTTACTAACATTATGTATTTACAATAAAAGAAAAAATAAACATTTCCTTAAATCATTGAATGCATGAAACCATTAATAAAATGTAACTGAAGGTCAAATACCTGTAAGGTAAGTTATAAGTTTTTAACCCCATACATGACCTCGTTCAGTATAATTATTTTAATAGATGAAGCAGTTTTGTCAACATGACAACAATGTATGATGCTATTAAATCTATTTTTGATTAATTAACCTTTGACGTGTGAACACCGGTTATGTGGTAAATATCCTAATTTTTTATATTTTGGTCCGAGCTTATTTTTGGATGTAATATTAAGTTTTATTAGGGGACCCTAAATTTACACTTGCACTTTAAATGACTAAAGAAACTACCAAATTAATTACAAGATATTCAGAACGTCATTCATTACAACACAAATTTGGCAAATAAAGATAAACAAACAGATCCTGACTAATCCAAGTAGTAAAGTTCGGGACGATTCATCACAAGGCAAACAAAGCACGGCTAAGCAAGTAAACTTGCACAGAATTCATTACTCTTCCGATTGAAGCCATTTCAAACTCATTTTTTTAAAAATCCAGTTTACAATATGCTGTTAGCCTGGACACAAAACATTGTTATTGTTAGGGCTGGATACAAAATATTATTATTAGGTTATTTAAAATAGTTGCGAATGAGTAACTTCGAAATTCATTTTGATATTTTTCAATAAATTTCAATACTGTTTCTGCTTTAATATTCGGTATATCCCATCTAAGAATTGGTGGGACAAAGAGGAGGGTATAAAAAAATGCTTCACGTGGAAAGGCATTTGGAAAGTAGTTTGTTGGTAGATCGGACTTAATATCGATTTGGTGAAAAAAGTATTAGGAAAAAGAGGGGTAATAAAATGTAAAGGAAGTATCGTAGTTTATTACGAAACCGAAAGATTAAGCCTACATTGAAGAATAAAGCCTCAAGATCCTAACTAACCCAAAGAACAAACATGTAAGACACTTACCTGCTTCTTTGCCGCCCTTAACGCAAATTCCGAATCCATGGGAATCGGCGGGGTCTCGACTCATGGTGACTGTTCGCGTGGCGGGCTCCACCGGCGGCGGCGGGGCTCCCCCTGAGGAGTAGGGGCGCTCCCTTTCCCGGTCACCTCGGTATATCGCCTAGGAATAATAGTAACACATAATGCCTGGAGAGCATAAATCTAATCGTAAAGCCTGATGCAAGAACTGCTTAGATTTAATGTTCTTACAATTCTTTTATAAAACAAAATCGCAAGCTTTTCTTTATATACATATAATAATGCTAGCGCCTGGCTACGATCTCGCCTGATGGAAAGCGAAAGATGTAGCCTAAAGTGGACTGCGCTTGCCAGTGTAGTGCCTCTTCACTCTTTTTTTAAAGTTTACCAAATCGTGGGAGTCCGGGAAGATAAATGAAGGAAGGGAATTCCACGCCTTCGATGTACGTATGAAGAAAGATGAGTGGAACAGTTTTGTTTGAGAGTTTTCGTTATATTTAAAGTAAAAAAGCCCCTCGCGGAGCTCTATTTTAGTGCAGATATTGTTTTCAGCCTGCATTTTGAAAAGCGTATTAAAGTACGTTTATCAAAGATTGTCTATAAGAGATTTCTTACAGCAATAAGACGGACTCTTTACAGTGTGAATTTACCTTTAACCAGTTACTTATATGTTTTTTGGTGCAAAAAGTATTAAATAAATAACGTAAAGTTAAGCTCGAAATACGAATACATCCCGAGTATAATATACTGTATTAAACATACGATACGTTACAATGTCGTAATCAACTTTATTTTTTAGCCCATTTCCTTTTATACTGCGTCCATCATATTATCAGTCTTTTGACAGCTCACGCTCATTAAGTTTTGTATTGCTTACGTACAAATATCATACAAATAATATTTGTACTTTATGGATGGGTACCGCCCACTTAGTGATGTCACACATAATGGTTACTACGATTATGCCACAGATTAAAAATAATCGGTAGAAATCGATGTTACGAGTATTAAAAGACATTTAATAACATTATATAAAGTTTTACTTTCTTCTTAGTTAATACATGAATACAAATAAAACAATCAGGATATTTTAATTTATTTTATTAGCACGAGTCGTCGGAATGATAATCAACACTAGACTCCTCCGATGAGGAGTCTTCAGTAGCAGTTATTATTAGCTCTTGTGTAGATAATATATTATCAAACGCAATATCACGTTCCCAATCAGAGAATATTACTCTTTTAGTTCTTTCCACCACACTTGCCCAGTTCTCGGCCGTTACGTGGGTGCAAGCATTTTTTAGCAATTGCAACATTTTATTCGCTGTGAATGGGGGGCTTGTATTGCATCTCGCAGCATGCCCTTTTACTTGTACCCATATAAGTTCTATTGCGTTGTACTGGCAGTGGTATGGAGGAATCCGAAGAACAGTATGGCCATATTCTGCTGCCATTTCATTGATTACATAGCGTTTTGCTCTCTTTTTGGTTTTTAATATTTTTATTAATTCAACTTTTAACATTGAGTCGTCCACATTTTCTCCATTGTCCCGAAGCCAATTAATTATTTCATGCTTTTTATTAGCCTGTGTTGGCATTTTGTCAATTTGACGGGAGTGGTAGGGCGCATTATCAATAAAAATTATTGATGGTTCTTCCAATGAAATGAGCATTTTTTTGAACCACTCTTCATACACATTTGCCTTCATCTCTTCGTGGTGGTCATTTGATTTCTTCGATTTAAATGCCAACAGTGCGTCTTGTACAAATCCTTTTGCTGTACCTGCATGGCAAATGATTAGGCGCTCACTTTTTCCCATTGGTACTGAGGAAGTGGAATCAGCAGTATCATCAGTCCAGAAACGAGATAGTGTGTGGTTAGCGTTGAGCCATGTTTCATCCGTGAAAACAATATTTGCCCAATCTTGTATTTTCTTTGCCTCTCTTAAAAAATCACAACGTGCTATAGCTATATCTGTGCGTTCCATTAATAATTTTCTTTTATTTAACTTTTTATATGAAAAGCCAATTGTGTTCAAAACTTTGACCAAAGAAGATTTTTCACCATGAAATAGACCACTTCTTTTCAAAGAAACAATAAGTTTTCTCAAAGTTGGAATTTCTTTTCTCAAGTAGTAATCATATACATGACGACGAATAGCGTCAGCGTCAAAGTCATCAACAGCTGTCACCTTATGAGCCCGGCGCTTTCTTTTTGGTGTAGATGGTTTGTTTTGCTCCAAGCCGCTCCTGCCGTAGGCATCAGTAGTGATTTTAGTCACAGTTGATAGACTGATCCCCAACACGGCTGCAACACGGTTTCGGACTTGCGTGATAGGTATAAGAGGTCCGCCATTTTGATTTTCTTGCTCAAAATACTCATGAAGTTTTAACACTAACTGTCTCGATTGTGCTTTCAACACACGTCCTTTCGGCATTTTCACGATCAATTAATATAAGTTTCACAAAAGTTTTTCCGAGGAATAAAGCTACTTAACTCAAGGTGTAACAGATGCGAGAGAACACTCAGCGAACGTAAATGCGTGTGACTATCAGTATCACGGGCGTTTCGTTGAGAGTGACAGATCACGTCAAAATGGCGGCCGAGCGGAAGGTCTGTTGATGTATAATATATTTTTTATGATTATAATAAATACACACGGATTAACATTTATTTTCAAAAAACTAAGGCAATATTAAATCAAAATGTTGATTTCTATATCTGTTATTAGTTTACGTAGGTTATCATTAATCGAATTACTTAGGTACGTAATTCGATTAATGATAGTAGGTACTATAATCGGAATGGTATCGATACGAGAATCTTTAGGACATCACTAAATATGTAAATCGTCAATCTGTCAAAAGATGGTTAATATAATGGACAGTGTATAGTCGTGTAACTAAAATGTGAAATATCACGTTTTCGATTATAAAGCTATAAAAAATGTGTTCCCCGAAATTTCGTGAGTTTCCCATTTTAAACCAAATCCTTTTCCAATACTTGTTCAGAATCTCAATTGCCATTAAAAGTGCCGACGGAAACAGTTGAAACTCGTTAAAATTTATTATCAACGAAATTTGCAAACAGTGCCAGGACGAGAAAATTACTTTTTGGCACCGACATCTAAAACAACACTATAACTTTCGATTTTAGAATTCATATAGAAATTAGTTAAATTAGTCGGTCTTTTCGTGTATTTAATATTTCGCTAGTTAAAATCAATAATATTTTAGTATCTCAAATTGTTTGCAAAAAACAATGTTCCAAATTTCCAAAATTGCGTTGTAGACAGTCAGTCAGTTGTAATATCTGGATACAAAATACCATACAAAATATCATAAAGCTGTTGTTAAGCAAGTTGATACTTGATTATTTTTGACCGAAGGAATGTTATAAATAAAAGATTATACCTAAATTTTAAAAAAATATGGTACACTTACACACACGGTCGTACGTCCCCAAAGTAAAGAACTTATTACTTGTGCTATTGGTGACAGACAACTGGTAAATATATACATATATAATTTTAAAACACCTAAATAAATATACACCCAGACACGAACCAACAATTTGTTGTTAAAAAATATTGACCCTCGGCGAGAATTGAACCTGTGACTTACGGAGCCGAAGGCAGTCACTGCCGACTGCGCCAAAACGCCAATCTATTAATCTAATTAATAGTATGTAAATAAACGTGAATCATATAAATCGTGAGCCCAGCCCAGCTAATATGGATTAACTTCACACCACTTAGATCAACAAGTAAGCTCGTAGTTATCTTCATCAATCACCGAGTAGATTGGCCTGACATCTGACAGCTCACAAGAACTCCGTAGCATTTGTGGGTCACGAAAGTAAAAATTTACTTTTCCTAGTCTACGTCATTGATATGGCTTTTATTGCTCGCAATAAAATCTAGGCTAATAGATAGTTCTACTAATTAAATATGGAGTTTGTGAATTAATTACCGGTCTGATCACGCGTTGATCAGTCTGATAACGAAGTACCGTCGAATTAAAACTTTTGTTGATAGTTAAAATTAATGATCTATCCGCCTAAAAATTTCATTAAAATCGATCCAGCCGTTCGCAGTCTAATTAATAATAATATTATGGTTGTAAATTCGACGTAATTCCAAGCACGATTCACAATTATTTTTCAACATAAATAAGCAAACGCGCAAGTAAGTACACATTTTAAACAGAAGTATCTAATAGATATACAATTTTTTTCTGAATAAGACAAATTTATAACAATCTAAAGTGCCAACGCTGTTTTAATGGACGTTTAAAAAAGCGCTATCCATTAGGTATTTAGACTCCTAATTAATAAAATACAGAAATTAATGTCAAACGATGCAGTTGTTTAATTCAAAATATCAACATAGAGTTGCCGAATCAGAGAATTTCATTATCTACAGCCAAACAACGCGTCGTAAACAGAAACATTTTAACAATAAAACATTTAATTTGAAACTTATTACCTCATAATTCTCGTTGGAATCCAATTTGGAAACAAAATAAAGCACCGTTCAATACATGGGCACATCACGCACTGTTTTATAATTTCCTTTAAGCTTTCATTGTTATATTGTTCAGTGAATATCGACCGGTCTATCGAAAAGGGTTTAAAATGTTTTTCACCGGCGGCCGAATTAAAACAAAATTGGTATTTTATAGAGAAAACATCCTAGCGATGATTTCCGCAGAGACTCTTTATAATACGGAATGTAATATAAAAATGCCAATATATTCGAATACCGACATGAAAATAAAATCATTTAGTAAAGAAAATTTCTTAATATTCAAGGAAACTGTTATTGATATCACAGAAATAATAAAAAGGTTATATTTATATTAAGTTAAAATACTTCCAAAGACCTTAACGGAACACACTTTTGACAAAATAATATCGAGGGGGTAATATTGACGATTATTGACACTAATTTATTTGTTATTTAAAGCTTTATTTATACGTTAAATGTTTCGTAAAGTGAGTGCGATTTGCATATTTGTTATACTTAAGGGTGAGCAATAATTAACAATATACCTATACCACACTTAACATAAAAAAAATTCACCGAAAATCTATCTATAACAACATACACCATATGCAGTTTTTATTTGAAAGTAAAAGATAAATATTTAAAATTATTCAAGGTACTTTCATTTATATTAGAATTTTATATTATTTAAAAGAAAAGACGAAACAACGCTTGCTCCAACAGTTCTTCGTCAACTAACAAATAGCTTACTTACATTCATGTCATATGATACGACAAATTTATAACAGACACGCCTCAATGTATAGTCGTAAGCTCCCGCTACGTACATGAGCTTGTGTGGTTGGTAATATTACTACTTCTTTGACCTGGCATGTCTTTGTAGGTATGGCCTTTTATTGAATTGTTTTATTTCATAACAGACCTCTATTTATAGTAGCAAATACTGCAAATATGCCTAAAGAAAAGCAATAATTTAGTTTAAGATACAGATTTCAATCTATGGATAGAGACGTCATGCAGTGATTTCCACGATACAGGTTCTTACGCTACTTAAGGCCAACGGATCTCTGCAAACATTTTCAGAACCTACTTGGGAAAGTCACCCCTCCCTACCAGGGTACCAATTTTTAACCCTTAGGAAGGTCACAACTGCTTGCAAAAATTTCATCCTAAATTTTAGGAATAGCACCGGAAGAAAAACATTTGTATTTATCACTATCTTTTCAAACTAATTTCTGTAGGAATGCTAATTATGTAGGTTTCACCTCCCCAGGTTTTTTTTGTCTACATAAAAATGAAACACCAACTTCCTTTTTAGCAATTGCTTTTCTTTTTCTTTGTTCTGAATATGGCGTATTTGTGAAAACTGTCCTTTTCACTAACTTCACATTAAAAAGTATTTAATGTTTCATACAACTGAACTGAGGAAGTTTTCTATAATAAGATTTTTTTTTAATATTTTAGAGAGCATGATCGCAGTTCTTAGAACATGCATGTTCCGATTTTGCGGCATCGTCATATCTATTTAATATCCATATGTATTTAATATTTACAAAAAAGCATTAGTAATTTTTAAATTTAAACTATCGTGAGTAGTATTCATAGTTAATTTATAGAACCAGCTTATCGTCAACACGTCTTATTCTATCGGGTTAGCCAGACTAGTTTCGAACCCATCCGGGGCACTTATTCATGAGCTCTAGGATTCAAAACTTGTCGGGCTAACCCAATAGAATAAGACGTGAGTATAGCCGGTTCTATGCATTAGTATTTAACTCAGGAGTCACTAGGTATTGATTTCCTTTTGTATTGAAGACCGATAAGGAGCTCAGAAACACTGAACCGCTGGAGAATAAAAAAACATTGCAACAATTTTCTCTTATATACCCAATCCCCAAAGTAAACATAAATTTGAGACAATCAATACACTACATGCGAATATCAGTATCTTTTAAAAAAAGATATAAATATATCACTCATAAATCTCTCAGAAACGTTAGTCGCAGCGGTCATGAATAACTTAGCAATATCGACTGGAGCAGCCGGCGTGAAATTATTTACTCATGTCGACCTCTACACCAGTACACCGCTCACACATCGTACTATATTTAGAAATCTCATTATACAGAAATAGATAATAGTTTCATAACAGCTAAATATTTATTATTTATTTTATTATTTTTATTTCATTATCATTTTTAGCATATTTAGCATTCGAACTGTAATTTAAAATTATAGTATACTCAGTATTTCCTTACACTTATGATTATTGATACTGTATGAAAATGATACTAGACACTATGTGGGAAATTATGAAGCATTCACATTCTTTACGATTTTTAATATCGTACTTTTTGGAGGACAATAATACAAAAGTGATGATAATATTATTTGTTATATTCCAGGATTGGATAAAATCTATGTTATGTCAAAAGTAGAGTGCACTACCCGTGTTACTAGCTCTGCACACATTGAATACCACAATCTTAACAATAGTTTCGTCCCGTAGTTGGCTCTCCAAATGATACTTCTATTACGTCAAAAAAGACTTCACGACAAAATCGCAAACTTTCTCATCTGCAGGTAGGTTTGCGATTTTATTAAACTCTACTTTTCGCATAACATATTTTGTATATATTTACTAGTTGTCTGTCACCTATTTTTTTTTTATTAAGTTTGTAACATTTGTATTAAGTTACTTACTTTGGGGACGGACGATCTTGTGTGTAAGTGTTCCATATATTTATTAAAAATATATATATACTCTAATCGCGGATAAAATAATATCATCATTGTTTTTATTAAACCTAAATCGTTAATTGCTTCTACTTCGATAATCTTAATAAAAATAAAAAAAAAATTTCTTTTTTATTTATAAATTTTGTCTCACTTCGTAGGTTAGCTGGCAGTTGTTGATAAGTTGATAAGTTGACCTTTGTACACTTTTTTTATTAATAATGTTTTTCCAACATTATTATGGTACATAAATAAAAAAATAGATTTACATGGTGTGTAGTACTGCTTGGACTACTCGCTGGCGAGTGCCGCCTCGCGGGTAGAGACGCTGGTAATGGCGCCGGCAGGGGAGCCGGAGGGTGCGATGGTGGTAGCGCTTTGCCCAGCGCCGCCGCCCCCCCTTGGCCAAACAACCGGAGGACTTGTTCCGGCGATATAGGCCTTTTCTTCCCGTTTGCACTAAGATGGTTTGTACTGTTGCGTAGACTGGTTGCTCCTGAGCAAATAAAACAACGTAATAATATTTTAACAATACAACGCTATCTTGCTTGTGGCATCTGGGTGAGTAGAATAGAATACCCTCATTTCTTACTGAGGTGTCGTAAAAGGCGACTAAGGTAAGTTGATGCACCGTGTGGTATCCGGACGAGTAGAGTAGTCCATCTTCTTTCTTACCGAGGTGTCATAAAATAGGACTAAGGTAAGTTGGCGTCAGGTAGGCAGCCGGTCTTAAAATACATAACTAAATGATGTGACAGAATGTTTATAACATGTTGTGCCGACCCCTCTTAGAGTGGGATAAGGGTAGGAGGATGATGATGATAAACGCAAGCTATCTTGCTATAATGTCTATGTACTTGTATTGTCCATGTTAGGAATCATTAAAATATTAATGTAGTGGAAGTATAACCAGATTTTGATGTAAAAGGGTAAACTTCGAACAGCACTTGAAAAGTTAAGCTGTGACAAGGAATTCGATCAACTTTATACATGTTACACGAATTGATAGTTCCCATTATTCAGCTCTTTAGTTTTTGGAAGGTGTACATACTTACTGGTGTGGTAGTATTTAAATTGAAATTTATAATATAAGTTTTAATATATTTTTGAGTGTTATTTCAATAGCCCCAAAACAAGATCTTTTAAATATTCTCCAAATTTTTCACTAACTGCACACTATTATTCCTCTTTTAACAACCCATAATATAAACTTGCTGTAAAAAGAGAAATAATGAAAAGTAAAGAGGCTATATCCACTTTATTTCATTAGAAAATTTTCTCTTTATAATATTATAAAACAAGAACGAAATGCCTACATAACGAAAACACAAAAATACCACACGTAAAACGGCCGTATAAACAAACCCAATTTGCTCGTAATATTTTTCTGCGAACCTTAACCCCAATTCGCCGCCGTATTTATCTAATAAAACTGGAGTATCCTCTATTCTGGGGAATAAGTTTTTACAACGTCATCCACACGTAACATATAAATACGAGTAAAATTACGTACGTTACGTATTTCTGCAGTCTCTTTTTCTTCGCAGCAAACTATTTTGTATCTACAATTTCGTTCGCGGACTTTAGTATTGAAATAGCCTCAATAATGTATTGGCCTTTCCGATTTTCCGAAGGAAAAAACGGGATTTTTTTTTCTATTTCATATGCTAGTCTTGTAGTTAGTCTGCTCTTCAATTCGCATATATAATTACTACTACCTGGGTGACCGAGCCTTTTTCGTTAATGTTTTAAAAGATATAAAATGCAACAAAAAAAAGAAAAAATCACCGGGTGACACGTGGGAATCGATCCCAGGTTTCGTACATTTTTTTCCACGCGCTACCATTAGGCTATCACAGTTAAAACTATTCTATTCAACATTTTAGCATTTTTTTAATGCCCAAAAACAGGGATAAAACTACATTTTTTAAATGAAACCTAGCTAGATCGATTTTTCCCCTCTAAAACCCCCTACATGCTGAATTTCATGAAAATCCGTTTCCGAGATTCGAAAAATTTAGAAATATATACAAGATTAGGTCTTTTAAATATTAAAGATTAAAAATAAATTTCTATTTGACGCTAGCTCACCCGTTAATTAGAGACGTTTCGATTTCTTACCCAATAAGAAATTGAATTTGGAAATCTTTGCGTCTGAGGTAACAATTCGCATGAGTAAGTCAAAACTATAAAAGTCAATTTTTTACTGTTAAGGCGTAATTTTTAATATACTCAACTCTGCACTATTTGCAGTCGTAAAAATGAAATCAGTTGCGCTAATTTTTAACGCAAAATTCAGTGTACAGGTTAAATACAATAACATACAATCGAATTAGAAACAATGTAGCTAATACTATAAACATAGTGCGACGTAGCCCTGCAAGTTAAATATGCAGTTACTAATTTTAAATTTGTAAAAAAACTGTTGGTATTACTTTTCTATAGCTTATTAGTTATTTTAACGTTTTTTTTCCCAAGTTTTTGGATAATTATTATATAAATTGCTTGTTTTCCTACTATGTCTTTTACCTACAGATTTCTCTACCTGCTTGTGTATTGTTATTTATTGAAGAAAAATAGTAGTAGACAAGCTAATCGTTTACGGCAACTTTGTGTGTATAAAAAAACACCAAAAACTTTTGTGATAGCTTTGTTAACTACAGGTCATATATAACGTAGTAAATAAGAGTTATGTTATATGTTGTAGGGGTTTCGTAGCAATTAAATTAAATTTTTACGTACAAATATTTCGCATTATCCGAAAAATAAAGTCACATTTCCTATGCTTGCTATGCCTTTAATATGATTATATAAACTTACTTATAATATAAACTTACTTATAAATTTTATTTAATACATAATATTCTGTAACATTTTAAGGAGGCGGGCGTTGATATCTGCAGAGCAGTTTTTACTTTTGCAGTGTCTTCGTTGCCATTGTATAAGTGCATTTTTATAGTTCCGAATAAATTTTATTTTATTTCCTATGCTTATACATGGGACATGTGATTTTATTCGGATAAGGCGATTTCTACTCTCAAAAAATATTTTTATTGATATTTTTGTAGGGAAAATGGCTGTGTCTACAAACCTGCGTTATTAGCTATTGTAGAGGAACCAAGATAGGGAGCACGTGACAATTTCCCCGGATAATGATGTTGGGAGTACGGCGCGTGATGACCGTGTGAGGAGGCGGGCCTCTCCACAATAGTGTAGGAGGTGCCGGGCGGCGAATAGTACACGCCACCACGCGCCCGCGCCCGCGCATCCTCTGCCTCGTAGCTGGTGTGCCGGTTGTCCTGCAACCACTGGTCGTATCCAACACTCTTTTAAACTATCCTTCCCGCTTGGGAACTTGGAATTGAGAACTGTATTTATCATATTATATTTTCATTTTCTAGATTTACCTGCTGCGACCGCGAATGTCTCGCGAGGTGATGCGCGGGCGGGTGCTGCGGCGTGGCGGAGCGCCAGCCGTAGCCCTGCGTGTAGGGCGGCGGCCAGCGCGCACCGAATTCCGCCAGTTCCGAGCCCTCGCCCTCCCCCGACCTCATGCCGGGGGTCACTTAACGATCTGCAACAAGATAATTTAATGAAAAAAATATATTAATAACTAGCTGATTCGGTGAATTTCGTACCGCCTTGAATGAGCGTGCTACGGGTCTTCTAATATTGAGTCTGTGGTTGCTTAATATTTAATATCCGAACACACCCTTCTTTGACGGGCACGAATAGTTTTTATGGGAAAATAAAATTGTTGTTTTTACTATTTTTAGAATTTCTTTATATTAAACCTTCCTTTTTCATTGGACTTCTAAAAATATTTGAAACCAACAGTCATTTTATATTTTTATGTATGTAGATAATTATTTATCCACTTCACATATATGCAACAAAAAACAGTTTTAACGCGAAACGATTATCGTTCGGCCTCACTTATAAGAAATATGCCATAATTCTACTTAAGTTAACATTAATTCTTCTACTTTTATATAAATAACCGGAACTCGTCGGCTTAACGAGGCAGGAAAGTAAACTAAGCACTTTAAATTAATATAATACATGTTCTTCGAATATATTGAATTGGGAAACGGGGTGTTGGTCGAATTACTACAGTCGATAAGGTGGACAGACGACCTCTAAAAAGGTGCAAGCTGGTGGTAAAAGCGAAACAGGACTGTGTGCCGCTGTGCTAGGGATTTTTATCCCTTTAAAAATAATCAATTTTTAAAAAGTCGATTATTTTGTTACGCAATAATCGATTTTTTAAAAAGCGATTTCTTTCCGACTATGTCTTTTTAATATTAATAATTAATTTGAATAAAGGCTAATTAAAGTGGACAACTACCAAGAAATAATATCAGATGCGATGTTTGTGAAGTTGGATTAAAATGTGTAGTTTGGCTAAATTAGTTTCATCCAACAATGCATATCTAATCTTAAAAAACAAGAAAAACGGTAAAAAAGAAAAAGGGATAATCGATTATTCATGAAAAAATAATCGATTATTAAAAATCGATATATTTTTCACATCGCTACGCTGTGCTGGTAATAAATTACCAGAAACTCGTACAAGGAGCTGTAATTTGCGGAAGCGTGTAGCTCATAGGCGTAAAACTATTTATTAGTCCATCGATATAGCGTAGTTAAGTATTAAGTACTTTATAAAATAAAATCCTATGTAATGATGAAAAAAAATTAAGAATGAAAATCCGGTGTTTCAGGGAAATTGACTTTGTGTGAGATTACTGTAAAAGATACGACAAAGGCGTTCACCGTACGCTTTTGTCACATGTAATGTAATGGGTTGGATGGAGTCATGTAGATAGTTTTATGTTATGCCCTATCCTTGGGGAAAACTAAATAAAAAAGGGAATACGATAAAAAACCTTTTTTATATGTAACAATCTTACTACACCTAATATAAAGTTACGATAATCTATAATTGCTAACAAACAACATAACTTACTTAGGTAAAGTAAAAAGTAAAGTACCGTCCTGCTACTATCCCACTGCTGGGCATAGGCCTCCTCTCTCCAATTTTTGGAGAGAAGGGTTGGAGCTAAGACCTACCACGCTGCTCCAATGCGGATTGATAGGTTACACATATCCCTAGGATTCTCTAGAGATATGCAAGTTTCCTCACGATGTTTTTCTACATCGAAAAGCGCAAAATAAAAATAAAATGCAATTCTCAATTAAAAACATAATTGGTGCCTGCTCGGGGTTTGAACTCCTGGCCCCCTGAAACGAGTCGCACAGCTTTACTGCCGGGCTCTCACTGCTATGATGGACTTGTACTAAATTTACTTTAGTAATAGACATGCTAAGTTAGCCAAACCTCTTGACATCCTTGGTTAGTTTTCTAGTAATTCGATAAAAACTAACAAAGCGTTTCCCCAAATTTAGACCAACTGTACCTTTGGAATAAAAATGACCATTTAATACAAGAGTCAAACGAAAGATAAATAATAGCACGATGTCTCCGGAGATATAGTATCGAAGCTAAACTTTTAATAGGGTGTTATTAAGTTATGTGAAATTTACAACAGCAATATTGCTTGAATAACGACCACCACAGATCCTGCCACTCCCTTACTTCTTGAGTTACCATAATTATTATTATTAACCCCAAGACGATTGTCTAAATTAACTAACATTTCTAGCCGAAACATTGCATTTCTAGAACATGATTTCGTCTTAACAAGATTTGCATCTGCGCACTCTAATAGTTGTTACCATTTCATATGTATGGTATTCTTTTACTAAATATTATATTACTCACTGGAACAATAAATAGGACGACCATATTTTACGTATAATCTGTTCTATCTATCTATTAGGTCCAATTTTCTGTATCGTATCGCATTTTACTAAAGAATGTACCTCATACATAAAAAGGAACTATAAATTTGGTCTAAAGTGTTGGATATTCAAACTTCTTTTAAAAGCTTTTACATCTTTACACAGTAGGTTGCCACTTCAAAAGAAAAAACAGTCTTTTACCGTTTTACTGTTTTTTACCCAATTAATAGTTAAAATATAAAACTTAATTTGATAAATATTGCGTAGATTGTAAAAGGATATAAGTAAATGTCTTATCCCAATTATTTCAGATATGATTGTAGTAGGCGATCCGTAAATTATACCAAGAAAAAATAATGATAAATACAACTAAATAAATATACTGCTTATGTCTTTAATAAAATATTTAAAGGAACTTATTCAGTTATTAATATACATGTCCCCCAGCACAATATATATTATTGTATAATCAACTTCAGAAATAATCGTATATTGTTTCGAAAACTTAGCTACCGCTCGAATATCATTCAACATTAACCAGGGTATCTAATGGCGGTTCAAACGGAAATAAGCCACTTTTCCCTAACCATAAACCCACGCCCGGAAGTGTCGGCCATTCCTTGAAAAATACGTTTTAACGTCAAACTTTAATAACTTGAGAAAGCAGAAACGCTAAAAAGCTTTTACGTTGAACCCGCGGCAGTGTCATGTATTTTATTTATGAAATAATGCACTTTCAACTTGTTTAACACACACACACACATTAAACAGTAATACTAAACATGTCATCATTATTCTCCTACCCTCATCCCATTTTAAGTGCAGTCGGCCAACATGTTTTAAACATTTTGCTACATGTTTTGGCTAGTTATTTTACGACCAGCTGCATGCCGGACGTCACTTTACCTTAGCAAACTTTTTCGTCACTTCGGTAAGAAATGAGGGTGGTCTAATCTACTTAGCCGGATACCACACGGCAAAGTATTACTAAACATGTATAAAACCCAATTTTCTTAAATCATACCATAAATTACGCAAGATTTATTTAAATAGAAATTTTAACATAATTTTATAGTATTTCACTGTACTTAGAAATAAATAAAAACATATATCTCAAAATTACGATCAACGTTATTAATGTCTTAAATAAAACCGTCATAGTTTTATTTTATAGAACCAATTAAAAGACGAAGTGAAAATATATTTTATAACTCTACTTTATATATTGTTCACCAAATTACTCTTAAAATAAATGTACATACAATAAAGCTAGCTATGAGCCAGGAATATCGGGAAATAGGGAAGAATCTATATGAGGGAGGAGCTTAATGACAACGAATGATGTATTTTTGCTCATAGTCGGCAGAACGTCCGCACTGCGGACTATATTACTTATGTATGAATTTACACAAAAATTTGTTACATGTATTGTAATAGTATTTTTTATACATTTTTCAACTTATTTTGCCTTTTTTTGCCTTTGAAATCTTGGTACAATCAATCTTAATAAATTTTATGTAATAAGTCATTCTGATAATATATATGCAATAATCAAGTAACTATCGTTACAAGACGTATTAATTGTTAATCATTATTAATGAAATATCAAGTTTGTAACAAAGCTATTGGTGACATGACTATTGTCATGCCACCAATTGCCTCGAAATTGTCTAGAAAATGATCTAGCGTCATCATTCTCCTGCCGTTATCCCACTCTAAGTGGAGTCGGCATAACATGTTTCAAACATGTTGTTTACATGTTTTGGTAAGTCATTTTACTACCGGTGGCGTGCCTGATGTCAACTTACTTTAGTCGATTCTTACGACACCTCGGTAAGAAATAAGGGTAGTCTATTCTACCCAGCCGGTTATCATACGGCGGTAGAAAAGCTAGCGTATGTGCCTTAAACCAACAATATGAAAAGGAGAAAAGTATACGACTTAAATGCTTTACTAAATGTGGTAACTACCCTTAACTTAACATTGCAACACTACCTATAGAATTTTAGAAAGATTAAAAAAAACTCTTATTCAAACAACAAAATTGGCAATACAACATTACATAAAAGAAATATAAATCATCTAAAAGTTGAAATGTTGTATTTTCAACAATACTGTCATATACAAAGAGAACATTCGTTGATAAGCCAGGAATAGACGTATAGTCTGGCGCGGCGCCAGTCAGCCTCCTGGGAAACTTGATAAGCTTTTGTGATAAAACTATACACGTTGCTTATTCCGAAATAGATATATTCGGAACAGCAACACCTACAACCTTTTAGGGTGAAAACTGTGTAATCCACATTGCTAGGAAGTGTCTTTTCGTCTTAGACTACCTTATCTCCTACCGGCAGAAGAAATAATCTGTTATCAATTAAAAAATTATATGTCAAAGTTACCTATCTATTTAACACCTTTGAAAACGGAAACATCTCTGACCATTTTAATGACATTTAGTATGCAAAGCAATAAATCTATCTTATAGATAGATTTATCTTATATCTTTATTGTTTGATTTTTAGAAAACGTCGTTTTATCTGTATTTTCAGAGAATGAAAAACTGCTACAACATCATATAGAATACGAAGGTAAATTTCGCCACAATTTACAAAACTCGGTTGGGGAAACGAACGGCCTTGAAACAAAAAGTCCAGTCCAGATATCTCCCGTGTGATTATTTTTTCTTTTTTGTCAAGTTCGTTCTTTTGTGAGGAAAATTATTATAGGGAGCACTTCTAATTCGTATCTAAGGTAAATATCTTCTAAAAAACTAACGACTAGGTAAGTTGACGTCAGGCAGGCGGCCGGTCGTAAAATACCTAGCCAAATCATTTGACAGCGTGTTTATAATATGTTGTGCCGCCCCCACTTAGAGTGGGATAAGAGCAGGAGAATGATGATGTTCTAAAAAACTAAAACCGAGCAACGCTCTGTCATCCACTTATAAAAGTATAATTTAAGAATCGGAATAGTTTATGCTAAAGAATTCAACCACTATTCTCTAAGCGTATATCCCATACATATTGAACGTTGTTCGAAAGCAAGTTGTGGCTTTATTTAGGTACTAAAACACCCACACTAGGGATATAAATCACTCGAAGTGTGGGTGTAAGGGGGGATCGATTGGCACAACATTGGAAGCGCGTCAACAAATACGGTAGCTGTGTTGGGACAAATCTACTACGTTTTTCATCTGCTTACTGTATCAAAACATTACTTTTTTATTATAAAAGTTAAAGAAATATGTATAAAAATATAAAAAACAAAAGTAATAAAGATTAATTGAAGAGAAAACCTATATAATATTAAAAGTAGAGTGTATGTCCTTGTTATGCATGGAAAATTCAAAAACCAAATGCTATACTATAAGACAGCCAACACTGTACTACACTACTAGCCCAATCCCAAGAATCATTTCGCCTCGTAACAGAGCCAGCAGCAAGAGATACAATCTGCGACAAAATTGCAAATGCATTACGATATTGTCAAAATTCCACGAGAACGATGAACGATAAACACGGATAGTACAAACTTTTAATATTACATAGATTTTAGTAAGCCAAGTATCTAATACTTTAAATAATTGTATATATTTTTTTATAAATCTCTGTTTGTCTTTCATTTTAATTGAATATAAAAAAAATGTACAAGTTATATCTACCTTAAACTACTTACACGCTAGGACTATACAAATCATGCCCACGTGGAATGGTACCAAGAATACTGGCAGCGTTCCCGCGCTAAATCGCTAAGCTGATTCTTTGTGCGAAAAAGGAGCCTCTTGTCACCTGAAGAGGCAATTAACCGAGGTGTTCAAACGGATAAAAAAAATTATATTGTATATTAGAAATATATTCGCAAGATTCATCTTCACGAACAATACATTAGATTTTTTCGATTCTCCTCAGAAAAAGCAATTGTTTTTTAAATAGTAGTTAATTTCACTACACTATGTACATAAACAAATGGCTAACCAATCTGATAAAACAAACTAATAGCCCTTTTATTATATGATATACTATAATTACAAAGTTACATATTTATTCATTATATACATGTATTTAATAAAAACAGAACAGCTATCTTTAAATCATGTTCAGGTGACTAGTCATCGATGAAGCAAGCCAGTGAATCGGAAAACAAATTTGCTCTAGAGATATTTCGGTGTAAAATATATTCTGTATTATTGAATGTTGAATATCTGTTGTGCTATTAATTTATTATTATTAACAAAATTATTATTATTATTAATAATTTTGATTTTTTTGATGTTATATTTTTAATAAACGCCACGTGTCAAGATATAATAGTTTTTTCGAATTTTGTGAAATAGTCTGTTCGCGCTTACTAAGTGTCTTCAATAGCTGCATTTGGTGAGCGTAGGTAGGATAGGCAGCCAACAGGCAATTTCTCCACCACGAATAATCAAGGAATACTGACTTACCTTTGATTTGGAGGCTTCTTCGTTTGTGATGGCGTCCACACCACTCCGACCAGGGTATAACACATCCATTAATACTCGTGGAATCACAAACTTGATTGTTTTGTGATATTGTTCATGTTAATAGCCACCGAATCATCTTTAATTTTTTATACTATCGATCGCTGCAGTTCCGCCCGCGTGGAAACGTTAAAACCCTAATATAGTATTTTGATAACCATAAGAAATGGTCAAAGTTGGTTAACCTTCAAAGCTAAACATATACTGTCGCTGACTTTTATTTAGAACTTCTAGGGGAACAATTTCGTAATACATGATTTTTGAATAACTATGACCGTTTACTCAGCGCACGCAAGCAAAGCTTTAAATTTTGACGTTTTTCTAATATTTTTTATTTCTGCTCCTCTCCTATTCATCTTAGCGTGATGTTATATAGCCTATAGCCTTCCTCGTTAAATGAACTAACTTACACTAAAATAATTTTTCAAATCGGTCCAGGAGTTCCTGAGATTAGCACGTTCAAACAAACAAACAAACTCTTCACCTTTATATATATATATATTATAAGTATATTGATATATTCATACGCGATCATTTCTATATGACAAACAAACCCGCACCGCCTCAGATGCAGCAAGCCCTGATAACCCTCGGTGGAAAAAATTGCCCGAACATAGTCTATTTCACAAAATTCGGATTTGCAATTTCTAATTTCAATAATTTTTAACGTTTTCAAAGCTTGTATATATTATATTGGTTCATTTTTTTAAGTTTATTTTCTTTATAGGATTGTGCCCATAAAAACTGTACTATTTCTTTTTTACAAAATAATAGTATGACGTCATTTGTCCTTCCGTTGGAGTTTGTTTATTTGCATGCATTCATAATTAAAAACTCATGTCATAATGGTTACCGCGTATGGATGACAAAGCACTTTATATTCACTTTACTTTGAATGAGTAAAATATGAAAGCCACAGACCTCTCACAATTAAATGGGCAATTACTGTCAAGAAGTCAAGTTTAAAAGGTAATTATTACATATAAATCCTTTATCCGCATTTTATTGTAAACCCAATAATGCAATATCCTTACTTTTGCGAGCTTAAATGAGGCTTTAATAGTCATATTCACGTAATAATGTTCAATGTAAAGCGTTGCTGTCGATTTAATAACGTGTATATTTAATTTTATTTCTTTTATATGTTCATATACCAACCAATATACCAAAGTATAACCTAATGCCACTGCTTTATTCAACTAAAAAATTATACAGCGATTGTGACATTCTCTCAATTAGACAAATGTATATTTTGCAAGTCATCCTACGCAAGCATAAACAAATTCCATATAACCCATCGATTTACCAAGAAAAAAGGAGATGGGACAGGGTATGTCCTATAGAGAGTTGTCGAACTTCTTTTGCTAGGTACCAATATTATTATGCTAGTGGTATATTATATAATAAAATAAACTAATATTTAAATATATATTCAAATACAACTAAAAAATGTAAAAGTCTTGTAACTGAGTGGCTTAAATTACTTTCATACGACGATACGTTAAATTTTTGTAAAATTTTGAATTTGTAAATGTATGACTACTACTGACACATAGACCAACTTCTTTTATATCACACACACACACACACACGCGCACACACACACACACACACACACACCACACTCGCACACATACACACACTTATAAAAATATATGTAAACTTATAAAATTAATTTTACTCGTAGTATAATTAATGTATTGTACTGGAGGCGGGCGTTATTGGCTGCGACACAGTTTTTAACTAATGCAGCCAATATCGTTTCACTTTAGTTTTTTTTAGTAAATACTACTTTCATTGTAACAATATATAAATAAATAAATAAATAAAATAAATAAATGGGAAGCAACTGATATCTATCGTATGACTATGAAGCTTTAGACGTCATTAAAACTATCAACCTTCAATTCTCCCAAGACTGGGCATAGGGGAAAACTCTTTGGAGGTAAGATTGGGACTTTGATCCACAATGCTGCACGGCAATCTGTTGGTTCTTAGACCAGCCTTATTTCTTATTTATTTCTTTTTATACATATATTTAGAAAAGAGAAAGAAAAAGTAAAAAAGCACATGTATAAAGGCGGACTTATCCCTAAAAGGGATCTCTTCCAGTCAATCTTTGTGTATAGAAGGAAAAGGAATTGAAGAATTGAAGAAGAAAGAGAGTACGGGTCTTATAGAGAAAAATAAAAAGTTTACCGAGATTCGAGATTTCTTACCGAGGAGTGGACTAAGCTAAGTTGAACCACCGTGTGGTATCCGGCTGAGTAGAATAGACCATCATCATTTCTTTCCAAGATTTCATAAAAGGCGACTTAGGTAAGTTGACGTCAGGCAGGCGGCTGGTCGTAAAAACTAGCCAAATCACGAAACAACGTGTTTACAACATGTTGTACCAACCTCACTTAAAGTGGGATAAAGGTAGGGCAAAAGGTCACGCATTACCAGAATTTCAATAGTGAAATGCGGATTCTATTTCGATTTATCTCAAATCTCAATCTTTTCTTCATCTCAAAACACTTTAAGTTTCATATATAAACTCTTATATACTTATATACTTGGTAGTTGCACTAGTGATGTCTTACTTAAAATTAAGCGCTCTTACAATTTTACTAACACTTATCATTCCTATTATTATTAAAATGTTATTTGTAAAATGGCAAGAAAAATTGGAGAAATACGGTTTAAAAATCAATCTGGCCAAAACCGAACACATGCACTGTGATTTTAGTGGTACCTCCAATTTTTCACCAATTACCTTAAATGGTGTTGTTTTGCCAGTCTGCTCCGACTTTCGGTACCTTGGTTCGCTTTTCCAGAAGAACGGTGAAGTAGATCGCGATGTGAGAAATAGAATGAATGCGGTATGGATGAAGTGGCGACAGGTCTCAGGAACAATATGTGACCCCCGAATGCCCCTTAAACTAAATGGGAAAATTTATAAAACGGTCATTAGACCTGTTGTAATGTATGGATCAGAATGTTGGGCAATAAAAGGAAAGGATGAAAGAAATGTGCATGCGAATGAGATGAGAATGTTAAGGTGGATGTGTGGTGTGACAAAACTTGATAGAATACGTAATGAGTATGTTAGGGGAAGTCTGAAAGTTGCGCCCATTACAGAAAAGATGAGAAGTGCGAGACTAAGTTGGTACGGTCATGTAATGAGGAGGGATGAAAATCATGTGACCAAAAGAGTTTTAAATATGAATGTGGATGGATGTATGGCTAGAGGAAGGCCGAAAAAAAGATGGTTGGATTGTGTGAAAAATGATATGCATGTTAGAGGAGTGGCACCAGAGTTGACGAATGATAGAGGAGAATGGAAAAAGAAGACATATTGTGCCGACCCCACTTAGAGTGGGATAAGGGTAGGAGAATGATGACTTATCATTCCTATAAATTTGGCTTACTTCAGTACTTTTATTCACCCTCTTAGAAAACAACCGAATACAATACACACATACAATGAGGAACTTTTATAAGGATTACATTGAATCCAGGGGAGATTTTGAGTAAGAGAAATACGATCTTATAATAATATTCGGGAAAGCCTCTCGGATAGTATAATATGATTAGTACCCTTGTATTAAGATGATATGATTTTCGACAATCCTGGATTGTGGTCAAATTACCTTACATTTATACATGTTTCTTAAATAATCCTTAATCCGTCCGTCTCCGATATCAAGGTAATAGTCGCAGTAGAGTTTAATTTCTACGATGGCTCAAACTCAAGGCACTTTTAAACTTATGTGCTAAATTGATGTATTTAATTTACCGCGCTCAAGGAATTCATTGTCAAGAATCGTAAAATAGTACCAGTCCGCTACTACAGTTTTTTTAATGCACGTGATCTAACTATGTAGTATTTTAACGCTACGAATACCGAACCTTTACAAAAAAAATATAAATAATAAATAAATAAATATATGGGCCACTTACACACACGGTCATCCGTCCACAAAGTAAGTAACTTAATATGTGTGTTATGGGTGACAGTGTAACGATCTCATCCCTACATTCGAGTTTTAAAAAATAAATAATTATTAAAATTTCAATATTTTAGAAAAATCTATAAGTATAAAAATAAATGTTTGTTTGTCACGCAGTAATGTTTTTTCGCATCTATAATTGATGCTCTATTCATAAAACATCAAATTCAGAAAAGTATAATTTTCGTCATATTGACCGAATGTCACGTTATCCGCCGTACTACAGTATGGAGAGAGCGGGCGGAGCGTAGAGCGCAGAAGTGATCTGTTAGGTCGCTTATGAAATGTTGTTATAATGATATTGTAGATGTGTACTGGGGCGATACAAGATATTAATTGAGTTTTAACTCGACTATTTTTAATAATAATTAATAATAAATACACATCTAGGCCCGCTCTCGTATAATGGTACAAGATGCAAGATCGTGCCGATCTTTGGAAAGGCTGTGAATGTGACTTGACCATTAAGAGTGTAGCGATGGTTACATCGCTTAGCTCACCTCGAACGATTAAAGTGTCAGAATGATACTTGGTAAAGGCAACTTTGCTGAGTAGTGGTTGGCACTCTACCGAACATGCTCTGGCGGGTACTGGTGGGAGACTTGAGGTTTAGGCCGGCAGTGATTTCGGTCATTGCTGTGTGCCTGGCCCAAAAGGCTACACTAGGCTGCATCTTATTAGGGCTGGACATAGGCCCGTAGTTGACTTCGGTTGCTGCGGCGTGCCTTTATTCGGCTTTGGTTTGACGCAACCAGAGTTACTTTGGGCGTGTGCCTTTGTGATACGGGTTTAGTTAGGCCGGTGGTGATTTCGGTCATTGCCGTGTGCCTTGCTCGACCTTTGGACGCATAGGCCGCTTGAAGTAGTGCCGGTACAGTGGTGGCTGAAATGTTATTGTTTGACGAACGGACATCTAAACGTTGTTTGTAGTCTCTCAATAGTGACGGTACCACAGCTGAATGTTGCTGGGCGTTGCGGAAGTTAACTTTATGTTGCTGAAGTGATACGCCGCGGCAGTGATGGATCGCTATGGACTCTGTTCATAGTAGCGGATGGGTGTGGTGTTTCGTCCTTTTTAGGACGTCCCTTTAGCTTAGTTAATGATACCACGAATGACCATTATAGCATGGCATTATTGCATAAGAGCCGCTGGTCGGGTCTTTGTTAATAAGACTGCGGACTAGCTTTAGACAGTGTGGCCTGCATTTCCCTTATCTTCACATATACATATACATCTTACGTGGCTTGCCGCGTTAAACATAAATTACCTTTTGTTGTATGAGGTGGCGTGTTGAGCTTGGCGCATACCGTAAGCGAGTGCACTATGTGTGACTCCATTATATGGTATTGGGTGAATAGGGGGTGATTGGCATTCATGTAATGCTCTGCATACACATCTTCCACTTCGGTGGACACACACTATCCACTTCGGTGGACACACACCTATATGGTGTATATATTATAACTAATCAAGTTGCTTTGCAACATGTTTGCCATCTCGATGGGTTTCCACTTTGTGGACTTTATACGTATTATACGTATTATACTGTATGTGGTTTTTACCATAGAACGCACCGTTACGACGTGTGCAGGCGACATGCGCCTTACTGAATATAAGAATTGGTAATTTATTATCAAAGTTTACCAGGCCTTGTGCCTTTGGCTAATGCCATATTTTATAGCTCCGGCTATTTATTATATGGGCTTCGGTCCTCTATTATACACCAAGGCACTCATGCCTAATATGTCAACTGTGGTTTTGTTGACTCCCAACAATAATGGGTTTATCCCACGATCATACGCCGCAGGCGCACTATAAACAGGTACCCCTTGGGGGGGGGGCTCATATCCTATGGACGGAGCTCACCGTTGGTAGCGGGTGCGGAGCTACTGACTATCACTCTCTTTTTATATTTTTCCAAATCGGAAGAATATAATAGATGGGAGAGAGATACCACATTGATTAAACTTCTCTACGGAGTTGTTTAAGGGTTAGGTATTTAGATCGAGTGAGTGATCTTTCTGTTGGCTATAACATATCCTATGAAGTAATATAAGACATTCGCGAGACATTCAACTATCTGAATGTCTCGCATTTTTTTATCAAATTTTATAGTAACCCGTTCATGTATTGACCATATAAGAATCTGTTCGTGTAACGAATATATATCTGTTGGACATATAAAGTCTGTTCATGTAGAGTACATGTAAAACCTGTTCTTGTATTAGATAAATATAAAACCTGTTCATGAATCGTACATTATATTCAATAATTTATATTAATTTATGCCTGCTTTACGCCTCTAAACTGATGACAAACAACTGTTTTATATTATAACAAATGATATTTGATAATGAACTTCTCTGTTGAGCAAAGCGATACAAACTACGAATGTAGGGCCTGACGGCTCGTTCTATATTAAAGAATAAGATATATTGAAATATTATTATAAAACTATAATGTGATTATTATCACATTATTTTATTCTATTTAAGGTTTTATTTGACTCCTTTAGATTGACGGACACATAGCCTCTGACGCTCTAAAAGAATTTGAGTTATTACAAAACACAACGTAGTACGGGTCCTAGCCACTTAGACGAATCATGTGCCAATATCTATTAAGAGTGCTAGCGCCTTCGGCGCGTATTTATGCTTTACGCTGCTGGAGTGCGAGCGCTCTAGCGGTGTTTGATTATTTTAAATTAATATTTATACAAGTCGTAGGAGGGGTTAGTTACAATTTGGTGCCGTGACCAGGATGGTCAATACGGCTTGTTTAAAGTTATTAAGTAGGCGAAAGCCTACAATTTGCTGTCCGTGAAATGGAGAGAGACTGACGAGGCTTATGTGTCTATTACAAGTAATAAATTCTTGAGGTCTGGGGGTTGTGGAGTCCGGGGGTTGACCATTTCTAATCATACCCATGAACGAGGTATGGATAAATATTAATCAATTAGGGAACAAAAACAAATAAAGTTAAACTCAAAATAGCAGCACTAGTAGGCAGACATCAGTAGTCTGGGGGTTGTAGATAATCAAATTTATAAAATTGTAGAAATATAAAAGAAATCGAATGGTCTTAAAAGCGAGGGGTTGATGTATAAATAGATTAAGTGCAAAGTTCACATTTGAACTAATTGTTGAAAAGATTAATAAAATAAATATATGGAGTTTGGCAAATCAGGGATTCTAAATAACATAGAATTAAATTTAGTATTCAATTTCAAAAGTAAGCATATGCTGTAAGTATTTCCTATTGTAAATTCTATTCCGATAGGACTTCATAGAATTTAGGGGGTTGAATGTAACGATCTCATCCCTACATTCGAGTTTTAAAAAATAAATAATTATTAAAATTTCAATATTTTAGAAAAATCTATAAGTATAAAAATAAATGTTTGTTTGTCACGCAGTAATGTTTTTTCGCATCTATAATTGATGCTCTATTCATAAAACATCAAATTCAGAAAAGTATAATTTTCGTCATATTGACCGAATGTCACGTTATCCGCCGTACTACAGTATGGAGAGAGCGGGCGGAGCGTAGAGCGCAGAAGTGATCTGTTAGGTCGCTTATGAAATGTTGTTATAATGATATTGTAGATGTGTACTGGGGCGATACAAGATATTAATTGAGTTTTAACTCGACTATTTTTAATAATAATTAATAATAAATACACATCTAGGCCCGCTCTCGTATAATGGTACAAGATGCAAGATCGTGCCGATCTTTGGAAAGGCTGTGAATGTGACTTGACCATTAAGAGTGTAGCGATGGTTACATCGCTTAGCTCACCTCGAACGATTAAAGTGTCAGAATGATACTTGGTAAAGGCAACTTTGCTGAGTAGTGGTTGGCACTCTACCGAACATGCTCTGGCGGGTACTGGTGGGAGACTTGAGGTTTAGGCCGGCAGTGATTTCGGTCATTGCTGTGTGCCTGGCCCAAAAGGCTACACTAGGCTGCATCTTATTAGGGCTGGACATAGGCCCGTAGTTGACTTCGGTTGCTGCGGCGTGCCTTTATTCGGCTTTGGTTTGACGCAACCAGAGTTACTTTGGGCGTGTGCCTTTGTGATACGGGTTTAGTTAGGCCGGTGGTGATTTCGGTCATTGCCGTGTGCCTTGCTCGACCTTTGGACGCATAGGCCGCTTGAAGTAGTGCCGGTACAGTGGTGGCTGAAATGTTATTGTTTGACGAACGGACATCTAAACGTTGTTTGTAGTCTCTCAATAGTGACGGTACCACAGCTGAATGTTGCTGGGCGTTGCGGAAGTTAACTTTATGTTGCTGAAGTGATACGCCGCGGCAGTGATGGATCGCTATGGACTCTGTTCATAGTAGCGGATGGGTGTGGTGTTTCGTCCTTTTTAGGACGTCCCTTTAGCTTAGTTAATGATACCACGAATGACCATTATAGCATGGCATTATTGCATAAGAGCCGCTGGTCGGGTCTTTGTTAATAAGACTGCGGACTAGCTTTAGACAGTGTGGCCTGCATTTCCCTTATCTTCACATATACATATACATCTTACGTGGCTTGCCGCGTTAAACATAAATTACCTTTTGTTGTATGAGGTGGCGTGTTGAGCTTGGCGCATACCGTAAGCGAGTGCACTATGTGTGACTCCATTATATGGTATTGGGTGAATAGGGGGTGATTGGCATTCATGTAATGCTCTGCATACACATCTTCCACTTCGGTGGACACACACTATCCACTTCGGTGGACACACACCTATATGGTGTATATATTATAACTAATCAAGTTGCTTTGCAACATGTTTGCCATCTCGATGGGTTTCCACTTTGTGGACTTTATACGTATTATACGTATTATACTGTATGTGGTTTTTACCATAGAACGCACCGTTACGACGTGTGCAGGCGACATGCGCCTTACTGAATATAAGAATTGGTAATTTATTATCAAAGTTTACCAGGCCTTGTGCCTTTGGCTAATGCCATATTTTATAGCTCCGGCTATTTATTATATGGGCTTCGGTCCTCTATTATACACCAAGGCACTCATGCCTAATATGTCAACTGTGGTTTTGTTGACTCCCAACAATAATGGGTTTATCCCACGATCATACGCCGCAGGCGCACTATAAACAGGTACCCCTTGGGGGGGGGGGCTCATATCCTATGGACGGAGCTCACCGTTGGTAGCGGGTGCGGAGCTACTGACTATCACTCTCTTTTTATATTTTTCCAAATCGGAAGAATATAATAGATGGGAGAGAGATACCACATTGATTAAACTTCTCTACGGAGTTGTTTAAGGGTTAGGTATTTAGATCGAGTGAGTGATCTTTCTGTTGGCTATAACATATCCTATGAAGTAATATAAGACATTCGCGAGACATTCAACTATCTGAATGTCTCGCATTTTTTTATCAAATTTTATAGTAACCCGTTCATGTATTGACCATATAAGAATCTGTTCGTGTAACGAATATATATCTGTTGGACATATAAAGTCTGTTCATGTAGAGTACATGTAAAACCTGTTCTTGTATTAGATAAATATAAAACCTGTTCATGAATCGTACATTATATTCAATAATTTATATTAATTTATGCCTGCTTTACGCCTCTAAACTGATGACAAACAACTGTTTTATATTATAACAAATGATATTTGATAATGAACTTCTCTGTTGAGCAAAGCGATACAAACTACGAATGTAGGGCCTGACGGCTCGTTCTATATTAAAGAATAAGATATATTGAAATATTATTATAAAACTATAATGTGATTATTATCACATTATTTTATTCTATTTAAGGTTTTATTTGACTCCTTTAGATTGACAGACACATAGCCTCTGACGCTCTAAAAGAATTTGAGTTATTACAAAACACAACGTAGTACGGGTCCTAGCCACTTAGACGAATCATGTGCCAATATCTATTAAGAGTGCTAGCGCCTTCGGCGCGTATTTATGCTTTACGCTGCTGGAGTGCGAGCGCTCTAAGGGTGTTTAAATATTATTAAATAATATTTTATAGACGAGTAAGGTGGAGTTAGTTACAACAGACAACTAGTAAATATATGCTTATATAATTTTAAATACACACTTAAATACATATCATGTCGCAAAGCTATCTTTTCTGTCGGCATATATCTCATTACTATAATGAATGTAACAATAATGACATTCAGAGAAATGTTGGCCAATGGCGAAGTAGTTAAATCATAAATAGGTGTGACGTCACGGGAGCCCGTGGCAGGGGTTCAAGGCCGAAGATCTGGGTCAATGGGACACGGACGAAGCTGTGATACAAGGGGGAAAGACAAAGCTACAAATGTTATTTAGCGAAATGTATATTTGTTACTTAAGCTGATTTCAGCAATAGGCAGTCTTGTGCATAAAACTTCCCAAGTTTTTCAATTAAACTTTTCTCATTAGAATTAATACTTTTCGAAGGTAAACTCTTATTTCGGTGAAAGAAAGAAAAACATCGTAAATTTTTGTACAATATATTATCTTAAATCAAATCA
This sequence comes from Morpho helenor, assembly GCA_029227775.1. Lineage (NCBI taxonomy): Eukaryota > Metazoa > Arthropoda > Insecta > Lepidoptera > Nymphalidae > Morpho > Morpho helenor. The sequence goes on from JARGCU010000025.1 coordinate 14,624,966, forward strand.
AAATATATCTTTATTCAAATGAGCTTTTTACAAGCACTTTTGAATCGTCAAGGATCAATTAGATTTCATTGTTACCGAGAAGACCCAGCAAGAAACTCGGCGGTCAATCTTTTAAACATTTTAAATTTACATTATTTGACCGCAGTCTTGATTGAAGCTGAAAGGGTATTAAAAACCAAACATTTTTATCATTCAAATAATCAAATACTGTTATTTTCATATATCATATACTCGAAAAGAGTCTAAATAAAAAAGTCCTATGATCGAATGATCTTTATTTAAAGCATGAAGTTATTTGTGGTCATTGACATCTTAACTGAAATCCAATACCTGAAGTAACGATGAAGCATGTTAATACAAAAACCAGTACATAAGAATTGTATACAAACGGTCTTATTCATAAAAAGTTATGACATGCTTATAGACTCGCTATAGTACGTTTTACAAAAAGTGTTATTCATAAACGCATTTTAGCACTAAACCATTCTACAAGTCTACTATAACTTTATAGAGCCCAGGACCCTACTATAACAGTGCTATAAGGTAAAAGATGGCTGACTTTCCACAGCTGATTATTACGAAAACAACATTTGAAGTATTTACGGATTGAAATTAAAGTGTGTCAGTTCTCGTCTGTTTTATCAGGAATGTGAAAAATTCGATTTTTTATATTAATCGATAATTTCAGTAAAATGATCGATTTTTAATAATCGGTTTTTTCTTATCCATCGATTTAAAAAAGAACTAGACTATAAACTATAGACTATAAACAGCTACCCTACATTAAAAAGATCAGTGTCAGCTGATCCTCCCATTGGACTAAGAGGGTACACAAAAATAAAACACTATCTGTTCATCTCTACAATCGTATCTAGGCTAAACCCTAGTAGAGGGCTTTGTGCTAGATCGGCCTTAATGATACCGACAATCGCCCTTAACCTTACGTAACACAATCCAACCAACGTGCTTATACTAGCCTTTTTCTACACTCAAGCTAAAAACGACTTCGATTTTTCTTATACATTCTTTTTTTAATTAGGTTTTCAAAAGTATTCTTATTTTATGTCTAACTTTGTTAATATCAGGTAAGCCGGTATAGTTTCTGGTCATATCGCCGCAAAAAGAGCTCATGACTACGAGTAAGATACCCGGATGGTTTTAAAACTAGAATTTCTGACCCATTTCCTAAAGCATGGCATGTAGAATAGTGAATAACATATGCGATAGTTATAACGACCAAAATAAAATTATTGCAAGCGCTACTTAAAGCCTATAGCAAAAATGTTTTATAAATAAAATATATGTACATTGGTCACTCGAAGTCAGATTTAACTTTTGTATCTTCACAACGTGCCAGAACAAATCTGTCGACCTATCTGACTTGTATGGCTGAGGTAAAACATATTTGTATACCTCTTCTTTTGAAATGATGCACAACTGCGGTGAGATATAGATGTCAAGGGATTATGATGCCAGTTAATCTCGAGCCGCTTGAATACCTGCTAACTATTTAAGGGCCATATTACAATGCTCTTGAAATGCCACCCTACTCTAGGAAAAAAGGGTAAAAACATTTTGCATAAAATATATGAAATCATAAGTATTTTTAACCCAAGTGTAGCATCGGAGGAAGGGTAAACGGTTTAAATACTCTAGGGTGCTCATCAAAGAATTTTTTCCACGCGAATAACCTGCTTCAACAAACAATATCATCCATTGATGCGGGTTTTATGTTGCTTTAATAGATGTGTTGTGCTCGTTCTTTGAGGATTACTTTATGTATCTCTCTCAAAAAAGCTCGCTGAACGAATTTGATACCTTGTTCTTGCACCTTGGTACTATGGTTCTCCCTATTATCTCTATGAAAATGTAATTAGATATATTAGGTAAAGTAATACTTATATCATATATATCTAATTACTAATGGGGTGATTTAAGACTTGTTTCCAGATGTCGGACTATATATCTTTTAGTAATTTAGAGAATTAGGCGTTACTTTGCGGAGGTCTATAATACAAAACTAATGAAAATATTATTTTACTTCTAAAAACTTCTAACTTTACTGACTATATAATAGGAAAAGTTTTGGAATATAATAGAAAAAAATTGATGAAAATAGAAAAATTTACCTTGTTATCACGCAACTTTAACTTACCACAAAAACGTATAAATGGCAGAAAACTTAAATTCGCGTGATACGGTATCTTAGACACAACCATTTAAAGATTCTATTTTATAACAATAAACAGAATCTGATATTATTTAAAAAATTACTGTTAAAAAGTGAAAGCCAGAAAAAATTACCTACCCCCAATTTAGCAAAATTTATAACAGTAATATAATTTCACGTTTGGCAAAGGAGAATATACGACAGAGTCGCATTACTTATTTCAGTTAGGAAATGTAAGGTTTACAATAAAAAGATATCTCTTCGGCTTTTATTACTTTGTTTACGACATTTCCTTCGTTTAGTAGCCTAATTTCTATTCGCAAACCGTTCTCATAAAACATAAATAACCGTAGGTAGAGGGTAAAATATTTTTTGTATGTAGGTTTGTTACAAATATAGAAAAGTAAAATAATATTTTTACATTCTACGATTAAGCGAATGTCTTATTTATAATTTAGGAGAGTGCAATGAAACTTAAACCGCTACACTGCACGAATGCAGGTTGGTTTGTTATGTACGAGGATTTCAAAGTAACTCACTCGAAGGGCTAGAGGATATTTATTTATGAATTGTGTGAAGTTTGACAAGCGAAAGAAGCAGCGCCATAGTTGACGAATGATTTTATTTTTATTTTATGTTTATAAGGGAAACAAACAGTATAATAAATTATAAAAATTAAGTTACGAAAAAATAATGCAAAAACCAGTTTCCACAAATTACTTAACATTTACTTAAATTATAGAGATTAGACTAGTTAATCATTTAAATATAATATAAAACTTAAAAAAAGAAACGACATAAAAAATACATATCCCTATTAAAGTTTTACAACTTTTCCTATACAGGAATTACAATTACAACGCCGTGTGGTATCCGGCTGAATAGAATAGCACCACCCTCTTTTCTTACCGAGGTGTCGTAAAAGGCGACTAAGGTAAGACGACCCGCCGTGTGGTATCCGGCTAAGTAGAATAGACCAACCTCATTTCTTACCGAGGTGTCGTAAAAGGCGACTAAGGTAAGTTGACCCACCGTGTGGCATCAGGTTTAGTAGAATAGACCACTCTCTTTCTTACCGAGGTGTCGTAAAATACGACTAAGGTAAGTTGACTTCAGACAGGCGGCCGGTCGTGAAAACGCAGTCAAATCATGTAACAACATGTTTATAACATGTTGTGCTGAGTCCATTTAGAGTGGGATAAGGGCAGGAGGATGATAATGATGAGGAATTACAATTACAATTTTTCCATGATATAAGAGAATGGGACTGAAGAACATGTTTTGCTGACCATACTTAGAGTGGGATAAGGGCAGGACAATGATAACATGTAAGCTGTTACCAATAATATTATAAGTACATTAAAAGTATTTATAATAGTAAATCTAATATGCAGTTCATATTTAAAATCGTTAGTGAAGTTGTAGCAAATAAAATTATTGGATTAATATGTTCTTCGCGTGCACACGAGGCTTAATATCAAGCGATTTGATCCAACCCTGCATTTTTACTGTTATGGAAACGTATTTAATTAATAATTCAAAGAAATTTAGAAATGCGTGCTCTGTTTTTGCTTAGATTATACCTTTAAATGGCGGCGGTAAATGCTTAGATTATACCTATAAATAGTTATCGCAGTGTTTCCCAAGCTTTTTTTACTATGCCCCAAATTAAAAATTCTTGTCCCACCTATGTAATATACAAAAATTTTAATATTAAATTGAATTTTTCACTTAAGAAACTTAAATAACAGGTTTTCGGAACAATATTTTGTTTTTGTATAAATTTGTCACCGGATTCAAGGATTGCATTTAAATGACCCAGAGCGAAAGCTCTTGTCTAATCCATTTTGAGATTGCCCCCTCTTTACAGTCAAACTGTATATCTATGGGGTGTGGGCCCCACGTTTGCAAATACTGGGTAGTACAAAAAGTATTATAAATTTATGATTCTTCTGCTCTTATCCCACTTTAAGTGGGATCGGTACAACATGCTATAAACATGTTGTCACGTGATTTTGCTACGTATTTTACGACCGGAAGCCTGCCTGTCGTCAACTTACTTTAGTCGTTTTTTACGTCACCTCAGTAAGAAAGAGGGTGGTTTATTCTACTCAATCGAATACTACATGGCAGGTCAATTTACATTAGTCGCCTTTTACGACACCTCGGTAAGAAATGTGGGTGGTCTATTGTACTCAGCCGATACCACACGGCTTTTATCTAAGTACATTACAATATCAAATGTTATGATGTTTAATTTCTCCTGTTTCTCAGAGATAATCGGGAGAGTTTTTCAAGGAATTTTAAACTTTAAGTTTAACACATTTCATCAATTTCAGCGGTTAACACGTTGTGAGGGCATAAAATTCAATTTTTTTTTTGCAAGGTGGAAGTTGACTTAATATTAATATACCCTCAATTGTGTATGTATGTCTTGGTCCAGAAGAAAAAAGTGAGGTCTTTATTATCAGTTGTTATATTATTTATATAATTTTATTATATTATTATTTTATATATTAATCGGTAAATAAGCTTCAATTGTGGTAAATTTCATTATATTAGCTCAGCAGATTAGCCGTGAAGGCGTAATAGACAGACAGACAGCTGTCTGTCTGTCTACTTTTGTACCTTATTAAATTTTATAATTAAAATACGTCAATATAGTAATTCTAAAGCCCATTATTATTTTTGTATATTCTAAAAAGATAATACATATAAAATCCATAATTTTTATTCCAGGTATTTCATTGAATACTACAAAACGCTACAAATGCTACGAGCATCTACGCGTCCTCGTTATTCTTACGTTAAATATTCTCATTTACAATTCTCACGCTAATCACTTCCTTATTAAAGCTATCAGAAGATTAGCTCGGCTGCGTCTTATATTTCAGTGGGTGTGCCATAAATTTCATTCCAGGTATTTAAATACTACAAAACGCTACAAATGCTACGAACATCTACGCGTCCCCATTATTCTCACGTTAAATAATTTCTCATTTACAATTCTCACGCTAATCACTTCCTTATTAAAGCTATCAGAAGATTAGCTCGCCCGCGTCTTATATTTCAGTGGGTGTGCCATAATCAGATTGCGGCACTCGTAGAGCTTCGTCGTAGACATCGGCCGCTCCCAACGAAATACAACATAACTATACGTAATACCTATGAATGAAGGACTATGTGTAAAAGTTAACCTTCAAGTTAGTGCTATTTTAAGATTCTTCACTTAAAGTATGAATTAATTACAATTGTTTGTTCGAACAGCGATGTGTTTTTTTAAGTATGAGATATAATTGTAAATAAATACCACCTTCATTTTTTACCGAGGTGTCGTAAAGGCGCCTAAATTAAGTCGACCCGCCGTGTGGTATCCAGCAGAGTAGAATAGACCACCCTCTTCTTACCGAGGTGTCGAAAAATACGACTGAGGTAAGTTGACGTCAGGCAGGCGGCCGGCCGTAAAAATGCAGCCAAAAGCCAAAAAACATGTTTATAACATGTTGTGCCGACCCCACTTAGAGTAGGATAAGGGCAGGAAGATATATATATACATAGTTGTAAATAAACTCACCTTACTATTTCATTTTGCGCGCAATGCGAAGACGCGCCATAGCTCCAGCTGGAGCAGACACAAAGACTGATTCACATATCGGTCCCGACGACGGGCTCACGTGGTGGCACTGCACTCGCTACCGGCACTGAGGTGAGAGGTCGGAGCGGGACGGTGGTTCGCGCGCGTGTTGTTGTTGTGAGGGGAGGCCTCTGAGCGAGTGGCGATGAGGCGAGCGGGCGAGCGGGCGAGCCGGCGCGGCTGCGCGGTTCGCCCGCTACCCGCGCTCGATACACCGGCCATGAAAATTTCAGCCGCTGTCAACCGATGCCGGCTGGGTACGCAGGTGCGCGACACCTGCCTAAAAGCTTCCTACGAACTTTAAAGTGTACCTAAATGGTAACAAATATTTATAGAATTAGGCGTTACTTAGCAGAGGTCTATAATACAAAAGTAATGAGAATATTATTTTGCTATAATCCGCGATAAAAGAAAATACATACTATAAATACTAAAATACATAAATACATATTACGACACCTCGATAAGAAAGAGAGTGGTCTATTCTACTTAACCGGATACCACACGGTGAGTCAACTTACCTTAGTCGCCTTTTACGACACCTCGGTAGGACATGAGGGTGGTCTATTCTATTCAGCCGGATACCACACGGCGTACTCCATAAAAATGTGATATTATAGTCAAATCAAAATTAACTTTATTTAAGTAAGTTTTTCTAAGCCCTTTTGAATCGTCAAAGATGAAAGCACTGCACATATTCACCACCACAATCTCAACAATTGTTCGCCCCCGTAACCAAAGCATCGTCAGGGGATAGACTCCACGACAAAATCGCAAAGCGTTTTTGCGTTTTTGTCGTGGAATGTGTATTGATGTGTCATCGGTGTCGGGTAGTCATTGAGTTCTTACAAATTCTGCATGTATCAGGTATGAGAACGAATAGTACACTCTACATTTAGCATTACATATATTTTACCGCGGATTATAGCAAAATAATATTCTCATTACTTTTGTAAATGGTAACACTATAATGAAATATTACTGTGAGAATTCAGGTCTGCACCCACTTTTTACGTAACTTTATTAGTCCCTGGGTGACCGAGCCTTGCTCGGTTATTGAAAGATAAATAATCAGTTAAATAAAACAAAGAAAGGGCTGGTTGTATCTGGGACTTGACCCCGTTTATCTTCACTTCCTTTTGTGTTATTAAAAAGAATATTCTTATTTTACTTTAGCAAATGAAAATATATTATTTTGTGATCTATGTTTATATATTTCATATATTATATACTGTCATTTTGTATTTTGTAACAAAACTACATCTGCTGAGATACTCTGCTGACTTGTTCACACTCTTCTTTGAGTTAAATTCCTTCAATCTCTGCCATAATGTCGGAACATCGAAAGTGAATAATATAATATTATATAAGCCTTTTATGTATATGTTAAAATCGTTTCAAACTAAAATACGCCATGCAATGCAGCAGTAAATAGCTTTTAGGAATAAGACTTTTCCCAACATTTACTCTTTACGGCACAGACACTGAGAGATATCGTGGCATTTTCATACAAACACTTCATAACTTGGATCTTCCAATACTCATAAGATCTTCTGTCTTCAAATCGACCTTAATACAGCTTATGTATAGATACTATATCTAGCTGACTCAAACAGGTATGACCTACAAAATTGCGTAACATATGCAAAACATACAAAACTACATAAACAACTTAGCAATCATCAGATCAGGGTCTTCGAACCGACCTTAATACAGTTTACATTTCGATACTATATCTAGCTGACTCAAAACAGTTATGACCTACTAAATTACGTAAATAACATAAAACTACATAAGCAATTCAGTAAAATTTTGCACATAACAATTATCATGTACCTAAGAAATTGCAAGCGATTAAATTGTATCAAAATAACAGTATTAAATAAAAATGTTCACGCTCTCTTAATTTCTTATGAATAAATGTTATTCTATAATAATTACGTGGGTATTTAATAATTACTTCGCTCGCTTGCGGTTTACGCATTTAATTAATGAACTTACGTATTAACTATTTCGATGCTGACGCGTTATTCAGCGTATGAAAGTTTATGTGCACATGAATTAATTTACTGCTAAAATTACTCCAAACTACTCCAAAGAATATAATACAGGAATAGATTGTTAAATTATATTGAATAAAGAAATTAAATTAATAAATAAAATCAGTATATATTAATCTGTAGTATGCAGCACTTCCTATTAATGAGAGAGAACTCTCAAATCCTGAGCAAAACAAATTCAAAATACAAAGTCCAGCGGGTTTTAGTTCTAGAAAAACCCATGAAAGTTATTCAATTCGAGTCGGATATCATCAAAAAACAATAGATAAAGCCTATATTTATTAGTTAGTCTACATAGAGCGACCTGTAGACGTTTAGTAGATTTTTCGTTCTTTCACTAAACAAAATTTTAATGCGATTCTAAGGAAAAAAGGTATCTCACAGAATGAGCTGAGGTAAAAAAATGTGTACAAATTTCAAAGTATGTGCAAACCTTTTTAATTGTAGGGCAAACAAGGTCATAGGTACACACCTGTTGGTGTGTACTACCATTATACTCGTAAGAACTTTTTGTAATTAATATAATATAAAATCGACATTCCAACGTGTATATGTCCTAATTTTGGTGATGAAAAAGGTAAATAGTTAAATGAATGTATAACCTCGATGTGACGCAGAACTGTACTGGATATGGATAACCGTTATGAAATAATTAAATTCAAATTAAGAATTTGAATGGTCTCTTATGAAAGCAATATACGCCAGTTAAGGCCGGTTTACATCAGACGAGCTGATGCTCATTCTATAAAAACTCTATGAAATTCGGTAACTGTAAACAGATATGAACATTATTTCGTGTTGTTTTGTGTTCTTGTGTATTCCGTTCTAGAAAGATTAGAACTATAGAATATTCTAAGAATGCTTGCTCGCTTGATGTTATGATGACCCTAGAGCGTGCGAACAAATGATTGGAGCACTCTTGCGAGTTCGGGCGCTCGTGCAAGAATTCTAGTTCTTGATTCTCAATGGTTTTCGTTAATATTTTGGTGTAAACGCCAAGGTCGATCTTTCGTTTACACTAAAGGATCGATAAATAATGCTCTTGTAGGTCTAGCTCTTAGAGATCTAGCTCTTTGTTCGTTTAGTATAAACAGGCCTTTAGATGTTATGTCTGACCTGTGAGAGGGAGTGACCGTAAAGGCCATACCATGGTGTTGTGTTAGATGTCCACAAGTTAAGTGGTCCACACCCTAGACAGTAACGTGATTCTTAAACACACGTTTAAGATACAATATAGAAACATGTTGTCAAATGATTAGGCTACGTATTTTTACGAGTCGTGCCCAGAGAGCGATAATAGCGATTAGCGATAACGTCGTGTAAAGAGCTTATGAATAAGTGCCCCGGATGGGTTCGAAACCAGTCGGGCTAACCCGATAAAATAAGACGTGAGTATAGCCGGTTCTATACATTAACTTGGCTACGTATTTTACGACCGGCCGTCTGCCTGACGTCAACTTACCTAAGTCGTATTTTAAGACACCTTCGTAAGAAAGACAGTGAATTATTCTACTCAACCGAATACATATGTATATACCACACGTTGGGTCAACTTACCTTAGTCATCTTTTACGACACCTCGGTAAAAAAAGTAACATGATTCTTATTTAACTTAAATCGATAATCGATACTTACAATTCCCCATTCTCTTCAAGGTGATAGAAAATATTATGAGAAAACTTACATATACTATTATAATAAATAAATAAATAAATATATGGAACACTTGCACACACGGTCGTCCGTCTCCAAAGTAACTTAATACGTGTGTTATGGTAGACAGACAACTGGTGAATATATACGTATATAGTTTTTAAATATATACTTAAATACAAATATACACCCAGGCTCAAAGACCAACAAATTCATATAGAGAAAATGTAGGCCCTCGGCGGGAATCGAACCCGCGACCCGCAGAGCCGAAGGCAGGGTCACTACCCACTGCGCCAACGTGCCAGACAACAGTCAGTCAACTATTAAATACAGTCTATTTAATACACCTTTGCAAATTCATAAGAGGTCTTAAGCCAGCAGACAGGGCTTCGTTTCACATATTACTTTTAATTAAGAAAATCAAAAACAATATTTTTTTAGTAAATATTTTATTTCACAAAAAAATATAAGAGGTTACGGGCAGAGGGGCACTGGTGAGAGCTACTTTACATTACTATCAAGAATATACCTACACTATTTACAATAAATGTATAATATCGTATCGGGTTGTATAAAGCAACAACTGTAGGTAACATGAACACTTTTCTTCATCGAGAGTATTACAAATATCAGTATTTTATGCCCCAAAAAATAAGAATATAAATAAAATATCATATAGGCACATACTTAAAATGCAGTTTAAATTGAGTTTTTTTTTTTAAATAGCTACACTAATAGTGTAAAGTGATTTAGCTAGTAAGTCTTTTATTCCATATTATAAATACTATTATACCTACTATTATTTTTTTAATTTATCAACGCCTTTATATGGTTAGTTTGCAAATACAAATACACGTAATAAAAGTAAATCGAAATTCGGTTTGTAAACGTATTAAATTTTTAAAGCTTCTAAATGTATTATACAAAGGGTAAACAGCACCTTGCTATTATTTAAATATATCGCCTTTGGCTTAGTATTATTACTACAAATAATCTTAGTTTACGAGATTCTTATTTGTAAATACATCGATATATACAAATAGAGATAAACAGTTAAAGGTAGCTCATAATATATATAACACTTATATTACAGGTGGCATTGAGAGCATGTTATTTACACATATGTATACATATTAAATTAAAATTATTAATAGTGAGTACACGTACTGAAATCAGTGTGCTTAGTGCGCGTTAGCGTAACGCAATTTGTATGGCTCTAGAACAGCGGTCACTAGATGTCGCTATTAGAGAGTCATACAAATTGGCGTTACGTTAACGCGATCGAGTATGTTAAAAAAACTCGCACTAAGCACGCAGATTTCCTTGACATATTCGCTGCATCGAAAGTGAAAAAAAACTTCACAAATTCTACTAAATTAGAATTGTTATAATTATGTAATGGAATATTCGAAATTGCGGTTTGAAAAGAAAATTAAAGGTCACTTCCAAAGTCACTTTTGAAAGAAACGATCATCTTTTCAGTGAAATTAGAGAGTTATTATACTTAAAAGTAGAGAAGCCATACGCTGACGTATAAGTGACTGACACAATAAATAATGGATAGATGACATCCGAATATTTCGTCTTTGTCTAATCAGACCTAAAAAAGAGAGACAAATATATCACCTGCATAGGGAAGCCAGTTTAAAATGCGACATATTAAAATAAAGAAAAAGGAAATGAGGCTGATCTATCTGTCTCTCTTTTTTATGTGTGGTAAGACAAAGATGAAGTATACAAGTTTCATGTTTCATTATTTATTGTGTCATTGTCTTTTATAGGCCTGCTTATGGCTCCCACACTCTAAGTACGATTATCTCTATGAATTAGAAAGATCTTGCTCTAGCTGTTATACCAAATATATCATTATCATAATATGATTTATTTTTAACAATGAAGATTTCCATAGAGTGTAGAATATTGAAACCCTCCGTGTAATTAATGGGATGTAGTTTTTTTTTAGAAATTACTGAAAAATCTTCGCTACATTCCGTAAAAATTTAAGATCAAATAGGTCAAAGGGCTTTATGTCGCAATTATGAACCTACATATTGATACATCTATTTATAAATAATTTTACATAGATTTTGTTCTAGAAAATCTAACCAGGTTAATAATAAATACGTTGAGGACAAATTTTATCCAAATTTAAATTAACAGGCACAAGACGTTTACTAGTTCTAGTGGAACTAATTGTTATACAAATACTAAAAATGTCCTTGTAAACTTGTATTGTTTAAGAAACTCACGATTCATGGGTTTTATTTACACATTAAATGAACAACAAGATAACGAAGACATGTTGAGGAACGATCAAGTCCTTTTATTTCTAGCTTTCCCGTTAACAATAGGCTCGTCCTGCAGATTCTTTCGAGGTCTCAAAATGAAATTTAAGTTATACGCCGTATTCACTGCGTAGTACACATTTGCGTTAGCCGGTAACACCATTTCTGTAACAATTTTAAAGATAATGTTACTTTGAGACTTCAATACATGAAATAAAAGTTATTTATAAAAATTACTAGTACATACATACTTAGCAGTGTTAACCATATGTCATACCTTAATTAACTTTTAATATAATGCGTTTCTTTAAAAAAAAACTACTATACTACTACTACTACTACTACCAATATATAACTGTATTTTGATAACAATAAGTTTATATAAATTACGAATATTAAGGATTTTTTTATAATATAAAAATTGGTGAAAATTTTATCTTACTAATAATAATAAGAGAAATATATATTTTATTTATTTTGGGAAGAGGAAAATAATTGATTATAGTGGGTATTTCATAATAAGAAACGGCAAAACAATATGAGAACTAACTCTAAACAGTTCATTGAAAGCAATTATTTCTTATAAGAAATACTTTTTTGATACAATAAAATTAAACGAAATGAAAACAAGCATGGTAATTTACCTTTATCGGGTAAAACTTGGGCCAAAGTGTAAGCATCGGGATCACCATCGAGATTCAGTTTCAGCATGGCGTTGCGAATGACCTGTGGTGTCCGTTCGTTGTTACTCAACATTATCGACTTGTACAGTACGACACCTTCAGTTTCGACATTGTCCGATTCATATGTCACTCTTATTATGTAGAAATCTGGGCCACTTCGTGAATTAACATGCGCAGGGCTCGTGGCCACCACTTTACCATTGGGCTGCTTTGGACCGCTGTTCGCACTTGATACTGAAATATCTAACGATGGCAAAGATGACGACGAGGAACCATGTGATAATCTGGTCGGTGAAATACGACGCTCTAAGCTGTCTCTCTTCCAGGCGTTTCCTGCGCCATCTGTTTCGCAGTAAAACTGTGAACTATTGCTAGAACTCGTACTTGCGATGGAATCGTTTTTTCTATGACAGTGATTATTGGTATCGTTGATTTTCTTAGGGCGCCGCTCTTTCGGTGGATTGGTGGCCGGTTCTATTTGACACGATAATTTATACGCCTCTCTATCGTCTAACACTATCACGGAATCGAACCATCTGTCAAACATCGGATCGGTAGGTAAGTGATAAGCGTTGGCGGCACCTTGTAAAAGTTTAATCTGGGCTAGCACTTCAAACTCCTTCCTTCTCTTGTCGAAGTTTATTAAACCATCGGCTACAGTATCAGGAATGGCAGTGTCGATCATCGTGAGATCCGTTAAAAAGGTGCCTAAATATGGAATAGTGCCGTGACTGACGCCGGGCGATCCCCGCTCATGAAGCAACTTCTGCAACTGCCGGTCGTTTTCGCCGACAGTATCAGCAAATTTAGCCGTGCCCTCTCTCATTAAAAGTTCCCGCTGAGCCCAACGATTGTTGTCTTCGCTAAAAATTCTCGCCAGTTCTTCATACAATTCAGCCTTCTCCTTTGATAAAAGCGCCCAAGTTTTCCTTAACCTATATACGGGATTACTCTGTAATCCAGAAATTATGGCTTTTAACGATGAAAAGTTTTTCAAAACTCTCAATTCACGAGCTATGTCCAGCCACGCGGCGAGTATGTCGGACCTATCGATCGGCCTCAGGTTAGGTTCGACGAGGACTGTCGAGATGACTCGAAAGGATACCGCGTTGAATTGGTTGACGGTGGCTATGACAGTAGCGGCATCGTGGGACCGGTCCTTGTCCCTGCGAGACCAAATGGCACCGAGGCATTGGTGGGGGATGAGCTTCTTGAAGAGCTCCATGTCCATGCGCGTGAGTTGCTCGGCGAAGTGTCGGTGGGGCACGTGCGGCAGGCGGTAGGCGCTGGTGTGGTGCGCCGGGACGCGCATGCCGGCCGCGAGGCACACGCCGCCGCCGCCCAGAGTGCCGTTTCGTTCCGCACTGAATAAAGCTAGCTTTTGCAGCACCTGGAATATGGTATACATTTTATTTATTTAGTTTTGGATAATCGACACAATCCAATTTTAATTAACGTATTTACATGTAAGGTTCTTATAAAGTCCAGTCATAATTATGCAGTAAGGCCGAACGGAGATGCGACTTTGTGGATTTCTTAGAAAAGGTCGCTTTATCCGTGATTTCAGGCAATAAAAAAACTGGTACAATATCATTAGAATCATGGTAAATTTCGCCACCTACAAAGATATAATAACTTAAGTGGGAAATTGGGCGGTCCAGAAACCTTAAGAGCCGGTTCGGGTGAGATGTTTCCAGTCTGATTTTAGCTTTGTCATTACAGCAGTTTAAATACACGTGTAAAGAGACGCTGATACAGAAAGCTACTATACTGTTGAGGATTATTTAGACGATAAGAATACGTGGATATAGATATTGTTCGACTCTGTACCAGATAGAAACGATTAAATGTAACTAGTATTAAGAATTGTATTTTTTTAAAAGAGCAACCGTCGAGTTTCTTGCTGGCTATTCTCGGTAGGAACAGCTTTCCGAACCAGCAGTAGAGTTGACGATTCAAAAGCACATGTTTACAAGTTTAATTGAATAAAGAATATTTTGAATTTCAATTATTTTTTTCTCTCTTTTCAAGTCCTGTATTTAGAGAGAAAACTATTAACTGGGGGCCCTTTATAACTTATACTTATAAAAGAAGAACATGCATAAAGCTAAGACACAAAATAGAAAGTAAAGCAACCTTCGAGTGTAGCTCAGAGCCAGGCAGGTGGAGCTGTGTGAAGGCGAGAAGCTGCTGCAGTGCGGGGTGGTGCGGGGGCTGCCGAAAGTCCTCCGGATAGGTATCCAACCAAACGTGGAGACATGCCACCAGAGTCCTACAACAACCACAAGCGATAACAGTGGTATATTAAACTTAATTTTTTATTTATGAATAAAAATAATTTTTGGATATTTAAATCAACGATTCTATACAATATCTTGTTGATATTTTTTTATCTCTACATAATGCCATGAGACCATTTTAACCGGAATACAGAAGTCGTATTTTTATATTCTTAGATCGGTCAGTATCAGTTAGTAATAGCTAACTAAAGTTCAAGTAAATGCCAAGCTTCATTTACTATTCAAAAATCCTAAGAGAACAATTTTCCACGTAACTTTGGTACTGAAGCAGGTATATGATCCTAACGAAATGTGCGATATTTTCAATTTCGTGAGGTAAACAAAAGGGCGATGCGAAATTAATGGTCAAACCAAAATCCTTTAGATATAAAATTTGGTCCATTTCCGAGGCTTTTATACATCGGTGCCGCTTTTTCCGGCTGTTATTACTTAAATAATTTGAATATACGCAAAAATTACAGAAACTTTTAAATCTATTAATTAAATGTCATGTCAAAATCGTCTACAACTTTTTATCAATAGTTTAAAGTTATGAAAGATCTTAGCTACCATCCTATAGACTTTGTATATAACATTACACTAATAATTCTTGCCTACATCTACCTAACTTATATCATATGGTTAGAAATACTGTATGTAATCCGCCATGTAACGCCCATTCTATTCTACTATTATAATTATCTAGTAAGAGAATAAAATTTTAGATTTTTTAACATGTATTTTATAAATTTTGCTAAAGATTTTCGTTGGTCACTGCATAAAAAGCCAGCATTGAGAAGATGTGTAGGACAGTTAAAAGTGCATTTATATAAAGATACTAACTTTCTATGTTGCTGCGAGGTGTCCATAATCGTGGGGAGAACATCTTCCGCCGCCAAGGCCTCATACCGCCGCAATAGAAGGTCCAGCACTCGACTGCACTCCGCGAAGGAACTGAAAACATAAATTAACAGAGAAATTAATAAATATTAGCCGCCTGAAACATAAATGAACAGCCTGAAAACATAAATGAACAGAGAATATATAAATATTAGATTAGATTAGCCGCCGAGTTTCTTGCTGGTTCTTCTCGGTAGGAGCAAACTTCCGAATCAGTGGTAAGCTTCTTTAAAACATTTGACGATTCAAAAATACTGTAAACAGTCCACTTGAATAAAGAATATCTTGAATTTGAATTTGAATAAAAAAATAGTTGGACGGATGTTTGATAGAGTAGAGGATCCATAGTATAAATTCAGTATCTATAAATGTTGGAATAAAATCACTCTAAAGATACGGATGTGTATTAAACGTCCTGTGGCGATAAGTCATCAATACTCATTTCATTCTCCTGTCCATATCCCACTCTAAGTGGGGCCGGCATAACATGGTCTTCTATTCTGTCCTATCATTCGTGATAATCCTTTTACATGAATGTCATACTTTACATAACCTAACCATCTTTTTAATCTTCCTCTAGTCACATATCCATAAGTCATCAATACTATATTTAGGTACATAAAAAATTAAAAAACGGTCTTTATACTGGGTATTGCCCACAAGTTTATAACCCATACGGGGCTTTTTTATAATATATTATACAGTTTTATCGGTTACTGTGTGATATAAAGGGGAAAACCTAATTTTTATATCTGTATAAACTTTATGACCTTACATATATAACTCGTACTAACTATATTGGTTTAAGATAACAGTGTATATTTTTTTGCGTTTGCAAATAGCCAGTGTCGTTCACTTTGATATCAATAAGCATAGGTTATTGACTGAATAATCTAGAGCTATTTTTCTTTACTTTAGTAACTTTATATAAGAAGCCGATGTGGTCTCACGTGCATGGTCTTACAGCGCATGATTTGTATCAATAGCGCTAGGATTTAAAACTCGGGCAAACTTCTGAAAACTACTTACGTCTTTCACATTCTATTGGCATATTCCTAGAATTTTTATACCTGAATAACCTGCTAATCAGCATTGAAGCAGTACAGATGTTATGATAGAATTATTTTGCTAAAATCCGCGTTTGTTAAGAGAATCTATGTAACGCTTTGTATGAAGCAGGCAACATTCTTAACCTTATGATGCAGGACAAGTCCACCATACGTAGCACAAAACGCCGCCAATACCAACACTTAACACAGGCACTACACACAGCCACTGCCACAATCTACTACGATCGTTTCGCCCCGAAACCGAAGCACCATCCGGAGGATAGGCTCCATGGCAAAATCGTAACCGTATACGATTTTGTACTATGGGGTTTCGCAAAATAGCGCCTGCTATAAATTAATGTGTAAATTTAATAAATATATACCGGTATGTGGCAAGGAAGACGTTGACGTAAGTGGACTCGAGTTCGCCATCATCCGTGGCCAAAGCGTCGACGAGCCTCTCGACGGTACCCGCCTTTACAAATCGCACTCGCACCGTCTCCCACTCCAAATGAGAAATCTCGTCGTCTGATTCCTGAAAGCAAGGAAATCACACCATCATTACATGTTCCATAGTTAGTAGCGGCTTGCTACTATCCCACTGCTGGGAATAGGCCTACTCTCTCTGTTTTTGGAGAGAAGGATTGGAGTTAAGACCTACGACGCTGCTCTAATGTGGATTGGTAGGTTATACATATCTCCAGAATTCTCTAGAGATATACAGGTTTCCTCGCGATGTTTTCCTTCACCAAAAAGCGTGTGATAGATTGCAATTATCAATTAGACACATATGTTTTAACAGAAAAACTCATTGGTCTCTGCCCGGGTTTGAACCCGTGACCTCCTCGAAAGAGTAACACGGTGTTACCGCTGGGCTACCACAGCTTACCATGTTCCATAGATAATATATATGTAGGATATAGTTGAGAAACTCTTTTATTTTAGTCGAGTAATGAGAGGAAACAGGTTTACGTCCCATCTAAGAGATGTCATTGCAACGTTAGAGTAATAATCCACTAGATGGCGCTGTACTATATTCTTATAGTGACCCATTTAATAAAAAGTACCGGGTTACCGAGCTTTGCTCAATAATTTTTTTTGGAAAATATAAAACGATGCATTCAAAAAAAGAAGCTAACTGGGTGATAGATGGACTCGATCCGAATATTCTGATGTTTTGAGCCGGCCCGTTCACAGCTGAGCTATAATGTTATCACGATTGACAGCGTAAATAAACTTTGTTTTCTAATAATATTAGAACTCTTTTTTTAATAACTGACGCTCGTGGCGACCTGAAAAATGATTCTTAAAGAATTTCACCTCCCTGACATGTTCAATGGGAGTTTATATATATTTAATATTGTTTCTCTATCAATCTGTCACGGAATGTTTAAATTATTTAAAGAATGATAATTTCACGGTAATACAAATAAAATATGCTATTACTGTTGGGAAATTTCCCACACACACGGATGTCTGATAGAAATGTCTTACGAAGATTAGTTTATCCATTACACAAAATTTATATAACTGTTTGTTATTCGTTAATTCATTAAAACTGTTCTCGCCAATTTAGACGTTTAGTACTCTCAATAACGCAAATTGTTTTTCCCTGTCCCTTAAAGAAAAAGGGATTTTTCTTTACGTGTTACACCAGTGACTAAAATTTAATTATGCCACATTTAATAAATTTGATACAGCTGTGAAAACATAACATATAACACATAAAGACAGATTTCGCATATGTAATATTAGTATTGATATGGATAACCAGAAAATCTCTTCTGCATAGTTTTTAAAAGTTTTTATTTAACTTGCCGAATATGTATGTAAAGGTGGAATCTTGCAAGTTCAATTTAAGCCTCTTTCAGGTATCCGATTGAGCAATTGAAAAATTTTATATACTGGTCATGTCCCGATTACAATGCATGTTATATGCATACTAATAATTTTTATATACTTTATTATACACCACAGATAAAAAAAATACAGAAAAGAAACAAAAACAGCAATAAAAAAAAGAAAACAAAATGTTATGTATAAAGGGCGGTCTTATCGCTTAGTAGCGATTTCTTCCAGACGACCTTAGTATATTCCGACCTTAGTGTAGTATAGTATATATAATATCATTATTAGTAATAATAATGATATTAAGAGATTTTTTTTTAGTAACGCCGTGTGGTATCCGGCTGAATAGTACCACCCTCATTTCTTATCGAGGTGTCGTAAAAGGCGACTAAGGTAAGTCGACCCGCCGTGTGGTATCCGGCTGAGTAGAATAGACCACCCTCATTTCTTACCGAGGTGTCGTAAAAGGCGACTAAGGTAAATTGACCCACCGTGTAGTATCCGGTTAAAACGCAGCCAAATCATGTGACAGCATGTTTATAACATGTGCTGACCCCACTTAGAATGGGATAAGGGCAGGAGGATGATGATGAAGAGATTTTTTAGTAAAAAGGCATTGATATTCAATGTTGCATGCAGCAAAATTTATTTCTTTGCAAAGATTTTTATAGGAGTTATTCGAATTGGATTCGCAGTATCGTCATCCTCCTGCCCTTATGCCACTCTAAGTGGGGTCGGCACAACATGTTACAAACATGTTGTCATATGATTTGGCTACGTATTTTATGACCGGCCGCGTGCCTAACGTCAACTTACCTAAGTCGTATTTACGACACCTCAGTAAAAAATGAGGTTGGTCTCTTCTACTCAGCCGGATACGACACGGCAGGTCGACTTACCTTAGTCGCCTTTTACGACACCTCGGTAAGAAATGAGGGTGGTTCTATTCTATTCAGCTGGATACCACACGGCGTTGGATTCGCAGTATATGATTGAGATTATAGTGAGTCAACTATACGGCAAACAAATTACTATTGGAGTACACGACTATTCATTTTTATGACTTTGAAATGTCATTCAGCTGACACAGATCCACCTGCATATGTTTATGTGCTAATAAAAATATGTTTATAACTATCAGTACATAGTCTCCTTGTGTAAAACAACTTCGTAATATATAATTTAACTCAAATGTGGTAAATTTAAATGACTAATAAAGACTATTTCTTATAATAAAAGTTTAATAAAAACCTTATTATTCTTTCTTATTTAAAAGCGTTATTTAATATATATATTATTTTATATATTAATGCCTTTTCTAGTAAGTATAACCCAAAATATAATTTCAATATAAATATTACGATTTGAAATTACCAACAACTCGTCGATTTCGCAAAATTTGAAAGCCAATTAAACTATAAACAAATTCCAATATATTTTTGGCTTCTGGATACAATGGTTAGTATTTTAGCCGTGTGGCATCCGACTGAGTAGAATAGACCACCCTCATTTCTTACCGAGGTGTCGTAAGAGGCGACTAAAGTAAGTCGACCCGCCGTGTGGTATACGGTTGAGTAGAATAGACCATCTTTATTTCATACCGAGATGTCGTCAAAGGCAACTAAGGTAAGTTGACGTCAGGCAGGCGGGCGGTGGTAAAATACGTAGCCAAGGCATGTGACAACATGTTTATAAAATGTTGTGCCAACCCCAATTGTAGTGGGATAAGGACAGAAGAATGATGATACATTGGATAGTATTTGTCATATTCCTTTAATTATGATGGATTACTGCAAAATTCGAAATTGGAGCATAAACATTCTCCTAAATTCAGCAATCATTGATTCTACTTATTTTCAGTTTGAATACTAAGAATGTATAGATGTTTTCAGCAAACAAGATAGCATGTTTAGCAAAAAAAATGTAAATGGAACTTGGAAATGGAAAGGCAACATTAATTGTTTTCTTTTAAACAAATCTGAATCGTTGAGATACATGCATTCGTTTCCCTTTTTTTTCTTAAAACTATTTTTTTTTGTTTAGTCCACACCCCCTTTAACATTATTTTTATTAATTAATTTTGATTTCGACAGTTTCGGAATATTTCCTTTTTGTGTTGTGTTAGAATGTCGTACATAATATAAAAATTAACAAGTCAAGTTAAAAAACAATTTAACAAATTATAAATGTCCCTGCTGTTAACCGTTGAGAAGTCCCCTCGTCTGGTACCAATCATGACAGCAGTATCAGATCATGATTATCATAAACATGCATTATCATCGGGACTGGACCAATATATAAAATTCTCAACTTCAGCTTCAGCTCAATCGGACACCGGAAAGTTGGTCAAATTCAACTTGCCAGATTCCACCTTCACATACATACATTGAAAGTTGAATTGAAGTTTAAAAAAAAATACAATATACCCTCTTCGAATTTGACCGATGGAATACAAATTATGAAGGGTTTAGAAATAAACAATAATCCAAATACTAGGTTTTTATTCCAGACCAGATAAATGTACGCGTCAAACACTGCTAAACATTTCCAAGGATTTTTATTGTTTCATGGCAAAATACCAATAATATATTTTTCCCATTGTTCTGTGAATACAATTAGTTTCGGAGATAAGAGAAGTACAGTTTGTACTCAGCAAAAGCCACTGTATACTTTAGTTGCAAGTACTTGTTTGTTATGTTGGTTTGTGTGTAGGTAGTCATGAATGCAAACAATGTTATCAAACATTGCGATTAGTGATTCATCAAATCACTTCAACCGTATTATAGAATTGAGCGTGAAGTGGTTTTAAACCGCTGTTTTTTCCGTTTGTTAAATCAAATTACCTACAGATATTTTAACATCACAAAAAGCAAAAGGTGAATTTAATGCGATAATGAAAAAGAAAAAAGATTTTATTATTATAACAATATTCAAGTTATATTAAAAGGTTTTCGGTCACGGTATCTATCTTCTGACGATATTTGCCGATATAAATTTGACATCTCAGATTGGCATTTGCTAATCAATGCCAGTAGTTTGAAAATGATAAATCAATACCATATATATTTCATTTTTGATTTAGAATAAATGAATCAAAGGACGAATATTTATTCATATATAAATAAAAAAGTATTTTTATTACAAAACATTTTAGAATTTTGCGGCGTTAAGCTCTGCATGCTCTGCGAAAGAAAGGGTTAAGGATAATTGATTATATGCTTATGCTTCTGGAACGAAGAGCCGCAACTTTACATCAAAAAACGCGCAGATTGGCAACCCCTTATTTAAAAGGACGCGAAGTTTTGCTTAGGTTTGGACCATTCTCCATTCAGCTCTAAAATGTATAAACAGCGTTGGTTTTTGTTATAGTTCAGCTTCAGTTAATAGTATTAGTCATGGATAAGTATTTAAATTATTTAAGCCGTGTGGCATCCGACTGAGTAGAATAGACCACCCTCATTTCTTACCGAGGTGTCGTAAGAGGAGACTTAAGTAAGTCGATCCGCCGTGAGGTATCCGGTTGAGTAGAATAGACAAAGGTAAGTTAATGTCAGGCAGGCGGCCGGTCGTAAAATACGTAGCCAAATCATGTGACAACATGTTTGTGACCTGTTGTCACCTACCCCACTTAGAGTGGGATAAGGGCAGGAAGATGATGATGAGACGATGATGAAGTATTTAAATTATTTAATACATGCTTACACTAGAAGCGCTGCGTGTAGGGCGGTGGTAGCGCACCTTCTTGAGATAGACCGTGTAGATCGCGCCGTCCACGCGCTCCTCACCCCACAACCGCCATGTCGGCTGCTGGAACATACCACCAGTTGATCAATACCACTTTATGTACAATTTTATCTTTTAAATAAAACAAATCCAAATTCAAATTTCAAATTCTAAATATTCTTCATTCAAATTATGTACTGTGTGTTTTTATTGTATTTCTAAATACAAAGCGGGAATTTTTTAACCTGTATCAACCTATGGTAGCCAACTATAGAAGCTCCAATTATTCCGAACCTTATTAATATTTATCTACCAAATTGGCCGTGAGAATTTAACAGACAGACAGACTATCGCACTTATAAAATTAATATGAATAAAAAAAAATACTTTAAACAAATTCCCCTTTCAACGAAGTCCCTCTTGTAAAAAACAACAACGTTAAAAATGGTGAAGATTTTCTTGATTTGTATAAAAAAAAAATTATCGCGGATTATTGCAAAATAATATTCTCATTACTTTTGTATTATGGACCTCCGCAAAGTAACGCCTAATTATATAAATTATTTGATTTGTATACTTTTGGAGTGGCTTTTAAATATACCATCCGACTTGATTTATTGAAGTGATATTCAATTATATAAACAGGTGGTAGGTACCTTTATTTAAAAATAAATTATCTTACACAGGCGTAAACAATATATTTAAACACTAATTACTAACATCCTCATAATGCCAATTGGTATTCGCACATACCTATACAAACACGCAAATATAATGCTTACATAATCGTCATCGGTAGCCCTCGGGAACAATACCGGCTCGGCCTTACTGATACCGCAAATTCTCCACATGTCCCATGTCGTCGACGTCACGCGAACGAGACGTCACAGTACCGCACTCAGCTCAGCTGATCGTGAGCATAGCTCGCACTTTCACTATCACACACAATCCGGAACAAATGCTCATGCAAATACAATTATAATTGGATCAAATGCTCGCAAAAGAACCATCAGCTAGCGAACGAACGTGCGTGACTCGGGAGAAATCGTACTTACACGGCACACTTGCTTAAGTTATCCGGCACAACTTGTTTCTATGATTTATATTTACCATTTAACGTTAACCCACTACACCGATCAATCACTTCACTGTGTCAAAGGATTTTATAAAATGTAAAATTTAAAAAACTTTCTCTAGTAATTATTAAAGGCACGTGTTAATACTATAGCACCTTTTTTCGAAGTTAATTGTCCGGGTCGCACAACACATTTTCACTGTACATTACTAAACCACGATTTGCATATTACACGGATGACGCGTATGAAG
Source organism: Morpho helenor (assembly GCA_029227775.1). Classification (NCBI taxonomy): domain Eukaryota; kingdom Metazoa; phylum Arthropoda; class Insecta; order Lepidoptera; family Nymphalidae; genus Morpho; species Morpho helenor. The sequence goes on from JARGCU010000025.1 coordinate 14,648,576, forward strand.
TAAATAGCGCAAAAAATCATATGTTTAAATTAAACTGTAATGGCAGACGTATACTTTGTTAATGAACACTTGTTTATTACAAATGTGGAACAATATTGTTCATAAATTCGTCCGTATATTTTACAAATAGATATTTAATTTATGTTAACTAGATCGTGTGAAGATGGCGCGGCGCGAACGGCGTGGACGCAGCTACTGACTCTCTCGTAGAGGCGAAGAGAGATCGCGTGAAAAACTCCAATAGACCGTATGAATGACGCCCGTATTCACTACAGTATCATAAAACTAAAAACACAACACAAGGAAACCTAGCTAGTGTGCGCATGTGAATCGCCATTCAACTACTAAGTCATAGTAATTTAATCGTAGGTAGGTACAATATTTGTATGGATATACAGAAAAACTACAGGTAGGTAGGTCAACTGTTTTTACTTTCAAAATCGACTAAGGTAATAAACTGTTGCGACGTTATGACTTTTTGCTTAATTATAATATTTTTTAAGCTTAAAATTGTTTAGTCTTTTTTATGATTGTTGTAAACTTTGTTTGACCACTATTATAAATTTATTGGCAGGTCACGAACAATAGTATTTTTTTTAACAACAATTATAAGTTTCCACTCCATCTCCAATAGGCACAGATTTTTTTATAATTAATGTGCTCGTCTGGTTATCATAGGCGGCTTAGGTCGTCGCTTCGTAGTGCCATATTAGCAAAACCGTACGCATGAAAGATTTAGCATTACTACGCGATTCAAATATATAAACCCGTTATTACATAATCACTTGTCGACTAGTTATTGCAAGGATCATTTTTTTTAAATTATAAGTATTAATAATGAATATTTGTATCCAGATAATTCCAAACATTATCATAGACAGACTTCAAATATATACTGTTATACGTGCAGACTTAATACCAAAACAATTAAAAATATTTTATCTTACTCGTATGTATTATATTGGTGATACTCCCGAATTCGTTGGCTTCGATTAAACCATATACTACCCCAATTGCCTATGTAATATGTGTTTTTTTCATTTTCCAGAAAGAATAACTGGGTTTTTTTAATTCTGTATGTTAAACCTGTTTTGAAGCTTAAATTGTACAAATTTCATCACTGTTGGTCAAGAGGTTTAGCTGTGAAATCTTAAGAGACAGACTTCGTATTTCATCATCATCTTCCTGCCCTTATCCCACTCTAAGTGGGGTCGGCACAACATGTTATAAGCATGCTGTCACATGATTTGGCTGCGTTTTTACGACCGGCCGCCTGCCTGACATCAACTTACCTCTGTCGTATTTTACGACACCTCGGTAAGAAAGAGGGTGGTCTATTCTACTAAACCGGATACCACACGGTGAGTCAACTTACCTTAGTCGCCTTTTACGACACCTCGGTAAGAAATGAGGTTGGTCTATTCTACTCAGCCGGATACCACACGGCGGGTCGACTTACCTTAGTCGCCTTTTACGACACCTCGGTAAGAAAAGAGGGTGGTACTATTCTATTCAGCCGGATACCACACGGCGTAGACTTCGTATTTATAATACGGAAAATATTTTTTTTATATATAGGTATGAATGTGTGATAGAAAGCGTCGGGTGTTGCGACGCAATCTATTCTAGAATAGTAAACATTCCTTATTTTTATAGATTTCTAAAATGAAATTTAATCAAAAGTAAACCAATAGCATAGTTAAAAGTATGTTATATTATTTATACTAATAGATCCGAGTTCTATTATCTAACTGCTAATGATGTAACTGGTATTACGTTGTTCCGTACATACATATAATATAATGAAGCTGCAAAATTATTAAATTTATACATGCAAAAGATTCTAAATTAAAACATATTGTAAATGACTAACCAGTGTAAGAGATGGTAATGGCCTATTTTTTACTTTAATTTAAAATTATTCAGTTATCAGTCTCCTGCCATTATCCCACTCTAAGTGGGGTCGGCACATGTTTGTTGTTTGATGCTGTTACAAATTTTGGGTACTTATTTTACGCTCGGCCGCCTGCCTGATATCAACTTCCCTTAGTCGCCTTTTACGACACCTCAGTAAGAAATTAGGATGGTCTATTGCTATTCTACTCAGCCGAATACCACACGGCTAATGTAAAATTATTCAGTAATCAACTTGATTGAAAATATTTAACTTCTTTATTTCGACTTTTAATAATTATTTGGTTTTAATTACGTACAATTTATATCGTAAAAGAGGATTCCATCATTTACTTCGCTTAACTACAACTGCTCGTTTAGTCTTTCAGTTATTGATCGATTGCCCTTCAGGTCACGGCCTAGAATACCGAAGTGCATTAAAAAACTGTTTGCTATGCAGTTAAGGGTATTAAAGATCAATATTATGTGCTACTGGATACTAGAGTTTCTCAGTAATTGCCCTGACTTTAAAAGAACGGTGTAGATTTGCGCCATTATTCAATAGGTATATCAGATTTTTAGCTATACCTATAAATCTGATAAGTATAAACAGTTGCAACTTACATGTATATGTTTACTTTGTAAGTATATAATCCTCCAAAATTTGACAAAACTGTACCAAAAATTGCATATGTTCGGTGGAATATACTATACGTATAAAAAAACCCAAGTCCTCAAAAGCTGTCTGTTTTTTGACCGATTGTCTCAAAATCTATTGAACGATTTTTTGTACGGTTTATACTAATATAAAAGACGATTTTTCTGGAAAGTTAAGGTTTACAGCAGAAAGTATATATTCCCCTAATATACGCAATGAGTATATTAGGGGTAGTCTGAAGGTTGCGCCCATTACAGAAAAGATGAGAAGTGCGAGACTAAGTTGGTATGGTCATGTAATGAGGAGGGATGAAAATCTTGTGACCAAAAGAGTTGTAAATATGAATTTGGATGGATCTATGGCTCCCTAGCCATACATCCATCCATCCATCTGGGGAGGCCGAAAAAAAATGTACGGATTGTGTGAAAAATAATATGGACGTTAAACGAGTGGCACCAGAGTTGACGAATGATAGAGGAGAATGGAAGAAGAAGACATATTGTGCCGACCCCACTTAGAGTGGGATAAGGGTAATAGAATGATGATTAAGGTTTACAGTAAATTCTCAGAAAAGGCGAAATTGATATAAACGGAACATTCACTGGAAGATAGAAGAAGTTGTTGAGCAACATATAAAATGTTGCATAGGCTTGTTTTTAACCTAGAATTCCCGCGGGGTCAGATTGTACGCGGGAAAAACTTTATGACACACCGATTTCTACGTGGGCGAAGATACGGGCACAGCTACATAGGACACAATAACCAAAAATAATGCATCATAAAAACAAACTGGTATTGACTTCATTGATACGAATCGAAAAACATACTTTGTTTCTTAATAAAAACAATATAATACAAATTTTCATGTATTAATTTTTAAAATGGTAATTTTTCTTGTCTAGTGACAAATTAAAAAGTCACATTTGTTGTACTATACATTAAGGCCTTATAGCAGGCAGGAGCAAGGAAAGCTGACCTTGTAACTTTTGAACGGTGAAAGTTTATTTTATATTCGTCAACAAGTTAAAGCTAATATTAAGGATTAAACTTATTTCGATATCCGTTATATTTTATATTTGTATAATAGTTGCATTTGCATAATTAATATAAGCACTTTCACTAAAATATCTCGAAACGCCTCATTTCATGAGATTAAAAAATCGTATACAAATTTTTTTTCACCTAACATGCTATGATTTAAAATTTCATAAATAAAGTATGTACTTCAATGATTTTTTATTTAGTCAAATATAAAATTTAAAAAACATTTATTGAAAATGTGAACTTTTACGTTAAAGGGTTTCCAGATTAACGTCTAAAACTTGGTTTATCTAATCAATTATATTTTTAAGACATGTTTTTCGACATGTTTTTAAGACATTTTTAAGACATGAAATTTTTTTTACTTTTATATTTATATATAGGTTGTTATATAGGTATTATAATTTGTAAGATATGTTGTGTATATTATAAGTTATAATTTAATTATAACTAATATTAATAAGATTATTATTATCATTGCTTTTACTTTACATATATTTATTTATCTATTTAGTGTACATTGCATCTTCCCACATTCTTTTGCTTTAATTTCGTTCACCAAATGTTATCTGTAAAACATTAGTTACAGCAATAAGATCGTCTTTGTACATTCTAAATTTACGATTAACCATTTATTTATATTTTATTCTGTAAAAAAAGGATTAAATAAATAAATATTGTTATTAAACGTCATTTCAAACCGGATATTTATTGCAAACGCATCCGTAAAAATGTTTTAATTAAATAACAGACAAATTATTATTTTACGTCTTTGTACATAATCTCATTAGTATTCTTTTGTGTTTTCGTTGGAAGTGGATTATTTGCGAGACGCTTGTTACCCGCCTCGTTTATGTAAATCGCTTTGTAAGGTCGTACGGGTGCCGATATCGCAACGAACTGCTTTGTATATGATATCCGAATATTTCGAGTATTCAGACTTTTTGTTTTATCTATTTTATATTTTGTATTGTCGTAAAATACGATTGAGGTAAGTTGACGTCAGGCAGGCGGCCGGTAGTAAAAACGCACACAAATCATGTGACAGCATGTTTATAACATGTTGTGCCGACTCCACTTAGAGTAGGATAAGGGTAGGAGGATGATGATTATATTTTGTATGTGAGCTTGTTTAATAGATTAACATCAATATCGGATATGCAGTGACAGGGATGTAATTTCGAACAATATCGATTTATCGAATTTTCTCCCTTCTAAATAAATCAATTGTTGTTTCGGTGGTTTTTTTTTTTAAATATAATTCTTATTACAATATTTCGTCATAGTCATATTAAGCAAGGTTGGAGAGTAGCTAAATCCACGCATTGTTATCACTTATATAATCCTCAATAGTATAAGTAAGACTTTCTGTATCAGCCTCCTTTGTATATTTATTTTTAATAGCTGCAAGGGCAGTGGCAAAAATTTATCGTGGAATTTTATTTTATAATCTGTAAATTACAATGTACATGTGTTGTCATATACATACAAGTATATGTGAGAGAATAGTAGGTATATAAACCTTATTCCTAATGGTATAAGTATATAAAAGTTTAAAGGTATTTACATACTAAAATATTTATGGATATTCATGGTATACAAACAAAATATAAATAGAAGCAATCATATTCCATACTCGCTTTGATACGCTCGGAAATGGGAAGGAAATTAACTGACGTGCGAAGGAACGCAACATTAGTTGCGGCCTCGTTTCACACTTGACCTGGTCCCATTTTGCGATGCTAAATTTGGAGTATAAATTATATTAAAGTATATTTCCAATTCAAATAGTTTTTTATTTAACTCGTCAGCCCTAAAGTTTAGGATTAGCAAGATACTAGATATGTACGTGTAACTGAAGTTATAATTACAATGAAATTAATTTATTGATGTTTTTAAACAACTATTGAATAAATGAACGAGCTGAATTTAATCCGTTCCCACCAAATTTTCGTAATAATTAAGTCTATAACCAACCAGAGGAGTTTAATGGAATATTGAGAGTTTTATTCGAATATACGACTTAATCTGCGTGGATAATGTCATCCATTGAAAATACTTAATAACTTGATAACCCTACGTTGAGACCGCGAGACTCTCTCTAGGGGGTCATGGGGTCGAACCCCGGGACAGACACCTGTGAGTTTTTCTGTTAAAACTTATGTGTGATAATTGCAATTTATCACACGCTTTTCGGTGAAGATAAAATCGTGAGGAAACTTGCATATCTCTAGAGAACTGGGGATATGTTTAACCTACCAATCCACATTTGAGCAGCGTAGTGGATCTTAGCTCCAACTCTTTCGTCCAAAAACGAAGAGAGGAGACCCATTCCTAGCAAAGAATTCTTCTTCTTCTTCTTTCAGGAATAGCTACTATGCAAAGCCTCAAGGCCCAGTATATCTTTGACAATTGCTGATCTATTGTGATCGCTACTGCTTAAAGTTCGCTGCCAATGCAAGTATCCTCTAAGAATTCCAGGACCTTCTTGGCAGCGAGATTTTTAACTTCCATTGGGGATTGGTAGATAATGAGAATGTGTCGATTATGAATCAGCAGTGACATCAATAACAGGCCGTTACTTGAGGCGGTCGAATAGTCCTGTGGTTACATAAGTCGTTGTAGCCAAAATAATCAAACGTAATAAAAGACGTTTGCAAGTGTTGATACTTGATTCTAAAGCAGAAGCAAAGTTGTAAGTTATATAATATACAGTATATGTACTAAGGATAAATCGATTGATTGTATCGGTCGTGCTGGTAGCTATTACAGTTATGCAAGTGGTTGCAATATGATCGGATGTTACGTATACATATCTATATAATATTTAGAACTCGATATTATGCAGCGGTATATTTTCCAAAGTAAGTAATATTCCATAGAATTAAGTCGCAGATTTCTACAATAGAACTAGAAAAGAGGTAATTATGATTTCTATATAATATTTTTTTTACATCATGCACAATATTTTTCTTTTAATGTTATTTGTTTTGTCTCCTTAATTGTTTTAGTAGTAGTAGGAGTGTTGTTTGTATGTTATTATTATAGTGCAATAAAGAATTCATTCATTCATTCGTTCGTTCAATATTTCTACTATACTATCTATAATGTTAAATAAATTAAGTTAAATAAACTCAATGATTAATAAATAAAATTACTAACTTTATTTTTTTCGTCCTTCCAACAAAAATTAAACCTAATAATATTCTTCTTTCGTGATAAATTTTATTATATTACATTTGAAATATATGGAGTACTAGCATAATAGCCCCGCTATACCAGCCATTTTGTTTTTACCAGGCATTTAATTTGAAGATATATTAATGACAATTCAAAAAAGTACTCTAGACAAATTTCACACGATTATTAAATTCGTTTGAGCCGATTCGGAATATATGACGAACATACATATAAGATCAATACAAATTTATCAATAGTCTCTTAAAATTCGTGTCGAATACAATGTTGGCACGAAGTTGCATACAAACAGAAAACTGCAGAAGCGACAACCATGACGGATACGGGCGGTTGCCGTTGGGCCCTTCGCGATACCACTCTAATGTAAGTGGTGTCATCGACTATCATTATCAACTAGGAAGTACCTACTCAACTACGAAAATTTAAATAAAAAATACGTATCCATTTTACATACCTAAAACCTATTTTATCAACCCACATATACTACATACACATATACACACAATAGCCACACTCACTCACCCACATCGCGAACTTTAATTTCATTTCATAGTATTTTATTTTACTTATTTTAAATATATAGTATATAAATTTTTAATATTAATATCTTATTATTTTAATAATTTTGACTGTAAGGATGGCATATGCACACAGTTTTATACTATCGCAATAAATAAACAAATAAAAAAATAAAAATTTATTTCATTTACTGCTTTAGAATAAACAGACTAAAGACTTCGACTTAAGACTACTTCTTAACGCCGGCCGGTATCCGACTAAATAGAATAGTACCACCCTCATTTCTTACCGAGGTGTCGTAAAAGGCGAATAAGGTGGCTTGACCCACCGCGTGGTATCCGGTTGAGTAAAATAGATCACCCTCCAATACCGAGGTGTCGTAGAATACGAAGTAAGTAAGGTAAGGGTGCAAAATGTAAAGTAAGGTAAGTTGACGTCAGGCGGTTGTGAAATGCGTAGCCAAATCATGTGACAACATGTTTATAACCGTTTATAACATGTTTATAACATTTTGTACCGACCCCACTTAGAGTGGGATAAGGACAGGAGGTTGACTACATAGACTACTTCTAAATTAAATAAAATTTTTCACATTCGAACACATTATTAATTAGTAATCGAACCGAATTTTACTTTTTCAACATAAATGTAAAATTTTAGCCCTGAATCGCAATTGCAGCCGCCCTTATTGTATTCATAGAAAAACATATTTACAAAAACTTGATGAATATGTTAATTATTAATTTTAAGTAGGATAATTACCAAGAAGAAATAAAAGTTATTACAAGCCTGTACATTAACAATTAAATTTCATAAGTCACATACTGCGAATACATATTTGTATTACTACAGTATCAATATTTAGAAATTTAAGGTTTTTTCTTCGCTTGCGACCTATTTTAAAGACTAATAAAGTTTTGATAATTTAGTTGCATAACTTTGTTCAAAGACAATTTAGCGTATTCAAGATCATTTTATTTATATTCCTTCCAATTTGAACGACACTAATCTTCGGAATGTTTGGTAAAAGAAAACATGATTTTTCATAGATTATGTATACATAGAAGAAGGGAGTCATATGTAGGCCTATAAGTGGGAGTCTCTAACAACTAATAGAGAGGGAAAATAAAAATCCATACTTATTTTTGTCTAATCATTCATAAAAAAGAGACATAGTCTTGTTTGCTTTCCTTTCTTTTCCCGTGTTCATTTTTACTAATAGCTATAAATACATGTTAGCCAGCCTAGCTAAAATGTGTCCTAGCTCCCCACTCTTTTTTTATTGTTATACTATAAATAAACATTCGTCAAAGTTGTATGTCAAATGATCATTACATTGGCTAAGGCTGAGTACTTAGTATGCGAAAGTCGGCATGATTTCACCTGGCGATACCAGTAAGGTGATTACCTTATTTGAGAAGGAAACAGTACACGTTAACAACTTTCGCAATAACAATGTCTGTGTACAAAATATTGCCTACAAATTTAAATACAAAATTTCAAATTCAAAATATTCTTTATTCAAACACACTTTGTAAACAAGTGCTTTTGAATCGTCAACTACCTCTGTTTCGGAAAGCTGTTCCTACCGAGAAGAGCCAGCAAGAAACTCGGCGGTTGCTCTTTTAAAAAAATATAATTCTTATTACTAGTTACATTAGTTATTACTGTCTTGTAGAGGGTCGAAGAGTAGCTACATCCACGCATTTTTATTATCCAAGTATTCCTCAATAGTATAGTAGGCTTTCTGTATTAGCCCTTTATTAATAGTGTTTTAAAAATGCTGTAATGGCAAAGCTAAAAGCTAAAACAAAAAAGCAATATCTAAATCTACCAAAAAATTAAAGATACACTATTTTCCATACGAAGCTTAACGTTATTCAATAATATATAATGTTGGCAACACAAAAATCAAGTTTTTTTGGCGCGATTTTCGGGTGAATAATGTGTATAGGTTGGATGTCAACTGTAGCGTAAAAAGAAGCGGTAATAAAAGTATTTAAGAATTAGGTATTTGTTTATTAAAAAGACGCAATAAGAATGATATATACCTAGTTATAACTTATAATGCTTACAACTATAATAAGTTGACTATTTCGACGAATCATTGTATATTTATGCTTATGCTGTAAATACTTATTAAACATTAAATGAATTACGAAGTTAATAATCCAATAGTTAATAATATCTTAAGAGTTTTTAAGTATTATCATAGGTACCTAATTCTAAGACAAACAATGAAAACAGCTGAGCCGAGGCCGGCAGGTCATCGCCCTCCACTCGCAATCAATAGCAAGAGAGCTCCGTCCCGAATGCTTGGATGAGTACATTTAAAAACATTTATTTTGTATAGAACCAAGTGTAAAACCATAAAGTTTTCGAAATATCTATTAATTTTATTGTTTCGATATACTTAAATAGTTTTATAGAATATCCAATTATAAAATATCATTCCTGAACAGTCAGTCGGTGGTGCAGTCATGAACGTAAATTATATTTTTTTTTTTATTCGGAACATCCAGTGGCAGTTACATTAAAACATTAGAATGAACTAAATACGCCACAAAAGGCATTAAATGCTACTGCAAAAACTGCAAACATTAAATGCAAAAACTGCCTTTAGGTGCCACAGCATGCACATCATTATATGTTAGGACAACACTTAACTAAAATGAACTAAATGTAACACTAAGGCTCCAATGTCTGGAGCTTAAGAATGTTTTTTTAAACCTAATAAATGTATTGCTGAACATATCGATAGGTAGAGAATATTGGCAAATAATACGGCAAACTAAAAGATTGCGTACGGTTTCGTGTGTTCCAGTACATCGAAGTCACTTTTTTCTATCAAATTTATTGTATAAAGAAAACTTAAATGGAATTATGCAGAACGACCACCGCAAAAAGATTACGTGACGTAACATACGCAATTTACCTACGCATTACGAATTTCGCAGAAATTAAACATTACATTAAAAAATAACAAGTATTTATTTATTTTGAAGGCCAGTTTTTGCTACTTATAATAAAAATATAAACAAAAATATAATTTAACGTATAACGGCATACACCAAAAAATTATTAAACAATATACATAAAAAACAAACGCGGATTAAGCCAAATAATTCTATCATAACTTTTGTATGGTAATACACAAAGTATTTTATTTGTGACGACATGACAAAGCCTTGAGCAGTTACGGTACATAATTAAAGAGAATTTTACACGTATCTTATATTGTTTCACGGATGACACTCATTGGTGAATCATAATATAATTTGAGAACATCAAAATTAACATACTATTTACGCAGTTACCTATCATAATTAGTTCTATATATTAAACCCAGCAGCGATTATTTCAGGCTTTGAAGAATCCAATAGTGGAAGCCGTTACCCCAACCTGAGTTGTTTTGCCAGAATGCGCGAGGTTTCGCCAAATATATCAAACCAAACTAAATATATTTTTTTTAGTTGTAATTAGTTGTCTTAATTTGATCGAGAAATCTTAAAAATTTGATTTGGTAAAGACTACTAACAACAAGGTAGTCAGGTAACAACTTATACACTGTCCATTATATTAACCATCTTTTGACAGATTGACGATAGTGATGTCCTAAAGATTCTCGTATGCGATACCATTCCGATTATAGTACCTACTATCATTAATCGAATTACGTACCTAAGTAATTCGATTAATGATAACCTACGTAAACTAGATTACTACTTGAGAAAAGAAATTCCAACTTATTGTTTCTTTGAAAAGAAGTGGTCTATTTCATTGTGAAAAATCTTCTTTGGTCAAAGTTTTGAACACAATTGGCTTTTCATATAAAAAGTTAAATAAAAGAAAATTATTAATGGAACGCACAGATATAGCTATAGCACGTTGTGATTTTTTAAGAGAGGCAAAGAAAATACAAGATTGGGCAAATATTGTTTTCACGGATGAAACATGGCTCAACGCTAACCACACACTATCTCGTTTCTGGACTGATGGTACTGCTGATTCCACTTCCTCAGTACCAATGGGAAAAGGTGAGCGCCTAATCATTTGCCATGCAGGTACAGCAAAAGGATTTGTACAAGACGCACTGTTGGCATTTAAATCGAAGAAATCAAATGACTACCACGAAGAGATGAATGCAAATGTGTATGAAGAGTGGTTCAAAAAAATGCTCATTTCATTGGAAGAACCATCAATAATTTTTATTGATAATGCGCCCTACCACTCCCGTCAAATTGACAAAATGCCAACACAGGCTAATAAAAAGCATGAAATAATTAATTGGCTTCGGGACAATGGAGAAAATGTGGACGACTCAATGTTAAAAGTTGAATTAATAAAAATATTAAAAACCAAAAAGAGAGCAAAACGCTATGTAATCAATGAAATGGCAGCAGAATATGGCCATACTGTTCTTCGGATTCCTCCATACCACTGCCAGTACAACGCAATAGAACTTATATGGGCACAAGTAAAAGGGCATGCTGCGAGATGCAATACAAGCCCCCCATTCACAGCGAATAAAATGTTGCAATTGCTAAAAAATGCTTGCACCCACGTAACGGCCGAGAACTGGGCAAGTGTGGTGGAAAGAACTAAAAGAGTAATATTCTCTGATTGGGAACGTGATATTGCGTTTGATAATATATTATCTACACAAGAGCTAATAATAACTGCTACTGAAGACTCCTCATCGGAGGAGTCTAGTGTTGATTATTATTCCGACGACTCGTGCTAATAAAATAAATTAAAATATTCTGATTGTTTTATTTGTATTCATGTATTAACTAAGAAGAAAGTAAAACTTTATATAATGTTATTAAATGTCTTTTAATACTCGTAACATCGATTTCTACCGATTATTTTTAATCTGTGGCATAATCGTAGTAACCCATTATGTGTGACATCACTAAGTGGGCGGTACCCATCCATAAAGTACAAATATTATTTGTATGATATTTGTACGTAAGCAATACAAAACTTAATGAGCGTGAGCTGTCAAAAGACTGATAATATGATGGACGCAGTATAGTAAGTGATATCTGAAATTCTTATTTTTAAAATGTTAAACTGTTTCTTGATAAGCAAAATTCTCCCTTACTGCAGACGCGTAAAAATTTAATGACGTCAGAGGTCCTTTAAATGGATTTTAATTAAGGACGTCGGTCCATAAGGCTGAGTACGCACTTATGTTAGGGTTGGCATACACAAGCATAACTTGAGCACGACCCGTTCAAGCGCCGACCTATCCCACTTGACCGTCTCAACAAAGCTACGAGTATATTGAACATTGCAGACTTCGACATGTACGTTTAAGACAGCCCTTAAGCACGTTTTACAAAATTTTAAACGGTTTAATTCACTCGTTTTTCCTCCATCCCATATTTGATTATGGGAAATATAGATTTTCATATCATATCAGAATTAATCCGCCTCTGAATAAAATTAAATGTTATTTTCAACAAAGCTACAATCTACGGTAGATTAGACAAAAATGACATAAATGACAAAATATGACAAAAATGTTATGAAACTTTTAAACTATGAGATATATTTACTAAAATACCTCAGATAAATTTATCCAAAAAACAAATTCCCCAATTTATATAAAAACTTTCTTAATATAACTTTTTTGATGTAGGGCAAACAGCGTAATTTAGAACCTATTTCTTTTATTAGACGATTTTAATTTTGAATAAATAATTCTTATATACTGATAATAGGCGGCGTTTCTTAATCTCCTGCTTTTCCCTTAGGAGGTAGGCTATAAAAAACAGGATTTATATAGCCTATCTCCTACCATATAGTGTTACCGCGGTATATAAGCATTAATTGTGCAAAATTTCATCTACATTTTCAACGGATTCGAAACGTAACAGACAGATATACTTTCGCATTTATAATATTAGTAAGGAAGTATGGGTTCCAGTATAAATGCAGTAGTGAATGTATTAATTGTCGTTGTCAATTGTTTTGCATCCCTAGAAAACTTTTTGTACAAATTAGAAACAATAATAACTATCTTTAACTTTTTACCATTATGAACATGCAACTGTACTTTTAACGCTGCATACCTAAACGTACGCACAGATAAGCGCACACATAATATAAGCCTTGACCTGCATTGCTAACGAAGCCTGCAAAAACCATTAGTATTAATTTAAATCCAACTTTTCTAGTAAGAAAGGTACTTGAAGATTATTATCAAACATCCCACTCTTACTATTTTTAATAGCATAATTATTTAGATTTAACATAATTCTACGAGTTAAAATATAGAACATCGCTGATACTAATTAAAAACATACATAATATATGTATAAATATTATAAATGCAAAAGTGTGTCCGAGGAGTATAATCATCTAGATTGGCGTTTCTGGACTATAGGAAGCATTTTTATATGGTTAAAACAGTTGTAGAAATGGTTTTACGAGAATGCCGCTATTTCTATCCGTCTCCAAGACAAAAGTACAAAACAAATCCAGCTGCAGCAAGGAATATGAAATAAGATACTTATTTATCTCCCCGAAGCGATTTACCTGGAGAACGTCATTAAATTTTTGGAAAGGATACGACATCAAGATCCAACGGCGGGTACTACACTCGCTTTAGATTTGTCGATGACATAGTCGTTATAGCAGAGACACTGAATGACCTTAATCCAAAGCTTGATGATCTTAACACAGTTTTTCAGCTAGGAACATCGGATCGATGCAATTTATTGGACGTAAGCAATTGAAGGGACCCTGTGTGTTTTTATGACTTGTACAGAAGTCTACCCAAACAAAAAAGAGAAAGTCGCAATTGGAAGTTAGTATGTTACAATTTTACTATGTTTTGAATATAGATCATTGTACAGTTCGTAGATTGAGACATTAAATAAAAGTGTAAATACTTTCCTTTGGTTTTGAATTCATTTGTACTTCATCGAACACAGAGGTATAGTCAATGCCCCAATAATTTACACAGTCGAAACGTTATTAACCATTATACGTATTATTGTATAAACGAGACACTCATACTTGAATGTATATAAAACCAATCGCTAACCAGTTCGTCATACAACTAACGCTACTGTGTCGATATTGATTCATCACACAAATGAACCATCGATTTCCGTTAATTCCTTACATTTATATGAAAAATTATTATGCACACAATGTTTTTCTATAGAAATAAATAATTTGGTAGTATTATATACATACTAACATTCATACACACTAAAAAAATACTTTTTTGCCTAAACAAATCATGCAATAAAAAAAAAAAAAACTCGATAGACATAAGTTTCTCAAGTGATTGTTACGTTATACGATATCATCATCTACAATTCCTTTACTTTTCGAACTCTTTCACTAACTTTTATTATGATAATTAATTATTGCTTTTATCTAAGAATAAATTGTCGTCCTAACTAAGCTGATGAACATATCCATTTGTACATATAATAAACACTTAAAATGCAGTCAAAATTTCAATACATTTGAAAGTCCAAAATTTTTTTTAATAATTCTCTTTTGAATAATTTTTTTTTCGATAGAACACTTGTGTTACTAAGGCCCCTTTACTTTTTGGTCAACTAATAGTTAGGAAGTCTAAAATTACTTAAACATTACAGACTGATCGAGGATGGCAACTAACCTTGACGTACCAACGCGTCTGCGATTTGCGACCCTTGGTACGACGACGTTCCGCGCTACGTGCATCACGAGTTGGCGCTGGTGATCGCAGCGCATGGCACTTGGCAGCCAGTGCCTTAGTACGCTCTGCCAAGGAGTGCCGAAGCTCACCTCCAGCCCCCGCACAACCCCGCACTAACATTGTTCAACCTTCTTCACGTTCAAGTACTATATGCCTTCCAATAATATCACTCATGACTTCGTTCCGAGTTTGTGAATTTTTCTTTTTAGTTTGGCAACATTTATTTATACGACAAACTCAACAAACAAAACCTGGGAATTCGATTAATTTGTAATGTACTCAATGCCAAGCTATATTCAAGATAAAATGGTGAACCGATAACATTTATTATTTTCTGGTTAAATTAAGTTAATAACATACCTATATAAGTCAATAACATAACATGAGGTTTTCAATCAATAATAAGTATTGTTAGCACAAAGCAATTAATTGCTTGTTTCTTAAGAAACAAAATAAAATTATAATCGTAATAAGTACGAGTAAGTTTGCATATCTGCCACAAAGTCTAGGTCAAGTACTCGAGATAGGATGGGGAAATCATGTTGCTATTTACAAGATAAGCAATTTATCTGATAACGCCTAGAAGATCCATTTTTTTTTAGTTGTCGACATGCTGTTCGTATTCTAAAGAATTTTAGCGCGCCACCGTTCAGATCTGGTAGTGTGATGTGTAAATCGTGTAAATTGTGAGAACTAAAGCGTACAAACTTTACTATTACTTCATTTTTAACGTTGGAAAAGTGTAAACTGCTAGATTTCAATAATTTTCTTAAACAAAGTGTATTTTATTATGTTAAGTATTCATAAAAAGTGAGTAATATGATGTCTAATAACTCTTTCCGATACTACGCTATTTAACACGGAAAAGCTGTCAGATTTCTTGGTATCGCCATCACGTCATACTTATAACAAGTAAGATTGACATATGATCAAATATTTGCAGTCTGTGTATAAAATACTATACACAGACTACAAAGCGAGTTAAACGCAAGTATATAACATATATACTAGAAATGTAGAGGTATTTTAAAATAATTATGATATAGACTAATAATTCAATGGATTGGATGGGTGATACCAACAATGATGACTCAAAACCGCAACTTGAACGTCGACATAGGGTATGAATATGTTAGGAAAATCAATAAAATGACCGTCGATTCTAAATAAAACGTAGAAACACAAACACGTCGATAAACGATAAACGCCATCAACACACTAACAGTAATGTAATTGTCAGTTCATTTAAAGTCCATATCTATTATGTTGTATGAAGTTTGATTAGACTTCTTAAATACTAGATCAGTCTACAGAAAGGTTTAAATTAAGTATAAGAGATATGCTTATACGTAAAGCATATTACAAAATTGGAGATTATTTGGATGATAAAAAAGCCTGGATTTGAAAATCCTTTCAGCTTCATACAAGACTGCGGTTTAATAATGTAAAATTGAAAATGTTTAAAAGTTTGACCGCCGAGTTTCTTTCTGGTTCATCTCGGTAAGAGCAACATTCCGAACCAGGTGTAGCTTCATTAATCATATTAATCCTTGACTATTCAAAAGTGCTTGTAAGAGCTTATTTGAATAAAGATATTTTGATTTGATTTAAATGACGCAATAAAGGCTCAAAAAAGAAATGTCCGAATAGTAAAAACTAGGTCGTTGTCTGCTGAGGATATTGGGTAATTGAGGAAGGGAGCGGCCTACGGTTACCTTGCCTTTTATATCGTTGATATGTACTAATGCATGAGAGGTATGTCTCAATTCTCAATTCACATCTATATGTTATTTTGTTATTAAAATATTGCTTAATTATCTAACAAATCTAAGTCATGTAGCTATGGATAAAATTCCCGCGCATCCCTTATTTAATTTCATTTCATTAGTGATAGTTAAAACTTTGACTAAAAAACAATTACTTCAATTGTTTATTAAATATGCATCCATACTTACATTAGAAAAACTTAAGTTTGTTAAGCTTTCACGGCTAATCAGATGGATTGATATTGAAGAAATTTGGCACAATCAAAGTTTTACACCGGGGTAACATATAGTTATAAGATATTCCCGTTTTTCTTTTGGGAAGAAACATATTGCATTACGAGGGTACTTAAACGCTTTCCGTTTTTCTTTCTAGAATATGGAAAAAACACATATTGCCTTATGAACGGCAAACGAAGTAACGAAGTAGTATAAAAAAGGATTTTTTTTTAATTCATATGATGCATTGATGCTGATTAAACAATGCGAGTATCGTAGAAATCGATAACAAAAACCTTATAAGATACTAAAACTGAGAACTAGAAATATATGATAAAAAAACAAGAAAAGATTTCTTAACGTAATGCATATCTTACATTATCAGATTAACGCGTCTTTGATGACGCATATAATGTTATATATTCATTTGTGCTATAAAAGTATACTAAATTAACAATACTTTTTACGTAGTATATTACATTGTGTTCACAACTAAAACCATTATAACCGGAATTTAGGTTGAGTAACACATTTTAGGCAGATAAATAATGCACCTGGCGCGCCAGATGCATAGTGTTTAACTGTACAATAAACTGTTACACAATATTCGCTCATATAAAAATGGACGTAAGAGTTTGTAGACAAAATTTAATGCAGACAGGTGGCGTAGCGCATTTGTCAGGTTTTTGTCGGACCCTATCTGGATGTAAGCAGGGCCATTTCAAAATGCTGTTTAAGATTAATTATTTTTATAGCAATCAGATAAAACAAATATTTATAAGTAAATAATAAACGGATGAGTATAGAGAAGAATTTGTGACACGAGCTAACTAATCTTTCAAAAATTCTGAATACTCATTGAACTATTTTCTCATCACGCGTGAAAATCTGTTCGGAATCGATTTTTGCCTGATTTGTGTTTTTTTATTATTCAAGTTATTCGGTAAGTCACTCACACGCAACATGGTTACGAGACAATATATGTAAAGGTAAAAATTAACCACTCTTTCCCTTTATCACCGCGAAGGGATGGAACAATTTGACTAATTCTTATTTTTTTGTGTTAATTATTGTCAGAAAAGTTTTCTAAAAATTTATTTTAAGTTATTAAGTTAAAATAATTTATAAGTTTAGCGGAACTTTAGAAGAATCCGAAAAGAAATCGAATTTTCTGTGTAATCTACATTCCCTATTACTCTTAATGCCTATTAACTAATAATTTATAGAAGTAGGCATTAACTTGCGGAAATCCATATTTACTTTTAGTCTATTAAATAAATATTTGCCACGGGTAGTGTAAAATAATTATTATAATAATGGAGCTAACTATACTTTATGGGCACTCGCAAGATATAGTTTGGGTGACGCTCAGTACTGGACTATTACTCCAGAATATGAACACGTACACAACACGCAAGTTATATTGTAAAAAGAAAGTGTTTATTTTATTAAAAACTATCTTCTAATGTTAGTGTTCTCATATTTTGTGTTTGGTCTGCAATTTCATCTTTGATCCGAATTCTAAAAATGGTAAAATTAAATCTTAGTACGGTGATATCTACATATATAATAATAATATTAAAAAAGGATGTTTTCACGACGTTTAAAATTTAAATGTTTTGTGCTAGCATGATCATTGGCCTTGTATATTACTTGAAATACAATGACAACGTGTTTTACAATTGAATATTCATTAGATTACAGACCCAAAATTACCCGTCAATATTAGTAATTGTTGTATGATTTCTTTTATCCTTTAATAATACAGGTTTTTTTTAATCCGTATTTTATGATCACACTGAGTAAGAAATAATTTATTTTTATAAATTATTTTACTTCATGTAAAGAAAAAACAGCATAGTGTTATAGAATTTTAACTTGTATAATACCTTACTCGATCTTTGAAACTCATAATGTTAGAGACTGAAAACTAGATACCGCTGTTGACGGTCTCATTTGCAACAATAAAATATATGATGTCTTTCATTATTTCAGAAACGACGTTTTCATTTAATTTTTGCTACGAATATCGTTATATTTATAACTAACATAAAATTACTTTAAAGGCGATTTTTTCAGACTAAAATGAATTGAATATTCATTGAACTCTCAATATTAATAAGATCTAATTTATGAAGTTATTAGTTAACGCAATAAATCGCCAACGTTATTTATGATTACAGATAAACAGTCCAATATACTTTGAAATTATAAAATACTAATAACAATAGATAGTAATACCTAGGTATTTAACTTTTACACTTGGCATTGAGTACATCCTGCGATAATTTAAACCTGAGTACAGTATAGTATAGTTTGTTATTTACTGAATTCACAAAACTGCCGGCACTTCACGTAGAACACGAAACATTAACTGAGTAAAAACAAAATATTCACTTCAGTGATGACTTATTTTATCGATGACCACTAAAATGTTTTATCTCATTGACACTTAAAGTGTAGTGTTTTACACATACGCGCGCTAAATACGAATATATTTATACACATAAATCGTCAAATTCTTCCCATAGTCCGTACCCAACGCCCGGCGCGCGACGTCTGAGCTTCGCCGAACTCGTCGCACATGGCAAGAGTAAAACGAGTAAAACATTGACAAGGAATACACGCATGTGCGAGACGAGGTTTTCCGAATCATCTCGACAATGATGTCACAGCACTACGTCAGAACGTAATCTATACTATGAGACATTTATTACGAACCGTGACGTAGGTGATCGTTACAACTCTAAGACATATCTATTTATAAATTAACAAGGTTAACTTTGAACACTTTTTTATATTCAAAATACGATATCATTTACATTAAATTCTTTAGTATTAGTAGAAGAGTTCAATAATAAAATATGAGCTCCAGAACACCTGGTAAAGACCGTAACACATCATCATCCTCCCGCCCTTATCCCACTTTAAGTGCGGTCGGCACAACATGTTATAAACATGCTGTCACAGGATTTAGCTGCGTTTTGACGACCGGCCGCCTGCCTGACGTCAACTTACCTTAATCGTATCTTACGACACCTTGGTAAGGAACAGGGTGGTCTATATTACTAAACCGGATACCACACGATGGGCCAACTTACTTTAGTCGCCTTTTACGACACCTCGGTAAGAAATGAGGTTGGTCAATTCTACTCAGCTGGATACCACACGGAGGGTCGACTTACCTTAGTCGCCTTTTACGATACCTCAGTAAGAAATGAGGGTGGTACTATTCTATTCAGCCGGATACCACACGGCGTAGTTTTGCCATAGACATGTAATAAAATAAAAGACCGTAACACAATGCTCTGTGTAATTTTTCAATAATGACGTTTAAAATGAAAACCAGCAACACGAAAACCAAACTACCTGCAACAAACAATTCTTGATAGCACGGGGCTCATACAAAAGCTTATTCTCTTAACGGACAATCAGACGCAGTATACTTGGAGTATTTATATGTGATCAAACCAGCAATGAGTAGAATGAAGTGAAATGGAATGAAATCGGTGAATGAATCAAAATTACTGACATAGCTTATCGTGATAGGAATTTGATGCGTTCAAGCAGAACTTAAATCGTGAAATACAAAATTCAGAGAATCTTGGATTTTTTTCAAATTACCAATATGCAGTTAACCCCAATGACTTTTACAGCGTCTTCGGGTAAAAAGGAAGCATCGCCGACTTCGAATGGCGACCCCACGTAAACAGTTGCAGTGTTCTTCACACTTCATATACACGCCCGCATCGTATCGCTGAATCCGAATTGCACAAAACCTATTGTGTCTATATCCCTTAAATAGAATTAAACGGGAGTTAATGAGGGGCTATCTATAAAATGAGGTAATATGAGTATCGCGAAAAGTTTAAGCAAGTAGGCACACTTACTGTAGCGTCACTATATATGGAGTAATATTGTTTTCGTATGGAAAAAAAACATATGTATCGAACAATTCAATGTAGGTATATCATAGATATACCAGAGGTCACAGAAAGCTTGTAATTCCTACGTCGCAACTCGCGACGCATTTGTCTCAGTACTTGATTCTAATAAAATTCCGCAATCTATATTAGACTTATCTACAGAAAAGATTAAATTAAGTGTAAAAAATATGCTTTTACGTAAAGCATATTACACAACTGAAGATTATTTATATGATAAAAATGTTTAAATTTGAAATCCTTTCAGCTTCAAACAAGACTGCAGTTAAATAATGAAAATTTTAAAATTTTAAAAGAGTTTCTTACTGGTTCTCGGTTGTTGCTTGTTGGTAAGAGCAACATTCCGAACCAGTTGTAGCTTCATTAAATCAAATTGATCCTTGACGAATCAAAAGTGCTTGTAAAAAGTTTACTTGTAAACATACGGTGGGCAATCTCCAAAGCAAATTAATACTTGTGTTATGAATGACAGACAACTGGTATATAAACACATTTATAATTTGAAATACATACTCAAATCCATAAGTACTCCCAAACCCGAAGAACCAAGAAAACTATAAAATTGTAGTATTCACACTAATCGAAAGTTTAATATATTTTTTTACTAATACGAATACACTAACGTACATGCTTGGTTTTAATTTCCTAATAATTAATCAATTTTGTAATAACAAACGCTTATACTTCATAGAAAAGATTTCAACGCATGGCACTAAAACAGAAAAATTAGTTAAGCAATGAAAGAAGGTAAATTCATTCCCTATCACATAAAATCTGATTAAAAAAGTAATTACTTATATACTTATTCGTTGCCGGTTTTTAATTTAGCTTAAATAAGAATTTCCACAGACCTAGTACATATCCTATTTCTACTATGAACAATAAACGTATTATTTACATATCGGATATGTTTAAATAAATTATAACAACGATATTTTTTCTCTACACTAATTCAACAAATAAGAAGCAATTTTCTCAGAAGTCCACCCAAAACTAATAAAAATAATAATATTTTTTTTTGCTATTATGCTATAACATTATTATGCTATAATCCGCGATAAAATCGCGTATTATAGCATAATAATGTTTTCTTTAGTTTTGTATTATGGACCTCCGAAAAGTAATGCCTAATTCTATAAATTATTTAAAAGTCTACCCATTTATTCTATTTCAACAACTAGTCACATATTGACGTCGACAATGTTTTACCTACATATAATGTTTTACCTACCTACCTAAATATACCTACTTATAGTACGCCTGTTACTAATAAACATAAAGTTTTATAGACGTGTTTGTTTGTTTATTTTAAAACCAGCAGCATAATGAAAGGCATTACAAGGATATAATCAATAACAAACCTCCGAGAGAACAATATTACTTAAAACATACTTAAAAATGTTTTATAAACTAACAATTAAAGGTTAAAATCGAAAGTGTTTCGGGTCTAAATCTGGTACTAACGAAGGTGCGTGTTAAGGACCATCTATTCCATTCACTCGTACTTTCTAAAGAAAAATGCGTTGTCGTATTACACAATTTGCGAGCTGTTAACTCGGCAACTGCGTAAGATATTTTTACTCGACAGTGTGAATAGCCGTGATCACCTACTTAGATTATTAGATTACTGTTTATTATACACCACATTATAAGAAAAATGTATTATTTATAAGACCACGTTGTTGAGAAATGTTTTTTTCCATGTTTATCATAATATATATTATTTCATACAAGAGGATTGATAAGATGCTTTCATTAAATGTTTAAATAATGTACTTCAACGTGTAGTATACTAGTTCCAGTCTGACAATTTGTTTGGGTACGCCAGTACCACTACACCATTATTAATTGGAAATGAAAGAACGAATGATAAATAATATATCACATGCATTTATAATTCACTAGCTGTGCCAGCATGGAAATCAGTGTGTCACATAGTTTTTCCAGCATAATCCGACTCTGCGGGAGTTCAACGATAAAAAGTAGCCTATATGTTGCTCCACAACCCCCTCTCCAGTGTAAGTCCCATTAAAATCGTTTCAGCCGTTATAGAATATCTACTAATAACCTTCATCGTCATTATCAGCCCACTTTCGTCCACTGCTGGACATAGGCCTTCCAATTATACGCCACTTAGCCCGATCCTGGGCTTTCTGCCTCCATCCACTGCCCGCCGTCCTACGTATATCGTCAGTCCATCGAGTCTCAGGGTGTCCTATACTACGTTTACCGATTCGCGGTCTCCACTCCAGAACACGTCTACCCCAACGGTCATCGGTTCTGCGACAGATATGGCCGGCCCATAGCCACTTCAGCTTGCTTGTGCACTGAGCTATGTCGGTTACCCTAGTTCTCTGACGGATTACTTCGTTGCGAATACGATCCCTCAGAGATACCCCGAGCATAGCTCTTTCTATAGCCCGCTGAGCGACTTTCAGCGTGTGGACCGCCTTAACTGTTAGTGTCCACGTTTCGGCACCGTAAGTCATGACAGGTAGGACACACTGGTAGAATAATTTAGTTTTTAGACTCTGTGGGAGACTAATAACCTTAATATTCCGCAAAGATCCATTATAAAAGTATAAGGAAACTATGGTAAAAACCGTACAAAAATCCATTTAGAAGATTTTGAGAAAAATCGATCACATACAGGCAGACAGCTTTTGGAGACTTTGTTTTATAATAAGTATAGATATGGATATACAAAATTGATAATTGTTAAAGCATATAATACTCATAAATACGCCCGAACACATCATGGAAACTATTTTATAAACTTAAATTGTTCTTTATTTATGTAGTTTTTATTTAATGAAACAGAAAATTTATATAGAGTAAGTGAATATTCAAATAAGTATATTTTTTTAAATGCAATAGAAATTTAAAAATGTCCGACATTTGTAATGCTACAGTGTCGGCTGCCATGAAGCAAGACGAAGGTCCCACGAACACTTTCAACACTGATATCGCTCGAATAACTTATGCAATGTAGGTGCAATAAACGTGTTTGGTAAAGCATTAATTTGTTTTTCTCAGCTCAAGCAATGCAACCGCTAAAGCAACAGATGAGCAATACCTATTTATTTTTGTTATCTATGTTGTTGGTTTGGTTCTGAACGGAATAATGTCAGATCAGCCATAATTAAATCCGAGCTCTACTAAGCTCAAAGTCTTGAAGCGGTCCTTAATCTAAAGATTTCGACTGCCGAATTTCTGATGGAAGTGCCAATCCAAATTCCACAACCTAACAGTTATGACAGTGAAGGACTCGCTGTACAAATGTGCGTTAAAATGGGGCCATTTAAGTTTGCTATCACTTTGTGGTCGGAGAGAATAATGAGAATGGGATACGTCGATACCGTATTAGAAGTCATTTTAACCTAAGGCGATACTCCGAGACATGATCAAACTTTTTTAAACAATATAGGCTATATTCAAATATTCAGCGCGGAAACGCTGCCAGCATTCTTGGGAACATTCCATCTAGGCAAGATTTGTACAGTCCTAGCGTGTAAATTATTTAAAATAGATATAACTTGTATATTTTAATTAAAATTAAAATTCAGTATATTCTTTATTCAAGTTGACTATTTACAGTACTTTTGAATAGTCAAATGTTTTTAAAGAAGCTACCATTGATTCGGAAGTTTGCTACCGAGAAGAACCAGCAAGAAACTCGGCGGATAATCTTCTCAACAAAAAAAAAATACAATTTGATTGATGATTACAAGATAATCGTTGCAGGTGGATGCGTAGCTGACTGCATTTAAGATATGCTACTATCTCTCAAATAATCCTCAATTGTATAGTAAGCTTTATATAGCAGCATCGTTTTAAGATAATTTCTAGACTTGTGTAAAGGCAAGTCTAGATATAGAAATATTATAGGTGAATAGGAGAGGAGCAGTAATATAACAAAAATAGCATTATACCTACAGCAAAAAAAAAACCCCGGTTTGCTAGTTTTAAATATAGTAAAGAAAACTGAGATGAAAAGTATGGGTGTTAAAATTTAACAATTAAACAATATTATAATATTATTTCAAATGCCATTAATTAATTGTGACTGTATTTTTTTCATTTTAATATTTTTAAATATAAAAGACGGAAGTTTTTTGAATGTCGAAATTTCAATTCGTTTTTTGTACAACCACCTACATCACGACATGCTAGTGGGTGTGACAACGAGATTTAGAACTATTTATGTCCTTCATTACTTCAACCAGCTCATTATAACTTTAAATTTTATCAACTTTTAAATTGTAAATAAATGCGACTGCCGCTGATGTTAAAAGTATAAAACATTATTAATAATTTTCTATTTTCTATGCTTATAATCGCTTTAAAGCGATCAAACGAGGTTTATTTATTTGTTTGTAATCTCTTTATGGGGTTTTGTTTATGAATAACATATAGGATATTGTAGCTTATTACACAACCTTGTTATTGAGGTTCTGTAAATATTAATTATTTCTGATTTAATATTTTGTATAAATCGAAATATAACCTTTGCTTGAGAAAAAAAACCTGAAAGGTAATGAGTGCGCTACCTTACGGATTTTAATGTAAATTTTAAGAATTCAAGCTGTACTAAATCAGATATTTTTGTTAACTTTCTGAAAATGACACATGAGCTGTAGGAACAGAAAACATATTTTTAAACACAATACAAATTGATTAGTTTCTTCGTTCTATTAAGAAATTACAATATGTCATTGAAATATGTATTTCTAATGTTTAAGTTTATAATAAATTAAATAGTTTTTTTACACTAACATAAATTGCGAGAAATATTTAATTTTTTTATATACGTAAGTATTTTAAAATGCAGTTCAAACTGACAATGAGTACGTAAGTAATAATATACTAAAAAACGTGTATGAATAAAATCAACCTTGATATATGCTGTTCTTGAAGACATGGACATATACATTCAACAATATCATCATTATAAATAGCTTAAAAGAAGACGCCTTCGACTTTGTAAATTTGCTAATAGTGATTCAACATTCGTCGGAGTTAGCCGCGGTATAGCGGAGTACAAAAACCTTTTAAATTTTTTCATATTATTGAAAACGTTGACATAACAAAATATGTTTCAAGTGAGTGATATAAAAATGATATTACCAAGCTCTCAGCATCCTGGCTCATCTTTTTCTACGCATGGTTCCCGTGAAGGACTTGCGCCCTGGTGGCGCTACAACAGACCAGGTAAATAAAGCCACTGCACCATTGCACGTCACCACAATACGCCACATTCCATCACCGCATCCGTGTTCAACATATGATCGCTTCGGCCGGTCCCGATGACGTCACTCGCTTTCGAGCAACACAAGGCTATAATCACATCTACACAACAACGGTCGTTTATGTTAAAGTCGCGCACTTATCACCAAACACTGTTCCTCCTCGCGTCGTAAGCCGATTCGATTCACCCAATCGTACTAAATAGTG
Source organism: Morpho helenor (assembly GCA_029227775.1). Classification (NCBI taxonomy): domain Eukaryota; kingdom Metazoa; phylum Arthropoda; class Insecta; order Lepidoptera; family Nymphalidae; genus Morpho; species Morpho helenor. The sequence continues at coordinate 14,674,973 of JARGCU010000025.1, forward strand.
TTCTCGTGTGAAGCAAATGCTATCGTGTGACGCAGGTAATGACTTTCGCGCACGAACTGAGTGAAGCACGTCCGCTTCGTGGCACCGCCGCCGTCGCGCGTGCACCACGTAACGGCGTGGAGGCCCCCGCCACGCCGCCCCCGTGTGCCCAGACCTCCGAACCTGCCCTGTCTCACGGTTCAACATTGCTTGTCGAGTTGCGCTTGCGACTCGGCTAGCACAAGAACATCTAACCATACGTATACTTTTGATAGCTTTCTGTTTGTTCTACTGTAGGCTACTGCATTTATAGCTATTGTGAAACAATCTTTAAGAAAAATACAGATCATATCAGATCAGATAATTTATTTGTGTTAATAAATATTAAAACAAAATAATTTTTAACTAAAATAAAACCAAAAATATATAAGTCGGTAATTATTATTTCTATATGACCCAGCGCCAGGAAAATCCCGACGCTTAAACAAAACAGTCTATAAAAATCAGTTGATGTAACCCCAACTCATCAAAAAGGAAGAGCTTGAGGTCCGACTGAAACATACCAGCGCGTAGGTAACTCTTCCACCACCGCATATACGCATAAACTAAAATTGACATGTACTGGAAAAATTACAAACCAAGCTATTTAGAGATGTCATCTTCTTCAATGCAGCTAAAGCATTTTATCAGCGTTAACACACCCTCACTATCCCCAGGCTGCTCCCTAACAGTCTCATAATCCTCATACGAGACAGTGGCAAACTACATCTTTCAATATCGAGTAAGTCGGTTAACAATTAATATGATAGGATTGTTATCCTCAGACTATTTAAAAAGGTTTAACTGCTGATAAATGCCGAAGCATGCCGAAGAATGTAGACCATACACTTTATGGGCAATCATTTCCCATCTCGCAATAAGAGCACACAGAATACTCGATACATAGATAGCCAGGTAATTCCAATGATAGAATAGTTGCGGCCACCTACTATGCTACTGTTGGGCTTGGGCATAGGCCTCCTCTCTTATTTTTTGAAGGAAAGGGTTAGGGTTAAGAGCCACCACGCTGCTCCATTGCGGATTGCTCGGTTACACATATCCCCAGAATTGTATATGCAGATTTCCTCGCAATGTGTTCCTTCACCGAAAAGCGTGTAATATATTCAAATCAAATTAGACACGTCAAATAGAACAGAGAAACTCATTGACAGTGCGGGGTTTGAACCCGTTACTCTCTTGTAAGAGTTGCACGGTCACGCCGCCATGCTATCACAGCTGTAAAAGAAAAGTGCTAGTACCAACGCTTACATCTTCCAGCCTTTCGGGGCCCCTTATATGTTGACTTATAATCATTTTATACGATAGGTACTGTGCTACTCTTCTTGAGATAGCGTAATTATATTAGGATTCAATCTACATTCCTGTAAGATCGATCCACCTGGAATAAGATCTCAGGATTTCTGGCTTAGGGAATTGGATCCACGAGCTTTGGTAAAGATAAGTTATCTTGTTGTATTTAATCAATCTTGCAGAATTAGCAGACGCAAACAAAATTAAATCCATGGTAATAAAAGTAAAGATTTGTTACTATCACACAGACTTCCTTTCTTCTATTGAAAAGGTTTGTATTTTTGACCTACCACGCTGCTATAAATTTTAAATATCATACAGGCACAAGTTTAAAAAAAACTGATTAGTGTCGTGTTTGAGCCCGTAATGTTAAAAAAATGATATATCACCATTTCGGCTATCACGGTATTTTTACTTTTATAACTTATATTAACCCCTGTTCCCCCACGTAAACAGATTTTTTATTGTGTTTTCTAGAGGTTACCTCATGATATATATTAGACTCCACCAAAAAGCATATGATAAGTTTTAAATATGAATTAGGCGCATACATTTTGTATAGAACAACTCATAGCTTAAACACGTAACCCTCTCTGGTAAGAGAGCCACACGGTCTCTGTTCGGCAATATACCTTACACCTGGGTGACCGAGCCTTGCTTGGTAGATTAAAAAAGTTATAAAAAAAGGAAGAAACAAAAAGGAAAGAAAGGGCATGTGGGACTTGATCTTTGGTGCTTTCGCTTCTTTAGTTCGCTCGTTCCCCAAAGTTGTAATAACTTTAAAAATGACAGCAAAATTAACCTTTGCATTCAATTTTTTTTTATCAGTTTTTGTGTGCCTGAAAAGTGGGATAAAGCGAGATTTTATTTAAACAAAACCTATATTATATTTAAATAAGACTGATTTATCGCCCCCAAAGCCCTTTATATACTAAGTTCAGTGGAAATCGTTGGGAGCCGTATCCGAAATTCAGAAGAAATATATATGTACAAGAATAACTCATTTAAATAATAAAGACAAATATCTCCTTTTGACGATACTGCAGAAATGGTTAAACCGTCACATCAGGAGTCTTTACGACTAAACCTTGAAAAATTAGTTTGTTCCAATACCAAAATTCAGATATTATTTGCTAAAGGAGTAAGAGAAAAAGTTTAATTACTTTTTGCGATAGAGGTTTTTTTAATTAATTATATGTATATAAGTAGACAAATGAGTATATTAGCAAATTATATATTTTAAGTTACAGAAAAAAGTTCATTTCATATTCTGTGTAAAAGCTATGTGTACAACATTTATATCTCATTAATAATTTAGCATTAAAGTATGTAAGATGAGGTCCATTTCTTTGTATATAATTTTATTCAACTACAGTATCAACAACTTTCCAATACGACTTGCAAGACAAGTATCCAAAAGAAAAAAAAACTATTTGTAGCTAGAAAACTGTCCAGCCAATGAACTTTATTTTAGAAGATCGTATTGGTTTCTTGCAAATTGTATCAAAACCAAAGGTACTAATCATCATGTATGTATAATATTCCACACATTATTGACTATATATTTTATAAATTAATAATAATGTTATTTAATAACTCACTCAAATTTTAAAGTAGTAAATTTCAACAATGACTGTGTTATCCTGTTATAATGACAGTTTTGATTTATTATTTTTCAAGGTCTTAATCAATATAAAATGGAGTTTAATAGTTCCCAGTATTTGATCTAGAACAACCATTTATGTTCCAAATTTAAATTCTTTTATTTGTTTTAAAACAAAATAAATATTACAACATATCAGAGGTATGTGGTAACTTAATCTCTATACAACTATCTCTATATAAACTTTATGTACATTATTATGCTGTGATGGCCTAGCAGTGTGACCGTGTGAATCTCTAGAGAAGATCATGGGTTCAAACCCGGGCAGACACCAAGGAGTTTTTCTATTAAAACTTATGTGTCTAATTGATAATTGCAATTTATCACACGCTTTTCGGTGAAGGAAAACATCGTGAGGAAACCTGCATATCTCTATAGAATTCCGGGGATATGTGTAACCTACCAATCCGCATTGGAGCAGCGTGGTAGGTCTTAGCTCCAACCCTTCTCTCCAAAAATGGAGAGAGGAGGCCTATGCCCAGCAGTGGGATAGTAACAGGCTGTTACTTACTTACATTATTATATTCATTATTACTTGAAATCAGAAAACTCTAATGTCCTACATGTCAAGTTGATCATGTCAAACTTTATAAATTTTTAAGTAACACCTTGATGTTTGGCTTTAACATTTTTGTTTTATAACTCAATAGTACAAATTTATTTTTAGAATTTTTAATTTTAGAATTTAGAATTCAACAATGTGTGGTCAAATTTTCAAAGTATTGAATCTCTAATATAGACATTACATATAGATGTAATAACATCAATTTGTGGATGTAATCTAAACTTAGGGAAAAGATTACAAAATTTTACTATTAAATTAAACACTTTAACTAGATAAGAGGAATGACATTGATTAATACATTTGCTTTTATAAAGTTCATGACCATCCCTCAAACTCTGATATCATGAGTTAATTTTCAGCAAATGCTATTTCTCACTTGTAGAAGACTCCTTCTTTTCTGCTATATATAAAGGTTTACCACTTGCATCCCATGTGTTTTTGCGCTTCTTAAAAGCAAAAGCTAAATATATCGCTGAAATAAAAATAAATTTTAAATAAACTGATGGCTTCATATTGATAAAAAATAGAGGACATTATTATTTTATACAGCATTAAATTCCTTTACTAAACTTATATTCATTAACCTCTTTTTGCTAATTGTTTCCATTTAAATAACACAAATTAGTTACACAAGTAGACACAAATCAGGCATGCAAGAAATTATAAACCATGGATTAACATTTACTATCAGATTTTAGTCTTCCTGCCCTTATTCTATTCTAAATGAGGTCAGCACAACATGTTTTAAACATGTTGACATATGAATTGGCTACGTATTTTACGACTGACCGCATGCCTGACATCAACTTACCTTTGTCGTATTTTACGACACCTCGTTAAGAAATGAGGGTGGTCTATTCTGCTCAGCCGGATAACACATGGCGGGTTGACTTACCTTAGTCGCCTTTTACGATACCTCGCTAAGAAATGAGGGTGGTACTATTCTATTCAGCCAGATCACAGTGTTACTATGATTTTAGTATACTAAATAATAATCTCATTATTATATAGTGATAGTGATTATGAACAAAACAAAAATTTCTTCTTTTTCAACCATACACTGACAAGACTATGGTTTATTTAAGTATTTCACACAATTATGTACTACCTAAATCCATCCAGTTGTCCATAAAACTAATGATAGGTCTACCAAAGCTGCATTTTTTCTGAGGTTGCTACCCTAAACTATAACCTGTTATATATGAAACTAAAACATTCCATTATTATTACATTTACTACATTTACTTTAAAAATTAAAATTAAAAAATACTGTAGTGAGAAATAAATTAGACTTACTTGCTACATCCCACTCGCATGCACTCATAGTACCAACAGACACTAATTTACTATTATTTGTAGTATTGTCTAAATAAGTCTTTGCATGTTCATATTCTGACTCATTGCCAATTAACTTTTTTCCTGGTACTGGAGGGTAATTTTCAAGGCACTTTATTTTTTGCAACAAATAGTTATACTTTTCAGAATATTTTTTATAAAAATCCCCCAAGGTGTCTTTGTACACTAATTCCAAGCCATACTCTTCAGCAAGCTTAACAAACAGCTCAAAATTAACTAAAAATTCAGGGCAGTCAACCACTCCTTCTAAATGGAAATCATATTTCGCGCCAAACAGGGGATAACCTGTTTCATTAGGATCAAACAACAACTTTATTTCAAAGATCCGATTACCAAATGAAATCCCATCTTGAGATTTTTGACAACGCCTAATAATTTCATATGCATCAGGTATGGTCCCACAAAAATAACCATCTGGTTTAAGGCATTCGGATATATTCGTAAGCATTCGACGAGCTTGTCCTAAACTTTCAAAACTGTAGTGTAACCCAAATTGGCAGCTTGTTAAATCAAATTTTATTGACGGATCGCTGTATTTATGTCTTAATAGATCTTTCGTGCAATCTGCAGCAATAAATTCTGCTGAAAATAAACGACCAGTACGCTGATACAAGTCATCGTAACGACTTTTACACTGTTGTATTGAAACATCTGCTATGTCAGCAAAGACGACATGTTCAGCACGTGCTTTATCCCATTTACCTAAATCTCCACCTTTGCCACAGCAAATGTCAAGAACTCTTATAGCTCTACCATAGTCTTTTTGCCTTACTTTATCGGTATACTCTTGGATCAGAACACTTTTGACCCAATTATTAAAGTTTCTGAGATAAAAAATTGGTGAATTAAATCTTTCTCCGACACCTTTTTCTTCGATATGATTATAATGAGCAGCGACAACATCGGAATGAGAAGCGAAATGTTTTGCCGCTGGCTCACCTTCAATTCTATTATTGCGTTTGTTTTGTTGTTTCGCATTATTTAATTCTATTGTTTCTTCTATTCTGGTCGTAGACATCGTGTCGTAATTCTCTGTGCTTTCATTCATAGCTACAATATATTTAATTCACTTATAAATATACAATATAATTAATGTATATTTCAGTCTATATTGATACAGCTAAAAATCTAACTTCCCATAACATAACGGTTTGGAATTGAATCAAAAGCTAATGTTAAAAATCACACAACTAACAAAAAAGTATAACAAAACCGATACTAACAACAGAGAAGGAAAAGTTATCATAGAGTTATGATCTATGGTTATTATGCTAAATATAATAAGCCTATCAAAGTTACTTAGTACACTGAAATATATTTTCTTTAATACCGAGATGTCGCAAAAGGCGACTAAGGTAAGTGGACCCACCGTGTGGTATCCGGTTTAGTAAAATAGACCACCCTCTTTCTTACCGAGGTATCGTAAAACACGACTAAGGTAAGTTGACGTCAGGCAGGCGGCCGGTCGTAAAAACGCAGCCAAATCATGTGACAACATGTTCATAACATGTGTCGACCTGATTTAGAGTGGAATAAGAGCAAGCGAATGATGCATGTGATATTTTCTTTATTAGCAGTCTATGATACAAAAAACAAAAAATACGACAGACAATTATTAATTCAACAAGTTATCATAGTAACTCAATATCAATTGTCATAATCATACTTTCTGCAAACCTAAGCGTTAAACTATAATTTTCGCAAGAAATTGATTTTAAAGTTATATTATTCAAAAAAATTGGGCTAGGTCAGTACAATAACAAAAGCATGATTTTTTCCTGCCAAAATTAATTGCTAAATTGAATTTCAAATAAATCAGAAAGTACTCAATTCTAAAATTTTGCAAATTTCAAAAATATTTATTTACTTAATATCATAAACAATATTATAATGGCAATAATTGTCGACACTCTTGAAGTTAATCACAGTTCAGAGCATTGAACTACTTCCCCTGAAGTTGCTTATGTTTGCGAACGCATGCGCATTCGTCACATCACGGCACTTAGAAATATTGCGTTCGGTTGACCGGCCTCATGTTATCTCGAACGGGTCTGGAACAAACGGCGTATACGTAGGCAAAATGAGCGTTGAAAATCCAGCTAACGACAATGATTGCGAATCCGTAAGTACTCACATAAATTCTAATTTATTAGTAGTTTCGTTTTTTTAATCAATTTGATAACTGCAATGCGTACAAACGTCTGTTTACTCGTGTTCGTTGCTACTACAAAGCAAAATTTTTCTAAGTCCCAATATGGCGTCTCCTATAGCTCTCGCATATGAAATAAGCGGAGCGTCGTCCAGATCGTGGCTAGCTTAAAGCCTAAGTGCGTAGTGAAGATGACACGTAATATATAATCAGTATCGAAAACCACAAAAAATCTTAAATGCATTTTATTTAATAAATATGATCAACATTTATTGTTACTCAGGGAAAGGTAAATGGAAATAAAAGTGAACACGTGAATGGCATCCACAATGGTTACAGCAGCTCGGAGAAGCACAAAAGCAGTCACAAATCGTCAAGTAAAGATAAACATCGTGATAAAGATAGAGAGCACAAGAGCTCTTCGAAACACAGCAGCAGTTCAAGCAGGTTAACAATCTCGAAATTTCTTTCTATAACATGCATATACATGTGTTCATTGAAGTTAGCAAAGTCTGTTCAAGATTGTTCTATTTTGGTGATGTACAATGGTAGTAATAAAAAACTTGGGGTTACTTGTATAAAGCCACAGATAAGTTGTTAATTCTTTTCAATTTATAATAATTTACTTAATACGTAAAAATAATGTAGGCTACATAAATAAGACATGAAATAATTTAAAAATTACTATTGAAACTTAAAAAAGGGTTAAAAGTTTTTTTAAAGATTATGATAATTTTGTACTTTTTGCATTTATAATATGTAGTAAAAATGTGTATCAAAAAATATATATATATTTATAAATATGTCATAACCATGTTTTTAGAGACAAGGACAAGGATAAACACTCTAGCAGCAAGAATCATAGTAGCTCTCATAAGTCTTCTAGTAAAGATAAAGATCGTGAAAGAGATCATAAGGATAAACACAAAGATAAAGAACGCTCAGATAGAGATAAGGAGCGCAGTGACAGAGACAAAGAGAAGCACAGAAGTGATAAAGATAAGCACAGAGATAAAAGTGACAAGGACAAAGAAAGAACTGACAGAGACAAACAAAAATCTAGCGATGGTGATAAGAAGTCATCATCATCTAAAGAACATTCATCTTCGAAAGATAAAGAACACAAATCAAAGGATAGGGATAAAGATCGAGATGATAAGGAGCGCCATAGGAGTGATAAGGACAAACGATCTAAAGATAGACACTCCATATCAAAAGAAAAACACAGGTAGAACTATTTTATTCATATATATTTAAAACCTTTCTACTCAAGAATAGAATAATTGCCATTTTAATTCTGTGTAATGCTTATTCAGTAAAATAATTTTTACCTAAACATATGAAATAAATTTAAACATACCAAGAGATATATCAAATATAAACAAATTTGAATTCCTAGAGTTAATAAAATTATGCTAGTGTCTTCTAAATATGTGATTGGATGGCACTTCCAAAATCATAGATAAAATTAATAATATCACCAAATTCAGTTTTTAGTTTTGTAGTCATAAAAACAGTCTGTTACTGATAATTAATTATATAAAACACCATCATACTCTATAATCTATTGCAAAACCGGTGTATTCTTTACATTTGCATACAGTTCCAGTAAACATAAGGAAAAAGATGGCAGTGAAAAACAAGAAAAAATTAAGTCTGAACCAGATGATATTTCACTGCTGAAACAGGAACCCATGGAGGTAAAATAAGTTTTTTTTAAATAACTTTTCTTTGTCTATAATGTTTAATAAATTTTAATTGAATTTAAATATGAAACCTTATGTATGGTCATTTATTACACATACACTGAGTTACTGAAATTTCGTTTAGTCTTTATATATGCATCTTCAAACTTTTCTTAGGTTTGTGATGCCATCTTAAAACAATTTAAATATTCCACACAGTCTCAATAATATTTGGATGAGTGTGACCTTTTGGCAGTTTAGATAGTTAGTTACCAAATGAAAAACTACAAGCAACATAAATTTAATCGATATTAAATATTTTACATCCTAAAAAAAACATTTTTTTAAATTAAATTTACAATTTACAAATTTTGATGATTATATTATTTTGTAATGCACATATGGGAATATGTAATGCTGAATTTATAGTGTATTATCTGTACTGAATTAAAAAAAATTGTTGTAAACTCCTATAGATGGATCGATCTGAAATACATAGTGAAAGTATGAGAATACAAAAGATAAAAGACGAAATTGATGATGATGAGTATGCAGGTGTAAATACTACAGCATCATCGTGTGACTACTCACTAACACAATTTAAAACTGATCCTCTCTCGGAACTGCCTGATGAAGATAGTTGTTCAGGTGGCGAAGAAGATGTACCTCTGGTAGGTTACTTTCTTTATTTATAATATAAATATAACTAGCAATCACCAGCAGCTCCCCCCAAGTGGAAACCTTAATATAGTATTTTGTTAACCATAAAAATGGTTAAAGTGGGTTAACCTTAGAAGCTAGAAATATGCTGCCACAGACTTTTTTTAGAGGAAAGAAACAAAACTTTTAAGAGGAGAATAATTTTGAAATACATGATTTTTTAATAACTGTCACTGTTTACTTAGCGCACGAAGGAAAGCTTATAGCCTTTAAAGGAATTTTTCAAATAGGTCCATTTAAACAAGATAACAGAATTTTATAAAATATTGATGCTAATTTATCCTCTAATACATAGTTAAGACTTGATTAATAATAAATTTAATGTAAAATCAGAACTTTAAGATGAAATTAAATTATTTGCTAGATTTATATTATGCAGTATATTGAAACATTGTTAATTTTCTTATCAGTTAGAACGTTTAGCCCCAAAAAAGCGAGCCGCTAGTGAAAGTGAAGAGGACACACCGCTGCTTCAAAGGAAAAAAACCAAGAAGAAGGTCAAAAAAGGTGTGTATTGGTTAATGTCAAATTATTTTAACATTCTAATGTTTGAATAGTTCTATTTATACCCAGTAAGTCAGTAATTTGTCTTGTCTACTTATTTAAACTTTTTATCCTCAAAAAGCATCAGCAAATAAAGCATATTTAATTTTTACTTTTTCGTTTATTATATTATTAATGTTTATGTATTATGTGTCCTTAAGATGTTTTTGATGAGTATGATGATGAAGAGGAAACACCTAAGAAAAAAAAGAAGAAACCAGATAAAATAAAACCCAGTAAAACTATCAAGAATGAGATACCAGATGGTCCCAGTCCTTCAAAACGCAAAAAAAAAGGAGAAGAGGAAGAACAAGAAGTCTGGAAATGGTAAGAAAATATTTGATTTACACATGATTGAGACCATGTTGTTTACAAATAATTTAATATAATTTGACTGGGATTTTAATAAAGCGTGAATTTTTGCTTTTGAAAAATCATTCTTTAAAAGAAGGATTCATGCCTTTATATTCCTCAAAATAAAATATTCATGAAGAATTTTTCCAATAGTCTCAGGTAATTTCAAGCAAATTACTGGCACCATTAATTATTGTCAATAGCAGCAGCGGATCATGGTTGCTAGTCCATACATTTAAATAATTGAAAAATAAAATATATATATTATGTTAATACAAGTTATTAACAAATATATTTTCAGGATTTAATAAATAATAAGAGGAAGCTTGTAGTTTCTACTAAAAGTAAATTAAAGTAAAATATTGGAAATTTTATGATTACAGCCTTCTATTCTATACTAAATATATTTTTAACTCTAGCAATGATCCTTAGTTTATGTTGGTGACAAAAGATGGCGTTACGTACAACGATAGTGAAGTTGACGCATTGTTGTAATAGCAAAATATTTTAGGTTAGATGTCACTAAATTATAATGTTGGTGATGGTTGTAAGAAAATTAAACTATTTCAAGCCTATTCGATGCGTAATATGTGAAAGTTTTTGCATTGTAAGGCAGCTACGATTTTCACGAAAAAAGTAGATATTTATGTAAAGTAAATATATATATATTTTTTATTTTTTTGTAAATAACAAAGCAATTGTTTTATTATTTAGGTGGGAGGAGTCAAAAAAAGAAGATGGTACTAAATGGCATTTTCTAGAGCATAAGGGACCTCTTTTTGCACCACCTTATGAGCCGTTACCTGAAAATGTTAAATTCCGCTATGATGGTAAAGTAATGAAGTTATCTCAAGACAGTGAGGAAGTTGCAGGGTTCTATGCTCGTATGTTGGATCATGATTACACTACGAAAGCAACATTTAATAACAACTTCTTTAATGATTGGAAAAAAGTTATGACACATGAAGAAGGAAAGGTTATAAAAGATCTCTCAAAATGTGACTTTAAGGAGATGCAAGCATATTTTCTAAGTGTTTCAGAAAAGAATAAAAATCGCTCAAAGGAAGAGAAAGCTGCACTTAAGGCAAAAAATGAAGAAATACAGAAAGAGTATGGTTTTTGTATTATTGATGGACACAAGGAAAAAATTGGCAATTTTAGAATAGAACCTCCAGGACTATTCAGAGGCCGTGGAGAACACCCGAAAATGGGAATGTTAAAAAAGCGTGTGATGCCTGAAGATGTTCTTATTAATTGTTCTAAAGATAGTAAAACACCTAAAGCACCAGCAGGTCATAAATGGAGAGAAGTGAGACATGATAACACAGTTACATGGTTAGCATCTTGGACAGAAAATGTTCAAAGTCAAGCTAAATATGTTATGTTAAATCCTAGTTCTAAATTAAAAGGGGAAAAAGATTGGCAAAAGTATGAAACTGCTAGAAAATTACATAAATGCATTGATAAAATAAGAGATAACTATAGAGCAGACTGGAAAGCTAAGGAAATGCGTATACGGCAACGTGCTGTTGCTCTTTACTTTATCGATCGCTTAGCTTTAAGGGCTGGTAATGAAAAAGATGATGATCAAGCAGACACAGTAGGTTGCTGTTCCCTTCGTGTAGAACACATAGAATTACACAAAGAAAAAGATGGAAAAGAATATGTTGTAGTATTTGACTTTTTAGGTAAAGATTCTATTAGATATTATAATGAGGTGCCAGTTGAAAAACGTGTCTTTAAGAATCTCGAACACTTCATGGAAAATAAACAAGACAGTGATGATCTCTTTGACAGACTGACCACTCAAACATTAAATGAACACCTCAAAGACCTAATGCCTGGATTAACCGCCAAGGTTTTCCGTACTTATAATGCTTCCATAACTTTGCAAAGGCAATTAGATGAGCTTACGGATCCAGATGCTACTCTACCAGAAAAAATACTAGCATATAACAGAGCGAATCGAGCAGTTGCTATACTTTGTAATCATCAACGTGCTGTTCCAAAAGGTAAAGAATTCATAAAATAACTTTTTGTTTTTGTATATGTTTATGGTACTTAATTTATTTTTTCATTTATAGGCCATTCAAAATCTATGGAAGCCCTTAAGGAAAAAATTCAGGCCAAACGGGACCAAATAGATGAAGCAGAAGCAGATCTTCATGATGCAACAAAAGCTGCTAAAAGAGGGTCTGTCAAAGAAAAATTAGCTTGTGATAAAAAGAAGAAAGCACTTGAACGTCTCAAGGAAGCATTAAAAAAATTAGAGCTACAAGAAACAGATCGTGATGAAAACAAAACAATTGCTCTTGGAACTTCCAAGCTTAATTATCTAGACCCTCGCATCTCTGTTTCTTGGTAAGTTCATTAGATAAGAGAGCCATTGGTATAAAGGGTAGTTCAATTAATGGAAGTATTATTGATTTGAGAATGAATTGGTAGTTTCAACAGCCTTACAATGTCAGAAGGTACGAAATCTAAGTAGTACAACTACTGAGCTGAGCTCTACTGGTGTTGGAGAATCTCATTCTAAGAGTGTATGTGTAAGGTAAGCCACAGATTGACGTGTAACGGGCATTTAATATGACTGACTATGACCAATGTCTTAAAATTTGGTCCTTATCTTCGTCGTCAAAGATACTGTAACATTTTTGTCATGGGTCACATAAGACTCTTTTAAAACGCCCATGTTCTCGTTAAGTAGACATAACTATATTGTAGACAGAAGTTTTACAATGGGGTTTTGTGTTTTGCCTTTAGAAAGTTATTAAAGAGATTAGCAACGGCAATACAATATGCATACGCAAGACGTTGGAGTATACGCAAAATCTGATAATATTCTTGTACTTTACTTTCTTTTAATTGTACTTTCAGTACAATAATTGATATAAAATGTTAATTTGCCATTTTTTTACATGTACAGGTGCAAAAAACATGGTGTACCCATTGAGAAAATCTACAACAAAACACAGCGTGATAAGTTTCGTTGGGCGATCGATATGGCCGGGCCGGACTATATCTTCTAAGTTAAATTTAGCATTAGCTATATTCTTTTATATACAATGTTTTTAAAATCTACAGACGTTCCACATTATACACAAATCTGTTAATTGTGTATTATTATTTATTGTTTTAGAAGTTTGACTGGCGATTGGAAGTAAATAATTTTAAAGGCTTGATAAAAATTGGGCGTTATACAAATCTTCGTTCTGTTCCTCACAGTGTTAGGATCTAAATTAGAAGTCTGATTCTAATTTATTTTAGGGTATAATACTAGTTTGTTTATGTTTATAAGTTAAGTTAGATTTAATTACACTTAGTTTAAGATTGTACAAATTTTGCAATCGATTTATATAAATAAGGTTGGCACGCTTCATTATAGAGATGTGCATGTGAAGTAGAGAAATCATTCTTTATACATTAAATATACGCTAGCATAAATTTTGTTAATTTTTTTTGTTAAAAATTGCAAAATGCAGAAAGGAAATATTGATCAAGTCATTATGAAAAATCAATTATACAAATGTTTGTATATAGAGGCTGCTCATTATGAAAGTTGCCGTCAAATAAAATAGTCTGAAGCAATAGTAAGTTTGGTCCACGGCCGGGAGACTCTTTCAGTGGCACAGCCCTGTGCTACTGGAACAGTGTATATTTGAAATGTATTTTTGTGCACAATGTGCAGTAGCAAATGTAATTAAGATACGAAGTTATTTTATTTTTATAACTATAGGACCGAATATCGTGGCAAATAGAGCAAGCAGTGTTTGGAACGTACAATATAGATTAAATTTGTAATATTACAGTGATGTGTGCGAATTGTATATAGTAAATTTTTACCATGTCATACAAATTGTGAAATGAGATTATCCAAAATAAAAAACGACACTAGAGTTTCTGCATCTTTATTATAAAATCAAACATTTAAATTCAATCTATTTCTTAAACCTTAAATTATTGCGACATGCGACGTTGTATCATAGAGTTGTACTAGAGTAGGGGGAGCCATAATAAATAAATATATATGGGACACTTACACACACGGTAGTCCATCCCCAAAATAAGTAAGTTAATACTTGTGTCATGGGTGACAGACAACTGGTGAATAAATACATATATAATTTTTAAATACATACTTAAATACAAATATACACCCAGGCTCAAAGACCAACAAATTCATTTTATAGAAAATGTTGGCCCTCGGCGGGAATCGAACCCGCGACCCGTGGAGCAGAAGGCAGGGTCACTACCCATTGCGCCAATGGGCCAGTCAATCCATAAAGCCATATGCAAGCCTGTGAGTGTCCCAGTAATTAATGGTAGGGAAGACAAAACTCATATACTTATCTTTATATATGCACACAAAAAAATTACAGATACAGTCTCATTTGCTTTCTCCTTATGGTAATATGGCTTATTTAAGGCTAACTTCCCTACTCTAGTATTATAGCTCCAACCACCGGACGAGACACCACCACCGGACTTGACAATTCCTGACGACGACTACGAGGTCTGGGAGCTACCATTCCCAGACCTCTCCACCGAACCATACATTCCTTAGGTCACCTAGGTGACCCGGGCTCACGGCCCGAATACCGACACCCCTTAGGTCACCCAGGTGACCTCAGCCTACGGTCGGAACACATAACATGCTTAAGTGCCCGCGACAAACTGCCTGGGCAAAGAGGTACGCCTCGAGGTCCGTACCCCGCCTACCCCACACCCGGGGAGTAAGAGAGATGATCCTACTGCTGTATCATAGCTCTATACGTAGTAAACGTCGCTTTAAATCAAGGTATTAATGAAGTCTACATTGTCATAACATGTGACAAAATTTTGGAAACATCCTGAATTGATTACGATACGGAATGTACGAAACCAAAAAAAAGGAATTTTATCAGTTTTAATAATGGAAAGGAATGAATGAGAAACGACAGTTAAGTATTAAGAAAACTATGGTGTCTTGTACCTACAAATACTTGGAAAGAACACGTCTTCCAACCTTTAGGACATGCAATATTAAATTATATTCCTTAAGCTTAAAAGTCAAGGAGAAAGATTTTTTGCAGCAACCACATGAGAAAAAATAAAGTAATCAAATTTTAAGTGAAAATAAAGGACAATTTGAGCTTCATAACAATTGTAGGCATAGGATGATAGTAAGTTCTGAGATGAAATCATTAGTTATATCCTGTCTCTCTCTCTCTCTGACTCTTTCTCACTCTCAATGTGCTTTATCCCAATTCAAGAAAGTACTAAGTTCGATCTCGATAATAAAATATATAGTGCAATCCGTTCTGCTCTGAGAGTATACTCTATTTCCAGAGCGCACTATCACTTTCGTCCCACTTCCAGAACGTTCCGTCAGACAAATACGGTTTATTTTAACATACACAAAGTTTTCATTGAACATGAAAAGATTTAAGCTGACAATAAGTTTTAAACAATAGAGATGGCACTATAGTGTCCTCAAAATATCATTACACTAACCGCCATTGTCTTCATCGAAAAAGTTCACATGTTCCAGACCTTCCGGCATGTAAGTGAGGCCGGACTCTTCTCGATGTTTCGTGTTGTAACCTTTTCCGTACCCTGACATTTATAAAAACAGTTGTACATTAAATTAGGTGTAAAAGGAAAATAACAATATCGAAATGATGAGCAGTTGTAAATCTGGGTTTTGATCTTTTGAAGTATGTAAACATCATTTCTTACCGAGGTGTCGTAAAAGGCGACTGAGGCAAGTTGGCCCAACGTATGGTATCCGGTTGAGTAGAATAGACCACCCTCTTTCTTACCGAGGTGTCGTAAAATACGACTAAGGTAATTTGACGTCAGGTTTTTAGTTTTTTATTAAGTATACATTGCTTATCATCCGCTTTAGAGGATAGTTTTATCATTAAGTTAGGTTCACATATTTAAACGTTTCCAACTTACCTAAATCTTTCATGAGCCTCGTAGGCGCATTACGCAAATGTAGCGGTATGGGCGGCAAAGGGCCCTTGGCACCCTGCAACGACCTCTGAACACTTCGCATGGCGCGGTATACCTCGGTGCTCTTGTCGGCACGCGCAAGCCGGACCGCGCACTGCGCCAGTAACACATCACATTCTGGCATGCCAATCTGCTGGCACCCATGCAAACAAGCCACAGCCTCCACTAAGGCACTTGGGTCACCCAACCCTGCTCAAAAAATAACATTTTCAACGATTTATGAGATAAGGCTAGCGCCTGGCTACGATCTCGCCTGATGGAAAGCGAAAGATGTAGCCGAAAGTGGACTGCGCTTGCCAGTGTAGTGCCTATTCACTCTTTTTTAAAAGTTTTTCAAATCGTACCGGAAAGAAGGGAAGGATGAAGGAAGGCAATTCCACGCCTTTGAAGAACGCATGAGGATAGAAGAGCCGAACCGTTGGGTGGGAGTTTTCGAGGTATTTATAGTATACCGGTGAAGCCCCTCGCGGCGTCTCGTTGTTCGGTCATAGAATGGCGAGGAAGGGATCAGATTAAAAAGATCTGTAGCGAATTTCGTGTTTGACCTTTACAGCACCAACATAAACCAGATTGTTATTTTATTTATTTCTAACATATGACGAATAGGGCTTAAATATGGCCATCTTTAGCTGAAGTAGTCAAAACTGTATTTCAGCATACAGCGACAGACATCGGAGACATTAATTAATTACAAATAGCTATAGGAATAATAACAAAATAAAATTGAAGGTGTACTATAATCACTCCTTATAAAATGATTGCAAGGAATTTAAAAACTATTTTCCCAACAGGCTTTCATGTAGTTTTCTTCTATAGTGATTAGTAGTGTATAATTTGTAAGATTTTGTCTAAATTGGTTTAAATGACGATAATTGTTGAAAACGCTGCCTGATATCTTTGTATAGAACAAAACATTGTGGTGAAATTATTACTCTTTTATAAGTCCAGAAAAAAAGAAAGAAGAAATTAAGGAACAGTCCGCGATGGTATATATTTATACTAGCTGTGCCAGCAGCTTCGCCTTTTTTTTCGTGAATTTTCTGAAATTCCGAATTTCTTTCCCGAATTCAAATTTTGAATATAAATGTAGTTTTCGTGAGTTAATTATAAGAGATTTTTGAATAACTTTGACCCTTTACCTAGCGCAAGCAAAGATACCTTTAAATTTTGCCGTTTTCTCTCCAATTCATCTTATCGTGATGTTATAGTAAAGTCTATATATAGCCTACTTCGTTAAATGGACTATCTTACACTCAAAAAACTTTCAAGTCGGTTACGTAGTTCCTGAGATTAGCTCACCTATGTCCTCAGCGGCGGCCCTGACGAGTCTACGTGCGATGTAAAGTGGATCCTCGCCACCGTGCAATGCCCGTGTTGTCCAATAAAGTGCCGCGTTGTCGTCGCTGGCGCGTATGGATTTATGTATCGCTGAAGCGATGTTATAGTGTTCATCGCCCTTCTTATCGTATAACATATGCGACCGCTGCAATAATGTATAATTTAAATGTCACGTACACAGAGGCGACGAAAGTTTGGAGAAACTTATTGTGGGAACACGGAAGGGAACAGATCACGCGGTCGTTCCAACAAGATGGACTGACCTCGTGAACCTCGTAGTCCTCTAAATTTCATCGTAAGAGAGGCAATGGATCGAAACAGATGGAGGCACATCATCAACGCCAGATACAACCCTGATGCTGACCACGATCCTCAGAGACGAGGGACCGACATTAGATAGAAAGAGAAATGTCTTATAATATACGTCATTCATTCATTTTCATATAAATGGTCATCACTTCCTGCCCTTATCCCACTCTAAGTGGGGTCGGCACAACATGTTATAAACATGCTATCACATGATTTGGCTACGTACTTTACGACCGGTCGCCTGCCTGACATCAACTTACCTTAGTCGTATTATACGACACCTCGGTAAGAGGGTGGTCTATTCTACTGAACTGGATACCACACGGTGGGTCAACTTACCTTAGTCGCCTTTTAAGACACCATAAAAGAGAGTAGAAGTTAAGTTAGACACATTGGAATACTTGAGCTATGAACTGTAATTTGTTTTTTTTAAATATACGTTTGTGTTGGGCATGTGTGCGCTTGTATATTTGATGTTAATTTTATTTATCGTGAAATGTTATTTTTATTAGTCCTACCTTTATTCCCTTTTTCAAATCCTCTAGTTCAATAACATAAGAGGACTGGCCGTGTAGAGAAGCTGCGTTGAGAGCTAACTCGAGTGCACCGAGAGCGACTCGTGCGTCACCATCGCAAACTTCAGCAAGCCATTGCAAAGATTTGCGTTCAATTACGCACCTTTAATTCAAAACATTTAAACTTTAAAAACATCATAGATGTTTTAGACGTAGAAGATAGCTTATCTTGTATATAAAAATTCAGCAGCCTTATTTGCAAAAGCCGAAAGTAGTTTTCTAAAACTATTATACTTCCCAATTAATTGTTTTTATATGTTTAATATTTTATTAAAGATCTGCATTAAGTAAAATATATACAAGTATTTTTATATATTTTTCTTTATGACAAATTCCAAGCGTTAATAAGTAATATCTGACTAAGCCACAATGATAAATGGCTGGTTTCAATATTCATCATTGTCCTGCCACTCTAGGTGGGGTCAGCACAACATGGTATTAACATGTTGTCATCTGATTTGGCTAGGTATTTTACGATAGGCCACCTGCCTGACGTCAACTAACCTTAGTCGGCCTTCGTAACTAAGGTAAGTTGGTCGTAAAAGGAGACTAACGTAAGTTGACTCACCATGTGGTATCCGGTTAAGTACTATAGACCATCCTCTTACTTACCAAGATGTCGTAAAAGTCGTCTAAGATAAGTTAACGTCAGGTACGCGGCCAGTCGTAAAATACATAGACAAATCATGTGACAACATGTTTATAATATGATGTGCCACTTAGAGTGGGATAAGAGCAGGATGATAATAATTTCATAGACAATTTAAATACATATTTCACGCTTTAACTTACTTTTGTTCACCTTCATGTTTACACTTTTCACTTATGCTATCAACTACCATTCCTAGATCATGTCTAACAATAGCCCTTTCTAATATCAGAGTAACATCATGAGTGGTCAGTTTGTTTAACACCACAACTCTACAGCGACTTAAAAGTGCATTATTTAAACTAAATGAGGGATTCTCAGTAGTAGCACCCACTAATGTAATAGTGCCATTTTCAACATGAGGCAAAAAAGTATGTTGCAATTTATTAAACCTGAAAAGAAAGCTTATTATTTAATCTGACAAGTATCAAACAGTATCTACATCACTTGACTATGAAAGTGACAAGTTCAAAATACAAAAGTAATAATAAAATTATTCTGCTATAATCTGCTATAAAGTAAAATAGAAAAGATATATAATGCTAAATGTAGAGTGGACATTCCATTTTTACACCTGATACATGCAGGATTCGTAAAAACACATGCACAAACCTCCACCACCGCCACCACAATACACAAGCACTACATATGTTCACTATCACAAACTATACAATCGTTTGCCTCGCAACCGAAGCATCATCAGGAGATAAGACTCCATGACCAAAATAGCAAAGCTTAAAATATTAAAAAAAAATCGCAAAGTTTAAAATATCTACATTACTCAACTATCATCATCAACTTCCTTCAAGTACCCCCCTCTAAGAGAGGTCAGGCATAATATGTTATAAACATGTTGTCACATGATTTGACTACATGTTTTTAAGAGTAGCCGCCTGCCTGACATCAAGGTAACTTGGTCGTAATTTACGACACCTCGGTAAGAAAGAGGGTGGTATATTCTACATAACTTGATACCACCCGGTGGGTCAACTTACCTTGGTCACCTTTTACAACACTGGTAAGAAATGAGGAGGATCTATTATTAATTCATCAAAGCTTTTATATTGACATTTATTTAACGCTGAAAGTATTATTATCCTTTTTTGTACCTATGTATTTCATCCATGAATAACACAGTTTGCCTTTTATATTGAGCATCATTCTTAGCCACCTTTACCACTTCTTTGACATCATTTATACCAGACATTGTTGCAGACATCTTAACATATCTGAGGTTTTTTTGTTCTTTACATATATTTGAAATAACATTAGCTAATGATGTCTGAAATTTAACACATATTTTGTATAAAAAAATTTGCATAATTATCAATTTCAATATAATTTTGTATACTGTATACAACATTACCTTTCCACAGCCAGGAGGACCCCATAATATCATGTTGGGTATTTTCTTCTTAGTAAGCATAGAGTAAAGCATTGAGCCAGCTCCAAAAGATTCTACTTGTCCAATTATATCTTCTATGGTTGTTGGTCTCATTGATTCAGCTAATGGAATATTTGTACAATTATTACTATTAAGATTTGAACTAGTTGCTTCTTTAATAGGTTCATGTATCACCGAAGTTGACCCCTAAAAAAATTGATGATCTAAGTTTATAACTAGAAACTCACGGATTTGGAAATATTGAGTAAGTTAATGCATACTTTTGTGGGTGTTTGGTTGGTTGGGCTGTTGGCTCGGATCTTTTTTTGTTGGGTATTGTCTTCGAAATGTGACCCATTTCTTTTTTGCTGATTTTGTGAAACAGTATTTAAAAATATACACTTGTTTACATGTTTTTCTATTACTGCTTTATTATATTCTCTAGCGCACACTGGGCAAGATACAGTATTACCTGTACTGTCTTTTTCTTGATCATTCATTTCAATTCAATAAAACTAACGTATCATATACTGCGTCCATCATATTATCAGTCTTTTGACAGCTCACGCTCATTAAGTTTTGTATTGCTTACGTACAAATATCATACAAATAATATTTGTACTTTATGGATGGGTACCGCCCACTTAGTGATGTCACACATAATGGTTTCTACGATTATGCCACAGATTAAAAATAATCGGTAGAAATCGATGTTACGAGTATTAAAAGACATTTAATAACATTATATAAAGTTTTAATTTCTTCTTAGTTAATACATGAATACAAATAAAACAATCAGGATATTTTAATTTATTTTATTAGCACGAGTCGTCGGAATGATAATCAACACTAGACTCCTCCGATGAGGAGTCTTCAGTAGCAGTTATTATTAGCTCTTGTGTAGATAATATATTATCAAACGCAATATCACGTTCCCAATCAGAGAATATTACTCTTTTAGTTCTTTCCACCACACTTGCCCAGTTCTCGGCCGTTACGTGGGTGCAAGCATTTTTTAGCAATTGCAACATTTTATTCGCTGTGAATGGGGGGCTTGTATTGCATCTCGCAGCATGCCCTTTTACTTGTGCCCATATAAGTTCTATTGCGTTGTACTGGCAGTGGTATGGAGGAATCCGAAGAACAGTATGGCCATATTCTGCTGCCATTTCATTGATTACATAGCGTTTTGCTCTCTTTTTGGTTTTTAATATTTTTATTAATTCAACTTTTAACATTGAGTCGTCCACATTTTCTCCATTGTCCCGAAGCCAATTAATTATTTCATGCTTTTTATTAGCCTGTGTTGGCATTTTGTCAATTTGACGGGAGTGG
The DNA here is from genome assembly GCA_029227775.1 of Morpho helenor. Classification (NCBI taxonomy): domain Eukaryota; kingdom Metazoa; phylum Arthropoda; class Insecta; order Lepidoptera; family Nymphalidae; genus Morpho; species Morpho helenor. The sequence goes on from JARGCU010000025.1 coordinate 14,696,924, forward strand.
TAGGGCGCATTATCAATAAAAATTATTGATGGTTCTTCCAATGAAATGAGCATTTTTTTGAACCACTCTTCATACACATTTGCATTCATCTCTTCGTGGTAGTCATTTGATTTCTTCGATTTAAATGCCAACAGTGCGTGTTGTACAAATCCTTTTGCTGTACCTGCATGGCAAATGATTAGGCGCTCACCTTTTCCCATTGGTACTGAGGAAGTGGAATCAGCAGTATCATCAGTCCAGAAACGAGATAGTGTGTGGTTAGCGTTGAGCCATGTTTCATCCGTGAAAACAATATTTGCCCAATCTTGTATTTTCTTTGCCTCTCTTAAAAAATCACAACGTGCTATAGCTATATCTGTGCGTTCCATTAATAATTTTCTTTTATTAAACTTTTATATGAAAAGCCAATTGTGTTCAAAACTTTGACCAAAGAAGATTTTTCACCATGAAATAGACCACTTCTTTTCAAAGAAACAATAAGTTTTCTCAAAGTTGGAATTTCTTTTCTCAAGTAGTAATCTAGTTTACGTAGGTTATCATTAATCGAATTACTTAGGTACGTAATTCGATTAATGATAGTAGGTACTATAATCGGAATGGTATCGCATACGAGAATCTTTAGGACATCACTATCGTCAATCTGTCAAAAGATGGTTAATATAATGGACAGTGTATAGTTTACATTAAATAAACATTATACATCTGCAATTCATTTTTTTGATTTGAATTTGTTTGAAAAAAGTTGTTTTGAGAAATTTAAACAGTGAACTAGGGATGTGAAAGAAATTATCGATTAAAAAAATCGATTATTTTGATACGAATTAATCTATTTTTCAAAAAACGATTATTTATTAATCGACTTTTTCTATAATTTTGATCGATTTATATTGTAAAAAATCGATTATTTTTGACATCCCTATGCTATTCTCTGTTTACTCTGTTTAAAAGTTTGAGAGTTGAAAACGGATGTGAACCGTTTTATAAACAGTTATAAAATTAAAAGCTCATATGTAATAATTTTCAAAAACTTTAAGTAATGTCACAACACAATATCGTAGTCTTCTGCGGTACTATATTTAAAAACTACTTCTAATTTTATATTATGCATTAATACATTAATAATCTTAAGTGAAAGGTACTTACGTATTATGGATTCTAAAAAATCACATAAACATTGTAAGTCTTTGAAAACATTAAATGAGGGCAGCGAACTTTGTGATTCCAAAAAATCTTATTTAAACAAGGACTTGTCAATTAAGAAGAGAGAAGTAGTAAGTTATTTATTAACCATGTATTCCTATCTAAAATTCTTTAATGTTTTATTGCAGCTTATTTATATTGTTTAACTATATTAGTTCTTACAGGTATGTAGAATTATATCATATTTGTGTCATTGTATGATCTTATTTTTAATTATGAGTTGTTTGTTTTGTTAAACAAACTTTTCGATATGAAAAATTCCCCATAACAATATATCGCAAATTACAACAGATATCCTTAATAGTATAGTTAAAAAGGCACATTTTTTTGTATTTTCGAATATTTTATCTGACTCTAATGCTTGTACTAACCGCTGAAGTCTGACACTCCAAGTCTATATCTCCTAGAATATAACATTTAAATTTATATTTGATATGAATCCAAAATAATTCAATGTTCACTCCTGTTTAAGGGAGATGGAGCACCAGCAGAAAATGAAGTAGAAAAAATGAAAACAATTACAGTTGCTCAAGATGAGGAGAAGCCAATACAGAGTATATATGTACATTTCAAAATAGATGTAGTCTTCATTATACTTCTGCTATTGGCACTTTATACAAGACTTTACAATTTAGAAGATCCAAGATACATTGTGTTTGTATAATTCTTTAATAATAAATATTTTTGAATGGTATACTGATTAGTACTAGCCATGTGGTATCCGGCTAAGTAGAATAGTACCACCCTCATTTCTTACTGAGGTGTCGTAAAAGGCGACTAAGGTAAGTCGACCTGCCATGTGGTATCCAGCTGAGTAGAATAGACCACCCTCATTTCTTACCGATGTGTCGTAAAAGGCGACTAAGGTAAGTTGACCCACTGTGTGGTATCCAGTTTAGTAGAATAGACCACCCTTTTACTGAGGTTTCGTCAAATATGAATAAGGTAAGTTGACATCAGGCAGGCGACCGGTCGTAAAAACGCAACTAAATCATGTTACATCATGTTTATAACATGTTGTGCTGACCCCACTTAGAGTGGGATAAGGCCAGGAGGATATATACTGATTAGTACATTGTCATGGAAATATAAAACCATTGGAAAAAAGCAATACTAAAAAATCATAATTGTGACAGAATAACAGGACCAGTGATAGAAAATGATCATTGATAATAATAATAATGTTCAACAACAACCTTATATGTATTCACAAAAAATAGTACTTTAAGGTACCCATTGATTTAATTGACATTATTACAGTAATTAAATTTATTAAATTTTAAAAACCAAAAAATACTGGACCTAATTCAATACAAAATACTATTATATTTTATATAGTTGTTTGTATTATTGTATATATTTCAAAACTTTTAGGTTTGATGAGTTGCATTATGGGAGGTATGTGACACTGTATACTAAAGGAGTGTTCTTCTTTGATGCACACCCACCTCTAGGCAAGCAGCTACTATATCTGGCTGGACATATGGCAGGATATGATGGGAACTTTACATTTGATAGAATCGGCTCTGCCTATCCAGAAACTGTACCAGTGAGAGCTTTAAGAATAATTCCAGCCATTAGTGGTAGCTTGCTTGTATCAATTTCATATCAGTTGATGTTAGAAATATCTACTTACCAATTCACTGCTATACTTGCTGCAATTTTGATTTTATTTGGTAAGTTTTTATGTTGCTACTAATGACACTTATGTAGTATTATTGTATGTATTGTTAAGATTGTCACTACATAGAATAAAACAAAGTCGCTTTCTGTGTCTGTCCCCATGTCTCTATGTCCCTATATACCTATGTATGCTTAAATCTTTAAAACTATGCAACAAATTATGATGTGGTTTTGTCTAATAGATAGTCATTGAAGAGGAAGGTTTATATGTATAATAACATTTAATATGGAGTAGAGAAGCCATTCTGTAATTAATTGTAAAAATAGGGAAAAATGTAAAAAGTAAATATGTAAAAATGTAGTATATGAATTTAGATATTCCAAAGATAGCAGGAAATCTTCATGGTATAGGGAAAGGGGAATTGTTTTACTCCAAATTTAATGTGTGCGGGCTACAGGCAGTAATGAATAATTCAAAACTACTGGGTCAATTTTAATCATTTTTTTCACTGAGTGACATGGGCTATATATTTTATACCTGTGCGAAGCTGGAGCGGGCAGCTAGTTTAATAATAAATGGCTTTATATGTTTAAAAAACCTGCTCTATAAGTTTACCGTAATAATAAAATAAGTATTGCTGGGATGTTTATTTCTGAGTTCCATGGAATAAACATGATGAACAAGGTGTAAATATTTTATTAATTTTTATTTTACTTTACTGTTCACTAATACTTTCCTTATTTTATTTTAGTTTGTTTTGTGTATGTAGATTGTGTAGTACATTAGTTTGTCATGTCTTTGTAGAATCTGCTTTGTAGTGGTTAATAAAACAGCAAATTTTGACTATATTATTAATTTTTATGCAAACCTTATTCCTAGTTCTCTTAATAAAATAAAATATTTCTATTTTTTCAGAAAATTGTTTTCTTGCACAATCTAGATTCATGCTATTAGAAAGTATCCAGATATTATTTAGTTTATGGGGCATATTATGCATTCTCAAAAGTGTACGCAAACATGGTGTCTCTTCAGTTATTTGGCTTTTCATTGGTGCTTTTTCTCTTGGATGTTGCTTTTCGTAAGTACCAAGTCAAGTATATTATTAAAATTTATAAAGTGAGTCATAATTCTCCTGCTCTTCCCATCCCACTCTAAGTGGGGCAGCCACAACATATTTTAAATATATTGTTACATGTTTTGACAAGTTATTTTACGACCGGCCGTCTGCCTGACGCCTTTGACGATGCTGCAGTAAGAAAAAGGGTGGTCTATTCTACTCAGCTGGATAAAACACAATATTTATAAAGTGAGTGTGATTAAAAAATAATTGTCAATAAGCTTTATATTAAATAGTCAATTAAAAAATTTAATAACATACATACACTTTATAATCGATTTGTATGTAATTTTAATATGGTATCCATAGAAAATATAGTACTATTTTGAAAATATATAGCAGTAGTAATTACATAGCTCAATTAATTAACTAACAGAAAAAATTACATAAATTAAAGAGACTACATCAAAAGGATTGATTACAGTATCATCCTGATACCCATGTTAAGCAGTCTCTCAGGTTATAAAAAGTAAATGTAAATATAATGGTATTATAAAAAATGGTATGGTAAATTTGTGAATTTTATATACCAAATAATAAACTCTGGTTACAATTCCACCAAAACAAAATATTTTATTCTATAATACATCATTTTAATCGGTTAATATTTGTTCACAATGTACATTCCACCTTTGTCCTTTACTCTGCATTGTTGAGTTAAAAAATTAGTCAAGTGAAAGTAGTATTTTAAATTTAAAACAAGGCCATTCTAGTGTATGCTGTGCTTGCACTGTAAAAGTTATTATATCAGATGATATATAAATACAATTACATAAGTGAGATAGAATCCAAATATCCTACTTAAAAATATATGGGTCAATTACATACACAGTCATCCAAAGTGTTAAAGTCAAGTTTAAAGTTGTCCAAATTTCCAAAGTAACTTAATACTTGTGTTATCGGTGACTGACAACTGATAAATATATACACATTTTAAATAAATACTTAAGTACATGTATACACCCAGATTTCAAAATAAACAACAAGCAAATTGTTTATAGAAGATGTAAGCTTTCACCAGTAGGCCAGTATCTATGTAAATAAATGATAGAGGTTTATTATTGTACAGGCATTAAGGGAACAATACTGGATAAGTATTCAGAGAATTCAAAGTTTTCTTTCGTACACATTTGGCCTTCTTTTTTAAATAATTTGTAGAATTAGGCGTTACTTTTCGGAGATCCATAATACAAAAGTAATAATAAAATTATTTTGCCATTTTTTCATTTTCAAAGCTATTTCGTAAAGCAACTTTGCGATTTTGTGATGGAGTCTATCTCCTGATAATGCTTCGGTTGCGGGGCGAAACGATTGTTGAATTTGTGATAGTGAACGTATGTAGTGCTTGTGTATTGTGGTGGCGGTGGTGGAGGTACGTGCATGTGGTACGAATCCTGCATGTATTAGGTATGAAAACGGATTGTCCACTCTACATGCAGCATTATATATATTTTCTATTTTATTATTACTTTTTATTATAGCAAAATAATTTTATTATTACTTTTGTTTTATCTAAAAGATTATGTTGATAAAAATTATGAGTTAATTTTTTTTTTTAATATCTGTTTTTTTACATATTATGATTGTTTCAGAATTAAATATTCTGGCTTCTACACTTACTATTTGGCGTTATTCTTGGTTGGACGTCAGATGTGGCGACGCATTGGCTACACAGAGTCAGTTTTGAGGCTTATTCTATCCACGATATGGAGACTGTTGATTTTGGTCTTGATACCATTCGCGGTTTATGTAAGCGTTTTCTACGCTCACCTATCGATGTTACCCAAAGCCGGGCCACACGACAGCGTGATGACGAGCGCATTTCAAGCCTCATTGAAAGGTGGCCTCGCTAGTATAACAAGGGGTCAGCCATTACACGTTTCCCATGGCTCACAAATAACATTGAGGTACTATATTCTGTCTGTATAACTAAAAAGTAAGAGGTAGCCCAGCGGTAACACCGTACGACTCTTTCGAGGAGGTCACGGGTTCAAACCCGGGCAGACACCAATGAGTTTTTCTGTTAACACTTATGTGTCCAATTGATAATTGCAATTTATCACACGCTTTTCGGTGAAGGAAAACATCGTGAGGAAATCTGCATATCTCTAAAAAATTCTCGAGATATGTGTAACCCACCAATCCGCATTGGAGCAGCGTGGTAGGTCTTAGCTCCAAATTTTCTCTACAAAAACGGAGAGAAGAGGCCTATTCTCAGCAGTGGGATAGTAACAGGTTGCTACTTACTTTTTTTTTAATTCTGTATCTGATGTACAATCATCATTCTCCTGCCCTTATCACACTCTAAGTAGCTTCGGCGCAACATGTTGTTACATGAGTTGGCTAGTTATTTTACAGGGCGCCTGCCTAACGTCAATTTACCTTTGTCGCTCTATTCTTCTATAATTATATGTCTATTATTCTACTTAGCCGCGTAACATACGGAGGATCAACTCAGTAAGAAATGAGGGTGGTCTATTCTAAAGAGTATTATAGATTCTTTCTAGAGTGTAGCGAGAAAGTAATGCGGAGCAGAGTGTGCTTTTTAATATTTGGACACAACGAGATATTTTAAGCTCTTGGTGGCAGGTGATTTCCGAAATGCTTAAAAACTATTAGATGATGATATAAGATGATAAATGATAAGAATGTATCGATATAGCTATATTTGAACCTGTACAAGATAATAATGACTAAGTGTAACTAATTAAGAATTATATTTTTAAAAGAGCAACCGCCGAGTTTCTTGCTGGCTCTTCTCGGTAGGAACAGCTGTCCGAACCAGCAGTAGAGTTGACGATTCAAAAGCACTTGTTTGAATAACGAATAATTTGAAAGCGCTTATCTCCCTTTCCACTAAAGAGGAGCGGAGATTTTGGCTAAATCCTATTGATTTTTACGTTTCTTCGCTCTGCAGCCATGCTCCGCTCCTGTGAACAGGTAGCCTAATACTGGTGAATAAATTTATATTTTACTTTGCGGAGATCCATAATACAAATATAATAAATTATTAAAATTATTTTGCTATAATCAATTTTTTTTTATTTTTTGAAGTATATAGAAAAATAATTTTACTATTACATTTGGATAAATTTATATTACAAACGTTCCAGGCATTCGCACGGACGGACTTGCTGGCTTCATTCTCACGCGCACGTGTACCCGGTACGCTATACGGACGGAAGAGGCTCCTCCCACCAGCAGCAAGTCACATGCTACAGTTTTAAGGACGTGAACAACTGGTGGATCGTGAAGAGGCCAGAGCAATCTTCGCTAGCGGTTTCCAGCCCCCCGGATGTGATACGGCACGGCGAGGTGGTACAACTACTGCACGGGATCACAAGCAGAGCGCTTAACTCTCATGACGTTGCCGCGCCCGTCTCTCCGCAGGCTCAGGTATGTAGCGACACATTGTAATATACTTAGGGCCTGTTTCACAAATCACTACATATTATAAAACAAAGTCCATATTTCCGTATGTACGCATAAAACTTTAAAACTACGCAACCGATTTTGATGCGGTTTTTTTTCATAGATAGAGTGATTCCAGAGGAAGGTTTGTACGTATAATAACATTCAATACGAAGTACGATCAATCAATCGATCAACCAATCGACCAATCAATCGACCAACCCATCGACCAACCCGTCGACCAACCCGTCGGCCAACCCGTCGGCCGACCCGTCGACCAACCCGTCGACCGACCCGTCGACCAGCCCGTCGGCCGACCCGTCGGCCAGCCAACCCGTCGGCCAACCCGTCGGCCAACCCGTCGGCCAACCCGTCGGCCAACCCGTCGGCCAACCCGTCGGCCAACCCGTCGGCCAACCCGTCGGCCAACCCGTCGGCCAACCCGTCGGCCAACCCGTCGGCCAACCCGTCGGCCAACCCGTCGACCAACCCGTCGACCAACCCGTCGACCAACCCGTCGACCAACCCGTCGACCAACCCGTCGACCAACCCGTCGACCAACCCGTCGTTCGTACTTCGTTAGTTAGTAACATAACAAGAACTGAAATACATCGTTATTCGGCTGAGTAGAATAGACCACCCTCATTTCTTACCCAAGTGCCGTAAAATATGACTAAGGTAAGTTGACGTCAGGGAGGCGGCCGGTCGTAAATACCTAGCCAAATCACGTGGCATGTTTAAAACATACCGTTGCCGTTGCCGTCGCCGTTATCCCCACTTAGAGTGGGAACAGGGCAGGAGGATGATGAGTTAGTTCTTAGAAGTAAAATCTTTAGAACCTATCGACTTGAATCAGTGACTTGAAAAAAAAAGGCATTGTCTAAATATCACTACATATTATAAAACAAAGTCCATATTTCCGTATGTACGCATAAAACTTTAAAACTACGCAACCGATTTTGATGCGGTTTTTTTTCATAGATAGAGTGATTCTAGAGGAAGGTTTGTACGTATAATAACATTCAATACGAAGTACGATCAATCAATCGATCAACCAATCGACCAATCAATCGACCAACCCATCGACCAACCCGTCGACCAACCCAACCCGTCGACCAACCCGTCGACCAACCGGTCGACCAACCAGTCGACCAGCCCGTCGACCAGCCTGTCGACCAACCGGTCGACCAACCGGTCGACCAACCCGTCGACCAACCCGTCGACCAACCCGTCGGCCAACCCGTCGACCAACCCGTCGGCCAACCCGTCGACCAACCCGTCGACCAACCCGTCGACCAACCCGTCGACCAACCCGTCGACCAACCCGTCGACCAACCCGTCGACCAACCCGTCGACCAACCCGTCGACCAACCCGTCGACCAACCCGTCGACCAACCCGTCGGCCAACCCGTCGGCCAAACCGTCGGCCAACCCGTCGGCCAACCCGTCGGCCAACCCGTCGACCAACCCGTCGACCAACCCGTCTAAACCCTACGAGATTTATCAAAATGATGTACTAAGTACACCATGAAAAGGTCTACAGAAAAGTCCGCGATAGTATATGTATATCTCTTATGGATAACCCACAATAGCAGTTTTTGTCATTTACTTTTTACGAAAAATGATGCCTTATGTTCAAAGCAATTTTTATACAATACAGCATTAATCCTTATCCAATTAAGAACCTTAAATATATTGTTTATTTAATATTGATCAATATGACCCTTTACAGTATGTCATTTAAATAAACAGTTTCGAAGATATTACAGATTTAAAATGCAGGGGCCGCGCCGCGAGCCTATAAATAGCGCGTCGGAGGTCGCGGTTCGCCTCTCGGCGATGCTTCCGCGCTCGCCCGTCTTATCGGTGACGCTGTCAAAGCCAGTAGGGCTAACAGCATTAGTCAAATTCGAAAAAAAAAACGTGGTTCGCCCTTTAACCATTTGAATTTAGCAGCGATCGGACGCATTTATGATCGGAGCTCTCTAGCGAGGAAAATAACAATCACTACATATTATAAAACAAAGTCCATATTTCCCTATGTATGCATAAAACTTTAAAATTATGCAACAGATTTTGATGCGGTTTTTTTTAATAGATAGAGTGATTCCAGAGGAAGGTTTGTACGTATAATAACATTCAATACGGAGTAGAGAAATACTGTAATTTTTGAGGTTTCTGTAAATAATTAAACTGTAAACCCTACGAGATTTATCAAAATAATGTACTAAGTATTGGTACATCTTGAAAAGGTCTACAGAAAAGTCCGCGATGGTATATGTCTAATTTTTATGGATAACCCACTAAAGCATTTTTTGTCGTTCACTTTTTACGAAAAATAATGCCTTATTTTTGAAGCGATTCTTATACAATACAGCATTAATCCTTATCCAATTGAGTACCTTAAATAAATTGTTGATTTAATATAGATCAATATAGCCGTTTACAGCATGTAATTTAAGTGAACATTTTCGGAGATATTACAGATTTAAAATGCCGTGAGGAGGTCGCGCTTCGCCCTATAACACTTCGACTTTAGCAGCGATGTCGCTCTTTCAAGAGTTTGTTTAAAGACATTCTGTAATTAATTGTAAAAATAAAATACAAAGGTAAAATATAAAAGTAAATAAGTAATAATGTACTATATGAATTTAGATATTCCAAAGATAGCAGGAAATCTTCTTGGTATAGGGAAAGGAAATTGTTTTTCACCAAATTTAACGCTACGGCCACGGGCAGTAATAAATAAATCAAAACAACTGGATCGATTTTAATCATTTTTTTTACACTGACTGACATGGGATATATATTTTATACCTGTGCGAAGCAGGGGCAGGCCGCTAGTTACCAATAAACTGTGAGTTAGCTTATTCGGAACATATCTGACACGTATCTCGGAATTGTGCGTTTTTCAAGTTTCTAAAAGACTTATTCAGCACTTAGGGCCTGATTCACAAGTTACCAATAAACTGTCAGTTAGCTTATTCGGAACATATCTCGGAATTTTGCGTTTCTCAAGATTCTGATACTTATTCAGCACTTAAAGTCCCTAATAAGTTAACAGGTAACTTATGTGGCTGTTATTTTGTTTGTCTGCTGGATAGCAAATATCTATTTCAAAATGGTCGCGATTTATTTTTAATTTTTCACTTTTTTGAGATCCTCTTTTTAGAGGCATTTATCTGCTACTTAGTCGGTTAACTATCCGACACTTTATCAGTAACTTGTGAAACAGGCCCTTAGGGTTGCCGACTATTTTTAATATACCTAGGGCTGCCGACTATTTGTAATATACCTAGGGTTGCCTTCTATTTGTGATATACATAGGGTTGCCGACTATTTGTAATATACCTAGGGTTGCCGACTATTCTGTTAAATTAATAGTACCTGGGTGACCGAGCCTTGCTCGGTAATTTTTAAAAGATATTAATGAATACAATAAAAAAATTAAAAAGAGGAAAATCGCCAGGAGACATGTGGGAATCGATCCAAGGTTATGAAAATTTTTGACTTTGCATTTGACAACTTAAATATCTACTGCTCTCTGTTCCTATTTTAGTAATTTTGCAAATTTCCGTAAAATTGTTGGAGCCGTTTTCATGATTCAGAAAATAAATATCAACTCGACTCGAGTTTAAGCCTTTCGTTCTGGGCCAATTAATGCAATGTACATTAGTGCAATGTTGATTTCGGTGCCAAATTTGAGCCGCTCAGTGAACACATCGATTAACTTCGCTTTTTGCCCCTTCCCTTAACTTAAGCCCCTAACTTTCCTGAATAATGAAGATTAGCACCGTTAAATGGCAAATTTTTTTGGCCATTCAATAATAAGTAATTTATTTCAGAAGCCCTTTCGATTAACTCCATACTCTAATGTAAATCGTTTCAGTAACGCTGTATCTGTTCTGGCCGTGCATTGACGCTTATTTGTTTAGACAATTCAATTTTTAATATTAAAATTTATGTATGTTACTTAGGGGTGCAAAATAATTTTTAACGTGAGGCATAGACCAAAAAAGGTCGGGAAACAATGTTCTAAGGGTTGGGTTGACTTATTAAAAAGTTAATTCCAGGAAATATCTTGCTACATCGACTACAACGTGTCGATGCCAGCGCAGAACCTATGGCGGGTGGAGATAGTTAATCGAGACAGTGACGATTCAACTTGGGACAGTATCCATTCGCTGGTGCGGCTCGTGCACGCGGACTCGGGCTCCGCGCTGCGGTACAGCGGGCGGCAGCTGCCCGCGTGGGGCTTCCACCAGCACGAGGTGGTGGCGGACAAGGCCGTCACTCATCAGGACACTATATGGAATGTTGAGGAGCACAGATATACTAAGGGTAATGTTATATCCATATGTGTAGTTGTAGTAACTCAATACTAGTCCATTGGCGAAGTTGGCAGTGACCTTTTTATAAACAATTTGTTCATTTGTTAGGTATGTATTAAAAATTATGTATGTATATATTTTTACTGGTTATGTCACCCTTAACACAAGTTACTTTGGGGACGGACGACTGTGGAATTATAAAAAAAAACTCATATTGTAAATGCAAGAGTCTGTCTGTTTGTTACCCTGTTATCTAGTACGATTAAACCACTTATATGTAGAAATTTTTTGAAAACCGTTTTATCATCGGAAACAGGAATTTAAAAAAAAGTACATAATTGGAGGTATTTTAACAAGAGATATTAAAGAGAACACAAGCGCTAACAGTGCTAGTATATTGATTAAAGGCAAGTTTATAAAAAAAATCTGTGTGTGCTACTAATCTGTCAATCTGTGTAAGGTGCTCTCTCCATTCGATTCTGCTTCTATTTAAATAACGTGTAATTTAAGGTAACAAGTCAGTATTTTTTATACAAACCTAAAACCTAAGAGGTTTGTCTGGTATGTTGGTGACATAGTTAGTGCGACCGTGGCTTACTAGTAAACTTTTGTATTTGTAGGTGAATAGCACCACAAAACAATTAAATACATTTTAACACACTGCAACAGAATAACCGGCCATACGTCACTGAATATACGGGAATACGTCATTGAATAGTAAACTTGTGTATTTGTGGGTGAATAGCACCGGGAATACGTCATTGAATAGTAAACTTGTGTATTTGTAGGTGAATAGCACCACAACCAATTAAATACATTTTAATACACTGCAACAGAATAACCGGCCATACGTCATTGAATTTACGGGAATACGTCATTGAATAGTAAACTTGTGTATTTGTGGGTGAATAGCACCGGGAATACGTCATTGAATAGTAAACTTGTGTATTTGTAGGTGAATAGCACCGGGAATACGTCATTGAATAGTAAACTTGTGTATTTGTAGGTGAATAGCACCGGGAATACGTCATTGAATAGTAAACTTGTGTATTTGTAGGTGAATAGCACCACAAACCAATTAAATACATTTTAACACACTGCAACAGAATAACCGGCCATACGTCATTGAATATACGAATGTATTTGCAGCTGAAGATAGAAAAGAACGCGAGCGTGAACTTGTGAGCGCCGAAATGATACCGACGGCGGCGACACAATTGTCGTTCTGGGACAAGTTCATGGAGCTGCAGTACAAGATGATCGCGCACGCACCAGACGCACCACACGGACACATGTTCGCAAGCGAACCCGCCGAATGGCCACTTCTCGTGAGATCTATCGCATACTGGCTGTCACCTAACTCTAATGTAAGTTTTGTTTTAAATTGAAATTTAAAATATTATTTATTCAAATAAACTTGTAAACAAGTGCTTTTGAATCGTTAACTCTACTGCTGGAGCAGTACTGCAACTGTAAAGCAACTGTGATCATAACCTTCTACTAAAACACAAATTTTAGTTTCCAGGCAATGTAAAAATATTACCCAATTAAACCCAAAATCTCTAAGAATTATGCATAATTTTATGATATTCAGATTACAAATCACACTGCCTGAAAATATTGCATGTGCCCAAGCAAAATCAACTTTATCTAAGTGCATTAACTGTTCTCCATAAATTATTTGATTCAAATTACACATCACGACCACAACTATCGAAAAGTAAATTAGGAACAATAAATATTTTATTTAAAATATTTATATCTTTTTCCTTAATTTATGCTAAAAATGAAAATTAACGTTACAAGATATTCCTACAAATCCTTAAACATATTAGTTTTCTGCTTACACATATAATATAAAAAAATCCCTTGCCAGTAGAATTTTTTAACTATATCATTCTAAAATATTAAATTCATTAATAAATGCTCAAGTTTCATGATACATATAATTTTTTTTGGAATCAAAATAAAAATAATTTTTATTCAAATAAGCCCTTTCAAGCACTTTTGAATCGTCAAGTATCGATATGATTAATGAAGCTACAACTGGTTTGGAATGTTGCTCTTACTGCGAAGAACCAGAAAGAAACTCGGTGGTCAATCTTTTAACATTTTCAATTTTACATTATTAAACTGCAGTCCTTTATGAAGCTGAAAGGATTTTCAAATCCAGGCTTTTTTATCATCAAAGGATCAGAACGATTGCTTTCACGTGACGCATTTAGGGTATACTCTCATTGTATAATGTAATATGTAATATAAATAATTTTGTCTATTACAGGCTCAAGTACATCTCATTGGAAATATAATAACCTGGTATGCAGGTACTATATCTGTGCTTCTTTATAGTACCTTACTTGGTATATATGCAATAAGACAAAGAAGAGCCTACAATGATCTCACTCCGCATGCTGCACAAAAGTTTTATGACGCCGGCTGCATACTCTTTTTAGGTTACTGGTTACATTATCTGCCATATTTCTTCATGGACAGAACATTGTTTCTTCATCATTACCTACCTGCATATGTCTTCAAAATCCTTCTCCTAGCATATGTCATAGAACATATCTATTACTCTTTATGTGTTCATGAAAATAAAAGGTCATTCACTCACATATTTATTCTATGCATCACTATATGGCTGGCATATGTAATTATAACTTTTCAAAAGTTCAGTGTTCTAAGCTATGGCAACACTGATTTGACAGAGACAGATCTATTAAATCTAAGATGGAAAGATACTTGGGACTTTATTCTGCACAAGAAAAATTAACTTTAAACAATTAATGACTGATGCCATATTGACTTATTTAAAATGGAAGTAATACTCGAATATTTATATTTTTTATATTACTGTTTATTAATGTTACTTTTGTGACATTAGTTTTAATTTCTTTAGTATTATATAAGTTTCTCAATTTTTCTATTGCTAATGTGTAGCTACAATTTCAATCAATTTCTCCTGCCATAAACTGTCACAATTAATCTTATATTTTTTTAAATCACATATTTACATCACAAATTTATTATTGTCTTTTGTAATTTAATAAAGTATTTATATTGATTAGATATATCTGTATTATAAATAATAAAGGGTATTATTATTGACTTTATTAATATTGAAATCTGTCCACTTTGTTTTTGATAATTATATTTTTTATAAATAATAAATTTAGTTTTTACCCAAAATTACTTTAAATTTTTTTTATCAGAATAAAACAAAGAGCTTTCTTAATCTTTTATTAACATACCAAATTAAAAATATTAAGAGCTTGAAGAAGGCTCTACTTCCATTGGTTGCACTGCTCTGACTGACACAGCTTCCACTTCAAGAGGTATAACACGCTGCTTCAATACTGCTGTTGTACCCAGAGCATATCTATATGAACCTTGTTTTTTGCCCTAAAAATATGAGAAAAAGTTGGATCATACTTATTGCTATATAAAATTATAGGCTAATTTTAGTTAATTTTTATATTAAATATTTTAAATTAATTTTTTATATTAAATATCAATGAAAATATCCATAATGATGATTATATATTTTTCACATTTGCATTCACCAAAACACAATGAAATCAAACAAGACTTTAATTGAATAAAGAATTGTGTAATGTCCACCTCATATTATTAAAAAAAAAGAAAATATTATAACATTTTACTTAAACAATTGAAAAAATATTTTCATTAATTGACAGCACTAAATATTAACAACCTTAAATATGTGTAGCTGTTTCTAGTTCCATTAATCATTTAAGAAAACAATGAATAACTATTTTTTCTTGTAAAAGAGGCATAGCTGGGTTTCAGTATAATTTGCTTTATTAAAGTTTTAAAACAAAGCTCAATAGTATAAAGATAGCTATAATAATATCTCACCTTAACATTTGCTTCTTCATAAGTTCTATAATATTGTGCAGGACCAGTAGAACGAATTACACACAAATCAACATTGGAACCAGAACCAAGATCATTGAAAATACCAGCTGCTATAGCATCTCTTACAAGTTTTTTGCCTTCCTCCTCATTCATGTTTGGTTTCCAGTTGGATTCAAAAACTGCCATTGCAGCAAGAGACCCAGACCCTGAAAATACAAACATTATTTGTAACAGGAATTTTTTTTAAAGCATTTATTATTTTCTTCTAAAAGATATTAACAATCTGGTTTTTGAAACTCAATCATACCTTTCATCTTTATAGGTGTGAGGTAAGTGGCACTTTTGCACTATAGACTGCAGAGTATTCATCAGACCAATTATAGTAATTCAATAATAATATATATACTTTTTTATAAATATAAAAATAATGATTTTAGCATAGACATACCCATTGTAGCATAAGGAAGTTTATCTACAGAACCATGAGGATAAATACAGTAAATGTGAGGGCCTGTGCGATCGACACCTCCAAGAACAAGCGCAGCGCCGATGTAACCCTGGTATCTGAATAACATGCGTTTTAGTAAAGTTGCTGCGGTTTCGACAGGTACAGTACGTCCTGTATGCAAACGCTGCAATTCCAGTTGCGAAGCTACAGTTTGAGTAGTCATCTCAGTGTCCGCTGCAGTACCGGCCCCGCAACAATACATATTCCCCGCTAAATAGTGTATTTTCTCACAGTTCTTGTCAGATACTACTGTATTTTCCGTCGCTCGTGTGTCGGCACCAAGTATGACTCCATCAGCGTAAATTATACCCACGATAGTGGTACCGGTCTTTGTAGCTTTGGGTGCAGGAAATCCTTTTTGATCAAGAAAGGCATTGCTGAAACAAAGTCATGAACGATAATTTTCAGACAACGGTAGAGAAAAATAATATTGTAATCACTGGTTTATACCGTTGACAGTTTTCAAATGAGAAACCAGAAGCGGGTACCTCAGGAACAAGTACAGAAGCCATACTTAATTAATTAAAAGTACTTAGTTAAAAAACTAAACTCAAATTTAATTCTGCGTGAGTTTACAAAATTGTATGTGACAGAACTCAGAAGCTTAAACCAGAACAACAGCAATCGCCATTGACAAGTAATATAAAAGAAGCACTATTAAAAAAATAATCGATTTAAATAATTTTTATATTCATTGTATATTTTTCCTATAATCGATTTTTAGAAAATAAATTTTTAATCAATCGATTACATTATTTACCCTTTTTTCGATTAAAGAGACCGATTGATTTTTAGTTGATCGATTTTTACAAATACGATTTGATTTAATAGGAGAACAATCGTTTACTCAGTAATCGTTTCTTTCACTTAATCCCTAATAGTGAGCAAAAACTAATATAGTTGTAACTTAATCGAAATTATAAATTAATTGCCGTATGTAGCTTGCCAACGCATCAGATTCTCACATTTAAAGTAATGTCTAATCTTTGTTGTACGCGTCTCATATATATCTTTTTGCACGCCAATTAAAAGCAATTTAAAAATTAAGAGATGTACCTAACAAGTCTAGGCATTGACCGTCATCTGTTATTTTTACAGAGAACGTTAGTTGCATCAATAATATTTATTTCATTAAAAAATATCCTTAACCGTTGTTTTATTTCATGAAATTAAAGTCGGCTATATTAAAAATATTTAGGAACTCATGGTGTCATTTGCTTGTAAAATATATGTATTGCAGGAGCTGTGATAACGCTGCCCCGAATAGGAAATTAATACTTTTGTTATATTCTTTGCACAAAGTTAATAACCAATGCATCCTCTTCGGCGTACGCTTCGTTTACTTTGTATTAAAAACATCAGCAAATTTTTGTGTTTTTTCTATACAATTCTTCTTAGAACTATTTAACTTGTAAGAGGTACCTACGTTTTATATTTTAAAGCCTTTTTTTCTCTTATACTCATTTATGCATTAAATGTGGGTCTTTCCTTTTTTATGATATTTTTAATACGTCCACATATTACATAAAATATTGATTTAAATATAAATTAATGGCAGCACTCACCAGTACGAGTCTATATTTTATTGGATGTTTAAATAGAAAAGATTGTCAAACCAAAATAAACTTTAACTTAATTTAGTAGAGTCTTTAATAGTTTTTACTTAGGAAAGAGATGTGACATTATCAGTTATATCTAGCAAGTCACCAATAAAATCTGGACGAATTGTCTTTTTACAATTGTCAAATACGTAATGTCATCGATACAAAAATGTATTGCAGATTTGTTAGAAACGGTCTGTAAAATATAAGATTATTTTATGAAATCCTCTTAGGATAAGTATTTCAAAATGTTGATCGACTCTACGTATGTTTATTTTATGTTCTTCTTTTCTTCAGTACTGTTAGTTATTGCTAGTCGAGACTATTATCAAATTCTCGGTGTATCACGTTCGGCCAATACCAATGAAATTAAAAAAGCTTACAGAAAGTTAGCAAAAGAATTGCATCCAGACAAAAATCAGGATGATCCTGATGCTTCTCAAAAGTTTCAAGATCTTGGAGCAGCTTACGAAGCCTTATCAGATCCTGAAAAGAGAGAACTGTACGATAGATGCGGCGAGGAGTGTCTGAAAAAAGACGGTATGATGAACAGTAATGATCCTTTCGCTAGTTTTTTTGGTGATTTTGGTTTCCAATTTGGGGGCGAATCCCAACATCACGAAGCCCCACGAGGGGCGGATATCATTATGGAAGTTGCTGTATCATTAGAAGAACTATACAATGGAAACTTTATAGAAGTTAGTATATAATTTATAAAAAATTTTTTCTTTAAATATTTATAAATAAAAATTTTTAAGCTTTACTTCAGAGTTCCAATTTAGTTTAATTTTTAAAGTACAAAGATTTATTAGAATCTTATCGTACAATTTTTACATTAATTGCCTAATTTATAAAATTCTGTTTTGTATAATATTTAGTAGTATTTACTTAACTACCTGTAGCTGTAGAAAAATATAATAAGGAAAGCTGTTACTACTCATTTGAAACTCTTAAATATGTATAAACTGCTAACCTGAAGTGGAGAAAAAAAAGGTTCTTTTTAGTAGTGTAGATTATAACACATTACCCTTAATGTTATTCTTTTTTTTTCTAAACATTTAAATTTATTGATTGTATTTGCACAATTTTATTATGGCATGATTGCTATCGATAATTTTAAAAACTTTGAAAAAAATTAAGTTCAATATTATTTTATGTAATATGTAATACTTTAAGAACCCAAACACACATTTTAAACCTTTTCTAGAAAATGACAATTCAATTCATTTTCAGATATTTGCCCCACTGTGTTGTATCTGGTTGAGTAGAATAGACCACCCTCTCTTCTTACCAAAGTGTCATAAAATATGACTACATAAAATACATAGCCAAATCATGTGTTAACATGTTGTAGATGGTTTTACGGGTAATGCTGTTACCTCCACATCAGTGTTATAATAATCTTTGCTTTGTTATTTTCAGATAACACGCAACAAGCCAGTAATAAAGCCAGCACCCGGTACTCGCAAATGTAACTGCAGGCAAGAGATGGTAACTAGAAACCTTGGCCCTGGTCGTTTTCAGATGATGCAACAAACAGTTTGTGATGAGTGTCCTAATGTAAAACTAGTCAATGAGGAAAGACTGCTGGAAATAGAGGTATATCTTTTGTCCTAATAGAAGAGTATTTAAATGAAATGTGTTAAAATAGAATTTGTCAATAATTATTAATATGTTATTTTAAAATATTTAAATTAAAAATGTATTGTTTATTATAATAATGATGATAGTGAAACCCTAAAAATCAAGAAAGTAGTTTTTTACCTTCAAATCCAAATAATTTGCTATCTTATTTTATACATTTTCTGCAATAATATACAGTTAATATTCATGTTATCTTTGTAAACAGCCATAAATTTGGAGATAAAGTAGATTATTTTGAAATTGTTAATGCAAACAAGCTTAACAAAAGCTTAAAAGTCACATATTGTAATTATATCTATGTAGCTTTAGATACATAGTTAATATAATTGTGGAGAGGGTTTTTCCTCAAACCATCAACAAAAAGAAAACAAGACTAACATCCTAATGTCTCTAATTAATCTAATCTTTTCTAATCTAATTATTTTAAATAACTTAATAAAAAAGTGTATTGTATAATTATTTTTAAATGTCAATTATTGCAATTAATTCATATTCTCCTGATTAGAACTCTATGGTAAAAAATCCTTTATTAGACGCCATCAGCAAAATGTAATGAAAAAAATATTCTAGGTAGAAGTTGGTGCTCCTAACGATCATAAATCAAGATTAAGGGGGGAAGGTGAACCTCATATGGATGGAGACCCGGGAGATTTGATCTTCATGTTCAGAACTGAAAAACACCCTCAGTTCACACGGAAAGGAGATGACTTGTACACAAATGTAACAATATCTTTACAGGTCAGGCTTTTCTATATAAAAACTTAAGAAACATAGAACTGTTTGTTGTCAATTGTTAAAATGTTGAATGTCTCTTAAACAGGATGCATTGGTTGGTTTTACACTAGATCTGGTACATCTAGATGGACACAAAGTGACTGTGTCTCGAGATAAGGTGACATGGGCTGGCGCAAGAGTGCGCAAGAAGGGTGAAGGCATGCCTAACTTTGAAAACAACAATTTACATGGCAATCTCTATGTTACCTTTGATATAGAATTTCCAAAGAAAGATTTTAGTGATGATGAAAAGGAAGGTAAGGATTATCTTTGTCATCCTTAAATGAGAACTGTAGCTAAATTGTAAATCTTTGTGGCACATGATTATAGAGTTATTAGACCAGAGTAGGGGAGCTATCGGCAGGCTTTTACTAAATAATTATCATTGTCTAATCACAGAGAGTTGAGTTGTTACATAGACAAAAAAAGAGAAATAAGTAGCCTCATTTGTTGTCTTTTTTTTCTTGATAGACAAATTTTAAACTGGCTCCCTGGTTGTATTAATAACTATGAATGTGATGATTTTAAAATTTCACGTTTACTTTATTAATATAATTAAATTATAACAATTAATTTAAAATTTATATATCATCATCCTCCTGCCCTTATCCCACTCTAATTGGGGTCGGCACAATATGTTACAAACATTTTGTCATATGATTTGGCTACGTATTTTACGACCGGCCGCCTGCCTGACGTCAACTTACCTTAGTCGTATTTTACGACTCCTCGGTAAGAAAGAGGGTGGTCTATTTTACTCAACCAGATACCACACGGTGGGTCAACTTACCTTAGTCGCCTTTTACGACACCTCGGTAAGAAATTATGTTGGTCTATTCTACTCAGCCGAATACCACACGTCTGGTCGACTTACCTTATACTGCGTCCATCATATTATCAGTCTTTTGACAGCTCACGCTCATTAAGTTTTGTATTGCTTACGTACAAATATCATACAAATAATATTTGTACTTTATGGATGGGTACCGCCCACTTAGTGATGTCACACATAATGGTTACTACGATTATGCCACAGATTAAAAATAATCGGTAGAAATCGATGTTACGAGTATTAAAAGACATTTAATAACATTATATAAAGTTTTACTTTCTTCTTAGTTAATACATGAATACAAATAAAACAATCAGGATATTTTAATTTATTTTATTAGCACGAGTCGTCGGAATGATAATCAACACTAGACTCCTCCGATGAGGAGTCTTCAGTAGCAGTTATTATTAGCTCTTGTGTAGATAATATATTATCAAACGCAATATCACGTTCCCAATCAGAGAATATTACTCTTTTAGTTCTTTCCACCACACTTGCCCAGTTCTCGGCCGTTACGTGGGTGCAAGCATTTTTTAGCAATTGCAACATTTTATTCGCTGTGAATGGGGGGCTTGTATTGCATCTCGCAGCATGCCCTTTTACTTGTGCCCATATAAGTTCTATTGCGTTGTACTGGCAGTGGTATGGAGGAATCCGAAGAACAGTATGGCCATATTCTGCTGCCATTTCATTGATTACATAGCGTTTTGCTCTCTTTTTGGTTTTTAATATTTTTATTAATTCAACTTTTAACATTGAGTCGTCCACATTTTCTCCATTGTCCCGAAGACAATTAATTATTTCATGCTTTTTATTAGCCTGTGTTGGCATTTTGTCAATTTGACGGGAGTGGTAGGGCGCATTATCAATAAAAATTATTGATGGTTCTTCCAATGAAATGAGCATTTTTTTGAACCACTCTTCATACACATTTGCATTCATCTCTTCGTGGTAGTCATTTGATTTCTTCGATTTAAATGCCAACAGTGCGTCTTGTACAAATCCTTTTGCTGTACCTGCATGGCAAATGATTAGGCGCTCACCTTTTCCCATTGGTACTGAGGAAGTGGAATCAGCAGTATCATCAGTCCAGAAACGAGATAGTGTGTGGTTAGCGTTGAGCCATGTTTCATCCGTGAAAACAATATTTGCCCAATCTTGTATTTTCTTTGCCTCTCTTAAAAAATCACAACGTGCTATAGCTATATCTGTGCGTTCCATTAATAATTTTCTTTTATTTAACTTTTTATATGAAAAGCCAATTGTGTTCAAAACTTTGACCAAAGAAGATTTTTCACCATGAAATAGACCACTTCTTTTCAAAGAAACAATAAGTTTTCTCAAAGTTGGAATTTCTTTTCTCAAGTAGTAATCTAGTTTACGTAGGTTATCATTAATCGAATTACTTAGGTACGTAATTCGATTAATGATAGTAGGTACTATAATCGGAATGGTATCGCATACGAGAATCTTTAGGACATCACTATCGTCAATCTGTCAAAAGATGGTTAATATAATGGACAGTGTATAGTCGTCTTTTACGACACCTCGGTAAGAAATGACGGTGGTACTATTCTATTCAGTCAGATACCACACAGTGTTTAAAATTTATATATCTTAATTGTAAAAACATTTCTTTTTTCCAGCATTGAAGAAACTGTTACAACAGTCACCAAATAATAAAGTGTATAATGGACTATAGAACTGACTGCCAATTTATTTAAGTAGTGAATATGTGTGTTCAGTGTGAACAAATTTGTATGTGGAAAATAAGTTTGTGTTGCTTGTGAAGGTGAATCATTTTTTGCAAAATGTAATAATTTTAACTTTTGATCTAATACAATAGTTGTCATATTGCACTAAAATAATAAATGGACTATAAATCATGTACATGCAGTACATGGTTTTGTGACGGTTGTATTGAAAACTTTGAATTGTCAAAGAAATAAAATAAAACAACATTTGTCATAATTCAAATATTTGTATAATTATTAAACAATTAAATTAAAACAATGAGACATGATTTTATTTTTATATTTTTTTTAAATATTATCCTTAAGCTACAGGTAAAATATAAAAATATACATATTTAATAATACATAATTATTAATATTTATGTACTATGTAAAACATTACATAAAAAAACAAAATATATTATTTTCATAACATTTTTTAATTTTAGGAACATATAAAAAGCATTTATTTTCTTGGCTGCAAGTTTGGTAAAAGATATTTTATTTTTAAAAGTGAATGATTTTAACTCACATTTAAAAGTAAGTTTAATAACTGTACAGTTTAAAATTTACTAGATTGCATTGTTTATATCTTATGTTATATCTGAAGTGTCTTAAAAGATATTATTTATATCTTTTCTCGATCTTGGGTTATATATCACTCTTTTATATCTTAAAAATAAATATATGGGACACTTACACACACAGTCGTCCGTCTCCAAAGTAAGTAACTTAATACTTGTGTTATGGTAGACAGACAACTGGTGAATATATACTTATATATTTTTTAAATACATACTTAAATACAAATATACATTCAGACTCGAAGACCAACTTCATTTATAGAAAATGTTGGCCCTCGGCGGGAATCGAACCCGCGACCCGTGGAGCTGAAGGCAGTGTCACTACCAACTGCGCCAACGCACCAGTCAATAATCTTAAACTCATTTAGCTCAGTACGGCTCAGAGAGAGAATAAGACAGCTAAGATTGTCTAGAACCGTAGAATTATTATACTCTACTATGTATAGAGATATGCAGATTTCCTCACGATATTTTCCTTCATCGAAAAGCGTGTGATAAATTGCAATTATGAATTAGACACATAAGTTTTACTAGAGAACTCATTGGTGCCTGCCCGGGGTTTGAACCCTAGACCTCCTCAAAAGAGGCGCACAGTGATACCGCTGGGCTACCATAGCTTATATTCTGGGGATATGTGTAACCTACCAATCCACATTGGAGCAGCGTGGTAGGTCTTAGCTCCATTACTTCTTTCCAAAAAAAAAAAAAAAAGGAGCGAAGAGGCCTATGCCCAGCAGTGGGATAGTAACAGGCCGTTACTTACTATGTATAATAATTGTACGGTTGTCACAGAAGTGATCTATGCGACAAGGCAGGCGTCGTGCGAGTGCGGCGCGTGCTCGGAGTGCGGCGCGGCCGCGGTCTGCAGCACGCTGTTGACGACGGCGCGCGCCAAGTACCCCAGCGACACGCCCGGCACCGCCGCGCTCAGGGCGCCGCACTCCGCCACGCCACTGTCCTATTTCATGTCAATAAAAAATATTGATGTAAGCATATTATATCAAAGACAAAGGAAAATGCCCAATGTAACACAACGTACTAGGAACACGTGATACCGCACTCAAAACTAGATGGCGCCAGTCGTTTGCTCCGCGCTATAGAAGTGCTTTCGTAGGAATATAAGAAGTCGCCATACATAATGTTATTAGATTGACATCGCTATCAGTTCTTAAGGTTCTAAAGTGCATAATACTGGAACACTACGCCTTAGCGCAACTGAGACGGTGCATCCTCCGGCACGTCCATACTCGGAATGCCGTGACCCGTCGTCTGTCCACGATGCTTTCCGTACTTGTCATTAGCACGCATTCTTTCCCCCGACAGTACGTGCGTCGGGTCAGCGCCTTACACCAGTAGTATTTATAGATACGTATAAATCTTCTTCTTGAACTTAGCGTTGTCCCAATATTATACACTGGGGCACCATATGGGCTATAGAAATCCTGTTAATTGTACAGGAATAGGGTGACATTAAAAAGCGCCATCTATTATCAAGCGACAATAGCGCAAACAAGTTGCGGGCAAAGGCTAGTAAATGAAAAATTAAACACACAACATCAGCATTAACGCCATATTTTTAATATCAAATCAATAATAAATATCATTATAAAAAATAAATCTATCAATTAAGCGCCGCAATCTATCAAGTAAAATCTATCAACCAAAGAGCGTACAGGATAGTAGCAGCCCGTACATCTTTGTATCCGGTTCGAAGGACCATTTATATACGCTGATTTTTATATACGCCTTATTTTTTATAATGATAATGTGATATGATATAAATTTGATACGTTGAGCACGCGCGGCCGCTAACGTCGTATTGATTTACAATTGATTTGATATTAAAAATATGGCGTAAATGCTGATGTTGCAAATGTATGTTAGCCCGTACTTCCACAAATGTTCACGAAGCCTTGTTAATTACCTTTGCGTACGTGAGCTGTGCGTCGTCCAACAAGCGGTCCAGGTTGAGCGGCTGCTGCAGATATAGCTCTGGGTTCCGTCGCAGGATGGTGGCGAGCACGCACAGCAGCTCGACGCACAGTTGGCGGCGCTCGGCGGAAGGCACGCGGACCAGTGCTTCCTCTACCAGCAGCGCAAACGACAACTCCGACCGCGACATGTTCACTAGGGTCGGCTGAGCGGGTATTGCATGGCCCTACATCATTCATAAATATGAAGATAAAGTACCTAAGTGACCGAACCTTGCTCGGTAATTTTTTACTAAATAAAAAAATATTAGGTAGGTGGGGCTCGATCCTAGGTATTTTCATTTCTTAAAACCGCCCGTTCCCCGAATAAGTGGGGCTTGATCCCGGGTATTTTGAACTCATACGTCCGCCCGTTTTCCACTGAGCTATTACAAAACGGATAAAACGACATTTTCTCTAATGAAACCTAGATTGATCGACCTTCGCCCCCCCTCGCCCCCCAAACCCCCTACATGCTGAATTTCACGAAAAACATTGGTGCTGTATCCGAAATTTAATATGTAAAGATAAATAAATATAATACGCCCTCCAAAAGTATACCTTACGCCCTAGTATCAGATCTCGATAGGTCGGGCAACGTCTATCTATACTTATTATAAAACAATGTTCCCAAAATCTGTCTGTCCGATTTTCTATAAATCTACTGAACGGATTGTTTTCTGTGTCCTGTATGTTATCCTGGTGTATACGCTTCAACTGTACTAAAATTCATCAATTTAGGTCTAGTGGATTATCCGTGAAAAAACGACAGAGCCTTACGCATTTATAATATTATGCGAATTATGTATACATCATCTTCATGCCTTTATCCCACTCTAAGTGGGATCGACACAACATGTTATAAACATGTTGTCACACGATTTGGCTAAGTATTTAACAAATTAATTATACGAATTATGTATACCTCAACAATAATTCCTTGTGGCGTTCGCAATAGAATATCCCAGACTTGCATGTAAAAATGTTTTGGCACACGACATAAGCAACCTTCCAATCTTCGACGTTGCAGCGGCGTTAACCTAAATAAAAAAGGCATATTAGTTGTTACAATAAGTTAAATATAATTTTATATTAACTAGATCTGGTAAATGGTCTTTCATATATGCTAGGAGCTTTAGTCGCAAAGATGCACTAGAGAATTGTAGATCTACAAAATGTCCGCGTCAATATGTCTCTATCTTTTATGGTTAACTCACAATAGCTATTTTTGTGTTCAAATAAAATACACTGATTTCCACGCAGGCTAAGTCGCAAGCTCAGCTAGTGTCTTATATAAATAGCACATACCCCTTCTCGTCAGCCCAGTCCGACACTGTAAGTACTCTCTGTAACAATGTGCGGAGCTTGTATGGGGAGAGGCTCTCCAGTGTGGCATCAGCTCGCGTCTCTTCTGGGAACAGCTCCAGGTAGATCCGGATAGCCTCCAGGACCCAGCCCACCCGAATTTTGAGGATACCTCGGAACATGTCGGGATTGGTGCCAATTAGACGACCACAGTATAGCACTATTTCCTGTAAAGTATTGAACACTATGCTATTAACTGGATGTTCCAACAGTCATAATCCTGTATGAAAATCAAGCCTCATATAAAAGCACTATTATTTTTTCAATAGCCAACATTTTCATTTCAAATTTCATTACGAACCCAAAAAGGAAATAGTTTACAAATCGACCAGACCGTTGTCAATCATCCGTCTACTAAAAACCAGCATTTTATTTATATAAAAAAAATTGTGTCATCATTTTCCTGCCCTTATCCCACTCCAAGTAATGTGGGCACAACATGTTTTTCTCTCCCACTCTCTATTCTATCGTTCATTAACTCTGGCGCTACTCCTTCTATACGCATGTCGTACTTCACACAATCCATTCATCTCTTTTTGGGCTCTCTCTAGACACATTTCTATCCACAGTCATATCTTGCACCCGTTTGGTCCCATAATAACCCTTCTCATTATACCATACTGCCTCAACATCACAAGAGTATTCACAGTCATTATCGAGTATCATTACTAGCTTAAGCTTGTAGCCCAAAGGTATCTCATTATTAGCGTAGCCTTATAAATATAAAATGTTAAATAAGTAAAAGTAAGTAACGGCCTGTTACTATCCCACTGCTGGGCATAGGCCTCCTCTCTCCATTTTTGGAGAGAAGGGTTGGAGCTAAGACCTACCACGCTGCTCCAATGCGGATTGGTAGGTTACACATATCCCTAGGATTCTCTAGAGATATGCAGGTTTCCTCACGATGTTTTCCTTCACCGAAAAGCGTGTGATAAATTGCAATTATCAATTAGACACATAAGTTTTAATAGAAAAACTCATTGGTGTCTGCCCGGGTTTGAACCCATGATCGTCTCTAGAGATTCACACAGTCGCACCGCTAGGCCATCACAGCTTCAACATCAAAATGTTAATAGTAAATTATTGTTGTTGGGTGACAACGAACCTGTTGTAACACGGCACCGATGATGTCGTAAGGCTGTATGGTAGAGTACATGACGGACTGGATCTCTCCAGGGGTCATTGGTTTGTCAAATACTGTCTCTTTCTGTCCGATCACACCAACTGTTAACTTTAAAAATATCCTTTAATCAATACATTAAGATAAAACAGTAATATTTGAAGGTATTTTAAACCTGCAAATAAAATATCTGAAGCAGCAGGAGGGATACGAGGGACACGGGTTTAGAAGAAGAAGAGGGATAACTTTATTGCGCAAACAAAAATACAAAGTGAAAAGAAGGCATAGATAAATGATACAGTTGAATGTGCAAAGGGCGGTCTTATCGCAGTGTTGTGATCTCTTCCAGACAACCCTTTGAAAGAGGGAATCTTTAGTATAATTATCCACGGGTTGGCAAATGTACGCAGATAAGTAAGCTAGATAAGGTACCTTTACAGTTGTACGTGTTGTATTTTAAAAATGATATTAAGTAATATATAAGTGTAGGACTAATCTTAGTCTAACTTGTTTTTAAGATCCTTTAATATGTACCTGCTTGCCGCTCACGAGCACGGTGGTGATAAAGGGGCTGATGGAGTCAACCGTGTGGCTGAGCAGCGACGAGCAGTAGCGGACCGCGCGCCAGTGGCGGAGCACGCCCGCACTGCCATATAAACCCTTCAGCGCCTCCAGTGCGCTCGTGCCGTTCACCTACATCAGATAATCCAAGAGTTTTCATAGACCATCATCCTCCTGCTTATCCTTGCCCTTGTTTTCCCTTGTTTGTTGTCATATGATTTGGCTACGTATTTTACGACCGGCTGCCTGCCTGACGTCAACTTACCTTAGTCGTATTTTACGACTCCTCGGTAAGAAAGAGGGTGGTCTATTTTACTCAACCGGATACCACACGGTGGGTCATCTTATCTTAGTCGCCTTTTACGACACCTCGGTAAGAAATGTGGTTGGTCTATTCTACTCAGCCGGATACCACGCGGCTTTCAAGAGTTTTCATAGACCACTTTCAAAATTTATTTGTTCACAGTGGACCGCTGCAGTATTTTAACCATATTCCCAAAACTCGACAAAAATTACATTAGGAATTGTGAACCTCCATTTTTATCACATCAACATAAACCTCTGTGGAGTCTTTTGGACCACTATGGAACATGGAACTAAGGACCTACCTAAGGAAGGATGTATATAAATCAAAGTGATATATATGCAGGCTAATCATGTTTGTATCGAGGAAACAATGCATATCATTTGCTACCACCTCAATGGAAAATCTTAGCTTATATTCAATCAAGGATAATATATGCTGGTTCAAACTCAATACGTCAAAAAAATTTGGTCTCAAATATCAAGCACCTAGGTGAATTCCAAAAACAAATTTATATAAATCAAAAAAATCCATAATAACGTTATAGTTGCGCGCAATCAAGCAATTTCTGGATCAAGTTGTGAACAATTATATTACATTGCTTTTAATTGTATAAAATAAATAAAAGCCACAATTTAAACTCCATCCTTTTATTTGTACACTGCGCAATATTTTGCATCAATGGAAAGGAAATATCGTATTTTACAATGCAATAGTACAAAGTTTAAAAGATAATCAGATTTAAAGATTTCAAACGGGATTTACCTCATACATAGGGCCTTCTCTTTGCATCAGTATTCCCCACAGCTGACTCTGCGCAAATATATTATTGGTGGTACGAAGAGCCGCTACTACGTCCCACGTGGAGCGATGTTTGTAAGATTCGTAGTCAAGATTCTCTTCCCTGTAGGTGAGGGTTCGGGGCACATCAGTCAGCGACTGGTATCCGATATAGTCATGCTGAAGTTGCTTGAACTGCGTAAACATCTCCGACGGGAATTCCCCTTGACTCATGAAGTCAAGGTGCTCTAAAATGAGATTAGGTTTAATTTTACTGTTATTAATGGCGATGGGTAAGAGTAATACGCATTGATTGTAGAGTTGATCTTAATAATCTATCCAAGAACTTTTTGCTCATTTAGTTCTAGTTTGTTGTCTTAAGTTCGAGAAGCCCTTTAATGAATCCAGTTTAATGTCTACATAAAAAACGTTAATACTTGCTAATATTTGCTTATAATGTATCAGCGAATAGACCGTTTTTCATATCATGTAACTCCAATTAGCTCTCATATTATTATATTTTAGCAGTACAAAACACGATCACGGACACTTTGAATGTTAAATTGATATCACAATAGGGCACAAATGTGAAATTATTTATCTAATTTCTCTATACAATTCCGCGAAGCCACAAAGGCCAATCTGTGAATATACCGATATTCTGAATGGATGAAACGTGGTTAATTTTACTCTATCTTCCTGTCTAAAGGACCAAATAGTAACATTCCCGCCAGAGTAAAATGGCCTTTCCAACCCCAAAGTACAGGCGGGGCGGCGGTGGACGTATCCAATAGCGGAAGCCGTCACCCCTGACCTGTTTGAGAGTTTGGCCACAAATTGGGCCTTTCTCGTCAGTGAAACAAAACACCGCAACCGAGATCCACTCAAATTACGAAAAAATAGTAATAGACTAGGAATGTACTGTTTTATTTGATTATAAAAGTATATTAAGAAAGATAATAGATAAAGCTTACCAATGCAAGAGCTAGATATCAAGTTCTGCAATCTGCCCAGGCGCACCTTGACTCCATCGCAGTGGCCCTTTTTGAGCATGGCAAACAAATCGAGCATCTGCTTGAAGTGAGGATCGCGCATATGCTCTTCGCGGACCAACAGACAGACAGTTGGTCGACCCGAAAGTCGCCAATATCTGTAATATGTGTCCAGAGCTAGGTTTTATATTATTTAAATAGCAGAAAGGAAGAAAAAATTTGACTCAATTGGATGAATCGTCACTTTTCCCAAATTAACAGGCCCCTTCTCACATTCCTTTTCCTTCTTTTTCAAGAAATTCACTTCTCTACCAAAAAATCTACCAACACTACATTACATTATTAAATAATTCTCCTGTCCTTATCAAAGTGGTGTTGGCACATGTTTTTCTATTTCACTCATTTGTTATTAGTCAACCATTTACGAGGTGTTAAAATAGAAATAATAACCCAAATTAATTTTTTAATAATTTAAGTCACCGGTGATGTGCTTAAAACGTTTATTTCTTTTGTTATCCACTTACTTCCCGACAAACTGCAACTCCGTCTTTATATCATCGATCAACAACGCCATGTCTCTGTACAGATAAAATTCTGACACCTCGAATATCAAAGGATAGCACAACACCGTCATACCGCACACCCTGTATATCTGCAAAATTGAAACAATTATATGTTAAACGGCAAAATATTCGATCAGCAAAGAGTGCAAATCTTTTTATAATTTGTACCTTACTTGTGCCGAGCGAACCAACAGGTCTTATTGGTCTTCCAGTTAATTTAAGCTTCTCGCAGACACCTAACTCCCTGTATACATGAACAAGCTGTGTTGAACTGCATATCTAGAATAAATAAATATTCTATAAAAGACTTTATTGTAAGAAACCAGAATGCAATAGTAATTAGTATATGTAGATTTAAACCGTAGATTGAAGCAATTGTTATATTTCAATTGTAGTTTGAAATTGTACATTCAACTGATAAACAGTTTCAGATTTAATGTGTCCATTCAAGCTTGCCTTTTTTTTTTGCCTTTGCAAGTGTCTTTATTTATCTGAACAGGTTTATTCCGCTAACAAGTTTAGAATGACCTAAAAGTAAGTAACGGCCTGTTACTATCCCACTGCTGGGCATAGGCCTCCTCTCTCCATTTTTGGAGAGAAGGGTTGGAGCTAAGACCTACCACGCTGCTCCAGTGCG
The DNA here is from genome assembly GCA_029227775.1 of Morpho helenor. Classification (NCBI taxonomy): domain Eukaryota; kingdom Metazoa; phylum Arthropoda; class Insecta; order Lepidoptera; family Nymphalidae; genus Morpho; species Morpho helenor. The sequence continues at coordinate 14,728,454 of JARGCU010000025.1, forward strand.
GATTGGTAGGTTACACATCCCTAGAATTCTCTAGAGATATGCAGGTTTCCTCACGATGTTTTCCTTCACCGAAAAGCGTGTGATAAATTGCAATTATCAATTAGACACATAAGTTTTAATAGAAAAACTCATTGGTGTCTGCCCGGGTTTGAATCCATGATCGTCTCATGGGTGACCTAAACTATTTAGGAAAACATACGCGTTCGATTGTTCTCGTAATAATACTAACAGAATTATGAGATCGATATACATTTTCGTTATAACTGACCTGAACAGGTTCAACTTCGTGCGGTGTCTGAGTTTGTATCCCGTAAGTTCCCATCATAGCCTGCAGACGCATCGACTCGGCGATCAAAACAACTTGAACTACCAAGTCGGTTGCGATACCCTGGATATTCAATTGGCTTATTAAATATTTAATTCATACGTCACATTTCTGGACGTCTTTATATTGACAAAGAAGGTCTGGTAGGTGAGCAGGACGCTTGTTAATAAGTTCCAACAGTTCTAAAGAAATAAATATTACAACAGTGCCACATCCAGCAAAAATGCATACAACTGAATAACTAAACAATAATACAAGAAATTGCAGGGCATTGCATTTGCGTTTAAATTGGTTAACATTCTTATGATTTTAAGAAAGTAATAAACGTTAAAAGGAAGAAATATATGTATAATAGTTTTGTGATAGAAATGCATGCTTTTTTTTCTAATTCATACTTACAAATGTTGGTTTGGCCTGAGAGCGTATGAAACAAAACAATTTTGAATTTGTAGATAGTTTAAAGACAGTAAGTTTAAATGAACGTAGAAAATACTGATATGAAAAAGACTTAGAAATCGTGTATTTTCAAAGAAAGACTCGAATATGTTCAAACGTGCAACAAAATAAAACGTCATAACTTTTCAAGCGTGATCCATCTAAGGCTTCATTAGTTTGTCAGCTTCAGAGTTTCCCATCAAACAGGACATGAAGCTCGATACATTAAATCAAAATGAAGTTCAAAAAACTTTAACTCTCCAATTTTTACTCATACTTGGATAAGTACCCAATGTAATAGAAAAAAAAGAAAATGCACAATAATTGCGGTCATTTTATTAATTTCTGTGTAAAAAAATAAGATAGAGAATCGATAAGAAAAAATGTTTTTCTTTATTGTTTATTTGCGCAGAAAGTAAAGTAAGTTTAAAATACGGCCTCTTGTCATCATACTGCTCGGCATAGGCCTCTTCTCTCCTTTTTTGGCAGAGTAGGAGCTTAGTCCCTCCACGATGTCCAATGCTGATTGTTAGGTTACACATATCCTAGGAATTCTCAGGAGATATGCAGGTAGATTCTCAGGAGATATATGTTTTCCTTTACTGCAAAACTTGTTGATAAATTGCAGATATCAATTAACACATAAGTTTAAAAGAAAAGTTATTGTTTGCAGCCCGGGATTTAAGTTTGTGACCCGCAAGAAAAATTCACACGGTGTTACAGTACGGCTGTCATAGATTTTAGCGAGTAAATTACCTGGAAAGCCGAATAGCGTCCTGCTCGTCGTGGTCGATTGTAGGAGGGCAAGTAACGACGAACAGGATCCAGTTCGTTAACGTGCAAAAGTCCACCAGTCAATAGTTGTGCCAATACGAATAGAGATTGTGCCCATAGAAACAACCCGCCAGTGTCTGAATCGAAACGAATTTTAGCGGTGAACCAGTTTTATTTGATTAAATTTATTAAGGATACTCGCTTCTATATATGAGATCAAGGTCAAAGTCAAAAGGCTCTAAAACATGATTTTTTACTGAAATTATAGAAGGACACTACTACACAGATCTAAATAGCTTTAAGATGTGTTACATATTTAGCTTGCTAAAGTTCTATAAAACCTCTTTTGAAAAACTATTTTAATAAGAAATCATACTTTTACCAACCACCTTAAGCACATAAGTAATGAAGATATGAAAAAAAGAGTAAAGCAACAGCGCCATAATGCTAGATGATGACCTGATCTCTCCTGAACTTCAAAGGTCTCATGAATTCTTTAGAGATAGCAAGAAATGTTTATTTACTAAAACTCATTTCTTCTTAGGTCAAATTACAATTAACTTAAATATACCATATGTGGTTTGAAAATAGGTGTAATTTCTAAATTTGTGGTCTCCACTCTAGGTCCGGCCTGTTGTGTGGAATACAGCTAAACAAGCTTCCACACTAAAAATGTAAGTTTCATCACGAAATTTTACTTCAACGTTAAGACCATGATATCAAGTATAAATCTTTGGAGAAAATATTAGGTTACTGTGTAATATATGAACCTACTACACGAATGATGCGCTTAACAGTTTGGCCATAACGGGTATCAATTGAATAACTTGATTAAATATTATAATCAAGTTATCAAATTGATTGATTGATAATAAAAACTTCAATTTATAAGCAGAGACGAGAACATTTTCGTTAACAGATACTTATTTCTTTAAAAAACTTACTGGTAAAACTGAAGAATATATTTGCAAACAAATTTATTGAAATATAAAAGCTATTCACTAGTTCCCAAGTGGTCTATTAATAATTTAAAAACGATAAAAATATAGTAACATATAAAAAAACAAATGTATGATAATGAACTCATTTAATTAAGGAAGAGCAAAACAGGGTTAATACGCTTCGTAAGGCAAAGAAAATTAGCACAGAAGAAAAACCATTCTTAGTACCGACAGAGTTACCTGTATTTTCGCCTTCTCCTTGTTGGTCTGTAATCACAGTTTTTTTTTTTATAATACACTATTGGGATATTTTTAGTCTACAATTTAATAAAATCTTTCAAATTATCGAATTAAGAATTATATTTTTTATATTTAAATACGCTGAGAACATATAAAGAACTTACTGGCTGGGAGTCTCCGTACTGAATATGGTTCGCTCCTTTCGCTTTCGATTCCATCTCGGGGTACATAATAATACCAAGGTATAACTGGATCTAAAATAGACAAAATATAACCATGGGTGTGTATTTAAAAAAAAACCTTTGTAGGTTATTTTTAAGTGAACAGTTTACTAATGCTATCGTTATATATAATTACTAATTTTGTAACGTACAGATTATATCCACCTATCTTCTATACTAATATTATAAAGAGGAAAAATTTGTATGTGTTTGTAATGTTTTAACATAAAAACTACAGGATCGATTTAAAAAATTCATTCACAGTGGTGAATGAATGGAAAGCTGCACCTTTACTGAGAAACATAGGCTATATTACATTTTAAAAAATAGAGAACCGTTACAAAATGTAATAAGATGTAAAAAAATAAAAATTACGCGAGTATAAGTAAGTAGCGGCCTGTTACTTTCCCACTGTTGGGTATAGGCCTCTTCTCTCCGTTTTTTGAAGAGAAGGATTGGAGCTAAGACCTATCACGCTGCTCCAATGCGGATTGGTAGGTTACACATATCTCCAGAATTCTCTAGAGATATGCAGATTTCCTCACGATGTTACGAAATTATTAAATAGATATGAACATAATTTACCTCCATATTCGTCCATATAAATTCTGGATTTAAGCAACTTCTGATATTCCTCGACTTGATCGGGCAACGTTCTGAATACACCATCAATGATCATCATTACATAAAACAGCGGCCACTCCGACTCAACGCCATCAAACTCCTTCAGCTCACCTTCATTATAATATCTTCTGTTAGGGTCTTCCAATACACATTTAAAGCCGTCGCGACTGAATCGCTTAAAACCATATTTGCCTTGCAACCGATTCAGGATATTATTCTTAGTTAATTGTACCAAAAGTTCCTCGTGTGTAGCAAAAGCCGGAAATGAAATAGTAGGTAAAAGTGCTGCGTCGACACCCTGGTAAAGAAACCGACATAAAACTTTATATAAAGACTATTATTACGCGTTAGTCCGATGTATTCCAGATGGATCAGCGCCAAATATACCTCTTTAAACCGTGAGCGGAGTTTTTAGTTTTGTAATTGATTAGCTGATAATTTGTTATGTTAGAAATCTTTAATTAGAAATAGGTTGCTATATAATGAAATACTATAAGAATCTTCAGTGTCACTTATCACAAAAAAAGCTTACCATATTGTTACGAATATGCAAGAAAGAGTTCGTAATGTATATATAATACAGTTCAAAGTCGTTTAACGCTAATCGTCTAGAACATTAACGTTGTTTATGTATCGTCCCCACTACGACTCGAAAGTAATCGAGAAGCAGAACATTCTCGTATAGTTTGTTCACTATATAAGCGGTCGTTTCGTGGGCCTCGGGCATTTAGTTTAAGAATAGCGATCGAGAACGAATTAAGAAGCGAAAGTAAAGTTAAATAATAGTGACCTCGGCTTTGATATTGAACAACGGACTGCATAGTGATTATAATTACTAATTTTGTAGTGAAAAGCTGAATAACGTTTTTTTTAACGAGTCACTAGGTATTTTTATCCAACTCCACGAACACCTGTACGTAAGAATACTATAACAGGTCGTGTGTTGAATTACTTTTTTTTACATGAGAATATTATTTAACTATAATCCGCGATAAAAAAAAATATATGTAATGCTAAATGTAGAGTGTACTATTCGTTCTCATAGATATATGCAGAATTTGTAAGAACTCATGCTCTACCCGACACCGATAACACAACAACACACAAGCACTGCACACATTCACCACAACAATCTCAACAATTTCCTCGCCCCGTAACCGAAGCATCGTAAGGAGATAGACTCCACGACAAAATCGCAAAGCTAAATCACTAATTAGGGGAACAATTTCATGCTTATCCATAATTATATACTTTTATACCCAATAACATTCATCATCACTACATATTATAAAACAAAGTCGCATTCTCCGTATGTACGCATAAAACTTTAAAACTACGCAACAGATTTTGATGCGGTTTTTTTTAATAGATAGGGAGATTCTAGAGGAAGGTTTGTACGTATAATAACATTCAATACGGAGTAGAGAAATACTGTAATTTTTGAGGTTTCTGTAAATAATTACATTTTTTTCCGCTTACATTGCAAACGCAGGCTAAACCCTACGAGATTTATCAAAATAATGTACTAAGTATTTGTACACCTTGAAAAGGTCTACAGAAAAGTCCGCGATGGTATATGTCTATCTCTTATGTATAACCCACAATAGCATTTTTTGTCATTTACTTTTTACGAAAAATAATGCCTTATTTTTGAAGCAATTTTTATACAATACAGCATTAATCCTTATCCATTTAAGTACCTTAAATAAATTGTTGATTTAATATAGAACAATATGGCCGTTTACAGCATGTTATTTAAGTGAACATTTTCGGAGATATTACAGATTTAAAATGCCGTGAGGACGCCGCGCTTCGCGCCTATAACACTTCGACTTTAGCAGCTAAGTCGCTCTTTCAGAGTTTCTTTAAAGACATTCTGTAATTAATTGTAAAAATAAAATACATAGGGAAAATGTAAAAGTAAATAAGTAAAAATGTATTATATGAATTTAGATATTCCAAAGATAGCAGGAAAACTTCTTGGTATAGGGAAGGGAAATTGTTTTTCTCCAAATTTAACGCTTGCGGGCCACGGGCAGTAATAAATAAATCAAAACTACTAGATCGATTTAAACCATTTTTTTTACACTGACTGGCATGGGATATATATTTTATACCCGTGCGAAGCAGGGGCAGGTCGCTAGTGAATTATAAAACAAGTTCTAAATATCTATCTTATAATTAAACATGTTCTATATACCTTGGAACTCGACTCTCGAGGTAACATCGTCTCAAAAATGCTTCTGTTTCGGTTGTGCGCGTCGATGTCTACATACACCACGCTCCATGACGCTCCCTTGTCGCCGAACAAGTTGCATCCATTAATGGCTTCTAGAGCAGCTTTAGCCATACCTTAAAATAAAAAATATAAAATTGTACATTAAAAACAAAATAGCTATCTATGGATATAAAATAAACATATCTATTGTTATCATATAATATTCAACTCCGCCTATTAGTGGAAAACACTAAAGCATCATTATGAAATCTCATATCATTCTTCTGCCTTATCCCCACTCTTAATGTCGGCACATGTTGTAACATGATTTGGGTAGGTATTTTACGACGGCTGCCTGCCTGACGTCAACTTCCCTTAGTCGCCTTTTACAACACCTCGGGTAAGAAATGAAGGTAGTCTATTCTACTCAACTGGATATCAAACGGCGGGATAACTTACTTTACTCGTCTTTTACGACACCGCGATAAAGAATTAGGGTGGTCCATTCTACTCAATCGGATATCACACGGCGGTTAATATTTATTAGATATAATAATATTTATTAGATAGAATATTTATAGACCTTTTTAAGGCGATGAGTGAGGGTAACTATTGTATTTATTGTATATGAAAATAAATTAAAAACTTAAGTAAGCCTGCAGCTTTGCATCGTTCAGGAGTACATATATCAACAGTTTATGAGTTTTGATTTGAATTTTTATTATATACTTAACATACCTATAGATGAAGCGTGAATCTCCGGTTTCCCGTCGTTGTATTTAGAGCCTCTTTCCCACATTCCATAATCAGGCGTTCTGTAGGCTCGTTCTACGTAATAAACTAAATTTTGCACAAAGGCGACTTCATCCTATGAAATAAAGATAATTTAAATGACATTAAATACAACTTGAGCACAAGAATGTTTGTTTTTACTCTGCTAGAATAATGTCAGTAGATACAAGATTTTTATGATAACTGTTTGCTATTATAAGTTTTGGAAACTCATACCTAACTTAAATATAAATTTGCAGAAATTAACTATAACCAATCAAAATCTATAAAAATAGGTGTTACATTGGGGAGAAACATAATATGCTGGTAATTTTATCTTTATCACAATTTGTAGAAGAATAAGATAATACCAAACAATTTATATGTGGAATAATAGAGAAATCCTAAATTCAATTAAGGATTAATAAACAAACACTTAGAGCTTACTCTACATTGAATTTTTTTTTTCATAAACAGGTAATCAGGTGTTCATATTATGGATTCAATAGTCTGATCATCATCATCCTGCCCTTATTCCACTCTAAGTAGGGTCAGCACAACATGTAATAAACATGCTGTCATATGATTTGGATGCGATTTTACGACCGGCCGCCTGCCTGACGTCAACTTACCTTAGTCGTATTTTACGACACCTCAGTAAGAAAGAGGGTGGTCTATTCTACTAAACCGGATACCACACGGTGGGTCAACCTGCCTTAGTCGCCTTTTACCACACCTCAGTAAGAAACAAGGTTGGTCTATTCTACTCAGCCGGATACCACACGACGGGTCAACTTACCTTAGTTACCTTTTACGACACCTCGGTAAGAAATGAGGGTGGTCTATTCTACTCAGCCGGATACCACACGGCTAGGATTCAATAGTTTGATATATGATAATTTTCTAGTGATGTTAATTACGGGGAGTGAAAATAAATAAACTTTGATACATAGCAGTTAGAAGTAATATGTCCTCATTTTTATACTTCCAACCTGACTTGTAAATTGACTGCCCTGTAGTATGAGATAGGAATAAATTAAAATATATGGTATACCTGTGTGTAGATTATTTGTAGACCAGCAGTGATCATCTGAACTAGAAACAGTAGATATAATGATATCACATCAATTTGCAAATGATGGTATTGTTCATCGCTCAGCACAGGCTCTCCGGTCGTGAGATGAAATTTTACATGAAGGGCGTGTGCGGCACTCTGCCGAGTTTTGAAGGTCTCTACTGTGGCTGCTTGCTTTATCCAGCATTCAAGAATACCGCGCATACATTTAACAGTGCTTTGACCGAGTTCATGGGACTTGCCTCTGTCATCATCAATTCGTCTGAAAGATATTATTGATAATATACTTGAATAAATTCAACTCAATCCAATATTGTATTTAAAAAAACTAACACGATCTTCTTGTGATCATTGTCATCACACTTATATGATATTCATCATCCTCCTGCCCTTATCCCACTCTAAGTGGGGTCGGCACAACATGTTATAAACACGCTGTTACATGATTTGGCTGCGTTTTTACGACCGGCCGCCTGCCTGACGTCAACTTACCTCTGTCGTATTTTACGACACCTCGGTAAGAATGAGGGTGGTCTATTCTACTAAACCGGATACCACACGGTGGGTCAACTTACCTTAGTCGCCTTTTACGACACCTCGGTAAGAAATGAGGTTGGTCTATTCTACTCAGCCGGATACCAAACGGCGGGTCGACTTACCTTAGTCGCCTTTTACGACACCTCGGTAAGAAAAGAGGGTGGTACTATTCTATTCAGCCGGATACCACACGGCGTATCACACTTATATGATATTATAAATAGGAAATATAGAATATCGATAAAAACTATTATACTCAATTTTAACTTACTTTTTTTTATTCTATGCATTGATCTAATAATTCAATATACAAATAAGCATTTGCCACATTATAATTTTATGATAAAAGCCTATTAGCATAATCTGCTACATTATCCATAAAAAAATTTAAATTAAATTTTAGTCACATCATATATAAATACTTATGGACATCTCAGTTTCTTCACTCTGACTTAAGAACCCTCATTAATACGACGTGTGCTTATTCTTGATACCGAATGAAATTCGGGGTTTTATTTATTGCATATGTCATCTTGATGTATGAGCTTATATTACACTAAATTTTATTAATATTGGTCCAGCAGATAATAAACAGAAGTAAATGTTGCTGACTGCCAAGCTTCGAAAATCAGAAAGGCACCCCAAGATGAAGAAGAAGAAGATTCATTATCTTAGTATAGATTATTATCTTATTAAAAAATTGTTATATAATGCTTTTATTATACCGGTAGGCTTGATACAATCCCCACACAGCTGCAGCACAATATATACTGTCCCTCACACTGCCAATGTGCAGATCAGATGACAGCACTGGAAATAGCCCAGTGATTGGACTTTGAAATTTAAGCAATTGTCTTTTAACTGCAATGAAACAAGTTAGTTCCAAGTTAGTTTAGTATATAGAAGAGATGTTACAAGGATGGGTTTATTATCTCCAGAGAATAATTTATAGACTTAAGCATTACTTTGGAGAGATCCATAATACAAAAGTAATAATAAAAATTATTTTGCTATAATTTTGATATAATAAACATGCAATAATATAAAATATTTCTCTCCAGAGAATATAAAAGAATTCATCAATGTTAGTGTCATAAAATGCAGAAATTGTTACGAGACAATAGTTACGACAGTTAGTTACTACGAGAGTTAGTATTATTCAGTCTCTTAAACACTTAAATGAAATATATGAAATTTAGAACTCTTAAACTAGCCACCAAACAAAACCACAGTCATTGTCAGTAGTGTTAATTCAATGGTATATTTCAACCTCTCTGAACCAGAGTTGAAGCTCTGTAATACGCCCAGTAAAAAACGGTAAAAAAAAATTGTAATCAAAAGGATGAAATATATCCAATTTTTTATGTATAAGTACATTTCAAAGTCAAAATATACACATCACTACACATATATTTTCTAAATTAAATTATAAAATATAATAATATACCTTACCAATAGCATAATATATGTCGAGCTGTCTCACTGTATCTTCATAATTAGAAATTTTTAGAAATTGTTGTGCATTAATGTCATCAATACTCCCTTGACGAATCATAGTATCAGGGAAGGCCTAAAATAAAGATAATTAAACATTAAAACCATCTTTTAAGACTTTTTCTGCTCTCTTTAAAAAGGCATGGTATAAATATATTTAGTCTACAGAAACATTTCTAATAATTTTATTTAACTACTATAATTTAATTACTATAAATAAAAATACTACAAATATTTTTTTTTATATTATTTCTGTCTAAAGAATATTTCACTTAAAATATATCTTAGCTATAATTAGCAAATTATCTTATTAGAGAGGCACTGAAAGTAAAGTTACACCAGTAATATCATTTAAACGCAATATTTGGCTTGTCATAAATCTTACAAATGAAACCATCAAATTATATACATTTACAATTAGTTTTAAAATTTCAATTACTTTGTTATATGGTTTGTGGGACCAGTCAATTCTGCAATTAGTGCATGTACTTAAAACCTGTATTTTTTAAAACATACATCTCATTGTAAGCATACGTTGTAAAATATTATATGTTGTTAGATAGTTAAGTAGTAATGAAATTAGTTAATAAAAATAAGTAGCCACAACTTTAGTACCAAGTCATTTTATTATTATATTATCAAATACAAATGTTTAATTTAATTCAGGTTTATGTCCATGGTACCGATATTAAACATCAATAATAGTATACCTGATATAAACAAAAATTAATGTGCTTTACTATTGGAGTTTATTTGCAGCATCAACAATTTTTTGAAATGTAGTATAACTTTGAAGAAAAGGTCAAATAAATAAAAATCAAAGACAAATAACTGTACGGTAACAGAATGTACGAATAATTATTAATTTTTAAATAAGGATAGCTATATATTATTTTATTCCATAACTCAAGGTATATTATTTGAGGAGGAACTTGAAAACAACTGAATTAATATTTCAATCGCAAAAAAATATTCAAAATTTTTGAATCTTTTTGGGAGCTCTTTTACTTTTTGGTAGTATCTATAATACGTAAAAAAAAAAATATTTATCTGTGATTAATAATGAATGATAAACAAAAGAAATTTATTTACTTTCTTTAACTATATCATAGAAACAATTTAAAATCAATTTCATAGCTCAAGATTCGCAAAACTAAAGGAAACCAGGTAAGCAGTTTAAATAAAAAAATATTTTTAAAGCAATTGGTTAATTATCTTTTTCCTTTCTGTTATTATGATTAAATTAAAATAGGCCAATATGAACTACAAGAAAGTTTTTTTATGCTTATTTACGTATCATGCAGAAAAATGAATGGTGACATTCACCAGGACCAGGAGTATGAAAATACAGGGAGCAGAGATGGACAGGTTTCTACAAGTTACTTTGATGTGTTTATAATACATATTATCTTATTACACAGAAATGGTTAATTGCACTGCTCACTTGCATTTCTTTTGAAAGTTTTTGGCATGTTATGTAATAAATTTTAAGATAAAATAACATTTTCTCTGCTAATTTCACTGTATTTCTAATAGCTTCCTAATTGTAATAATATGTCAAGTGAACCTTTAACTTTTGTTTGGGATGTTTGTCTTCATGGAATATGAGCATACATGAAACCTTTATCTAAATATATGAAAACTGTTTTACTAATACTCTTAAACTTAAACTGTATGATGTGGTAAAATGTGACTAATATTCATTAGTAAAATACTAAAACATATACAGGTTTAATATGCCAGATATATGGTGTAAAGAGGAAATTATTCTTACATTTTTTTATGACTTGGGATTTCTTTTTCTATTATTTGTTTTATTTTAAAATATTTTTTAAAATATTTTATATATAATTTTTATTCTATTATAATTCTTCTTTAAAGACTTTCCTAGGTATAAGATTTTGCATACCTCTCATGTTAATTATAATTATAAAATAATGTTAAAACATATTTGTTTTGATCCATTAAATTGTTGGAGTGTAATGAAATAACAAAATTTGATTGGCATATCATCTCTAGAGTTATCTAATATAATCATATATTACAGTATTTTATATTTCATTTTAATTTTCTTTACCAAAGCAGAAACTGACATAATCATTATTAATTGTGTATGCATTTATACCTACTATAATTTTCTATTACAAAACTCAATTCATTAATAAAAATTGCTTTATTTGATGTTTAAAAATTAAATTCTTTAAAATTTTGTTATTTTTTTATTAGCTAGACCTATTTCATTTAATTGGAGGAAGCTGGCCTCCAGCACCAAAAGAGCCTGAACATACTGAGTATGGTTCACAGCCTCATAGTCCAAGAAAAAGAACTATGCAGCGATCCAATGAACGGATCAAGTCTGTCAATTTAATTAATCATTTGGCACCAGAAAGACGACGAAATAAACCTACAACATCAAATTCGGTTACACTCTCTGAAGAATTTGGTTTGAGTAATAAGATGGTACACGAACCAAAAAAAATTGAAACTGGCCTTTTAGTTGGTAAGTAATTAATTATTTAGAATAAAAAGCAAATGTGATATTAATCTACTTTAGAGGCTTTTTTTCATTTATTGCTGGATATCAAGATGGAAAAAAAATTACAAAAAATTAAATATTTATTATTATTTGTTTTAATATCTTTTTGTATTTATTGTGCATTGCTAAGTTTATTTATGCTGGTTATTGTCGTAAATATGTTCTTCATATCTTAACTAGGGAAATTATCTTCTAACTGAAATTTTGAATTAAAAAAAATCTAATATTGGTGATTATGTGTAATATTATTTGGAATGTAATGATCTAAATACATTGCAAAATTGTTATATTGATAAAATATTAAATATGGTAAATAAACGTTTTACAATAAATAAATATTGCCAAGTCTAAAAATGTTAAATGTAGTATTTAAAATATTTTAAAATAAGCAAGCTTAGCATACAAATATTTAAAGTCAATCTCAAACTTGTTTTATTAAAATGAAGTTATTTAAATTGTAATTACTGTTATAAGAAAATTACGAATTGTGACAAAATTAAAAAGACTATTAAAATTAATTAAAAGTAAATAATTTATTCAAAAATCTCACACTCTATTATTACACTTAACAAGAACTACACTTTAAAATTTATAAATAACAGCCTTTGCCTACCATTTTCCTCTTGGTACACATTACACAATTGTTTTACATAATAATTTCAATTTGAATAAATATACTGCACATTTAAGTCACCACATCCGAACAGTTTCAAAGCAGATCACAGACTGCATATATTTATGCGTCCTATTTTAGCATTTCTATTTTCTAATTTTAGGTGTACTGTAGCCGGTAGGTGATCGTCCGCAATAGCGTAGTTTACATCGACATGTCCCACGAATATTATCTCAGAGAACTGTCTATTGATGAAATACCGTTATGTGTACTCCAATATGAACAGAGTATGTCATAAAATAAGACACACAATAACCCCGTAAATGTTACAACATAAATATTTACAGATGTGTGCAGTGGCGATGCTCCAGAGGAATTTTACGATTCACCATCGTTGGGATCTCCCCGTGCTGTGAACGCTAAGTCGAATCAGTCCCCCCAACATGTCCAAGATGATATCGGTGTTGGATCACTAGTTGAAGTCGCTACAGACGTCGACCAGAATTACTATGGTGTTGTACGGTGGATAGGTCTGATTGATGGTAAGTTTCTCATTATTTTATTTGTATTTAAGTATGTATTTAGAAATTATATATGTATATATTCACCAGTTGTCCCTCATCCATTACAGAAGTGTTTAATTACTTACTTAGGGGATGGACGATCGTGTGTTTAAGCGTCCCATATATTTATATTTATTTATTTATATTTATATTATTGTCTTACTAATATTATGGTATTGATTAGAATTTACGTATCATAAAATCAGTAATAAGTACCTGCCTATCTTATGTGTACCTGCCTTAAGTGGGTCAGGACAACAATGTTTTTCTCTTCCATTCTCACCTAACATTCGTCAACTCTGGTGCTTCTCCTTTTATTTGCATGTCATACGTCACAAAAAACAACCATCTCTTTTCAAGACTCTCTTTAGTTATATAGCCATTGCCACTTGCGATGACGGACAAATCTGTAAAATTGCCAATCACTGTTAGCACTAAGCCATTGCACTTCTGTATGTACTCATTTCTTTTTTGTACTGTTGATTAAATAATCAAGTAAATACTTGGTGAGCAAAAAAGGGATGTTATTATTATTATTGGCTGGCTCGTTGGCGCAGTGGGTAGTGACCCTGCCTTCAGATCCGCGGGTCGCGGGTTCGATTCTCGCCGAGGGCCAACATTTTCTATAAATGAATTTGTTGGTCTTCGAGTCTGGGTGTATATTTGTATTTAAGTATGTATTTAAAAATATATAAATATATATTCAACAGTTGTCTGTCACTCATAACACAAGTATAAAGTAATTTACTTTGGTGAATAGCCAATTACGTTAGCAGCAGCGAGAGGTTTGAAGAAAAAGAATTTTCAGAAATAATTGTCTGTCACCCATAACACAAGTATTAAGTTACTTACTTTGGGGACGGACGACCGTGTGTGTAAGTGTCCCATATATTTATTTATTTATTTATTTATTTAATTTATTTAAAATTAAAATTATAACTAAACTAAACCTACTTAAACTATCTTCTCAGTCGAAGCTAAATCTAATAATGATGGATTATTGTCATTTAACCAATAAGTTTCCCTCGGCTGATGTAATGCCGCATCAGCTTTACTCTACTTTCATTAGGCTGTGACTGATCAACTTCCGCACGTTTGGATGCGAAATCAAGAACTCGAACTCAGCGACTACGTCGTATCCAATTTACGTAATATATATTTATTTATGTTTTGCTAGCGGCCTGCCCCTGCTTCGCACGGGTATAAAATATATAGCCCATGTCACTCAGTGAACAAAAAATGATTAAAATCGATCCAGTAGTTTTGCTTTATTCAATACTGGCCGTGGCCCGCGAGCGTTAAATTTGGAGAAAAACAATTCCCCTCTCCCTATACTAAGAAGATTTCTTGCTATCTTTGGAATATCTAAATTCATATACTACATATTTAGTTATTTATTTTTACATTTTTCCAAGCAGAAAAAAATTTAATTATTTACGACATTATATTAGATACCTCAAAAATTACAGTATTTCTCTACTCGGTATTGAATGTTATTATACATATAAACCTTCCTCCTGAATCACTCAATCTGTTAAAAAAAACCGCATCAAAATGTGTTACGTATTTTAAAGATTTAAGCACACATAGGGATATATGGACAAACAAAGAATTTGACTTTGTTTTATACTATGTAGTGATTTATTTGTTGGTCTAAAGTAGTTTTTATATGTTGTTACTATGTTTTTCAGACATCGCTACAGCGGGAGTGGAACTCGAGCAGAGTGTGTGTGGGGTAGGAGATGGCAGTCACCGCGGGCAGCGGCTTTTTACTTGCGGCTCGGGCCGCGGACTATTCGTTCCGTTACCTTTGTGTCGCAGAGACGCACGTTTCCGAGACACACCGCCGCCCGAACCGCACCATAAAGAAAATTATGACCAGGTTATTGCTTTCAAAATTTTCTTCTACATAGTGTACTCCTGTTTTTAACCAATTATCATTGATTATTTAAGAATAATAATTAGTAGGCTAAGGCTTAACTAAGTTTATATACAGAGTGGTACCGACGATACGACATTAAATAACTTCACTGCTCACTTGGAAGTAATACATTACTTTGGCATAATTCAATGTATTTAAATATAGAATTTAAGAAAAATATATATTCTAACAAACTAAATACGTTTAAATTACAAAACACATTCATTCATTAGGGTTCACTCACCTCGTAGTGCGCGCGTACGGCGCTCGGTGTAGATAGGACGATCGCCGCGAAAATCAACAAAGCGGTGAAATACAAAGGTCGCGGCGGAGTGACCGCAAGGCCAAGTCCAAGGCCATTTTTACATTTTGATACAGAGGAGTATAATATTGTTTATAGGGTTTATTTTTGTATGGCATGCTGCCATCGGTCATTGATCCATACACATCATGAAGTTTAAATTTCAAAATGAAATATAATATCCTAAAGTACTTTATTGAATTAACTGAATTTTTTTATTTAGGCTGCTAAGGTGCGAGCTATCTAGGATTAAAATTAATGTCGTATCGTCGGTACCACTCTGTATAAGTCATTATATGAACAAAAATAGAACGTCCATCATCATTCTCTTACACTTATCTTACACTAGGTAAGTGGAGTTGGCACAATATGTCTTCTTCTTCCATTCTCCTCTATCATTCGACAACTCTGGTGCTACTCCTTTAACATGCATATCATTTTTCACACAATCCATCCATCTTTTTTCGGCCTCCCCCTAGTCATACATCTATCCGCATTCATATATAAAACTCTTTTGGTCACATGATTTTCATCCCTCCTTATTACATGACCATACCAAAAATAGAACGTCCATATTTTGGCTAATTAATTATCTCGTTTGGGTTAAGCCGTATTACCTCGTTAGAAAATTATTGATCTACATATTATATACGGCCCCGACCCAGAGGTGGCGCACTCTGGGGTTTAGAGTTGCTGCTGCCGGGGATAGGTACCCTGTCCCCGCCACCAGCAGCGCGGTGGAGCACTGTCAGGTTTTTAGTCGGTGCGAGTCCGACATACCCGCCGCTCGTCCCCGTCGGGCGGTGATGACCCATAATGGGTTTTCCTGACATAAAAAAAAAACATATTATATACTTCTCGCTTAAGATATGATGTTATTAGGTACTAAATGTTTATTCTACAATAAGTATTGGAGAAAGCAATAGGCTTAATTACCATACATATCACGCCGATGACTAAAACAAATCACACATGCACTACATACTTTCACTACGACAAGCTCTGCGATCGTTATCGTAGAGATTGTCGAATCCGCGTTAAAATTATACAGATTATTTACTTTCGCAATTATATTATTAGTATGGATAAGTGATACTTGCTATTATCTCATAATATACGAATACTTGATTGCAGCCTGAGTGTCCCGTGGTTCGAGGCGTTGTGCCACCATTGAGCTCGCTGGGTGACCTGGCCGGCAAGAACCGCGGCATTCAGGGCCACCATAACTCATGCTACCTGGACGCGACACTATTTGCCATGTTCACTTTCACTAGCATCTTCGACGCATTGCTGTACCGACCACCAGAGCCAGAAGTAAGATATTATGTTAAATGCGGATTATTTATTATCTAGAGTTTTAGCCATAATAATAATCTTAATAATCTTGTCATCATCTACCTGCCCTTATCCCACTCTAAGTGGGATCGGCACAACATGTTGTCACATGATTTGGCTGCGTTTTTACGACCGGCCGCCTGCCTGACGTCAACTTATCTCTGTCGCATTTTACGTCACCTCGGTGAGAAAGTGGGTGATCTATTCTACTAAACCGGACACCGCACGGGGGGTCAACTTACCTTAGTCGCCTTTTACGGCACCTCGGTAAGAGGTGTCGTAAAAGGTATCTTAATAATCTTGTATTTGCAAGAATATGAGTTATATACAGTGATGTTGTCATTTTAAAAGGCACAAACATATTCTACTGTCACACTGCATGCAAATTTTGGTTTCAATTATATTTATGATTTTAGATACAAAATGTCAATTAAATAAAGCTTACAATAAAATTATCTAATTACAATATGTCAAAATTAAATTTGAAAAATTAGTTATATGTATGTCAATGATATAAAATGTATGT
This sequence comes from Morpho helenor, assembly GCA_029227775.1. NCBI lineage: Eukaryota > Metazoa > Arthropoda > Insecta > Lepidoptera > Nymphalidae > Morpho > Morpho helenor. The sequence continues at coordinate 14,745,904 of JARGCU010000025.1, forward strand.
CATGTGCTGGTTATAAAGATTAATAAATAGTCATATAGAGTAGGTGAGGCATAATCATGCCTCAACCTACTCTATATTTCATAAGAGAATGAAACAGCTTTTTTTGTCAGGGTATGACTAGGTACAGTCTGCACTAGTACGGCACGAGATACTTTCTTAAAACAACATTTAACTATAATATTTTAGGGATCCACTCATATCCGCCGTAGCTATCAGAGCCCGAGGCCCCCTAGCTCAGTGACCCTTAAGACTAGCTTAAAAACTATAAATTTAACGATAACTAACCTAATTTATAACCAAAATTTCTCCCTTTTTTCGGAATATAACTAAACCAGATTCTAAGAATCCAACTTTAATAATAGCAACTTATTTGATAAATACAGAAAAACTCCCAACAAGTCTTGCGGGGAACATACATAAGTCTTCGGTCAATTGAGTAACCTCCTCCTTTTTTCGTCACTATACACGTGGACTATATAGTCGATACGATATGGAACAAACGATTTGAAGCAGTTTATTTAGGGCCCTAGTTTTTTTGCACGGGGCCCTTGGTTGCACTTACCACTTATTACCACTTATCACTTTCGTACCGTCAGAAAGCTGTGCTCAAAAAACAACTTTTCGATACAGGACTCTCCACACTACGCGGAAGTGCAACGTGTGCTTCGCGAGGAGGTAGTAAATCCGCTGCGCAAACATGGGTACGTGCGCGCCGACCGCGTCATGAAGTTACGGACGTTGCTCGAGCGTCTCTCGGACGTGCCCGGCCTTACTTCCGAAGAAAAGGCGAGTTGATAAACCATTTAAATAAATCAAAGCCCAAACTAAATAATATTATTTTGCTATAATCTTACTTAAAAAGAATATAGAATATGTATGTAATTCATAATGTAGAGTTTTCTTTCCATTTTCATACTTGATTCATGAAAGATTTGTAAACCGTATGCACTATTAACCACAACCACACTACGCTAGTACTAGTAGCACTTACACTACTATAATCTTAACAATCGTTTCGCCCCGTAACAGAGGCGCTGTCAGGAGATACACTCCACTACAAAATTGCACAGCGACATATCATCCATGCAAACAGAATTATATAGTTATTTGTTTAACCCCACCATAAACATCTCTAGATGCAGTTTATTACACGTGTTTGAAGGTGAAATGAATGGAAATTTATAACTACGATACGTAAAGCTTATTAGTTTTAGCTTTTCCGATACGGTCTCCGTTATTAACTCCACTAATATATCGCCTCTTTACAAGAAAAATTTGATATTTTTTAATTCACAACTTTACAGGAAAGCAATTTCAAACATTAAAACGTTGATTAATTCCAAAATATTGATAATTTTATTGTATACAATACAATTGGATACCATTAGTGTAAAGTAATTAATGTTAATTAGTGATTTTAAAAATATCACATTGTTGTAAAGAGGCAATACAATCTCCACATAAGATGTTTTCTGTCACACACACGTTGGTTCTCCCATAAACTTACTCAAAGTTATTGTTTTGTAGGATCCTGAGGAGTTTCTAAACGGTTTAGTAGCACAACTGTTGCGAGCAGAACCATTTTTGAAACTGTCTTCTGGTCAAGAGGCATATTGTTATCAACTTTTTGTTGAAAAGGACGAGCACATCACATTGCCTAGTGTTCAACAGCTTTTGGAACAATCTTTTGCTACATCAGGAGTGAAACTCAGCGAGGTAACTCTTCTAACATATTTCCAAAAATAAGTCCAAATAAATGCTAGATTTAAAATAGTTAAGTATAAAGCTTATTTGTCATACGGGATAATTGTAACAAAAAAACTATCTAAATAATTTTACAATTCTTTGAACGCGCTAATCTCAGAAACTACTGGACCGATTTGAAAAATTCTATAATTATCGAGGAAGGCTATAGGCTACTTAACATCACGTTAAGATAAATAGGAAATTAACAGCAATAAAAAATATTACGCAAACTGCAAAATTTAAATCTTTCCTTACGTGCGCTGAGTGAACGGTGATAGTTATTCAAAAATCATGTATTACAAAATTTTTCCCCTCTAAAAGATATAAATAAAATTTCGCGACAGCATATGTTCAGCTTTTAAGGTTAACGCACTTTAACCATTTTTATGGTTATCCAGAGACTATTACGGTTATATTATACTATTACGGCGATTGCTAGTTGAATATAAAATTTGTTAATATAAGTTTTGATTTCAGGTTCCTGCTGCATTAATCATACAAATGCCTCGTTTTGGTAAACAGTACAAACTGTATCAGCGGGTACAACCGTCCCCGTTACTGGATGTTACTGATCTCATTGAAGGATGTAGGTACAAGGAAAGGATTTATACATATTAATAGTCTAAATGCTATATTGACCCAGTATATAAGCCTAAGTTGTACCAAATTATATCAATAGCCCTCTGGCTAGCTGTCAACAGAAAGATTTGTATTTATATTACTAGTATGCTATGATATGATAGCTCAGCGGTGCGACCGTGTGAATCTCTAGAGTCGATCATGGGTTCAAACCCGGGTAGACACCAATGCATTTTTCTATTAAAAACATGTGTCTAATTGCAATTTATCACACGCTTTTCGGTGAAGGAAAACCTGCATATCTCTAGAGAATCCTATCGATATGTGAAACTTACCGATCCGCATTAGAGCAGCGTGTTAGGTCTTAGCTCCAATCCTTCTCTCCAATAACGGGGAGAGGAGGCCTATGCCCAGCAGTGGAATAGTAACAGGCTGTTACTTACTTATGGATATGTGTAACCGTAGAGAAATCTAATGTATTCATAGCATAGAGTTTCTTATGCCCGGTTTCACCAACCACCCCTAAATTGTCTCTTTACTAGGGGACACCTAACTAAATGGAACTCCTAAACAGACCCCTTACTTAAATTCGATTTCACCAATGAATGTCACCCTTAACTATGGGACTCCTAACTATGTGGCGTTTTTTTTTTACGATAGTAGTGCGTCTCTTGCTATCGGTATTTACGATTGATAAGAAATAAAACGGTTTTGTGTAAAATTCTAATTTATATTGTTTAATAAAAATAAGGGAAAGCAGAATATCTTCTATCTTATTTCTTTTATGGAATATTAATTATTTTTTATCAAAATTTTATGTTTAATGGTATTCTACATTAATTTTTACTCTGTATTTTAAAAGTATGCTGTCAATTGTCAAATTTATTTGGACGCCGACTACACGTGGCCAGGTTTTTTTTGCTATCATTCATAGACTACAAGTATTGGGTTTTCTGATTTCTCGTGGTGTTTAATTTTGAAGTTTCTTTTTTGTTCTTAATTCTTGATAATAAATGGCAGAAAAAAGGCGCAGTCAAAGGCGACTAAGGTAAGACGAACCGCCGTGTGGTATCTGGCTGAGTAGAATAGACAAACCTCGTTTCTCACCGAGGTGTCGTAAAAAGCGACTAAGGTAAGTTGACGTCAGGCAGGCGGCCGGTCGTAAAAACGCAGCCAAATCATGTAACAACATGTTTATACCATGTTGTGCCGACCCCACTTAGAGTAGGATAAGGGCAGGAGGATGATGATCGATTTAAATATTCCAAATAGGACTCAATCTTTTCTAATAAATACAACACTGTTAATTTATATAACCTATATCTCCTAAAAATGTCTACTTCATCAAAATTCATAAAATAATTTGGCCACTTTCGATAAAGTTTCGGTCTTCGACTTCTATTCACGTCCAAAATAGTGTCAACAGTTTCTAAATTTTCAAAAAAAAATCAAATAAATCACATTCCATTTTCATATTGTAATTTCTCTTATAGTTGTGTGTCGGTTTAGGGGGTCGATAATCAACTCCTTAAATTTAAGAGTCCCCTAAGCGATTAAGTGACCCCTAAATGTTGGTGAAACGAAAACAGTCTCCTAAACGTCCCCTAAATATACATAGGGGTCTCTTAAATTGTAGGGGATGTTGGTGAAATCGGGCATTAGAGAACTAGAGTAGGGGAGCCTTATTTTCGAAGCAATTTAAAACAATACACCATTAATCCTTATCCAATTAAGTACCTTAAATACATTTTTGATTTAATATAGATCAATATGGTCGTTTAGACTTTGTAATTTAAATGAACATTTTCTAAGATATTACACATTTAAAACGCAGAAGCAAAGCGATTGCGGCAGCGCGCCTATACATAGCTCGTCGGAGACCGCGCTTCGCCCTATACTCGTAACACTTCGAATTTAGCAGCGATTGGAAAGTTTATGTTTTTCACATGGCCAACTATACTGCGTCCATCATATTATCAGTCTTTTGACAGCTCACGCTCATTAAGTTTTGTATTGCTTACGTACAAATATCATACAAATAATATTTGTACTTTATGGATGGGTACCGCCCACTTAGTGATGTCACACATAATGGTTACTACGATTATGCCACAGATTAAAAATAATCGGTAGAAATCGATGTTACGAGTATTATAAGACATTTAATAACATTATATAAAGTTTTACTTTCTTCTTAGTTAATACATGAATACAAATAAAACAATCAGGATATTTTAATTTATTTTATTAGCACGAGTCTTCAGTAGCAGTTATTATTAGCTCTTGTGTAGATAATATATTATCAAACGCAATATCACGTTCCCAATCAGAGAATATTACTCTTTTAGTTCTTTCCACCACACTTGCCCAGTTCTCGGCCGTTACGTGGGTGCAAGCATTTTTTAGCAATTGCAACATTTTATTCGCTGTGAATGGGGGGCTTGTATTGCATCTCGCAGCATGCCCTTTTACTTGTGCCCATATAAGTTCTATTGCGTTGTACTGGCAGTGGTATGGAGGAATCCGAAGAACAGTATGGCCATATTCTGCTGCCATTTCATTGATTACATAGCGTTTTGCTCTCTTTTTGGTTTTTAATATTTTTATTAATTCAACTTTTAACATTGCGTCGTCCACATTTTCTCCATTGTCCCGAAGCCAATTAATTATTTCATGCTTTTTATTAGCCTGTGTTGGCATTTTGTCAATTTGACGGGAGTGGTAGGGCGCATTATCAATAAAAATTATTGATGGTTCTTCCAATGAAATGAGCATTTTTTTGAACCACTCTTCATACACATTTGCATTCATCTCTTCGTGGTAGTCATTTGATTTCTTCGATTTAAATGCCAACAGTGCGTCTTGTACAAATCCTTTTGCTGTACCTGCATGGCAAATGATTAGGCGCTCACCTTTTCCCATTGGTACTGAGGAAGTGGAATCAGCAGTATCATCAGTCCAGAAACGAGATAGTGTGTGGTTAGCGTTGAGCCATGTTTCATCCGTGAAAACAATATTTGCCCAATCTTGTATTTTCTTTGCCTCTCTTAAAAAATCACAACGTGCTATAGCTATATCTGTGCGTTCCATTAATAATTTTCTTTTATTTAACTTTTTATATGAAAAGCCAATTGTGTTCAAAACTTTGACCAAAGAAGATTTTTCACCATGAAATAGACCACTTCTTTTCAAAGAAACAATAAGTTTTCTCAAAGTTGGAATTTCTTTTCTCAAGTAGTAATCATATACATGACGACGAATAGCGTCAGCGTCCAAAGTCATCAACAGCTGTCACCTTATGAGCCCGGCGCTTTCTTTTTGGTGTAGATGGTTTGTTTTGCTCCAAGCCGCTCCTGCCGTAGGCATCAGTAGTGATTTTAGTCACACTTGATAGACTGATCCCCAACGCGGCTGCAACACGGTTTCGGACTTGCGTGATAGGTATAAGAGGTCCGCCATTTTGATTTTCTTGCTCAAAATACTCATGAAGTTTTAACACTAACTGTCTCGATTGTGCTTTCAACACACGTCCTTTCGGCATTTTCACGATCAATTAATATAAGTTTCATAAAAGTTTTTCCGAGGAATAAAGCTACTTAACTCAAGGTGTAACAGATGCGAGAGAACACTCAGCGAACGTAAATGCGTGTGACTATCACGGGCGTTTCGTTGAGAGTGACAGATCACGTCAAAATGGCGTGATCTGTCACTCTCCACACTCTGTGCGGAAAATTATAATAAATACACACGGATTAACATTTATTTTCAAAAAACTAAGGCAATATTAAATCAAAATGTTGATTTCTATATCTGTTATTAGTTTACGTAGGTTATCATTAATCGAATTACTTAGGTACGTAATTCGATTAATGATAGTAGGTACTATAATCGGAATGGTATCGCATACGAGAATCTTTAGGACATCACTAAATATGTAAATCGTCAATCTGTCAAAAGATGGTTAATATAATGGACAGTGTATATATGTCACTCTTTCAAGAGTAACCTCTAAAGAAAACATGATTAAGTAGTGGGCAGTAGTGGTACATGGGCAGTAATGAATGAATCAAAACTACTGAATAGATTTTAATCATTTTTTTCACTGAGTGACATAGGTTATATTTTATAGTTATATGGTATAGGTTATATGTTATATTTTATACGCGTGCGAAGCCGGAGCGGGCCACCTAGTTACATATAAAATTTAATTAGAGCCAATAAAATGACAATAAATGAAATTTTGTATATAAATGCAAAAACATTTTGAAGGTGTGCTCAAAAATTTTACAAAATTTAAATTAAGAATGGGCTATATTATTTTCATCATGGTTTTTAACATATGAATAGCTCACATTAGTAATGGAGGTGAGGTAAATTATAGGTCACATGCAACCCTTTAGTGTTACTTTGCAAGATGTCAGTTTTCTAGCGACCGATCGTTCTTCTACAGGGAGGGTGGGCAACTCTCCCCCTCAACCTGTACCTCGCTATGCCCATGACACTCACCCACAGGCCTGCCTATGGTTTCTCTACCCCTATACTGCTAGTAGAAGAGGTGTTAGAATGGCGGCCTCGCACCGGAAAACTCAGTGTCGGTAGACTCGCCTATGAGATCGAGTGACGACCTCGAGAAGATCGCATAGAGCCGCAAGATCATGTGGTATGGAGATCCCATGAGATACCTATGTCAACAAAGTAGAACGAAGTAATAGAGTTAAAGTGTATGTACACAAACTACTATCATAAAGTTATGGTGTGTCAATTGTGTTAGTACCGCGTCAGTGCACGGTGTGCGGTGGTCTGGCCCGTTGGGAGTGCAGCGCTTGCGCGACGGCCGGCGCGCTCGACACTGGAGCACTGTGCGCGGCGTGCCTTCGACTCGCGCACGCTACCAGACCGCACCACAAGGTGAATACGACATTTACATAACATAGCATCGAATTATTATTGATACCTACAGTAATATATTTTCCGTGTTTCTGAAAGAAAACGATATTTTTGTATAAACAGAGTGGTACCGACTATAAGACTTTAAATAAATCCACTGATCACTTCAACGCATAAGATAACTTTGGCATCTCCAATCTTCTTATAAATCGTTTTAAAAATTTTATTTACGTATTTTCGAAGAAAATGAATATAATTTAATTGAGATCTGGCTTTATGAGTAAAGTTTGTCTGACATCGCGCGCGCTTCGTCAAAATTCAGGAGAAAACAATAACCAAGTGTACGGTCATTGATCTTTATAAATGTCCTTTTTGATTTTACATGTCCATTTCGAGACACATAGATCGTGCGCTGTGACCTTTTTAATTGCGTCATTTTATCTAGTTATAAGTACAACGAAATAGAGCATGAGGAGTTGCCATTTTTCTTTACTTTTACAATCCAAGCGTAGCTCGCTTTGCGTCACCAGAATTTTGGACAATGACGTGTAATTCTGTTTTTAGATATGAAGTGATATGTAGTTTTTAAGGGTCATTGTGGTATATCATTGGTTTAGTTAATTTGAAAAAAATCAGGTTCCAGCGTTTCCAGATTCTGTGATATTGTCAATGTTCCAATTGCTGCCTCATTTACTAAATTTGATATTAAAATCTTTAATATTTAAATGAGTTAATCTTGTATATATATATTTTCCGAATCTCGGAAACGGCTCCAACGATTTTCCTGAAATTCAGCATGTAGGAGGTTTTGGGGGAGAAAAATTGATCTAGCTAGGTTTCATGTAAAAAAAAATATTGTTTTATCCCTATTTTTGGGCATTAAAAAACACTAACATTTATATTGAATTGAATTTTCGCCATTAACTGTCAAGTCGACGTAGCTTATTCGGGTAACGGGCAGCCTCGAGAAATGTGAATGCCAAGGATCGATCCCAACTAAATAATTGATTTTTTAAAGTTTTTTTTTTTAAATTACCGAGTGAAGCTCGGTCACCCAGATATTATTTTTTTATACGTAGTACCTATTTTTTATATATTTTCTTAATTAATACAACTTATTTACGTGTTAATTAAAGACCCAAGTGATCGCTAAATATACAGTACGCATAACGGGCCAATAAGCTAGTATTTTTTTTTCCAGGCAACACCGCTATCAGTATGCGACGAGTACGTGAACATTCTTGAGTCGTGTCCAGTGCCTCGCGTTTATATGGAATTGTTCGCTGTGCTGTGTATAGAGACTAGTCACTACGTTGCTTTCGTGAAGACGGGCGTCGGTCACGATGCGCCCTGGTGCTTCTTTGATTCTATGGCAGATAGAAAAGGTATATCTATTTATAATAATAATTTAATAATAATAATTTATTTCATTTCATTCCGTAAAGTACAAATCATTCTGCTTAAATTTAATAAATTAAACTAATACATTGTCGTATATTGTGGCAGAGATCTATTGATACTCGCACTAGGTCGCCCTGTATCGCGAGTATCAACCTTCCAAAAATTTCTTTACAGTGCTAATTAATTATTAACATGCAATAATAATAACGAAAATTAATTATGATATGTATACCAGATATATATTTATATTCTTATTAATAAATTATGATATTATTTCGCTTTTATAAAAAATAAAATATATGCCGAATCTACTCTACCGGATACCAAATCCGGCAGAGTTAAATAGACCACCACCATTTCTTACCGAAATGTCTTAAAAGGTGACTAAGCTAAGTCGACCCGCCGTGTGGTATTCGGCTGAGTAGAATAGACCACCCTCATTTCTTATCGGAGTGTCTTAAAAGGCGAATAAGGTAAGTTGATCCACCAGTTGAGCAGAATAGACTCTTTCTTACCGAGGTGTTGTAAAATACGACTAAGGTGAGTTGACGTCAGGTAGGCGACCGGTCGTAAATTACGTAGCCAAATCGTGTGACATGTTTATAACATGTTGTGTGATCCCACTTAGAGTGGGATAATCCCACGAGGATGATATCCACGATAAAAGATGACGTATGTAATGCCTAGTATATAATGTACTATCCGTTATGATATTTTATACGTGCAGTCTCATTCGTTGTGCATAAGTTTTTACGAATTAAAAACCGCGGGTAATTTGTATACACCTTCAAGAAGAGAGAGAGGTGCATGCGGGATTTTCTCTCTTCTTCTCTCTATAAGATGGTTACGGGGAAATCTATATAATTGTTCCACAACTTCCCACGAAGCACAGTCTAATTTCATATATGCAGGAACTACACGTACCACTTTACAATTTTGTCTAGAATCTAGAAAGATAGAATCTATTTCCTGATGATCCTTCGGTTGCGGGGCTACACGATTGTTGAGTTTGTGATAGTGAACGTGTGTAGTGCTTGTGTATTGTGGTGACGGTGGTGGAGGTTTGTGCATGTGTTTTTAGGAATCCTGCATGTGTCAGGTATGATAACCGATCGTCCACTCTACATTTAGCATTATATATATAATCTATTTTACTTCTTCGCGGATTATAGCAAAATAATTGTATTATTACTTTTGTATTAATATTCAAGGTGAGCGCAACGGTTATAACATTCCCGAGATCGTGGAGATATCAGAGCTTGGCGCGTGGCTCAGCGAGGAGGGCGGCCGCGCCCTGCACGACGCGGCGCCGCTCGACCGCCACCTGCCGGCGCCCGCCAAGCGACTGCTGGCCGACGCGTACATGTGCTTCTACCGCAGCCCCGACCTTGCTATGTATCGATAACAACATATTATATTGAAAAACGAAGTCGTGGGCTCGAATCCCGGCCATTATACTACCGACGTGAACCCACTCCTAACACAAGCATTTAGCAAGAAAAGGTTAACAAGTTTACTAGTAATGTTAGCGTTACGCTACGCTTTATTGAAATTTACCACAAAACAATAAGGTCACTTTAATACTACAATTAACCATTTTAGCAGACTTTAATACTAGTACCTGGGTGACCGAGCCTTGCTCGGTAATTTTTAATGTGACGTAAAAAAAATCAAAAAAATTGACTAGAAAAATAAAATATACTAACGGCCTGCCCCTGCTTCGCACGGGTATAAAATATATATCCCATGTCAGTCAGTGTAAAAAAATGATTAAAATCGATCTAGTAGTTTTGATTTATTCATTACTGCCCGTGGCCCGCAAGCGTTAAATTTGGAGAAAAACAATTTCCTCTCCCTATACCAAGACGATTTCCTGCTATCTTTGGAATATCTAAATTCATATAGTACATTTTTACTTATTTACTTTTACATTTTCCCTATGTATTTTATTTTTACAATTAATTACAGAATGTCTTTAAACAAACTCTTGAAAGAGCGACATAGCTGCTAAAGTCGAAGTGTTATAGGGCGAAGCGCGGCGTCCTCACGGCATTTTAAATCTGTAATATCTCCGAAAATGTTCACTTAAATTACATGCTGTAAACGGCCATATTGATCTATATTAAATCAACAATTTATTTAAGGTACTTAATTGGATAAGGATTAATGCTGTATTGTATAAAAATTGCTTCAAAAATAAGGCATTATTTTTCGTAAAAAGTAAATGACTAAAAATGCTATAGTGGGTTATCCATAAGACATATACCATCGCGGACTTTTCTGTAGACCTTTTCAAGGTGTACAAATACTTAGTACGATATTTTGATAAATCTCGTAGGGTTTAGCCTGCGTTTGCAATGTAAGCGGAAAAAATGTAATTATTTACAGAAACCTCAAAAATTACAGTATTTCTCTACTCCGTATTGAATGTTATTATACGTACAAACCTTCCTCTGGAATCACTATATCTATTTAAAAAAACCGCATCAAAATCTGTTGCGTAGTTTTAAAGTTTTATGCATACATAGGGATATATGGACAAACTTATTAGTTTACTACTACTTACAAGACTTTGTTTTATAATATGTAGTGATATACATACAAAGTTAACTCATTTAATATATGTATATAATATTAAAGTCTGCTAAAATGGTTAATTGTAATGAAATATTTTTTCGGCATCTATTTTTATGAATAGTAATGTTATGATTTTTTATTGTTAAAGTATATTATATACTGTAGGCTATTTATAATAATAATAATTTGTTTTCTTTTACAAGTTTATAATTAGTGCTAAATATTTTGACCATTTGGCTTAGGCCACTTTATGTCTATAAATTGACAGGCCCGTTGGCGCAGTGGGTAGTGATCCTGCCTTCAGCGCCGCGTTCCGCGGGTTCGATTCCCGTGGACGGCGAACATTTTCTATAAAGGAATTTGTTGGTCTTTTAGCCTGGGTGTATATTTGTATTTGAGTATGTATTTGACAATTATATATGTATATATTCACCAGTTGTCTCTCACCCATAACACAAGTATTAAAATTACTTACTTTAGGGAAGTGTAAGTGTACCATATATTTATTTAAATTTAATTTAATTTCGTTAGTATTTTATCGAGTACACACATGCTAGTGTCACACACACTAACTCGTAGTGGAGTCCTTTTTTTAGAAATAGGATTCCTTAGGAACAAGGTAGCTATTAGTATCAGTCTAAAGTAATAGCATTCCAATGATAAATTTATTTGCCTACAAATTAAATTAGAATAATGTTAAAATTACTTTTAGCTGAAACAGTTTAATGTATAACGAAACTTGTATTTACTTTTAAAACAATTCTTAATAAACCTAAAAATTAAAAAGTACATAAAAATATAAAATCTTTTTAGAAATTATTTAATATGTCTCTAAAAATTATAGATCTAAAATCCCACAAAGAATAACTATCTTATTCTTAGTTTATGAATATACAACATAATATTTAAACAATTTACTAAGTATAATAACAGTCTTAATACTAAGGATACATAATATGACGGGTCAGGGAACAAAATTGGAAAGGTTACCAAAAATTTGATCAAATTGTGGTATTTTTTATATTACAAATGCACAATTTTTTTTTATCAAAAAAATTAGAAAAATTGGTTTTACGTTTTTTTTCATGGATTTATTTACAATTTTATTCCCAGTTTTTTTTATATATATTTAATATCAATCAACAACTTTATTAATATTTAATATTAATTAAAATTTATTATAACTCTTCATGACTAGTTGATCCGCTGGTGTTGTCACAGTAACATGCAAATTTAGGTTGTGGCACATGTATCATACTTTCCTTGACTGTAACTTCTCCAATATTTCTCTTACTCCATTCCTAAGAATAAAAATTTCACACAACAAGTTAAAGGGTTTAGTTTGCAAAATATGAGTTAAAACAATATTTCATGCTGAGGGTAATGCTTTACATTTAATAAGTCAGTTATAAGTACAATAATTTTTTTGGTAACAAAGTGTACAAAGGTCAACTTATCCCTATGACAGAGATCTCTGCCAGCTAACGTACAAAGTGAGACAATTTATATTTAAGAAAAAGTTGGTATGCAAATATCAAACATGTATCATCATCCTCCTGTCCTTATCCCACTCTAAGTGGGGTCGTCACAACATGTTATAAACATGATGTCACATGATTTGGCTGCGTTTTTACGACCGGCCGCCTGCCTGACGTCAAAATATCAAACGTGTATCAAATATCAATATTATGTAGCCAACTTGCTTACCGTGAATAACACAGCATGATAGCAAATTATATGTTGTGGTAATAAATTATCATTAGCAAATAGTTTAGCATTTTTAGCTATATCATGAGCCTCATCATCATGTTCTCGTGCCCACTTAACTTGTTGTTTTAAGTCAGAAAGGTCTTTTTTAAATGGTACATAGTGTTTATAAGGTTGCAGTTGTCTATAAAAATGTTCATAATATTGTGAATCTTGTTTTAAAACCAGTCCTCCTCCAGCTAAAAGATATGGCATTCTGTATGCTGCTACTGTGCCATCAATATTTATTTGATATTTATACTAAAAGAAAAAAAAAAATTCAATGAAATCGCAACACCTTTTTAATTAATGTAATGTTATATTGATCCAAACTTACATCAAAGAATTTGAAAAATGATATATGTGGTAACTTTGGTCCGTACTGTTCCTCTTTATCTCGAAAAAAGAAAAAATTTGTAAGGGAAGCATTAAATAAGTCTGGATGAGCACGAGCTATATCTATGAGTTTCAATCTTTCCGCACGGGAGTCGCGGCCTCGCCAAAATGCACGAGGTTCTCTATCTTCCCATTTAAGATCTATATTGCCTTGTACTGATAAAGTGTCCAATGTAACTCTGAAACACAATTATTTTCAATGGCTTAAACTTCAATATTTTATACATTTAGAGGCTTAATTTGTTTCTTGTCACTAAAAACAATAAAAATTGATATCACCATAGAATTGTATCTCTATTTTAAGTATGTTCATGTTTGGAGATTGTTTTATTCTGTTGTAACATAAACTTTAACTTTTAACATACTGTACATTAAAAACAGAGTACATTAAAAACTAAAATAAATTGTTTTGAAATTCTTTATGCTAATAAGGTTAATTAAAGGTTAATATTTTTATAGATTAAATGCAATGCAATCATAAACTAACTAATTGTGTGCATAAATACTCAGTTGATTTGCTAACCGTCCCATATTTTCTAATGCAGATTCTGTAATATCATATGTAGGCATGACAATATCCAAAGTTTCACTACTACCACACCATGAAAAAATTGGCAGTAGTTTGTCCCCTTTGAATACTAAAGGCCAATCACCAAGGTTTATCACCAACTCCATATCAGGCAGGATAACCTTTCTAGTCAACGACAACAGAATGTTGTCTGCAAACATATTAAATCCAATATGCTTGCCATAACAATCTCTGTATATTTGGTTATCTTTAACAACATAATGACAAAAGCTTGTGCTTTCAGGTCTATGGTACTTGTCAATAATTTTTGGTAATATATCTTTCATAATTATACCATCAAATACTTTAAGGTCATCATCGATTTGGCTGTAGAATGTAGGGCATTGATACTGGTTCAACCAAGATTGCATATCTCTAACAGGACAATCACATTGATCTGGCTGGAAGACACCTGTTGTACCAAAGAAAAAAAATATAGTTTGCAAATTAAAGCAACCAGAAAAAATGATGCTATCAGATGTTATTGATATAGAAATTCTAGAAAATTATTCGACATGAAAAACAGAGACATGATTATAATAAAAGTATGTGCTTTTCTGAACATTTAATTTATTGAATTAGTTAAGATTTTAATCATATTTTATTCCTTAACACACAAGCTTATGTATCTTATGAATTAGCGTACAGTAGAATAATACCTTTAAATTCGAAAGGAGAACTTGGAATGTGTTTGTTTTTAAAGTAAATGCCTATTGATAATTCACTACATGTTTCATATAATTTATATCGCACAATGAACGTCCCGTCTTTACGATTTAATGTATTAATCCACAGTCGACAATGGTCTTTGTTCAATGTTTTTCCAGTTATTTCCACTGCAAACTGTAGTGCAAGATCACGGGAATATCTGTTGAAGTTTATCTAAATTAAAAGTTTATAGCCTTGTGTATGTAACTTAAGTACTATAATTTCTTTAATATTAGGTATATCTTACGAGCTTTCTTCGATATCTGTGAAATTAACAAAAAAATATCTAGCCGGCATAACAATACGTTCAGGTTGTAAGCCAGGTCCGAAGACTATTATTTCTCCTAAGCTGATTTGAAGAAAGATGAAAAACAATAGAAAAGTATTAAAATATAGGAGAATCATTTTTCTTATTCTAAACTTTTCGAAAACGAATTTTAATTTTTAAAGCTTCCTAAATGACAAATACATTATTTACTTTTTTTTTACCCACTTTCTGGTAGGGATGTTAAAAAAAATCGATAATTTTTTCACAATAATCGAATGTTTAGACATAAATAGATATTATGAAATCTATTGTTTTATACCCTAATTTTATTACCCTCTTTTTTTTGTCTTTTATGATAAGATGATGCGATGCGAAGAAGAGAATCCAATGCAGGCAATCAACACATTGCAAATAAATATTAGTTAATTCATTCATTTTTTCGTTTCGAGTCAATTTATTATTTATAAATCGATTTATTTTGAAGGAAGGAAAATCGATCATTTATTCATGAATTTTTCCACTCCAAGTCGCATCCCTACTCACTAGCCCATAGATAATACTGCTCTTCTAAAAGAATAGAGGCAAACAAAGGTCGTTTACCATACCGCCAACAATTTTATGCAGGTATTAAATTGCTTGAGTGAGCTAAATTTTAATATACCCTCTGATAAAAAAATTGAAAAATTTAGTGCACGCAACAAAAAACTATATCTAGATTACCAATAAATAATGGGAGCGACTTTCAGACTTGTCCCCCGTGCTGCCCCATAATTCATTAAAAACCCAACCCATTACTAAAAAACAGGAGCTCCAAAAAAAACCGTAGAAAACATAAGTTAAATAAACAGACCGATTTCATATGATATCTACCTTTATTATTTACCAGGAATGATATATTATTATGGGGCTAGTTTGTCGTTTTAGAAGTTTAGCCTGTGATTTATGTTGATTGTGAACATATTGAAATTTGAAAAACCTGATAAAATTAGGAATAAATCAGAAAACAGGGGCGTTAATATGAGAACAGCAAATCTATTGTTAAAAAAGTAGGGCTGGTAATACTGCTTGTCCCCATAATATATTATATTATCCTTTATCTAAATGTCTGGGATTATGGATATAGCATATTCTTAATTATTTGTCTATAGTCTGAGGTTGTTTTGAAGTGACAACTAACCTCAATGAAACATTTACAATTAAGATAAATATTAGTTTTTCTAATAGATTACTTTTTCCTTTAAAGTAATCGAGTAATAATGTCTACTTCTAATTTGAAATTAATATATACTGCTCTAAGCAAAATGAGGTTTGCATTGATGTAGTAATTGCGCTCGAAGTTATTTTTAACAGTTCTAATAAACCGGTAGAATATATCAATATTTGTTTCAGAATTGACTGTATAGTAACCAGGTCGTGTCATTTTAAGCCCAAATTTCGACCTCCGTACTGGTACACACCAAAGGAACGTGTTGTACGTATATTATTTATATATTAATTTATAGAATTAGGCGTTACTTTGCGGAGGTTCGTAATACAAAACCAATGAGAATATTATTTTGCTATAATCTGCGATAAAAGAAAATATATGTAATGCTAAATGTAGAGTATACTATTCGTATTCTGATACATGCAGAATTTGTAAGAACTCATGCACTACCTGACACCGATGGCACAACAATACACAAGCACTGCACACATTCACCACCACAATTTTAACAATTATTTCGCCCGTAACCAAAGCATCGTCAGGAACTAGACTCTATGGAAAGTAATAAGTCGTTCTCATTACTTTTGTATTTATATATTCATAAATATATTATTTGAACATGCAAATTATTTTCAAATATTAAAATCAGAGCGATTAATTCTTGTAACTTCAGATGAGTGAAGATATGCTTACGCAAGAAAATAGAGATTTTATAGAAGAAGTAAGGCAAGACAAATTAAATTTACAAACTGCTATGGAATCTCCATTAGCAAAGATTGAAACACAAGAAAATGTACAATGGGATCCATTTACTCGACGAGCCGGTCTGATAGCCAGAAAAATAGGCAACTATCCAATGTGGACTAAAGATGGAAAAAAATTACAAACAACTTTGTTACAGGTATTTAGATTTTGTATACAAAATCAAATACAAGAAAAAGTTAAACAGTATTATTTCTAATGTTTCAGGATTTTTTTTTTGGTTTATTAGATTCATCTGCGATCAGTCATAGGACTATGAGCAAATTTGTTAAAATGTTTCAGGATTTAACAATACTTTTTTTTTATTCAAAGTTGGTCATACTGTGTATATTCGACCTACTTTTACATTTACTTTGAAACTTCTTAAAACCATTCAAAAGATTTTTAAAGTACAATTAACATAAAAAACTGTCCAAATGCTGTAGTTGATTATGTATATATAAATAATACATGAATAATTTTGACTAATAATTAATTCACTGGCCTGTTGATATAGTTGACAGTGGCCTGCCTTCAGCGCTGGTGGTTCAGTTGTTGAGGGCCACAATTTTCTAACAATAATTTGTTGGTTTTTCAAGTCTGGATGTATATGTCATTTCCTATGGTTATACATCGGAGATGTGACTTTATTCTTCAGATAGGGTGATATGTATTTAAAATTATATAAGTATATATTTACCAGTTGTCTGGCATCCATAATTGAAGTATTATGTAACTTACTTTGGGAAGAGACAACCTTGTGTGTGTCCCAATGATTAAAAAGAAAAAGGTAATAAGTTAACATATGTTGAAAATTGTATAAAAATGTAGACTTCAGATAATTCAGTATTATTGAACTTAAACAAAGACTACATTTAAATACAGAATCCAAAATTGTAGTGGATGAAATTGATTCTATTTTTGAATATAGTCAGAAAAACTTTAAAAAAGTCAACTTTTTACAGTACATGTAGTCTTTTGTAATGTACATATTATAAGATAACATATATTTCATATTTGATTTACATATTAGGTTGTGGATAATCATGTCATAAGATATACACCACCTGAGGAATTCCGTCCAATGAAGACAACTAAACTTAACTGGAGAGAAAAACGGACATTAGGTTGTCTTTTGATTGGTTCTGAGACTATTGACCCAAGTACAGTTACAAAGGAATATTGTGGACTCTTCAGCAGTGTGGGCATGTTACCAAAGAGGCATTTATGTCGTTTTATGGTTTCACCACATGCCAAACTCCCTACAGGAACTCCATTGTTTGCTACACATTTTAGAGTTGGAGATTATGTGGATGTAAGAGCAAAAACGTTAGTATTAACATGTATATTAATAAAGTAAGGTCAGATAAGTCAGATTTATATGAACACATGTACCATACCATCATGTATCATAAATTTTACAGAGGAGTGGGCGTTTTGTCTGTAAATTTAGTTACCCATATTATTTATTACTTTTGTACCGACAAATAAATCTTGTTACACTAACCTGATACTAGTAGTATTTGATTGTGAAACATACTCAAGTATCAAACGTCAGAAAACGTACTAGTACTTATCCCACACACAATGTGTTAAACTATCATTTAATCAATATTTATTTTATTATACAGTAGAAGCTCTTTATTCGCGCTTCCTTCATTCTGTTTTCACTATTCGCGGACTGTAAAATTGCGATTCAAGTCCTATATTCGCGGTATAAGATTTCTTTATTCGCGGATCAAATCAGTACATACATATACATATGTACCTAAATAAAAGCATGCGGTATCCTTTGCCGCTTTGTCCGCCGCGTCAAGTGGACCCATAAAAAGATAAAGAAAATAGATCTTATTACAATTTTGCCTAGATTGCGTTTTCAAAAGCTATCGGCGTTGTTTTTTTCGTTTGGCGGTTCTTTTGAGGTAAGCCGCCTCCGCCGCGGTCGGTGTTGTTCAAAAACTTATTTTATTTTAAACCGATTTTAATGTTTTTTACTTCGTCGCTTAGGATCCTATCGCCTATAACCCTATATAAATCACCATTCCATATTCACGGTTTCTGTATTCGCGGCATAATTTATGGAACGTATACTCCGCGAATAAAGAGCTTCTACTGTAATAGATAATAAAAACGAGAATTTGTGTTATATACTACTTTTATATGCAATTCTAATAACACTTATTTACAATGGATTTTTTAGAATGGATCGTGGTTTTCAAGGGGTAATAAAGCGATGGGGATTTAAAGGAATGCCAGCTTCTCATGGTGTTACTAAAACCCATAGACGACCGGGTAATATTGGCGCTGGTGGTGAGAAAGCCCGTGTATGGCCTGGTACCAAAATGCCAGGACACATGGGCAACAGGTATACATACATTAATTTATATAGTCAAATGGTTTTTCCCTACCATACATGCAAGAGGTTAAAGTAGTTTTATTTACTCTGATACTATAATACAAAGATTATAAAACTGATACCAAAATTCTCATGACAAACATTACGTACAGGCCAAAATAAAAAATTAAAAAGTTTTATGATACAAGAAATGGTACGAGTCCGCGGCGACGCAACACGCATGCGCAATCGATGTTTGCGCCTTGGCGCTAACATTTGACATAAAAAAATCTTTTCAATATTTAAACAAAGTTTGGTTTTTATTAATATTGTTTCACGTATTATAGTATGGGAGTAGATAAAGTAGTGAATGACACTGAACATAACTTGGTCTTATAACACTCGTGTGATACTATAAAAAAACTCGCCTGCAGCTCGTTTTTTTTTAAACACACTCGTGTTATAAGAACCCTTATTATGCAACAGTATCATAATCTATTATGTACCTGCTAGGAAGTTAATAAACAAAATTCTTTAATTTATGATTTTAACAGCAGGCTGTTGTATAATACAACTGAATGCATGTACCAACATTTATATAAAAACTGGTGACTTACTTTGATCCAATGAAGCATTTAAGAACTCTGAACGTGGATTTTTTGCCTGTTCCAGAAATATTTCCTATATATTACCCCAGTGCTTTAATTGTGCAATAATTCATCAATATTGGTCGAAAGGATCAGCTGTAAAAGCGTAACAGATAGACTTTCGCATTCATAATATTAGCATTGATTGTCATATCTTCAAATACGCAGTGTAGTATCCGGCTGAATTAAAAGTACCACCCTCATTTCTTACCGAGTTATTTCTCATTTCTTATCTACGATTCTTAGTCGATAACTAAGATAAGTCGACCTGCCATGGGGTATCCAGTTGAGTAGAATAGACTACCCTTATTTTTTACCGAGGTGTCGTAAAAGGCGACTAAGGTAAGTTGACTTCAGGCAGGTGTATGGTCGTAAAATACGTAGCCAAATCATGTGACAACATGTTTGTAATATGTTGTCCGACCCTACTTAGAGTGGAAAAAGGGCAAGAGGATGATGATTGTCATATCTTTAATATACATATTTATATAAGAATGATAATTATTACAACAAATTATTAATAGTCAATTTATTATTTTTTAGATGGAGAACATTAAGAGGTGTGAAAATTCTTCGTATCAATACAAAGTACAATATTCTTTGGATGTTAGGAGTGGGAATACCAGGTGAAACTGGTGCTTTATGTTATCTATTTGACACGGTGTTGCCGTTAAAGAAATTAAAGACGCCACCTCCTTTCCCCACTCAGCCACTTGTTGAGGATCTGCCATTAGAATATTATGATGACTCTATCCATATGTTTGAAGGGCCAACAATTAGCTTTGAAGAGTCGTAAACGTAAGCCATAATAGCAATAATTTATTGTACAAATTATTTAAGAAAATATGTAGATTAAATGTGTTAAAAAAATCGATGTGTGTTTGGTGTTGCTATAAAACAGAAACCAATTATAGACTTTACTTTGCGGAAATCCATAATACACAAGTAATAATAAAATTATTTTGCTTTAATCCGCAATATTTTTTTTTGCGTAATTGCGTATTATAGCAAAATAACTGTTATTACCTTGTTTAAAATATGTATAAAATAACTGTTTTATGGTTATATAGTTTAGGACTACAAGCAATTTAATATTTAGTCAAAATTAAATATTTAAAGAACTTCACTAAATTTATTTTCTCAGACTTGTTTACTTTCTATAGAATGCTTTTAATTTTTAGTATACATTTCTAGGATTCATCATCCCCCTGCCCTTATCCCACTCCAAGCGGGGCAGGCACAACATGTTGTAAACATGCTGTCACATGATTTGGCTGCGTTTTTACGACCAGCCGCCTGCCTGACAACTTACCTTAATCTTATTTTACGACACCTCGGTAAGAAAGAGGGTGGTCTATTCTTCTAAACCGGATACCATACGGTGGGTCAACTTACCTTAGTCGCCTTTTACGATACCTCGGAAAGGAATGAGGGTGGTACTATTCTATTCAGCCGGATACCACACATCTTAGTATACATTTCTAGGATTAAATGGTTGTAAATTGTACAAAACAGTTGACATATAATTAGAATAATATTACAAAATAACCAACAACAAATAGGATAAATACTTTATTTTAATAAATGCTAACTAATAAACACATTAGACTTAGTTAATGCCTACGAGACAAACATTTTCTAGATACCCGAGCTTTTTTTACATTTATTCAGCTTAAAAATGATCACATAACATATATGTCTATCATGTATATTCAATTTTATACTTTATAGTTGTGCCTGCGTCTTCGCCCGCGTGAAACAGTGGAATCAGTGTGTTACAAAGTTTTTACTTCGTAAATCGCACCCCGCAGGAGTTTCACCGTAATGTACTATTAACTGGCCATAAAATATATTATTATGCCTGAGTTAATCCCGCGATTGATTCATTTTCGCACGTGCTCATTTACGATATTCGTCGATACGTGTTTGCGATAACAAAGTTATGAAGGATCATAATATTAAGAATAAGATGCCTAAAGTACTTAACTAACGTATTTAAGTTGACTATAAATTTCTTATTAGGGATACAATGATTTTTATGATAACAATAGCACGATTTTTAGTTATAAAAATTGGATAGTAGTTACGACATAGATATTAACAGTGCTACAATGGAAAATACAAAATTCACAGTGAACTAAAAACAATATTTTTTTTATGTAATGACAAAGAACAGTTATAAATATTGCGAAACAAACAAAAAATGTATATCTCTCCGCCGTAGATCAGGCCTCTTAAGAAAGTATGAATTATTTATTCCATGTTGCTAAAACACATTAAAAATACCAAAGATTTTCATTTAAGATAAAAGATTTATTATATTTACAAAGATCTAATAAGATATTTGTTTTATAACTTCATGTTTAAAAGAATTGGTATTTGTTCATTGTTATGAATTACATAGTAAGGAAGTAGTTATTATTCTTATTTTACTTTAAATTTTATAATCATTAGTCCTATCCTATCAATAATATAATTCTCCTGTCACAATGTTTGCCTAATAATTATGATTCCGACGATTTAAAACAGCGTGGTTTAAATCGTCGTTCATTTCATATTCAAAATTCTTTATTAAAATAATCTTTTGAACAAGTGTTTTTGAATCGCTGACTGCTGGTTCCGAAAATTACTCCTACCGAGATGAGCCTGCAAGAAACTTAGCGATTCTTCTTTTCAAAATGTAATTCTTATAATTAGTTACATTTCGTCATAGCCATCTTGTGCAAGATTAGAGAGTAGCTAAATCGAGGCATTTTTTTCATCTATATATAATCCTTAATAGTATAGTTTACTTACTGTATCAACCTCCTTTTAGAGTTATTTTAGATTGCTGTAATGGCACAAATTTATTGTGGATTTTTATTGGTAGGGCGCAAATCAAGAACTACAAGATTATGTTACTACCTTTGCCTATTATACACAACACCATTTTTTTCCTTATAATCCAGTAAATTTTTATGCATCTAAAACACTTACTACACATTATTTTTTCAATTATAAGTTATAGATAGAACTGTTGTTAACCCTATTTTAATATCATCTTAGCAGTTTACTCCTTACAATTATGTTTTATCTGCTACACATATATGTATATACAAAAAAGAGATAGATAATACTAATATCATTAAATAAACCTTATTTTTACCTTAAACATATAGTTTATCTCTGTTACACATATATATAAATACAACAGTCAGGTTTGAGCACACACCAATGTTTTTCAGGTTGTTTTTTCAGATTCTTTATCAAATAATTTTTCATCTCATAACCTCTCTTTATGTTTTTAGACATGGGATAAAGGCAGTTATTGGCAAGACAACATCTGTCTAGGGTCACTAATATAAATATATATAATCATAAATACATAATGTAACTTTTAAGTAAGATGCCTTGTCCAGCCTTTTCTAAATGATGTATATTTCTATACATACACATAAAAACAATTGCTTAATTATTTAGCGCAGACTACTTATAATATATTTTTTACTGCTGATTTGGGGGTTGGAATCCATATCCAGGATATGGCTGTGGAGCACCAGGAGGAGGAGCTCCAGGTGCTGGTGCTCGAGCATAAGGGTACGGAGATGGGGGAGGATACTGCGAAGGGGGATAACCTTGTTGGTAGGCATGAGGAGGATAAGCTCCTCCAGCAGGTGCATAACTTTGTGGGTTTTGTGGATATGATGACTGAGGTGGAGGTGCAGTTGATACTGGAGGAGCCGGGCTACCTGGCTGTGATGAGGGATTTGAATAAGGTGGTTGTGTTGCTGGTGGGTATGGAGACGGTTGTCCAGATGGTGGATATTGTTGTCCAAGAGGAGCACTTTGAGGTGGAGCTCCAGATGCAGCAGTAGCTGGTGGAACATTATTTCCATGAGAGCTTGAATTATATGTAGGAGATTGTGCAGATGGAGATCCATATCCTGTACTTGTTGGATTTTGGTTTGTATAACTACTAGGTGGTTGTGGAGAACGGTTTGGTTGGGAAACAGGTGTTGAGCTATATGCAGATGTTGGTGTAGTATTAGGGAATGGCTGAGATTGATAAGGCTGGGGTTGTGATGTAGTAGAGTTATATGAGCTAACACCTACATTGGGATAATTTGGGCCTGATTGTGGTGGTGGGTAACCTGAGTTTCCAGTATAAGCTGGTTGACTAGAACCTCTGACCGGATAAGGTGAACCAGCAGCTGCAGGACTTCCAGGCGGAGGAGCATAAGGTTGTTGATTTGATGAGGGTGGGTATCCAGGCCCTTGATGAGTCGCTGGGGGATAATTACTAGGCGATGTAGTTATAGGTGGACCATATGTAGAATTTGGAGGATATCCTTGGGGTTGTTGAGAAGGATTTGGCGGACCATATCCTTGTGCTGGTGGGCCATAGCCAGTTTGTGGTGGATACACGTTAGGTGCTCCTTGGTACTGACCCTGGTATTGTGGGTAAGGTCTTTGGCCATATGACTGTGTTGGTCTGGTTGGGGTAGAAGACACTCCAGTTGGCGGACGGTATGGTTGCTGTGGTGACCCTGGTACTTCAGCTCCACTAGTTGGAGGGTTTAATGGACCTTGTTGCACATTACCTGCTGCCAATTGATGAGGAGGCTAAAAATTAAAAATTGATAATTATTGTTAAAATTTTAATTTTAAAAGATTTTCACTATAAATTTTCATTTATGAAATTAAAATCTAATGAATTTACTCATTGTTTCAGTAAAAAAATTGTTATAGCACTACATTTACCCATACCCATTATGTCATGGTTAAATGTAATGTTATTCATTTAAAATAATGAGAGATATTTTGGTGAAATTGAAAGGCTATATGTAGACATTTCCTTAAAACATAATAACAATAGTATATACATAGAGAAATAAACTTATTTGGATTTCTGGAATTGTCAAACAATCAATTTTCCTGATGGTTTACTAGTCATACCACAAAATATCCAAATCATGGAAAGAATGTATATTTTTTAATGTCATTGGTAGAACTAAAGCGTATATACCAAATTTACATAAAGGATTCAAAATTCCCATTTTTGCTTCAGAAGCAGGAAGAAACATATACTACATAATTGAGGGTATTTTAACACTTAAATAGATCCAGAGTCACAAGTACAACTACTATATAATTATATATATTTAGAATGCGTTTTTTGATACTTACTGGCAGTAATAATTGTATATTCTGATTAGCGTCTGCCACAGAAGCTAAATATACAAGATTCCTGTGTAGCACTTGTTGATACTGATGACACTCCATAAGTTGGCCTTTAGCTTGATATTCTTGTATAGTTTGAATTAAATGGGCATTTTCGTCCAACATTTTTTGTATTTGCGCTGGACTTAATGGAGGCCGGTTGCCTCGGGGTGCAAAAGCAACTGACATTTTTCAATATTCCCAGTTTGTCATGAATACTTTAAATAATGTACGATACAAACATTAAAGATATAAAGACTTGAGTTTCGGATACTTAAAACACCAAATAACTGTATTCAATGAAATTCATATTGACTTCATCGATAAAAATCATTTGCTAAAAAAGCGTCCACAGACCAATGAACAGATATACAAATTACAAAGATAAATAGCAGATAACAAGTATCAAATTGAATATTGTAAAAATCTAAATCATAACCAAAAGTATTTTTAAATTTTTTGGTTAAATTGTGGATTTACACCCATTTAGCACATCAGTAACATAATTAATATTTATTTCATAAATAGTTAATTTATTAATACAACATTTTTTGTATATCAAAGGACCAATATACTGTAATTATTATTACAAGATAATAATCCATGGTATCGGATATTGTACAGGTATCTTGACCAAATTTGACTGGCTTATGGCTAGAATACTACTAGTTACAAGACCACTTCATTCATATACCATTAGACGTCATTTGAAGAACAACTAGACTGAAAAATACTAGACGTAGAGGGCGTCCTCATCAGCCTACCTAATTTTTATGTTCTTTGGTCACGTGGCACGTTTATTATTATACATATCGCTAGATAATATTATGAAACAAAGCTATCTACCGCATTATGAATATGTGGGAAAGTTCAAGCCGCCTGGAAATTTTTATCGGAAACCGCCTAATCCGTTGCTTTGGGATTTAATGTGGGTACAACGGAATACGTTGTTTTGTTACAGATCAAATATGGTTTTTAGTTTTACACACACACACACACACACACACACACTCCCGCACGCACACACACAACTGTGACAACGGAATTTTGTAAATCACAGACAAACAACACAAATAGCGACAATTAAGCTGGTAGACGAAATCAACAGATTATACACTATAATTTTAAGTTCAACTTCAAAGGGTAAAGTGCAATTTGAACTGATCAGCTGATTATTATTAATTATTATCATCAATCATGCTGATTTTTGCCCTGTGAACTAAATGTATTTAGGTTTTATATATAATTGTTTCAACAAATATAATTCTTGACAGCCGCGAAATAAAACAAGGCTATTTGAAATGGCTTTAAGAGGTATTAAAATTATTGAAATGGCTGGACTAGCACCGGGTCCACTATGTGGAACCATATTGGCAGATTTTGGTGCATCAGTAACTGTTGTACATAAGGTTTGTTGTTAATAAGGTGTGTTGTTAATAATGTTTGTTGTTAATAAGGTGTGTTGTTAATAATGTTTGTTGTTAACAAGGTTTGTTGTTAATAATGTTTGTTGTTAATAAGGTTTGTTGTTAATACAGTTGGCTGTAAATAAGGTTTGCTGTTTATAAGGTTTGCCGCTAATAAGGTTTGTTGTTAATAAGTTTTGCTGTTAATAATATCTGTTTTGTCTAGTATTGCATGTCAGACTTTATAAAATATTTTTTTCAATATTTTTCACAGATGCAACATTCAGCATTTGATGTTCTGTCAAATGGCAAGAGAGTTCTTTCCATAAATTTAAAATCTAAGGAAGGTTCAGAGATTCTGCAAAAATTATGTTATCAATCTGATGTACTATTGGATACTTACCGGCCAGGTGTATTAGAAAAATTGGGCCTTGGCCCTACATCTCTTATGAAAGAAAATCCTAAATTAATCTATGCTAGATTAACAGGCTATGGACAAAATGGATCCTATAAAGATAAAGCTGGTCATGATATAAATTATGTTGCTTTATCTGGTATTCTTTCCATGCTTAGTAAAAATAGAGAGCCACCAAATCCCCCAATCAATATCATTGCTGATTTTGCTGGAGGCAGCCTTCTATGTGCTTTTGGAATTGTTTTAGCCTTGTTTGAAAGGATGAAATCTGGTAAAGGGCAAGTAATTGATGCAAGCATGACAGAAGGTGCAGCATATTTGGGAACTTGGTTGTATAAGTCACATAATTTGCCTATTTGGAGTGGTGAACCAGGGACAAATACATTAGATGGTGGACTTGCAGCTTATGCTACTTACAAAACCAAAGATGGTAAATTTATGGCAGTTGGAGCTCTTGAACCTCAATTCTATTCTAACCTACTGAAAGGGTTGGATTTATGTGAAGAGGAGTACCCACAATATGAATTTGAACTATGTAAAAATAAATTTAAAGAGATATTTTTAACTAAAACACAGGAGGAATGGTCTGAAGTATTTAAAGATTTGGATGCCTGTGTTACCCCAGTGCTGGACATAAAAACAGTAAACAGTCATAAATGCAACTCGTCACGAAAAACTTTCTTTAAAGATCACAATAATATGGTTGTACCTGAGCCAGCTCCTAGGCTTTCTTCTACACCTGGTGTTTCAAGTGGTAAAAAAATGCCATCTGAAGCTGGACAACACACTGTAGAAATACTACAAGAATTAGGGTATAGCAACTTACAAATCAATGAATTTATCAGTAAAAAAATTGTATATACAAAAGCAAAATCAAACCTTTAAGTTCATGTACATTTATTTTAAAACTTTAATAATAATATTTTTTATATTTAATAATTCAGGTGCTATATTTTGTGATAAAAGGTTTTTAGTTAGTAAAGGATGTTTTTCTATGTAATTTATAATAGCAAGTATTTTACTAAGGTCAAAAATCACATGATTTGGCTGTAAGCTATATATTTTGAATAGTAAAGTTTGTTTTCCATTTAAATGATTTATTCTTTTATGGGCTATATGAATAATGAACTTAATGAATGATTCAAAATCCATACCAAACAATGATTTTAATATTAGTTGGCACTGAGATGTAAAATCAGGAGAACCTGTAAACTCTTGAATTTCTTTTTCAACAGAGAGTAAATTGTTTTGCAAAGCTTTCCAGACGGATTCTATGTTACACGCATTTATAAAATTATGGTTAATAGAAATAGTATCTAATAAATTGAAAACTTGGTGATGCCATCCAGTGGGTATGAAAATGCCATCTCCTTTTTCTTGGATCACTTCAAAATATTTTACATTTTTATGTATGTTTGGGTCAAATAATAAAGGTAGGTTTCCAAAAGAATCTTTTATCTTTTCTTCCTCTCCTGGTGGAAGTAGTATCCACTTTTTCTGGCCAATAACATTTACAGACCAACTGTAAGACATGTAAACATCAGCATGAAAAGGGGTCCTAAAACAGAAAAATTAATAATACATGTGTTCTTATTCTATACTCTTTTCTAATTAACTAATGAAAATTCTCATTATTTTTGTACTATAGACCTCCGCAAAGTAATGCATAATTCTATAAATTATATAAAAATCAGGAATTTAATTTCCAAAAATCATTTGTTTAAAATTATTTTTGAGATAGATAGATCACTCTCCATTTTAACAGTGTTCATTAATTAATTGCTCTATTCAAATATGAAAGGAAGTAAAACAAACATACATTTATATTAATATTACCAGTATGGGAATTCATTTTAACTCAAATATCACATAATACAAACCAGCTATTTTTAGGTCCAATATAAACAAACATGAAATCATCATCATCATTATCTAAAGCATATTCATTTAGCCAGTCCGAAGCAAAAATCTTTGGAACATCATAAAAATTATCATCTGTCATTCTACGCAGGTGCCAATCCTTCAGATATAAAACTTTTTGTTTCTGTTCGTCTTTTAAATATCCTATATAATCTTTAACTTTCATATTACATTTGCACTGGGCGTTGAAACTTATATTATCACAGTCTGCAACAGGTGCATCATACTCTCCATATTCTTGGATAAAATGATCATAATTAATTATACCGTCTTTTATCCATTCTTCCGTACATTTCCAATTGTTAGAAACATTTTTGATGATACAGGGCATATTACACAACATGTATTTGATGTAAAAATTTTCATATTTCAAATTATAATCATTTGATATTGAATCTACAGAAATTATTTCAGGTTTAGAAAATTCATCCTCAGATATTGATCTGTAATCTATATCAATCTCTTCATCTATTTTTTTACTCATAACTATGTATACTAAAGAATTTAAATAGGTGGTATACAAGAATATGTTATGATTAACTTTTATCTACACTATTCTTCATTTGTTTAACTACTTGAAAGGGTTTTCCGTTTTTGGTTAATTAAATGTTTTTCCGCAGCACACCTGACAAAAAGTTGAAGCACTTTTCATTCACCTTTCGTTCGTCAAATTTTTGTCATTTTGAAGACCGCGCTATAGTGTTATATCTATTTAATTTAGTAGTCTATGGTTACACTTATACAATACGACAGCCGACAGGGGTGTTAAATTCACGGTTATTCCGCTTTATATTCAATTCGTAATGTAAAAATTAAAAATAAATGTGAATTAGAATCGAAACATGGATATAAAATTAATATTTACATTATTATAAGCTATACGGATCATCATATGGAACAATTTTGCGTTTGTATATTTTTATTACAAAGTATTACAAAAGTAATAATAACATTATTTTACTATAATTCACGATAAAGTAAATAGAAAAAATATATAATACTAAATGAAGAGTGGACTATCCGTTTTCGTACCCTATACATGCAGGATTAGTAAAAACACACAAACAAACTTCCACCACAATATACAATCACAAACTTAACTATCTTAAATCTTTTCACCCGCTCTTGCGCCGTTTTGCGATTATGTCGTGGAGTCTATGTCCTGAATCCTGATGATGCTTCGGTTGCAGGACGAAACAAATGTTGAGTTTGTGATAGTGAACGTGTGTAGTGCTTGTGTGTTGGGGTGGCGGTGGTGGAGGTTTAATATTCATTACTATATAGTAAACAATAATTGATTTGGGTAATTATTATTATAACACTTTCAATTTATGACGATTTTGTTGTCTTTGAATCTCTGTGTTATTAGTCACAAAATTCTCAAAAAACGTCCATAAAATAATAGATTATTTACAGTTATTATGCGATTCTTTCTAATAGTCTAAAATTTCAGTTTATCTGTGGATGGCGGTGCTTGGGGAGCTACGCCAGCTTATTTATTTCGTAAATCATACGATTCTTTATATATTTTCGTGTTATTTGATAGTATTGTTATTATTTCATATTAAAATTATTAAATAAATATGTTCTTTGACAATATTCGTCATGTGTTTCTGTGACGTTGTTAAATTTTGTCTTATAAAATTTCTTGGCGGTAACAATATCATGATTATCAACAAATTTATTGTGCTTATAAGAAACTTATAAGCCAAGGCGTATTCTATACTAATAGTTAATTTTTGTTATTAAGCTGCTTTTAAAGTTGTTTGTATTCCTATTGAAGACGATTTTATCCCTGAGTCTGTCGCTATGAATGATGTTCGAGACAAAGTTGTTCCTGGGTCATCGTGGGAGGCAGCACCAACTCTTAGTGATTCCTCTCCAGAGATTCAATCGTCGCCAGGTGGCAGCGGTGAAACGCCACAAACGCCAGGAGCGCCAGTCCCCTTGGCACCACATCTCGCTGCTGACTTGCATCCCGATCTATTGCAACAGGGTTGGCGAAAGTACTGGTCGAGGAGGGAAAATAGACCTTATTTTTGGAACAAAATATCTGGTGAGTCGATGTGGGAACTTCCAGCAGTTAAAAGGGATTTTGATCCAATAACAGACCCTCTTGGAATCTGTCACACTGGACCCCCTAATGCTGGTAATGTCACTCCCAGTGCCAGCAAGCGGCGGCCGTCAGAAGATAACGGGCCTCCTCCAAAAAAATTCGTTCTAGCGGGTCCATGGGACATTGAAGTAGCTACAAATGTTGTGATTTATGAGCGTCCTCCAACAATTTGCCCCCATCCTCATCCTGAAATTGAAGGATTTCGTTTTACTTTAGCTAATAAACTAAGGCAGTGTTATCAAGAATTGTGTCACACAAGAGAAAGTATAGATGCCCCAAAGGATTCGTTCAACAGATGGTTAATGGAGAGAAAAGTGAATGACCAGGGAGGCTCTGATCCTCTGCTTCCTAGCCACTGCTTTCCAGAGATATCTCACTCAATGTATGAAGAAATTATGAATGATATACCAATAAAATTAGCTCATCCTAAATTTACTGGTGATGCTAGGAAGCAATTATCTCGATATGCTGAAGCAGCTAAAAAAATGATTGAATCAAGAAATGCTTCACCTGAAAGTCGTAAAGTAGTTAAGTGGAATGCTGAAGACACATTTCAGTGGTTACGGCGTACAGTGGGAGCTACATATGATGATTTTCAAGATCGACTGGCACATCTGAGGGTAATTCTTTGAAAAATTAATATTATTTAATTTTATATATTTTGTTAACACTCGTTAATAGAAATAAAATTTTATTATTAATAACTCATTATTATTTAATTGATATTTTTTATTCATTGGTTAAACTTTGGTATGAAAGTTAGAATATTCCTTTGAGTTGTATTTAGTTAACTTTGAGTGTTTACTTTGTTTCTCCACTTAATAGTTAAGCATCTAAGTTTTATACAAAGTATTGTCTTTTAAAATAAATTACTATATTTGTTTATGGACATATTTAATAAATAACAATTATTCTGTTGTAGAGACAGTGTCAACCGCATCTGGCTGAAACTGCTAAAGCTTCAGTGGAAGGAATCTGTCTTAAGATCTACCACTTGTCTGCTGAATATGCTCGTAAAATAAGAGAAAAACATAGTGTATTATTGAAAGAAAATGGAATACAGGTATTGAACAAGTTTTTTTTAGAATCTAACTAGAAAGCTCTGTTTATATTAATAGCGCTATATAATATATTTATAGATATTTTAATAGAACACTAATAAATAGCACTACCAAGAGTTCTAGGTTCCACATATATCTTTTAATGATAGCTTACTATACCCATTTTAGAAAGAATCACATAATTTAGTTAAAGTCTTCTCCTTATGGCTGAGTGCCCTATGTACTCGCTGGTAAAATGGGAGATACTAGGTAAGGATGAAATTCAAGTTGAGGACCTGACAAATATAGGGGATATTTCAGGGATATTATCAGGTTTGTAAGAGCTATGGGTAGATTAGAGCAGGTGACACTGTCGGGACAGCAGTGAAACCTTTGCCCCAGGGTTGTCTTGTCCTTTCTAGGTACACATCCATCCACATTCATATTTAACTCATTTGGTTTTATGATTTTCATTCTTCATTATATGGGCATACTATCTTAATCTCACAATTCTCACCTTTTTTTGCATGGTTGCAATTTTGTGTTTCCCAACGTGGGGCCCACGACCCACAGGGGGGCAATTTGATGGTTAAGAGGGGGCAACTCGACACGAGTTTAAGCCTTTCGCCCTGGGCTATTTAAGTGCAATGCTAGATTTCGATGCCAAATTTAGCAAAAAAAAAAGCAATTTCTTCAGTCTAAAACCTATTATTTAATAATATTTATTTAATAATATTTATATAATATTATTTCTTAAGTGAACAATTCAATTTTTAATATTAAAATTTATGTATGTTACTTAGGGGGGCAAAATAATTTTAAACGTGGGGCATGGGCCAAAAAAGTTGGGAAACACTGCTCTAGGCTATATCACGCTAAGATGAATAGGGGAGGAGCAGCAATAAAAAATATTACGAAAACGGCAAAAATTAAAGCTTTCCTTGTGTGTGCTGAGTAAACGGTAATAGTTCAATAATCATGTATTATAAAAATTGTTTCCCTCTAAAAGTTCTAATTAACCATTTTTATGGTTATCAAAAGACTATATTACGGTTTTAATCTTTCACCGCAGGCGGAGCCGTTGGCGATTGCTAGTAAACAATAATTTGAATTTTACTATTATTTATTTACTTGTCCCTAAGTAAAATTTTAACTTATTCTGTTCTTCACAACCATTTGTTAAATTTTTGTTCTTATTTAGGCTATTTCGGTTATCTGTTGTTGATTTAAAATGAAGTTATTAAAATAATTTTGCATTGTATGTGGAATCAGGAGCTGCCAGCCCCATTGCAACAAGCAGCTTTGCGCAAGGTATGGTGCTACCCGGTGCAGTTTGCGTTGCCGGCGCCACGATCGCCGCTCGTCGAACACTTTCTCGATCGCGATCAAGCTCTGTTGCGATACCTTGGCGAAACGCAAGTCCTCAACGCTACGTACTTGCAAAAACTAGTAAGTTTTTTACTATTACTAAGGTTTATTTTATATGAAACGAAATTGTACTTTATTATTACTTTATTGACGGATTTACTTGTTTAACTAACACTAACACCGTTTTAAAATTGTATTTAAAAGTCGTATTTAATTACATTTGGTTATTTATTACATTAAGCTAATTAAGACCTTATATTCGTTATTAACTCATAGCTCATCGTCTCGCAAAGCTGAAGTGGCAATGGGCGGGGCACATAGTACGAAAAACCGATGGGCGTTGAGGTCCTAAAGTGCTTGAATGGCGACCTCGCACCGGAAAGCACAGCGTTGGTAGACCCCCAACGAGGTGGACTGACGACCTCAAAAAGGTCGCGGGGAGCCGCTGTTTCCAAGCGGCACAAAATCGTAGGGTGTGGAGATCCCTTAAGGAGACCTGTGTCCAGCAATAGACGTCCATCGGTTGAGAAAGAAAAAGATTTGTTAATATATCGCGGGCTTCAAATCGTAGGGACGCAGGTACGTCGTAGGGACCGTCTCGTAAACAGATTACAGTCCGTACACTGTAATTGGCTAGACGATCTCATTTTTTTTTTTTTTTTTTCATTTATTTTCATTTATTTTTTCAAAAACAATTTACATGTTACTTAAACTTAACAAGTGATTGGAAGCTCCATTTAAGCAAGTAATGCCTGTGCTTGGAGCCTCCATCCTTCCATAGCTCTATCTATACATGTAATTTTTAACAAAATCAAATTAATAAATAAAATTGTGTGCGTGTCCGTGTGTGTATCCATATATGTGTGTGTGTGTGTGTGGTGTGGTATGGTGTGTGTGTCTGTGTGTGTGTGTGTGCATGCTTATGAGTGCATGTATGATTATATTGAATGAACATGTTATGAGAAAAAAAAATATATATATAATTTTCTGTATACTAATATATTTTTATTTATTTTATTTTTATTTTTCTTTTATTTAATACATAATAATAGGTTTTCGGTCTCATCATAACTTAAGGTTCCTAACCACTCATACAGTTTTTTTTTACAGTGATAATAATTTTCGGAATATATGTCAATTTGTTTATTAATTTTATTATACAAATAAGCTGACCTAGTTTTATACTGTTTAGTAGCGAATGCAGTCGTGACTTTAGAAGCTTGCACTACAGAATAATTTCTTCTTTTTACTAGAATCTCTGGGTTAAACGGCAGTGTTTTATGTATTTTTAATACAATTTGAAAAATATAAAGTTTTCTAACACTTAACACCTTAGATTCCACATAAAGTTGTTTAGTAGGGAATCTCCAACTTTTAAAATACATAATTTTAAGTAAGGCTCGCTGAGCGCGTTCCAACTCCAAAAGCTTGGTTTTTGAACAACCTCCCCATACCGGAATGCAATACAGTAACACGGATTGAACAAGAGAAATATATATCTCATTAAGAAGATTCCTTGTTGTATCCTTGGCTGCCTTAGGTACGACATATCTAAGTGTCTTAAATATCCAACTTAGTTTTCTAACCCTACTGATTACATTATCAAGGTGGGGATACCAAGAGAGATTTTGATCTACACGTACTCCGAGATATGTAGTACTGCTCACCTTGTCAATGACAGCACAGTTGTTACAGATGATATTGTCTCCATTGGCATCACATATATGTATTTTAATATTAAAACTGCAACTAGGTTGTCTGTTGTCATAAATACTGTAACAAATATATTTCGTCTTTGTGGTATTCAGTGTAAGGAGATTATTATTTAGCCACTTTGCAACCCGTCTCAAACCATTCTCTGCAGTATCCCTAACAGCATCCCAAGTTGAATCAGTGAAGACGATTGCAGTGTCATCGGCATACGATAATATTTTAGCATTATTTATTTTCATATTGCAAAGGTCGTTAATATAAATGAGAAACAGCGTGGGACCTAACACACTTCCTTGAGGTATACCGTAAGACACCTCAATATCTTCACTAATATGCTCTCCTATCTTTACCCTCTGCTTTCTATTAGAAAGATAGTCCTTGAACAAAAGTAGAGGTACTCCTCGTATCCCATACTTTTCGAGTTTGTGTAAAAGGATGTCATGGGAAACAGTGTCAAAAGCCTTTTTTAAATCCAGAAACACCGATAAACATTTATGTCCTGCATCAAGACCCTTTGTAACCACCGAGCATAGTTCAGTTACAGCATCTTCAGTAGATGTACCATGTCGAAAACCAAATTGAGAATCTGATAACATATCAAATGTTTTGAAGTAATTTAATATACGAGTATTTATTAATTTTTCAAGTATTTTTGAAATTACAGGTAAAATTGAAATAGGCCTGTAATTGTTTACATCGTCTCTATGTCCACATTTATATACTGGGATAATGATTGACAATTTAAGCGAATCTGGAAAAATACCTTTGTGAAAGCAGAGATTAGCAAAATGTGTTACCAAAGTTACAATTTCATTCTTAACAAACTTAATGTACTTAGTGGAAATATTATCCCATCCCGGCGCACAATTAGTTTTTAAGCCCATAATGATACTTTCTACTTCTATCGGGTCAGTATCCAGTAACATAAAAGATTGCGAATGTGTTGGTATATTATCAACCAACTTGTTAACGCCAGATATTGGGTTGATTTGAATTTTATGTGCAAGATTTTTGCCAACACTAGCAAAAAACTCATTAGTATAATTTATGGCTTCACTGGGAGAGGATCTACAATTTAGTAACTCTGTGCTTTGATTTTTCAACTTATTAGTGAATGTGATATTTTTTACGTTTTTCCAAAGTAATTTATTATTATTTACTGACTTAGCAAGCAAGTC
Source organism: Morpho helenor (assembly GCA_029227775.1). Classification (NCBI taxonomy): domain Eukaryota; kingdom Metazoa; phylum Arthropoda; class Insecta; order Lepidoptera; family Nymphalidae; genus Morpho; species Morpho helenor. Next base: position 14,782,065 of record JARGCU010000025.1, read on the forward strand.
CATTTGATATTTTCTTTTTAGCTTTTTAATCAAATTATTACAGTAATTTCTATATCGGGTGTATGTTATTTTTAGTAATTCATTGAACGGATCTTTTCGTAACTTTTTTTGTAAATTGTTCCGATTTTTTATACATTTCAAAATGCCAGGACTCATCCAGGGTTTAATAAGCCTATTGCTTCGTGGAATGGTTTTAATAATAGTGTTTTGCGTTATAGATTCTGTAAGAGCAAGTGTTAAATCATTGATCACTTTATATGGGTCGTTACAGAAAAGCAGATCACCTATATTACTTTTCTTCAGACATTGCAAAGCAGATTCAAAATCTATAGTAATATCAGTTTTGTTAGATATAATATTTTTATCTTGCATTTTCGATAAGGAAAGAAAAGTGGTAAAGTGGTCGGTAGTGGTAGTATGTAAAATTGCAATAAATGCTGACGACTTTTTCGTATTTATTTTTAGCATGAAATGATCCAGGCAATTTAATTCTCTCGTAGGTAAATAGTGTCCAGCAAGAATACCATATAATGATAACATATTAAGGTAGTTTAACCTATTTTTGTTTTCTCGTGGAGATTCCTTAATTTTAGGCCTTATATTTATATTTATATCCCCTGCAATAATAATAGATTTATGCGTATTTATATTGTCCAAGTGGGCACTTAGAGAGTTTATAAAATTATCGGCATTATTGTTAGATGGGGATCGATATATGCACAAAATCGTATTATTCAGCACTTCAAGTTGAAGACAGGATGCGTATGATAATTTGATTTCCTTTACCCTATGTTTCAACGAGTTTTTCACATAAACAACTACCCCATCATTTTGATTTAACTGGTAAGTGGTACTGTAACAAAGGTAGTTATTAAGTTGAGGTAAAGGTTTGTCCCTATTCAATCTGCATTCTGTTAGAATAACTATGTCTGTATTAAACTGGAGGTTAAATAAGGTAAGCAAAAAATCATCAAAATTATGATATATACTTCTGATATTCTGAGATATGATAGTCAGATCACTTTTTTTTATATGAAAATGCTTGATAAGTTCGGTAATATCACATTCAACGGTTTTTGCTAAATCAATATTGTCTATTTCATTCAAAGTGTGAACTGTATCACCCATTCGCGAATAAGTTAAGAGCTGCACGTAAATTATAGTTCATCTGCCATGCAAAGTTTAATATTAGTCGTATTTGACTCTGATATATTTTATTTATATTTTGTTTTTCGAATATTGATTGCGTTGTTATTAAGGAAGTAATTAATTTGACCGATTTTATGTATAGCTGAAAATCTTGTCTAAGGATAAATAATCTTGTATGAGTAAGAATTAAAATAATTTTGTAACTTTTTGTGTGTAAATAGGTACAGGTTTTTAAAACAGTATAAATGTAAATTTGAATTGTATGTATTGTATGAGTAACTTGATGACACATTAGTAAAAAAATTTCAGTAGGATTATAATGCACAAAATATAAACAGCATGCAAATGATAAAAAATATGTAAAGAACAACAACATAAAAAATAACAAATATAGACAAAAATCATATGTGGCAATACAAAAACAAAGACTATTGATATAATTAAACACTTTTGTCCGAGGCATGCATACACACATATTTTTGGCAATTTCTATATATACCAATAGTCATTCCAATAGCTTATGTATCTGCTCTTCATTTCTAATAACTATGATTGGCGATTGTTCAGTTTTTCTTACATAAACTTTGCCATAGGCGGTCCAGCAAAACTTGTAGTTTTTTGACTTGGTAAGATCACGGGCAAGAAAATACAGCCGAGATGCTTTTGTGGTCAAGTGCTCTGAGAGAAAAACGGGTGTATCTTCTTGGGTCTTAAATCCTAAGTGCTTAGCGGATAATTTGTTTTTATGTTTTATGTTGAAGCTTTTCCCCATTTTCAGTATATCCGCTTTCATTATGGCAGAACTAGTTTCTACAATAATCGGTGTATTTTGCCTCTCAGGCCTGTTACTACGTACCCTATAAATATCTTTAATGTCCGATTTATTTACTTCACAGTTTAAATTTCGTGAGAGGCATATGACCATGCCAATTAGATCTTCTTTTGTTTCATTCGGCTTTTTTGGCACATTTTTTATCTCTAAGTTCCCTTTACGAAAACCTGTTTGCATTTCTTCTAATTTATTTTCTAAAACCGTAATATATTTCCTGTCTTCCTTTATCTGATGCTCTAACTGCTCAATTTTATTCCGAAACTCTTCGTTTTGTTGGGTTAAAAATGAAACAGAGCTTTCGATATTATTGTTTGACTGTTGTATTTCCTTCAGACTAGATGTTACTTTTTTTAATTCATAGGATTGTGTAGTTGAAAAATTCTTTAACATATTTCTCATTTCTATTTTAAATTCGTCGAGCTGCGAGGTTAAAGACGTGTCCATGACCTCGGCTCTGTATCTTTTTTTGCGTTCAATTACAAAGCTAGGACTTGTCTGATTCAAATCAGTTTCTGAAAAGGACTTATTTAAATACGAATCCATACCAGGTTAGCAGAAGTTGAAAGAGAGCAGGTGTTTTGTATTTCACAGTATAAGCGACAAGTAAGTTTCAAAGATGGTGTCTGTTTGGGCGGAGCATATACCGTCAATCCAAGATGTCGTTATGGCAGACTCGTTTTCATTGGCTGACTGTAACTAGTAGGAGGAGCAACTTCAAAGATGGTGTCTCAATGAGGCGTGGCTTTGACAGTTGCTATGGCAGTAGTTGAAGCGCAAGCGCATTAATTGGTCGTCGTAGCAGCTCACAATATGGAGTCACCAGCATATGCGTCTGATTGGATTGAAATATTTTTGCTTCACCTTTAAGTAAGCGTAGGAGCGATGTACCAGGATCACATACGAGGCTAGAGCGTAGCACCAAAACTAATACACTTACTTAATTTTATGCACTCCTATTATACTAAACAGATTTTACTGTTACAGAAAAATGTATTAATTTTTTATTTATTTACATAAACTGTCACTACGGAAAAAACACGTCAACACCTTACGGCGGTCCGGGGGGAAGGGATCTATGACTAATAGTAGAATTGAATTTGTTACGGATGATTTTGGTTCCATTACGGATCTCATAGTCAGCGACTGTTTTTTTTATGTCAGGAAAACCTATTATACGGCGGTGAGAGGGTACCGTTGTACAGATTACCCCCATCCCCGCCAGCAGCAACTCTGACCCCAGAGTGCTCCACCTGTGGGTCAAGGCCTCTCTAAACAGTGGCCCCTCCCTCCGCTAATCGGGAGCACCAGAAGCATCGACCGTCTCGAGGACCTTTTTAGATGGGCGTCCGATAAACCCCGTTCGAGACGCCCGATAGTCAGTGACTTTGGGCCCTGTGATTTAAAGCCCGCGATTACATTTTACTATACCGCGATTTTCAATAAAATGCTTTTATCATTGCTTATTGCGAACATTGTATTAGGTAATTCGTTAAATTTCTAATCTCTAGGAGCATCTGTACCGGTACAGTTGTTTCGACGATAAGAAGTTCGAGCAGTTTCTGTCTCGCGTGTGGTGCGTGCTGCGGCGGTACGCGGCGTGGGTGGGCGCGGCGCACGCGCAGTCGCAGGCCGCCGACGCGCACCTTACACAGATGGCGCTGCCAGTGCCCGTGCTGGAGTGCCTGCACCGGTGCTTCGGCGTCACCTTCGAATGCTTCGCCAGCCCTCTCGACTGCTACTTTAGGCAGTATTGCTCGGCGTTTGCCGATACGGATTCGTACTTCGGCTCCCGTGGGTGAGTTCTCTAAAGCTTTGGAATTTGTGCTATGTCTGTAGCGATGTTTAGGCGTCACCTTCTAGTGCTTCGCGGAAACCCACGACTGCTACTTTAGGCAGTACTGCTCGGCGTTCTCAAATACGGATGCATACTTCCGCTCCCGTGGATGACTTTTCTAAACCTTTAGAATTTGAGCTGAGGGTCTGTAGCGATGTTTTGGTATCACCTTCGAGCTTTGCGAGCTCCCTCGATTGCTACTCTAAGCAGTACTGCTCGGCGTTTACCAATATAGATTCGTACTTCGACGTCCGTGGGTGAGTTCTCTAGTTCTAGAATTTTTGATCACCGGGCTGAGAATTAATAAATCTCTGCATTTGAAAATAAAATTCTCTTTACAACATCTCAAAAGTCTTTGACTTGTCTTGACATACCCTCAATTATGTAGTTTATTGCGGTTTCCTGTTCCTAAAGGAAAAAAAGGTGTTTTTTAATGCGCTTATTGACCAATATTTGGCACAATTAAAGTTTTTATACTTGGGTACCATAAAGGAAAAACACATTGCGGTATTGAGTCATGATCCCAGGCCACGCCGTGTGGTATCCGGCTGAATCGAATAGTACCACCCTCATTTCTTACCGAGGAGTCGTAAAAGGTGACTAAGGTAAGCCGACCCGGTGTGTGGTATCCGGAGTAGAATAGAGCACCCTTTTTATTACCGACGTGTCGTAAAATATGCATATGGTAAGTTAACGTCATGCAGGCGGCCGGTAGCAAAATACGTAGCCAAATCATGTGACATGTTTATAATATCTGCCGACCCCACTCAGAGTGGGGTAAGGGTAGGACGTTGATGATGGTCCCAGGCCGTTCCTGGAGCTGCGGCCGGTGGCGGGCTCGCTGGTGGCGCACCCGCCGTACTGCGAGGAGCTGCTGGCGGCGGCGCTGCGGCACATGGAGCGGCTGCTGCAGGACTCGGCCGAGCCGCTCAGCTTCGTGGTGGTGCTGCCCGAGTGGGCCGACCGGAACGCGCACGCCCTGCACAAGCTGCAGGCCAGCCACTTCAAGAGGAAACAGGTACGTGAATGGACGAATGGACGACGGAGGGGAAAGAGGTGTGCGCGGGGAACGGGCAACGCGTACGTGATGTTGCGACGTTGTTACGCTGGAGCTAGGGATGTGATTTCGAGTGCAAAAAATCGATTAATAAATAATAGATTTTGAAATTCTAAAATTATATAAATTTTTGTTTTTTTTTTTAGTAGTTAGTAGTAATTTGTATGTTTCGTTTATGTAATAATTAAGTTATTTTCTTTACTTTCTAAATTTACCTTTTTAAGCACTGTTCTTAATTTTTTATAATAACATGTTGAGTTAGCCTATAAGTGTGATGTACGGGGTAGCAATACTAAGATTGAAGAAATGTTAAAAATTTAAATGTTATATTGTATACCCCGTACAACGTTGGCTTCCTATTTTAATAAATAAAATAAAATAAATAGATTTTTTCCAATTTAAATTAAATCGATTATTAAAAATCGATTAATTTGTAACAAAATAATCGATTTTTTAGTAATCGAATTTTTTTAAGACTATTAATAAAGGTTGACAATAAAGGTTGATTAAAGTAGACAACTACCAAAAAATAATATCAGATGCGCTGTTTGTGAAATTTGATCAAAACGTGTAGTTTGGCTACATTGGTTCAAGCCAATATTGTATATTTAATTTAAAAAAAAACAAGAAAAGGAGTATAAAAGGAAAAGGAGATACTTAAAATAATCGATTAAAAAAATCGATTTTTGATCGAAATGCAATCGATTATTTAGAAAAATAATTGATTATTTTAAAAATCGATTATTAAGAAAAAATAATCGATTATTTTTTACATTCCTAGCTGGAGCTACATTAGGCGTGCGAAGATTCAGAAAGCGGCCTATACGGCGCATATCCGTTGCCCAGTTTTGTGCGTCAACGATCAGTGTCTTTGCATTCCTTGTAGGTCTGCATGTCAAGAGACTTGAGGCGAGGTGATGAAAATTAAGGAAATTATAAAAAATTATCGAACAGAAACCAATGAGTTTTTAACTTATATGTCTATAAATAATTAAAACAGTTACTTCCAACATATGTGTCTAATTAATAATAGCAATTTATCATAAGCTTTTCGGTCAAGAAAATAATCGTGTGGAAACCTGCATATCTTTAGAGAATTCTGGTGATTTGTGTAACCTACCAATCCGCATTGATTACATTTGTACAGTAATAGTACAAATGTTTGTTTTTTTTAATTTTACAAAATGCCTTGAATGCTGATATTATTTATTACAGGTGGTAATCCCAGCATTTGAACACGAATATCGTCACGGCTTCCAACATGTCCTTCCAAAGTGAGTACATTTTCATTTCTTATTACCTTTTTTTTAATTTCCAACAATTATCGTCAACAACTTTATTATATACTAGCGACCTGCCCCTGCTTCGCACGGGTATAAAATATATATCCCATGCCAGTCAGTGTAAAAAAAAATGATTTAAATCGATCTAGTAGTTTTGATTTATTCATTACTGCCCGTGGCCCGCAAGCGTTAAATTTGGAGAGAAAAAATTTCCTTTCCCTATACCAAGAAGATTTCCTGCTATCTTTGGAATAACTAAATTCATATAGTACATTTTTACTTATTTACTTTTACATTTTCCCTATGTATTTTATTTTTACAATTAATTACAGAATGTCTTTAAAGAAACTCTTGAAAGAGCGACTTAGCTGCTAAAGTCGAAGTGTTATAGGGCGAAGCGCGGCGTCCTCACGGCATTTTAAATCTGTAATATCTCCGAAAATGTTCACTTAAATTACATGCTGTAAACGGCCATATTGATCTATATTAAATCAACAATTAATTTAAGGTACTTAAATGGATAAGGATTAATGCTGTATTGTATAAAAATTGCTTCAAAAATAAGGCATTATTTTTCGTAAAAAGTAAATGACAAAAAATACTATTGTGGGTTATCCATAAGAGATAGACATATACCATCGCGGACTTTTCTGTAGACCTTTTCAAAGTGTACAAATACTTAGTACATTATTTTGATAAATCTCGTAGGGTTTAGCCTGCGTTTGCAATGTAAGCGAAAAAAAATGTAATTATTTACAGAAACCTCCAAAATTACAGTATTTCTCTACTCCGTATTGAATGTTATTATACGTACAAACCTTCCTCTGGAATCTCTCTATCTATTAAAAAAAACCGCATCAAAATCTGTTGCGTAGTTTTAAAGTTTTATGCGTACATACGGAGAATGCGACTTTGTTTTATAATATGTAGTGAAATACATAAAACTATTATATAAATTATATAATATATAATACATAATATATTTTATATAATACATAAAACTTTAACAAACTATACTTCTTAAAATTCTTCAAAATTCACTCTTTTTATTGTCAGAAACCGTATGGCAGTCGATTTTCCATAATTTTATAATATATCGTGGACCGATAGACAGACGCGACGTATGACTTTATTTCGTAATACCTACGTATTAATAATTTTACTACAAGGATTCATGGATTCGAAGAAAAACACCTGGTGGTTTGTTCAGAAATTTTATTACAGCTTTTCAATACAAATTACAGCACTAGGAATTACGGATGTGCCGTAGTCCAGGTTTTTTACTGTTAACTATTCGAAAATTGAATCGCTATACCGCTTATATATGAAACTAATCGATCCAGAAAGTTCTATTTATCGAATAAATCCCAACTTGTCAAAATTGTAGGGATACGGAAGAAATTAAAATCTGGAAATTTTTAATTTTTCTTACACTTATGACTATAAGACTAGTAGGCTTTTTTGTTTCCAATCTTAAGTGTTTCTCAGTTAGTTATTTTAAAAACTAGACGGCGACTAGAAGAACGCTAAATTATATGGCCAAACTCAGGACAGGTTGAGACGATGGCTTCCATCGGAAGTTTTAAGAGGTTTCTGCTCTTACTCTAGTTAATCGATATCGATAGAACTACAAGCAACTAATTCGGGTGTGGTCTCAGGAACGAGGTTTACTTCCGTTGGGGCGGTGGTACTGTGGTGGTGTGGCTGCAGAACGCAGCGGGGTTCGCTCGTTGGGGGCCCACGGACGAACGAGTGGAGGCACTATTGGACGCGTGGAGGCCGCGAGCCAAACTGCGGTCGCCGCCCGCCACGCAGCCCGCGCAACCGCCCGTGACCGCACCCGCCACGCCCGCTGCGAATGACGAAGCGCCGCACACACCTCCAGACAAACGCAGCTAAGCGATTCACATCCACTTACATTGGCTCTAAATAGTATTGAAAAATTATATGGCAAAAGTAAACCTATTACTATTATCTGCTGGACAGAGTTATCTTTCCTTAAAAAGAAGCAGATCAGACCCACCATGCCACTCCAATGCGGATTGGCAGGTTAAACATATCCCAGATATTCACATTTTCATCACGATTGTCTTCTTAAATGTTAAGCGTGATGGATTTTAAATATCAATAGCACGCTGTCTATCAATATAAAAAAAACTTATTTAGGCAAGCAAGTCAACAACATTTATACAATATTTTTATTTTTTAGGTATATTGTTACTAGCTATCTGCTAAATGCTATAAATATAATCTAAATAAAAAAAAACTCAAATTAACGACCGGAATTTATAACTTTCGACAACCATAGTGTCTTTTAAGGATATTGGTATGATATCATTGTCGCTTATTATTGCCTGTTCATTTAATAATAAAAAAACATGTCTACAGATAATGTAATGTTGTGCAAGGTATTCTAGAAAATAGCTTTTTTTTGTGCACCATAATAGACTTCCATTGTTTCTTCCATAAATTACAGTCCCCATAGTAATTTATTTTTACAATAATTTTAGTATATACGAACCTGATACTCGGTCGGTGTATATACAGCCGATTTCAACACTAAAAAATAGCGATTTTGAGACTAAATTTTTTTTTTTTTTACTAGCTATTTGAGTTACGAATTATTAGTAAACTTTAACCCATCCAGCTAAGCTAAATGCTTGTGTTAGGTAGGAGTGGGTTTACGTCGGTAGTATAATGGCCGAGATTCAAACCTACGACCTCTCGATCGCAAGTCCGTTATTCTAACTATTCCGCTACCGCCGCTTTAAAATATATCGATTATTTTTAGATTATAGGGAATTTTATCGAGCCAAAAGTATCATTATTATTAGGTCCAGAACAGTTCAAAAACCAAAGGAAATTAAAGATTCCATTCCTCATACTACAAAACTTATGAGATGCACTTATTTAGCGGACAACGATCAGGTCAATCAGAATATTGTCAACTAGGGATAATTGAGGTAAAAAATCTGAAACACTAGTTTGTTAATATTTGGGAAAATGATAATATATTTTCTTATGATAATTACCCTCAACCTAATTGGTTTTCAAAAGTTAATCGGGTAGGGAACCCGGTCAGAAGAGGGATTGGTAGACACCGAAACATTATCAAATGTTACCAATAGAGCTAAAGCTATACTAGCTTCTAGCTTCAAGGGCGTTAATCCCGATTTTGGAGTAGGGTGATATGTCAAGGCCTAAAGAAGACGATTACGATTAGATTACGATTAGACATCTTCACGTAATCATTTGTGGACGTGATCACCTCACGTTCGACCAGAATGAGAAAACTGGGACCTATTTAAGATACCAGAACGATAAATACATTTAAGGCTCCCCGAAAATGAGTAACAGCCATCGTGCCTTTTCACCCGTGATGCTGACTCCTTCAATACCGCGTAAATGCACTTGGTCCCTTATGCAAGTTGTTCGCCACTATTGGTTCATGGCTATCACAAACAATAAGGCATGCCAGTAGTTTTCTATAGCTTTCGGCCTGTATCGTGAGTAACGGAAACTCGCTGCACGAATAAGTCCATGTAAAATGTATGGCACATTATAGGTACTTATGGGTCTACTTTATGCTATTTGCGCGAAGGTTTCGTCTAGATGAGAGAAAAGTACATAATGTGTGAGATCGGATATCTTTTTCCGAACCTAAGGTATGCAGAGCAACTATTTGTTGGATTGCTTAACATCATCATTCGGTTTTTTAAATGAATCGAACCTATCGAAATTTTCAGTCAATAAACATAATCATCTTTTGTCAATTACAAATTCAAACCAATTAATTTGGACGCATTTTTAACACAAAGGCCCGTCGTGACGTGGTCCAAGGGATGCATAGCACCCGGGCGTCGCGCCGATAATGGTCAAACTTATAAAACAATCAATCAATCGTGATTGACAATGTACAGACCGTTTTTTCCGTTTGCTAGAAGTATCTACAATGTACCTCATAGAGTTATTTTATTAGAGCAGGGGAGACATGAGTAGGTCTGTATGTGCGAGTGTCACAAATAATGAGAGGAAAGATTAAATTCGTATACTTTATCGTATACGTATCTTTGTCTAATTATACATGCACAGATATATTCTTGGCATGTTCTTTATTTAAAAAATACATAAAACATTTTTAAATACACCTTCAAAATGACGTTTGTGCACCACAAAAACGAGACAGATAATAAATCTCATTTGCTTTCTCTTTATTGTATGGCACATTTTGGGTGGGCGTCTCTACTCTAAGTATAATAAGTCTATGATGTACGTACTTGTAAATTTTTTATTAGTATATTGAATCTGTACATATAGATCTATTGGCAATAAGTACTAATATTCTTACAAAATACCTACTATTGTTTTGGGTTAATTTAACACGTTTAATATTCAAGTTCAATGGGCTAAATATACTTGTCTTGTAAATATAAGAAAATTCGTAATAAATCGTTTCGATTTAGTCTCTCTATATATATATAGAATTATATTATTTGTACATATTTTAAGTAGGTATTCTGACATAAAAAATTAGTAAATTTTAAAGTTTACATAGATTCATATATATTTCCAATAGATTGTATAAATAAATGCTGTGCTTTAATAGATACATGGGAGGTAGTTTTGTAATTTTTGTATATTCTGAAGATATTGTCGTATCAACTTAATTAATAAACATAGACTTTGTGGCGGCTGTACACTCTCTGCGAGACAAGTGCGAGGGTGTACAGGATAGCTCGCCTCGCCGGCTCTCGCTCCCGTGTCAGTTTTTGTGTCCGAGTCAAAGGGTCTCGCGCCGCCTGGTGCAATCGGCGAGCACGTCTCTCTCTCGAAAGTGTACATGTTTACTCCGAGCTTACACGTCTCGGGCGGGACATAGAGAGCGCTCTCGGGCGAGAGTGTACAACCGCCATTACAGGTGCTTAGGTAATTTCATGACAAACGTCTAAAGGACATACTGAGTGCATTCTCTGAGTAACAACATTGTTTTGTATATTATAAATCAATATGTTTATTACATAGAATTTAGTTTTATCAAGTGATGCTTTATAAGTTGTTTTACATATGTGGTCAATATAAAAGAGAGCTCAGCAGACAGATATAATTTAATGAACTTCTTTATGCCCGTGTCTTAAATTCTTTGGTTTTTAAAGATTTTTTCACACGTGTTCGTGTGTTGAGTTAATAACAACACGTTTTGGTTCAAATCTATAGCCGGATTTAACATTCACGTGTAACTTTTTTAATTTTATTGATAATATGATGATATATAATAACTTTGTCATGAAACAGATACTAACTTTGTCATGAAGTTGCTTGCAACCGTTCCAAAATAATAAAATTTAATATAGAACCAAAAAGTTACGCAGGTTATTTTATAATGATTATATTGAGTTCTATAGATATTTATACTGAATGAATCTATATTTTTTACGTTTAGTCTACAACTTTATTATTTGGAGTAGCTAAACAATATTGGATTGTACACAATGAGTTAATATTATTTTTACAATTGTATCCTTCATTTATTTTTTTAAACTACATTTTAATTCGGTTCTAGCTTATCGTCCTGATTATTTATACAATAGTTATGAAATAATACATATTTTATTCATGAAATTATCGCCAAAATAACTGTTACTCCATTACAAAATGATTAATTATTCAATGGTCTGGTCAATTAGTGATTAAAATCCAGCCAATATTTTGTTATATTTCGAAGGTTATAAATCTTATACGATGACGGGTTTTAGTGTTTTTTTCTTTCTAAAATCATGTTGAATTGTACGAGTGAGTATGCGATATGAACAATTGTATATAAATGGTGCATAATGTAAATAGTTTTTGAGACAATTTTGGTTATTTACTTAATGTAAGTTCTTTTTAAGAATCCCTTTATACTGTTGTATAGTTCGATAAAGATTATATTTTGATTGTTTAATTATTATATTTTTCTGAAAAAAAATTAAAGTGGTTTTATTTAACGACATAATAATTTTATCAAATAAAACTTTCGCCACGATTTGAGGGTACCACTGATAATTTTTGGACTTGAAGAAACGTTGAATAAAATATACATCCTCATCAGCTTTGAAATGCAATGACCAGAATTATAAAAAAAAGTAATTTTTCGGAATTAGAGATTATTTTGGCGCGATAGATAGGCGCTATTATTTTTAAAATCGTTTTTTCCAGATAATAATTGGTATACAATAAGTGAGTTGTTAAAGATATTAATACTTTTAGTTGACATCAAAGTTTTAAATTTAGTCTTCTATTGGCCAAATTTTTCTTAACTTTTTAAATATGCAATCGCAGTATATCCTTGTAGCGTATATTTTGGAGTTTCGTGGAACGTCGTGTCGAACTGCGTCGCTATGCTAAAAACCTATATAAAGTGCTTCGACAATTTATTACTGATAGGTAGAACCAAATTTAGTTCGTTTTACGTATTAAAAAAATATATATTTGGGAGTCCCTTCCACCAGTTAGTTTTACCTTAGTTCTAAGAGTTAATTAAGATAAGATTTAAACAAGTTCGAATAGGTTATGTCTGGGCCTATGATAAGTCTGCAACAGCAACTTTAGTGAATTTAAAAAATGCACATCGTGAAACAATGTTTTATTGAATATTCCACTAACACTAATACAATTAAAATACAGATAATATCCGTATGTACGCTGATTTGAATTTTTTTACAATCACGTTTTATTGTAATACACCAAACATTTTTTCTATTATACGAATTATACATACATTTTGTATAATATAAAAATATGTATAAATGAAAATGAAATATAGTTTTGAATGAATTACACACCTTTTTAAAGACTGGCGATCTTATTATTGCATATTTTATATATGTACAAGGCGTGAATATGTTGATAAGTCAACGTGCGTTCTTTTTTATGTTATATCATAATTCGAATTAGGATTGAATAATTTATATTGTGAATATTTCAGTGAAGTCTTTTATATTGTACATAGAAACTTGTGAATATTCAAATAACTCGTAACATAAACCTATTTATGGCTGCCCCGAAAAGTAAGCGTTTTGGACTTGTTAAGTTATTCACGCCTCGTACGGATATATTCTACTGAAAGCAAAAATGAGTAAAGTCATGTTATTATACGTCATCAGATTAACAGAAAAAAAATAGCGAGTGCCAATAATTATACAATTAATATGTACGTAGAATTATTACACGTAAGAAAATAACAAAGATAACGTCATAGCTAAACAATGAGCTATTAACTAGGGTTTCCATTAATCACTGTTATGTCTGGATATACTATATCACCAATCTGGAAGAATACGTATTTATACCTTGTACTCTTTCTTAAAATGTTAATGTAAAGTCAAAACGAACAAAACAGCTTCTCGAGTAATGTATTACTTGCCACAGCCGTAGTCCGCGAAAACTAAGCCTCTGTCAATATTTAAGAATATAACAGCAGCAAGAACGAAACCTAGAATAAATAGTCATGTCAAATAGCAATCATATCGAGAACGATTCCAATTGGAATAGGTTGCAACAATAAATGGGCTGATTTTATGCGAATGTGCATCACAATCAACCCATGTCCAATACAAAAGCCTCTTTTTATTAAAATTAAAACTTTCTATTTCCTCGTCAGATCAATTCATATAAAGGCTAACCGAATTATGTAACCTTTAACTACTTTCTCGGACGTTAAATAAAGAATACAAGCGAAAATATAACAAAAGTAGTGATTAATTAGTGGATTTTTTGTTTTCTTAAAGTGAATTAATAATAATTAATAATGTCGGACTTTCGACTTAAAATAATGATTTTATTTATATGTCAAAACAAAATTAGCACCTGCCATACATACTTCTCACATCGAACTTCTGCAAGCTGCAACCCAATACGTAAGAAAAAGTAATATATTATTAATTCCATCACTAACGAATATAGGATTTAACACATTAAATTCAAATTAACAATTATTCTGAAAGGAAAATAAAATCAGAATATGGCAACTCTAAAATAGATAAATAACGCAATATAGCTTCTATAATCATAGAGTTATTATAGAGCACCCAGCCTAAACTCTTACCTAAAGGCCTGCCTATATCTCCCATACTCTAGTATAATAACTCTGTCTATACAACAAGAGATGATGAGAGATGTATATCAGTTAGCGAATATTTGATCAATGGAAACTAATTTCTTAAATGGTTAATATAAAGTTAGTGAACAAGAAACCTACGGCGAAACTATTCGCCGGAATTTATTAATATAATTATTACAGTTTATTAGCTTCACTGAAAGCGAAAACAACTTATTCTCACTTATACATGTTTACACTTACTTCTTATCATATCTAAAAATCTTTGTGCAAAGAGATCCTTTATTATATGTTTGTAAATAGAAAGATAATTGAAAATACAGTTTAGAAAAATAATTTTTACCTAGTTGAAATACACATTAATCACCAAAAGGAGGCGGAATATTAAGTACCAAATTAATGATATGAAATTTTCATGTAAATTATTATACATGTTTGGACTAATAAGAAAAATCACTCCTAGTACATTTTGTGACAATATTTTAAAACTAATATGCTTGTTTTAATATTGAAACTTAAAGATTTATTGATAATATATTAAAGATTATATTTTATTATATATCTTAAAATCAATAGAATTCGTTATTGACTAAAATATTTTTGCATGAGAGAAACTAATAGAGACTGCTTAAATATGGTCACAGTTGTATTAATTATGTAAGAGGAAAATGAAAAATCTAGTCTTATTATTACATAATGATCAATAGAAACATAGACTATGGAAAAAGTGGGTTTTTAAGAAGAATCAATTTCCTATGCAATTCTTGAAAATAAGCTTTATAGAACAATTCAATAGCAACTAAACTATTGAAGTAGCTATGTAGGCCAGCAGATAAAAACAAATACTATCAAAACTGACCTTCAATAACTTTATATAAGATATAGACAACTTTTGTCTTTTTTTATAATTACTACCATGTATTATAATTATTTTCTAAATTCTGCGAAAGATATAAAAGAAAAAACGAGTCAAATTACAATCACAATACAAAAATTAGGAAAAAAAATTAGTTATATTCTTCATCTTCATCCATTGCAAAGTCCACTCCCGAATCAGCACAAACTGGGCTGCAAAGAATTAAGCAGTTGATATCCACAAGAAATAATATAGTAAACAAAATTGCAATGAGATTTTCTTTTAATACAGGAAACTTGTTTAATCATATAATAATATATTTAATTAATAATAAGTAAAGCCTAAAATTTTAATTTCCATAGAATATTTACTTTCATATTTATTTTAATTTGCAATATTTCAATTAATACTAATATCTTTGTAAATGACCAGTAATATCCCACAGTTTCACCTGTGTAAGTTTTATTTTTGTACACCTTATACCATTTTTATAACAGATCCCTATATTTTTTTAAATGTTATATAGCCTCTGTTGCTCAGTTAAGATGCAGCTTTCCAATGGTGAAAGAATTATTGAAATCGGTCCAGTAGTTTTTGGGTAAAACATTACAAACATACATACAAATTTTTCCTCTTTATAATATTAGACATAGATATTATTTAAAAAAAAAAAATTATTTTGTTTATTTTAAAAACTTAAGTGACTTTAAACTTTAAAATAATTAAACAAATTATAGGTAATAAAACTTTATTTTACCTCATCGCTCTGCAAGTAAAGAATACAATGCGTTTCAGCTTCTTGTTGTAAAAGAAGTAATTAAAGGTCCAGAGACAACCGGGCTCCCCAAATGGATCACTTGCTAAATCAGGATTGTAGCTGTATATACGGCACTCTGGCATGATAACCTCCTCGTCTATGGCAGACCACAATGCTGGTCTAAGTTGTCTCCAACGCACCCCACCAACTGCAGACAGTGCTGCATCCACTGCACTCTGTACCCAACTGGGAGATGGTTCCGCACTGAACTCGCTGCTCTGTGCCAATAAAATGTTTATCATCATCTTCCTGCCCTTATTCCACTCTAAGTGGGGTCGGCACAACATGATATAAACATGCTGTCACATTATTTGGCTGCGTTTTTACGACCGGCCGCCTGCCTGACGTCAACTTACCTCTGTCGTATTTTACGACACCTCGGTATGAAAGAGGTTGGTCTATTCTACTCAACTGGATACCACATTGTGGGTCAACTTACCTTAGTCGCCTTTTACGACACCTCGGTAAGAAATGAGGGTGGTACTATTCTATTCAGTCAGATACCACAAGGTGTTGTGCCAATAAAATGTTCATTGTAACAATTTCTATATTTAGAATAATGATTAAAAGAACATTTATTACTCTGAAAATTCTTGGTGTGGTGGTTGTTTTATACTTTATTTTGGCATTAATAAGATTTTTTATTTTTATATTTAACCATATCAATGTCTTTTTAGATAATCTTAAAATATTACAAGTAATAAATAAAACCAATATTTATGTTAACAGCAACTGCTTCTAGTAAACATTTTGAGTTAATTATTTATTAATCAAGATAAGAGTTGAATTACCTTTGCCATTGAAAAGTCATAATCTGGAAAAGCAGCATTCAGTGTGGCAATCAAATAAAATAGTGTTTTCCGAGATATTGTGTCACAAAGAACACCCTCTTCATCGCCAGATAGGCTTCGGCTGTAAAATATTGTTTTCTTTTAATAATTATTGGAAAAAGGCATCAATTTGTTTTCATTTAATAAACAAATAAACTAAGAACTGAAGTTAGTACAGATTAGAACAAATTAAGTTGAAGAACATCAACAATAATAATAGAATAAAATACTAAGCCTATTGATCAATCTATATTAGGAGATTACAATTGCCATCTTTGAATAGGAATTTACAACTTTTCTAATACTATGTTTATATGTTGTAGTGTTTATAAACTAATGTTGTATGAATAGCACTGGCTCAAACACACACTAACAAGTAACAACATGTTTCACGACCACTCTCACAAAGACCAAGGGCTCTCATGTTACTGTTGTGGTGCATCATGAGACCTTGTACTAGTGTGCGTTAGTGTGACTATGTTCATGTATGTATTACATATATGTGTCTTATATATAAATGTACAAAGTATGTTACACACATCTCAACCCGCATACACTACATGTGATTTTAATTTATCATGCACTTTCTTTTCTATTTTATAAGGCAGAGTTTAAAAAAAATTGTAAAGGTACCTATATGAAACACCTTCTGGTGGTGATAAAGCCTGAAGATAATGGGTGGTTTCACCATCTGCTGTAAAGCGCTTGTAGAAAGCTTTTTCCGCACCTGCCATTTTGCAGCTGTAGCTCTCCACACGGCCTTGGACAGCGCTGTCTCCATTCAGGATAGACAATGCACTGCTTAGTGCTTCAAGATGTGCACTTTCTAAGAGTTTCATCTTAATGATTTATAGTTACAAATATTTATCCTCTCAAACTTCTTAATATTGTCGCAAGGTTTATATTCGTGTTCGGTGCACTACTTCTGTACATAGCAGAGGGGTGTATAAATATTCCTTTCCTTTTTGAATGGAGAAGCTTCACACTCGGTATCAAGTTTGTCCTCTGATCTTCTTCCGCGCTGCAGGGATGCGGGTACATCACAAATAAGAAAAAGAAGGTATGTATTTAAATTGCTTTAGGAGCTAGAGTTTTATTTTTAGCTTATGTTTGGCTTATGTACAACAATGGCGCGTCACTTCACTGGTTGTCCTAGAAAGGGCACAGATACACTGAATTTACT